>CM061172.1:21366319-22743212 GCA_030763345.1 Mythimna separata | reverse complement strand
CCTAAATGACGCAACAGAGGTCAGCGTTATCAAAGAAATGTTCCCTGAAGATGTTGATCAGTTTGCCAGATTTCACGCTGGATTTGGAGCCTGGGGAAGAGAACGCGTTTGGACTACTATTGATGGTATGAATAAACTCAGTGTTTAAATAAACTCCGACAATCCTTAAGTTCTCAGTATTCGAAAACTCGCTAGCCAAGGGCGAATTGGCCTTTCGTCAAAATCAAAATGGATTTTCATCAAAACTAACACTAGGTTAGGTGGTGGAGGCGTATGTAAGGTGTTCTGAAAAATTACCATTCATGGCCCGGAATCAAAGGATTTGAAATAAAAAACAACTTTTTTTTACCTATGACTGCGTAGAGAATAAATTAAATTAGAACACAATATCATGAACTTGACTCTGTAATTTGCTCAAAAGTTTTTTGAAACAAGTAAATAGTTTCAGAGCAATTGAGCTGCATTTTCTTCTCAGACACACACAGGCAGACAGGCTGCACGGCAAAAGAAGTTCATCCATCTACCTAGCCTTTTCCCAACTATATTGGGGTCGGCTTCCAGTCAAGCCGGATTTAGCTGAATACCATTATTTTATGAGGAGTGGCTGCCTACCAGACTTCCACAATCCATTGGCTCAAAAGAAGTACAAAACCCTAAAAATATTATTCAGCTGGTTGTAACCGAAAGCTATATGCTTAAAGAGTTGTCTTGGAATGGTCATGTGAAGAGAAGGGGTGAAACGCATGTTACTAAAGTTTTGAGTTTACATGCAGATAGAGGGATGAAGAGAGAGAGAGGCAAAAGTTAAGATGAATGGATTGTGCGAAGAAAAGGAAGTTAGTGATAGCGTGATGGGTACAAGGATAGAATAGAAGAAGAAAAACGTCTTGCGTCGACTCCACATTCACGGCAAAAACTACGACGATAACAAGATTAAATGTTTGTGTGTTTCAGGTCAGAGATTAGAGAATGTGTACAACAACTGGGATCCCACACAGCCTGACAACTTGAACGGCAACCAAAATAGAGGTGCTGTTCTTAAAAACGGCTACATAGATGACATCGGTCCTGAGCAACTGCCGTACGTTTGTGAGAAATCTCCTCAATCGAAACGGTTCGAACCGTTGCCTCCCTGCATGCAAGTCTTAAAGAATTTGTGCCAGGTTTCCATCGCAAGCTAAAGATATAGTGTGTCTCTAAAATATTTTGCCTTTTGCTTTTATTAAAATTAATACAGCATCAAGAAAACTGGTTTTCTTTCTTTCTAACCTTACTGTCATAAATGTATTCCTAAAAAGTCCACCATTCCACATGGGGCCCGCGTGGGGCTAAAGAGCAGGTTTGAGTCCCAGCAGAGAGAATATTATAGGTAAGCCTGGTTAATAGTTATGCTATGTTTCATCCTACTTCCTACTAATATAATAAACGCGAAAGTTTGTACGAATATATGTAACCATGTTTGTTACTCTTTTAAGCAAAAACTGCTGAATGGATTTTGATGAAACTTCACAATAATATAGCTACAATTCATAAAGATATATTGTAGAGGGGCGCGGATAGTATTTCACATTTCACTGTTGCTTTGTGAAGGCCAACCTCCTCTTAAATCCAAGAGACTTTACGATTTACGATAATGACTAGAACTGAGGTGCTTTCCTCCATACTTCCAACTATTAAGACAATCCAAATAGGTGTTGAGGTTAGTGAAATCGTTTTTAGCTACACAACGTAGATAGAAATCGCGAATTATGCGCTGTGTACTCGCCTCGCGAGTTTTACAGTTGCAATTGAAGAAGAACTCGTTTTTCCTTAGCTTTTGTTTTCCTCTTTCTTGCGTCGTACTCCTCCCTGCTTCGCCACTTTCTTTCGTACGATATTCCTCCATCTGTTTCTGTCTCTGGCGGTGAGAAGCGCATTGTATACCGTAGAGTCAAGGGCGGTGCGGGTCTGCTCTTGGATGAGCTGTTGTATAGCAGTTGTAAAATATTGTTTGTTAATTTAAATTACCAAATAATCTTCTTCTTCTTCCTGCCGTTATCCCATATTATTTGGGGTCGGCGCAACATGTTTTTCTCTTCCATTCTGTCCTGTCACCCGTCATACTACCATCAACTCGCTTTTCTTTCATACCAGTCCTCACACAATCCATCCATCTTTTTTTTGCTCTCCCTCCTCCTTCCTCTTCATCCATCTAGATGTATATTCATAACTGCTTTAGTAACATGCGTTTCATCCCTCCTCTTTACATGACCATACCAAGATTTTCTTTCACTGGTGCCACTTTCAAACTTCCTCTAATATACTCATTTCTCACTTTATCTATTCTCGTCACACCACACATCCATCTCAACATTCTCATCTCCGCTACATGCAATCTTTTTTCATCTGTCTTTTTCGCAGCCCAACATTCTGATCCATACAGTTTTACAAATTACCAAACAATATTTTTTATTAATATTCACTAATATATAATACCAGAATTCGATTTAAATTGGGTTATTACAGTAGTACGTCAGTTTTATTATCATGTTCAATTTAATGTTTGATACGAAGTGACCTCAACAATGTAGCTACGTTGAAGTATTGTATATAAATGCCTACCCGTGAGTTCAATAATACGAAAATACTTTATCTGATTGGCAATGATGTTGTTATTGTATAGAGTAATGTACGTACAACTTGGTCACATTAACTTGACGTTTGGCGTCGATGAAATAATGTCCAAAAACAATATAACAACAATAGAGAACTAGCCAAAGTATCGACGCGCGTATCGGTAACAAAGTTGCTGACCATACCTGACACTTGCCGGGCGAGCTAAAGAAATGCGGGGGGAAGTAGGGGGATGCTCGCATTGCAGAGATGCGTCAAGTTAATGTGACTGGATTGTACTTGTATCGTCGGCTTGAGTCACAGAGCAAGTAACTGGCAACGATCGGAGATTCGCATTGCCATGTGCTACCGGCCTGGGGTCCTACATACACCAGCTCGACTTGAAACCTCTATACCTAACTAAATTATAACTAATAGTTACTTATCGGTCTGTTAAAATAACCCAAACAATTCAAAATAAACTTACGAATAAATTTTAATTGAGGAATAAAAATAACGATTTGACAGTTTTTTGCAATAAATTTGCCAAACAGCCATATTTATTCTTCAGATAAAAGTTAACTCACTATTGTAAAATCGGCTCTAAGGCACCTTCCACTTGTCAGCTTCCGGAGCATTAATTTTAATTAGTAAAAGTTACTGATTGTGCATTACTCTTTGATAAAAAATAATGTTTATAATTAATTTCCAATGAGCTATTTTCTTAGAATATGTAGTTATACATTAATCGTAATTAATTTGTGTAAGTTATAAAAGCCGATGTGTTTACAGTTTCTGTAAGTAAGACTCCTGAGTTAACGTTGCTAAGGAAATAACATTGTAAGAATATACCTACTTATAACGCTGCTTGAATATTTGGACATTAATTATAAACTTGGATGTTAAACGAGGTATCTTTTTTTGTAACCATCCTGACTTAACCGCTGGTTCACAGATGCGATACGATGCAGAAAGAAACAAGTTTCCATTTTGTACTATTTAATTCTAATCATTAAAAAGAACATCATCATAATCTGCCTAGCCTTTTCCCAACTATATTGGGGTTAGCTTCCAGTCAAGCAGGATTTAGCTGAATACCAGTATTTAACAAAGAGATTTAAATATTTAGTGTCTTTGAAAAAGAATATGCAAAAATCACATTTAAGTGAAACAACATCAAAAAAAACATCATCATAATCTGCCTAGCCTTTTCCCAACTATATTGGGGTCGGCTTCCAGTCAAGCAGGATTTAGTTGAATACCAGTATTTAACAAAGAGATTTAAATATTTAGTGTCATTGAAAAAGAATATGTAAATATCACATTTCAGTGAAACAAGGAAGGAACAGTCGTTACACATGCTCCTCGTATCTTCAGTGCAATGTGTAAGTCATTAATATGGGACAGGGTAGGGATTATGTGTGGGGAGATAAAGAAAACTACTATACATATAAAAATACTATACATATAAAACTGAAACCCGTTTTCCGTTGTCACGACATAACATGAAAACGGCTTGACCGATTTGGCTGTTTTTTTTTTAAATGTTCCTTGAAGTTCAATGATGGTTTTTACGGAAAGAAAATTAAAAAAAAAGAGTTAGGTAAAGTAGGGTAGTGTAGGGTAGTGTAGGGTAGTGTAGGGAGGTGTAGGGTAGTGTAGGGTAATGTAGGGTAGAGTAGGGTAGTGTAGGGTAGTGTAGGGTAGTGTGGGGTAGTGTAGGGTAGTGTAGGGTAGTGTAGGGTAGTGTAGGGTAGTGTAGGGTAGTGTAGGGTAGTGTAGGGTAGTGTAGGGTAGTGTAGGGTAGTGTAGGGTAGTGTAGGGTAGTGTAGGGCAGTGTAGGGCAGTGTAGGGTAGTGTAGGGTAGTGTAGGGTTGTGTAGGGTAGTGTAGGGTAGTGTAGGGTAGTGTAGGGTAGTGTAGGGTAGTGTAGGGTAGTGTAGGGTAGTGTAGGGTAGTGTAGGGTAGTGTAGGGTAGTGTAGGGTAGTGTAGGGTAGTGTAGGGTAGTGTAGGGTAGTGTAGGGTAGTGTAGGGTAGTGTAGGGTAGGGTAGGGTAGGTAAGGAAGGTAGGGTAGGGTAGCGTAGGATATATAGGGTAGTTATTTGACGGGAGCGAAGACGCGGGTAAAAGCTAGTTACTTTATAAAAAGGCAAAACAAAATGATACTTAACAAATTACTTCAAACGTTAACAAATAAAAGGTTTCATGAGTACGAACTATCAGCCTAAACTCTAACTAACCTAGACCATCGAGAGGGTCGCTAACGAAAGCCAACGTGATTATCAAACAGTACACGACGGGGCGCCAGCCTATGTCCGACAAGTAGCGGGGCAGAGGAGACCGACCTAAGTCGATACAGCTGTTGCACCCGTTTCCGTGCCGGACGCAGACTGCCTATGCTCGGACGGAGCGCGGCCTTTTAAAGGCGGGCCGGGTCCTTGCGTGGTCGCTCGGTGGGCGTTGGAACTGGCGCGTCTCGATGACGTTGTTGCATTACAACAGACTTTTCACAAGCAAATACACGCGTGTTGAGCGGAGCACGCGTGTCTTTAGTGGTGTCGTCTAAATTGCCGTTCCAGAGACATTGAGCTCGATCCTGATTCCCTTCGTAATTGTTAGGCTCACCACTATCCCATTTGTTGTACACGTCTTCTAGTTTGTCTCCTGTAATGACCAAAATTAGGTTAGGTTATGAACATAGTTATGCTTGTCTTTTTTAGTAGGGCTGTAAGATTTAGTATGAAATTTTCTTCTTTATTAGAAGTGACAGCAAGCGGCGTAAGGAAGATCAGTTTATGTCCTGCCATGGGCATCATCATCATCAACATGTCCACTGCTGGAGATAGGACTCCTCCAAGCGTCTCCACAACGACCGGTCCTGTGCGTCTCGCATCCATCGGATTCCCACGACCCTCGCCAGGTCGTCGGTTCACCTTGTGGAAGGCCTTCCGACGCTGCGTCTTCCGGTACGTGGCCATAGGCATCAACTATACATAATAATAAATGTATCTTACGCGGAAAAGTAGTCAAGGCGAAAAACCTGTATGGTGGATACAACGAGTACTACCATGAAGCAATGTTGAGCTTGAAGCCCACCCTTAACAAATTGGTCTCATACCGTGAATGGTAGTCCAGATGCGCTCCCTGCCCCATGCTGCCAGACCTATGTAAAATCCTTCCCACGGCGGGTTCGAACTTGGAGGAGGAGGGAACAAGTCCTTAACGATGCGCATCTCTGCTGCGTCATTCAGGATGACCAGGTAACCCCCCTCCGATGCACATATACTGTACGCGCGGCTCCAAGTCTGCTTGTTGAGATGGATTTTGTAACAGCTACCTGTTTGCTCATTGAGGTGATATCCTGAAACATTTATAGAATACATTAAATCAAGTATTTTTGCTCCGCAGAACGACGAGAACGACGTCATGGAATTGGTAACATTTCTTTTTTATCTGGCCAAATGGGGCTTCCTCGACCCATCCTTAACATAGTGTCAGGGTGGAGCCGCTGTACAGGACATGTGGCATTTGCTATGCTGCTCTTCCTGCGCAACCACCTGCATTTTACAGGATCTTTACGAGGTCACTACCAGAGCTATACAGGTTGCCAAATACCGAGCAGAAAAAAATGTGAGAATAAATTGACACGAAAAGAAGAAGAATATTGATGTGTGATAAGTTATTTGCTCACCGTTATCATAGGTATTACATTCGTTCATAGTTAGATTGTCGGGTTTTCTGTAACATATGAAGGGTAGTGAGTTCGTGCAGGATGTGAAACGACCAATTCCATCGACAGACATCATGAGGCAGTCCAATCCTGTTCCTGGTATATGAGGGAAAGAGTCCAATTTTATCTCCATATCAGTCAGTGGAACTCCTGGAACATGAACACAATAAACATTAACACCTGGTCGTTGCATTGATATTATCAATTTTAAAATGTTAATAATTCGACTGACCTTCTACAGAGACGTAACGTCCTTTAGAGTACAAATCGTGGGTTCCGAGGAAAATGGAACTGTTTACACCAAAGTGTGCCATCTCCAGCTGGAGTGCGTTAGCTAGTCCTTTGTTGAGTGGCGACGCCAACACCGCGCCTGTAACATGAGGCAACGAGTTCTGTACATGACAAATCATAAGCAATGATCATAGGCAGTAGATTCGTTCGCAATGCGGCTGTAGTTTCTTCTCTACAGCCTTTAGTTCTTGATGGTGTCAGTATTGACTACACAGGAACTGCAAAAGACTTGGGTCTTATTCTTGACTCTAATCTTTTGTGGCGTGCGCAGGTCAATGAAGTCAGTCGGAAAGTAAACTTCCCTTCCATTCGCTCAAATGCCTCTAGTGTATCTTGATTTTAAAAATGAAAATCTCTTTCCCAAACTCTTATTCAGCCGATTATAGATTATGCCGACGACGCCTGCTACCTGGATGCTACTGAGGAGCTATTAAACGAGCTTGAGCGATTGCGAAACTTATGCATTTGGTTTGTTTTTGTTCTACGAAAGCATGATCACGTTTCTCGTCTTCGCAAGGAACTCAAGTGGCTCCCTATCTGCCTTCGCAGGAACGCTCGGATTTTATGTCTCCTCTTCAACATCCTACATAACCTAACCCATCCTACATAAAAAATTAAAAAAAAACCTATCTTATCTTTCCTACCTGCGTGACCGTTTTTCTTACGCTCGCCATAGTGACACACCGTGCAGATCACTTCTTAAATCTCCTCCTCATAAATCAAGCTTCTACTCCTACTCCTTTCCCGTCCATGCAGTAAGGCTGTGGAACTGTCTTCAGTCTCCAATACTATGTATTACTATGTATTGGAGACTTGAAAATTATCTCACTGTTTAAAACCGAAATAAAAGAGCACTATCTCTCCTGTGTAGTGTGATAATTGTATACGTAGATAAATTGTAAAAAAAATAGACACGGACAGGCAGCTTGTCGCTGGTTCAACAGATCATAATAAGAGGAGTGAAACTTACCGTCATGGTGACATTTTACAAGGGCATCCTCCCAACCTTCATGCGTCGTGTATAGTTTGAGCCACCCTCCCGCTTCAGAGCTGTACACATAGTCTGACTCGCATCGCGCATGCTCTGGATAAAAATAAATAGTTAATTTCGAAAATGTACAATTTTCTTTTAACACATTCTAATAAATTATGAAGTTCCACAACTATCATATTTTATGAGATATTGCCGCTTTGCTCCAGATTTTAATGATTTTTTCTGTTCTTCTCCTTTATAGAAACAACCAAATCTCTTGGACAAAATTGATGAAAGCACACTTTAACGTTAATCTTGAATGTGGTCCTGGATGAGCGAGCGTGGCTGCAAGTCACGCTACACACTCGCCTTGGTGCGCTCACTCGCTCAGCATACGCAGAATTTCTTGAGAATGTGTACTGACGTTCCTGTCTTTGGTGCATAGCACTCAACAGTTAACTTGAAGAATTTTAACTACATTACTAGTATACGCTTGGAAAGTGGCTTGCCTTGATTCATATATCATAAAAATCATAATGGCGGACCCACTCCTGTATTTATATGACCAAGTGTATTTAGTACGATATAGTACTATTTTGTACCATTTCTTAAATATTTTGCTCCGCCATTATAACGCGTTATGATGGCGGGACCACACCTGTACTCCGAAACCTTAACGTATTTCATCATTCTGATTAAACTAGGATTTAGTACGGATTTAGTTCCTAAAGAAACCGACACTACGTGACGGAAATATGTATAGATTATTTTAATAAAATATATTTTAATGTTTTGGTATTTATGCCGCCTGAATATTTATATGAGCGAGAATGCTTCAAGTTAAAAAATGCAGTCTGTTATATTTCGTACAGGCGCTTTATTATTAACTAGCTGTCCCCTGCGGTTTCACCCGCATTTTTCGTTAGTGCTCCGCTCCCGTGGGTCGTAGCGTGATAGTATATAGCCTATATATAGCCTAGTGTTAGATTCCTCGATAAATAAGCTATCTAACACTGAAATAATTTTTCAAATCGGACCAGTAGTTTCAGAGATTACCCTCTACATACAAACTTACAAATTTTACCTCTTTATAATATTAGTATAGATTATGTTTTATTTGTTTTATTATAAAACACTATGTTAATAAATAATCTTGTTAAGGTTACACATTATGATTATTATAATTATATTAGTTGGAAATATGTGATAGTGCCTGTGCTTAATACTTTAAATGGCAATTCATTCTCGGCTGAACAGCTTTACCAATAAAAAAAACTCAATTTTAAACACTTTTTTTTTAATTTTAATAATATATTAATTCAATCTCGCCTGATTAGGTTTCAATGTTAATCTTTACATTATTGTTTATACAACATTATTTATATAACTGAAATTATCACACCTTTATATTCCCTAGTCAGAAAATTAAGTAAAAGTATTGAAGGTTTTTAAAAAGTAATATATAACAACCTGTATAACTAAATATATTAGTCCGGTGCTTGGGGCGTTAAATCATAAAAACCTAGAACTTTTTAATAGTGGATGGAGTTAAAAAAAAAAATGTCATGTGTAGCAAATAACAAGCGTAAAAACATTTACCTACCTATTAAAAAATTGTGTTCTTAATTTTTATTGTGATATTTTTTTACTATCCAAAAAATTATCTTAAGTCGAAGAAAATATTTGACGCGGATAAAAATATAAAAGTTTAACCCTTAACTTGGCAAAGAAAAAAAAATTGAATAACTGTTTTTTTTTTCAAATAATCTTTTTTTATATGAACATAAAACGTAGAGAAAAATAATAAAAAAAATCAAAGCCTTTTGTTTCCTGAAATACCTTCCGTATCCTGTGAGATACATTGCCATGTTTGTAAGGAATGACTATCTCAGGTGAATGTATCCCACAAGACACACTGCCAAAAAAAGGTAGTAGTACAAATGGTATATGAAATAATGATTTTTAATTGGTTAGATCATATATTCTTGCTTAACAAGAAATGACTGGTTGTGAAAAGTATAAAAACTATTTCTGCCAAGTATTTAGCATAATCTGACTACTTAGTAGATAGTACATGACACAGTAGTTTGATTTTTGGTACATAGTTTGCACCTTCCTTCTGTTCCAAAAGTTGCGAAGTGGCTAAGCTGGTCACTGCAAATTATTTAATTATTATAATTAGCAACAGGTGCTTTTATTGGTTTTAATGAGGACCCTCTACATTATTATCCGTATGTTTCGTGGTGGTTCTGAGGAGTAATAATAAGTTTTTGGCAATATTGTATCTGAATTTGAACCATTACCGATGTTTCTCCGGTATAAAATCCAACTATTTGTATTAGATAATATGTTTAACAACTGTGATATCAACAATGGTAGGTACCAGCGTTGTCCCCTCAGTTCAGTTCTATAGAGAGCAATTAGAACATCAGCTCTATCAACACCGCCTATATGGGCGTTGTAATGTTTTATAATTTCAGGATAAGGCATCGTTAACCTCATCTTTTTCTCCTTGTTTTTCTTTGGATCGTTGATTTGCGATGCGGCACTGACATATTTATTGTCGTACCGATACCAATTGTGTCAAATTTTGCGCGACTGGTAGAGTGAGTGGAGACGCTAGCAATGGTGATGCAGTGACCACTTTTTGGACGTCTATTACTTCATCGTTGGATAGCAGGTTGAGATTTTTCATCGAAGATGGTAATGGAGGCCATCAAGGTGATGATTTGTTGTCTACCCTATGTCGAATTGAAAATTGCCGGGTTTCATTTTCAGACTCCGTCGATGAATCGTTTTCTTTACGCTCAATTTTGGCACAAAGCTTTCTGCCCCTTATAATGGAAGGCTGTACTTCGCCCTAAGATAAACAAGCTTAATAAACTACCATGCGAAACGAAAATCAAAACAAGCAAACGTTCCATAAAAAGACCAGAAACCAAAAACCAGATATCAAACACTAGACAATAAAAATATGCACAGACTTTTGCCATGTCATTTTAAAAATCTATTTTGTCTCGACCGGGAATCGAATCCTGAACCTTTTGTTTTATTTTAACACCATCGCCACTACGCCACCATAAAAGTAATCAATACAAAATAATAACAATCAGAACACTATAAACGTGGCAGTGTGCACTACACGATACATTACACCAAACCATAAAAAAACCAGTAAACATGGCAGTGTATCCTGTGAGATACATAACAGTTTGGCTCTAATTTACTAAACCAAATATACAATTTCGCATCAAAATTCATTCATTTGACACGTATATACTAATGTACATTACCGTGACATGCACAGTTATTAGATTATAATGTAAAAACAATATAAAATATTAATTATTTTAACTTTGTCGGGGGGTCCACTTTGAGTGGGTTCAGCATTTGGATTATAATTGAAAAACGGTTGCCTCAAATTGACATGATATGACGTAAATGGGTTCAGAAACAGTTCCTTTCTTAAACAGTAGGAACATTTCGTTTAAAGTAAAAATATTTTTCTTAGTATGATTTTTCAAAGTTGACTGTATCCTACAGTGCACATCGTCAAGAAAAGGGTTAAATAACCAAAAATGTTGCTCATGAATAAGTACGTACGTTAAGTTAGTTTGTATACGCAAAAACATTTTACAACTTATAGTACATTACTAGTAATCCCCGCAGTTTCACCTACGTCCTTGGTTACTATTCCACTCCTTTAAGTCGTAGCGTAATGTTAACTTAAAGCCTTTTTCGATAAATAGGATCCAACATTAAAATATTTTTTCAATGCGTACTATTTTAATCGTAATTTTTTTTTTTTCAAAATCTAGAACACTATTTTTTAATAGATAAACTATTGTATGCTTATTATTAGCTACACAAACCATTTTTACTTTTTTGAATCCATCCACAGTAAAAAAAAGTTCTAGGTAAAAATTCCCAGACTCCGGACTATTAGGAAAAATATAAAATCCTTGTAGAAGAACAGATGGGGATGCAGTAAAAATAAATCTATTAACAACGCGCTATACATTTTCCTTGAAACGATACTAAAAGGTGACAAAGGCTTTTGACTGCGTCAATCATGAAATGCTATTAAATAAATTGGAGGCACATGGAATTCGAGGCACTGCTAGAGATCTTATAAAATCATATTATTTTAAGTAATAGAGAACAAGAAACTTTAATATCTAGCATTTGCCAATCACTAACATTAAAAAAAAAAAACATATCCACACCAATAAAAGGTACCCAAGGTGTAGTCCAAGGGAGTATCTTGGGTCACCTGCTATTTATAATATATATCAATGTCCTTCCAAAGTCCATCAATGTCCTTCCAAAGTCCATCATCGGCTTCAGTGATGTAGGAGTATATACGTGGTATACTTATACATATTATGACGATTACAACTCTTTCGTCGAATCGAATCGTTATATCTCAAAAACGGTGGCTCTTAGGAAAAAAAGTATTTAGACATTTTTATAGATAGTTGTCTGATCTACAATTTTTGTCTGAGCTAATTTTATGATAAAACTTATCATTTTGCTGAAAATCGCGAAAAACCCATTTTTGTGACCTTTGACCGCGTTTATTTTTTTTTGCACGTGCCGGATCGATGAGGACTTTTTACATTTCCTTTATAATAGTGTATTGAATAATCCTACCAATTTTCAGCTAAGTGCGAATTATTGTAACCTTGGATGTCTAAATTGACCGGACTATATGTATACACTATGCGTTATCGTCTACTATTAATTGGCTAAATTTAAATGAACTTAAAATAAACTTACTCAAAATAACTATATATTGAACTTCAAAATTAAAAAATCTATTTCAAAATATTGCAGATGGTGAGAATTTATTAAAGAAAGAATAAACGCTACAAAGTTTTTAGGATTACACATAGGCTCTGACATGACATGGAAGACACATATGGAAACAAGTGTGTACAAAATTAAACAAACCACAATTCATCATTATGCTTTGTGTATGCTTTGAAAAATTGACAATCAGAATGCACTCCTATCCGCCAACCATGCCTATGTTGGTTCATATTAAGATAGGTATAGGTATTATGTTTTGAGGTAAAGGGACTGAGAGAGAATCAGTTTTTAAAGCCCAAAAGAAATGCATCCAGGCGATCTGTGGACTGAAACCCACTGACACCTGTAAACCTCATTTCATAAATCTAAAAATTTTGACATTCCCCCTTATTGTATATATTTGAATTAGCTTTATACGTAAAATTCTTTTTTTCGTGTAAATTTTTTCTCTCTCTTTTATTGCACCTACCACTAATATTTTCTGCATTACCCAAAGGTTGACTGGTAGAAAATGCCTAAGGCATTAAGTCCGCTTTTGTACCTTTATGTGCAAAAAGTACTAAAAAAAAATACATAAATATAGAACACTGTAAAGTGCTCGACATACCAGTATACTTTGTGCAACAAGTCATAAAACACTTATGTTCGACAAGAGTGCATTTTCTATGGGCCCTAGAATGTATAATAATAAGATACCCAAATAATCAAATAATTCAATCACCTTCAAAAATAAATTAAGAATAATCTCATTTATATAAAGCCTATGATTCAATTAAAGATTATCTAAATGAAAAATGTAATTAATATAATGCAATATAATTAATTAAGGTATAATAAAATTAGTGTGCTTGTGTTTAATCTATTCTAAATATTAATTGTAATGACGAAATGCATGCATAATTATTTATTCGTAAAATATTAGATTTTTGGGGCTGTATTATTTGCACACCGCTAATGGTTGGGTATTGTCAAAAGAACGATTATTTTATTTCACCATCTAACGTTTTAACCGTACTCCAGGAAAAAAAAACACTCACCAGTTAAAATTAATAAGAGTGGTACACAATAAAAATAATATGCCTTCAACATGTTTGTGTGTTTGTTGGTTCACTGCTGAAGTTGAAGTGTCTCTCATTTCTAACGTTAGGTAGCTATCGTCGCCCATGATCCGAACTAATCAAGTTCAAATGTTTTTGAGATAACCTTTTCAAAAATAATATGATTATGACTTGAAAAATTATAAAAAAAAATACCTTATTTTTATTATGGTAGGTGAATGATCAGAATGACTTCTCCCACTTTTGGGCGGAGCGAGAGGTTGTGTCAGACTACTGACTAAACTTCTACCCCGTTCCTTCGTTGCCTTTGATCTGGGGGACACGGTGACAACCTTTCGGACTTTCCATGTTCCCCAGAGGCTTCGGCCCTGCCGGGTACCTTCAGTTTGCTGACATCAAAATCATCAAAACAACGGATCATCCGTTGTTTTTTTTTTGCCAGGTCCCATAGATAAAGAAGAATTCCACGCATTGAGTGATTCAGATGCTTTATAAGTTTACTTTATATTAAATTTCAAACAACCCAAAGGGCAATGGAAAGGGTATATTCTTGATGTAATCACGCAAGAATAAAGATATCCGTAGGAGAACCAAGCTCACCGATATTGCACAAATGATTGCCAAACTGAAGTGGCAATGGGCAGGGCACTTTGCTCACAGAACAAATAGTTGATAGGACCGAAAGGTTCTGGTGGCAACCGCGCACCGGAAGACGTAGCGTTGGAAGGCCTCCATATAGTGGACCTTTTTTACTATTTAGAGTTAAAAAATAAATTTGATAACCAACAATAGAAATTAAAACAACTCATGCATCTTGTAAAAATATGATTATTTTGACAAAACCTCTGTTGTCGGTAACTTAGTAATTTTGTCGGAGGTTCAGTATCCTATTCGGAAGTTTAGTTTTATTATTCGGAGACTCATTTTTTAGGGTTCCGTAGCCAATTGGCAAAAACCCTTATAGTTTCGCCATGTCTGTCCGTCCGTCCTCGCTTAATCTCTGTGACCGTTAGCTCTAGAAAGCTGAAATTTGGTACTAATAATTTGGTTTTATTAGAAACGTGCAATCCTCGGTGATCTCAGTAGCGCTTCCGAAAGAGTGAGACGTAAAATGTGCATGGACAAAACCAAAGTCATGGTGAAAATCCATGTAGCACCTACTCCTATCAAGATCGGAGACTCTATACTCGAAGTTGTGGATGATTACGTTTACCCGAGACAGCTGAAGGTCCAGTAGGGTAGGTCTAACTTAGAAAAAGAGGTCAATCGTCAAATCCGATTCGGCTGGGCAGCGTTCGGAAAGCTGCACGGTATCTTTTCATCCAACATACCATAGTGTCTCAAGACAAAAAGCCTATGACCAGTGTGAGTAGCCAGTGATGACATATGGATCCGCAACGTGGTCGCTCACAATGGGCATCATCAGAAAGCTAAAAGTCACCCAATGTAAAGGGCTATGCTCGAAGTTTCCTTGTGTGATCACGTCAGAGATGAATATATCCGCAAGAGAACCAAGGTTACCGATCTAGCCCGAAGAATTGCCAAACTTAAGTGGGGATGGGCTGGATACATTGCTCGTCAACGCAGCGCTGGAAAGCCTCCCGCAAGGTGGACCAATGAGGACCAGGTGAGAGTCGCGGGAATCCAGTGGATGCGAGACGCACGGGACCGGTCGTTGTGGCGACGCTAGGGGGAGGACTATGTCCAGCTGTGGACGTCTTTCGGCTGAGATGATGATGATCAAATGTTGACATCAATTGTTTTGAATTGTATTAAAAATAAAGAGACATGCAATTGCAGCAATCCCGGAAAATTAGGTATCATTGATTCTAAGAATTCCATGACCTACCTCCATAGTTCTTCATATCTTATCTATATGATTATATAAAAATGAAACCCGTTTTTCGTTGTCACGACATCACATGAAAACGGCTTGACCGATTTGGCTGATTTTTTTTTAAAATGTTCCTTGAAGTTCAGTGATGGTTCTTACGGAGAGAAAAATTTAAAAAGAAAGAAAGTTATGTAAAATAGGGTAGTGTAGGGTAGTGTAGGGTAGTGTAGGGTAGTGTAGGGTAGTGTAGGGTAGTGTAGGGTAGTGTAGGGTAGTGTAGGGTAGTGTAGGGTAGTGTAGGGTAGTGTAGGGTAGTGTAGGGTAGTGTAGGGTAGTGTAGGGTAGTGTAGGGTAGTGTAGGGTAGTGTAGGGTAGTGTAGGGTAGTGTAGGGTAGTGTAGGGTAGTGTAGTGTAGGGTAGTGTAGTGTTGTGTAGGGTAGTGTAGGGTAGTGTAGGGTAGTGTAGGGTAGTGTAGGGTCGTGTAAGGTAGTGTAGTGTAGGGTAGGTAGGGAAGGTCGGGTAGGGTAGCGTAGGATATGTAGGGTAGTCATTTGACGGGAGCAAAGCCGCGGGCAAAAGCTAGTACACTATATATCACTTCATATAGCACTTTGAGGAAAACACTCTTCCAAAAATAAGAAGATTAATATAGATAATAATCGGGTCGTATTGTCGGTTATTCATATAACATTTGACATCGATATCTATTTTAAAACAAACAAAAAAAAACTTATTCATCCTTATCACTTAGGTATATGTAACGAACATTACATTATACATTAGCTGTTGCCCGCGACTTCGTCCGCGTTAAGTTCGTAAAACTGCACAAAAGTAACTTATATCAATCCTATACTTCGATTAATTCCGAAAACATCTGATTCGTTTTACATAAAACTGTTCAAGTTAAAACGACAATTAGTACTTTTTTAGTAGGGAAATCATCTAATGACTTCCCGCCAACTTGTGTGGAGCGGAAGGGCGTGTCAAGACTACCTAAGACTCACTCCTATATTCCTTTCTTGCCTTACCTACGTTTCAGGGTCTCCATTTCAGAAGCGAAACCATAGCCCCAGTGTTTCATATTTAGGTTTTTTTTTAAGATGAGGAATCATCAGAATGACTTCTCCCGCTCTTGGGTGGAGCGAGAGGGTATGCCAGATTTTTACTGACTAAACCCCACCCCCGTTCCTTTGTTTGTTCAATCTTGGGACACCGAGCTTACCTTTCGGAATACCGATCCACGTTCCCAGAGGCTTCGGCCCTGCCGCGGGCCCCTACAGTTTGCTGACATCTCCTTGAGGCGCGCGTGGAACCGTTGAAGACTTGGCTCGGTCTGGGTTATTACCGGACGGCGGGACGGCAAACTACCCAGTGCTCGCCGTCCGCAAGCTCGCGCCTACGCTGGTCGGAAATCAGGGTCGTGATCCTGGCGGCGACGGGGGCGTGAGGGTCGTTCCCTCTCGCGCTTGCGGTCGGCCACCTCCTTCGCTAGCATTACTACTATTATTACTTCGTAGAAGGAGGCGACCGCCCGCCCTTCTCGCTTCGGACTATGGCCTGTACCAGGGCCCGGCGCGAAAGACTGCCGTCACCGATAGCCTCCACGAGGACACGGCGGTGCTCCGCCAAAGCGGGGATACCTCTACCGTGTGCTCCACCGTGTCCTCCGGGCGATCCACATTGTCGCGACACCCGATGCAAGAGCCTCCTGAACTTACCGTGTCTGGTGAGGACTTGCGTCATACGGATTGTGAGGACGCCGTGACCTCTTTCCAACCACTACTCAAATAGGAGACTTACCGCCGCAATGACGGCGTGCCCAAGTTTTTTGTTTGGGTGGGGAATCATCAGAATGACTTCTCAGAAGGTGAGTCAGACTTTTACTGACTAAACCCCACTCCGTTCCTTCTTTGCATTCGTTCCAGGGCCCCGGGTTTTCCTTTCGGAAGCTCACCCATGACCCCAGAGGCTTCGACCCTGCTGGGCCCTTACAGTTTGCTAACATCTCTTTAAGGCGCGTGTGGAACAATACGTACCGTTGACCGTCTGGATTATTACCGGACAGCTAGACGGCAAACTACCTATTGCTCGCCGTCCACAAGCCCACTCCTACGGTGGCTCTAAATCGGGTTCAGAATCCCAGCGGCTGGGTCGTGAAGGCGTGCAGTGCAGCCGCCTCTTTCGCTAGCATTACTACTTTGCAGAAAGAGGTGACTACTTGCCATTACTCCTCGCTCTGGACCATGGCCTGTACTAGTGCCCTGCGCGAGAGGTCACTATCACCGATCGTCCCCTCAAGGGCACGGTGGTGCTCCGCCTAAGCGTGGCCCAACAGTACTTTATGCTCCAACGTGTCCTCTGGGCGATCCACCCAATGGTAACAACCGGGTGTTTTTTCCGCACGACGTCAATTGCCTTCATCAACAACGCACAACATCAACGAAGCACTGAGTCAAATAGTCCGCGTTTTAAATATTTGCCTACTCCATGGGTGAAGTTGTTAGTTTACGAGTATGTATTTCTAGTTCAGATTACGATAAAACAAAATTAAAATGATTTGCTCTTCAAAAAAACCAAATTAGGATCGATAAACGCCTTTTGTATTTGCCTCTTTTTTTTGTTGAGGAAACCATCAAATACCTTCTTCCAGAGTATCACACTTTTACCAACTAAATTTCAACAGTGTTCTTTTAGATGCAATTTACATTCCAAGGTGACTCATGACGTCCTCACCTACCGCTTTACGCAGGTCCTAACCGAACATGAGTGTTTCGGGAGGTAGATGTTTCGGATTCGGCGAGAAGTCACGGTGGACCGTACGGTCGAAGTCTACCCTGCTAGGGCGGATCACTGGCGTACTGTTTGCGGGTCAAAATCAGAATCCTCCTGCCCTAGTTCAGATCGTGGTATGTGCTATGAGGAGGAATGGAAAGCCGTCGCCTCCTAGAGTGAAGTAAGGTGGCTGAAACCGTGAGAATGAGGACATCCTCAGGCCCCTCTCATCACCACTTGGACACTTCCCTTGTGTCATGAGATGGCGTTTATCAATCACCATTGATATTTTTTTGGTTTTTATATTACGTAAACGCGTAGGCAGAAATTTTCTGGTGCGGTGTTTGACTGCCATCTTAATACACCAAATGAATGTTTTTCGTTAGTGAGAATTATAAACGATTTCTTGTTTGCGAGTATTTTCACCTAGCCGACTTCACACGTTGATAATTTAACGCAGTCTGTAAACTCTCGATTATTATGGGTAGAGTTTGCAGAGCTCTACAAAAACCCATATTGTTCCTTCGGATGCCCTTTACGAACAATTTTATATCCCAAACAGCCATCGAAGCCCGTTAGGGCCGATCGCTTCTGATATCTCTTTGAGGCGCGCGTGGAATATAACGCAACGTCCGTCGACTCAGGCCAGTCTTTATTCGACAGCAAACTACCAATAGTCCATCGTCTAAAACTCCGCACCAACGGTAGCATGGAATCGCCCTGCGACTCGTAATGCCAAGGGCATCATCTGTGCGCTTTTGGCGACCTTCTTCGCTTTATTTGCGGAAGGAAGTGAGGACGGCTTTCCATACATTTCTCTCTGTACCAGGACCGGACGCGAGAGGTCGTTACCGCAGATCGCCTCCACCCGGAGTCCTGAAACGCAAGGCGAAGAAGGAACAGACAAAGGTGTGGGTTTTAGTCAGCTTAAGTCTGACACCCCCTTCTACTCCTCTCTAGAGTGGAAGAAATCATTTAAAATGTAAATCATCTTTAGTTCGAATTTATTTTGTGTTTATTTTGAAAACGGGGTGCAACTTCGCAGTTGTAAAAATTTGTAATCATGGTTTTTTTTTGTTAAACAATAATAATAATATTTTTTAGTAATACTTCTATTATGACTATGTAAAAAAAATGGTGAGAATGCAAAAATATGTGAAAAAATTTTTACAGACAACACTGCACTGCGATCTTCGATGAAAACGGAACAAAATAGACGTTCTCATATAAATGTCATAATTGACTGCCCAGCTCTTCGCCGATGATAGCGTGATGATTTTCATTTCAATAGATAAATTTGCTGCTAAATGGAATAATGTAACATTGTAGTATTTGAATTTCGTGGACGCTTGGATTTTATAACGTGTTTTGATTAGTTCTTACAAAATATTTGGAAATTATCAAATAGGAGTGTTGATTTTCTTATGAAAAAATGGTAAAAGTAATTTTTTTCCTAAAAGAATAAGATAAAATATTGACAGAAATATAAATTGAAGGTGGGATTCGAACTCGGGGCGACTCGTTCAACACCGACAAAATGCAATATTGCTCACCCCCCATTGCAAATCAATTGCTGTCTGGAAATACATGACAACCAATTTGGATTTAAATCGGGACTCTCCACTGAGACAGCTATTCTGTGTTTGAAGCAGACTGTCAAGTACTATACTGATCGCAAAACACCAGTCTACGCGTGCTTCCTCGACCTTTCGAAAGCTTTTGACCTGGTTTCCTATGATATCCTCTGGGATAAGTTAAGCAACACATCTCTGCTAATCGAATGCATTCGAATTCTCAAATATTGGTACGGGAACCAGGTCAACGTGGTTCGTTGGTCGGGGACGCTGTCTGAACCATACAGGTTGGAGTGCGGGGTAAGGCAAGGGGGGTTGACCTCGCCAACGCTCTTCAACCTTTATGTAAACGCACTCATCGAGAGGCTGAGTAGCACGCATGTCGGATGTCATGTTGGTGGAGTTTGTCTAAACAACATAAGTTATGCAGACGATATGGTGCTATTGAGCGCCTCGGTTTGTGGCCTGTCCAAGCTGCTCGGCATTTGTGAGGAATATGCTCTCAGTCATGGTCTGCTCTATAACACCAGGAAGAGTGAGTGTATGGTATTTCAAGCCCGAGGTAGGTGTCCGGATAGTATCCCTAGCATTAAATTAAATAGTGTACCGCTAAAAAGGGTTGACACCTTCAAATACCTTGGACATCTGGTGACCTCTGACTTGAAAGACGATACTGACATGGAGCGGGAACGTAGGGCGTTGTCTGTTAGAGCGAACATGATAGCTCGCAGGTTTGCAAGATGCTCGAAGGAAGTGAAGAAGACTCTTTTTAGAGCATATTGCACTTGCTTCTATTCGAGCGCCCTGTGGGCTAACTATACTCAAAAACGGTACAACGCCCTACGAATCCAATACAACAATGCCTTCAGGGTGTTGTTGGGGCTGCCTCGGTACTGCAGTGCGTCGGGGATGTTCGCCGAGTCACGCATTGACTGCTTCTATGCGACGATGCGGAAACGGTGCACATCGTTGGTGCGCAGGGTCCGCACCAGCTCCAACAACATTCTGAGGATGTTGGCTGAGAGGTTCGACTGTCATTACATTAACCATTGCTGCATGGTTAATGTAGTGACTATATAAGTTTCAATTTTTATTTTTATAATTTAATTTTCCTATAATTTAATTTAATTTTTGACTTTTATGTAATTTTGCTTTAATTTGAATTTAATATGTTTTGACTTTTAATTTTCTTCTATTTATTTTAATTCTTGACATTTGAATTTTTGATTGAATTGAATTAAATAATTCAGTAATTTTTATAATTTTAATTGGTCTGAAATTGAATTAAATTATATTGTAATGATTTCTTAATGATTTTAATTTTCTTTCAATGTAACGATTGTAATGTATAATGTATTTTTTTAATATGGGAATAATTTCCTGACAATAAATTATTATTATTATTATTATTATAGCCTACTAGCTGTTACCCGCGACTTTGTCCGCGTTATGTTCGGAAACAGTACTATCATTCTGCGCTTGCAATTCATTTCGAAAGGATCGAAATTATTTATTTAACTTTTCCATAAACCGTTTAAAAGTAAAAACACAAATTCCCTTGAGAAAATGTTTTGTTAATGTTTTACGTCCTGATGTACGAACAGAAAGAGTACTACACGTTCCAAATGAGAATAGGATCGGCGGCCATATTGTGGCGTCTCGTCTTACTGTCAAATCGGAGAAATTGAGTAGAGTGAGCAAAACAAGAAATTTGTTCAATTTAATTTATTTACGAATCGTGAACGAAAAAAACTTTGATGAAAATGCAGTTCTTCAATATTGTTGATATCTGCGTCACTGTGTGAAGCGTCTGAGTAGTGGCGTCATCATCGTGATCGGTTCTGCTGCTTTCCCGTATAAAATAAAGCATGGATTAATATAGGTTTTTAATGTGTATTGCACTAACTGTTATTTTAAATAAAAATAAGCATTATTACCTGTATCTGACAAAATTCAATCTGAATCGAGTTCATCAATGCCGCTCATTTCGCCATAACTGTCTGATGTAGTATAATTTGTTAAATAGTAGTTTGAAATAACTTTTTTATCTATTTCTTAATATGACTTAACTAAGACTCAGTTAAACAAAAACAAAACCATTGAAACGCAAATAAGATTTTTTTGCAAACCATACTTTTCAATCAAAATTTGACAGATCGAGTTTATTGACTTTCCTATTCTCATTTGGAACGCATAGTATTTGTAAGGGTCGTAACAGTTGGCGTTTCTGCCTAGCCCGAGTGAAAAGGCATTAGTTTATACATTGGGCACGCCATTCATTATGGCGGTAAGTCCTAATGATGAATGTAAGTCCTATGAACCAATCGCGACGCTGTTATTGTACTTATGTAGCTATAGTTTTTAGTTGAGAAACGTTTTAGTCAGGTACTTCTGACTGTATTATATTCCATTGTTGTGTTTGTTTGCTAAGCAAAGTCTATACGATACATAAGAAGGGAGGACTACTTACCAGTGGAACACAAAAAAAATCTTTTTTGTGCTTCACTGGTACACTTAAGAGCACGTTGAGCTTGACACTTCAACCTTTGGACCGGCCGCGTATTCTATGACGCGCAGGACAAATTCGAGCTCAGCTTACACTGGTGGTGTTAAACTTGATGTGCTCTTGACTGTACAAGCTGTCCTGATGTACATTGTATATCAGGACAATGAAACGACTTTTTTATACATAATATATTTTTATTTATAGTTCGTCTATGATAATAGAATCTAAAAATTCAGCAGGACGTGATATTGTGTCTTCGTATCTAGCCCAAGACAAGAACTACTCAATCGTCATAATATGACCGCAGCATCCCAGAGTACGCATGCCAGACTTGCATGTACAATAATATTGCTTTATTGCATTCAACCCACGCTCGCTTTCGTCAACTAAAATGTAACAATTATAAATTCGCGCGCGCGTATGTCTCGACTGGATCCTGCCTTTTAGTAACCACGAACCTTCAATGCCTTGGTCTCTAAAGGCAGTGCTCAGTCGTTGAGTGTCTCTATATAATTCGACATTATACCTAAATCCCGTTTCTCACGTGCTCACTATAATAACTTCGGGAAAGTTTTAATTGGTAAGTGCCTAGTGCAAAAATAATTAATAAGCCTTCCATAGACTTCCTTCCTTTTATAAAAACATATCCAAAATCCAAAAAAATATGAAAGTAATTATAAATCAATGCCATTTTGCGTACTTTATTCGGATTTTATTTTTGCATTTTTATGTTCTAGATTCCTCATTTATTTGTAATTCATTACTTTGTTTCTTCGTTGTTTTGTTCATTAAATAGAGCAAGAGGTCCTGGGTTCGATTCCCGGGTCGGGCAAAAAGTGCTATTGGGTTTTTCCATTAGGAATTATTCTGCAGCTGCCCGGAGTTTGGAAGTTGGTGGTGTGATACCCCCGTGCCTCGGAAAGCACGTAAAGCCGTTGGTCCTGCGCCTGACCTCTCTCCGGTCGTGTCGGATTGCCGTCCCATCGGGCTATGAGAGTAAAGGAACAGAGAGTGCACCTGTGTTTGCGAACACACTTGTGCACTATAATATCTCCTGCGTACTTGGCTGATCTCTGTTGAGATTGGCCACCGTGATCGGAATTCGGTCGGGGGAGTATTATTATATTATTTATTATTAGATACAGATTAAAAAACAAAAAAAAAATAAGGAGAATACCTAAAAATCAGAACAAAAAATTATCACAAACTGTGGTAAAATACGTGTATTCTAAAGTACTATTTTTCTCAAAACTGCCGGGTCAGATTTTGATGCACCTTTACACAAGGGTGTAGTTGAGGTATCCCTACATAAGTACCATAATAGTATTGCTATTGGTTCATAGACCACTTTCGCTCAGTTTCCTTTCATCAACATCGGTTGGGCGGTTTAAGCGTGAAAGCGTAACAGACAGACAGACAGACAGAGTTACTTTTGCATTTATAATATTATATATATTATTATATATTATATATTATAATATATATATATATTATTAGTTTGGATTGCGGAGATTATTATATAAAGGTCCACTATCTTCAGTTCCCGATATTAAGTAAACTGCTGTCGTCGGACGATACAGACACAAAAATGTTGAAGACGTGTTATTTTGTTTGTTTATCATTCTTGCTAATTACTACTGGTAAGTTTAGTTATTACACTAGCTAATAGGCAGGAGTATTAGTGGCCCAGTGGTAACGGTCCCGACTTACGAGCTGAAGTCGCAGGGTTCAAATCTAGACAGGCACATTGGTTTGTGCATATGTGTATGTGTAACTGTGTTTGTGTTATGGTTGTTTTTATTTGTGTGTGTGTATCACTACTGCTCTCAAAACGTTGAGGAAACCGGCATGTCCTAGAAACAAAAATTCTAAGACATGTGACATCCACCAACCCGCATTGGGTCACGGTACTGGATTACGGCCGATTTTACCACATTATATTCTGTAATTAATGTAGGTACTTTTATTTATTTATTATATCCTTTATTGTACACCAAGATTACAATAATAATTATAGGAAACCTTATAAGTAGTAACAAAAAACATACAATTGGCGGCCTTATCACACTTGGCGATTTCTTCCAGGCAACCTTGAATGGACAGAGACAGATCTGGTCACAAAATTTATTTCGAATGTTAGATGTTCATTATTTTATTTCCTTTCATTATTCATCGCATTGTTTTTAAACAATTGTGTTTCAATTTGTTTCTGATAATTACCTTTTCAATTTGTAGATCTTTGGCAGTCGTTACGGATAGTCAGAAGCTAGTAAATCTTACTCTAGTCTTGCCATGAGGTACCGTGTTACCCCAGTTAATGGGTTGTGGAGGTCTGGTAGGCAGCCGCTCCTCGTAAAATACTGGTATTCAGCTAAATCCGGCTTGACTGGGAGCCGACCCCAATATAGTAGCGAAAAGGCTAGGCAGATGATGATGATTTATCTTTTCAAATAAACCTTTACCTTTCAGGATTGGTGCGTTGTGACAATGACTTCGTATTTGACTTTGAAGCGAATGGCTGGCTCAAGCTGCATTCAGAGCCCGCTACCTGGACTGAAGCCTTATTAAAATGTCTCAATGAAGGTACAATTTAATTCTCTTATAAATAGTTTACTAGCAAAGCACTATTTAGCGTGTACGATATCTAAAAAGTGTAAAATAAAAACTTTTTATAAAACATACACCCGACATCAATGTTAAAAAGAAACCGGCCAAGAGCGTGTCGGGCCACGCTCAATGTAGGGTTCCCTAGTTACCCGTCCGTCGCAATAAGTATCCCCAACTTTTCAAAAACTGTTCGTCCCATCAAATTCAAAATAATTTTCTTAAAAACTCTTTATAAACCTCTACTTTCCAGATTTTTTTCATATTTTCTAAACTTATGGTTCAAAAGTTAGAGGGACACGCACACATTGTTTTTTACTTTTGGAGCGATTATTTCCGAAATAATTGATATTATAAAAAAATATGTTAGTAAACCCATATTCATTTTTGAATACCTATCCAACAATATATCACACGTTAGAATTGAAATAAAAAAAAAACACTTTTCACTTTACACCTACATAGGAGGGCTACTCTAATAAATCATTTTTTTCCAATTTTTACTACTTTGTCGGCGTGGTTGATATACATATTGGTACCAAATTTCAGCTTTCTAGTGCTAATAGTCACAGAGATTAAGCGAGGACGGACGGATGGACAGACAAGGCGAAACTATAATATTGACTGGCCGGTTGGTCTAGTGGTTAGTGGCCCTGACTGCTAAGCCAGAGGTCGTGGGTTCGATTCCCACTCAGAACAAATGTTTGTGTGATGAGCACGATCATTTGTTCTGTGTCTGGGTGTAAGGTATCTATAATATGTATGTATTTAGAAATATATAAGTATGTTTATCAGTTGTCTAGTACCCATGACACAAGCTCTGCTTAGCTTGGGACTAGATGGCGTTGTGTAAAAAGTTGTGGAACATATTATTATTATATTACTAGCTGCTGCCCGCGACGTCGTCTGCGTGAAGGCTCTACAGCACCAAAAATACTTAAGATGTCGCTATAGCATTATAAGTAAACAACTTTTAAAATAGCATTCAAATACATGTTTTTTTTGCAAGCGCAGCAAGTTTAGAGAAATATATGGGAATCCTGCTGAGTTCAGTCATAACTGAACTGACTGAAGGAAATAGAGAAAATGATGTATGTGTGGAATATCAGTCTTGCCATGAAGTACCGTGTTATCCCAGTTAATGGGTAGTGGAGGTCTGGTAAGCAGCCGCTCCTCGTAAAATACTGGTATTCAGCTAAATCCGGCTTGACTGGAAGTCGACCCCAATATAGTTGAGAAAAGGCTAGGCAGATGATGATGGTGATGTATGTGTGGAATGTATTCCATTCCAGGACACAAAAGTGCAAAAATACATACAAAGATATCGTACCTTACAACACTTCCCTATAAATTACGTTGCCAGGTGCCAAAATGTAAAGAGAATCAGGACTGGTGACGCGGGAGCAAGCACCGTACAGTTGCCTCTGTGAGAAGCAACTCGTCCTGAGAACTGTACGCGTTTGAACTGGAACGGGAAGTTGTAAGGTAGGGAGGAAATGCGTGGTATAAATGCTGCCTCGCCGATGCCACAACCATAAGAATTTCTGCTCCAATGGTGTGTCTGTGGAGTGAGACGACTTTAAGGCGAGTCTCGTTACACAGCTCTGGAGGAGATAGGTTCCGAAGAAGCACAATTGGGACACTGACCTTCAGCTGAATATGCATTGAAAGTCCACTTGCTGACAGGGTGTTCAGAAATTCCACGGGATAATGTGTAGCGTTATCTTGCTCGACAACAGTGTTTATCGAGGTGTAGACCACATCATTCCCCTCAATTTCCCAGAGAATACATTCGTTAATTGCTGCAGCCTGATCATTTATGGACATCTAAATGGCCTACTCACATACCCAAGAATTCTACTGGTGCAGTATACGACTGACATCCCCGTACACACAGCGAATGAGTTCTTCTAAGCTGGATACTATTTTTTTGTATCACCCAAAGGTTGACTGGTAGAAAATGCCTAAGGCATTAAGTCCGCTTCTGTACTTCTACCAAGAGAGGGTACCACTCTACCGAGAGACTCTAGCAGCACCACCTGTCCACCTCTCTCTTCTTGTGTGCGTTTGCCATGACTTATAAGGACATCGTAAAATTCCTGAACACGTGCATTGTCTCCAAGCTGAGCATTAAAAATTAGCATTTCTAATTGAATTTAACTTCGGGTGAAATACGCGAGAGATCAAGTCGTGCCTGTCGTACGAAGCCTATCCTGCAAGGAGTGGAGCTGTTATTTCAGGCTACTTTGGGTTGGTAGTGATGATTGGTGATGATAGTGAAGAGGTCCGGGCGACCAAACTTTCGCACGTAACAAAATGCATCTTGGGTCCTCTCGTGCATGTACCACGGACCTTTTGTGAAGGTGGAGGGGAGAATGACCATGAATGAGCATTTGTATTATTCTGCATAGAGATAGACGTAGTTCTCAGCTTTGAGCTTTCTTTGGTTGGACCTTATAAATACCAAACGCTCTTTTTAATTTTTTTCATGGTCATGAATGAGCATTTGTATTATTCTGCATAGAGATAGACGTAGTTCTCAGCTTTGAGCTTTCTTTGGTTGGACCTTATAAATACCAAACGCTCTTTTTAATTTTTTTTTTTATTTTGGCGTACATGTCCTAAGAAACTGAGTAAAGAGCGTACGATAATGGCGGAGATAAGAACCATTGTTTACCCTCAGCTGGATCGTGAAGCTGTAGAAATGCATGGTGGATGGTTTTTTTTATGATTTGGGGTGCCTGTCTGGGGGTCTACATTATAGTGGGCAAAATGGTAGCCAACCTCTCCGCGACAGAACTGAAATGAGAGGATATTGAAGAGAATCGTACGCACGGTGAGTCTCGCTGATCCTTCGAAGCCGGTCATCATGCGTGCGTAAAACGATGTCTCTTTTATCACACTCCTGATCGACTAACACAACAGCTACCTCATTCGTCGTTGGAGCATTATACCACCCTGGATGGGCTGTGATCGGCCTTCTATCTGCTCTGATGACGAACTTAAAGTGGTTGCGCTCGTTCTCAGGCACCGACGCGAGGGCTGCTTTGTAGTTGCTAATTTGCGGATTAACGTTATGCAACATACTTTGCAATCCTTTGAACAGATCAGACCAAATTGAGGATGTGTCTACTTCAACACATGCTTGTTGTTCACCAAATGAAGTCATCTGGAAGGCGCTGTTATAAGCTCGAATGTATTTAAAAAAATGGCTGGACTTCGAATGCTCGCCATTTAGTCCCCTTTTCCATTTGCGGACTTGGCAGTGGGTACAAACTTCTTTTAAGGCAACCATATCTCCATGGGCGGCGTAGTTAATAACGATATTGTAGATAAATCCACTTCCTTCTTTATTTAGCCGTTTGCTCTTCGATATCGTAAACCGTGGATTCATCATCAGATGTCGAAAGTTGATTTATGTCACGACACAGGCAATCTTATTCTATTTGTGCCGCACGCTGTTCTCTTGGATTCTGTCACGTTCTTGCGATAAATGAGCTTCAATGTCACTTCATCATCAATGAACATCACTTTTTTGTAATACTTAACACCGCATTTTTTTTAAATTGTCTTCCTCAACTCTGCTCAAGATTTTGAGGGTTTTGTTGGAACTTGTATTTGTCAAACGAACTATACGATACAACTGTTATGAAGGAAATGCAAAATGCCATCTATGAATTTTAAGAATAACTAACTACTAACCTCGCCAACATGATAAAATTTTAATTATAAATTTCCAAAAAGTGTTAATATGTAACTTGATTTGATTTTTATGAAATGTCATAGATGGCGCTGCTTTAAAATTTCCTTTATACTACTAACATTAATTAAATTATGTTTTTCTGCCCAAGTTACTTAAATGGCGTAGTTTTTATATTGTAAAGCTAAATAATAGCATGGCTTACTCAAAAACAACATTTATATATGCGTCGTTAGATTACACGCTGCCACATAATGCGTAAGAAAAATAAAGATTTACAGCTCCTCCCCCGTAGGTGATAGCGTGATAATATGTAGCCTATTTGTTTTCCCGACCTCTCAGTAATATTCATGCAAAATTTGAAATAAATCCATGCAGTACTTTTTGAGTTTAGCCCGGACATACAGATAAACAGACAAACAGACAAGCAGACATGAATTCTACAAACTATATTTTTGGCTTCGGTATCGATTGTAGATCACGCCCCAAGTATTCTTTTAAAAAAATATTCAATGTACAGTTTTGACTTTCCTACGATTTTATTATATGTATAGATTATTATTATAAGGGTTCCGTTTTTGCCATTTGGCTACGGAACCCTAAAAAAGACTAAAACTTACAAAATTAATTTCGGTTCTTTCGAAACGCCTTATTGACACTTTGCGTGACCCAAGGGCTTGCTTTTACCTCGGACAGAAGATAAGCATTACCATACAGCGTGGCAATGCCGCTAGTCTTTAGGGCACATTACCGGTCGACAGCGATGTGGAAGAGTTTTTTGACGCCATGCTTTAGTTAGTTTTTTGATTGAATTTTTATGGGTTGTTCCCGTTCGTCCACACCCCACCGTCCACACTGCGGACGACTGGGAATGATGCGTTCCGCTCGTCCACACTGCGGACGAACAGAACGCATTATTCCCAGTCGTCCACACCCCGTCATCTCACGTCTAGTCTAAGAGTTAATCAAAAGAAAATATAATGATAGTATTTCCTTATATAATAAACATACTTTTATTTTATTATAGAAGGAAATACTATTTTACACATTGGCAATGTGTAAAATTAAAATGTGAAACATTCACGAGGTGCGGACGATCGGGAATATGGAAATGTTGCGTTCTGTTCGTCCACACTGCGGACGAACAGAACGCACCATTCCCAGTCGTCCGCAGTGCGGACGACGGGGTGTGGACGAACGGGAACAACCCATTTTTATTATGCTGTAACAAATACTGTAAAAATTTCGGAACTCTGTGCCTGTAGGACCCCGTGGCACGAAAACGTGCCAGTAAACAAGTATTACCTTTTAACTTTGTGAACCGCTGGAAAAAAATTGTGCTACCAAACCCCGAGCGATTTAAAATTGTACTCTAGTAGTATAATTACAGAAGCAACAGAAACAGAGCAATAACAGTTTATATTATTAATATTAATTTATTAATCTATACTAATATTATAAAGAGGTTAAATTTGTAAGTTTGTAGGTTTGTTAGTTTGTATATAGGGGGTAATCTCTGGAACTACTGGTCCGATTTAAAAATTATTTCAATGTTAGATAGCCCATTTATCGAGGAATGCTATAGGCTATATATCATCAAGCTACGGCCCACGGGAGCGGAGCAGTAACGAAAAATGCGGGTGAAACCGCAGGGGACAGCTAGTATTAAATATATTAAAATATAAAAAATAATGGCGGCCCCCCGGGTCTCTACAGGTTAAATAACGAAGAGACAAACTTGGGTGTTAAACAACTATTATAGAAGTTGGTAGAAACAATAACAGCGCGGTCTCATAGGACCGGTTGGGGATTTATGAACTAAATGGGGATTCATCAGAAGGTATTCTCCCGGTCCTAAGCAGAGCGTGAGGGCGTGTCAGACTTTTACTGTCTAAACCCCACCCCGTTCCGTATCCCGTTCGTTAGTGTGTGCATAAATCTATATTATCTATATCTATACTAATATTATAAAGAGGAAAGATTTGTACCTATTTTTGTATGTTTGTAATGAATAGGCTCAAAAAGTACTGGGCCGATTTAAAAAATTCTTTCACCAATAGAATGCTACATTACATTCTTCCAATTTGACATAGGCTAAATTTCATTTTGAAAAAAAAAAAAAAAATTGTCTACCCCGTGCGAAGCCGGGACGGGCTGCTAGTTAATCTTATAAAGAGGAACACTTGTTTGGTTGTAATGAATAGGTTTAAAAACTAATGGACCGTTTTAAAAATTTCTTTCACTATTCTGTTATCCACGAGTAACATAGGCTAAATTTTATTTTGGAATAAAATAGGGTTTAGTAAGATATTTGGGTTTTTTGGACTTAAGGTGTAAAAAATCATGTTACATATAATTTATATGGCAGAACTACGTTGGCCGAGTCCGCTAGTCTTCAGTAAATTAATTAAACAATATGTCATGTTGCAGGCTCGGTGTTGGCGTCTCCGTTGAACCCAGGGCTTGCTAAAGCTCTCCGCACTCAGATGGCTCAGTTACAAGGGAGCGACATTTACTTGGGAGTCCACGACTTTAACTCAAAAGGACTATTTGGTTCTGTTGAAGGTTAGTGATATAAGCTAGTGCTCGACTGTGAGCTCACCTGATGGTAAGCAGTGTTGTAATGCCTAAGGTAAAAGCACCTATTACGGAGGTATTTCGCATCATTTGAAAGTAAGAAACAAAAATAAGCATTTGTAGGTATTTCTAAAGGTGGAAAAAAATTCTATCGTTAAAGGTGGAATTTATATTTTGTATTGCTGTTGAGACTATGTTTCTGCTGATGATATTTCTTATTTTAAAGAAATATTTAAATAGTCTGGTCGATTTTCCCTAATACGGAGGTACAATTTTGATCTGATCCTATTACTGCGGTAGACGGCTCCTAATACGGAGGGTCAGAAATTATATTCATTAAAGTTCCGTATAAATAATATCAATGTGTTAATAACGTAATTCGTAAGTTTTTCATTTATTGACCATTGATTTTATTACATTGCGTAATCAAATTAATGGTGAATGAATTATTTTTAGAATAACTTTAATCACATTTATATTATTTAATAAATATTATTTGTACGAAACTTCAATAAAATTAAAAAAAAAACTTTACGTTGTGAAAAACAAAAAGTACAATTAAAAAAATGAGCGAAAGAAGTCGGTCTGTATAGAAAAATCTTTCCGTACAGACCGAAATCGCTTCGCTCATTTTTTCTGTATTGTATTATTAAATTAATTCACATGAGAATCCCCTATGAGAGAATCCCCTAGGATTTTCTCATAATTTAGGCAGCGGTGGTAGCGACCGGCAGCAGCTGGAAGAGTACTTTCAGTTTTTAAAGAGTTTTAAACGTTTTCAACATTATTTTAAAGACTAGTATTGCTGATACTGATCGTAATTGCCACCAGCTGTTAGCGAATAGAGCTGTAATAGGAGATCTTAGAACCCTACACGGAGTTACCTGGAAATAATTACCGCCGTAATAGGAAAACTACTCATGTTTTCGATAATCCTAATTCTGACCCATAAATATTTAGATAAACAAAAGAGTAAAAATGCCTAATCAAACATTAACAGTTTTTTGGCTCAGATTTGTAAAACTCAAGTCAAAACTTATACAAAATAAAATGTTTTGTGATAAATTAAAATATACCTTCCCATTTTTGCCTCTTCTAAGAAACTAACATTTTGTACTCAACAGTTTTCATATTTAACTAGATTTCTAATTAAGAACACATACCACAGAATATGGTGTCTAAGTTATATGATTAATAATTATTTCAACTAAACTTGAAACTAATTCAATAAGTTAATCAATTGAAAGTTATAAACAATTAAACATGTCCAGTACTTTTCCTATTTCGGAGTTATACCACCGTATTAGGATTAATCTACAAAATTTGTATAGTATTACGGCGGTATTTTATTTTTCATTTTTTTGGTAAAAAATGACTTACAAATACAAAATAAGCTATTTAAATAGTGAGTGTAATAATAAGAAAATGCTATATACAACAAATGAACAAACTCGAACGGCATCTTAATTCGAAAAACTTAGTTTCTAAATATTTGTGTACTTACTTTTGTTGTTCCGCGTTTGTATGGAAACACCTCTCACGTCGATGACGTTACACAGATTGATTGATCTTGTTGTGTGGTCTATGTGCTATACTTGCGAACGTCAGTGAAGTCATAAAGTAATAAATTTAGAATAAATAGTTTCGGTTTTGGTGTACCTACACTGAATAAAACGGGAATAAAACGCGAAAATAGAAATACCACCGTAATAGGAAGCGATTTTGACTACCGCCGTATTAGTAGCGTTTACCTTAGATCAGACCCGGATACAAGATATGGTATCTACACTTAGAAAAGCTCTTCTTAAATGATTATAATGATGTGACATGAACCTCAAAACTTTAAATCTTGACATGAAATGATTATGAATGTTAATCCAATTAAATTAAATTATTAATAACTTACACAATATGTACGCCGCTATGGGCAAAACATGGATGCTCACAACAAAATATTAACTCAAAACCTTGCATGTCTGCCTTGTCAGTTTATTTATGTACATGCATGTTTGACAAATAAATGATCTTTCTTTCTTTCTTCCTAAAGATTTTTTAAATATTCAAAGTGTATAATGTAGTGTTACCGACAGTTACACTACATAATACATACACTATGGAGCTCGTGGCTAGATAATAACAGCCACACAGGTCGATCTTCAAGGTTAAGCCGCGTTTGCCAAGATTGGTCTGTGGATGGGTGACCATTTTAACATAACGAGTTTCCTCCGTGCCTCGGAAAGCACGTTAAACCGTAGGTCCCGGCTGTCATTTGTAGATCTTTGGCAGTCGTTACGGATAGTTAGAAGCCAGTAAATCTGACTCCAGTCTTGCCATGAAGTACCGTGTTACCCCAGTTAATGGGTTGTGGAGGTCTGGTAGGCAGCCGCTCCTCGTAAAATACTGGTATTCAGCTAATCCGGCTTGACTGGAAGCCGCCCCAATATAGTTGGGAAAAAAGCTAGGTGGATGATGTTTGTAATGTTTTTTGTGTACAATAAAGAATTAAATAACCATCCAGACCTAACCGCTGGTTCACAATAGCGAAAACTATACTTGCTCTTAACTGTTTATGTCATATATTCTAGGAGTTCCGTTATCTGTAATGGGCATACAAGATGCCGCCAAAGACTGCATCACCATGTCTGCCGATGGAAGTACGAGTTTCTCAACATGCACGAACCCCCTACCCTTCGTATGTTACAAGAAAAACCAAAATCAAACTTTGAATCGGTGTGACTATGGTAAGCTAATTATTACCAACTGTAACTAGAATTCTCAATATTGTATTAATAACATATTAATTTTTTAAATTGTTATAAACTAGTGCTTGACTGCGGTCCCACCTGATGCAATCGTTTATGGTGAGGCGCACTAGCTTATTAAGAGCCCATTCACTCTATCTAGCCTTGAAGACACCTAAATTATAATCGGACGGGAAAACCGCAGCAGGCAAATTGTTCCAGTCCCTTGATGTACGCAGTATAAACGACGAAGCAAAGCGCTTTGTCCGGACCGTGCAGGTTTCGACAACGTAAGGATGGTTACTCGCCGTATGACGGCTTGTCCGACGGTAAAACATACCCCTCCTTGCGTCGTATTCCTCAATGCTGAGGGTCGTGACCTCCCTGCTTCATCACCTTAGCCCTTACGATGTTCCTCCATCTGTTCCTATCTTTGAGGTTGTGAAGGGTATCGTAAATCGTGGAATTAAGAGCGGCGCGGATCTGGTCGGACCAACGTATTGGGGTGCGCCCTCGAGCCCTTTTCCCATCTACTTTACCGCTCACAATGAGCCTTTCCTGGATTAATAACATAATACTATCTAAACACTAACTGCTTTTAGGCATGCAATTTACTGTTTTCCGCAATAGAGCGAAAACGTGCGCGAGCTGGCCCTGAATATTTGATTATTTATTGTATCAGGGTACGTGCTAATCGACCCCCACGAGTTAGTTGCCCATCAACCCTTCATCATTTATTTCTTCGTAAGTATTGAAAAATTTCGTTTGATACACGTGAAAATTTAACACTGCTATACTCGGCTATAGACCCTCGCCTGCTGCGCCACTTGTATCAAAATGTACAAATTTATTAGGAAAGTCCCTTTCTGGAAAAAAAACGCATACTAATGCTTACAATATTATTCCTAAAAATCATAATTATGTTTTTCAAAAAAACTCAGGAATACTTTATTCTTCATCTTAACTCAGTTGCTATATTTTGTTTCAGAATATAGGTACAATGAGCAGATGGGTAGGTGTTACAAGGTCCACGTTAGAGAGCAAACTTGGACCCGAGCATATGAGTTGTGTGCGTACGAGGGGGGTCATCTGGTCATCTTGAACGACGAAGCAGAAGCCAACATCATCAAGTGCATGTTCCCTGCCAATGAAGGGAAACAATTTCACATAGGCCTACGAGCCTGGGGCGCCGAACGCATCTGGACTACCATACACGGTGGGCACCTACTATTATTACAAACAATTTTTAGAAACATTGTCAAAAGAAGTCGAAATTCGTGAGGAGCTCGTGGCTAAATAATAACAGCCGCACGGATCGAACTTCAAGATTAAGCAACACTTGCCAAGGTTGGTCTGTGGATGGGTGACCATCTTAACACAACGAGTTTCCTCCGTACCTCGAAAAGCACGTTAAGCCGTAGGTCTCGGCTGTCATTTGTAGATCTTTGGCAGTCGTTACGGATAGTCAGAAACCAGTAAATCTGACTCCAGTCTTGCCATGAAGTACCGTGTTACCCCAGTTAATGGGTTGTGGAGGTCTGGTAGGCAGCCGCTCCTCGTAAAGTACTGGTATTCAGCTAAATCCGGCTTGACTGGAAGCCAACCCCAATATAGTTGGGAAAAGGCTAGGCAGATGATGACTGTCAAAAGAAGTCGAAACTTTACCACTGCTTGACCACAAAATAGATAAGTACAGAAGATAATCTCATTTATATACTTCACTTTTCATACCTATGCTTGGCGATCGTGCTAGTGTAGGCGCCGACCACTCTGTTCGAGCACAGTCCAAGCGCGTATGGTCCGAGACATCGTGTCTGTCTTCTTCTTTTCGAATCGAAGGTAAACTCTTCAGATTGTTTGGGCCCAGTAGGTAGCCACGCTAATTGCAGCATCGGTGACACTCATCAAATCCTCCAAGGTGCAGGTGTTTGGGCACTTATGGCACTCCAACGTGTGGCTCATGTTTTGAACAGAGGCACCGCACTCACATTGGGTATCCGACAGGTCTTTGAAACCCCATTTGGCCAAATTGTGTTTGCAGCGACCTACCTGGGTGCGCAACCGATTTAGTGCTTTCCACACAGGCCACTGCAATTCATGTCCAGGCGGGAGATGTTCCTGGGGTTTCAAAAAGTCGGGTGGTGGTAGATAATGTTCTTCCCAGAGCCTTAACCTTTCTTTGGGAGGAGGGTCAAGAATGGCTTCTGTTCCACGTAGAAAGCTCTTTCGACTCTTGAGCCTACCTGGGACTGTTTTGTGTTCGAAGAGGGGATGTCGGGAATCGGATTCTTGGTTTTTCTTTTCAATCGCGCATGCGACATCCCTACGAACAGATGGTGGAGCAATACCTACCAACGGGTAGAGCTTATTGAGCGGGGTCGGTTTTAGGCATCCTGATATGATTCGGCACGTCTCGTTGAGGGCGATGTCGACTTGTTTTGCATTTGCTGAACGGTGCCACACTGGGCACGCAAATTCACCAGCAGAAAAACATAAGGACATGCCAGTTGTACGAAGAACATCAGGAGCCGCTCCCCACTTGGTAGATATGAGTCGGCGCAATAGGTTGTTACGGGACCCAACCTTCTGCTTTGTGTTGAGGCAATGCACATTAAACGTCAGCGCTCTATCCAGCGCCACACCTAGGTACCTCGGGTTCTTACAATGCTCTACGTCGATACCCCGCCACTTGATGTTTAGTTTTCTGTTTGAAAAACCATTACGGAGGTGGAACGCGCAAGACTGAGTTTTGGACGGGTTTGGGCGAAGAGCATTACCCTCATAGTACCCAGCAAGTAACTCGAGCGCTTGCGTCAATGTACCCTCAACTTCTGTAAAAGCAGATGACTGCGATGCCAAGGCTAAGTCATCAGCATACAGGAAGCGTTCAGTGTGTTGCGTTGTGGGCTGGTCGTTGGTGTAGATGTTAAACAACGTAGGATCCAACACACTGCCCTGAGGGAGTCCGTTTTTTTGCCGATGCCATCTGCTCTTTTCCGATTGGAAACACACCTGGAAGCGACGGTTGTGCAACAGTTCTCTCAGTATATTGACAAAACCTTGGTCGTTAGTTAAGTTACTGACTTTAGATAGCAGTTTGTTTATATTTATGGTGTCGTATGCTGCTGACAAGTCCACAAATACAACACCTGTAACTTTTTGAGCCTCATAACCATCCTCTATGTACTGTGTTAGCCGGAGGACTTGGCTAGAGCAAGACTTGCCGGGTCTAAAGCCAGCCTGCTCTGGGATGAGCTTAGGTTCTACTGCTATAGCAAGGCGATTCAACAGTAGCCTCTCAAATAACTTAAAAGTATGGCATAGTAAAGATATTGGCCGATAGCTTTTGGGGTCATTGAGAGGCCTCCCGGGTTTCGGAATCGCAATGATTCTGGTCTGTCGCCACAGTTTGGGGATGTTTGTGGTACGCAAACATGTATTGAAGAAGGCGAGAAGCCACGACACAGCTACAGGCCCCAGATGTTTCAGCTGTTCCACTGTTATGTCATCAACTCCAGCAGCCTTACCGGTTTTTAATGATTTTATGGCCAGTATTATGTCAGTGAGCGTGAAAGGTTTGCTGATGTCACTACTGTCGCCAGAAGCGTTTTTGTTTTTCCGCTCTTTAGGAAGTCTACATGGTGGTTTACCGTTGAGTAGCAGTTGGTGGGCAATTTGATTTGCTGTAACGTGTCCCTGATCAACGGGCCCTGGTGGGTCTCCAGTTAATTTCCGAATAGTTGACCAGGCTTTTTTGCTGTTATGGGTCATGTTGATGTCAGTAACTGTTGTAATCCATTTTTGTTTTCGATTATCACCAACCATTGACAACAGTTCTTCCCCTGCTGATATTGTGTCCTCTGAGAAGGGGTTGTTGTCATAGAAGTTTTCATACTTTTTTAGAAGCTCCACGGACTTTGCATTCATACCAGGTATATATGAAGTACGGCAGCCTCTAGGTATGCATTGACGTGATATGGTCCAAATAGTGTTCACGAACGAATCGTAGTTGGAGGGTATAGGGTCCATAACACTCAATTTTGCATCAACTTCCACCGAAAACTTCTCCCAGTTTGCCTTTAGGAAATTAAACCGAGGTCTAAAGGGAACTTGTGTAGGTTTCATTGCAGCACCAATCTTGCAGGTTAAAGGTCTATGTTGTGTGTTCGGGATAGGCTGACACACAAGTTTTGAACATAGACTCTTTATACTACTACTCACGAAAATCAAATCTGGGTTGTAACCGCGTTGCCAGCGCCGACTGTTGAATGATGCAGGTTGTTTGGCATTGTGCACCAAGGTCAGCTCAGAAGCATCGGCCCATTCCTCGACGGAATTGCCATCAGCGTTGGATTCGCGGTACCCCCAGGATATGCTGTGACTGTTAAAGTCACCAACTACTATTTTAATAGGTTGATTTTCAAAATTAGATGTTTTATGAAACGTGAAAGGTGTATTAGGGGGCTTGTAGACTGAGGTGATTGTGCAGGTGCCTATATCCACAGTGAGAACTTCTATTAAGTTATCGTTGTTTGAGGACGCAGATTTAATTGGAACACGCGGGTTCGCGAAGATGGCGCTGCCATATTGAGCGTGAGGTGTCTCCAGTACCAAAGTCATTCCAGGGATATACGGCCTAAGATGATCAAGACCACGGTGAGTTTCTTGGACACATAGAATGTCGCAATTCGTGGTCTGGCATAGTTGGGATAGAAGGTCAGATTTATTTTCTGAGAAACCTTCAATATTAATTGAGGTAATAGTGAGTGCAGGCTTGGAAAGCCGATGGTGGTTACCCTCGGAGGTGTTGTTAATGTTAAGTGGCCTCAGATAGGGCTGTTGGTCATGGCCCAGAAGGGAGCCATTTGAGTTTACCATCGTGGTGAAAGGATTTGTCAGCTAGACTCTGCGTTACCGAGTGCTAGCTGTCCAGGGTGCGCCGGGCGTTTGGAATCGCAGAACGATGTATTTAACGCCACTCGGGGAGGCTCCTTTCATGCCTGTGTGTCTGTGAGTGGTGTCTATGTGTGTGTTGCTCGAGTACACTTTGTATTTAGATTAACTTCTATACCTATCTCTCTTTTACACTTGGTCACCACATCGACCGGTCTTGAGCGTCTCGCATCTATTGGATTCCCACGACACTCACCAGGTCCACAATCCAAATTGAGGAAGGCCTTCCAACGCTGCGTTTTATGGAACGCGGTCACCACTGCAGAATCTTTCGGCCCCATCAACCATCAACCATCTGTTCTGCGAGTATTGCCATTTAAGTTGGCGATTTTTTTGGGCTATGTATTGACATAGCCCGAAAAATCGCCAACTTAAATGCTAAAGAAAAAAAACTTAAATGCTTAAGCCTTGGTTATAAAGGCAACCAGCAAAATATATTATTGCAAAGTTTGGAGTACTCTTTAAACTAATAAAAATGTTTTTGTCTTTCAGGTGAGAGCATAAATGATGTGTTCAACCATTGGGATACCAACCAACCGGACAATTGGTTCGGGAATCAGGAGCGAGCCACTTTTCTTAGAAACGGCAAAATGGACGACGTTCAACCGTGGACAGTAGCTATGTTCGTCTGTGAAAAATCTCCTAAATTTTTTCCATTTTAATAAAAAAATAAAATGTAAAAAAAAAATGTCCACTATTTGGCGCAGCCGTGATTGTTACACACTATACTAGATTTTTCTTCTTATTTTTTTTGTTAAGTACTTTTTTATATTTGTTGTTTCTACATTGTGTGTCTATGGTGTGTCTATCAAATAAATACTTTTTCTTTCTTTCTAAATTCACTACCACGAATAGATGGTCTTATTTTTTTGGCTTTTTTCAATACTTTAGCTGTAGTGCATAAACTTCGGAATGAGATTCCATTTAATCTATTTGTATTTAAAAACGGGTAAGGGACTACACACACTTATTCAGCTCTATTCGCGTTTCGCTGAACGATTTTGGTCACACTTATACAGCTCTACTTCTATCAGCCGCGTACAGCGGCGTAAGAGTGTTATCTCCGCTAAAATGCTTCTATCTACTACGTACGGCGATGAATATGCTGCGAAGACGGTCAGCTACTTAATTAGTATTGTGTCCTCAACATGGATGGTTCTATGTGCGATATTTTTGTCGTTTCGCTACTTGTAGAAGAAATAGAAAAAAATAACCGTATAAAATTACAACGCGAACAACAGTGGGTCGACTCAATTTGGGTAAATATAAATTTGGTTGGAGAAATCGCGATATTGGTATCCCAATTAAAACAAATTAATATTAAATTTAAAGAGCATTTTCGGATAAATCTAATCTATCCAGGAACTATGCAGGTAGCAACTTGTTGACAAGGAGTTGAGAACCATACGTGTGCAGCGCTGTTCTGCCGCATTCAGCGTTGAACGCGGCGGGACAGCGCTGAACGCGGTGGAACAGCGCTGAATGCAGCAGAACAGCGCTGAACTCTATCTAAAGCACTCGCATGATAGAAACACATTTGTTCTCATTTTATACTTGTTTGCCGCGAAAGCTGAATAAACGCGGAAAGCTGAATGGATGCGTACGCGTCTCCATACAAAATCGTTGTTTTCTATGGACATAAGCTGAATAGAGCTGAATAAGTGTGTGTAGTTCCTAATAGATAATCAATACATAATATATAATAAAACAGTAAAATTATATATCTTTAGCCACGGTTGGCGCAAAAACTACTGAACCGATCCTGTTCAAATTTGGCATACATAATCCTTATAGGCCCCTTCATTCCATAGGCTATATTTTATTACGCTATTTGCTATGGACTATTTGCTATGGAAGGTGAGCAATATTGCATTTTGTCGGTTTTGAACGAGTCGCCCCGAGTTCGAATCCCACCTTCAATTTATATTTCTGTCAATATTTTATCTTATTCTTTTTAGAAAAAAAATAGTTTTACCATTTGTTTATAAGAAAATCAACACTCCTATTTGATAATTTCCAAATATTTTGTAAGAACTAATCAAAACACGTTATAAAATCCAAGCGTCCACGAAATTCAAATACTACAATGTTACATTATTCCATTTAGCAGCAAATTTATCTATTGAAATGAAAATCATCACGCTATCATCGGCGAAGAGCTGGGCAGTCAATTATGACGTTTATATGAGAACGTCTATTTTGTTCCATTTTCGTGGAAGATCGCAGTGCAGTGCTGTCATTACTGGATTGTAACGTAACATGTTGGTGGTTCAAATCCCGGTATTTTTTAGAAAAGGCTTTTTTTATTTCAGTAATATTTTTTTCACAAATTTTTGCATTCTCACAATTTTTTTTTTTACATAGTCATAATAGAATAAAAATTTATTATTATTGTTTAACAAATAAAAACCATGATTACAAATTTTACAACTGCAAAGTTGCACCCCGTTTTCAAAATACACACAAAATAAATTCGAACTAAAGATGATTTACATTTTAAATGATTTCTTCCACTCTAGGTAGGAGTAGAAGGGGGTGTCAGACTTTAGCTGACTAAAACCCACACCTTTGTATGTTCCTTCTTCGCCTTGCGTTTCAGGACTCCGGGTGGAGGCGATCTGCGGTAACGACCTCTCGCGTCCGGTCCTGGTACAGAGAGAAATGTATGGAAAGCAGTCCTCACTTCCTTCCGCAAATAAAGCGAAGAAGGTGGCAAAAAGCGCACAGATGATGTCCTTGGCATTACGAGTCGCAGGGCGATTCCATGCTACCGTTGGTGCGGAGTTTTAGACGATGGACTATTGGTAGTTTGCTGTCGAATAAAGACTTGTCTGAGTCGACGGACGTTGCGTTATATTCCACGCGCGCCTCAAAGAAATATCAGAAGCGATCGGCCCTAACGGGCTTCGATGGCTGTTTGGGATACAAAATTGTTCGTAAAGGGCATCCGAAGGAACAATGTGGGTTTTTGTAGAGCTCTGCAAACTCTACCCATAATAATCGAGAGTTTACAGACTGCGTTAGATTATCAACGTGTGAAGTCTGCTAGGTGAAAATACTCGCAAACAAGAAATCGTTTATTGTTCTCACTAACGAAAAACATTCATTTGGTGTATTAAGATGTCAGTCAAATACCGCACCAGAAAATTTCTGCCTACGCGTTTACGTAATATAAAAACCAAAAAAATATCAATGGTGATCGATAAACACCATCTCATGACACCTGGGAAGTGTCCAAGTGGTGATGAGAGGGGCCTGAGGATGTCCTCATTCTCACGGTTTCAGCCACCTTACTTCACTCTAGGAGGCGACTGCTTTCCATTCCTCCTCATAGCACATACCACGATCTGAACTAGGGCAGGAGGATTCTGATTTTGACCCGCAAACAGTACGGCAGTGATCCGCCCTAGCAGGGTAGACTTCGACCGTACGGTCCACCGTGACTTCTCGCCGAATCCGAAACATCTACCTCCCGAAACACTCATGTTCGGTTAGGATCTGCGTAAAGCGGTAGGTGAGGACGTCATGACTCTGTGGTCACTCTTTAAAGAGTGAATTTATAATAGTAATAATTGCGGTGTGCCAAAATTAGTCACCTTGGAATGTAAATTGCATCTAAAAGAACAGTGTTGGAATTTAGTTGGTAAAAGTGTGATACTCTGGAAGAAGGTATTTGATGATTCCCTCAACAAAAAAGAGGCAAATACAAAAGGCGGTTATTGACCCTAATTTGGTTTTTTGAAGAGCAAATCATTTTAATTTTGTTTTATCGTAATGTGAACTAGAAATACATAAACTAACGACATCACCCATGGAGTAGGCAAATATTTAAAACGCGAACTATTTGACTCTGTGCTTCGTTGACGTTTAAAGGCAATTGACGTCGTGCGGAAAAAACACCCGGTTGTTACCATTGGGTGGATCGCCCAGAGGACACGTTGGAGCATAAAGTACTGTTGGGCCACGCTTAGGCGGAGCACCACCGTGCCCTTGAGGGGACGATCGGTGATAGTGACTTCTCGCGCAGGGCACTGGTACAGGCCATGGTCCAGAGCGAGAAGTAATGGCAAGTAGTCTCCTCTTTCTGCAAAGAGTAATGCTAACGAAAGAGGCGGCTGCACTGCACGTCTTCACGCCCCAGCCGCTGGGATTCTGAACCCGATTTAGAGCCACCGTAGGAGTGGGCTTGTGGACGGCGAGCAATGGGTACCCAACAAGCAAAACAGTCTCAGAACTCGCACATTTTAAGAGTGGTAGGTTTAAAGCGCTCTTATATTTGTTTTAGAACATACTATCGATCCTATATTACTTTGAGACAAGGCAGTATGGCCTCAAGAACGCTCAGTCTCATAACCAAGTCTCATATATGTATATAAGAGCATTTACTAAGACTAGTTGCACTTGAGAAAAACTTGCTCTTATATGGGTTTTTTCTAAGCTCGTTTGATTTTATATTAGACTTTCTAAATGCTATTCTAAGATGTCAGACTAATATCAGCATAGCATAAGAGTACTGTGAGTACGTGCATTTGCGATCTTATTTGAAACAAATATAAGATCAATAGCACTGGACGAGTAAAATATTAGAGTGATTTTGGATCAACATATGTACTTACAAAACAAAAGACAAGACCCATATAAGAGTGTTTGATCTTAGATCGATTTTGGGAATAACTAATTTTAATGGTTTTAAAAATAATTTTGCCGGTCATATTTTAATAGTATAGCCTTAAGATTAAGTTCTTTTTTTTCTCTCTGTTGATTTAAGGTTGAATGTAAAATGGCGAGGAACCCTTATTTATTCCAATATGGAGTTATCTTTAGTATACCGAATGCTAAAATTAGAGTAAACTAGTCTAATAGTGCGCTTGTAAAATGCAGCTATACTAATGGCGACACTATCAAAACAAATTAACAAATAAAATAATTAAATGAGAACAGGAAATGCCTTACAAGGCGCATGAATTTTGAAGCGAAAAATGAGGTCTAATTAACAGTAAATAACTAATAAATTCCAATACGATTAGTTACTGTAAAACTTCAATACAAGCTGATAATAACGGCACTTTAGTATAAACCTTAACTTCACGCAACTTTAATTTGTGTTCATTTCATTTTAATTTCAAACCAACATTCATACGAACTTTTAAGTATTGGATCTGATGTAAAATTCTCAAAATATTCTAACCTTAGACCAATATAAGCCTATTCGGGCTTACAAGATACTTACGTAAATGCGAAATTAGCCTAAGTCGGCTTAAATTAATTTTGGCTGGATTTTAGTAAGTGTAAACAGCATTCAATTAGACTGAGGGATGGGATTTTTGGGGGATGAACTGCTCGCGTCCGTAGGTTCTACTTAAGTTCTGACCACCCTACACGTGTCCCCTGGGTAGTGCTAAACGAGCAGTAAATTCGGTGGTAGGCCTTAGCATCGGCTGCCGGCTTAAAGTTACCACCCACCAGGCAAAGTCTTGCCGCCAAGCGATACGTCGTGTTCCGGCTTGATGTCTGGTGAAGCCGTATGGTGGAAGATGGGTCTGAGTAGTTGTGTTGCGATGTACGCCGGGTATGATGCGCTATTTGTTGTTGTGTCGGATGGTTGATCATGGAGGGTAGCGGGATCCGAAGCACGGTTACTCCGCTGGCCGACCGCAGACAGTTGGGGGCCCAAGTAGTGTGCCAGCCACACACGAAAGGCTGCCCCGCCATCTGTGAAAAATCCCAGGGTGGCCCCATCGTGCCGGTTGGCGACCGGACGAGAGGACCCGATGGCGATCCCTGGGGGGGTTCGGGCGTCCCCGCAGTCTCTATATCAACCCTCCATTGGCGCAGCAACGCTGACCGTGTTGTTGGGCCTAATATCGCAACACCTCACTCAACTGCCTTCTTCCATCAATCCTATTCACTCCGAATTGGAAAAAAAAAAATAAAATCTATGAAAGGTCCAAAAAAGAAAGGCAAGTCTGTACAGCGGAGGCACGTCCTCTCTTTTCAAGTGCAGCTCTCGAATATTCGAGGGCTGCACTCAAATCTCAATGCGGTTCACCACCATCTTGAGACCGACATGCCTCACTTGCTTTTCTTGACGGAGACCCAGATCAGATGTCCACCAGATGCGGCGTACCTCAACTACCCGGGATACTCACTGGAGCATCACTTCCTGCAGCGTGCCGGGGTCTGTGTGTACGTCCGTAATTACATCTGTTGTCAGCGTCTCCGTCATCTTGAAGACCCTTCACTATCCACCTTATGGCTGTTGGTGGACACCGGTATGGACAAAATTGTCTATGCCTGTGTCTACCGATCGCACAGCGGGGATCAGGAGACAACTCGGCTGTTTGACCACCTCAGTGAGGCTACCGATATGGCTCTGCATCGACACCCTGACGCGCAATTCGTCGCTCTGGGGGACTTTAACGCCTGCCATCAAGACTGGCTTTTCCCATACCAGAGGACCGACCACGCTGGGAGGGAAGCGCGAAACTTTGCAGTAGCGATGGGCCTTTCCCAGCTGGTTAAGCAAGCGACCAGGGTGCCCGATGTAGTTGGTCATACCGCCAATTGTCAGACGGACAGATGTATTGTAACAGTCTCCTCGCCTATAGGAACTTCAGATCACTGTCTGGTGAAGTCTGTGTCGACCTTCTCCCCACCTGACTGCGACTCTCGCGGTGAGCGGCGAATGTGGCGATACAAATCAGCAGATTGGGATGAGATGCGACATTTCTTTGCGTCTTATCCTTGGCAGCAGGTCTGCTTCTCTTCAGAAGATCCGTCGAGCTGTGCGGATGCTATATCCGACGTGGTGCGTCAAGCTATGGAGTATTACATTCCTTATAGTGACGTACCTGTCGGTGGCTCAGCTCACCCATGGTTCAACGCCGATTGTGCTGAAGCTGAAAAGCGTAAGCATTCGGCGTTTCTTGCCTGGGCGGACGCTCGTGATCGTAAAGCTCCGGATCTGAGCTCAAAGAAGAGAGCCTTTAACCATGCTGCCAAGTCCTACAAAAAGGCACTAAGGAGGGCTCGCTTCGATCGTATTACTCATATTGGCAAAAAACTCTCTGCACAGCCATCTGGTAGCAGAGCATTCTGGTCCCTTGCCAAATCGGTCGAAGCGAACTTCTGTCGACCCACACTGCCTCCGCTGGTTAAACCTGACGGAACACTGGCTCATACGGCGAGAGAGAAGGCTGGTCTCTTTGCATCTCTCTTCGCCCATAATTCGCGTCTTGACACTAGCAGTGCTACTCCACCGAGTTTGCCTCATTGCGACTCTTCAATGTCCGAAGTTCGCATAAGGAATAAAGAGGTTCTGAGAGCGCTGTGTCGTCTAGACGTGAATAAAGCTAGTGGCCCAGATGGTGTACCAGCGATAGTTCTCAAGGCTTGTGCGCCCGAGTTGTCTCCTGTTCTGACACGCTTGTGTCGCCTCTCATATAGGACTGGAATAGTGCCCAAGTCCTGGAAGCTTGCCAACGTGCAACCCGTGCCAAAAAAGGGCAGTCGTGCCGATCCTGCCAACTATCGGCCGATTTCAATAACCTCCATACTCTGCAAGATTATGGAGCGTGTGTTGAACTCGCGCCTCATGGCATACCTGGAAGGTAACGATCTCCTCAGTGACCGACAATACAGGTTTCGCCACAATCGGTCTACTGGGGACCTACTAGTGTATGCCACTCACTTGTGGGGCGAGGCCCTCGAGAAGAATGGGGAAGGTCTTGCCGTTTCCTTAGACGTCTCGAAGGCCTTCGACAGGGTATGGCACGCAAGCCTTTTGAGTAAGCTTCCAGCGTATGGCATTTCTCCTGGTCTGATTACCTGGGTAAAAGACTTCCTGAGTGAACGGTCTCTCCGAGTCGTTATCGATGGATGTTCATCGGAACCCATGACAACGAATGCCGGGGTTCCTCAGGGGTCTGTTCTCTCTGCAACTCTCTTTCTGCTGCATATCAACGATCTGCTAATGCCCGGTATCTATGGGTATGCAGATGACAGCACAGTTGTAGAGAGATACCTGCCGGGTGCTCGGGCTAGTAAGGAGCTAATCCAGTCCGAAAGAGAGGCTATGGTAGAACGTGTGAATGTCTCCCTCGAGGCAGTCTCCAAATGGGGTGAAGCCAATCTGGTAGAATTCAACGCTGCCAAAACACAAGCGTGTCTAGTCACTGCAAAAAGGAGTCCGTTCACCTTGACTCCTACTTTCCGGAATGTGTCACTGGAGTGCACCGACCGTCTTCAGCTTCTGGGTGTTGAGGTTTCTTCAGACCTTAACTTTGGGCGGTTCATTGAGTCCAAAGCCAAAGTGGCTGCAAAAAAACTCGGCGTTCTGGCAAAGGTCCGGCGGTACTTCACACCGGGACAGCTTCTTATGCTATACAAAGCACAGGTCCGATCGTGTGTGGAGTACTGCAGCCACATATGGGCTGGCGCTGCAAAATGCCATCTAGCGGCTTTGGACTCGGTGGAAAGGCGTGCGAAGAGGCTAATTGGAGACCCTGATTTGGTTAAATCCAATCTGCAAAGCCTAGAGCACAGGCGTAGGGTAGCCAGCCTATCGGTGTTCTACAGGATGCATTTCGGAGAGTGTGCGCAGGAATTACATGAGTTAATTCCGCCATCTCGCTTTTACCATCGGACAAACCGTCGTACGGCGAGTATCCATCCTTACGTTGTCGAAACCTGCACGGTCCGGACAAAGCGGTTTGCTTCGTCGTTCATACCGCGTACATCGAAGGATTGGAACAATTTGCCTGCTGCGGTCTTTCCGTCCGATTATAATTTGGGTATCTTCAAGACTAGAGTGAATAGGCTCTTAATAAACTAGTGCGCCTCACCATCAACGATTGCATCACTGCTTACCATCAGGTGGGATTGCAGTCAAGCGCTAGTTTATCGTATATTAAAAAAAAAAAAAAAAACTGATATTAGAACGATATTAAACTAAATAGGCTTATAATTGGTGCCCAAATCCAGGCTTATATCATTATATAGGAGTGATGTAAGAGCAAAAAAACAGTAGTCTTGAGATGGTTCTAAGCCTACTTTTTGCTGGTTGGGTAGTTTGCCGTCTAGCTGTCCGGTAATAATCCAGACGGTCAACGGTGCGTATTGTTCCACACGCGCCTTAAAGAGATGTTAGCAAACTGTAGGGGCCCAGCAGGGTCGAAGCCTCTGGGGTCATGGGTGAGCTTCCGAAAGGAAAACCCGGGGCCCTGGAACGAATGCAAAGAAGGAACGGAGTGGGGTTTAGTCAGTAAAAGTCTGACTCACCTTCTGAGAAGTCATTCTGATGATTCCCCACCCAAACAAAAAACCTGGGCACGCCGTCATTGCGACGGTAAGTCTCCTATTTGAGTAGTGGTCGGAAAGAGGTCACGGCGTCCTCACATTCCGTATGACGCAAGTCCTCACCAGACACGGTAAGTTCAGGAGGCTCCTGCATCGGATTCAGGGCACCCGGGCACCCGGGTGTCGCGATAGTGTGGACCGCCCGGAGGACACGGTGGAGCACACGGTAGAGCACACGGTAGAGGTATGCCCCGCTGCGCCGTGTCCTCGTGGAAGCTATCGGCGACGGCGGTCTCTCGCGCCGGGCCCTGGTACAGGCCATGGTCCGAAGCGAGAAGGGCGGGCGGTCGCCTCCTTCTACGAAGTAGTTATAGTAGTAATGCTAGCGAAGGAGGCGGCCGACCGCGAGCACGAGAGGGAACGACCCTCACGCCCCCGTCGCCGCCAGGATCACGACCCCGATTTCCGACCACTGAAGGGGCGAGCTTGCGGACGGCGAGCGCTGCGTAGTTTGCCGTCTGGCCGTCCGGTAATAACCCGGACCGAGCCAAGTCTTCAACGTTTCCACGCGCGCCTCAAGGAGATGTCAGCAAACTGTAGGGGCCCGCGGCAGGGCCGAAGCCTCTGGGGACGTGGATCGGTATTCCGAACGGTAAGCTCGGTGTCCCAAGATTGAACAAACAAAGGAACGGGGGTGGGGTTTAGTCAGTAAAAATCTGGCATGCCCTCTCGCTCCACCCAAGCTCGGGGGAAGTCATTCTGATGATTCCTCATCTTAAAAAAAAACCTAAATATGAAACACTGGGGCCATGGTTTCGCTTCTGTAAGGGAGACCCTGAAACGTAGGGTAAGGCAAGGAAGGAATATAGAAGTGAGTCTTAGGTAATGATCTGACACGCCCTTCCGCTCCACACAAGATCGGGGGAAGTCATTAGATGATTTCCCTACTAAAAAAAAAGTACTAATTGTCGTTTTAACTTGAACAGTTTTATGTAAAATTAAGAATCAGATGTTTTCGGAATTAATCGAAGTATAGGATTGATATAAGTTACTTTTGTGCAGTTTTACGAACTTAACGCGGACGAAGTCGCGGGCAACAGCTAGTATTATAATATAAACTATTTATTTCTTATTATCTAGTATCCGTTTTAAACAAATAGATTAAATGGAATCTAATTCCAAAGTTTATGCACTACCTATAGCTAAAGTCTTGAAAAAAGCCCGTCTATGCGTGGTAGTGAGTTTAAAAAGAAAGAAAAAAGAAAGAAAGAAAAATATTTATTTGACACACACAAAGTAGAAACAACAAATATACAAAAGCAACAAAAAAAATAAGAAGAAAAAACTAGCACAGTGTGTAACAATCGCGGTTGCGCCAAATAGGTCCAGTTCAGCAGAAAAAAAATTGAACTAAGCTTGACTTATTTAGGAGATTTTTCACAGACGAACATAGCTACTGTCCACGGTTGAACGTCGTCCATTTTGCCGTTCCTAAGAAAAGTGGCTCGCTCCTGATTCCCGAGCCAATTGTCCGGTTGGTTGGTATTCCAATGGTTGAACACATCATTTATGCTCTCACCTGAAAGACAAAAACATTTTTATTAGTTTTACTAACTTTGCAATAGCCTTAAGCATTTAAGTTTTTTTTTCTTTAGCATTTAAGTTGGCGATTTTTTCGGGCTATGTCAATACATAGCCCAAAATATCGCCACCTTAAATGGCAATACTCGCAGAACAGATGGTTGATGGTTGATGGGGCCGAAAGATTCTGCAGTGGTGACCGCGTTCCATAAAACGCAGCGTTGGAAGGCCTTCCTCAATGTGGATTGTGGACCTGGTGAGTGTCGCGGGAATCCAATAGATGCGATGATGACGCTCAAGACCGGTCGACGTGGTGACCAAGTGTAAAAGAGAGATAGGTATAGAAGTCAATCTACATACAAAGTGTACTCGAGCAACACACACATAGACACCACTCACAGACACGATGTCTCGGACCATACGCGCTTGGACTGTGCTCGAACAAAGTGGTCGGCGCCTACACTAGCACGGTCGCCAAGCGTAGGTATGAAAAGTGAAGTATATAAATGAGATTACCTTCTGTACCAATCTATTTTGTGGTCAAGCAGTGGTAAAGTTTCGACTTCTTTTGACAATCATCATCTGCCTAGCCTTTTCCGAACTATATTGGGGTTGGCTTCCAGTCAAGCCGAATTTAGCTGAATACCAGTACTTTACGAGGAGCGGCTGCCTACCAGACCTCCACAACTTATTAACTGGGGTAACACGGTACTTCATGGCAAGACTGGAGTCAGATTTACTGGCTTCTGACTATCCGTAACGACTGCCAAATATCTACAAATGACAGCCGAGACCTACGGCTTAACGTGCTTTTCGAGGCACGGAGGAAACTCGTTGTGTTAAGATGGTCACCCATCCACAGACCAACCTTGGCAAGTGTTGCTTAATCTTGAAGTTCGATCCGTGCGGCTGTTATTATTTAGCCACGAGCTCCTCACGAATTTCGACTTCTTTTGACAATGTTTCTAAAAATTGTTTGTAGTAATAGTAGGTGCCCACCGTGTATGGTAGTCCAGATCCGTTCGGCGCCCCAGGCTCGTAGGCCTATGTGAAATTGTTTCCCTTCCTTGGCCGGGAACATACTCTTGATGAGGTTGGCTTCTGCTTCGTCGTTCAAGATGACCAGATGCCCCCCCTCGTACGCACACAACTCATATGCTCGGCTCCAAGTTTGCTCTCTAACGTGGACCTTGTAACACCTACCCATCTGCTCATTGTACTCATATTCTGAAACAAAATATAGCAACTGAGTTAAGATGAAGAATAAAGTATTCCTGAGTTTTTTTGAAAACTGAGCATAATTATGTTTTTCAGGAGTAATATTGTAAGCATTAGTATGCGGTTTTTTTTTCCAGAAAGGAACTTTCCTAATAAATTAGTACATTTTGATACAAGTAGAGCAGGCGAGGGTCTATAGCCGAGTATAGCAGTGTTAAATTTTCACGTGTATCAAACGAAATTTTTCAATACTTACGAAGAAATAAAAGATGAAGGGTTGATGGGCAACTCGTGGGGGTCGATTAGCACATACCCTGATACAATAATATAATCAAATATTCAGGGCCAGCTCGCGCACGTTTTCGCTCTATTGCGGTATTTATGATAGTATTATGTTATTAATCCAGGAAAAGCTCATTGTGAGCGGTAAAGTAGATGGGAAAAGGCCTCGCGGGCGCAGCCCAATACGTTGGTCCGACCAGATCCGCGCCGCTCTTAATTCCACGATTTACGATACCCTTCACAACCTCAAAGATAGGAACAGATGGAGGAACATCGTAAGGGCTAAGGTGATGAAGCAGGGAGGTCACGACCCTCAGCATTGAGGAATACGACGCAAGGAGGGGTATGTTTTACCATCGGACAAGCCGTCATACGGCGAGTAACCATCCTTACGTTGTCGAAACCTGCACGGTGCTTTGCTTCGTCGTTTATACTGCGTACATCAAGGGACTGGAACAATTTGCCTGCTGCGGTTTCCCGTCCGATTATAATTTAGGTGTCTTCAAGGCTAGATAGAGTGAATGGGCACTTAATAAGCTAGTGCGCCTCACCATCAACGATTGCATCAGGTGGGATCGCAGTCAAACACTAGTTTATAACAATTAAAAAAAATGTTATAAATACAATATTAAGAATTCTAGTAATAGTTGGTTTAGCTTACCATAGTCACATTCATTTAGAGTTTGATTTTCGTTTTTCTTGTAACATACGAAGGGAAGAGGGTTCGTGCATGTTGAGTAACTCGTACTTCCATCGGCAGACATGGTGATGCAGTCTTTGGCGGCATCTTTTAAACCCAATTTTATGCCCATTGCAGATAACGGAACTCCTGGAATATATGACATAAACAGTTTAGAGCAAGTATCGTTTTCGCTACTGTGAACCAGCGGTTAGGTCTGGATGATTCTGTCTTATGATTATTTTACGAGGAGCGGCTGCTTACCAGACCTCCACAGCCCATTAACTGGGTTAACACGGTACTTCATGGCAAGACTGGAGTCAGATTTACTGGCTTCTGACTATCCGTAACGACTGTCAAAGATCTACAAATGACAGCCGAGACCTACGGTTTAACGTGCTATCCGAGGCACGGAGGAAACTCGTTATGTTAAAATGGTCACCCATCCACAGACCAATCTTGGCAAGCACGGCTTAACCTTGAAGATCGACCTGTGTGGCTGTTATTATCTAGCCACGAGCACCATAATGTATGTATAATGTAGTGTTACTGTCGGTAACACTACATTATACACTTTGAATATTTAAAAAATCTTTAGGAAGAAAGAAAGAAAGATCATTTATTTGTCAAACATGCATGTACATAAATAAACTGACAAGGCAGACATGCAAGGTATTGAGTTAATATTTTGTTGTGAGCATCCATGTTTTGCCAATAGCGGCGTACATATTGTGTAAGTTATTAATAATTTAATTTACGAGTAATTGGATTAACATTCATAATCATTTCATTAATCATTTATGTCAAGATTTAAAGTTTTGAGGTTCATGTCACATCATTATAATCATTTAAGAAGAGCTTTTCTAAGTGTAGATGCCATATTTTGTATCCGGGTCTGATCTAGGCATTACAACACTGCTTACCATCAGGTGAGCTCACAGTCGAGCACTAGCTTATATCACTAACCTTCAACAGAACCAAATAGTCCTTTTGAGTTAAAGTCGTGGACTCCCAAGTAAATGTCGCTCCCTTGTAACTGAGCCATCTGAATGCGGAGAGCTTTAGCAAGCCCTGGGTTCAACGGAGACGCCAACACCGAGCCTGCAACATGACATATTGTTTAATTAATTTATTTATTTAAACTTCATGTACAGTGAGTGGTGGTACATAGGCAGACTTAATGCAACAAGGCATTCTCTACCAGTCAACCTTTGGGTTAAAAAAAAACAACATGTGGTAGGTTATTTATTGAAGACTAGCTCTTGCCCACGGCTTCACCCGCGTGAAAGTTTTTCTGAATTTAGTTCACTTTATTTACATAAAATATAGCCTATAGCACTCAGGAAGAAAGCAGCTTTCTATCAATATATACATTTATGTAATCGAACCAGTATCTTCAGAGATTATTCCATATAAACAAAAAAACAAACTTTACCTCTTTATTATATTAGTGTAGATTTATGCACACACTAACGAACGGGATACGGAACGGGGTGGGGTTTAGACAGTAAAAGTCTGAATCACCCTCACGCTCTACTTAGGAGAAGACATTCTGATGAATCCCCATTTAAAAAAAAAAAAACACTGTACAAAGGCGGACTTAACGTCTGAGGCATTTTTTGCCAGTCGAACTTAGGGTGGTGCAGAAACATGACATACTTAGTAATAGACATAGTGCAACTTAATGGTAAACAAAAAAATAGAAATCAAATACAGTAATAAATACATTCAAATAACCAAAATGATTATAAGAAACGAATTAAAAAAATCAACGTTGTGATGATTCCTACCAACTTTTATAATAGTTGTTTAGCACCCAAGTTTGTTTCTTCGTGATCTAACACAGACTTACGATATTTTTATCTTTACAGTATTTGTTACAGTATAATAAAAATTCTAAATTGAACTGACTAAAAACTAACTAAAAAATGGCGTCAAAAAACTCTTCGACATTGCTGCCGACCGGTAATGTGCTTATGTGCCCAAAAGACTGGCGGCATTGCCACATATACAGCGTGCAATGCTTATCTTCTGTCCGAGGTAAAAGCCAGCCCTTGGGTCACGTGAAGTGTCAATAACGCGTTTCGAAAGGTCCTAAATTAATTTTGTAAGTCAGTTATATGTTTTTATATAAAAAAAAATCATTTTACACTTTTTAGTTGAAAATTTTACCTTCATTGAGACATTTTAATAAGGCTTCACTCCAGGTAGCGGGCTCTGAATGCAGCTTGAGCCAGCCATCCGCTTCAAAGTCAAATACGAAGTCATTGTCACAACGCACCAATCCTGAAAGGTAAAGGTTAATTTGAAAAGATAAATCATCATCATCTGCCTAGCCTTTTCCCAACTATATTGGGGTTGGCTCCCAGTCAAGCCGGATTTAGCTGAATACCAGTATTTTACGAGGAACGGCTGCCTACCAGACCTCCACAACCCATTAACTGGGGTAACACAGTACTTCATGGTAAGACTGGAGTCAGATTTACTGGCTTCTGACTCCAGTCCGTAACGACTGCCAAAGATGTACAAATTGAAAAGGTAATTATCAGAAACAAATTGAAACACAATTGTTTAAAAACAATGCGATGAATAATGAAAGGAAATAAAATAATGAACATCTAACATTCGAAATAAATTTTGTGACCAGATCTGTCTCTGTCCATTCAAGGTTGCCTGGAAGAAATCGCCAAGTGCGATAAGGCCGCCAATTGTACCTATGTTTTTTTAACTACTTATAAGGTTTCCTATAATTATTATTGTAATCTTGGTGTACAATAAATGATATAATAAATAAAAAATACGTACATTAATTATAGAATAAAATGTGGTAAAATCGGCCGTAATCCAGGACCGTGACCCAATGCGGGTTGGTGGATGTCACATGTCTTAGAATTTTTGTTTCTAGGACATGCCGGTTTCTTCACCGTTTTGAGAGCAGTAGTGATACACACACACAAATAAAAACAACCATAACACAAACACAGTTACACACACACATATGCACAACCCAATGTGCCTGTCTAGATTTGAACCCTGCGACTTCAGCTCGTAAGTCGGGACCGTTACCACTGGGCCACTAATACTCCTGCCTATTAGCTAATGTAAAAACTAAACTTACCAGTAGTAATTAGCAAGATTGATAAACAAACAAAATAACACGTCTTCAACATTTTTGTGTCTGTATCGTCCGACGACAGCAGTTTACTTAATATCGTGAACTGAAGATAACGGACCTTTATATAATAATCTCCGCAATAAATATATATATACAAAACAAAGATTAAAGAATCTACAAACGTATATATATGTATATACGCAATTGGTAGTTTCCAAACATAAATAAACATTTTGATATCACATGAATTTGCGATGCGGAATTCCCTGCTGGAGTCATGTTTTTTGAAAGCTACAATCTGGGTTTTTTGTCAAAAGTGTATATAATATTTTACTTCTAGGCAAGCGTGCTCCATCGTCGACCATGAGCAGGATTAAATTAAAAATTAAAAAAAAAAACTACCTCCAGTCTTGCCATGAAGTACCGTGTTACCCCAGATAATGGGTTGTGGAGGTCTGGTAGGCAGCTGATCCTTGTAAAATACTGGTATTCAGCTAAATCCGGCTTGACTGGAAGCCGACCCCAATATAGTTGGGAAAAGGCTAGGTAGGAATACAGCAGCTTTCTATTGGTGAAAAAATTTTAGCAATCGAGCCAGTACTTCCACAGAATATTTCATACAAATAAAAAAACAAACTTTACCTCTTTATTAGTGTAGATTGTAGATAAAAGACCATATTTGGTACGAAGCTACCATTTCTTTGTTTTTTTTTTACACGATTTTGATGATAACACAAAGTTATCATCAAAATAACCGAACGAAATTTTGGTCAATAATAGTAACAGTAGACTGTCCAACCCATCCGTGTTCCTTCGTGTTTCAGGGCTACAGTAACCGGCAATGGACCTAGCGGGAAACATCAATAAGCTGGAATCTCTTTAAGGTTTGCGTAAAATTCATGACCGTCGCCATCGCTTGGGCCTGGTTTTTATCAGACGATAAGCTACTTATTGCTCGCCGTTTGCGATGACAGAAAATCACCCTACGACTGCTGATACACCGGAGGCTCCTGTAAGTATTAACTAGGGAAGCTAGCAAAGAAGATGGTCGAAAACAACAGGGAACGGAAATTGTCACGCCACATCCCCAGGAAATGTCCCAGGTGTCAGGAGTTGCCGGACGATCCCCGGCCACCGGGTGAAGGGCAAAGGGTCCCTCGCCGTCCAGCTGTCCGGTAAGGACCAGGAGAATCCTGAGTCGTTGAAGGCCATAAACCACTAGGGCCAAGAAGTGTTGTTGATAAGGAAGGACACAGACTTAAGACTTAGAAAAAGTCTGATACTCTACTCTCTCTAGAGCGGGAGAAGGCATAGGATGATGCTCCACCTCAAAAAAAGGGATTGTGGCTGGATCATGTGACAGCAGTGGCGTCATCCAACAAACTATACGATATAAAATGACGTTTGATTTATCAAAATACGTTTTTACCCAGAAATTAACCAGTGGTACTAAGTTATCAACATAGGTCGACCCCTATTTTGATAACTTGATTAAATACTAATAAACAAAAAATCCAACACACTTTATAGGTATAATAATAATTAATTTATGCCTCTGTCATAAGTAACACGAGTTCTGCTGTGCGTTTAGAAGGAAAGACCCACTTTTTGGGTCCCATTAAACACAGGGCGATATAGTGGCAGACCAAGGCGAAAGGTGGAGATATGAGCTGGACAACTACCGAAGGCACTGGCCTGCAATGGCTGAGGACTGACACGTGTGTTGAAAAGGGAGGCCTTCACCCAGCAGTGGGACATAATAGACTAATTAACTATTATCTCTCTAAATGGCTCCGACTTACGAGCGACAGGTTACGGGTTCAAACCCCGTCAAGCGCATTACTTTGTGTAATTTACTTCAACATCACTGCTCTCACAAACAATGAAAGAAAATATCGTGCGGAAATTGGCATGTCCAAGGTCCGAAAATTAAGCATGTGGCATCCACCAACTAGCATTGGGTCCGCATGGTATCCACCACGTACCACGAGGACCCAGTGCGTGTTAGTAGCGGCCCATTCCCTCTCCTAGAGAGGAGGCCTGAGTCCCAGCAATCTCCATTGTGACTGCTATGTTTATATGACTTTTTATTTAGGTGGGGAATCATCAGAATGACTTTTTTCACTCCTGGGTAGAGTGAGAAGGTGACTTTTACTGACTAAACCCTACCCCGTTCCTTCTTTGCCTTCGTTCCAGGGTTTTCCTTTCGAAAACACACCCATGGCCTCAGAGGCTTCGACCCTGCTGGGCCTCTACAGTTGGCTGACTTTTTGAAGTGCACGTGTTTATATAACTACTATACTTATTAATGCTAAGTCCTATCTAGACCGGTTCCTTGAAGACAACCTACTATATTACTGGTATGGATATTCTCTAAATGAAGGTCTCCCTGCTTCACACCTTGCTTTATGAGGACAGGTTTTGATGTCTGGTTTTGAAGTCAGAATGAAGTAATAGCGTTTTTGTTCAATCAATGTACAATCCAGTCACATTAACTTGACGCATCTCCGGAATGCGAGCTTTCCCCCTGCTTGCCTCCACATTCCCTTAGCTTGCCCGGCAAGTGTCAGGTATGGTCAGCATCTTTGTTACCGACATGCGCGTCAATAATTTGACTAGTTCGCTGTTGTTGCGTCATGCTAATGTGACCGAGTTGTAGCAATAATCAATATGGCACCGTTGGAAGGACTGTAGTACAAGTCTCGATCGAATCGAAGGCTTTCTTCAAGTCCAGAAACGCTATGCAGAGAGGTAGATTATACTTTTTGATATAAGCCGTTTTTTTTTGGGTGGAAAATCATCCAAAGACTCCATCTCCCGCTCTTTGGCGTAGCGGGAAGGCGTGATAGACTTTTTATGACTATAACTCAGTCCCATGTTCCTTCTTTGCCTCGCGATTTAGGGTCCTTTTTTCCTTTCAGAAGCGAACCCTAGGCCCCGGCGGGCTTCTATTCTGCGGGGCTTTTACGATTTTGCTGACATCTTGAGACGCGCGTGGACGCTACGCGCTGTTAACGACTTGGACTCGATCTGGACGGGTACGCAACTGCCGAATGGTGAGCTACCCATTGCTTGTTGTCCGCAAGTCCACGCCTACGGTAATATGAACTGTAGTATACAGTTTACAAACATACGTTTGTGATTTACGGTGCTTAAGCCTTTCCAGATTTCAGTGTCTTCGTAAGTTTGGTAAGTTTAGGAGTAGTTATTTTGATTCGCATTGCGTCAATAAGTCTTATCATTTTTTGAAATATACTTTGATACAGTTCAGGGGCAGGTCAGACAGTGATACGCCATTGGGTGACTTTGATGGTCATTCTCAAAATGTTATCTACTGTACATAAAACTGAATTCACAAGTGCAAATTTCAAAAAGTAACAGTGTAATCGAATGTATATTCTGTTCAATAAACCCGGAGACTAAATTGACATAAGTAATGTCAAAATTTCTATAGGAATGACGCCAGTTCTTTGGTGTTGAAATGTCATTTTAGTCTCCGGAATTATTGAACAGAATATAATTTGTTTTTTGTGGGCAGTCATTAAGATGACTTTTCTGAGAGGAGCGGGAAGGTGTGTCAGACATTTACGGAATAAAACCCATACCTATTCCTTTTTCAGCCTGTTGCTTTTGTTCCTTGTCTGTTGCACAACCCAGGGTCCCAGTAGGCTTCGGCCTTGCTGAGACCCTATGGTAATCTAGTGTATCTGTATTGGGAAAAATATTGAAAAACTCTGAGTACAATATCTCGGTACTTATCTACCTTGAGAATCCGAAACTTAGAATGTTAACAGGTTGCCAAACACTGGTAGGAGAAAATTTAGTTAAAAACATCAATACGAAAAGAAGAAGAAGACTAACTTAATCCCTTTTAATAGCCTACCGTCGGATATGTCCGACAAACACTCGCGTTTATGCTGCCAGAGTCGCACATCCACGACCAAATACTCAATCTCGTCAGCTCTTCTGTAACCTATGAGGATTGAAGAGCTAAACATGATGGAGTACCTGGTCGCAAACACACAACCCTGACGAATCGAATAGGACGTCTACTCTCTTTCTCCGATATGTGAAGTTTCAACTAAAATTTGTTTCCAAAATAACCTACCCTAAATTATTTTTTATTATGTATAGGCTCGCGTTTGACCACTATCTCACCTGATGGTAAGCGAAGATGTGGCCGACAATGGAGCACGCTTGCCTAGAAGTAACCTATTCACTCTTGACTTGAAGACTCCTAAGTTGTAGCTATCAGGAAATATAGACTGCGAATTCGTAATGTTCCGAAAAAAACCGGTGAGATTTGGACTCGCCCACTGAGGGTATCGTACCGACTTAATTGCAGTTAACGATATATGACGTACTTATTCTTCTTCTCGATTCGGTGGTAAACTCATTATAATTTTTGGGCCCAGTAAGTGGCCACGTTAATAGCTGCATCAGTGGCGCTCATTCGATCCTCCAAACTGCAGGTGTAGGGGCACTATGACGTATTAAAAAAAAACTAGTAACTAGATTTCGTTCAAACCAATTTTCGGTGGAAGTTTGCATAGTATATTTTTTTTAGTTTTATCATTATTTTATTTTAGAAGTTACAGGAGGGAGGACACACTTTTTACCACTTTGGAAGTGTCTCTCGCGCAAACTATTCAGTTTAGAAAATTTTTTTTTTTTTGCTTTTCAGTTTTAAGTATAGTTAACCCCAAAACTTATTGTCTTTGTCTGCTTTGGGTGAAAATCTTAATGCGGTTCACAGAATACATCTACTTATTAAGTTTGAAAAGTATCGTTCTTATAGTTTCGGATAAATGTGAGTGTGACATACGGAGGGACAGACAGACAGACAGACATGACGAATCCATAAGGGTTAACCCTTAGAATGGTTTTGACAGATATATTATTAGTCAGACTAACGAAACACGCGAAATTTCGGTCGAATCTTCGTATTTCGTAAAAAGAGATTAGACATTCAGTAGCTGGAACGAAGTAGGTGGCTTTTATAAAGAGTATGACAAAACATATTTCTCTATTTATTTATTTTATCAGTATGATAAAACATTTTTGCTCTATTTTATTGCACCTCCCACAAATCTGCTCTGCAGCACCCAAAGGTTGACTGGTAGGAAATGCCTAAGGCTTTAAGTCCGCCTCTGTACCTTTATGTGCATAAAGTGTAAATAAATAAATATAGCGTAACTACACAGAAGAGTTCGTGGCTAGATAATAACAGCCGCAAAGGTCGATCTTCAAAGTTAAGCAACGCATGCTAAGGTTGGTCTGTGGATGGGTGACCATCTTAACATACCGAGTTTCCTTCGTGCCTCGGAAAGCACGTTAAGCCATAGGTCTCGGCTGTCATTTGGAGATCTTTGGCAGTCGTTACGGATAGTCAGCCAGCCAGTAAATCTGACTCCAATCTTGCCATGAAGTACCGTGTTACCCCAGTTAATGGGTCGTGGAGGTCTGGTAGGCAGCCACTCCTCGTAAAATACTAGTATTCAGCTAAATCTGGCTTAACTGGAAGCCAACCCCGATATAGTCGGGGAACAGACTATGTAGATGATGATGACGTAACTACACAGTTTCCTTATTTTCTTGGGTTCTCTTCATTTCCGTATCATCTCGTAAATGTGTGATACAACCATATTGTTTACCTGTGTCGATCACAAGATTCGCACGGAGTTGGCTCGCAGCCACACGTCAATCAACGCGAGCTATGCACACTGGCCAACAGGTAGACACATCACATTTTGACGATTAAATTAGAATTAATCAGAGCTAATTAAATACTAAGGCATTGAATCCATTTATTGGTGTTCGAGTAAATGAAAGTAATTATCATTTCATACGTTTAATTTTTGTTAACTGATTAATGGAAAATTGCGCTTACCCCAACTAACATGGCATCATCATTATCATTTCGTTCGAAAGATATCCACTGATGGACATAGGCCTCCCCTAAGCGTCTCCACAACTACCAGTCCTGTGCGTCTCGCGTCCATCGGATTGCTACGACCCACACCAGGTTATCGAGGCATATGGTGTATATTATTTAAACTTTTTGTATAATAGTGGTACATAGGCGGACTTAATGCAACATTAAGGGGGCGGCCTTCCAACGGTACGTCTACCGTTAAGTGGTCACCGCTTTAGAATCTTCCGTCCCCATCGACCATCTGTTCTACAAACACTGTGCCCTGGCACTGCCACTTAAGTTTGGCGATTCTTCGAGCTATATCGGTAATCTTGTTTCTTTTTCGGATATTTTCATTTCTAGAAAAAAGGACGGGAGGAAACTCCTAGCATAGCCCGTTGGTAATTAACATGTGATAAAAGCGAAAGTTATAAATAATTGTGGGTGGGATCTTGGATCGGCGGTATGTAGATGGATAGAGAGAAAGAGGTAGCCCAAATAAAATAGAAGGATCGTGTGAAGAGTGATATGAATGAAAAAAGGATCGGTAATTGCGTGATGTTTGACTGGATAGAATAGAATAGAATAAACTTTATTGTACACCAAAAGAAGTTATAAATTGTACAGAAACTTAAATCTATGGGTACAATGGCGGTCTTATCGCTGACAGCGATATCTACCAGACAACCTTAGGATGGATCGTAAGAAAAATAATACAGGGAGTAGTCTGAGGCGTACAACGTTCAAAACAAGCAAATATTTAAAATAATTATAAGAAATATATATATATATATATATATACACATTATAAAACAGACATACACATACACATTATTGAAAGAAGAAAAATGGTTGCGATGACTTAAGTGCTATGAAAGTTGGACCACTCACAGACATATTATAAGGATGCCTTACAATATTTAATTTTTTATTTTCATAGGCTCGAGTTTGACCACTATCTCACCTGATGGTAAGCGATAATGTGGCCAATGGAGTACGCTTGCCTAGATTCACTCTTGACTTATTTCTCCGCAAAAACAGAATTATCTAGCTGTCTCAGATTAACAGCTTACATAATCAGAGTAAAATTAATTAGTAATATTCAGGCCTCCACGCTAAAGATTACACCGAGACGCGAAATTACAATACAGTAAATCAAATTACGCAGCAATTAGAATTTGAGAGTTACGACTTGAATAAATGAAATTCATTAAGTACTTAGAATGACGGAATCGTATTTTATTTGAGACGATTCTCTTCTACAGTTCAAAGCTTTCTATCCTTCAGAGATTTTTGGGCTCAGTAGATTGCCACGTACTGCCAGTGACAGAAAAGCTGAAAGGAAATCGTTTGTCTTCGTATGGTCATGTAAAAAGAAGGGATGAAACGCATGTTACTAAAGCAGTTATGAATTTACATGTGAAGGATGGAGAGGAAGAGGAAGACCAAAGAAAAGATGGATGGATTGTGTAAGGACTGATATGAAAGAAAAGGGAGTTGATGATAGCAGGATGGGTGACAGGACAGCATGGAAGAAAAAAACATGTTGCGCCGACCACAAATAATATGGGATAAGGGCAGGAAGAAAAAGGTTGTTACGTACACACAGGGTTATTTGTAAAACACTAACAACCTTGCAGGATTGTAATACAGGAGTATAATCATCATCATCATCATCATCATCATCTCAGCCGAAAAATGACCACTGCTGGACATAGGCCTCCCCCAAGCGTCGCCACAGCGACCGGTCCTGCGCGTCTCGCATCGTCGTCGGTCCACCTTGTGGGAGGCCTTCCGACGCTGCGTCTTCCGGTACGTGGCCGCGTGGTGGAGGAGTATAATATAAACTGTAATTGTGGAATGCAAATAAACGTATTGAGCATTGAGTATTAATACCGACATTATAATAAACAACTATTGTTCTATGATTTTTTACAATATATATTTCATAAATATTTTCATGGTATTACTATTATAGTTAAAATTGTTTCTATGCCTTTAAATTTGATTGGGATTCTGGAAGAATGGGCTTTAAAATAAACAAGGATAGAAGCAAGGACATGGTAGACACTCATGCCACTCCTATCAAGATCGGGGACTCTATACTCGAAGTTGTAGACAATTACGGTTATCTGGAACAATTCTAAGTTCGGTAAAACGTTTATACCGCTTATATCAAAGGACTGGAACAATTTGCCTACTGCGGTCTTCCCATACGATTATAATTTGGGGGTCTTAAAAGCTCGAGTGAATAGGCTCTTAATAAACTTGTTCGCCTCACCATCAACGATTGCGTCACTGCTTACTATCAGGCGGGATTGTAGTCAAGCACTAGTTTATGTTACACTAGCTGTCCCCTGCGGTTTCACCCGCACTTTTTGTTACTGCTCCGCTCCTGTGGGTCGTAGCGTGATGGTATATAGCCTATAGCATTCCTCAATAAATGGGCTATCTAACACTGAAAGAATTTTTCAAATTGGACCAGTAGTTCCGGAGATTACCCCCTACATACAAACTTACAAACCTACAAACTTACAAATTTTACCTCTTTATAATATTAGTATAGATAAAAAAATAACGGCAGTTCGACAACGTCGTAAATATCGGGGTACCGGGTTTACCCGGTTCGGTTGGCAGCGTTCGGAAAGCTGCATGATATTTTGCCATACTCACAGGGTTTAGCTTCAGGTTTTAAGGTGGAGCACATTGCTAGCAGAACTGATAGTTAGGTCGGTAATGGTAATGGTAATGCGATAATCACTCCAGAAACTTTCGGCCAGAAGATACAGCGTTGGTGCCAAAATGGACCGTTGACTTGGTGAAGAGAGCGGGAATTCAATATTTAAATTGTCACTTACGGGATATCTTCCGTGATTTTTAATTATTTCGAGTTCCCGATATTTCGACGCTGTTGCAAGCGCCATGATCGCGGGATGACAGAGGAATAGGAAGGAAATAATTAAAAATCACGGAAGATATCCCGTAAGTGACAATTTAAATTGTGAAACAAACCGTGATAGCCTAAAACGGAAATTTAATAGTTACGAGACACATAGGACCGGTTATTGTAGCAATACTAGGGCGAGGCCTGCGTCCAGTACTGGACGTCTTTTAGGTGTCATGATGATGATAACTTATACTTATCCCTTTTCAATAACATGGATAAACACAGAATCATTGGAGGTTTGTATCTCGTCTTGGCGAAGACTACATAGTGTTTCGTAGTTCAGGGCAAAGTTGAAGAGACCACGCCACGTACTAGATCACCAATGAGATGGATAGACCAGATCAAGGCCGCAACTAAGTGCTCGGTTTGCGAATGTACACGGAAAGCTGGACTGTAGGGCAAAGAATGAACGGGGTAGGGTTTAGTCAGTAAAAGTCTGACACGCCCTCCCGCTCCACCCAAAAGCGAGAGAAGTCATTCAGATGATTCCCCACTTAAAAAACCGGCCAAGAGCATGTCAGGCCACGCTCAGTGTAGGGTTCCGTAGTTTCCCATCCGCCACAATAAGTGTCCCCAATTTTTCAAAAACTGTTCGTCCCATCAAGTTCAAAATAATTTTCCTAGAAAGTCTTTAAAAAACTCTACTTTCCAGATTTGTTTCATATTTTCTAAACGTATGGTTAAAAAGTAAGACGGGGGGGGGGACCCACATTGTTTTTTACTTTTATACTACACCTGCTCGGAAAGTACCTTGATACTTTATCAAATTTACGGTAGAAAGTACGTCATTGCATATCGAACAAATATGCGGCGAGAAAACGCATCTGAGCGGGAGAGAAAAGTGTATGAATATCCATTTTTTACGTGGTTTTTCTTTTTTAATTTTGGGTAAGACTATGCGTTGGTAACCTAAATATCAAAAGCCAAAAAGTTTTTACAGTGAGTTTTTATCTCCAAGTTCGCAAAATTACACTGGCCACTAGCTGTGTGTTGGATGGTGTCAAACAATTTGAAAAAAGAACATGTGAAAATTGCAGACGCCATTGGCGCTATTTTCAATTTGTGTGTTGTTTGAGGATTCAGTTTTCGTAGAAAAGTAAAATAAAACTATTTTCCTCGTAGGTGTAGTATAAAGCACTATGTATCACTCGAGAGAAAGTGCGATTCCCGATCTCGGGTGTTTTAAAGCCCACGCCTACGGCTCGGGCTTCAAACGACACCCTCGACGGTAATCGGTCACTTTCTCCTCTCGGTGAACAATGTACTATACTATTGATATTATCAAAAAATTATTTTAGTAAACCCCTATTTATTTTTGAATACCTATCCAACAATATATCACACGTTAGGATTGAAATGTGTACGCTTGTTGGCCAAATAAATAATTTTCTTTCTTTCTTTTTCTTTTACTTTGTCGGCGTGATTGATATACATATTGGTACCAAATTTCAGCTTTCTAGTGCTAAGGGTCACAGAGATTAAGTGAGGACGGACGGACAGACATGGCGAAACTATAAGGGTTCCGTTTTTTTCCTTTTGAGGTACGGAACCCTAAAAAAAAACCGGAAAGCTGCAGTCCACGATAAATGGCGTCGTATTACGAAGGTCATCACTTGTGATTCACAATGATGACCACGACCACTCTGGCAAGAGTCTACCGACTAAGAAGAGATGGGAGGTTTCGTGTGTATCCGGAGTGTTGAGATCTTACTCATTGGCCAAGCTACTCCTCCCAATATTGTACGAAGCGAGAATATATTTAGTCACATTTATTTCAGTTGCAACTAGCTGTATAGGTGACAGTGCAATGCGGATGCCATACCATACTTGGTCGACGGCAGTCATTCTGACGTGCCTCATAGTTCCGATTGATTTAATACCAACCAATTTGTTTCAGTACATTTCTATTTAGATTTTATTGTTGTTTAATTAGATTAATTAGTACTTTGATACTTAGTTGTAAGATTATGGCTTGTCGGTTGTTAATCGTTTAGTGAGATAAGTTATGAAGATGATTAAATGTATTTTCATACATTTTTTTATAGATGGCGTTTATTTAATTAGTTCCTAAACAATTGATACTGCAACCATAAGTAGTATAGAGTGTTTTATTATTAGTTAGTTACGGGTCTTTCAACGAGCCTGGCTAAAGAGGAAAATTGTAAACTTTCTAATACAACAAAAAACAGAAACCAAAATTTTTAGACACTGGTTTTTTTGCCTTCAAAAGTTACGCGAGAAAACGGTGCCATATATACTAGGTCAGGAACAAGCCAGTATTACTGAATGGAAAATAAAATCTGTCAATCAAAGTTCGTAGTCAGCGGTAGTCTGACATTTTACATTGATGCCTCACGTCAAGTTGAGCATGAATGAAAGATGCATCGGATAGCAGGGATGCTTGCGACTGATTGACAGTCTCCTGTGCCTATTTATACACTAGTACTTACTTTGTCATTGAACAATCATTTGTTTATGTGTGTGAAAGAACAGCCGTTTCTATTGAAAATATTTTTTCTTAATTTTGTTAGCGTTTCGTACCATAAGGGTAAAACGGAACCCTATAACTAAGACACTTGTGTCCGTCCATCTGTCTGTTTGTCCGGCTATCGCCAGGCGGTATCTCATGAACCGAGATAGATAGACAGTTAAAATTTTCACTGATGATGTATTTCTGTTGTCGCTATAACAACAAATGAAATAAATATTAAGGTGGGGCTCCCATATAAAGTTTTTGTTACGGACGGCACGCAATCCGTTACTCGCGAGTCCGACTTGTAATTGGTCGTTTTTTTTTGCAGACATTTTGATGTATGTCTTAGACCAGAACATACTGCCATGTTCTCTCTGCACCACCCTAGATTTATTAATGACTGGTAGAGAATACCTATGGCATTAAGTCCGCCTGAGTACTATTTATGTTGCATGAAGATTTAATTAATAAAAAAAAAAAACTGCAAAAATCCGATAATTATAGCCGATACTTCAAGACGATAATTATAGATGGAAAGATGCTTTCGAATCGATCTGAAAATCACTCCTTACTCATCACACCCACATAAAGACAGTCTTTCTTTTGACACATCATAAGTTACAAAACTGACTTATGACGGATAGGGAAATACATTTCAAGATTGGCCACGTGGCAGAGGGGTAACAGTAGATGAAGTTGGCGCGCGGACTCGTTGCGACATTACATTGACAGGGTGAAACTCCCAGTTCTTATCTTTGCGTTCTGGTTTCCACACTTAGTCCCGCTGGACCATTGTGCGTGGGCCGTCTGGCCTTTATTCCAGAAGCAAACTATCTTCTTAGGTTTGTTCAGGGCATCTATCATTGATCTCGGTGTTCCCAGGATTTGTGTTCTCATGTCACTGACGGCTGTGCACTCCAGGAGTACATGCGCGACAGTTTCTTCTGCCTCTATGCATCCTCTATACAGAGGACAGTCCGTAATACCCAGCGTGAAAAAGTGCTTGTTCAGTGAGCAGTGTCCGGTGATGGTCCCTGCCACCAGACGTAGGCTGCCACTACCCATTCGCAGAAGGCTACAGGCTAGGGCTTTGTCTACGTATGGCATGGCCTCTTTGGCCTGCCAGCAGCCCGGTGTCAGGGACCACCACCTTCCCGCCTGTTTGTTAGTGTGCTCCCTTAGCCAACCACGCAGCTGACCAAAGGGGATCGGCACGATAGGTTCGGGCCCGAAGACCACCGCCCCAGATCCCTGTCTCGCTAGTTCATCAGCCGCGTCATTGCCCAATGAGCCACTGTGTCCTTTTATCCATTGCAGCGTCACGGTGTTGTTATGTAAAATGACGCTCCCAGTTTTGCGCCCGACAATTGAATACCATTGTAAAATTTATTAATAAGCACTAATTTTAGACCTATTGTTTCTGTATTTTAGGTACGAAAGCTTTTGTCTAGATAATGTTATTTTAACTCAGCGCTGTTGTACTTGAGGGCTTAATTTAGATGAGTTTATGTGCGTAATGTGTTAAGCGAGCTTTGCGGTTATGTAAATGTTTTTATAACTGGAAAATAATCTGTTAAAATTATTTGAGATTTTACCTTGGAGATATGTAATGTTAGGCATATATTTTAGGGTTTAAACCAGTAGCCTGATTTACGTAAAATGACACAAGTCAAGTATCATCATCATCATCTCAGCCGAAAGACGTCAACTGTTGGACATAGGCCTCCCTCAAGCGTCGCTACAACGACCGGTCCTATGTCCAGCAGTGGACGTCTTTCGGCTCAAATGATGATGATACGAGCCTGGTCCAGGAGTAGTTTTCTCATTACCTAACTGAAAATAAGCGTGGGTTTTATTACATTAGCATTATCGGCCTTGTAATGTTCCCACTGTTGGGACTCAGACCTCCTCTCTATGAGAGGGAATGGGCCGTAATCCACCACACAGACTCAGTGCGAATTGGTGGATATCACATGTCTTTGAATTTTTAGTTTTAGGACATGCCGGTTTCCTCACGATGTTTTCCTTTACCGTTATAAGAGCAGCGGTGATGAAATAAATTACATAAAGTAATGCGCCTGGTTGAGTTTGAACCCGCGACCTACAACTTGCAAGTCGGGGCACTCACCCTTTGGCCACTGCTCTCCACTGTTTTCTCATTACCAGAACAGAATAGATATTAATTCATGAATCTCCGAGCGGTCTCATGGGACCGCACTGTTATTGTCTTACTATTGTGTCTCGTTTCGCGGGTATTGATAGGTTAATCATGTATTTTCAATCTATTCGATCGATCGATGAATTAGAGCATCCGCCCTCCGATCTAAAGATTGAGTGTGTCGCTACAAGTGATTTATTTATGTCCCACCTTGATCACGCTGTCAGAGCTCTCTCCATTCATACGACGTCGTGATAAGGCCTGTTGCACCGCTATAGGTTAACAGTACGTTAGAAGTTGATTAGAAGTTTAACCATAGTTTAAGTTGCTGTATGAACGAGTTGTGTAGTGCTATATGTCTAGTCGAGACTACAGTACGTTATGTTGACCTGATCTAAATCTTATTATTTATTATGGCTTCAAGCAAGCAGAGGTGCGCTGATTAAAAATATAATTCTATGCAATTCCAAAATTAGTAGCAAATTCATCATTATCATGTAAAAGATATTCGACTCTTCTAAATATAGGTCTTTTCCAAGCGTTGATAAGCCCACCGATCCAGTGTGCCTCATATCTATCGGATTATACGTCTAACGAATGAAAACTAAGGATTAATATTCTCTCTAACTCTAATTTTTAAAGAGCTGCAGACTTAGCCAAGTTGTTAATCTACAATCGTTCACGCTATTAGAACGTCTCTTCTCAACGTTAAGTCACGTGGTCAGAACGGACGAATAGAAAATTCGTAGTCAAGTTCACATCGTTCAAAACGATAGAATATAATGTAATCGTTTCTGCAGTGTCCATTTCCGTAGTTTTATGGTTTAAATGATAGTCAAGTTACAATTTTGACAAGTAATAACGAGGCGTTATCGATAGTAGATAGAGATTCGACATAAAAAAACAACAACAATTTGCCTACTGCGGTCTTCCCATCCGATTATAATTTAAGTGTCTTCAAGGCTAGAGTGAATAGGCTCGTAATAAACTAGTGCACCTCACCCTCAACGACTGCTTACCATCAGGTGGGATCACGGTCAAGCACTAGTTTATACCAATTAAAAAAAAAAAACTTATTTTTGCAAGGCCTGCTGTCAGTGTCATCACTGTTGTTGAAAACCAAATCTTAAACACCTTTATTCGGTTGTGTTTCCCTTAATCTCTGGTTAATCTTAAGTTTAAAGTTCCTAATACCAGTGCAACCGTCCCTATTGACCATTGAGTAGTTGTCGAACACCGCCCACCGGCCTCTTAATCAATATTAATTGGCTCAGTGTGTTAATGTTCTTTGTATCGAGTGAATCAGCGCAACCGACCGAGACCGATCCGTAGTGAGGTGAGCTGTGTTTGTGTCCGTCCGTCCGTCCGTCCGTCCGTCCGTCCGTCCGTCCGTTTGTGAGAGTGCAAGCCGTGCTAGTGTTCAAGGGTTGCTGGTTACAGCGGATTCTTTTGGGACTTTTAAGTGTTTTGCAGCAGTTGGGTAAACTATTTTTTATAAGGCTTTTTCTCTGACTGTGTTTCTGTGTCTTATCCTACAGGTATCGTGTTTTTGAGAAGTGTGTTTAACTGTCTCTGATATTTTATCTTTCTATCAATTAAAGATACTTTCTTACAGGATTAGTTGTTTACGAGGTAACGGTTTACAAAGAAACAAAAACTTTTTACCTCCATGTAATAACTTTAGTTTATGCCCGTGTGAAAGTGATAAAATTATCTCAAGGGAACATACATACACCCGGAATAATATTTATTAATTTTAACTTCTTTAAAAAAAATGCAAAGGCAGACTTAATGACTAAAGCATTCTCTACCAGTCAACCAAGGGTGGTAGAGAGATAGCATGGTAGGTGCTTAAAAAACACTCCAAGAAGTTATTAAAAAAAAGACTCGTTGCAAAATTTTATCCAAATCTAAACAAACAAACCGATAAAAAATCAAACAATCCAATTTTAATATATGACATGATAAGAGTGACAACACTATCTGTTCATTTCATCCACTTAATTAGCTATCTGCATTTTCATCTCAATTATTGAAGAATTTGATGTGCACCTACTTATGTATATAATATATACTTATGAGTATGACCTTAGACTTGGTCCATCTTCTACAACTGAACTTTTTTTAACTTAAACTTATTTAAGTAGCTCTTTTAACTGATTTCTAGTTTTTGTTTGTGGGTTTACAAAAAGGTTTTTCGATTAAGCATTATTGGCCTTGTAATGTTCTCACTGTTGGGACTCAGACCTCTCTAGGAGAGGGAGACGAGCAATTGTATGCATTTAATTATTCGAATATTCTCTCCTCGTAGCCATAGACTAACAGAAGTTTTTTTTTACTATGCATAGGTTCGCGTGTGACCACTGTCTCACCTGATGGTAAGCAATGATGTGGCCGACGATGGAGCACGCTTGCCTGGAAGTAAACTATTCACTCTTGACTTAAAGACCCCTAAGTTCAATCGTAACAAATATTTTAAAGAAAATAAATCAATGTGTCGAACTTATCAGTGTATTCATAATCAATATGATACCTAATAACAAATTTGAATGATAATATTGGTCGTATATATGTATTTTCTTAATTTAACGTCAAATACACTTTTAAAGAAAAAAATAAGAACTCTGTGTTTCCTGATGGAAATCTTTAAGTCAAGAGTGAATAAGTTACAACTAGGTAAGCGCGCTGCATCGTCGACCGCATCGTCGTTTTCTATCAGGTGAGATAGCGGTCAAACGTAAACTTATCAAAGATAAAAAAATCTTAACATACGTCTATATACTTTTATGACAATTTCTATTTACAACAATTCTTTGTAAGTTAGACATTGAGGTTTGAATTATTTATCAGCCTTCCAACGTTTCCACTGGAACATTTAAATTGTTTGACATGTAAAATTCTTTTTGTATAGTTATTTTTTTTTGAAATTATTATTATTTTCCATAATTTTTTATTGCGATTAGTCCAAACATTTATTTGTTAGCTTTATTTTTTTACTGCATGTGTAGTTGCTAGTATATTCGCATACAATATAAATTGTGTTTGAATAAATGAATTGAATTGAATTGAACTCAGGCTTCCTCTTAGAAAGAGGAAATGGGCCGTAATCAACCACGGGCCCAGTGCGGATTGGTAGATGTCACACGTCTTCGAATGTTCGTTGCTACGTCTTAAGATGTTTTTCTTAACTTTCTTATTCTCACTCTCATAGTGTAAGGTGATGAAATAAATATTACAAAGTAAAACGCCCAAAGCAAAACATCGTAAGGAAACCGGCATATCCTAGAACTATAAATTCGAAGACATGTGACATCCACCAACCCGCTCTGTGCCCGCGTCGTGGATTACGACCCACTCCTTCTCTTAGAGAGGAGGTCTGTGTCCCAGCAGTGGGAATATTACAAGGCCGGTAATGCTAATGCTAATGTAATAAAACCCACGCTTTAGTCCCAGCTGTGGGAACAATATAAGGCTGATGCTATGCTATGCTAAACGCCTGTCTGACTTTGAACCCGTGACGTACTGAATCGTAAATATTCGGATATCGGAGCCACCATCCCTGGGCTACCACTAGTAGATACAAATTAATAGTGTGCAATTAATCTCTTCCCTAAATAGAGTATTGACATATTGATGTACATTGTACAGTCACGAATGATGTAAATAAAAACTATTTTTAGGACATGACTTTTCGGGGATTGTGTAGGTAGATTGTCAAGGTTTGAAATTCCGAATATAAAAATTATCCTTTAGCCTATTAACTTCCGGTATTTTTCTGGTTCACAATGTGGATATGACAATACGACAATAAATGAAAACACTGGCAATACTCATTCTTATGAATAACTTTTAGTGACCATCTTATCATACCGAGTTTCCTTCGTGCCTCGGAAAGCACGTTAAGCCGTAGGTCCCGGCTGTCATTTGTAGATCTTTGGCAATCATTACGGATAGTCAGAAACCAGTAAATCCGACTCCAATCTTACCATGAAGTACCGTGTTACCCCAGTTAATGGGTTGCGGAGGTCTGGTAGGTAGCCGCTCCACGTAAAATACTGGTATTCAGCTAAATCCTGCTTGACTGGAAGCCGACCCCGATATAGTTGGGAAAAGGCTAGGTAGGTAGATGAATAACTTTTAGTATGGGACCAACCCTGAAATCGCGATAAAAATTTCAGATGTCCCATACATTTAAGTTTGCTTTCCAGGGCGGGGTAGCTATACAAGTCAAAAAACCTTCAATTGCTTTGGGAATTAGAAACAGTCCAAGATTACATCAACGCTTGATTTATTATTATTCGATTACACTTATAATAGCTTCTGTCTTATTAAATTCTCTTTAGATTATCTGGCTCGAGTCACAGATTCTATAATTTGTCATCATTTTCTTCCTTTTGAAGTTGGGCGGACGGCCAAGGTATGCGAAGCAGTACATTGATACGAGTGCTAAAGAGACGCCATGTTTATATAACTACTTATAATCATCATCTGCCTAGCCTTTTCCCAACTATATTGGGGTCGGTTTACAGTCAAGCCGGATTTAGCTGAATACTAGTATTTTACGAGAAGCGGCTGCCTACCAGACCTCCACAACCCATTAACTGGGGCAACACGGTACTTCATGGCAAGACAGGAGTCAGATTTACTGGCGTCTGATTATCCGTAACGACTGCCAAAGATATACAAATGACAGAATATAAGTACTTATAATAGGGGTTATAAATATTACTCGCATATTGTCATTAGTTGTGAATGAGCTAGAAGATTGATAAATGACGTATTGATAACGTGTGGGAGTAATCTGTTCCTGATATATGTTTAGGTGTCCGTAGATTAAAGATGATGTTTGTTTTTGTTTCGGACAGGAAATATAGTCAAGAAATACGAAATTATAAGAAGTTTACCTATAGGGATATTTAAAAAATACTTAGCATAATCGGCATTATAAAGTTCTCACTGTTGGGACTCAGGCCTCCACTCTAGGAGAGGGAATGGGCCGTAATCTAACATGCGGGGAGGGTAAATGTCAAAACAATACTTAGCTAACTATAATTACAGTAGAATAAAACAAAAAGGAAAAAAAGGTTAATATTAAAAATAATATAAAGTGGTCTTCCAATGACTTCTCCCACTCTAGGGCGGAGCGGAAAGGAGTGTCAAATTTTTACTGACTAAAACCAACCTATTTTTCCTCCTGCCTTGCGTTCCATGACATCGGGGTTTCCTTTCGGAAGTCAACCCATGGCCCCAGTAGGATTCGGTTCTACTGGGCCCCTACAGTTTTGCTGACATATTTTTGAGGTGTCCGTGGAACTCTACACACTTTCGAACACTCAGTTTCAGTCCGGACAGTTACCGGACGACTGGACTTTTTTCTACTTCTACGCATGCAAGATGCATGTTTAAGATTTTTTTTTATTTTTAAATCACGTTAATTTCTGTTAAAAATAAGGTTTATCTGTCTATGTAACAGACATCTTGTTTTATTTTAATAGAATTTCTAATTTAGTAACAATTGTTGTTAAAAGTTGAAAAGAAATCGTAAGATCTAAACGTCAAGCGAGCTCTAGTATCACTACCTTCTTCGCTTTTTCGTAGAGCCCACGGTTCTCGTAGCTCGTAGCACGAGCTACGCCGTAGCTCCATGCGTAGCATTGGTTTTGTGTGCTCCACGGCTTCTATACTGACATTTTAAAATGCTTTATTTTACTTTTAATATAAATATATAAATGAAAGAGTGGAGTAGAACAACTTCCTTATTTTTTAAAATTTTATATTATAAAATAAATCGAAAAAAAAGTCGAAGTAATTTTCACCTTACACAAATACAGTCAAATTAAATTACTAATTTCATTTTATTTACCCTCAGCGTCCCTGGGGATAGTAAAATATCACGCGGGCGAAACTCTGGCAGCAGCCAGTTCAGCTATACAAAAGATCTTAATAAACTCACTATCCGCCTCACCATCAACGATTGCATCACTGTTTGCCAGTGGGATAGCAGTCAAGCACTAGTTTATGTTATATGAAAAAAAAAATGTTCTGAAGGGTGAATAACAATGAATAAGATATGCAAGTATATAATTATAATCATAAATTATATTTACATATTAAACTAATAAATGACTTAATAGATATATACAAACTAAAGATATATATATACAAAAATAAAAAGGGATTTACTGGGCATCAAAAAACTCATCCACGTCGATGTCAATAGGAATAGTGCCCAGAACGCTGGCAGCATTGCCACGTTGGATGGCAATGCTGATTCGTTGGGCGAAAAACAGCCCAGCCCTCTGGTCACGTGAAGAGTCGACTAGCTGCTTGCTAATATCCCGAACAACTCGATGAGCACTCGGACCCCACGGCCCTAATGTTTCAACCCCAAACGGCTCAAACATATAACTCCCGATAAGGTTATTATATTTGCGCCGCTTGAGGTTTTCTGCGCCTGCAGCAGCAGCCCCAGGACAGCCCGCCGTACTCAGAACATGGGATGGCGCAAGGGTGTCGACACATGTTGCATCCCACACCAAAGGCCTACCCAACTTCCAAGGCATTATGGTCATCCCGTCTGGCCTCTTCCCATCGTCGCGTGCCAAGCCATTAGGTTCTAAAACAGCTGGCACCCCGGCGGTGACAAGAGCTCGACGGATAATGTCATTAATGCTAGCGTGCCTAGCTAACCGACCAGCGCTCCTACTGCAGGATAGGCCATGATGTCCGAGGCGGTCGACTGCTTCACCGCATTGACATCGATGTGGAGCTCCACAAGGAGCACCCAGACGCAAGCATGTAGCGATGCGGAAAGTGGTGTCACTCAACATAGTACCTATGTTGAGCGACGGTAGTGCCTGTAGCCAGAGGCCCGACTCCCATTCACCCACAGCCAGTAGACGGGCACGCTCAGCAGTATTGGTGGACGTATTAATGAGGTTATTCCGTACCAACCTGCAGAGCGGCTCATCCCACTGTCTCTGGGATGATGGATTCTCGGGCAACGCCTTGTCCGGGCAAGCCATTTTCCAGGCGGTCACGGCTTCGGCCAAGCACGGCACCTCACAACCAACCAATGATGGAGTCAGAATTCTATTGGTTAGCTGCTGAGTGCCGTGGACCGAAGACAGGAACGCCGGTAGGCTTACACTAGAAATTTTGCGGATGCCGAGCCCACCAAAACGAATGGGTAGCGTGGCTTGTTGCCACGCTCGGTCATCCAGAGCCACATTTAGGATGGAAGTCAAAGTATACCGAATTGTCTGATCAATTTTGTCCAAAAGATGTGGCTGCTTCCATAAAGGGGAAGAGCGGAGAAAATACATAAAATTTGGTGCGAAACAGCAATATCGTATGAGGGTGAAAGCCGAATGAAGGTTAATTTTGGAAAGTCTCTCCGAAATATGGTTAAAACGTTCAATTTTGTCGTCAATGAATGAAGGGAAACTGTCTTCTAAAATTGGAGAACCTAGGAGGTGCAGCGAACTTTTATCTAAAATTTTGATGTCTGGAGCTATTGCATAAAAATTTTGTAAAGTCGATGTCTGTCAGTACTGTCAGAAATGAAGATTTCACATTTCGAGTGATTTAAGTCAAGGCCAATGGATTTAAATTTTTCTTTGAGAATTTTGAAATCTTGAAATACTGTTTCAGCATCACCTCCTAGGGTTCCATCGTCTAAATACCATACATAAAATTTTGAATTTAGTTGTTGAATGATTGGATGAATAGCCAAGCTGAAAATGACTGGCCCGAGAGGATCACCTTGTTGGCATCCAACTGCAGATTCTAAAACTTTATCTTTATACAGTAATTTCGATGGGTGCCTATAGCATTGCCACAAAAAGCCGAAAATTTCTGGAAGTTCTTTTTTTGCTTCAGCCAACAAAGTGTCTCTGTTAACTGAGTTAAAGGCGTTTTTAACGTCAACCTTGAGAATGACCTCGCCTTTATCAGAATTTAGAAACGTGGACAGGGCATGTACGGCAGCCTCACAGCCCCCTCTAGACCCAAAGCCAAGCTGTAGGGGCTGAAATTTGTTCGTCAGCGATTCGCCGTAAAGCCTGCAACAAATTTTGGCTGCCATACGCCTGTACGTGCATCCGACGGCAATGGGACGAATGCCATCGACGACATACAAGACATCGACGACGGCATCGTTCACGCCGCCGGATAACATTAGTGAGACTAGAGCCAGGAGCTCCTTCAAAAGCAACTCACCAGCGTCCCCGGCGCCTGAACTTAAAAGATCCTTTAAGTGCTGAGGAGTCAGGCCGTCGAGGCCGCCGGCGGAGCCGCTCCTGAAGGAGCTCACGGCTGCAAGTAACTGAGGGGCGGAAATTTTGAGAAAAGGTGAATCCGGATTGGGGCTATCAGGAGGGTCAGGAAAAGCGAGGTCATCCGCAGGCGCTGGGTGTTTACTCTCCAAGGCTAAAATTGTATCTGGAGAGTAAGGCGCCACCACATCACTGCTAAAAAGCAACCTAGCCGCTCCCCTAATGTCACCCTCACTTATTTTGGATTCCACATGTGAGCACAAACCCTTCTGGGAAGGGTTGTTAAAAGCTGGTAAATTTCGATCGAAAATGAGAGCCGAATCATTGCAGTTATCTTTAATTTGGGTTGTTAAAGTTTTTTTAGAAGCCAAATTTTTTTGGACATGTAGAATCCTATAAGGGAAGGTGAGCAGCTCCTCCCAAGCAGATCTTGTGTTCTCCTGGGTTGCAAGACGGACGCATCGCGCTAAACTCAGCGCAACAGTTCGTCTCGCACCCCGGGGGATCCTCTTAACGACTGGTGTTGAATTTTTGAATTTTGATAAAATTATCCAAAGCGATTCCAAATTTTCTGATGGAGCTGAAGTGGCTGGGGGACACAAAGATACACTATGAGGTTTGTGAACCTTGCCATAATGTATCTTAAGTCCCCGTTCGCCTTTAAAATATCGTACCTGGGAAAAAAAAAAAAAAAAATTATAATCATAATTATGAGCCATAAAGGTACCGCGAGTATTTCCGGGCAGTTAGATACCAATGAAGAGGAAGGTTATCTGTACTACTGCCCGGAGTCAGAAGTGTAGGCCGTATGTTAAATAGGAATTGTCTTGTACACCGACTTTTAATAGTGTGGCTTTGGAATTAGCGGGGTTAAAACTATCCGGTTTTCTCCTGCTGCTGTTTCCACGGAAAGTAGCAAGTATTTCCATTGATACGGAGCGGAGCAGAGTTGAGCTGCACGTTTGAGTCCATTCTATCGAGCTCGGGGCCGCGTGTTCATTTGTATTATTAAGAGTCCGCTCAATGACACTCCTTCCAATGATGCTGACTGGAGATTTTGAGCAATATGATTGGCAAATTCACTGTTCATGCCCAACTTCGCGTCAGTAAATAGACACCTTTAGACCTTACAGGCACCTTATACGTACCTTTTAGCACCTTTAGGCCAACCGGGTTTTAACTTTGGGTATTTCCGTTACTGCTCTACTACTATTACGTACTATTCCAAATGAAATGATACCTCCATTTTTTATATCAACACGGAAAAACAGTTAAATTATTTGTAATTTTGTTGTTCATTCTTAAAATTTTTGGCTGACAAAACTATAAAACCTTTAATTTTTGGCCTTTGTTCCTCGGTAGACGTGAGCTTACACGACATACGTCTAGGAATCATGTTTGAAGAACTGGATTCTGAAGATTCCTCCTTCTTGCGTCGTATTCCTCAATGCTGAGAGTCGTGATCTCCCTGCTTCATCACCTTAAACCTTATGATGTTCCTACCTATGTTCTTGTCTCTGGTGGTGTGAAAAACATCATAAATCGTAGAATTTAGAGCGGCGCGGATCTGGTCGAACCAACGTATTGGACTGCGCCCGCGAGGCTTTTTCCCATCTACAGATTACAACTACTACAATACTTCGGTCACATTGTAAGGAAAGACGGTGGCAACCTCGAAAAGCTGTGACCGGTAAAGTAGATGGTCTGAAGATTCAATCTCTCTCAATTCATGGCCACACCGCTCTCCACCCAGCCTCAGCTCACAGCGCTTTGTTTCATAAGTGGCCTTTAGACAATAAAACGACATTATTTTTATGAATATTTTCATTAAAACCGCCCCCATGTTTGTCTTTATTAACTTGTCATGTTTCTTGAGTATCTTCAAACATGGTTTATTGGAAAATTTCGTTTGCTTGTCGTATTTTTATGTCGATGTTTTTGTGTTTCGGTTTCCTTAATTATTTTTATGTTCAATAAGAAAGCCAGTAAGAGCATTCTTAAAAGCGAAAAGTTGTAAGTTATGCCTAATTTTTATTGAGACCGTAACTTTTGTATTGATTGCAAATACTTTAAATTTTTTTTGAAGTTTTTATACCTACAACATGTATCTTGTAGGTATAAAAACTGACGCACGTCCTCTTGAGAGGTCATTATTACTCATCATTATGAACAACTTTTAGTATGAGACCAAACCTGAAATCAATAAAAATTATCAGCTGTTCTATACATTTTGACGAGATAAGCTAACATACTCGTAAATGTATCGAACAGCTGATTATTTTTTTTCGATTTCAGGTTTGGTCCCATACTATAAGTTGTTCATAATGATGAGTACAATGACCTCCCAAGAAGATGTACGTTAATTATGTTACATGTTGTATATTGATAATTAAGTTTAAAGAACTAGTTTATTGCAAGTTAAGAAGAATTTTATAACTCGATAACTTTTCAGAAAATGCAATGAACATCATTATTTTTTTTAATGATAAAGCACAGAAAACCTGGCATTAAGGATTGGACACGATATATGAGTGATTACATATTTGTTTTATAATCACTAACGACCTACAGTCGGAAATATGTATGTATTTTCATTCGTTATTTTTGTATCCAATTTAAAACAGAACGTGAGGTGACTCTTCATGATATCCCGTCGAAATAAATAAAAACGTGATATCTTTACTAATAAAAAATTACTGCCCGTGACAAATCAGAACATATGTGCACGCATGACTATCATAATACCATTTCTAACTTCCAGCAGCGGTTTTGCCTGCATGAAAATAGGTTCCTCCATACATACTCGTATTTTAAACATTTATTTTCATACTCTTAAATACACCACGTATTTTGAAATATCCTCTCTTAGTGGTCGTTTACATCGTGCTTCGGAAAGCACGTTAAGCCGTAGGTCCCGGCTGTCATTTTTAGATTTTTAGCAGTCGTTACGGATAGTCAGAAGCCAGTAAATCTGACTCCAGTCTTGCCATGAAGTACTGTGTTACTCCAGTTAATGGGGTGTCGAGGTCTGGTAGGCAGCCGCTCCTCGTAAAATACTGGTATTCAGCTAAATTCGGCTTGACTGGAAGCCGACCCCAATATAGTTGGGAAAAGGCTAGGTAGATGATTATGATGAGTGGTCGTTTACATCATAAAAGGAACCTTGTGCAAAATTTCACGTTCCTAGACCCTGCAGTTTTGGTTCTGCTTTGATATGTCAGTTTTTACTTTTATTTAAATAAATATGTATTTGTCACCAAAGTGTTTATGTTAAGAGAACGATTTCTAAGGACTCAAGTTTTTCATCCAATTCAGCAATATAATATGTTCATCCAATTCAGCAATATCTTTGTGTGATGAGCACGATCATTTGTTCTGTGTCTGGGTGTAATTTATTTATAATAAGTATGTATTTATAAATATACAGGGTGTCCCAAAACTCAACGATAATCAGAGACCGGATGAAAGGCCAAGCTATACCAGTTCTGGGAAAAATAAAAAATAAAATCCATATCATTCAGTTCAGTGATAATAGACATTTTTAAAAAAAAGTTGAAATTCGACACCCTTGGTCGCATTTTCGAGGTTTGTGATCACCAATGTCACAATTTCGCTGTGATTTTTTTAATTTCGTGATCTTCATTAACGATGCTATTAATCGCAACTACAAATTATTGCAAAAAACATTGTTAATTTAATAAAATAAGTTAAGTTTTAGTGAGTCATGGTTCACAAAAATTTTGTTCGTTAACTTTAACACTTCATATTGAAAAAAAATTGTACTACACTACCCTTGGCAAGTCATTTCAAAAGATGGCGCGTTTAATCAAGATTTCAAAATGGTGCAACACTTGCCACTTTTCTTGCCATTAAAAAAAATATTTCTTATTTTTTTCAAAATGAGCTCAATTTTGAACAACTCAACATTAGGAATTTTTGTTTCTAAAAGGAGATTGACAGGGTGTGGACCAAGTGCATTTTGTTCCTCAGCCCAATACTAACTAACTCTTCAAAATCTGCTCCAGGAGTCAAGAGAAAAAAAGAGTTTTTCCAACCTAACCTAACCCAAGTTAGAAATCGTTTTAAGGAAGTTTGACCAAGTGCTGCCCAGAATGAACATCTAGTGCATTTCATACCTCAGACCAATACTAATCAGCGAACCAAAGTGCTTCAAAATCTGCTCCAGGAGTCAAGAGAAAATAAGACTTTTTCCAACCTAACCTAACCTAAGTAAGAAATCTTTTTAAGGAATTTTGATAAAGTGCTGCCCAGAATGAACACCTATTTCCTTTTTTTCTCAGGCCAATACTAATCAGTAAACCGTAGCGCTACGAAATCTGCTCTAGGAGACAAGAGAAAAAAAGACTTTTTCCAACGTAACCTAACCTAAGTTAGAAATCTTTTTAAGGAATTTTGACCAAGTGCTGCTCAGAATGAACACATTAGTGCATTTTATTTCTCAGGCCAATACTAATCAGCAAACCGAAGCGCTTTGAAATCTGCTCCAGGAGTCAAGAAAAAAGAAGACTTTTTCCAACCTAACCTAACCTAAGAAATCTTTTTAAGGAATTTTGACCAAGTGCTGCTCAGAATGAACACATTAGTGCATTTTATTTCTCAGGCCAATACTAATCAGCAAACCGAAGGCGCTTTAAAATCTGCTCCAGGAGTAAAAAGAAAAAAAAGAGTTTTTCCAACCTAACCTAACCTAATTTAGAAATTGTTTTAAGGAATTTTGACCAAATGCTGCCCAAAATGAACACTAAGTGCATTTTGTTCTTCAGGCCAATACTAATAAGCACCCGAAGCGCTTTGAAATCTGCTCCAAGAGTCAAGAAAAAAAAAAGACTTTTTCCAACCTAACCTAACCTAAGTTAGAAATCGTTTTAAGGAAGTTTGACCAAGTGCTGCCCAGAATGAACATCTAGTGCATTTCATACCTCAGACCAATACTAATCAGCAAACCAAAGTGCTTCAAAATCTGCTACAGGAGTCAAGAGAAAAAAATACTTTTTCCAACCTAACCTAACCTAAGTAAGAAATCTTTTTAAGGAATTTTGATAAAGTGCTGCCCAGAATGAACACCTATTTTCTTATTTTCTCAGGCCAATACTAATCAGTAAACCGTAGCGCTACGAAATCTGCTCCAGGAGTCAAGAGAAAAAAAAGACTTTTTCCAACGTAACCTAACCTAAGTTAGAAATCTTTTTAAGGAGTTTTGACCAAGTGCTGCTCAGAATGAACACATTAGTGCATTTTATTTCTCAGACCAATACTAATCAGCAAACCGAAGCGCTTTGAAATCTGCTCCAGGAGTCAAGAAAAAAGAAGACTTTTTCCAACCTAACCTAACCTAAGTTAGAAATATTTTTAAGGAATTTTGACCAAGTGCTGCTCAGAATGAACACATTAGTGCATTTTATTTCTCAGGCCAATACTAATCAGCAAACTGAAGGCGCTTTAAAATCTGCTCCAGGAGTAAAAAGAAAAAAAGAGTTTTTCCAACCTAACCTAACCTAATTTAGAAATTGTTTTAAGGAATTTTGACCAAATGCTGCCCAAAATGAACACTAAGTGCATTTTGTTCTTCAGGCCAATACTAATAAGCACCCGAAGCGCTTTGAAATCTGCTCCAAGAGTCAAGAAAAAAAAAAGACTTTTTCCAACCTAACCTAACCTAAGTTAGAAATCGTTTTGAAGAAGTTTGACCAAGTGCTGCCCAGAATGAACATCTAGTGTATTTTGTTACTCAGGCCAATACTAAGAAGCAAACCGAAGCGCTTTGAAATCTGCTCCAGGAGTCAAGAAAAAAAAAGCATACGCTGGTCGAGTGTATCGCATGCATGAAGCAAATAACCGGTGGAGTGCGCGTACGGTGCTATTGCGCTCACCAAACATATGCTAAAACTAGTAGAAGCGGCAGTCGCAAATGCAGTACGCACGTCACGTGCTCCCGATTTTTAAGCGAATCAAATTAAAGGTACACGACTTGACCTTGAACGGACCAATAGCAGCCGCGCATTTTTCTTCGTCCCCCGGAGAAGTCCGGATTTCCACCCCGAAAAAAAAAAGGTTAGGTTCGAAAAAGTCTTTTTTTTTTCTTGACTCTTGGAGCAGATTTCAAAGCGCTTTGGTTTGCTTCTTAGTATTGGCCTGAGGAACACAATACACTAGATGTTCATTCTGGGCAGCACTTGATCAAACTTCTTCAAAAAGATTTCTAACTTAGGTTAGGTTAGGTTGGAAAAGTCTGTTTTTTTTTCTTGACTCTTGGAGCAGATTTCAAAGCACTTCGGGTGCTTATTAGTATTGGCCTGAAGAACAAAATGCACTTGGTGTTCATTCTGGGCAACATTTGGTCAAAATTCCTTAAAACAATTTCTAACTTAGGTTAGGTTAGGTTGGAAAAACTCTTTTTTTCTTTTTACTCCTGGAGCAGATTTTAAAGCGCCTTCGGTTTGCTGAATAGTATTGGCCTGAGAAATAAAATGCACTAATGTGTTCACTCTGAGCAGCACTTGGTCAAAATTCCTTAAAAAGATTTCTAACTTAGGTTAGGTTAGGTTGGAAAAAGTCTTATTTTTTCTTGACTCCTGGAGCAGATTTTGAAGAGTTAGTTAGTATTGGGCTGAGGAACAAAATGCACTTGGTCCACACCCTGTCAATCTCCTTTTAGAAACAAAAATTCCTAATGTTGAGTTGTTCAAAATTAAGCTCAATTTGAAAAAAATAAGAAATATTTTTTTTAATGGCAAGAAAAGTGGCAAGTGTTGCACCATTTTGAAATCTTGATTAAACGCGCCATCTTTTGGAATGACTTGCCAAGGGTAGTGTAGTACAATTTTTTTTCAATATGAAGTGTTAAAGTTAACGAACAATATTTTTGTGAACCATGACTCACTAAAACTTAACTTATTTTATTAAATTAACAATGTTTTTTGCAATAATTTGTAGTTGCGATTAATAGCATCGTTAATGAAGATCACGAAATTAAAAAAATCACAGCGAAATTGTGACATTGGTGATCACAATCCTTGAAAATGCGACCAAGGGTGTCGAATTTCAACTTTTTAAAAAAAATGTTTATTATCGCTGAACTGAGTGATATGGATTTTATTTTTTATTTTTCCCAGAACTGGTATAGCTTGGCCTTTCATCCGGTCCCTGATTATCGTTGAGTTTTGGGACACCCTGTATATATAAGTATGTTTATCAGTTGTCTAGTATCCATAACACAAGCTCTGCCAAGTTTAAGTTTAAATAATATTATGCGAGCACTAGCTTCTGTAATATATTATCAGGGCCTCAAGTCTGCTATTAGAATTTTATCTGAATTGTCAATCATTGGCTTCATAATTGTTGATTTTAATCTTCTACATACATCTGCCTAGCCTTTTCCCAACTATATAAATTGGGGTCGGCTTCCAGTGAAACCGGATTTAGCTGAATATAAGTATTTTACGAGGAACGGCTGCCTACCAGACCTCCACAACCCATTAACTGAGTTAACACGGTACTTCATGGCAAGACTGGAGTCAGATTTACTGCCTTCTGACTATCCGTAACGACTGCCAAAGATCTACAGATTACAGCCGCGACCTACGGCTTAACGTGCTTTCCGAGGCACGGAGGAAACTCGTTATGTTAAGATGGTCACCCATCCATATATTAACAATACCAAACTTGTCAAAATCGACAATTATGAAGCCTCGAAGGATTCTGTTACTAGAGCAGACTTGAGGCCCTGTTAGCGCGTCAATTCCGTGCAACTGATTTCTTATTCCTGAAATAAATCTTGTTTCCCTTCCCCAGGGTAATGCCACCAGACATGGCGATTTCGATGAGACATACGAAACTGAAGGCCGAGGAGGCGGCGCTCCTGGCCGGCGAGATCAACAAGCCCACCTGGGAGTCCAGGAACGAGGGCATCCACGAGAGAGTCAGCTTTGAAGACTCCATCTGGGGCTTCGACCTCGCCGGTGGCATATTTTATAAGACTCCGTTGAGAGTTACATTTGTAAGTATTTAGTGAATGTTGCGGGTCGAAATTCTATGAACGTATGGCTCTGAAATGTGGTCGCTTTCAATGGAACTCATCAGAAAGCTTAAAGTCACCCAAAGGGCCAAATGTCTTTTCAGGTTCTTTATTTATTGGTATAGTATAAGCTTAAACATACCGTCATCAGGCTAGCACAATGTTTCTACTACTGTTACTCAAGTGTCCTTTCTAAGAGAGGAAATGGGCCATAATTCACCACTCAAGTCCAGTGCGGATTAGTGGATGTCACAAGTCTTCCTGGCTGGGTTCGAAACCGTGACCTACAACTAAAGTCTATGGCTACTAGGTATATCTATGTATAAAAAATTACACACATTTTACTGTTTTCCGCACTAGTGCAGAAGCTGTTGCATAAGTGCACGAGCTGGCTGCCGCTATAATTTATTATATTTACCGTATCAAGCTGGTCGTAAGCAGACCCCATTAATCGCCAGGCAGCCTCCGTTAGTTTATTCTTCGAGAGTAAATCGAAAATCATCGTTTGATACACGTGGAACTTTGTCACTCGGCTCTATAACATACTCACTTGTGGCTCGGGCGCATTTCAACCTAGTGTTGTCCCGCAATGACAAACTCTCCCCACTTGTATCAGCATGTACTATTTCCATCCAGGTGAAACCGGACAGCCGTGCGGAGAAGGCGGGCATCAGGCCGGGAGACAAGCTGCTGCGTATCAACGACTTGGACACCTCCACCCTCACCATCCAACAGGCTCACGACATCATCATCGAGTCGGGCATCCATCTCAAGCTTTCTGTTACTGCGTGAGTAAACACTTATAAAAGACCGCCTACTGAGCTTAGAGTCCTTGGCTCTTTTCCTTGGTTAGATCAAAAGTGCTATGGAGTTTTTTTACATGGAATTAGTTTGTAAGCCAAGATTTTGAATAGTTGGTTGTGTTACACCAAAACTAAATCCCATCCAGCGGCTTTCGAAGGCGTCCGATGAGGATAAAATACAAAGCCATCTCACGTCTATGCCCCAGCACAGACATAAGGTAGCCAGCAGTACACATTGCCGTCTTGATTCCGCCATCACCTTTCTACCATCGGACACCCTTACATTCATCATCATCATCACAGCTAAAAGACGTCCACTGCTGGACATAGGCCTCCCCCAAGTGTCGCCATAACGACCGGTCCTGTGCGTCTCGCATCCATCAGATTTCCGCGACTGTCGCCAGGTCGTCGGTCCACCATGTGGGAGGCCTCTCAACACTGCGTCTTCTGGTACGTGGTCGCCACTTTAGAACATTCCGTCCTCATTGACCATCAGTTCTGCGAGCAATGTGCCCTGCTCACTGCTACTTAAGTTTGGCGATTTTTTGGGCTATGTCAGTAACCTTGCTACAGTAGCCTCTTCTTCCTTTTCCTGCCTTTATCCCATATTACTTGGGATCGGCGCATCACGTTTTCTTCTTCCATTTTGTCCTGCTACTGTGGCTTGATTCACGTAAAATCAAACAAGTCAAATATCGTTGAAGTTTTATTATAATTATAGTGGTTCGATCGAAGTCCTACCCAAAATCGGTATTGACGTGTTCCTAGAACGGGATTCGATAGAACAACAATTGAATTTGCATGAAACAACGATCTATCAGAGGTTTATTGCCAGTTACAATAATAAAATATGCATCCTACTAGACATAATATATGTGTGTTTGATCATAAAAAGTCCTTAAGCTTTTTATAGTCAGTTCAAATTTTTGAATTAAAAATAAAATGAAAAGGCTCAATATTATTTGTATTCTCTTGCAGGCCTGAGGATGAAGAAGATTCTTATTACTGCTATGAAGATCCCCTTGTAAGTACCTATTAGATTTACTTCAAAATTCTTTAAGAATAATGAGATTTCTGTTACAAAACTATCATTATAAAAAAAACTAGTTCTTTAGCTTGGTGTCTTAAACTTTGTTTTTCAGCAAGAATATTACCATGGAACAATGCACAATTTGATTTTAAGCGGTACTTAACATTACTGCACAACTTTTGATTGCAATGAGTGGCCTATAAAGGTGTTTCGGGTTTACGTGTTTGCGAGTTTGACATGTTTGTGAATGGACCCAAGATACAGAGTCTCCTATCTCCTACCGAGTCTGATTGGTTCGAAAAAGAACGCAATGTTCCAAGAAAACAATATGAATGGGTTTTAGACAGAACCTGGGAACTTGTAAAAGTACAAGTTGGTAGCCGACTGCACGCAGCAGCAGCAGATGACATGTCGTCGCTTCATGTCGTCACGACACGTCGTTGCGTCATGTCGCTGCAGTCATGATTTCGAACCCGAATGCAGACTACAACAGCAGATGGCATCCAGTTGGTTCCGAGTGCTCCGTGAAACTAGATGTCCGTTTTTATATCTTTAACTAGAAGAGGACGAAGTGTCGTTGCTCCGGCGTCAGCGGCACTACTGATCTGCGGTCGGACGACATTGCCGTCTGCCGCTCGACGACGCGTCGCTAGCTTCATGTCGCTCACTACGGAGGGAATTTCATAGAAATACATAGAAACCAGTAGTGTCGCTGCGACACGTCGTTTGCTGCAGCTTCATGTCGTCTGCTACCAACTTATACCTTAATTGGCTCAATGTCTCATAAACTGCTGTTATCCTTTCGTTATAGCTGTTGGTTCTCATAAGAATAAATAAATAAATAAAAGTATGACACTCCCTCTTCCGTCATCTGAAATCTATATCTGTTAATATATGAATCTATGTATTAGCGACTATAATCAAATATAACTATCTTGTTATCCAGATCGATGGTTATGACAGCGAGGAGGAAAGGAGAATCGAAGAAGAAAAGGCCGCGAAGAGGAGGGTTTGTGCAAGAGTGGTACGTATTCCTTACATTTTTATGATACATCATTATATCAAGTCTATACTGTCCCACTGCTGGGCAAAGAACTCCCTCCACTCCTTCTATCATCATAATTAATAAAAAATCTTTCTATAAAGTTATGAGTTACCTATTTTGCTTATTGCTTCGAACACGCACCTATTTTTTAACTCAGAAGACGCAGAAATTGTCATCATCATGATCATCATCTGCCTAGCCTTTTCCCAACTATATTGGGGTCGGCTTCCAGTCAAGCCGGATTTAGCTGAATACCAGTATTTTACGAGGAGCGGCTGCCTACCAGACCTCCACAACCTATTAACTGGGGTAACACGGTACTTCATGGCAAGACTGGAGTCAGATTTACTGGTTTCTGACTAGAAGACGCAGAAATTGTGATGACAATTAATAAGTCTTCTCCGGATAATATTGTAGCAACATCTATCTAATGGCGTCACATAAGAACTACGAAATCTTGCATTGAGCAATTAAAGTTTTTCACACGATTTAACATACAACAACCTGAAATAATCTATCGGACAGTTCGGTCATCAGACAAAACATCCGTCTGGTCCGAAGATCCCCACAATATAATTTTCTTGCTTTTACTTGTGCACAAGTTATAGGTAATTGTGGGTGATTGCAGATACACACCTGTTTAGGAACAAACACTTTAAAGGAATATTTTAAACTTATCTATTATTCTTTGAAAAGGTACCGTAATAAAAAGCACAATAAATTAAGCAAAGAAGGCATAAATAATTTCACCAGGGATCAAACTGTTCCCACTCGATTGCCGTGGGCATATCAACTAAAATACCCAGAATCATACTCAATCAAATATTTGAACAATATGCTCAAACAGGCTTACTTCGTTCGATCTATTTTTAATAATCCTTTATTTATTTTGGAGTGAACGCTTTGAATTTTCAGTTATACTAAATATTTTAAACAAATATAGCAGTAAAGTTTTTATAAATGTCAGCTTTATAGTGCTTACTGAGATGAGACCGATTTTCTGCATATATGTTGTTATTTATTATAAAAAATTATAACAGAATAATGATAAAACCCTGATGGATCAAATAGAAGGGCGCACAATAGTTGTTGATGTAGCGGTTCCTCAAGATAAGAAACATTTGAAAGCTAAGACAGACCAGCAAACTAAATATCTTGACTTGGTCCACAGGGTTGATGACATGTAGGATGTAGATACAGTAGTTATTGTGCTAATAGTCGTAATGGCCGATGACTTAAGTGCCAAGAACCTCAACCAACGTCTGAAGACCTGTTGGATAGTTGGATCAAGGACTTGATCCCGAAAGTAGTACTTTTCGACACGGCGCGTAGTGTTAAGAAATTTTTCTCTTAAGAGCCGTGACCATCGATAACTTTAAAACCGTTTTCATATTTTTTGTATTAATGGGGTTGATCTTTGTGAAAACTTCTAGGCTGATACTTTTTAGTAAACCAAAATACATCTTTATTTTTTCTTGCTAATTGTGTTTCAGAGCCACTATTGGAGTCTGCAATGGCCATGGGTTAGCAAGAGAAGATTTATCTACAGAGAATCCAACTGTTTCATGGTGCCGAGTAAATACGAAGACGCACGGAGGTGAGCAAAATATTATAAGTATTGATAAAGTAGGCAGAATTCCAATCATAGAAGGTGATAATTTAGTAGAACCATAAATTATGAAAAAATAGCTTATACGAGTATGTAGCTAAAATTTGATAACTTTTTTGGCTTTAATCGGTTTGTGCATTTAAGTAGTTTAAAAAGTATTCCGTTTTTCGTACAGAACATTCTTACGAGTATGTTTATGTGAACATGAGAATAAGTGTATGCGTGTGTGTGTGTACACACCCATTCTCGTGTTTTTGCGGTATTTAGCAGCAAATTCACCAAGTAAGCATTTTCGGCAAGCTTTGCAGGTGTAGTCAATACTACAATATCATTCATAGTTCTATTGCTAACGGGTCACGCCTGTTTCAATGATTTCATTTACTGTCTAGTTGAACAAATATTAAGAACACAAATCGAACCAATTTTATTTTACAAATATGTAATATAATATCCACTAAGGATTAACTTTCGAATAATTTAAACAGCCACAGAAATTCACTCTAAAATCTAGCCAACTCAATGGACAGATTCAAACTGTTGAAAGTTTTTCACGACTGCATCGACGAGCGTTGTTGATTGAATCACTGCTTACCATGAGGCGCGATTGCTGTCAAGCACTAGTTTATATTATATGCAGAAAAAAAGATTAGATGTTATCGAAAGATAAAGTAGTCAATCCATCGTTGTCTTTGAAAACCGTTGTCGCTCATAATAGTAGTAAAAATCTAAATACTAGTTTCGTAAATCAGATTATGTAATCATGTTATATTTTTAATTCTGTCAAACATGTTTTGTTTCTAGCTGGGACTCCGACACTGACTCTGATGACTAGGAATTTAGGATCATCATCAATCTATCAACAACTCGTCATCTAGCGTTTGTAAAGGTGCCAGCAGCATTCAGTAACACCCGGCCCGCAACCTTGTGATCTCTGACCCTTTTTGATTCAAGCTCTATGTTACCTATGCACCCAGCTATTTAAATCTTTGTATTTACCTTATTAATTTCCTGATACTCTTCTATTTCTTAACCTGTCTTTCTTTCAGAATCGTTTTGATTTAATATGAACGTAATCTTGTGACCGCCTTTAATATAACGCACGTAACCCTCCCTACGTATAATATCTCGTAACAATAGTCTGAGAAGCAAAATTAACTTTTTTGTTTTTTCTTCTTCCAGGGATAAGTATCCTCCTCTACCAAGCCTTCGGTATACCGACGACATTGTTCATTTCAGTAAAGATAAAGACAATACAGAAGGTCAAGATAGCAAGAAACCTATACCATCGTTATGGGAAGTCAAACAAAACGCCAGAAAAGATAGACAGGAACGATTAGCAAGAGCAGCAGCTGAGGCAGCAGCAGCAGAAGCCGCAGCAGCTATGGGCAACGGAACTGGTGAAATCGAACAACCAGTTAGTGAAACGACTCAGGAAGAAAAAGTAGTCAAAGAAGTTAGGCAAAAGTCAAATAGATCTAGAAGATCCACCTTAAAAGTAGAACGACAGGAAACAATAGACGAGTCGGCAGAAAAAGAAGAAGAAACCAAAAATGAACAAGAGATAAATGAGGAAATGAATGAAATTGTAAATGATGAAGAAAAAGAAGAAATGAATGAAGTTGTAAATGATGAAGAAAAAGAAGAAATGAATGCAGATCAAGATGAAGAAATGAAAGAAGTAGTAGATGACGAAAAGGTCGAAGAAATAAATAACGACATCACTGAAAATAATAACGATATTGAAGAACCTGATGCTAAACTAGAAGATGAAAATAACAATGATGAACCTAAAGATATTCTTATACCAGTTCCTGAACTAAATAAAGAAAATAATGAAGCAGTTGACGGTGTAGAAATTGAGAATAATGCAGTTGAAAGTGAAGAAGTTGAAAATAAAGCCATTGACGGTGAAGAAAATACTGTAGATGACAATGTCGAGGTAAACGGTGCAGTTAATGATGATGACGTTTTAAATGAAGTGTTAGGAAAAACTAGTGACAGTGCGTCTAGAAGTGAAGAAGACAATAATATACTAGATAGTATTTTAAGTGACGATGGACAGAATTTGGAAAATTCTGAATCTAACAACGAAAGATAAAGGATGTATAAGTCCATAATCTATTCACATGGTTGCTCTCGCCAAGTCCTTTGAAGGATAGGCAAAGAGCGACAATCGCGGATGGCTACAATAGTGTAGAGTTTATTCCGCTTGTGAAACTGGTTAATACTACAGCTCAATTTTCACCGTCATCTATTTAGCATTTATCATTATAATTAACGAAAACAAATTCATATTAGTAAATCATTCCTTATTAACAGTGTTAGAAAAGACAATGTCGAAATGTTTAATCTTAATTTAGTTTGTGATTAGTGTCAATACAATTGGTTTAATGACAAAACGGAATTTCGGTCAACTGATCGTGAATTTGAACCTGTGCCAGAACCATTGATGTAAACACACCTGTGTATAAATTAAACGCAGTTAAAAATAGCACAAGTGCATTCTATTGTAATGTTAATTTTAGATTCGACTTGACATTACAATGGTTACATTTTAAAACAATTATAAAATAGAATTTAAGTTAACTCTGAATATTAAATTTTAATCTAACACACTATTGAGCTGTTTTATTTAAACTTTACTAAAGTTTCAAAAATCTCAAGCCAATTTCTTGTACTTAAAATCATTCACATTGAAGTCTCATTATCATGGACTTCTATGGTTTTGCTGACATCTCTTTGAGGCACGCGTGGAACGCTAAGCGCCGTCGACAATTCCAACGTCCTCACTAGAAGGGTGGATGGTGAGATACCCATTGCCCGTAGTCCTCAAGGCCTCGCCTACGGTGGCTGCGGATCACTCTGCGACTCCTAATCCCCGGAGCGTCTCCTGTCTCAGTGGATGGAGTGTGACTTTATAAATGCCCGTTCTCTCACAGGTATACTCACACCCATCTTCATCTCCTTTGCAAGCATTAGTTTTGCAGAAGTATAGAACTGAATCCGTCCTTTTCACTTCAGACCATAGTCTTAGCGATTAACGTCGATACCAATAACCTATCTATCTCCAGGTTTGGCATACTGGAGATAGTAAAACAAATGATACAATACAAAAATGATACATGTTTTCTGTTGTTTCATTTGTTATTCTATCTCCGATATGTGATAGTTAGGTTATTGGGTTCGGCTGTTAGGTGAAATAACATCAATATCAGTAAAAAATATAAGGAAAATTAGGGGAGTTTTTGGTAGATGACAACGAAAATATGCATACGAATGTTTCTTTAAAATACGAGAATAATTCCTCTAATGAAATAAAAACAAAAAGAAATGTTTTATTCATTCTATTTATGTTTAATCGAATGTGTACTGTGTAGGTAGCAAATGATAAAATAATATCTGTATCCGACGCTTCAACGAATCTCCGCGTTTTTTATCTTGGGTCGTACCTTTTTTACGAGCATGTAATTTACCCTAATTAAATAAACATTTATATCTTAATGTTATTTTTTAATAACGATGTTTTCGAATGAAATGCAAAGTAAATGATTACTTTATCCATGCTTACATAATTATAATTATTCCATTATAAAAGCATTCGTTTTTTTTTATTAACCAACTTACAAAGATAGAGGTTCTCAATTCGTTGGAATATTTTTTTTTGTATCTGTTGTAAATGCGAGAGTATTTTAACTATATAAAACTTGTAATATTAATATACGGTAAACTTAAAATAGATGTTCAAACTTAGAGATATCATTCAGACCACCAAAATAAAGGCAACACACACAGAAAAATAAGTCACCTAACGAAAATACCGGCCGTCATTTATTATTTTAGGACAAAATAAGAACGCTTTATCAGTGTCTTTTTGCTTGGGTATCTTTGGTTAGTGGTACTAAAGGTGGTGTTAAATTTTGTCTGTCTATTTTAATAGGACCTATACCTCCTCCTCCTTCATCCCTTTTAGGATATATTCTAGGACCTTATATTTTAGTAACAGAACAGTTTATCCAAAATTACTGTGTTAATGAATTGTAAAATAAAATATGTTATTTACAACACAGTTAATGTAACTATCAGTTGATGCTTGAGTACGTCCGATATTTCGATTGTATGAAACGAATCGAATTCAGTTTCCATCATTTAAAATGGAATTTTATTTTCAACTAGCTGCTGCCCGCGACGTCGTCTGCGTGAAGGCTCTACAGCACCAAAAATACTTAAGATGTCGCTATAGCATTATACGTAAACAACTTTTAAAATAGCATTAAAATACATGTTTCTTTTGCAAGCGAAGCAAGTTTAGAGAATTATATGGGAATCCTGCTGAGTTCAGTCATAAGTTGTGACTGAAGGAAATAGAGAAAATGATGTATGTGTGGAATATTAGTCTTGCCATGAAGTACAGTGTTATCCCTGTTAATGGGTTGTGGAGGTCTGGTAGGCAGCCGCTCCTCGTAAAATACTGGTATTCAGCTAAATCCGGCTTGATTGGAAGCCGACCCCAATATAGTTGAGAAAAGGCTAGGCAGATGATGATGGTGATGTATGTGTGGAATGTATTCCATTCCAGGACACAAAAGTGTAAAAATACGTACAAAGATATCGTACCTTACAACACTTCCCTATAAATTACGTTGCTAGGTGCCAAAATGGAAAGAGAATCAGGACTGGTGACGCGGGAGCAAGCACCATACAGTTGCCTTTGTGAGGAGCAACTCGTCCTGAGAACTGTACGCACTTGAACTGGAACGGGAAGTTGTAAGGTAGGGGGGAAATGCGTGGTATAAATGCTGCCTCGCCGATGCCACAACCATAAGAATTTCTGCTCCAATGGTGTGTCTGTGGAGTGAGACGACTCTAAGGCGAGTCTCGTTACACAGCTCTGGAGGAGATAGGTTCTGAAGAAGTACAATTGGGACACTGACCTTCAGCTGGATGATATGCACTGAAAGTCCACTTGCTGACAGGGTTTTCAGAAATTCCACGGGATAATATGTAGCGTTATCTTGCTCGACAACAGTGTTTATCGAGGTGTAGACCACATCATTCCCCTCAATTTCCCAGAGAATGCATTTGTTAATTGCTGCAGCCTGATCATTTATGGGCATATAAATGGCCTACTCACACACCCAAGAATTCTACTGGTGCAGTATACGACTGACATCCCCGTACACACAGCGAATGAGTTCTTCTAAGCTGGATGCTATTTTTTTGTATCACCCAAAGGTTGACTGGTAGCAAATGCCTAAAGCATTAAGTCCGCTTCTGTACTTCTACCAAGAGAGTATACCACTCTACCGAGAGACTCTAGCAGCACCATCTGTCCACCTCTCTCTTATTGTGTGCGTTTGCCATGACTTAGAAGGACATCGTCAAATTCCTGAACACGTGCATTGTCTCCAAGCTGAGCATTAAAAATTAGCATTTCTAATTGAACTTAACTTCAGGTGGAATACGCGAGAGATCAAGTCCTGCCTGTCGTACGAAGCCTATCCTGCAAGGAGTGGAGCTGTTATTTCAGGCTACTTTGAGTTGGTAGTGATGATAGTGAAGAGGTCCGGGCGACCAAACTTTCGCACGTAACAAAATGCATCTTGGGTCCTCTCGTGCATGTACCACGGACCTTTTGTGAAGGTGGAGGGGAGAATGACCATGAATGAGCATTTTTATTATTCTGCATAGAGATAGACGTAGTTCTCAGCTTTGAGCTTTCTTTGGTTGGACCTTTTATCACACTCCTGATCGACTAACACAACAGCTACCTCATTCGTCGTTGGAGCATTATACCACCCTGGATGGGCTGTGATCGGCCTTCTATCTGCTCTGATGACAAACTTAAAGTGGTTGCGCTCATTCTCAGGCACCGACGCGAGGGCTGCTTTGAAGTTGCTAATTTGCGGATTAACGTTATGCAACATACTTTGCAATCCTTTGAACAGACCAGACCAAATTGAGGATGTGTCTACTTCAACACTTGCTTGTTGTTCACCAAACGAAGTCATCTGGAAGGCGCTGTTATAAGCTCGAATGTATTTCAAAAAATGGCTGGACTTCGAATGCTCGCCATTTAGTCCCCTTTTCCATTTGCGGACTTGGCAGTGGGTACAAACTTCTTCTAAGGCAACCATATCTACATGGGCGGCGTAGTTAATCACGATATTGTAGATAAATCCACTTCCTTCTTTATTTAACCGTTTGCTCTTCGATATCGTAAACCGTGGATTCATCATCAGATGTCGAAAGTTGATTTATGTCACGAGACAGGCGATCTTATTCTATTTGTGCCGCACGCTGTTCTCTTGGATTCTGTCACGTTCTTGCGATAAATGAGCTTCAATGTCGCTTCAATGTCACTTCATCATCAATGAACATCACTTTTTTGTAATACTTAACACCGCATTTTTTTTAAATTGTCTTCCTCAACTCTGCTCAAGATTTTGAGGGTTTTTTAGGGTTTCGTACCTTAAAAGGAAATAACGGAACCCTTATAGGATCACTTTGTTGTCCGTCTGTCCGTCCGTCCGTCTGTCAAGACCCTTTTTCTCAGAAACGCGGGAAGGTAAAACCATATATTGAAATCTGCGGTCCCTTGAAGTTGTGCAAAAATCAAACTTGTAAGTTGACGGGAAAAAAAGATACGCCCGTTTATGTTGCAAAAAACGTACATTTCGACACTGTCAAAGGAATCAAAACTCATAGGGTGCTTCCCGTTGACCTAGAATCTTGAAATTTGGCACGAAGCAAGGTATTATAGCACTAATATCGGGAAAAGTCTGAAAACTGAAAATTTTTAGTTACGTCACAAGAAAAAAAAATTGAAAAGTCTTCAAGACTCGATTCGAGAATTAAACTGTTTTTATAGGTAGGTTGGTACGAAACCCTCAGTGCGCGAGTCCGACTCGCACTTGCCCGGTTTTTTTTGGAACTTGTATTTGTCAAACGAACTATACAATACAACTGTTATGAAGAAAATGCAAAATGCCATCTATGAATTTTAAGAATAACTAACTACTAACGTCGCCAACATGATAAAATTTTATTATAAATTTCCAAAAAGTGTTAATATGTAACTTGATTTGATTTTTATGAAATGTCATAGATGGCGCTGCTTTAAAATTTCCTTAATACTACTAACATTCATTAAATTATGTTTTTCTGCCCAAGTTACTTAAATGGCGTAGTTTTTATATTGTAAAGCTAAATAATAGCATGGCTTACTCAAAAACAACATTTATACATGCGTCGTTAGATTACACGCTGCCACATGATGCGTAAGAAAAATAAAGATTTACAGCTCCTCCCCCGTAGGTGATAGCGTGATAATATGTAGCCTATTGGTTTTCCTGACCTCTCAGTAATATTCATGCAAAATTTGAAGTAAATCCATGCAGTACTTTTTGAGTTTAGCCCGGACATACAGATAAACAGACAAACAGACAAACAGACAAACAGACATGAATTCTAAAAACTATATTTTTGGCTTCGGTATCGATTGTAGATCACGCCCCAAGTATTCTTTTAAAAAAATATTCAATGTACAGTTTTGACTTTCCTACGATTTTATTATATGTATAGATAGCATTAAATCATTTAAATTTGTACTTACTCGTAAATGCAGTTTGAGTAATTTAAATGTTCAATCATTCTTTGATATGGTTGAAACATTTCGACCGGAGTCGAAACTTTTACAAAATAGTGGGTAATATAGGTATAGTACTTCATACTAGCTCAAGGAGGCGGCCTCGTCTTGGTTGTATGTGTTAAAACACATACCTTTTCTTTTGATGTGTGTAAACTCTTAAAAAAAACTCTCGACATCATAGAAAATAGCTTACCCACACAGAACAATAATAATATGCAAATTATGCATTTGAGTTTGTGACCATGGTGTTATTTGCTATCACTCATCATCGTTATTGTTTGAGCCGAAAGACATAGTCCTCCCCAACTGTCGCCACAACGAAAGATCCTGTGCATTTAGCATCGCAATCCCGCCCCTCTCACCAGGTCATCGGGCCAACTTGTGGGGGGTCTTCCAATGCTGCATCTTGTGATGCGCGTTCAACACTCCAGCACCTTTCGGCCCCCGCCTCCTTCTGCGAAGCAGTAATGCGAGCACTGGGTAGCTCGCCGTCCGGAAGTCTAGTAATAATCTGGACCGAGCCTGGTCGTCAATGGCGCGTTCTGTTCCACGCGCGCCTCAAAGAAATGTCAGCAAATTCTAGGGGCCCGGTATAGCCGAAGCCTCTGGGGCACACGGAAAATCCGAAAGGTTGTCACCGTGTCCCCCAGATTGAAGGCAACGAAGGAAAGGGATGGGGTTTCGTCAGTAAAATTCTGACACGCACGGGAGAAGTCATTCTGATGAATCCCTAAAAAGCTTAGGAATTCCAAAAAAAAGCACCTTTCGGCCCCATCAACTCTTTTGCGAGTAATGTGCCCAATGTGCCTATTAACAAACAATTTTGATTTCACAATATTAGTTTAGAGAATCGTTCGATCTTCATGAACCCTAAATACTTTAAGTTAGGAACAGTTTTATTTCAAGAAATTGCTTTAGTTCGAAAGCAGTTTAACTTAACGTTAACTCTGCTTATGTAGCCCTGGAACTTAGGTCTACTTAGATGTTTCAGTATTTACTAAGACCTAAGTTGGAATAATTTGGCAGAACTTTGGCTGACCTTGTCTATCCTGAGAGAGTTATTTTGGATGGAATATACTATTTTTGTTGTATTGTATCGTGAGAAAAACGTGTTTTAGAACCAAAAATTCGAAGACATGTGACATTCACCGATAGCTGGGCTGGAGTGGGAACATCATAAGACTGATGCTATGCTTTGATATACTATTGTTGCTAAGTCAAATATTTGTGGTTTGAAAGTATCTGATATACAGGGTGTTTGGTTCATCGTATGCCAAATTGATATGGTCGACTGGAGGGGTCATCTGCTGTCCTTTCAGACCCCTAAACACTACCTGGTAGCTTGTCGTCCCACAAGGACCACGCTCGGGTCGACGGTGCGTCGTGTTCGGTGCACGCCTCAAAGAGACGTCAGCAAACGAATAGTGTCTGCTAGTGCTAGGGCTGTAAAACTATTAGAAGGAGCTAACATGATTCTAGAACGCAAAGAAAAGAAGAAAATCAAATTTTAAAATATATCATCATCTGCTTAGCCTTTTCCCAACTATATTGGGGTCGGCTTCCAGTTAAGCCGGATTTAGCTGAATACCAGTATTTTACGAGGAGCGGCTGCCTACCAGACCTCCACAACCCATTAACTGGGGTAACACGGTACTTCATGGCAAGATTGGAGTCAGATTTACTGGCTTCTGGCTATCCGTAGTGACTGCCAAAGATCTACAAATGACAGCCGGAACCTACGGCTTAACGTGCTTTCCGAGGCACGGAGGAAACACGTTATGTTAAGATGGTCACCCATCCACAGACCAACCTAGGCAAGCGTTGGTTAACCTTGAAGATCGACCTGTGCGGCTGTTATTATCAAATTTTAAAATATGTGGAAATTGTTAATTATTATTATTAGTTGAGACAGTCATCATGACGTCACGAAGGCAGGTCGAACGTTCTTTTTCGAGGGTCACCAGTTAGGAGGTTTGTGGAACAGAGTGTGAAGTCCCGCAAACCTCCGTTGATTCGGGATGATCCTCCAACCAGACAAGTGTTATATCTGGTTTGGGCAACTGCCCGATAATGATTTCAGGCTGTTGTATATGCTCATGTTCTGCGGAGAACTCTGATTGCGCGATGCAAGGTTTCATAGTTACTAGTTCATAGTCTATAGCTGACGCGATAGATGTTGCTACAAGGTTAAAACATTAAAAACGATAAATTGAGGATAAAACTCCTACCAATTTGAAATCTATAAATATTGGAAAAGTTCAAAGTTAAGTTCATATTTCTCTTTTAGATAAATATCGGGATTTAGAACGTAAATATAATAAAAGACTATTAAAATTTCAGTTCACAGAATTCTGTTCTCATTATTTTTTACTCAGGAGGTCTATTAGAATAGTATCTGAAATGTCGATCATTGGCTTCATGTTGATTTTGACAATTTAGGTAGTCTACTAAATGTTAGTAGATTATCAAACTGGTTCAGGTAACTGCTCTGTAGATTGATGATTTCGGGCTGTTGTATATTATGTTCAACAAACTCGGAAATGCAGGATTTTGATTTTTTTAGTTAGAAAGAGAGGAAAAGAAAGAAAAAAAATGATTTATTTGGCACACAAGATATACACACAGTGTAGAGAACAAAACATGTGGTTAGAATCTAAAGCTAAACTTAAAAATAAATATAAATAAAAGAAACAATTAATTGACACTGCATGTCACACGGTTGCGCCAAATAGGTCCAGTTTAGCAGTAATGCCAGACAACGACGTGGTAGTTGTCTGACGCTGGTTTTCAACTGAACCTTAGAGTGAACGGATGACAAACGGATTAAATATTAGTGGTGGCTTTGTATTTAGAGCCAGATGATCTGATCTTTTCTTGATTGTATTTATTTTTGAGATCCTCAAGAATCACGGTAAGCTGGTAATTTGTTTCAAAGTATAAGCTTGAACTCACTGTATGATACGAGTACTTATGATGTAGCCACATACTGAACCCCTTAGCTTAATAGCTCGACTCTGTGAAACTCCCACATAAATCAGAGTATCTTAAAAATGTTTATTTTGTGGTTCAAAGCAAAAGTTGAAAACGGTTTGAGAAACAGAAAGTGAAAATTAATTCTTTGGCCCATTTGGAGAAGCTACTCGTGCAAAATTACTGTTGATTGTTTTAGCGATGTTTTTTCCTTGATGGGTTGAAAACAGGTTGCTAAGATTTCTCTCCTAAAGTTTTTGTTCATTTTGTTGAGAAATATACAGATAGTACATTGCTAGCATGCAGTCGCATGATAGTTTTCAAAACTTGTTAAACCACACTTTGAAAGTAGTTTTGAAAAAACGATAGTGATTATCTTTATTTTCTTTTTTATCCTTTTTTTTCCGTCATTTTTTTCATTTTGATTTAAGTTTGTACTAAGTTTCGAGTTTATTAACCAAAGAAATATGAATCTTCCATAATTTATATACCCGTCTATAGATATGCTTTGAGAATAAAAATACATATAAGTAGTCAATAATTTTGGTAGCCATTTTGGTAGGTTTTTACTCCCAGAAGATTTTAATGTTAATGCATCCTAATAAAGTATTTCTTATTTCTAATCCAGCCTTTAATACAGCAGGCAGAAAGTCAAATAGTAATAAGTGCGACATTATAATTTATTCATATTGAAATTGCGCCTCTTTCGAAATTAATATTGGCAAGTCTTAAGGCGTATAGACCCTTGAACGTTTGGCTGGAGTTAAATGGACATATACTCGCACTGCCGCCTAGGCGGTGGCGATATGTCTTTGCATTTAATTCCGGCCAGAAACGTCCAGATAGAGCCCCGTTGATCTTTAAGTCTATTTTTTTTTTGCGAAATATTTATTTATTTAGTCTTTATGCAACGCAATGTACAAAGGCGGACATGCGGAAATGCTATAGCTTAATGCCATAGGCACTCTTTACCAGTCAACCTAATATGATGATGGATAAAAATATTGATAAATATTGATGGATTTAAATATGCTTAGTACATTCTGAAGAACACATAACCAATTTTTTTTTGTCTAAACATATTTCTAAAGACCAAAGCCGTTTGAAAAGAATAGGGAAAGCAAGTGAAAAATATCATGTCGTTAAAGTTTATTTTTTTTTGACAAAAGTTAGTCATACAAGAAAATTTGTTTATAACGTTGCAAATGAGTTCGTCAAAAACATATATTTTTTTCAAACCTATAGACCAAACCGTTACTGAGAATTGACTTCAGAAAGTCACCGTTTTCTGGCACTGATTGGGCGCTAGAGCCTTAACACTGAACACGGCATATTGTAGGACACGGTGAGATGGAACTCATTTCGTTTTTGATATCATGTCTTTCACAATTTTATTTCTTCGTCGTCGTCGTCTATTCGAGAGTTCTGCAGACAATATTTATGAGTTTGTGAGTAGATATATTTCACGTCAAACGTGTGTAAATATTAGGAAAGCGTGTGTACGGTTACACGATTCAATTTTGAAGAACCCTTATAAAACCAGTTATTTTTTTGTCTTAACATATTTCTACAGACCAAAGCCGTTTGGAAAGAGTAGGGAAAGTAAGTGGAAAATATCATGTCGTTAAATTTTTTTTTTCACAAAAGTTAGTCATACAAGAAAATTTGTTTATAATGTTGAATTCGAGTTAGTAATAAACATAATTATGTTTTTTTCAAACCTCTATAGACCAAGCCGTTACCGAGAAGTACGTTTAAGAAAGTCAATGTTATATGATTGGCCGCTAGAGCCTTAACACTGAACACGGCATACTGTAGGACACGGTGAGATGGAACTCATTTCGTTTTTGATATCATGTCTTTCACAATTTTATTTCTTCGTCGTCGTCTATGCGCGACTTCTGCAGACAATATTTATGAGTTTGTAAGAAGGTATATTCCACGTCAAACGTGTGTAAATATTAGGAAAGCGTGTGTGGGGTTACATGTGTATTTTTCTGTCTCTTAGTACAATGCTGGAGGCGAGGGTCTGTTATGGGGAATAATGATTGTGTTTTGGAAAAGAATAATAGACTGGCGTGTTGTGTGATAGCGGTTGTTGAGAAATAGTCGGCCCCGAAACTAAAAACTACATACGAGTATATCCTACTAATATTATAAATGCGAAAGTTTGTGAGGATGGATGTATGTTTGTTACTCTTTCACGCAAAAACGGCTGGACCGATTTGGTTGAAATTTGGTATGTAGTTAGGTTATACCCTGGATTAACATATAGGCTATAGGAAAAAAAAAGAAGCGTGATCTTATTTATTCTTCGATTTTGTTGTTGCGGGCGAAGCCGCGGGCGGAAGCTAGTATATATATAAAAGTATTGGCAAAAAAGGTGATAGTTTTGTAAGTGATGTTTGTAGTAAGTTACAGCTCGTTGGCAGAAAAGTGCTTGTTATTATAATAACTTTAAAAATAGCTGCATAACATAAAAGTATACTGACTGGCTTGTTGTTCTAGCAGTTAGTAGTCCCGACTGCTATACCGGAGGTCGTCGGTTCCATTCCCTTCGAAACAAAGAGTTACAAGTTTTTCACACCTTCAAGAGACCGCAGATCTGAGTACCTGTATGGTTTTTTCATGTCGATACCTCAACGCCTTCTTTAGATAAAGGATCTTTACAGACTGCAGACGGGCAATAAAGTGATCCTACGAATGTTACAGTTCTGTTTTTAGGGTTCCGTAGCCAAATGGCAAAAACGGAACTCTTATACCATGGGTGGCCATATTATTAGGGACAGTACCTAGATTCCTTATATTATTATCAACTTTAATTGCATTTTGCAGGTAAATTGTTGGTTGTAGGTTCGGCAAATATTTTTTATTTATAGACATCATTGATTGAGATACTAAAACATCAAATTTGAAGTCAAAATTATTTATATATTTTTGACAAAAAAAGATACCTAATAAGATGGATGAATATTGCTAGTATTTTGTGACAGCATCCATTTATCGTGGTATGCTCTCTATGTAAGTTCTGGCTTTCTGTAGCAGGTTTCTGGTATAATGGCCACTCTTTAATGAGGGCTACAATCAGCTGGTGTTAATTTTTTCACGATCCAAATATTCACCAAATGTTGAAAAAAGTCAAAAAAGTTAAAAAATATCACTTAAAAAAAATATCGTGATCACAATGTAGCTTTATCTATACATAATATATAATAAAATCGTAGGAAAGTCAAAACTGTACATTGAATATTTTTTTAAAAGAATACTTGGGGCGTGATCAACAATCGATAACAAAGCCAAAAATTTAGTTTTTAGAATTCATGTCTGTTTGTCTGTTTGTCTGTTTATCTGTATGTCCGGGCTAAACTCAAAAAGTACTGCATGGATTTACTTCAAATTTTGCATGAATATTACTGAGAGGTCGGTAAAACAAATAGGCTACATATTATCACGCTATCACCTACGGGGGAGGAGCTGTGAATCTTTATTTTTCTTACGCAATATGTGGCAGCGTGTAATCTAACGACGCATATATAAATGTAGTTTTTGAGTAAGCCATGCTATTATTTAGCTTTACAATATAAAAACTGCGCCATTTAAGTAACTTGGGCAGAAAAACATAATTTAATGAATGTTAGTAGTATAAGGAAATTTTAAAGCAGCGCCATCTATGACATTTCATAAAAATCAAATCAAGTTACATATTAACACTTTTTGGAAATTTATAATTAAAATTTTATCATGTTGGCGAGGTTAGCAGTTAGTTATTCTTAAAATTCATAGATGGCATTTTGCATTTTCTTCATAACAGTTGTATCGTATAGTTCGTTTGACAAATACAAGTTCCAACAAAACCTTCAAAATCTTGAACAGAGTTGAGGAAGACAATTTAAAAAAAATGCGGTGTTAAGTATTACAAAAAAGTGATGTTCATTAAATAAATAAATAAAAAATGTTTTTATTTTACATAGGCCTACATGGGCACTTATAAAAAGTCGAAGCTAGTGCACGGTTCCAAATTGGTCGTTTCCTATGGAGAAGAACCGGCAAGAAACTCCATGGTTACTCTTTTCAAAAAAAATGATTGGGTTTACAATATTTTCACATTACAAAACAGACACATATGCGAGGACAGTGTAGACCAATCAAAATTGTAACCCAAATAAAAATATATTCAATCAAAAACTGGGTTGAATTAAGTAGTAATTAAAATTCGTAGTCTACAGTGTTCTCTCATTCACACTTTAAGAGAGGCTATATAAATAAGAGAGAAAAGAAATCAAACCTATCAACAAATTAGTTTTTATCAAAATGAAATCACGACTTAATGAAATTAAGGTGATTAATATCCAAATAATATAAAAATATTGCAAAAGCAACGTGTTGTGTAAAAAATAAATTTATGAGTAATATTTTATGAAATAAAACAAACATGGAGCAGTTAATAGACAAATTTACACAATAATGTTACCAGGGGGTCACATGTGCAGAAGCAGTTATTTCCAAACAAGCGCGTCTTCGACATAGTCTCTAACCTTGTAATATGCTTTTTTGGTTAGGACACGCTTAATATGGGTTTTGAACTTTCCCTCGCTAAGTTCAATAACCGACTTGGGCAACTTATTATAAAAGCGTATACTATTGACAAGGAATGACTTACTGGTCTTAGCTAGTCTCCATTTTGGTAATACGATTTGGTGTTTGCTACGCGTATTTTTGTCATGTAAATCGCTTCTAATTTTAAAAAGTCCTAGGTTTTTGCGTACATACAATATACTTTCCAGAATATAAAGCGAGGGCAGAGTTAGTATATCAATTTCTCCGAACGTATTTCTAAGGGACTCACGGGGACCCATTTTATAGATAGCCCGGATTGCTCTCTTTTGCAGTATGAAGACTGATTCCACATCAGCGGCAGACCCCCACAATAAGACGCCGTACGACATAATACTGTGGAAATAGGCATAGTATACTAATCTAGCTGTAGCTACATCTGTCAATTGCCTTATTTTTCTTACTGCATACGCAGCTGAGCTTAATCTACCTGAAAGAGTTCTAATATGAGTGCCCCACTGAAGTTTAGAATCAATAGTTAAACCTAAGAATACAGTTTCCGTAATAGTATCAAGTTTTTTGCCGTCAAGCATTAAATTAAGGCCCACTTGAGGAACATTTGGTAGTGAAAACTTTATACATTTAGTTTTGTTCGCATTTAGTAAGAGGTTATTAGCTGCGAACCATTTCGAAAGAACAGCCAGACTTTCGTTTACATGCAAGACATCCGCATCTTTTCTGTCTACTTTAAAAATAAGAGAAGTGTCGTCAGCAAATAAAATTATATCAGCTAAACTAGCCATCATGTAAGGAAGGTCATTAATATAAACCAGGAAAAGGAAAGGGCCAAGAATTGACCCCTGGGGCACGCCCATCTTTACTAAAGACCCCGAGGACGTCGCCCCATTAATGGTTACTTTCTGCTGCCTGTAAGATAAATAGGAAAAAACAAGATCAGCAGCTCGTCCACGAATTCCGTAATGATGTAATTTACAGATCAGAGTATTATGATCAACACAGTCAAATGCTTTTGACAGGTCACAGAATATGCCAATAGCATCCTGGGACTTCTCCCAGGATTCCAAAATGTGACTGATGAGTTTCACTCCTGCATCTGTCGTTGACCTTCCTTTCGTGAAACCAAACTGATGACTATGCAAGATCCTATTAGAATTAAAATGACACAACATCTGGTCAAGCATGATTTTTTCATAGATTTTACTCAATGCTGGAAGCACAGATATCGGTCTATAATTAGAGGGATCACTCTTACTTCCTGATTTGAAAATTGGTACTACTTTACTATGTTTCATTAAATCAGGGAATGTACCACTGTCTAAACATTGGTTAAATATTCCTGTTAGGATAGGAGCAATTGTGTCAATAATATCTCCAAGAACCTTAACGGATATACCCCATAAGTCCTCAGTGTTTTTTACGTTAAGACTTTGGAATGTTTTCTTGATTGTATCAATAGATATACGCTTGAATTCAAAGGTTGGTATATCCTTAGTGAAATTTTCTTTCAAAAAAGATTCAGCTAGCAAAGATGAAGAAGGGAGAGATTTCGTAACTTCTATTGGGATGTTGGTGAAAAAGTTTTCTAATGTCTCCGCCACTTCTGACTTATCTGAGATGATCCTATTATCAATTTTTAGTGACAAATCATTCCGATCTCGTTGATTTGTCTTTCCAGTTTCCTTGTTTATTACCTTCCAAACAGTTTTAATTTTATTATTGGAATTTCCTATTGTCTTACTTATTGACTTAGATTTAGCTTGGGCGCAGACTCTTTTGAATGATGATGAAGTGACATTGATGCTCATTTATCGAATAAGATCGCCTGTGTCGTGACATAAATCAACTTTCGACATCTGATGATGACTCCACGGTTTACGATATCGAAGAGCAAACGGCTAAGTAAAGAAGTAAGTGGATTTATCTACAATATCGTGATTAATTACGCCGCCCATGGAGATATGGTTGCCTTAGAAGAAGTTTGTACCCACTGCCAAGCCCGCAAATGGAAAAGGGGACTAAATGGCGAGCATTCGAAGTCCAGTCATTTTTTGAAATACATTCGAGCTTATAACAGCGCCTTCCAGATGACTTCGTTGGTGAACAACAAGCAAGTGTCGAAGTAGACACATCCTCAATTTGGTCTGGTCTGTTCAAAGGATTGCAAAGTATGTTGCATAACGTTAGTCCGCAAATTAGCAACTTCAAAGCAGCCCTCGCGTCGGTGCCTGAGAACGAGCGCAACCACTTTAAGTTGGTCATCAGAGCAGATAGAAGGCCGATCACAGCCCATCCAGGTTGGTATAATGCTCTAACGACGAATGAGGTAGCTGTTGTGTTAGTCGATCAGGAGTGTGATAAAAGAGACATCGTTTTACGCACGCATGATGACCGGCTTCGAAGGATCAGCGAGACTCACCGTGCGTACGATTCTCTTCAATATCCTCTCATTTCAGTTCTGTCGCGGAGAGGTTGGCTACCATTTTGCCCACTATAATGTAGACCCCCAGACAGGCACCCCAAATCATAAGAAAACCATCCACCATGCATTTCTACAGCTTCTTGATCCAGCTGAGGGTAAACAATGGTTCTTATCTCCGCCATTATCGTACGCTCTTTACTCAGTTTCTTAGGACATGTACGCCAAAATTTAAAAAAAAAATTAAAAAGAGCGTTTGGTATTTATAAGGTCCAACCAAAGAAAGCTCAAAGCTGAGAACTACGTCTATCTCTATGCAGAATAATACAAATGCTCATTCATGGTCATTCTCCCCTCCACCTTCACAAAAGGTCCGTGGTACATGCACGAGAGGACCCAAGATGCATTTTGTTACGTGCGAAAGTTTGGTCGCCCGGACCTCTTCACTATCATCACTACCAACCCAAAGTAGCCTGAAAAAACAGCTCAACTCCTTGCAGGATAGGCTTCGTACGACAGGCACGACTTAATCTCTCACGTATTCTACCTGAAGTTAAGTTCAATTAGAAATGCTAATTTTTAATGCTCAGCTTGGACGTGTTCAGGAATTTTACGATGTCCTTCTAAGTCATGGCAAACGCACACAAGAAGAGAGAGGTAGACAGATGGTGCTGGTAGAGTCTCTCGGTAGAGTGGTACACTCTCTTGGTAGAAGTACAGAAGCGGACTTAATGCTTTAGGCATTTTCTACCAGTCAACCTTTGGGTGATACAAAAAAATAGTATCCAGCTTAGAAGAACTCATTCGCTGTGTGTACGGAGATGTCAGTCGTATACTGCACCAGTAGAATTCTTGGGTGTGTAAGTAGGCCATTTAGATGCCCATAAATGATCAGGCTGCAGCAATTAACGAATGCATTCTCTGGGAAATTGAGGGGAATGATGTGGTCTACACCTCGATAAACACTGTTGTCGAGCAAGATAACGCTACACATTATCCCGTGGAATTTCTGAACACCCTGTCAGCAAGTGGACTTTCAGTGCATATCATCCAGCTGAAAGTCAGTGTCCCAATTGTGCTTCTTCGGAACCTATCTCCTCCAGAGCTGTGTAACGAGACTCGCCTTAAAGTCATCTCACTCCACAGACACACCATTGGAGCAGAAATTCTTATGGTTGTGGCATCGGCGGGGCAGTTATACCACGCATTTCCCCCCTACTTTACAACTTCCCGTTCCAGTTCAAGCGCGTACAGTTCTCAGGACGAGTTGCTTCTCACAAAGGCAACTGTACGGTGCTTGCTCCCGCGTCAACAGTCCTGATTCTCTTTACATTTTGGCACCTGGCAACGTAATTTATAGGGAAGTGTTGTAAAGTACGATATCTTTGTACGTATTTTTACACTTTTGTGTCCTGGAATGGAATACATTTCACACATACATCACCATCATCATCTGCCTAGCCTTTTCTCAACTATATTGGGGTCGGCTTCCAGTCAAGCCGGATTTAGCTGAATACCAGTATTTTACGAGGAGCGGCTGCCTACCAGACCTCCACAACCCATTAACTGGGATAACACGGTACTTCATGGCAAGACTGATATTCCACACATACATCATTTTCTCTATTTCCTTCAGTCACAACTTATGACTGAACTCAGCAGGATTCCCATATAATTCTCTAAACTTGCTTCGCTTGCAAAAAAAAACATGTATTTTAATGCTATTTTAAAAGTTGTTTACTTATAATGCTATAGCGACATCTTAAGTATTTTTGGTGCTGTAGAGCCTTCACGCAGACGACGTCGCGGGCAGCAGCTAGTATCAAAAATAATAATACTGATGCCAGTAATAATACTAAATAAGAAAATTTTATATAAATCCGTTGGTTAGCTTAAAAAGTGAGATTTATAACTTTGTTGACTTTTTTCGAAATCATCGTATTACGTGTCTTTTTTTTTCAAAAACATATAAAAGAATTTGATTTAAAATTTTATGTTTTTATTAACTCAATCAATAAAGTCTTTAAATAAAAAATATTAGCTGGACCTACAACCAACCATTTGCCTGCAAAATGCAATCAAAGTTGATACTAATATAAGAAATTCAGGTACTGTCCCTAATAATTTGGCCACCCACTGTAGTTTACCATGTCTGTCCCTCCGTCCGTCCTCGCTTAATCTCTGTGACTGTTAGCACTAGAAAGCTGAAATTTAGTACCAATATGTATATCAATCATACCAATAAAGTAATAAAATAAAAATTGTAAAAATTTGTTTAATTAGGGTAGCCCCCCTACATGTAAAGTGGAAAGTGATTTTGGAATCGCTCCAAACGTAAAAAACAATGTGTTTGTCCCTCTAACTTTTGAACCATAAGTTTAGAAAATATGAAAAAAATCTGGAAAGTAGAGCTTTATAAAGACTTTCTAGGAAAATTATTTTGAGCTTGATGGGACGAACGGTTTTTGGAAAATGGGGACACTTATTGTGACGGACGGGAAACTACGGAACCCTACATTGAGCGTGGCCCGACACGCTCTTGGCCGGATTTCTTCCTTTTGAGATACGGCACCCTAAAAAGTTTGAGGGCCACTGTTCTAGCTCGCTGAGCAAGCTCAAATCCACCACAATAATTACGTGATTATGTCTATGTGTTCGTTGAATTAGGTACATTTCTAGACTAATTTGAAGTACAAGTTCTAGACCACCTCCCAGCTAGAATCAATGGCGATTACTTTGTTGTTTGTCTCGGACGTGACGCAATCATCTTTGGCAATCCTGTCTGGTGATTATAGAGAATCGTGACTTACCTAGATCTAGGACTTCGATGTTATCTACAGGTATTTAGAATTTAGTGTCTGAAGTTAGTTTAGAACTATTCTAGAGCTCAATAATAATTGTTAGTGATTGCTATTTTGTGGAGACCAAAAAACTAAAAATGGCAGTAGTATCATCTGTTTAATATCTTTCTTGTATTCGCCTTTATTTTGTTTTATGCATCACCTAAAAGTTGACTGGTAAAAAATGCCTGTGATATTAAGTTCGTTTCTGGACCATTATGTGCATAAAGTATTTAATGTCTACTAATGGTCTAATGTTTTGAATTATTTGATTTTCAACTTATTGCGATTATGTTATGAAAGAAAATAGATAATTGAAAAAAGTCAATAACATTTAAATTAATAATGTCTCGCATCATTGGGTTAGAAGTTCAATAATTTCTAACCCAATGACATTACATGCGATATTTTCCGTACCTATTAATATAGATATGGGAAATATCGTATGAAATCGTTCTTAAAAATACTCATATGTTTCTCACGACGCATGTTTTATTTGGTTTTTGTATTTATACGTTCAACGATTGATTGATTCAAAGTTATATAAAAATTTATGTGTGATATAGAATTAGGCGCAAGGGGTATCCTGAAGGGGTATTTTCACTTTCAAGGGAAGCGTGTTTTGCGACATAAATGGCTATGTCTTTTTTAGTTAACTCAGAAGTCTGATTTTTTTACAGATTCAAGGGGCCAGATACCATAATTATATCTGATTTTAATTGATTGATTCGACATGATACCTCCACGCGTTCCCAAGATAAAGACTTTGCTGTCCAGCTGTTTGTCTTGACAGACAGACAGATGGACAGCAAAGATGATTCCATAAGGGTTCCGTTTCTTCATTTTGGGCTACGTAGCCCTAAAAACATTCTATTCTTGAGGACTGGGCAGATCACCGATGCGATGGAGTGACCAAATCAAAATGGCTGTTAGCAGCCTGACTGACTGCCAGTAGGCAAAAACGGCGGGAAGTAGTGGGCTTCCGGAGAGCTACCTTGTTGATAGCCACGACTACTCTGGCAAGAGTGAAACCACCAAGAAGAGACCCAATCTTTTCAACACTCTTGGTTTTGTTAGGTCGTTCATCTAACGTAACATTTCACTCACATACCTCACAAGTATCTACTACCACGAACAACCTTGTAGGTAGACGGTACCTACAAGGTTGTTCTTAATCAGCGTTTCCCGGACAATCCAAATATGGGGCTAATCGTACTGTGCCGTCATCAGGCGCTGAACAAATATTAGCCCTACGTGTCGGCTCCGGACAAACTGATCTTTTTCTGTTTGTTCCTTTTTTCGCGAAACTCGATATCTGTTGGATGATTGGAATTATTTCTAGGGTTGTTTGGTGATGTTTTAACGTACATTTATTTTCGAGTTTCGGAGAACACAGCAGATCTTTGAGAGTCGTTACGGATAATCAGAAGCCAGTAAATCTGACTCCAATCTTACCATGAAGTACTGTGTTACCCCAGTTAATGGGTTGTGGAGGTCTGGTAGGCAGCCGCTCCTCGTAAAATACTGGTATTCAGCTAAATCCGGGTTGACTGAAAGCCGACCCCAATATAGTTGGGAAAAAGGCTAGGCAGGTGATGATTTTCGAGTTATTTCACACTTGGACTAAAGTACATTTAATTAATGCGAACAGGACTAATAAATTATCACACAAACTGATATTGCGGATGGCTAGCAATAGGTAGCTCACCGTTCGCACCGAACGCGAGTCGTCGACGGCGCAAGCTACGCGAGCCTCAAGGTGATGTCAGCAAAGCTCTAGGGGCTCAGCAGAGAAGCTTACTGGGGCTATAGGTTCACTTCTAAAAGGAATACACACAGTCGTAGAATGCATGGCAAAGAAGTAACATAGGAGTAGATTTTAGGCAGTAAAAGTCTGACATCCCACTCCGTTCCAGACCAGGAGAAGTCAGTCATGATTTCTCAACCTACGATGTAAGAAAAAATAAACTCAAGCAAATGTCCTAGGTCCTAATAGGCGGTAAAACCAGTTTATCCTTTTATTTTAAATTTGATTCAGTTAATACTATCAGTTTTATTAAAAAACGATTGAACTTTTAATTGAAATAAATACCGTCTGTTTGCGATTGAAAGCATATTTATTTATTTTATTTTAAAAGTTTTATGCACTATTAAGCAATACAAAGGTGGACTTAATGCACGCCCGTTTTCAATAAGCTATCTATCTACAGTTGTAGCTACTAAAGATAAACAAATCTATTCTTTTGCCTTTTTTGCTTTCCTATAACCTACCCACGGACAGCATTTCCTACCAAAATTGTGGATGGAGAGATAGAATCTTACTGTTTATTGAGGATAACTATCTATCTATGAACTGCGGTAGGTTATTGAAAACGGGCGTTAGGCATTTTCTATCAATCGACCTTAGGGTGGTGCAGAAACATAACTTAGTTGGGGCAACTTAAAGGTAAACACACAAATAACTAAAATTAATATGAGAAACGAATCCAACAACTCAGCGCTGTGATGATACTACCAACTTTTGCGGATGTGTTCAACATGCACTTTAAACGAGAACCTAGCTTTTGACATCAACATGTTTTGAAGCCGTCATTTTCTGCAGAAGTATTGAAAATCTTCTGTTTTCTTGTACGATTTGCTAATATTATATTTTTTTACCTACAATAACTCGAAAATCTCAACAAACTCACAAAACGAAATATCATTCGTTCAAATAACCGCCAAAAACCAATCTGTTTCGTATAATATATGTTCAAATGTGCCATAAACTGAATTAATGTTCAAAGACTTTCGATGAAATAACTGGGCCTCAATCAAAGTCTTTGATCACAGTCCTGTTTCCATGAAATACATATGAAGGTGGCAACACGTTCCTAAAATTGATTGAAAACACTCAAGGACCTATTTGTGTAATATTTCGAGGAGGTTTCTGTAAAGAGCGCTATTTTCTGATCAATAAGTTTTGTGTTCTAGGCGTTCACATAGAAGTTACCAATATTTCTGTAATGGTTTGTTTTTTGGAGATAAGTGATTTATTAGCCATATTGGACTATATAATCTACACTAATATAATAAAGAGGTAAAGTTTGTTTTTTTGTTTGTATGAGGTAATCTGTGGAAGTACTGGTCTGATTGCTAAAATTTTTTTACCAATAGAAAGCTGCTGTATTCCTGAGTGACATATTTTATGTACGCGGGCGAAGCTGCGGGCTAAAGCTAGTAATCTATAAGAAAGTAAGTGAAAGTGGGCAGGGCACATTGCTCAGTTCATTGGAGATCCACCCGTGCAACTGTCATTATTTTATCCAGTTTCTCAATCATAATATTTCTTTTTAGGGTCCCGTATCTCAAAAGAAACAATGGAATCCTACAACGGAACACTAGTTTATTAAGAGACTATTCACTCTAGCCTTGAAGACCCAAATTACAATCGGACGGGAAGACCGAATAGCACAGTTCATGGTTTCTAATTATTGAGTTAATCATACAGGTAATTACGTAATATGAAATCAATTACTCTGCCAAACGTGAAGCATGCTCGGAATGTGGATTATTACCTAATTATAAGATCGAGGCCACGAGTAAGATGTATATGTTACTGTCAAAACTGTTTATTGGACAAAGTAAATTTTATCTGCAAGATTTGGTTAGAAGTATTATTGATCTGTTAAAATAGTAATAGTATAGGTACTCTATTTTTTGGGTGTGTCTGAAATCGAAGCACAAACGAACACCATGGATCCAGTACATACTGGATATGGAATACTGGACCCCCTAGTTTTTTAAATATTAGGAAAAAGCCGAGGAAAAATTCCATCACCGGGGGCCCAGAATCATGTCCGGGTATTCGTTTGTGCGTTGATGTTTGACACAGCTTGTATAATGCAAACGCGTTTTAACTTAAATAAGAATTTCAAAAGTTAGTCAAACCTAGATTTGACTAATTAACAGTATTTTCTATAACATATTGTATGTTACAGTACGATTCGACTGTTTCCATATCAATGGGTAGGTAGAAGTGTATTACATTAATTTAGGTCTGAAGAATCTACTTCAAAAAAGTAATAAAGAAAGAAATAAGTCTGCTGAAGTAATCAGACTTATTTTTTTCTTAATTCATGTCACTTCATAGATTATAACTGTCTCTCAAATACAACATGTAGCTGGACAGTTACAATCATATTTCAAACACTTTAAATAACTTCTACAGTCTATTCGCCGGAGCATGAGCCAAAAGGTAAACAAAGAAATCATTTTTTCAAAATGGGGGGTATAACCCGATCGATGACAAAACGTCACAATTTAATGTAAAATGTTCGCAGTATCTGTGGTCTACAATTTAGTAGTATTAAAATGTCTTTTTAGGTTCTTTTACATGTAAACTATTTAGTGCATAATTAATAAAAATTAAGAAAATAATTAAAGGCATTTATAATGTTTGATTTCAAATATATCTGAAAAGATAACATAAGTTCCACAGACATCATTCTAAATTATAATTTATAATGTTGTCAGTGTATTAACACCGTAGTTATTTTTATAAAATATGTTCACTACATCAATCGTCCTTTTGGCTCAAGCCTCGGTGAATAGACTATAGAAAGAATGAACAAAAGAAAGAAAATGTTTTGTTGTATTGTTTGTTTCTTCTCTACTCTTAACTCTTCTTTTAAGACATTAGTTATCGTATAGTAGTCTAAATAGTATGGCAATCAGACATACTATACTAGTAGCTAAAATGCTGTTTATTTCAAAAGAAATTAAAGAAAACAAACCTTTTCCCTAGTCCGGCAAATTATCGGAATGGCTTCTCTCTTCTTTGGCAGAGTGGGAGGGCTTGTCAGACTTTTACGGACTAAAACCCATTCCGTTCCTAACAAACGATGACAAACTAAACCTCGGCCCCAGAAGCTCCAACCCCCTGTGGTTTTGATGACATCTGTTTGAGGCGCGCTTGGAACAATACAAACTTTTTCCTGGTCCTGAGCATCTCGCATCCATCGCATTCCCGCAACTCTCACCAAGTCATCGGTCCATCTTGTGGGAAGCCTTCCAACGCTGCATCTTCTAATACGTAGCCGCCACTTCAGAACTTTTCAGACCATTGAATATCTGTTCCACGAGTAATATGCCCTGCCCACTGCCACTTAACTTTAACCATTCTTTTTTTTAATTATATAAACTAGTGCTTGACTGCGATCCCACCTGATGGTAAGCAGTGATGCAATCGTAGATGGTGAAGCGCACTAGTTTATTAAGAGCTTATTCGCTCCAGCTAGTGAATACACTCAAATTATAATCGGACGGGAAGACCACAGCAGGCAAATTATTCCAGTCCTTCGATGTACGCGGTATAAACGACGAAGCAAAGCGCTTAGTCCGGACCGTAGAGGTTTGAACAACTTAAGGATGGATACCCGCCGTGCGACGGTTTGTCCGATGGTAAAAAGGGGATGGCGGAATAAATTCTTCGGGTTATGTCGGCGACTTTGGTTCACTTGCGGGTATTTTCATTCCCGATGCGATCAAGCAAGAAAATTCAGAGCAAGGTTAAACAAAGGGCTAGTCTGTCTATTGCTTTCCCTTTCCTTTAGTTACAAGTTTCTGTCAAGGTACAAACTGATTGTTATCAAAATCTTAATTGGTATATAGCCTAACATTGTATACAAACATTGATTTTGATCTGATGTTTAAACTTAGGAAATAATTGGCGAACGATATTGTTATCCTGTCTAAGATCTCAATGTATTTGAATTGCTTTTACGAGTCAAACGAAAACTTCAGTAATTATTGGTTCCAGAATTATTAGAATTGTATTAAAGTTAATATTCGAGAAAGTTTAGGCGTCAGACAATATCGAAAAGGTAACAATTTTTTTATGTGTTCAATATTGGATGTTTGAAAGTGACATCAGAAGGTAACTAATGAGTTATGGCAGTGGTTTTAGAACGCAAAGGATAACTGAAAGAGTGTACGTGTGGTTTTAGTCGGTAAAAGACGGAGACGACCCACTCCACCCTAGAGCGGGACAAATCATTAGTTTGTTTCCCCAAAAAAATACATATAGCCGAACGTATATACCTAACCTCCTCTTTTTTTAAATCGGTTAAAAAGGCGTCCCAGCATGAATTTTAAATCAGTTTTGCGGTTGATTACCCACATAAACAACTCATCAATTAAAACCAAAATCAACACCAAACTTATTAATTTAATAATTAGTGGAAATTCATTAAAATAATTGTCACAAATGTATTCGTGGAAGTTTCACATAATTATTATACAATGATCCATCATAATATTTTACTTTTACTGTTTTGCGTATTATTTAATTCATTAAAATAACCACAATGTACGAGCGATGGTTAGCGAAATAATTAGTAGGAGTTCGATAACCTTTGTAGCACAAAGCTGGATTGATTAAAAAATCGGTTTGTCTGGACTTACTTACTTACTTTATATTTGTTGAGCAAACGTTGAAATATGCCTAAGTTTTTTTTATTAATTTGTTTTACAATTAAACATACATTCAATAAAAATACAATCAGTATTCAAAATGGATAGACGTCTGCAAATTATAATTTTGTTTATTTATATTGCTGCCCATCGTTGTTACAGCCGCGTCTTTTATTACTGTTCCACTTCTAGAAAGAAGAAAGAAAAACAAAGAAAGAAAATTCCTTCTTACTGCTCGCTTCATAAAAAGAAGTCTTGTGTGTAATTTCGCGCTCGTAGTCTGTATTTCCAGCTGTGTGTTGGAGTCATTCAGTTTTTTTTCTTTATATATAGACTAGTTTCTACCAGCGGCATCACCTGCGTGAAAGTAGGTTTCTCCTTACAAATATTGCCCGCGGTTTAGATTATACGTTGATTTTATACATCATTTAGTAATTCAGAGAGGAGCTCGTGGCTAGATAATAACAGCCGCACAGGTCGATCTTCAAGGTTAAGCAACGCTAGCCTAGGTTGGTCCGTGGATGGGTGACCATCTTAACATAACGAGTTTCCTCCATGCCTCGGAAAGCACGTTAAGCCGTTGGTCCCGGCTGTCATTTGGAAATCTTTGGCAGTCGTTACGGATAGTCAGAAGCCAGTAAATCTGACTCCAGTCTTGCCATGAAGTACCGTGTTACCCCAGTTAATGGGTTGTGGAGGTCTGGTAGGTAGCCGCTTCACGTAAAATACTAGTATGCAGCTAAATCCGGCTTGACTGGAAGCCGACCCTAATATAGTTGGGATAAGGCTAGGCAGATGATGATGATGATTTAGTAATTCAGAACAAAGCATTTTATAATTGTAGAATAGACGATACAGGCATACATTTTTTACTTTAACGCAGGTCAAGCCGCTGGCAGAATCTAGTTGTAGAATACATTGCCTTCTATTAGTTTAAAAAACCTCATGAAAACAGAACTACCAAAGCTAAAACGTTCAAATCTCCAACAATTCTTAGGCACCTCTCCGTAAATGTTAAAAATTAAACGACGTTGATACAGGATGGTCTCCGGCGGATGGACCGGAAATGAAGGGTCCAGGAGCGCTGCATCCGGCGGCCATGTTGGATTGTCTCGCCCACAAGCCGGGCAGGCCGGGGAAAGGAAAGGTCTCGTTACACAGCCTCATCGCAATGTTAGTCTATATACAGGTGTGCGCAAACTTGAGAGAGATTGGATGTGAATTTGTGGTGGTGTTTTTGTTTTTTTTTTGTTATGGATATAAATTAGCTTTAAAGGTTTTAAAGGAATCAATAAGAGTTCTTTTTAGTTGTTACTTTTTAAAAAAAAGAATGATTTAGCTGAATACCAGTATTTTATGAGGAGCGGCTACCGACCAGTTCTTCACAACCCATTAACTAGGGTAACACGGTACTTCATGGCAAGACTGGAATGTTGCAAGAAATTTTAATAAATAAAATATTTTTTTTTTTAATAAAACAAAACATATATTAATATAAGGACCTTTTGTTTAAAATGATTAAGTAATAAAAAATAATTAACATTTAATTAAAATACGTAACGACTTGTGCAAAATTATATTATATTATATAATCTGTTTAATTTTTCTAGTACTTAGTAGTTCTAGTAATGAGACTGACGAATTAAATTTAATTCATTCAATTAGTTTTATTTCAGTAACAGTCAAATGAAAATATTTTAAAACGTAGTACTGTCTTTGACGTCTAATACAAACAATGAAATAAAATAATACAACAATAATAATTATGATTTATTTGCTTAGAAAGTAGGTACAGCTACACGTAGATGCAAAATTGCATGGATAGTACAGGAAAAAAAATCGTGTGAAGCGAGAAATGACGCGGTGAGTATTTTTCGAACACTTGAACTCAAACGTTCACAGGAAAATAGACATTAAGGTATCCATGCTATTTTGCATCGTACCTTACATAAAAAAATGTCCACCATCTGCCTAGCCTTTTCCCAACTATATTGGGGTCGGCTTCTAGTCAAGCTGGATTTAGCTGAATACCTATATTTTACGAGGAGCGGCTGCCAACCAGACCTCCACAACACATTAACTGGGGTAACACGGTACTTCTTGGCAAGACTGGAGTCAGATTTACTGGCTTCTGACTATCCGTACCGACTGCCAAAGATCTATAAATGAGACCCACGGCTTAACGTGCTTTCCGAGGCACGGAGGCAACTCGTTGTGTTAAGATGGTCACCCATCCACAGACCAACCTTAGTAAGCGTTGCTTAACCTTGAAGATCGACCCGTGCGGCTGTTATAATCTAGCCACGAACTCCTTACATAAAAAAATGTGTTTGCGAAAAAGCAACCTGTATATAAACGACGGCAAGAGCCTTTTGCATTGCGTCCCTGTCACATTTGAACCCTTTTTGTATGTATAAAGATAAAGAAATTACTAAGGGGTTTTAAGGAAAGGTAAAAAACCGCAAGTTCCATATTTTTGTTACCGGCAGAATGGTTTTAAAAGGATTCAAACCCAACCAGCCGTAATACTTTGTGTAATTTATTTACATTACCGCTCTCAAAACGGTGAAGGAAAACATCGTGTGGAAACGGCATGTCCTAGGACCAAAACAATGGCAAAAGAAGACATGTAAGACATATCCACCAATTTGCAATGCACCCGTGTGGTGGATTACGGCTCACTCCCTCTCCTAGAGAAGAGGCCGGAGTCCCAAGAGTGGGAACTTTACAAGGCCGATAATGCTTATAATAATTATAAATGCGAAAGTTTGTGAGGATGTATATTGTTGCTCATTCAGTCCATGCTCTCTTCTAAAGAGCACGCCTGGGTCCCAGCGGTAGGAACATATTACAAGGCTTGGTTAATTGTTTTTTGATTATCATTAATAGGCTCATATTTGACTAGCTGTCTCAAATACCTTCGGTGTTTTATTTATTTTATCTTCATGCAACACAAAGTACATAGACGGACTTAATGGCTCAGACATTCTCTACCAGTCAAACTAGGGCGGTTAAGAGACAATATGGTGGGGTAAGTGCATAAAAGAGAAGACGCTTGGGAGAGGCCTATGTCTAGCATTGGACGTCTTTTGGCTGAGATGATGATGATGATGATAAAAGAAAAAAGCTGTTGTGTAAGTAAACCTCTTATCAATGCAGAAACCATGATAGAGAATGTAAAAGAAGTATTCCTGATTCGGTAGCAAGTTTTTCGGCACCATAGGTTTTTATTATGATTGGTATTAACCAATACAAAATTCTTATTCAAAATACCTATTGGTGCCGAAACGGGCATTGCTTGGATGCTGAAAACTTTGGTGCCGATAAACTTGATGCTGAAACAGGAATACTTCATGAAAAAGATGGCTTTATTATTCAATTTGTAACAATTTAGGAAGTAGCTCGTAATGAAATTAATCTCCTTTGACTCATTAAAGTCATTAACGCTAATGAGTGGGAGTTTGTTAACTTTGATGTACGAAGAAAAAAATAAAATTTTAATTAGCTCAATATGTATAACGCATGTAACCCATTCATTTATTATCTCTTTTTTTTTAGTTATGAGCTATCTCAAAAAAAAAAGTTTTTTTTTGTTTTTACAATTTTTTTAAGGTAAAATAAAATACTGGTATTCAGCTAAATTCGGCCTAACTGGAAGTCGAACCCAATATAGTTGATTTTCCAACTATGATGATTTTGTTAAGGTAGAAAATTAAATAAAAACTTTTGCTGCTCTAGGTGGAATGGCGTGTCAGACTTTTACTGACTAAAACCACATCTGTGCCCTTCCGTTGTTCTTTGTATTCTTAGGCCACCCACGGGTTTGCTTTTTAGAAAATCGGGCATTAGCCCTACTGAGGCCTTACTGATTGATGACATCACTTTCAGGAGAACGTGTATGCAATCAACGACTTGGGTTCGGTACGGTCACTTTCCGGACGGCCGGACGGCGAGTCACTCATTGCTCGACGTCCGTAAGCCCTCGTCTACTGTGGTTGGTAGTTGGGTCTCAACGGCTGGGGCGTTCCCTCACGCAATGTTGATTTCTCTGATTGTGCCTGAACACAAATGTTTTTTTAAATTTACATCTAGGTATAAATCTAAAATTAAGTCACAAAACCCCTCGTTAGTTGCTAAGTTCTAATATTTTCGTTGTTTTCACAGACATTACTTAATTAATTCGTTAAACAAACATTATCTCGAGTTCGGAGCGAAGCTGGAAAGTTAATTACTTTGCAGACTTTGTTTCCGAAAGCCTTTTGGGCCAATCACGGCTTAGGAAAGTGCTTTATGATGAAAGACAGTTCAGTGAAAATTGTGAGTAATGTTCCCGCTAACTTTTTTTTTACATTGCTCGCTTGACCGCTATCTAACCTTATGGAAAGCGACGCACTGTGTTTCGTCCAGAACAAGCTAGCTAGGACAAATACAATATTAAGATTTCTTAAAATCATTAATGGCGGTAAGTAGGTTATTGGTTGGTTATTACACCCACAACAATTGTTTTGGCATAAGTCATACAAAACATTGTTAAGAGGGTAAGTATAGAAATAAATTGGGTCAAATGCATAATATTATTTGTTTTTTTGCTACTGACACGATTGCATCTCCTGCGGTTATCTTAATAGTTGTGGTATATTTTAGTGATGGATTCTATTACTAAGGGTGAGTACATTTTGTTTATTTAGTTACAATGAAATAATATTCATACTAAATTAGAATCAGAACGTCACAAATCCAGAAATTGAGTTTTTATTCAACAATTTAAATTCAAAAGACGGTAACTAAAAACCCCCTCGTATCCCCGGTCTGTATTTTTTTCAGTTGATAGGCACATGCTTCTAAATTATAATGGAACTTTCTTTTTTTGCTCATTTTTGCTCCAAAAGCTGTTTTTAATTTTTCTACAAGTAGCAGTATTACAGTTTCAAAAATGCAGTTTTTCGAAGAATGGGTGAAACATACAAAAAGTGACCGAAATAATGCGCTTTTTATGTTTGTTTCACAAAAACATGATCTCAGTGGTGTAACAGAAGCATCTGTGAAGGAGATCAAAAATATTATTTCCCGTTTTTCTTCGAAATTTTCGGAGAAATGGGAGAATTCTGGCCGAATACGGAATCGTTTTTTAGCTTGTGATGCTAAGTGGCTAGAAGGTGAAGACATACAGTTTAAGGTGTCTTATGACCTTGCAGAAGCATCAACATCTTCACATTCACAGCATGGTCCTGGAAGACTGCCAGTGGATATGGCAAACGCAAGTGCCAAAACCACACGGTGAGGTGTCGATGATTCGGTTCAGTTACGAAGCTCAGAGGTACTTTTGGTTGCTGCTGAAATAGCGTCTCGTCAAGCAGGTAAACGCAACGTCGCAAAACTGATTCGAGAACTTAGTGAGAAACCTAAGAAATTCGTTTTTGAAGATTGCAGAAGGTTCCGAAGGGATAATGCCCGAAAACGGTCTCGTATTGCTACGAATACAGATTTGCTGAATATGTTGATCATCACATCTGATCCTTTTATTAACAGTCTCAGAGATATCCCCAGAAAAATATCAGGTAGCCTCCCTTCTGCAGTCTTAGACCTTGTAACCCCACCCGCAAATATTGTAAAAATGTAAATACTGTAAATATTAATACCGAAGATTATTATGTGGAGAATTTTTCTGAGGATGAACTTAGTGACAATGAATAATTCCTGAGTTTGTTCTCATTATACATAATCCAATGGATAGTCGTTTTCTAGTCGTAAGTTATTTAATACAGGTTGATTTTTACAAGTGTGGTTTATTGTGTACTTAACTTACAAATCGGAACTGTTGTAAAATATATAAATTAGTTTTATTTACTTATTCTTATAATATTAGTGTAATCGTTATATAATGTAATTAGAATTAAATACCCCTGATTTAATTGTCATTTTTTACGAATCGTGCCATAAACACCATTCGTTTTAATTAATTCATTTTATTTTCGGAGTTTCGCATTTTTATGACTTTCTAAGTATTTTAAACAACGAAATCAGTCATATTATTAACTAGTAGAGGCTATGCAACCTATATCAAGTAAAAAATAATTTTGTCCAGCTAGCTTGTTCTGGACGAAACACAGTGCGACGATACGGTCGATGATAGAGCGCGTTTACCTAGAAGTAACCTATTTACTCTTCACTTAAAGATAGACAGGCTGTAGCTATCAGGAAATAGCTATACGCAAAATGAATGTAAATACTGACTGATGGTCAGCAACTATTCCGTGAATTTATTATCTTTAGAGTGGTTTTCCACCAGAAATATGATATTCAGGTATGCCCTCCCAATCCTGGACTCCGTGGGCTGTACCAGGAGATTCAGGCAGCATAACTTTTTTTTTTCTAGGTGAGAAATCATTAAAATTACTTCACACGCTATGGGCGGAGCGAGAGGAAGTGTCAGACTTTAACTGACTAAAATACACTCCTGTTACTTCTTAGCCTTCGATTCCCCGGCTTCTTTTTCGTTCAATCCAAGGCCGGGAATCCAATGAATGCGACACACACAGGACCATTAATTTAGGCAACACTTGAGAGAGGCCTATGTCCAACAGTAGACGTCTTCATCCGAAACGATGAACCTGACATTTCCAAAAAGAAAAAACATGTACAGAACACTAGCTCAAAAGAACCGCTTAAAATAATTCACCCAAACATTGAATATCAAAATTATTAGCTTAGGCCAAACCGATTACCGCTGTTAGGGATCGCAATTTAACTTAGAGATACAACCGGGATAATGTAAACACCAAATAGATCAGAATAGATCACAGAAACTGGGATAATGGAGCGGACTCGGTATTCTTATCTCAGATACTTGAACGAGTTCTCAGTAAGTTTGCTGAACTTAGATTGTGTTTAATATCGTAAGCTTTGGGATTTGGAATCTACTGTGAAACTATTGTTTGTAGTAATCCAATATTAAAATATCTTGCACGTGTTTCGAAGGCTGTTAAGCCTTAGATACATTAGAGAATAAAATATCTCTTAACCTGACATGACGCGCAAAACTGACCAATTATCCAACAACACCAGTCTGTGATAGCATTTATGGTACCACCTCTTCTTCGTCTTGCCACATAACCTGTCACGCTGACAAGGAGAGTATTGACTCGATTACCAACGTCAGTACCTAGTGCAATAGTGGACTCATGCCCGTTTTCACCAACGGCCCCTAAAATTTAAGTGTCACTTACGCCAATATAATCACGGTTTTTGCATATTATAAAGTTATTATTCTGAATCAAAGTATGAAATCGAACACTTTTAAAGATGTCATACTTTAATTCAGAATAATAACTTAAAAATATGTAAAAACTGTGATTATATTGGCTTAAGAGACACTTAAATTTAGGGGCATATTTTTAATATTACATATTTTTAAGTTATTATTCTGAATTAAAATATGAAAACTTCAAACTTACGTGTTCGATTTCATACTTTAATTCAGAATAATAACCTAATAATATTCAAAAATCGTGATTAAATTGGCTTAAGAGACACTTAAATTTTAGGGGCTGTTGGTGAAAACGGGCATAAGGAGTGCTTTGGAACTTAGGCCACGCTTACCTGTGCATAATAAGAATTACGATGGTGGCTGCCCTGAATTCGCAGTTGTCTATTTTATGGTTACGCATCACGTAAAAGCGTTGTAAAATGTTGGGGCAAGTTGAAACATCCAGTATGTTTCAACTCCGTAGAACCGACGCGTAGATTGAGCGTTGCGCGTCGTTTTGAGGGATATTTTGTTGCCTAATGTAAATATTTTTGTCCTGGGACTTTGTGTCCTTAAGTGGCCTGCGGACACCGCGCGCTATTTCGAGTTGAGACGAAAAAAAATACGTTTTTGAGGTTGATGGAATCAATCCAGATAGTATAAACAATTCTTGGACACACTGCCTGGAGTAAAGTCATCATCCGCACACTGACAGTTGCTTGCTGTGATAGCAATACAAACTATTGGAAATTTGGGAGATGTTCCGTAATACCAAAAATGATGAATGAAAAATTAATGTATTTCCAATATTGTTTCAAGTATTTATAACTTGATAATAATATCTGTGTTCCTACGGAGAGATATTTTGAAATATTGTTGTTTATAATATAGAAAAAACAAAATAAAAACATGACATTTTCGCTGTAAAAAAGTGCAAATTTGAATTCGCTTAAATTTCGTTTGGGGTAAGTTTTTCAACAAAAAGATGACGTAGGAACTTAGATAATTATTGTCTGAATCCGAATAACATCATATTATGGTGTAAATATGCTTAAAGTGCAAATGATTTTGGTATTACATTTGTATGGATAATTCTAACGTCGCGCCCGCCTTAAGATAATTTTATACGAAGCCAGAAAGGCTGACTGAAGCTAGAAATTTGTATAATCAACAAAGTTTAAACTAACAATAAGTTAAAATGTTTGCTTCTCTTATTTAACAAATTTTTTTCATCACAATTTTCCTTCTAACGAATTTTAATTGTAAAAATAATTGTATTTGAAGTAATTTGTTCTTTAATCAAATTTTCTTCAGCTTAAAAAACATGGTCGGTGATTAAACGGCTAAAGTTGTTCAATAAGGTTAATCGAGCGATATTCCCATCCCGGAGGGTAAAGTGAATTATAAAATTTTCCTTTGAAACAGGAAATAGGGATAGCCCCTCAATAACAAATAGATGGTAATTAATCATTGGATAATGAATCAATAACATGACAAAATAAATGGAAGAATAATATTATTACGACGCTTGGGGGAGGCCTATGTCCAGCAGTGGACGTCTTTCAGCTGAGATGATGATGATGATGATGATGAATACATTGCGAATTCGTAACAACTTTGTGTAATATTCTGACAAAAAAATAATAATAACGAACTACAATAAGAAAAGTAGGGGATTCTTTTTTTTTAATTTTGCCCCACACTAAGTAGATCATACAAATATTTGCTCCGTGCGTGAATCGAACCCAGGACACGCAGCGCAGCAGTCAGTCGCTTAACCACTGAGCTAACCGTGTCATCGAATGACGACATGAAAATAACCGGAATTAATTGAATCGATGAATTAAGCGGAATGGACGGTGGTCACCTCCTTTTTTTTTAAATTGTTATAAGCTAGTGCTTGACTGCGATCCCACCTGATGGTAAGCAGTGATGCAATCGTTGCTGGTGAGGCGCACTAGCTTATTAAAAGCCTATTCACTCTAGCCTTGAAGACACCTAAATTTTAATCGGACGGGAAAACCGCAGCAGGCAAATTGTTCCAATCCCTCGATGTCCGCGGTATAAACGACGAAGCGAAACGCTTAGTCCGGACCGTAGAGGTTTCGACAACGTAAGGGTGAATACTCGCCGTACGACGGTTTGTCCGATGGTGAAAATGGGATGGCGGAATCAGTTCATGCAATTCCTGCGCACACTCTCCGAAATGCATCCTGTAGAAAACCGAAAGGCTGGCTACCCTACGCCTGTGCTCAAGGCTTTGTAAATTGATCTTAACCATAAACTTTTACCTTTTAACTTTTAACCTCCTTCTACGAAGCAGTAATGCTAGCGAAGGAAACGGCCGCTTGTTTGAGGTTATGGACATTCTGACGACCCAGGTGCTTGGGCTTTGAACTCTGCTGTCAACCACATCGACAAGCAATGGCAGCTCACCGTTGGGCCGTCCGTTAACCGTCCGGACCGAACCGGAATCGTCGATGGTGCGTAATGTTCTACACGTACCTCGAAGATCAGTCAGCAAAACCGTAAAGGCCCAGCAGGATCGAACTAGGGTCCACCACTAGGGTTACCCAAGGCCCAGCAGGTTGACTTTTGAAAAGGTTACCCGTGGTCTAAGAATGCAAAGAAAACTGAAGGATCATACCTACATAGGTGTAGTTTCAGTCAACAAAAGTCTGGCAAACCGTCCCGCTCTATTTTAAATCAGCCGAAGTCATTAGATGTTTTTCCACCTAAGATCTTTATCCCAAGAGTATTTTCCCTTGGGATAATTTTCTACTTTCACTGGGGCAAAGCCGCTGGCAGCAGCTAGTATGTTTATATTAACATTAGCTTCTACCCGTGACTTCGTCTGCGAGGACTTCAGAAAAAAAAGTATCGGGATAAAAGGTAGCCAATGTTCTTTTCCATGTCAAAGGCCATAATTATGCATGCCAATTTTCATCCAAATCCGTTCAGCCGTTTTTGCGTGATTAAGTAACAAACATCCCATTTTCACATTTTTAATATTAGTTAGGATCACCTTTGTATCTATTTTTATGTTTCCTTTTTCTTTACTTTTGGTGTAATATGTTTATTACAAAAACAGTTAAATAAAATAAAATAAATAACATTAGAAGGTGCACATACAATATCCCTTTTTCTTTCGCGGCAAAAGGTTTTAGGTTTAACAGATACAAAGAGACACGTTTACAAATTAAACACGTAAAGCAAGCGTTTAATTCGTTTAAAATTCGCATTAGGCCTGGACACATTTGATTATAGGGGTCGTGTGTCCATCGCGCCATCCCGCTTGTTTGTACAGTGCCTTATCGAGTTAGACCGTAATGACAGTGGACGTCAGGCACAGATTTGTGGTTTAGGACACGTCATTATGTTTCTGATCTATGTGTTATGTTTTGAGAGATGTTTTTTTTGACATACACACATACACACTAGCTCGTGGTTAATTCATGAATCCCCGACCGGTCACATTGAACCGCGCTGTTATTGTTTTACTATTGTGTCTCGTTTCGCGGGTATTGATAGGTTAAATAATAACAGCCGCACGGGACAATCTTCAAGGTTAAGCAACGCTTGACAAGGTTGGTCTGTGGATGTGGGACAATCTTAACATACCGAGTTTCTTCTGTGCCTCGGAAAGCACGTTAAGCCGTAGGTCTCGGCTGTCATTAAAATTTGTAGATCTTTGGCAGTCGTTACAGATAGTCAGAAGCCAGTGAATCTGACTCCAGTCTTGCCATGAAGTACCATGTTACCCCAGTTAATGGATTGTGGAGGTTTGGTAGGCAGCCGTTCCTCGTAAAATACTGGTATTCAGCTAAATCTGGTTTGACTGGAAGCCGAATAGCCGATAGTTGGGAAAGGCCTGGGTAGATGATGACACACATACACATAACCTTATTCAAAAACTTTGACCTTTATAATAATAAAGCCAGTTTCCTGAGACTAAATTGACACAAGAAAACGTCAAACTTACAATAATAATGATGCCAGTTCTTTTCTGTTGTGACAAGTTTGACAACCCACGTAATGTCCTTTTAGTCTCAGAGATTAAAAAACAGACTTTAGTCCGATTTTCAGACATTAAAAAAAAAACAGCAGGAGCAGTGGTGACCCAGAGGTAACTGCCCCGACTTGCAAGTTGTAGGTGTGAGAGGAGGCCTGCGTCCCAGCAGTGGAAAAATTATAAGGCCGATAACGCAAAAAAAAATTAACGAACAACCCTACAACATAGTTTTAATATAAAGTAACAGAGCACAACTTGCCAACATATTGCACATCCAAAATCTACAAATAAAATGTAACCCACCTTCTTACTGTCGCCGATATTGCCAACTTGACCTCTGTCTGCAAACCCTTTATGTCATCCGAGAGCTCATCTCAGGCTGGTTATAGGTGTAGCTGAGGGTAGCTGCCATTTACCCTTTCTACCGGCGTATATTGGCACGTTTGCCAAAATAAATTGCGATTTATCTTAGGTCTTAGTTTTCATTTCCTTTTTTTATGTTCTGCATTGGTCTTGCCCGGTTGGGCGCATCAAAGACAATCTCCACAGATGGGGGTTCTCGGACGGTTCAGATCTTTAGTGTTTATGCGACGCAAACCAAGTCCCACCTTCCATCATGCATAACGTGCCCTGTTACATGTTCACGTCAGGACCTAATAACAGCATCAGTTGACGGCATTGCCGTGGTCGAATACTGGACCAGGCAAGGTATTTGAAGAGTTTTGCCATCGACACGCTAAAAAGAAAAAGATTGGTCTTAATAGTAGCCAGCTTTATTGCAGAAGGTTCGATGCACTGCACTGTGTGGTATTTTTTTATGAAAAAGGAGCCAATTCCGCACTGCTCTAGCTTTCCTGAGTGTAACTTTGCGCGTAAAACAACCCATCTTGATCTTCTTGGTGTTACGTTGACATCAACTCCCAACTTTGGGCAAAGCAATATACATTGAAGCAAACTGCAAATTCCCGTTGGAACAACTGCTCAAACTTTATAAAATGTAGGTCTTTGGGACAGGTACACCAGACACCAGCTTGATGCACTTATTCATTTAATTGAGAAGCAAGTCTAGAGGATCATCGGTCACCATCTCTGTCGGTCTTTGGCGTCATATAGTGTGAAATGCCATTGTCTGTTCAGTATGGAGTGTACCTGGGGCTTTACACTGACATGCAAAACCATCAGGTGTGCGAGCGAGAAAAAGGAATGTAGCTGTACACTCTACAGAGGTCCATTCCTTTAACAGTTCAGTGTTGTCGAATGGATGGATGAAGAGCTCGTGGATGGGCCTGCGATCTGCCCATATGTTTGAGCTGCGTGCTCATTACCATTTGCCATCAACCATACCAGTTACAATGAAGCTATTCAAAGTTCAAATATTTCAAACAAACTCCAAAACTCATGCCATAAGATTATCTTACCAAATCCTAGACGAGACAAGAGCATATGAATAGTTAATCTCGACTAAAGTAGTGATCTCGTTAAGATCAACAGTTTGCAAAGTTCATTCTAGTTTAACGATAGCGCTGAAGGTAAAGAGGTGAAGTTTTTAGTTACTGATGCAGCTGCGATAGCGAGTGTATTTTGGAAGGAAGGTTAGACGCACAGGATCAAAAAGTTACTTTATTAAGGTATGCTAGCGGTTGCTCCGTGTAAGTTTCTCGACGTTGAAAATTGCTTTATGAAAATCTATTACCTTATACCGAGTTAAAAACTCGACGTGGAAAATCATCAAATAACTTCATCCGCTCTAGTTGGAGCGGGAAGGAGTGTGAGAATGCATGCAGTAGTACTAGGCAGTGCTAGGCTTATAAAATTTTTTTTTTTTATTCGCGCGTGAAACACTTTGTCCTTTCTACGACTCGGGGTCAGTCTGGACGGTTACCGAACGACCAAACGGCGAACTACCCATTTTTCGTCGTCTGCAAGCCCGTACCTACGATGGCTAGTGGTCAGGGTTGAGGTCTCGGCGGTTACGGCGTGAAGATGTTCGTTCTCTCACGCGTGCAGCCGTCTCATTCGCTAGCATTAAGGCTTCACAGAAGGAGGTAACCAGTGATCATTACCCCACGCTCTGGACCATGGTCTGAATCAGAACCTGGTGCGAGAGGTATATAAAAGTAAGGTACGATCGAGTTTTTGCATTAGCATTATCGGCTTTGTAATGTTCTCACTGTTGGGACTCAGGCATCCTCTTTAGGAGAGGAAAAGGGCTGTAATCCACCACACGGGCCCAGTGCGGATTGGTGGATGTCACATGTCTTCGAATTTTTGGTTCTAGGACATGCAGATTTCCTCACGATGTTTTTCTTCACCGTTTTGAGAGTAGTAGTGATGACATAAATTACACAAAGTAATGCGCCTGGCCTGGAGATACCTGGTTAGCAATGAAACACGACTTAGCTGTAGGGCGTATATTCGGAGACTGCTGTGACGGTTTTACAAATAAGGAACATAAAAAGAAGTACCCACTATTTACGAATATCACACCTCCACCACTATACTAGAATTAGGGTGACAGATCTAGGCTTATAATAGCAGGTTGGCCGGATAGACACAATGAAAATAAGGGGACATATATAACTATAACATAACTTAACTTAAACTAGGGAACATATTAATATATAACTATAACATAACTTAAACTAGGAAGCATAATTATGTTACTATAACATAACTTAACTAGGTATTCTTATGAACTAACTTATTCTATCCTAAATCTCTCCACTGGTTTTCGCATCCGCCTGGAATACCGACTCACCGGTGACACAGATGGCGATAGTGAGTTAGGTGAGGAATGTTCAGAAGGAACATCGCCTTGATCACCTTGATTAACGTTTTCGGCCTCATTATTGGTGTTTACTATTTGGGTTTCTGGCATAACCTTTTCTGAACCCTTGCCTAGCGGCTCGACCACATTCCCTTCACCCTGCTGACTCTCATCATGTCCTTCGGGACAGGTAACATTAGAAAATCTGGACCTACGGCGCATTTGATCTATGTGCCTTTTATGTATTTGACCGCTATTCGCTGCTATGGAATACCTACGGAAACTGTCCACTTCTTGTACGATACCTTTCACCCATTTATCCCCCGAGCCATACTCCCGAGCCCAAACAGAGTCTCCCTGTTTGAAATTACGTGAAGTTCCACCAGCGTATTCTACCTGACGCCTCTGGGCTTCGCGTACTCTGTCTTCGACGACTCGATCAGTACGCAATAAATCTAATCTTGACCGTAATGTCCGCCTTTGTAAGAGCGTGGCTGGTGTTTCCCCGGTTGTACTATGTACCGTATTGCGGTATGCTAATAGGAAGGTTTGTAAAGCCGTATCAATATCTACTTTATCCCTATACGCTTTCTTGATCGCTCGTTTACATAACTTCACTGCGTTCTCTGCTGCTCCATTTGAGGACGGGTGGTAGACCGGTGAAAAATTCTGTTTTATACCGTTATTATTAAGGAATTTTTTAAATTCAGTACTGGTAAATGGTGGGCCTTGATCAGAAACTAATTCCTCGGGTAGACCGAATCTCGCGAATGTGGATCTTAACACTTTTATAACACTAGAAGCATTAGTACGATTCATCTCAAAAACTTCTATCCACTTGGAGGTTGAATCTATAATAACTAATAATGTTAAACCTTTGTGCGGACCTAGGAAGTCAATGTGAAGCCTGGTCCAGGGGCGCGTGTGGTATGGCCACGGTTGTATCGTTGCCCGGCGGGGCGCGTCCGCCTCTGCCGCGCAAGTCTCACACTGCTTGCACATCGCTTCAACTGCCGCATCTATGTTAGGCCACCACACATAACTACGAGCTAGACTCTTTGTCTTCACTATTCCCATATGACTACTATGAAGTTGTTTTAATACTTTATTTTGTAAAGACAATGGTATGATCATACGGTACCCCCACATTAAGCACCCACATTCCGTGTATAATTCATTACGCCTTCTAAAATAGGGTTGAATTAATTCATCTGAACAAGCTAGAGGCCACCCGGATTGAGTATACGTTACAATTCTACTAAGGACCTTGTCACAAGCTGTTGCTTCCTTAACATCTTTACTAGTAATTGGTAAAAATTCCTCTACGAAATGAACGTAAGTGTTCTCGTTTAGTGTACCTAAATGATTAACTTCTGTACATGGCAACCGTGACAACGCGTCCGCACAGTTCTTACTTGATGAGACATACTCAATGTCGTAGGTGTAACCCGCTAATAGCACCGCCCAACGTTGTAATCTGGATGCGGCCATTACAGGAATGCCTGCTTTATTACCAAAAATGTAAGTCAAGGGCTTATGATCTGTTCTCAATATAAACTTGCGGCCATAAAGATACTGGTGAAATTTACGAATTCCGTAAACAATAGCGAGTGCTTCTCTGTCTATCTGCGAGTAGGCGCGCTCGGCCTGTGTCAGCGAGCGCGACGCGTACGCCACTGGCCGCTCGCCGCTCGACGTCGCGTGCGATATCACCGCACCTATACCTACGCTACTCGCATCCGTCGTCAGTATTATAGGCAACTCCGGTGCATAATGCATTAAAACTTCACTACCGGTTAGTAAACGTTTAACTATGATGAACGCATCTTGACACTCTTTACTCCAACTGTACTGAACACCTGCTCTAAGCAGGTTATGAAGGGGTGCTAAAACTGTGCTAATATTTCTTACGAATTTGCCATAGTACATGACCATACCAATGAAGGCTCTCAACTCCGAGACGTTCGTAGGGGCGGGTGTTTTGATTATAGCCTTAACTTTATCTGGACACGTGTGAACGCCGTCTTTACTAATGGTGTGCCCCAAATAATTTACAGAATCCGCGAAAAATACACACTTTTCTTTTTTTACCCTCAGGCCATATTTTTTTAAACGATCAAATACCTTACATAAATTTCGCATGTGAGACTCCTTATTTGACCCTGTGATAATAATATCATCCAAGAAAATACCTACTTGAGGTATATCCGCAAATAATTGTTCTAACCGTCTTTGAAAAATACCCGGGCTTGACGAAAGCCCATAAACTAGCCTGTTATACATAAATAAACCCTTGTGGGTATTTATCACTGTATATTTCCTAGTGTCATCCAGCTCAAACTGAGCGTAGGCCTGAGACAAATCAATTTTACTGAAGTGCTCACCACCCTTCAGTCGAAGCAGCTGTTCCTCCACCCTAGGCAGCGGATAACGGTCAACTTCTATAACTTTATTGAGTGTTAATTTATAATCAGCACAAATCCTAATGTTACCGTCCTTCTTGACGACCGGCACGATCGGGGTCGCCCAGTCCGAGCGCTCCACTGGCGAGAGAATGCCGTCGCGCTGCAGCTGGGCCAGCGCGCGCTCCACCGGCTCGCGCAGCGCGTACGCCAGCGGGCGCGCGCGCATGAACACCGGCCGCGCGCCCTCGCGCACGTGCACGCTCACCTTGCCACCAGTGAATCGGCCCAAACCGTCCGCGAACACCTCAGAGTATTTGGAACTGAAAGCACGCAAGTCAAAAACGTCATTTTTGTACATAGCCACATTGTTACATTCGTTATTTACAATAGGTAACTGTATTTTTAATTCGGCCATCCATTGCCGTCCTAAAAGAATAGTTTTTCCATTTTCCACAACAAATAATTCTAATGTCTTGCTCATTTCTTTGTACTTAACCGTTGGTGATATTACTCCTAGGGGCTTGACTAACTCCCCCGTATAATACCTAAGTGTTAATTGACATGGCTTAAGACATAAATTTTTAAATAATCTCATGTAACATTCCCGACTTATGCATGAGATAGCACTACCCGTGTCACATTCCATTTTAATGTTTTTACCATTTACGTTTAATTCTAAATAAATAGGTTTACATTCTATGGCGGATAATTTATTGACATTGATAAAAATTACCTCGTCACTTCCCATACTTTCATTTGAGTTTTCTTCCCTTATGTGATCGATGTCGACATTGAAGTGTCTCGCTAAATTCGGGCACACTCGTCGCAGATGTCCAACTCGATTACATACTCGGCAAACGTAACGTGCAAACTTGCATGTGGCCGCGTCGTGACCTGCTCCGCACACTTGACACTGCTGCTGCGCACGCTCACCCAGCCGAGCGGGCGCGGACGCTGTCCATGCGCGCGGGCCTCGCCTCCCCGCCGCCGGCGCCGCCGCCGCCGGCTGCGCAGTGGCTTCCCGCGCCATTCCGCTGACGTCACGCGCTCCGCGAGTCGCCGCCGACGCTGTCCCGTTCCGCCACCGTGATGCTTTCGTAGCCGACATCGCCTGACACGTCACCGACGCCGCCGCCGCCGTTGTTTCGCTCGCTGACCCTCCGTGTCTGACCACTTCTGCCGCGTCTTTTTCTGCCGCCTCCATACTAATCGCTAACTTATACGCCTTGCCGAAATCTAGCTTACTTTCAGCGAATAATCGTTGTCGTATCGTTTCATTAGTTATGCCACAAACTAATTGGTCTCTCAAACTTTCTTCTAACCAGGTTCCAAATTCACAGGTCTTGGACATTTTCTTCAAAACCGCGGTATATTCAGAAATAGTTTCACCCTCCCTTTGTTTTCGATGCCTGAATTTGTAACGCTCGGCCAACTCACTTGGTTTGGGTTGCAAGTGCTTTTCCATAATGTCCGTGATCTGTGTGAATGTTTTGTTTTTAGGCTTCTCCGGCGTACACAAATTGACCAAAAGTTCGTATGATTCTGCTCCCATTACCGTTATTAGTGTAGGCACTTGTAAATCAACCGGTATTTTGTTTACTAGGAAATATTGTTCTAAGCGTTCCACGTATAATTTCCAATCGTCACTTTGAACTTTAAACTCCGTTATCTTTCCGATAGACATTTTGCACTAAAACTATTTTTACGCGTAGGTAATTCGATATTGCTCGTCGCCACTGAGAGATACCTGGTAGCAATGAAACACGACTTAGCTGTAGGGCGTATATTCGGAGACTGCTGTGACGGTTTTACAAATAAGGAACATAAAAAGAAGTACCCACTATTTACGAATATCACAGTTTGAACCTGCGACCTACAACTCGTAAGTCGGGGCGGTTACCACTGGGCCACCACTGCTCTATCGAAATTTATGCGAGGGAAATGTACGGTTTCTCAGCGGGTTTTCTATCCTAAACGTAATTTATACGGATTAGACATAAGAACATCTACCTGAAATATCTGTAAAAATTGCCAACACACTAAAAACTTCAGAGATATTTTCTTTTGTTGTTCATTTTGTAGATAAAAAGGCAAAGTACCGATTACTTTTACAAATGAAATGTTTTGCTTCTGTAGTGAAAGTATGAACGGGATTTTCGTCTGGCAATTGGTTGCCCTACTGTTTTTGTCCAAATATATTCAGCTGTAGTAACTCTAGATGTGATTGATTATCATCATCTCCCTAGCCTTTTCCCAAATAGCTTGGGGTTGGCTTCTAGTCTAACCGAATGCGACTGAATACCTGTATTTTATGTACATGGAACGACTCCTCAACCCATTTACGGGGAGGCACGATACTCCTCCGGCCCGACTTTCTGGTGTCTGACTAGAACAAACATGCAAAATAAAATGATTCTAACACAATTTCACTTTTAGAATCATCATCATCATCATCTCAGCCGAAAGACGTCCATTGCTGGACATAGGCCTCCCCCAAGCGTCGCCACAGCGACCGGTCCTGTGACCGCACTTTTAGAATCATCATCTGCCTAGCCTTTTCCCAACTGTTTTGGGGTTGGCTTCCAGTCAAACCGGATTTAGCACAAGACCAGTATTTTACGAGGAGCGGCTGCCTACCAGACCTCCACAACCCATTAACTGGGGTAACACGGTACTTCATGGCAAGACTGGAGTCAGATTTACTGGCTTCTGACTATCCGTAACGACTGCCAAAGATCTCCAAATGGCAGCCGGGACCAACGGCTTAACGTGCTTTCCGAGGCACGGAGGAAACTCGTTATGTTAAGATGGTCGCCCATCCACAGACCAACCTAGGCAAGCGTTGCTTAACCTTGAAGATCGACCTGTGCGGCTGTTATTATCTAGCCACGAGCTCCTCCACCGCACTTTTAGAATATTAATAGAAAATTATAGTAATGGATTATTAACGAGATTGATGTTTTGAACCCGTCTCTTGTAAATTGAATTGCTAGCTATAAAATCTACAGTTTGTATTTTAGAGGTATGCAATTAAAGGTATAAAGCTTTTCTCACAAATTTGACAGTTGAAAATGGAGGATCTTCCAACCAGTCATGTGTTGTGTCTGGTCGGGGCAACATTTCGGACTGTTTGTTATTTATTTATTTAAACTTCATGTACAGTGGTGGTTGGTGGTACAGTCAGCATCAAAAGTCGATGAACAGAATCAACATAACAAAACACCTGTTCGCAATAAAATGTGTTTCATCTGTTCTGTTCACAATAAAATGTTTTGTTATGTTGATTCTGTTCATCGACTTTTGATGCTGACTGTACATAGATGGACTTCATGCATCAAGGCATTCTCTACCAGTCAACCTTAGGGTTAAAAAGTCAACACTGTGGTAGGTCTGCACAATAAATAAATAACAGATATTTAAAATAGATATTGACTGTTGTAATATACAAATCTCACGGAGAATTCTGATGCCACGATGCAGGTTTTTTTTAGTGTGTTTTAGTGTAGAAGTCACTATAGCATTACGGTCCATTCCTCCACACAATTGGAAACTGATTATGTGACTACTAAACACTTCAATAAAACTCCAAGTACCTATTCCCTTCAGAAATAAAAAGCAAAAACCTCGTATTGTCAACTTCACCTTTCAGGAGTTTAAAATTCAACTGACGCTTTCAATTTCAGGAACCAGACTGTGAAGTGACTCTTTTCAGTGAGCTCTACTTTTTCAGGACACAATTTGACTTGGAAATTGGTCAGAGATATGCATAGTGGATATAGCTGACGCTTAGGGTTCCGTTAATGTGACTTTATTGGTATGTACGAGTACCTAACTGTATCTGTATGTGTATGTATATAAAAGCAGTGGTGTCAGATCCAATTTAATTTACAGCTAAAGAGTGGAATTTGCTGGAGTCTGTGTCTCCTACAATCTAGGTTGCATCTAGGCAAGCGTGCTCCATCGTCGACCACATCACTGCTTACCATCAGGTGAGATAGTGGTCAAGCACGAGCCTATCAATAATTTAAAAAAAAATATGAATTGTAGGTCACGGGTTCAAACTCGGCTAGGCACATTATTTCATCACCACTGCTTTAAAAATGGTGACGGGAGATATCGTACGGGTCTGAGTTTTGCAAGTGGGGCATGTTATCGGCTGGGGCATTTATGCCTGGTTTACAAAAGTGTTCCCTTATTACTACCATGTAACCCTAAAAAATCAGAATGAATGATTGTCAATGGACACAAATGAATGATTGCAATCACTAGTACTACCTACTACTTGTACTATCGGGTAAAGCTAGTAGTAGTAGTAACCCGGATTACTCTGAATTGTATGTGTCATAGACAATATTGTCAATATAATAATGGGGTGATTGGGGTCCGTTTACATCCTAAGGACCCAAGCCAACCTCACCTGCTAGCGGTGCACCCTGCTGTTCAACGGACGAGGCTCTGGCGATCCTGGTTTCCCCTCTCGTAGGGTTGTGGGGGTCAGACGGCTGGTCGCCCCACGTAAAACCAAGTCACAGTCATATAAACATGGATGGCAAAGAATACAGTGGGTACTCGGGCTAGGGCGTCGCCGAACAACGACGCGCAGGAACATCGCCTTAAACCTGCGATAAGTGGGCTAGGGCTACCGTGTCAAGTACGGGCACGGCTAAAGACGTTAGTACCCAAAAAGAAGCTCCGCTTTGCCACTTGGAACATTGGCTCTCTAACTGGACGTTGCAGAGAACTCGCGGACGTACTTGCGAAGCGTCGAGTCCAGTGCGCCTTCCTTCAGGAGACGCGCTGGAAGGGGAATAAGTCCCGTGACATCGGGCAGGGGTACCGGCTAATGTACACCGGATCACCATCGGGCAGGAACGGAGTAGCCGTAGTACTGTCTAAGGACCTTCAGGATGGACTTCTTGAAGTAGACCGATACAGCGACCGGTTGATGCGAGTTAAGGTGCTGATCGAAGGGTCGGTAACGAACCTAGTCAGCGCCTATGCTCCTCAAACTGGCTGCTGTGAGTCTGAAAAGGAGGCCTTCTGGGATGAGTTCGAGGACGTACTGCGCGGTATTCCGAATTCTGAAGGTATTTTGGTTGGGGGGGATCTCAACGGTCACGTAGGACAGTGTGCTGGAGAGTTCGGACGTGTTCACGGTGGTTTTGGCTATGGCCAACTAAATGCAGAGGGAGTCAGCATACTCAGGACCTGCGCCGTGTCGGACCTAGCCATCGCGAATACGTTCTTTCAGAAGAGGCCCCAGCATCTTATTACGTACCGTGGTGGTTCATACTCAACCCAAATTGATTACCTGCTGGTGCGACGGTGCAACATTGGTAAGGTTACCAACTGTAAAGTTATCCCAGGCGAAAGCTTAACGGCCCAGCACCGCCTCCTTGTCATGGACTTGGCGATCGTAGCAAGGAAAAAAGTGATCCAGAAACGCAATCCCCGCACCAAGTGGTGGTTGCTGAATGGTCCTAAACTGTCGGAATTCATCGCGGAGGTCGAGCACCTCGAGATCAGTTCTCCGCATGAGTCCGCTCAAAAGATATGGAGTAGGATTCATTCAGCAATCACCGCCGCGGGTAAGCGCGTCCTTGGCACTTCTCGTGGTGGTCGCACCATGGACAGGGAGACGTGGTGGTGGGATGACGGGGTGCAGGAGGCGACCCGGAAGAAGAAGGTATTATTTAAGAAGTGGCAGGGGTCCAACTCTCCGGAGGACAGGGAGGCATATGGAGCGGCTAAGCGCGCTTGCAAAAAAGCAGTAGCCAGAGCCCGCAGCAAAAGTTTGGCGCCCTTGTACGACAAGCTGGAAACTGCGGAGGGGCAAAAGCTTATTTTTAAGCTGGCGCGTGCCCGGGAAAAAGCTACACGGGACATTAGCAAATGCCTCTGTGTAAGGGACGCCCAGGGTAAGCTGCTCTATGATGCCCCCTCTGTTAAGGAGAGATGGTGCACATACTTCGAGGAGCTGTCTAACAAACAGCATCCCCATAACCTTCCTCCCGAACCGCCTCCTAACCTTGGACTTATTTCCCCTATTTCCCCCGACGAAACTCGCATTGCTCTTCGCCACATGAAGAACCGGAAATCGGTCGGGCCTGACAATGTGCCAATCGAAGTGTGGAAGGCGATGGGCTCACATGGTGTGGCCCTTCTGACGGATCTCTTTAACCGCATCCTGACCACCAAGGAAATGCCGAACCAGTGGCGATCAAGCCTTATTATTCCTATCTATAAAGGCAAAGGTAGTGTACAGGATTGTAGTAACTACCGCGGTATTAAGATCATGTGCCACACCATGAAGCTCTTCGAGCGGATCATTGACACACGGCTCCGTAGCGAGTGCACTGTCTCTGAGTGTCAATATGGCTTCCGGGCGGGTAACAGCACCATGGACGCAGTGTTCGCCCTGCGGACTCTGACTGAGGCTTACAGAGAGAGAAGGAGAGCTCTGCATATGGCCTTTTTAGACCTGCAGAAGGCCTTCGACTGTATTCCTCGGCAGTCCATCTGGTGGGCACTTCGCTTCAAGGGTGTGCCCGAGGCCTATGTTGACATTATCAGAGACATGTATCGCGATTCCGTGTCCTCTGTCCAGACCGCTGTTGGCGAATCCAAAGTCTTTCCAATATCTGTTGGCGTTCACCAAGGATCGGCTCTTAGCCCGTTCTTGTTTAACGTGGTGCTCGATGTAGTTACGGCATACATCCAAGATCAGCCTCCATGGCTAATGATGTATGCCGATGACATCGCCCTCGTTAGCCAGAACAAAGCCCAACTTGAGCGGAAGGTCAACATTTGGAAGGACACGCTGGAAAACGGCGGTCTGAGACTAAATGTGGCGAAGACTGAGTACATGTCCTGTGGCAGCACGGATTCAAACACCATCCAAATAGGCTGGGACCGGATCACAAGCTCCGATACATTCAGGTACCTTGGATCCGTGCTGCACGAGTCTGGCAACGTGGACGACGATGTCCAAGCACGTATAGGTGCGGCTTGGGCGAAATGGCGAGAGGTTACGGGCGTTGTATGCGACCGCAAAATGCCTCCGAAGCTTAAGGGACAGATATATAAATGCATCATACGTCCTGTCCTCCTGTACGGCGGCGAGTGTTGGCCGGCACTAAGCAGACACACCCAGGAGCTTCGCGTCACGGAGATGAAGATGCTGAGGTGGATGAGCGGCGTAACGCGATCCGATCGCATACGCAACTCATTCATCCGAGGTAGTCTTGGTGTCCGTGACGTGGGGGAAAAACTGCAAGAATGTCGTCTGCGATGGTATGGCCACATCATGCGCCGCCCTACGGAGTACGTTGGCCGGAGATGCATGAATATGGCTGTCCTTGGCGCTAGGTCTCGTGGTCGCCCTCGCATGCGCTGGCTGGACGTCGTCAAGTCCGACATGAGAGCCAATGGCCTTACTGCCAAGGATGTTGAAGATCGGGCAAAATGGAGCAAGCTAAGCCGGAAGGCGGACCCTGGCAAAAGCCGGGACTAACGCCAAGTTGAAGATAGACAATATTGTCAATAGGCATCTAAAATTGTTATTGAGTAGTGATAGCTCAGTGGTAACGGCCCCGACTTACGAGTTATAGGTCGCATGTTCAAGGCGCATTACTTTGTGTAATTTATTTCATCACCACAGCTCCCATAACAGTGAAGACAATAACATCGTGAGGAAACCGGCTTGTCCTAGATCCAAACATGTGATATCCACCAAACCGCACTGGGCCTGCGTGGTTGATTACGGCCCATTCCCTCTCTCTTAGAGAGGAGGCCTGAGTCCCAGCTGTGAGAACATTATAAGGCTGATGCTATGCAATGCTATTTAAAACTCAAAGTTTTTTTTTACATATCATTTATCCGCGAAACGAGACACAATAGTAAGACAATAACAGCGCGGTCGCATGAGACCAGTCGTAGATCTTGACCGCGATCCCACCTGATGATAAGCCGTGATGCAATCATAAATGGTGAAGCGTACTAGTTTATTATTCACTCTAGCCTTGAAGACACCCAAATTATAATCTCACGGGAAAACCGCAGCAGGCAAAGTCACCTTAGTCTCTAAACCAAACTTAACACAACCTTAATTAGCTTTAAAGCCTGGTTTCAAAATCCCTAATTAGTGTTAGTACGAGTAAAACAGTAAACAAAAGTTTCAACAATTAATTATAACATGTGGGATATGGAGTTTTGGGATTTACGATTAACGCGAGGAGTACCCCGACCATAATTTATTAACTTTGATACGTTTCGGCGCGTTCTCGGTAACATCTGGCGCGAGCGAGGAGAGGGGGATTGCGTGAGGGATGTAATTTGTAAGACAAACGTTGTCGTATGAGTAGATTAATGTGGGTTATATAGCTGGTAATTGTTAATGTGAGGAATTGCTTATTAAAGAAGTAATTTTTAATTTGCATACCTATTAGATGATTTAAATTACTGTGATTGTTTAATCATAATACATAAACACAGTATATTCTCATCCAAAATACAACAGTGTCTGAAAACGAAGTTTTTATGCAGTGCGTGTTGCCAGTAATGACATAATAATATTATTATGTTTCCAAAACGTGCTCGTTCACACTGGGTCTCATCAGAAAGCTTAAAGGGATCCAAAGACCTTTCTTCTTTTCAGTTCAGCTAAAGAGCGGCCACTGCTGGACATAGTACGTGGCCACCGCTCCAGAACTTTCCGTCCCAATCGACCATCTGTTCTACGAGCAATGTGCCCTGCCCATTGCCACTTAAGTTTTGCGATTCTTCGGGCTATGTCGGTAACCTTGGTTCTCTTGCGGATATCTTCATTTCTGATATGATCATGCAAGGAAAGTCTGAGCATAACCCTTTCCATTGCCCTTTGAGTCACTTTCAGAAAAACTATCTACCATCACATTTTCAACTCTACAACACTGACACAGAAGTTCATAGTTGTCCTGTAGAAACTAATTGGTACTAATTGCAGCTGTTCTCAGAAGCTGCCTACCCTCACTTCCCACAGCGTCACACACTCCAGAAGCCCGTATTTTATTAACTTATAACGATGTTTCATGTCAGACATGCTTGCCGGGAGCTCTGCTCCGTCTAGGAAAATGTTTAGCAGTGGTGTTTAAAGTGAAAATTATCTAGAACTAACTAGATTTTTTGTTTTGTAGTGTTTTACTTCAAGTTGGTTAACTAGTCTTAGTTAACCAACTTGAATCTCTATCGAAATCTTTTGGACGGATTTTTTTTAGCTTTTTTCACCCAATGAACATTTCTTTGATGGTCCCTTAATTAAAAATAGTTAGTTCAATTAAAAAGGTTTTAAGTTCAGGTATTGTGTTTTTATGTAATTGGTAGGTACTCAATTAATATTGTTTATAAAAAATAACGACGCTAAGCATCGCCACACTTAAATGACAGTAGGCAGGGCACATTGCTCGCAAATCACATGGTCGGTAGGGACGAAAGATTCTAAAGTGGCGACTAATCACCGGAAGACGAAGCGTTTGAAGGAGAACAAGGTGGACCGACCGAAGGAGGATCGAGGGGATTCGATGGATGCGAGACGCACAGGACCGGTCGTTGTGGAGATGCTTGGGGAAGGCCATGTCCAGCAGTGGACTTCTTTCGGCTGAAATGACGTTGATTTTTATAAATTAAAATTGCACATAACGTTATGACGTCTGGATTCCCTGAATAGGTGGGTAAGGAATTTCATATAGAAAAAAGTAGGAGTGGTATTTCTTGCCGGAGTCTGTGTTTCCTCATAGCTACAACCTGGGGATTTTTAAATCAAGAGTAAATAAGTTAGACGATACTTCTAGGCAAGCGTGCTCCATCGTTGACTAAGTCGTCGCTTTCCATTAGGTTTTTTTATATAGCGTACAGGTGAGATAGTAGTCAAGCTAGAGCCTATCAACAATGAAAAAAGTGATATTACAACCTTGTTCGCCAACCTTACCCGACACGAATTACTATTATATCGTTGTTTCATTCTCAAAAATGTAAACAATACAAAACACTCAGACCCAGAACAACAATCTGTAATTAAGAATTTGTTTAATGCAAGAATTAAACACGCAGCTTAGCAGAAAATCGCTTAAACCCTGCACCAACCATGACTTACGACCGTACAATTATTTATCTACAAAATCTGGCAACAGAAACTCACACCAAAAATAATATTTTTAAAGTATGTTTTTATTTTTGCCAGTCATATGTGAACAAATTATAACACGACTAACTTCTGGAGTAATTTGACCAACAGGAATATACAACGACGCATATTTATACAAAAAATGTTTTAAAAAATCCGGGTCTCATTGTATACAAATTAGTCTTACATTTCAGGAGGAAACCCTAATCTTTGTTGAATAATTTATGTTATAATGGCCTGAAACATACATCATACGATTGTTATAAAGGCAAAAGTTTGAGTGTCTGTTTGTTACATATTTACACTTGGATGGCTGAGCGAACTTCAATGATACTTGGTACCCGAGTAGAACATGTCCTGGAATCACACATAGAACACATTTTATCCTAGGAGTATGCTTCTTTGGGATGATTTTGTACTAACACACGGGCGAAGCCGCAGGTAGCTCATAGTATGATATTCTTTTTGCGATCTTTATTTTTTCTGTTTCATCTTACTTAATAAAAGGTTGGTACAAAAAAGAAACGAAAAAGAAGTATTTTAGGTGTCAAAGAAGTCTTTATTACCTCTTTCCTACTCACATGCGAGAGAGTCACTTCCCTCGTATATTTGAACATTTTCGACAAGCAAGTGCTAGAGTTATTTGAACAAAAGCCAATTATTTTCAAACTACTTCAGCTTCGCCCGCCTGAAAGTAGGTTTCTTCTCCACACAAACTTTGAACCCCCGCGTCATCGCCTTAGGGGGTGAGTTTTTCAAAACCCTTGCTCAGTGTTTGCTACGCCACAAAAAGAAGCCTTCAGCCTTTAATGATCCTAGTCCCAGTAGTCTGTTAATCAGGTCAAGGCTAGAGTGAATAGGCTCTTGATAAACTAGTGCGCCTCACCATCAACGATAGCATCACTGCTTAACATCAGGTGGGATCGCAGTCAAATATTAGTTTGTTTTACATAAAAAACAAGTTTCTCATTTTATATATGACTTTGTAAAGATCACTACATATTTTTAAGAAAAAAGTTTAATTTAAGCCTTATAAATTCAGTGCAGCCTCTCTAAAAACAAACGTACAGTTTAAAACTCAAAATGAGACCATCAAAGAACTTCAATTTCAATCGGTTTCGTTCAGAAGCGTCGATCTGCGCCCAGCCATGTAATCAAGGCCTTTTAATCTTTCGCTACTTTGTCGCACTGATTGCGACGGAATTACTAAGCTGGAGAGCCTGATAGGTCTAGATTTTGTTGCGGGTTTACGTTAATTTGTAAATAGAGAAATAATTTGTAAATGGAGTAACTAGTTTTAAATAGATTACTAGATATTCTAGGAAAGTTTCCATTGAAGATGGAACGGAATAAACGTTAAGATAAGAAGGAGATTAGTTTTACAGTGATTTTGAACACGTAAAACTCATAATACTGTGCAAACGCTTTAGCGTTTGCACAGTATTATTATTATTATAGTGTTATTATTATTATTATTAGTAGTAGTATTATTGTCCTGGAACAATTTTCTTATCAATGATATTGAGATCACCCTCCGACTCCTCCCGCGTCAGGGCGTCTCCTAACGCAGCAACTGGGGCCTGAGGATATCCTTACAATACAGCGGCAGAAGGAGGTGACCTGGACCAAAGCCCGGCGTGAAAGCGGGGCACACCTCCACCGCGCTTCACCCGGGAATTTATTTTACCTGACCCAACACAAGAACCTCCCGAACTTATTAGTCCGTTGAGGACCTGCATGATGCTGAAGGTAAGAACGTAATGGTGTCTCTCTAGCTAGTTTATAGCACAAAATACATTCAACTTGATCACATTAACTTGACGCTTGGTGTTGATGACATTGTGTTCAAAAACAATATAACAACAACAGAAAACTAGCGACGAACTAGCGAAATTATCGACGCGTGTATCGATAACAAAGATGCTGACTATACCTGACGCTTGTAGGGCGAGCTAAGGGAATGCGGTGGGAAGCAAGGGGATTCTCGCATTTCAGAGATGCGTCAAGTTAATGTGACCGGATTGTATGTTTCGACACTCTCAAGGGAATCAAAGTTCGAAGGGTACTTCCCGTTAACCAAGAATATTGAAATTGACACAAATAAAGGTTTTACAGCACAGGTGTAGGAATAAATCTGAAAAAAAGTCAATCTGTTGTGACGTCACAAAAAACCTGCCTTTATTAACATTGTGTAAAAATTTTAAACTCTCAAATCGCTGTCTCCTTCAAGTTTCAGTAGCGTCACAGGAATGGTGCCACTAAAACCTTTTAGCACATGAATTTTACAAAGGCGAAAGCTTGTGTTTATGTTTATTTATTCACGCTCAACTGGATTTGAATGAAAATTGATAAAGAAAGAAATTTATTCAGCATCCACACTGACACAGAAGGAAGAAATGCAAAAGTTTACACTATGAGATGAAATAAAAACAACAGCATTTTACATTGCGTGTCTCTCAGCCAAACCAAACCAAATAGCACACATGGTACTTTTTATCCCGGGATTGTGTTCCTTTGGGATCATCATCATCATCGTCTCAGCCGAAAGACATCTACTGCTGGAGATAGGCCTCCTGGAGATAAGCGTCGCCACAACGACCAGTCCTGTGCGTCTTGCATCCATCCGATACCCGCGACTCTCGCCAGATCATCGGTCCACCTTGTGGGGCGTCTCCCAACGCTGCGTTTCCTGGTACGCGGCCGCCACTCCAGAACCTACCGTCCCCAAGAACCATGCGTTCTGTGATAATTTTTCCTTTGGGATAATTTCCTACAATTACGCGGTCAAAACCGCAGACACCATCTAGTGTAAGCGATAAAACCGTCACCGCTCTTAATGTCGCCGCCGCCGCATCGTTACTTTTTATTTGTTACACTATAACGCGCACTTTAACTGTTCCATGTAAAGTAATATTGAAATTTGAAGGTTTTTATAGTCTGGACGACGTTTCACTTTAATGGAGCTTCGTCACTCTGCGTGAATGTAAAATGTTATTGAATTGAATTTGCTTGAATGTAGAGGTCGTTAACAGATAGTTTGAGAACTGAAGAGGATTAGGGAATCATAATGGAGTCTAGACTTTTACCTTATAGCCTTGGAATATTATAAAGCTTACAAAAGATTTTTTTTTAAATATTAGAGGACAAAATGTCCCAAAACTCTTCTCTAGTTGTCAATTCGTCCAAAGATATAGGTATTCCACATAACTTGAATACATCGTAAAAGGTGTGTTGCTTGGTGTAGGGCAAGTAGTGAGACAGTATGAACCCTGCAGCGTCACGTAGATTGAGCTTTGTGCTGTGTGTTATGTGGACAAAATGTCTCACAACTTTCCCTCAAAGAGATGGCAACAAAACCGTGGGCACAGTAGCGTCGAAGCATACTGGGGTCATGATTTCGCTACTGAAACGAAAATCCAGAGTTCTGGAACGCAAAGCAAAAAAGGTACATAGGAGGGCGCGCGTGGGTTTTAAAAATACACAAAATGATTTGATTGTGTTGTGAAAAAAAAAATTGATTGCAGCTTTACGTGCTTTGGCAGGCAAAGAGTGTCAGTAAAATCCTAAATAAACTTTAACTCGCCTTTGTACATGAATTGTCAAATTATTGTGTGTGAGAATTGAAAAATTTACATAGGTATCTACTTGCCCAGTTCCATATCCGCATGCATGCATTCCATATCCATACCTTATGCATGAGAGGCCTTAACTACTGGAATTCTTGGATAATCATCATCTATCATCTATGATGATTCATCATCTACCTAGCCTTTTCCCAACTATATTGGGGTCGACTTCCAGTCACGCCGGATTTAGCTGAATACTGGTAATGGTATTTTACGAGGCGCGGCTGCCTACCAGACCTCCACAATTCTTGGATAATAAATATTAGTCATGAATACCTGGAATTTACTAACAAAACGCATAGTTTCCTTTACGTAACTACCACTGCAAGTCCACACCGACCCACAGCTGGACAAATTCTTTTTTTATTGGTAAGAAAATTGGTACAAGATTGCCGTTTACGCGAACATCTTCAGACAATTCCGAAGAGATCTCCAGAGGGAGTGCAGAATGAAAATTACATGCGGCGTTATCTCCAGGGTCATTGTGTAATATAAATTGGTATTGTAGTCAGGATTTCAAGTCGTGATGCCGGCTTCAAACTGCAATACTGATGGTTATGCAATTTATTGTTGGGTAAAATTGCATTTAGATAGATAGCTAAAATGGTTAACAGTAAAAGTTACAGAATAGAACTTATTAATTGTATATGTTATCGTAAAATTGTAAATCGTTAGATTATAATCTATCTCGCGAGATTGTAAATTTTCTGTCATTGGGAACCAGAACATGCTTTTTATTAAGATGGGAAAATGACTTCGAGCCGTCGGAGCTGGAGGGTGTGTCAGACTTCTACTGACAGGAGTGGGGTTTACCACTCCTGTTCCTTTTTTGCCCTAATTCAAGGGCCCCGAGTTCCCTTTCGTCAACCCAGGACCCAGTAGGCTTCCACCCTGCCAGTTCCAGGCTGAGATTATAGTAAGACGTATGTTTTTCGGTAAATTATAATTAATCTATCGAAGTAAAATTACAATCTATCACGCTATAAATTGTCAACTGTCTGAAGGCTATCCCAGATAAATCGGTCTTCTGAGAGACAGATCTATGTCCACAGAGCTATGCTCGGTGGCTAACACTAACTTAGTTATTTTTCAAACTGCACTTCTTTGCATTCAAATTTATTTCACTTCTACACTATTTCATATTATTAATTCTAAATCCGTGAGTTATTTTCAATACGAAATCAATTTACAATCACCAAAACACTATTTGTTTACAATACAAACGAATTCATCAAACATATGTGGCGGTAGAGTACAATCATGAAGTTCCAATCAGCTCTCGACATGCGTTCCGTTCTATGCTATTTCACTGTTCATTTCGATAGATTTATAGTCATCATCTACCTTTTCCCAACTATATTGGGGTCGGCTTCCAGTCAAGCCGGATTTAGCTGAATACCAGTATTTTACGAGGAGCGGCTGCCTACCAGACCTCCACAACCCATTAACTGGGGTAACACGTGTAGCGACTACGATCATCGACATCTACACATGACGTCACAGAATCCTGCATCGCGCAAGCGAAGTTCTCCGCGCGATTTGAATAGATACAACAGCCCGAAATCATCTATCGGGCAGTAGCCCACCGGACATAACACCTCGTCCGGTCGGAGGATCCTCCCTTTTCAACGGAGGTATGTGGGACTTTACTCTCTGTTCCGCTACCTTCCAAACTGGTGACCCTCGACCATGAACGTCAGCGCAGCCTTCGTGCAGCAACCATGTCGTGACGTCATCATCACTTCCTCAAGCTTTCGAGCAGCGAGCCACGTAGCCAGCACGGCACTGAGGATATCATGACCACCAGCATGCCTACCTGGTCATACCTGGTCATCACCTTCAGCCTCATCATCGACCTTGGCACACCGCACTTTAGGCCAGTCATATGAAGAGCTATGAAGAACCTCTCCTGGTCGACGCCAGCAATCAAGCCCTATGTCGCACAGTCCGGCTCCGACTCACTGGAGCCAGCTGTATAACTCCGACCCACTGGAGCCTGCAGCATCATCCCGACTCACTGGGACATCATCATCCCGACTCACCGAGAACTATGCGATATCCGGTTCCGACTCACTGGAACCAGCAGCATTACTCCGACTCACTGGAGCCTACTGCACCATCCTGACTTACTGGGATAGCACCACCCCGACTCACTGGGGCATCACCGCAGACAGTTCCGACTCACCGAGAACTATGCGGATACCGGTTCCGACTCACTGGAGCTTGCAACATAGTCCCGACTCACTGGGACAACACCACCCCGATTCACTGGGGCATTACCGCAGCACAAAGTTCAGACAGCACCTCACTGTGAACTATGCGGTATTGGGTTGAAACCCACACACAAAAGCAACCTACCGCTGACCTGGCACGCATCATAACAAGCATCATGGACTATCGATCTCCGATCTCCGGAGGGGAGTGATGTAGCGACTACGATCATCGACATCTACACATGACGTCACAGAATCCTGCATCGCGCAAGCGAAGTTCTCCGCGCGATTTGAATAGATACAACAGCCCGAAATCATCTATCGGGCAGTAGCCCACCGGACATAACACCTCGTCCGGTCGGAGGATCCTCCCTTTTCAACGGAGGTATATACTTTACCCTCTGTTCCGCTACCTTCCAAACACGGTACTTCATGGCAAGACTGGAGTCAGATAATAATATACCGAAAAAAAAACCCTCGGTTGTCAAAAAGTATCCTAAGTGCTATTCGAGGAGCTGGTCTACCCGTGTACCAAGTTTCATCGAAATCCATTCAGTGGTCTTTGTGTGAAACATCTGTAAATAGAAACTTTCGCGTTTATAATATTTCTGGTTTTCTTCATCAGTTCTATTTCAACAAATGTCACTTTCAGACTGTAGATTCGTTCTGAATTAATATTTGTGGAGTTCCCTCAATTCCTTAGGTATAGATCCCATCATCAATACTAAACTTTAGAAAAGATGGGACCAATTTGGAAGCATAATTATCATCATCATCATCATCTCAGTCGAAAGACGTCCACTGCTGGACACAGGCCTAAGGAAGGAAGCATATCGTTTTAAGCAAAAAAAGAATTTTCCAAATTGGTTCATAAATTACAAAATTAAACAAGTGTAACAAAAAAAAATTAAAACTACGAATACAGAGAACCTCCTACTTTTGATTTAAATCGGTTGAAAGTATACAGGCAATCAGTCATTTCGATGCTGCTTTAACGCTTTCTATGCAAATAAAGTAATAATATCGAATTAATATTAATCGAAAAGCAATAATTACGTATTCCTCATTAATTGCATTTTAAAGCCTATTAAATTACTGTGAAAGGCACAGAACTGTATCGAAATTGCAATCAATACTACTCGTAATTACTTGTATACGTGTCCCAAATAAAATGAGAACGAATGATACTCCACTTTATAATGTAAATCCAATCTATATACATAAAACAAAGTCGTGTTTGTTACTACACTTATAACTCGAGATCTGCTGAACCAATTTTCATGGTTATTGATTCGTTGGATTTGTCTCCGCCCTGAATAGCAGAATACATCTTAAAAACAAAAAAATCTAATAAAAAAAAAACAAATGTTAGATAAAGTAGGGTAGGTAGGGTAGGGTAGGGTAGGTAGGGTAGTGTAGTAGGGTAGTGTAGGGTAGTGTAGGGTAGTGTCGGGTAATGTCGGGTAGTGTAGTAGGGTAGTGTAGGGTAGTGTCGGGTAGTGTCGGGTAGTGTAGTGTAGGATAGGTAGTCATTTGACGGGAGCGAAGCCGCGGGTAAAAGCTAGTATTAAATAAAAGATCGAGTTATTTACTATTAAATTTTATTTTGGCACTGGATCAGTCGTTGTTAAATCAACCTTATGTTAAACAGTTAAGATTCAAAATGGCACTTCGTTTGTTTTTAACATTACAATGTATAAGGGCACAATTGCACGCATCACGTTCTGGTTAATACATTTGTTTTAATAAAGTTTATTTGAATGTAAATGTAGCGAAAATATTTAATGAATAAAATGAATAATCGCTTGTGTGCTCTTCACATTAATATATGAAGAATTCTGCTTAACTTATGTCTTCTAAAATAATTACAATTTGTATGAAAAATTTAATTGTAAGGAAAATTTCATTTAGCTTGTAAATAAATTATCACATAATACTATATTGAACACCAACAATACAACACAAGACAAACATTTATAAAAGTAGTATACATACTCGTACAGTAGAAAATAATTAGTTTCGTGTTTTCTTCGTTGAATTTTATAATATTACTCTGATTTTGAAAAGTAGAAACCATTGAAAACTTATCATAACTATAAGTTATGTTTGAAAAAAAAAAATAAAAATATTTAGGTACACAAAACTGTCCTTTGTCATATTTTGAGCATTTTTACCATCAAAACGATAAATCGTTTATTGATTGGATAGTACATTAAAAGTGATAAATATAAATAGAGGATAATGTTTGCAATTTTCATCACTCTTTCAAAAGACAGTAGACGTCTTTCTTAGACATAAGCTTTCCCCCAAGTGTTGCAACAACGATCAGTTCTGACCGTCTCATATCCTTTGGATTCTTGCGACTCTCACCAGGATCGCATTACGAATTTCCATGTGAAAACAAAACAGTTGTATAATAATATCAGACATATCTTTAAACAACAACTATGGTTCTATGAAAATAGTATCTTTGTTGGCCGGAATCGTTTTCCATAATTTTCTCTAAAATATATAACATTTCTCCAGATTCCAGTCACCAGTTGAGCTCCAATTCTGTGAAGGAAAAGGAACCTTAACACGTAGGCACAGGGTTAGAATTCACTAAGGCACGGTCTCCTGATGGGTGTGTCTTCACGGGCTTCGGTGGTGGAATGCAGCTCTTGGGAGTACCTTCTGTTGTACCACAAGAGTACCACGAGGCAGACTAGACAGAGGATTATGAAGAACACCAGCATGAAGAGGAGGTATAGCTGGAAAGAAAGAAAGAAAAGATGTTGAGTTAAATTTGGAAGATGAAGAATCACTATTATCTGGTTTATACAAAATAATGTTCCTGTTTGGATATGAACCCGCGACCGCAACTCGTAAGCCGGAGCCGTTACCAGTTACCAATGGGCCAACACTACTCGTTCAGAGGTCAATAAAACAAAATATGTTTTTCACAAAAAGTTTGTAGTTTGTGACTTTAATTAAAAGAGAATAAATTGTTATTGTATCCTGAATAAATTCACCAATATTGTTAAAAAAATAATTAACAGAGATAATTAAAATAGACAGATACTACAAACTTTTCTGTGGATAACATTTTTGAAACCGGAATATGTTTGACATTTGAATTGTGTGAAATATACCCAGAAATGCGTTACGGTACCAGCAACACAAAAACGTTACGTTTTTTGATTTCGGTAAAATATTATGTGTAGCTGAAAATATATTTCTGAAAATTTCTTTTATGAATTGCGTGAAATACACGTTTCCAGTAACATAAAACAATACTCTTTTTGTTTATTATGAACAATAAACATGGGGTTAATTAACAATATGTTTTAGTTAACATACTTTTTCATCTTACTGAGGAGCTTGTGGCTAAATAATAACAGCCGCACAGGTCGATCTTCAAGGTTAAGCAACGCTTGCCTAGTTTGGTCTGTGGATGGGTGACCATCTTAACATAACGAGTTTCCTCCGTGCCTCGGCAAGCACGTTAAGCCGTAGGTCCTGGCTGTCATTTGTAGATGTTTGGCAGTCGTTACGGATAGTCAGAAGCCAGTAAATCTGACTCCAGTCTTGCCATGAAGTACCGTGTTACCCCAGTTAATGGATTGTGGGGGTCTGGTAGGCAGCCGCTCCTTGTAAAATACTGGTATTCAGCTAAATCCGGCTTAACTAGAAGCTGACCCCAATATAGTTGGGAAAATGCTAGGCAGATGATGATGCCTTTGTCCCATATTACTTGGGTTTAACGACACACGCTTTTTTCTTCTTTTCTGTCCTGTCACCTGTCCTACACTAGCTAACTCATACAATTCATCCATCTATTTTTTTATGCTCCCTTTCCCATTCCATCCATCTACATGTAGAGACTACATGTACAGACAGAACCCTTTTAGTTACATGAGTTTCATCCTTTCTCTTCTATGACCAGCAAACATACCAATTTGCCAAAAGAAAAGGACCATTTAATTCTCCAATATTGAAAGTGCATAAAGCGCCAACAAAATTAAACCAAAAAAGCTTTATAATTTTTAATAAAATCAACATTTACTTCATTAAACGTCCATTACAAAATTAATTGAGCATTCATTACCACACGCTGAAAGGAAACTCCGGACGCTGCTCAATTCTAGGAAAAATAACATTGTTCAATATTCATCATCATCTACCTAGCCTTTTCCCAACTATATTGGGGTTGATATTGGGGTCGGCTTCCAGTCAAGCTGGATTTAGCTGAGTACCAGTATTTTACGAGGAACGGCTGCCTACCAAACTTCCACAACCCATTAACTGGGGTAACACGGTACTTCATGACAAGACTGGAGTCAGATTTCCTGGCTTCAGAATATCCGTAACGACTGCCAAAGATCTACAAATGACAGCCGGGACCTACGGCTTAACGTGCTTTCCGAAGCACGGAGGAAACTCGGTATGTTAAGATGGTCACCCATCCATAGACCAACCTTGGCAAGTGTTGCTTAACCTTGAAGATCGACCTGTGCGGCTGTTATTATCTAGCCACGAGCTCCTCATCAACATGTTCAATATTGACGCATGCGTTTCAACGAACTTTATAAACTACGTTAAAACTGAAATAACAAACATGGGATACAGTGTTTTCTTTTAATTACTGAATCCATCAGCAGTCAATCTATCGATGGATTTGAGGTAATGTCAAAACATATCGGCTAATATTGGGCGTAAACAAAACGGTAATAGACTTTTGGTAAATGGTGAACAAAGTATCTGCGTACAGAAGGTATTGGTTGGTTAATTCATACATCTTTTTTATCTTTTACGACAGTGTTGCTAATTTTTTGGCAGGGTAATCATCCAAAGACAACCAATTTGAATAAACTTCTTTTTGAAACTATTTTTGAAGTTGCAGGAAGTATTTTACGAAGAAAAAGTAGGATATTTTTTACAGTTAACCGTTTTGTTTTCAATCTGTTTCTAACTTAACCTTTAAGTACCGACGTGCACTTTTTGTAACGTTAGTACTGACGTGAGGTCTGACAGACCGCGGTAAAAATTCTGTGTTTTTTTTAACAAAAGTGAATGTTTGATTAAATTTCTGTGCATTATGCTTAAAAATAAAGGGTTGTAAGAAAAAAATAAGTATAGAAAGAAACTCAAATTATTTTTATTTTGTAATATAAGGCGATAACAATATTTGGCCTGAATTTTGAAGGAAAATCCGGCTATTCGATATAAAAAATGAAAACAAAAAGAATACCGCTCACAGAAAAACAAAAATATATTTTATTGTATTAAGACTATTATAACTTTTAGAAAAAATAAATATCAAGTCAACCTTCAGAAAAAGAAAATGTCCACTGCCCGACTACAATTTAAATTTTTAGCTTATTCAATTCACATTTGGTTATCGTACTGTAAAAAAACATGTTTTTTTGCACGAATAACATAGCGCACGTCTATTTTCTTTTGTTTTTGGGTAGATAAGTCAACTTATTCAGCTTGATTTTTAGGTGTATCTGGCTTATCAGAACCAAATACTCGCCAAAGTCACAATCCCTCGCGAAAAACTTGGATTCGATTTATTTGCATATCTGGGATTAATTTCTTTGAGTACTATAAAACTGTCCCAGGACTGCCTGAAGTCCCTGACGTGAAATTTAAATATTTTAGTAAAAATAACAATAAACTGTAAGAAAAACAAAACAAAAAAAACTAACGTAAGTACCGACGTGACGCCTGAGAGACCGCTTTGGAATTTCAAACAGTAATTACTCACCAAATGCGAACGTGACGATACCACTTTCTGCATCTACATCATCATGGATACTGTTCTTGCAGCTACTAAAAAGCGGCGATTGATATTCCTCAGCGAAAGGGGTAAACTAACAAGTGAAGTACCTGCCGGGGTCTAATACACCGCACGTCGGTACTTAAAGGTTTAAATAGGGTAAGCTGTTAATTAAAATAGCTTCTTGACAGAACCACATTTTTAGTTTAGCAAGTATGTTGTTAAAATTATGAACAAGTAAAGTGTCACATAAGGGATTATAATGATCTCTATTAATAGTCGATCTCAGTCAACATCTTCCTGGCTTTTTCCCTTGTCACTTGCGGTTTGCGCAACAGGCTTTTCCTTTCATTCTTTCCTGTCATTTCCTGCCATGCATTACGCGAACACTGACCTTTTCTTCGATATCGCTTCTCACAAACTCCATTCATTTTTTCTTAGGCCTACCTCTGCCTCCGTATCCATATGCATGTATACTCATAGTACTTTTTGTGTTTCATCCTTCTTCATCATATGACCGTACCAAAACAAACGATTCTCGTACAACTCTTCAGCCAATCTCTACAAGATTTCAATCTCTAGTCAAAAATATATAATTATGTTCTTATTTAAGACGTATGGATTTTTTAAAATTCAATTCCTTGGGTACTAGGAAAAATACAAAGAAGGAACAGAAGTGGATTTTAGTCAGTAAATTCTAACACGCCCTCCCGATTCCCTAGAATTCATTGGATGTTCCCCACTTAAAAAGGCCACTAAGAATTTACTAGTAAAACGATTGCATACAATTTTTCTGGAATAAAACTTCAACCAACTCTACATTGCTTCAAAAAAACTCGATATCTACTACATTATTACGACCTTTATAAAATGTTATGCGAATCTACCACTGAATAAAAACATATCGATTTCCCGCTGAAATAGACTATAATATCGCTGAGACAGAATTTTAAAAAACATTAGAACTTTCCATTTAGATTAACTTTAAACTTCGGGACACGTTCCAGAACTAGCGACAAAGCTATTTTGGAACAAAAAAGGAGAATTGTGCTATCTACATGTCCAGTAGATACTCTTTTCTCGTCTTTTATGTCTGTTTCCAAAAGTTATAAATCGTTTTATCTCCGAGCCATTGAAACAGACAAACTTTTTGCTAAAATCGCCACGACTGTAAACTTTCACCTCAATACACGTGTAGGTACACTTTCAAGGTCATCATCATCTACCTAGCCTTTTCCCAACTATATTGGGGTCGGCTTCCAGTCAAGCCGGATATTGCTGAATACCAGTATTTTACGAGGAGCAGCTGTCTACCAGACCTCCACAAGTCATTAACTTGGGTAACACGGTACTTTATGGCAAGACTGGAGACTGCACTTTCAAGGTAAGGTTACGTAAAGTTCAGTAGAAAACCAGTGTCAGGCCACTGCTACGTAGTTATTTGTTTATTCTTTACTAGCTGTTGCCCGCGACTTCGTCCGCGTTAAGTTCGTTAAACTGCACAAAAGTAACCAATAATTCTACATCATCATCATCTGCCTAGCCTTTTTCCCAATTATATTGGGGTCGGCTTCCAGTCAAGCCGGATTTTTTTTTTTCTTTTTTTTTTTTTTTTCGGACCAAATATTCTACACTTGCGAATAATTCCGAAAGCATCCAATTCATTCATTTTACTTTCACATAAAACAGTTTAACTTGATTGCTTTTTTTAGTAGGGAAATAATCCAATGACTTCTCTCTCTCTTAGCTGACGCATCAGGGCGTGTCAGATTTTAACTGACCAAAACCCACTCCTATGTTCTTTCTTTGCCTTGCGTTCCAGGGCCCCAGGAATGCCTTTCAGAAGCGAACCCAGTAGGCTTGGCGACCCTGATGGGTCTCTATGGTTTTGCTGACATCTCCATGAGGCACGCTTGGAACACTACCCGCCGTCGAATCGGTCTCGGTGTAGATATATGGTTACCGAACGGTCGGACGGCGCTCCATTCAGACACGGTAAATTCAGGAGGTCTGCACCGGATCAAGGAGGAAAGGACGCGCGGTTGTCACCACTGTGTGGACCGCCCGGAGGACATGGTGGAGCACACGGTAGAGGTGTGCCCTGCTTGTGCGGAGCGCCGCGCCGCCGTGTCCTTGTAGAGTCTATCGGCTGCGGCGACCTCTCTGGGCCCTGGTACAGGCCATGGTCCAGAGCGAGGAGGGGTGGTGAGCGGTCGCCTCCTTCTACGAAGCAGTAATGCTAGCAAAGGAGGCTGCCAACCGCGAGCGCCGCCGCCGAGATCCCGATCCCGATTTCAGACCACCGTAGGCGTGGGCTCGCGGACGGCGAGCAGCACGCCGTCCGGCAGTCTGGTAATAATCTGGACCGAGCCTAGTCGTCAACGGCGCGTTCTGTCCCACGCGCGCCTCAAGGAGATGTCAGCAAACTGTAGGGGCCCGGTAGGGCCAAAGCCTCTGGGGAACACGGAAAATCCGAAAGGTGCTCACCGTGTCCCCCAGATCGAAGGAACGAAGGGGAACGGGGTGGGGTTTAGTCAATAAGAGTCTGACACGCCCTCCCGCTCCGCCCAAGAGCGTGAGCAATCATGCTGATGGTTCTCCTTCCAAAAAAAAGCACCACTAAGTAAGTGTAAATAGTACATACTTATGTAGGCTGGAAAAAAAGTGCATAAAGTAGTTTTTGTTGTCAAAATATATGAATGGTCAGCACAAAGCTGATCCTAAAATCAATAGAAGGTTTAGTATTTGACTTTTTTTTATTTGAGGTAGTTATCCGGCTCTAGGTGGAGCAAGTGGTCTTTTGCGGACTAAATTCCACCATGTTCCTTCAGTTGCCATTTACGTATCAGGGCCACTAACTTTTGCACGCCTCAGTTATTAGGTAAGTACTTCGGTATATTCTCTCCTTAAAGAGTAACTACAGAGGCGTCATGGCGTTCTCACTTTTTGCATTATGCAAGTACTAACCGAACTTGAGTGTTTCGAGAGGTAGATATTTTGGATTCGGCGCGAAGAAAAGGCCAAGTCACCATTCTGCGGAACGCCCGGAAAACACGGCTGATGTTACGAAGCCTACTCCGCTAGGCGGAGCACCGCTAAACAGTAGTTTTGGCGTCAAAATCTGAATCCTACTGCCCTAGTTTGGGTCAATGTATGGGGCAAGACCTCCTCTTGCCCTGCCAATGGATTAAACCTGCTATCGTGAGAAAGACATCCTTAAGCCTCCTATTGTCGTGTAGACATTTCTTAGGTGTCATTAGTCACAAAGCGATTCCCGACGTTTTTAGTTATTTAAATTATCCGTTTGTTTAGGCAGATTTTTTACTTGGGGTGATATTTGACTGATGCCTTAATACATCATACGGAGTTTTTTTTCAGCAGGTACTACCTTCTTTACCGAGAGTTAACTTTGCAATTTATGAATTAAATTACCTCTTGAGTGCGTGCATTTTTACTCAGCAGACTTCACATTATTGATGGTCAAACATGGTCAAACGCAACCTGTGATGCGATTTTAAACGGGTACAGTTTGCAGAGCTGTAAAAAACCCACCATGTTCCTTCAGATGACCTTTGAAAACAATTTCTCAAATCAATTCTATCTACCTATACTATGATAGCACAATTCATAAGAAATAGACTTCGCAACAGACCGTGCAGCAGGAATCGTAATATTTTAATTTCGCCATAACTTCAAAACCAAACGTCCAATTTTAATTATTCAAAGACCAAATATTATCTACATAAAACTGTACTTAGTGATAAAATAATTTATTTTGATAAGGGTTAATAGCATGAGTAAAATAAATGCGTTTAAATGTAGTCCAAAAAAATTCAAGATTTTTAGGTAAAAAAAATGGTTGTTGTGCCTCACTCGACATAGATAGGTATAGTGTTTCGCGGACTTTTTTGTAGATATTTATAAGATCTACAATTAATTAGAACATTTTATAGTTCTATCTTTTACAGTTTAGGCAGCGTACGCAAAATAAGTAATTTTTCTGGTTGATTTTTTACACCTAAACCTAAATATCTTACGGAACCCTATTTTTTTTCAGAATAAAATTTAGCCTATGTTACTCGTGGATAATGTAGCTTTCGAATGGTGAAATTATTTTTAAAAACGGTCCAGTAGTTTTTGAGCCTATTCATTACAATCAAACAAACAAAGTTTTCCTCTTTATAATATTAGTATAGATGCAACGCATTGTACAAAGGCGGACTTAATGCCATAGGCATTCTCTACCAGTCAACCTAGGATGGTGAAGAGACAATATGGTAGGTGCATAAAAAGTCAATGTAATCTAGAAGACAAAAGTAAGTATAAAAGGTATATATAATAGAGTTAAAATAAACATACATATATATTCAATATAATAAATACCAATATATATATATATATATATACATATTAATATGAAGTTAGGAAATGATAATTCTGAGACGATTCAGCCATCAGTGTAGGAAATAATTTCGCAATTTATTTATTTACATGGTCACACCACAGTACTATGGACCTAAGCTTTAGTCAGTCAGTATATTATGATTCCAGCCGCTAGTTGAAAAACGCCATTTACTTATTAGATATCGGATATAAAGAGCAATGTATAGGTGACCATTCAGTCATTTTATAAGGACCACGAGACGATAGACGAAGCGTTATATTCTAGGTGCGCCTTAAAGAGATGTTAGCAAAATTGACTGGGCCAGCTAGGACTGATGCCTGCTGTGACCCTCGCAAGGGGTAACAAAAGGAACACTCTTGGTCCAGTCAGTAAAAGTGATACTCTTGCTCCATCTAGAGCAGGAGAAGAAGTTGGATGAATTTCCACGTATAAAAAACTCTAATGGGGCTGACATACTCAGGTAAAAGCCCCTAAATAAAATAAGATAAAAAAAACTATTATTTTAATGATGAATTAGGCTAGGTGTATTTAGTATCAACAAACTGATATTGCCTGCCTACCTCCTGGTAACATCCAGAATCAAAATCTGCATATTTTCTCAGTTTCCAAACTCGGCACAGAAAGCGCTCCTCATATTTTGCCTACTCAACTCCTTCCAGCACCATCTAATCTTATTATTATTATCACTAATGCTGACACAATGCCCCTTTATCTAGACCCCAGGTATCCTTAAACCTCTAAAGCCTACATTAAGGCCCACACAAATAAGTTTTCATAAACCTAAGTCCTAAAACCAACTACAGATTATGAAAGGTCTCCCAAAACTAATAAAAGTATCCAACGCCATGTTTTCATTTCATTACGAAATCTCCATATTCTAGGCAAGCCTCTCCTACCCACTTGGCTTAACAAATATGTAAGAAAAACATCAACTTTTGGGGAAACATAAATATTTTTGAGTCCATGAAGCTTTCAGTAACAGCAGGTTGTATAAACATGTTTTCTTTGCAAATTAAGATGAGGTTTATGTTAACTTTTGTCATTTGTTTGTAGGTTTTACGGGTTTGCTTCATGAGTATCTGATTTTGAGTTGATAAGAGATTAGGAGTTAGGTTCTGCAAGAGAACCAAGGTTATTGACATAGCCCGAAGAATCGGCAAACTTATGTGGCAGTGGGCACATTGCTTGCAGAACGGAGCGTCAATGGGGACGAAAAATTCTAGACCGGCGGCCACGTACCGGAAGACGCAGCGTTGGAAGGCCTCCCACAAGGTCAACCTGGCGAGGATCGCGAGAATCCGATGGATGCGAGACGCACAGGAGCAGTCGTTGTCGCAACACTTGGGGGAGGCCTACCTATGTCCAGCAGTGTACGTCTTTCGGCTGAGATGATGATGATAAAGACTGGGGTTAGATAGATCCAAAAAGTGACCGCAGTCCTGGAATATAAAGGACCACTGAAAGAACACAGGTGGATTTTGGTCAGTAAAAATCTAAAGTGTCACTCTATCGACCGCTGAAAGAGTAATTTGATGAATTCCCGCTTCAGAAAAAGAGGTGGTAAAAAGTAGCAGCAACAGTTTTGGTTAATACTAATTTTTAATAGGGATAGAAAATCTTTTAGTCAAGAGCAACTTAAAAATCAAGGAGAAATTCTTTCTACACAAACGTAACGCATATTGGAATCATTTTAGCTCTTATTAGTTAGTACTAGGGGTGATCCAAAAGTAATGATAATCAATATGAAATAAGGATATTTTAACTATAAACAAATTATATTTATCTATATAGTCTCTTAGCAAGTCAATACATTTAGTCCATTTTTTTTTAATTCCACAATTCGCTTTGAAAAAAAATCTTTGGCTTAGTCATCCAAAAACGCCTCTACAGTAGTCACCACCTCGTTATTATTGTCATTTTTTTTGCCTCAAAGGTGTTTCTTGGGCCGAAAAAAGAGGTATAAGTCACTGGGTGCCAGGTCTGGAGGATAGGGTGGGTTTTCAAGCAATTTGAATCTCGTTTCTGGAATGGCAGCCATCGCAACTGCGGCTTGTGAGCCGGTGTGTTGTTTTGGTGAAACAACACTCTAACTCGAAGTTTGCGACGTTTTTTTTCTTGGATGACCTGCCGCAATCTTCTTATTTGGTCTGCGTAGTAAGAGTCCATAATAGTGGCTCCTTTTTCCAAGTATTCCACTATTATAATTCCTTCAGCATCCCATAAAACGGACGCCATAACCTTTCCTGCCGAACTTGACTCATTGAATTTCTTCAGCGACGGGAAGAGGCTCGTTTCCAAGTCTTAGACTCTTGTTTCATTTCTGGATCAAAATAGTAGATCCTGGTCTTATCCATAGTCACGAAACGAGACAAAAAAAAATCCTGATCCGTCTGGAACTTTTCGAGATTCGCCCTCGAAATGTCGACACGTTTTGATTTGTGCTCGTCGGTTAACATTCTCGGCACCCAACTTTCAGAGACCTTTTTCATATGCAGTTTGTTCGCAATGATTCTTTGAACACTTGTCATATGACATCCCTATGATCTCAGCTACATGCTTTATGGTCAATCTTTGACCTGCAAATTCGATATCTTCGACTTTTTTTACTTTTTCTGCAGTGTGGGACGTGGGTGGGCGTCCCTCGCCATGTTCATCTTCTGTGGATGTTCTACCCAGCTTGGACTCCTTTGACCAGCGCGCAACTGTGGAATATAAAGGAACAGAGTCCCCTTATGTTTCCACTATGTCACTTTGTATGTCTTTGGTAGATTTTTTTTCAAACAGAGGTACTTAATGACAGCTCTGATTTAATTTTTCTCCATTTTGATTTTTACTCTCCGACTGTTCGTATTCAAATGAATGTAACTCCCTGTAATCGTGGCTTATTTTTATGATTTTTTTATGATGAAGTACTGGATATATGAGGAAACAAAAAAAAAATATTTCATATTTTTACGTGCCCTACAAATGTCCGATTATCATTACTTTTGGATCACCCCTCGTATAAGGGACCAACTTGGATATCATCATGATCATCATCATTTCAGCCAAAAGTCGTCCACTGTAGAATATAGGCCTCCCTCAAGTATCAACACAATGATCGGTCCTGTTGGCTCCCGCCACTTTAAGTTAAGCAATATTAAATTAAGTTTTTTTGCCTATCTAAAATAAACCAGATGTAGAAGAAGATACAGAATATTTTTTTAAATTCTAGTAAACTTACAATTCAATTACTGAAGCCCAAAGAAACACAGTTAAAAAATAATAATACACAACAGCACAATTTAATATCTGAAATCGAAGATTTGAATTTGGCGTACATAGGATATATTACTATATTGAAAATACTTATTTGAAAGGTGAAATTGTACTTGTTTTACTTAGTTTAAAAGTAGCGTTTAAAAAACAATCAAAACAAAAACAACAGCTGTTACCAGTTTCGATGCTTTACAATGTTAAACAATAGCAAAACTTCAATTATTAAGTATTGAAAATCACTCCAAAATACTTCACTCTTATACACGTCATTGAACCATCAAAACCGAGCAACCCTTCCACCCTTGTCAACAACACATTACGATTCGTCACCACATGAATAAAACACGACCAAATACAAAACGACCTATCAACACCACACATCAAATAACCAACGACCTATATCACTTAGCCGGGTAAACACTGACGTCATGCTGTACAAAAACAACTACTACGCATGCGTTAGCAAAAAAACAATTGAATTGAAAAAAAATAATTGAAGAGCGATTTTTAAATCAATTAAAATCTAAAACTATCGAGTATTGATGATTTTTTTATGGGTTATAAAATTTCTTACCCCGAAATAGACGAATATGGGGTAGTAATGTGACATGGTGTCTATATAAGCGCCGATGGTGTACTGAGCTATGGGGAAAGGCAATCTGCCAACTGTTTACGCAACGCACCCTCAGGAATTACCATCGATTCTATTTTTCTCGACAAACTTTTATATTTGCGCAACTCTATCAAAGTAGGGGAAAGTTACGTGATATGATTGAGGTTAAGCGACGGAGAATTAGGTCAAGAACTGGATGGGTTGGAGACATTGTTCTTATATCACTGTCTAGAGATGGGTCTATTATGATTGATTCTTTTATTCCGAGAATATGGAATTCTTTTATCTGCCTAATGGGCTGATGTTACTTATGCCGTGTCGTAAATTGAGGTACGAGGACAAATTCTTTTGTTTTATGTAAATACGTTAGTGACCCAGATACTGAAGGATCATATTCCTGTCCTATTAGCTTCTGTTAGTGGATTCACATCAAGGTCGAATATTATCACAAAAGGAACATACTCTCGGAAGAAAAGTATCGTATGTGGTTTTCTAGGACATGGTCTTTTGTGGGCCTAATTTTATCCTAATACTTTTTAGCTGTTTGAGAAAAACCTTATTGTGTGTTGCACGTACCTATGAGTATACGTGTAAGAACAGGCCATGGTCCGGAGCGAGGAGGAATGGCAGGCGGTCGCCACCGCGTCCGAAGCAATAATGCCAACGAACAAGGCGGTTGCACGCGAGAGGGCGTGCAACCGCCTTGTTGGCCCTCAATCCCTAGCTGATCCCAACCCTGATTTCTAGGCACAGTTGGCGCGGCCTAGCGGTCGGCAAGCAGTAGGTAGCTCGCCGTCGGTGGTCCGATAACCATCTGGAGCAAACCCAAGTCGTCGATGGTGCGTAGTGTTCTACGCGTTAATATTTTTTTTTTTTTTTTTTTTTTGTCGTTATAAACTAGTGCTTGACTGCGATCCCACCTGATGGTAAGCAGTGATGCAATCGTCGATGGTGAGGCGCACTAGCTTATTAAAAGCCTATTCACTCTAGCCTTGAAGACACCCAAATCATAATCGGACGGAAAAACCGCAGCAGGCAGATTGTTCCAGTCCCTCGATGTACGCGGTATGAAGGACGAGGCGAAACGCTTAGTCCGGACCGTAAAGGTTTGGACAACGTAAGGGTGGATACCCGCCGTACGACGACGAATTATCATCTACTTAGCCTTTTCCCAACCAGCTCAGTGTCGGATTCCAGCCTTATTATATGCGTCTGAAAACCTGTCTTATAGTGCTTAACAGAACTCCAATACTCCGTTATTGAGCAATACGATACTCTTAGGACCGACGGTCTAACTTTTTGGCGCCGGACTATCTGTAACGACCGTCCGAGATCTACGAATGACAACCAAGACCAGTTGCTTTATACTCTTTCCTAGGTACCTATGTGGTGTTTTTAAGGTCCTGGATATACTTAGAGAAGTAAGTACATAATAAGAATTGAGGTACTTGTCTAGTCTCGAACCTGCAATAAGACCATGAGAGGCGGATGCGTTAACTATTGGGTCATTACGTACTTCAAAAAAATAGAAATAATATAGACGATACTTATTTTATTCGTCACAAACAACACAAAATAAAAACCGGCCAAGAGCGTGTTGGGCCACGCTCAGTGTAGAGTTCCGTAGTTTCCCGTCCGTCACAATAAGTGTCCCTAATTTTTCAAAAACTGTTCGTCCCATCAAGTTCAAAATCATTTTCCTACAAAGTCTTTAAAAAGCTCTACTTTCCAGATTTTTTTCATAATTATTTTCGTAACTTATGGTTCAAAAGTTAGAGGTGTCCCCCCCACACATTGTTTTTTACTTTTGGAGCGATTATTTCCGAAAATATTGATATTAGCAAAAAAATATTGTAGTCAACTCCTATTCATTTTTGAATACCTATCCAACAATATGTCACACGTTAGGGTTGCAATTAGAAAAAAAAAACACGTTCCACTTTACATGTAGGCTACACTAATAAAACATTTTTTTCCAATTTTTATTTTACTACTTTGTCGGCGTGATTGACATACATACATATTGGTGCCAAATTTCAGCTTTCTAGTGCTAACAGTCACAGAGATTAAGCGAGGACGGACGGACATGGCGAAACTATAAGGGTTCCGTTTTTGCCATTTGGCTATGGAACCCTAAAAAGAAACAGTGGTACAGAATATAGAATACCTAAAATGCAATTGCGCTGAGACTAGCGTTCGTGGGCGACTTAGAATCTTTTGTGCATCTGAGTGATTTGTGGTGCGAGTTGCCACGATCTCATCTAGGTCGAATGACGACACCCTTTAGTGAGAAACTGCAATTATTATTCTCCGTAAACTTACGAGTATATAAATAATTTCTCTGAATGGATGACTATTATAAATCTCCGTGCCTCGAAAAGCACGTTAAGCCGTAGGTCTCGGCTGTTATTTGTAGATCTTTGGCAGTCGTTACGGATAGTCAGAAGCCAGTAAAACTGACTCCAGTCCTGCCATGAAGTACCGTGTTACCCCAGTTAATGGGTTGTGGAGATCCGGTAGGGAGCCGCTCCTCGTAAAATACTGGTATTCAGCTAAATTCGGCTTGACTGGAAGCCGATCCTAATATAGTTGGGAAAAGTTTAGGCAGATGATGATTTATTACTATTTAAACTATAACTTACTTTAATGATTAAAAAGAAAAGCAAAGATACAATTCGCGTATATTTTCAAAACAAAAATTCTTCTTTTCGAATCGAAGGTAAACTCGTTAAATTGTTTGGACCCAGTAAGTGGTTACGTTAACTGCAGCATCAGTGGCACTCATTACATCCTCCAAATTGCAGGTGTAATGCACTTGGGGCACTCCAACGTGTGGCTCATGTTTTGAACAGAAGCACCGCACTCACATTGAATATGCGACGGGTTTATAAAACCCCATTTGGCCAAATTGTGTTTGCAGCGGCCTACCTGGGTGCTTAAAATTGAAAAGTGAGCATAAACTTGACACAATTATTTTTTAATAAAAGGTTACAGTTAATCCCACAGCCAATTACAAAAATGTTATTATTAAAGATTTTTTACAGCCACATAAAGTCAGCAAGCAATCTCTTGTCGATCTTCGAGAGGTAATAAAACGTACTTTTTACACAAAGACATTTCGTCTTGGGACGTTTTCAATGCGATTCATGTGCCTAATGTGGATTAGATATCTAACGTGTATACTCTAACCGACTTCTATACACAAAGGTGCAAAACCAAATTTTGTATCAGCATTACGAGTGTTATAGAAACGTTTTCACAAAATTAGTGCTAAATATTCTACAATGCTGGTTAGTAATATTCTTTATTTTAATAATATATTTCGAGGAGCTCGTGGCTAGATAATAACAGCTGCACAGGTCGATCTTCAAGGTTAAGCAACGCTTGCCTAGGTTGGGCTGTGGATGGGTGACCATCTTAACATAACGAGTTTCCTCCGTGCCTCGGAAAGCACGTAAAGCCGTTGGTCCCGGCTGTCATTTGGAGATCTTTGGCAGTCGTTACGGATGGTCAGAAGCCAGTAAATCTGACTCCAGTCTTGCCATGAAGTACCGTGTTACCCTTGTTAATGGGTCGTGGAGGTCTGGTAGGCAGCCGCTCCTCGTAAAATACTGGTATTCAGCTGAATCCGGCTTGACTGGAAGCCGACCCCAATATAGTTGGGAAAAGGCTAGGCAGATGATGATGATGAATATTCTTTACTATACTATAATTACTATTCATGGCATTAAGACCATTAATTCTAGCACATAGTAGGTTTAACAACAAGTATCAAGTGTGTCAAAATTAACTGCTTGTTTAATTCGAAATTATCTTACGCTATGCAAATTTAACAAGCATTATCATATTGCAAGGAATATGAGGAAATACGGAAAATATAATGAAGTCTAGAATAATTTCATGAAATAATATTATCATGCCTGTATTCTTTAACGGACTAGGAAGTGTACAAACTATAATAGTGCTCTAATTTATAAAAACAGTCCTAGTAGTTCATATCCTATGGAGACGACACACAGTAAACACACACGGCGTTGTCTGCTAGCGAAGGAGGCTGCCGATCGCGAGCGGGTGAGGGAATGGGAGATTTCCGACCACCGTAGGTGCGGGCTCGCGGACGGCGAGCATTGGGTAGCTCGCCGTCCGGCAATCTGGTAATAACCTGGACCGAGCCTAGTCGTCCAACGGCGTGTTTTGTTCCACGCGCGACTTAAAGAGATGTCAGCAAACTGTAGGGGCCCGACAGGGCCGAAGCCTCTGGGGAACAATGAAATTCCGAAAGGTAAGTCCATGTCCCCCAGATCGAAGGCAACGAAGGAACAGGGTAGGGATTAGTCAGTAAAAGTCTGACACGCCCTCCCGCTCCGCCCAAGAGCGGGAAAAGCCATTCTGATGATTCCCCTTCAAAAAAAAAATACAGTGTTGTCTCTTTTAACTCAAAGGTTGACTGGTAGAGAATACCTAGTTGCATAAGTTCGCCTATGTACCACTACTGTACATAAAGTTTAAATAAATAAATAGGCGATGACAAGGAGGCAAGCCTATTACCATAACAGGCATCTGTGAAGCTTATGTTCTTACCCATGGTCTTAAATATAATATTAAAAGGGGCGAGCTTATGGTGTTCAAAATGTCCGACGAAGTTTCCATAAGGAAAGTTGTGCGGGATATCCCAGGATTATTTATTAAATCTTCATGCAACATTTAAGGTACACAGACGGAGGATTAGGTATCAAGTATTAAATATGTAGGCCACATTCTGATGTCTTTTTATTTTTTATTTCTTTCGGTGAGGGCAAATATTATTGCCATCAGAGTTTTTTTAATTATGTAGGTAGTTTTTTTTCCCCTCTCCTAGAGAGGAGGCCTGAGTCCCAGCAGTGGGAACATTACAAGGCCGATAATGTTAATGCTAATGTAGGTAGTTGTATAAGCTTGCGTTTGACCGCTATCATTCTTACCTGATGGTAATGATGATGCGGCCGACGATGGAACACGCTTGCCCAGAAGTAACCTATTCACTCTTGATTTAAAGACCCTAAGGTTATAACTATACACTCTAGTAGACAGAAAAAATTGACTCCAACAGGAAATTTCACTCCTTAGCTGTATGTTTGCTCTTATCATCCATATTGGTCATTCTTAAATTTATTCTGTGTTGGATTCATTCGTTCTTCAGCCATTTTTAGTTTATTCGTATTATGTTTATTTTCATACGCTAAACACACACAACATTTCATCACTACTACACTCCTAAACCACTTTGCGTCCGTTGCGTCACAGCCACAGGTTCAGTCGAAAACCAGCGTCAGGCACTAGTTGTCTGGCTTTCATGCTAAACTGGACCTTTTTTGGTGCAGCCGTGAGGCACACAACTATTCGTATATTTTATTTTTTTGTTCTACCTTATTTTTTTTTTTTTTTTTTTTTGTCACGAATCCCCGACCGATCGCGTGGGACCGCGCTGTTATTGTTTTGCTGTTGTGTCTCGTTTCGCGGGTATGTGATAGGTTAAACAGTTCATTTTCTGTGTCTTGTGCTGTACCAAATAAAATATTTTTTTTTCTTTCTTTCTTTTCTGTAGCCATTAGGATTGTGTGAGAGTTTATTCGTAGCTCCAAAGATTAAGTCAAAAATCACCTTGTTTTGAGCTTATTGTATATCCTTTCATACAGCATGTTAGGTTAAACGAGGGACTCATTGTGGGAGGGTATTCAGTATTCGATCCTCGTTCCAAATATCTATAAAACTTATAACCTTAATATGTGACGTATATTTTTTTAAATTTAATAGTGTTTAGGGCCTGTTTCACAATGTCCGAGTAGGCACTACTCACTGAATAAATTCAAAAATTTGACAGAATTTGTATGAAATTATCTGTCAAGTAAGATACTCGAAACTTAATCATAGGTGGTGAAATAGGCCCTAAGAAGAAGTAAATTAACCTATCAATACCCGCGAAACGAGACACAATAGTAAGACAATAACAGCGCGGTCCTATGAGACCGGTCTGGGATTCAAGAATTTTATAGTATACTAGCTGTTGCCCGCGACTTCGTCTGCGTTAAGTTCATAAAACTGCACAAAAGTAACTTATATCTAATTCTATACTTCCGAAAACATCTGATTCATTAATTTTAATAAAACTGTTTAAGTTAAAACTCCAATCAGTACTTTTTTTAGTTGGGAAATCATCTAATGACTTTTGCTCTTGTGTGGAGCGGAAGTGCGTGTCAGATTATTACTGGTTAAGACTCACTTCTATATTCCTTCCTTGCCTTACCTTCAAAAGGGAAAGGGAGACCCTGCCCTTTCAGAAGCGAAACCATGGCCCCAGTAGGTTTCTTGTTTAGGTTTTTTTATTCAGATGGGTTATCATCAGAATGACTTCTCCTGCTCTTGAATGGAAAGGGAGGGCATGTCAGACTTTTATGTTACATGTTGCCTTCAATTTTGGGACCACGATCCACGTCCCCAGAGGCTTCGGCCCTGCCGCGGGCCCCTACTGTTTGCTGACATCTGCTTGAGGCGCGCGTGGAACAGTTGATAACTTGACTCGGTCCGGGTTATTACCGGAATTCTGCACGGCAAGCTACCCAGTGTTCACCGTCCGCAAGCTTGCGCCTACGGTGGTCGGAAATCGGGGTCGTGATCCTGACGGTGGCGGGGTCGTGAGGGTCGTTCCCTTTCGCGCTCGCGGTCAGCCGCCTCCTTGGCTAGCATTACTGCTTCGCAGAAGTAGACGATCGCCATACCTCTACCGTGTGCTCCACCGTGACCTCCGTGCGGTCCGGACAGTGCGCCCGAGTCTGGCTGGGGCGCCCTTTTCGCCTGAATCCGATGCAGAAGCCTCCTGAACTTACCGTGTCTGGTGAGGACATGCGGCATACGGAACGTGAGGACGCCGTGACCTCTTTCCAACCACTCTTCAAAGAGGGAACTTACCGCCGCAATGACAGCGTGCCCAGGTTTCTTGTTTAGGTGGAAAATCATCAGAATTACTTCTCAGAGGGTGAGTCAGACTTTTACTGACTAAACTTAAACTTTCGGAAGCTCACCCATGACCCCAGAGGCTTCGAACCTGCTGGGCCCCTACAGTTTGCTGACATCTCTTTGAAGCACGCGTGGAACAATACCCACGGTTGACTGTCTGGATTATTACCGGACAGCCAGTTGGTAAACTACCCATTGCTCGCCGTTCGCAAGCCTCTCCTACGGTGGCTCTAAATCGGGGTCGGAATCCCAGCGACTGGGGCGTGAGGGGACTACTTGTCACTACTCCTCGCTCTGGACCATGGCCTGTACCATGGCCTGTGTCTCTCACGCTGGGCACTGGGCCCAGCGTGAGAGATCGCTATCACCGATCGTCCCCACAAGGACACGGTGGTGCTCCGCCTAAGCGTGGCCCACCAGTACTTTATGCTCCAACGTGTCCTCCGGACGATCCACCCAATAGTAACATCCGGGTGTTTCTTCCGCACCACGTCAATTGCCTTAAAAACATCTACGGAACACAGAGCCGCAGAGTTCGCGTTCTAAATATTTGCCTACTCCATGGGTAAAGTCGTTTGTTTAGTTCATATTACGATAAAACCAAAATTAAAATGATTTGTTCTTCAAAAAAAACAAATTAGGGTCGATAACCGCCTGTAGTATTTGCCTCTTTTTTTGTTGGGTAACCTTAAAAGACTTTTACCAACTAAATTCCACAGTATTCTTTTAGTTGCAATTTACATTCTAAGGCGACTAATTTTGGCACACCACAATTATTACTATTATAAATTCACTCTTTAAAGAGTGACTACAGAGTCATGATGTCCTCACCTTGCGCTTTACGTAGGTCCGAACATGAGTGTTTCGAGAGGTAGATGTTTTGGATTCGGCGGGAAGACACGGTGGACCTTACGATCGAAGTTACCCCGCTGGGGCGGATTACCGCCGTACTGTTTGCGGGTCAAAATCAAAATCCTCCTGCCCTACTTCCCATCACCACTTGGACACTTCCCAGGTGTCATGTGTACAGGGCGTATACCGATCACCATTGACAATTTTTTTGTGTTTACCCGTTTTTATGATGCGGTATTTGACTGACACCCTAATACACCAAATGATTGTTTTTCGTTAGTGAGAATAATAAACGAATTCTTGTGTGCGAGTATTTTCACCTAGCCGACTTCACATGTTGATGATCAAACGCAGTCTGTAAACTCTCGATTTTTACGGGTAGAGCATGCAGAGCTGTAAAAATACCCACTTTGTTCCTTTAGATGCCCTATACGAACAATTTTGCATCCAGCCATCGAAGCCCGTTAGGTCCGATCGCTTATGGTATCTCCTGGAACGCAAGGCAAAGAAGGAACATACAAAGGTGTGGGTTTTGGTAAGTGAAAGTCTGACACCCCCTTGTGCTCCTTCCTAGAGTGGAAGAAATCACCTAAAATATAAATCGCCTTTAGTTAAAATGAATTTATGGATGTTTGTATTTTGAAAGGAAATCGTTTGAATTAGTATGGTCATATGAAGAGGAGGGATGAAAAGCACGTTACTAAAAGAGTTCTGAATTTACATGTGGATGGAGAAGAAGGCCAAAGAAAAGATGGATGGATTGTGTAAGGACTGATATGAAAGAAAAGGGCAGATGATAGTGTGATGATAGTGTGACGGACGACAAGACAGAATGGAAGAAGAAAACGTGTTGCGCCGACCCCAAGTAATAAGGGCTAAGGGCAGGAAGAACAAGAAGGATGTTTGTATTTTGAAAACGGGGTGCAACTCCGCAGTTGTAAAATTGGTCTCCATCGCTTTTTTTGTTAAACAATAGTAATAATATTATTTGGTAATATTACCAAACATATCACAATTTTTTTTACATAGTAATATTACTATGTAAAAAAAATTGTGAGAATGCAAAAATATGTGAAAAAAATGTTACAGAAATAAAAAAAAGCTTTTTCTAAAACACCTCCCGGGATTCGAACCACCACCGTATTACGTTCCAGTCTGAACAGAATCCATTAGACTGCGGTGTTCGATGAAATACCTAATAAAATAGACGTTCTCATATAAATGTCATAATTGACTGCCCGGCTCTTTGCCGATGGTAGCGTGATGATTTTCATTTCAGTAGATAAATTTGCAGCTAAATGGAATAATGTAACATTGTAGTATGTGAATTTCGGGGACGCTTGGATTTTATAACGTGTTTTGATTAGTTTTTACGAAATATTTGGGAAAAATCAAATAGAAATGTTGATTTTCTTATGAAAAAATGGTAAAAGATATTTTTTTCCAAAAAGAATAAGATAAAACATAGACAGAAATATAAATTGTAGGTGGGATTCGAACTCGGGGCAACTCGTTCAAAACCGACAAAATGCAATATTGCTCACCCCCCATAGCAAATAGCGTGATAAAATATAGCCTATCGCAAGAAGGGTCCTATAAGGATTATGTATGCAAAATTTGAACAGGATCGGTTCAGTAGTTTTGGCGCCAACTGTGGCTAACGATGTACAATTTTACTGTTTTATTATATGTATAGATAAGAATCAGGCAGGTTTAAAGTATGGAAGGAACATGGATTCAAAATAAAGGTCATTGACCCGCGCATATGTTCTCTCGCAAGGGATATACGTTGCGAGCCATTTGCGAAAATTTTGGTATGATTCTGTCTGTTATTTATCAGTGCCTTTTTTTGTTCATATTTTTATTAGTATCGTGTAAGCGTACACTATAGTGGGTTTGAATACGTCCCTGGTTTTAACTAACATATTATATACGAGAGGTCTACGTTTCACACTAGCAGAAACTCTACAGCGATACACAAAAGTTATGTTATACGGCTATTCCCTTCGAGCCGTGTTCACCAAGTGGTAAATGAAAGTTAATGTTGAACTCTAGGGAGTAAACGCCGGCTTCTGAACTATCATTTGTGTAAAACTGTGTCTCTGGACCGAATCCTTTGTCTTTTCCACAACTTATTCACACAACGCCATCTAGTCCCAAGCTAAGCAGAGCTTGTGTTATGGGTACTAGACAACTGTACATACTTATATATTTCTAAAGACGAATAATATTTTTTTTATTTATAACCATCTTTTGCTTAGATACACTTTCCTAAAGAATTTTATTATTATTATTATTATAATCAACATACATAAACATTTAAATACATAATCAATGGTTAGTAACTGTCAGAAACTTATAAACTATGTTAGTAAGACATATCCTATTTTTAATAGACAATATGTCATGTGTCATTAAATAACCCGCCCCTGATCGTTCCCGGTGCAAAGGTGCCCATAACACTCGCCGCATTGCCTCGCTGAATAGCAATGGCCATCCTTTGCACCAAGAACGACCTAGACCGGGAGTCACCCGTCGCCTCTCCAAGCCTGCGGCCCAAATCACTCACAAAACATTTCGCCTCCGTACTCCAACTGCCCAGGGTCTCCACAGCTACCGGTACAAAATTGTAAAGCTGCACCAATGAAGCGTACTTGAGCCTTTTTTTAGAGCAGGCGTCTTCTGCAGCGGCAGAGGCAGTGTGCATGGTGCGACTCAGGTGACTGGCGGCGACAGTGCTGACGCAAGTTGCGTCCCAGATTAGGCACTTCCCGTTTTTCCATGGCACTAGAGTCAGCCCATCCGGCCTCTTACCATCGGACCTGCTAAGACCTGGAGGCTCAAGCACACAGGGGACGTTTGCCGATATAAGAGCTCTACGGACAATGTCGTTCAGAGCATGGTGACGCGGGAACCTCCCTATGCATCGCCGACAGCTCAGTGCGTGATGACCGTCGGCCTCCACCATAGAACCGCAAGTGCATATGTGTGGTTCGCACACCTTACATCCCAGGCGGAGAGCCACCGCCACCCGCAAAGAGTCATCGTCGAGTAGAGTGCCCAGGTAAGGCGAAGGAATCGCCTGTAACCACGCCCCGGACTCAGATTGCGACACTGCTCGTAGTCTGGCTCTATCGACTCCCATCGCACCCTGTAACAACTGCTCTTGGAGCAGCTTCACCCCCACATCATCCCACGCCCGCTGAACATCCCCTGATTGGGGGATTGTCGCACCCGAGTTGAGGGTCGACCAAGCTGACACAGCATCCGATACAAAGGGTATACCTCCCCCGTCACCATTAGCATTGAGTAATACAGTGACTAGGTTGGCAACCCCATGCGCAGATGCCAAGAAAGCCGGCAGACCCACATACCGTGCGCACCGCACCCCGAGACCACCGCATCTGATAGGCAGAGCCGCCTGTCTCCACTGGGGCCCATCTAGGGAGACATTGAGCACTGACTCCACCACCAATTTTAAGGCGTTGTCAAATGAGGAAACTTCCTCTGGACAGAGCCAAGTAGGGGTGGTCCGCAATAGATACGTGATCCTTGGGAGGGCGAAGCACATGCGCAACAAGACAATCGCAACGTGCGCGGAAATATCGTTGAGACGCTCGTGAGCAGAAAGGAGAAGCTGAGTTCGAGATGTAATGGCTTCTGGAACCGCACTAAGAAAAATGGGAGATCCTAAAAGATTGAAATCAGAGCAAGACAGTTCTCTGAGGCCAGGAAGTAAGGAGTTAAAGCGGGAAAAGTGTCTACGAGCCTCAGTACTACAGGGGAAGAATTCGCACTTCGAGGGATTCACCATCTATAATTGTATGTATTTCTAAATACATACAATTATAGATAAATACACCCAGACACAGAACAAATGATTGTGCTCATCACACAAACATTTGTCCTGGGTGGGAATCGAACCCACGACCTCCGGGGTAGCAGTCAGGGCCACTAACCACTAGACCAACAGGCTAGGCCTTTCTTACTTTATTGTTTGTATGCTGTCGTTTTTAATTATAATCTTTATTTAGCATAATCTTTATTTAGCATAGGACATTGGTACAATTTTTATTGAAGTCCCTGACTTCTGTGCTAGGTGATTAACCTGTGTAACAGAAGCCAGTGCCCTCTCCCGGAAGAAATACAAAAAAAATCCTACGCATTTTATTTAAGTATAGGTGGATGAAGAGCATCATATATATTTTATTTTAAGTAACAATATATGCAACAAAAATAATTTAGCAAGGCAATTAGTGCCAAAACAAAACAAAATGTTATCAGTAAGCCTGTAACAGTGACAGAGTGTGGGTGAGTCAGAGTGTTGATAAGAGGGTGTGTGTGTGTGTGGTGTGTGGTGAGTGAGTGTGTATGTGGTGAATGAGTGTACGTGTTGAGTGAGAGAGAGAGTGTGCGAGGAGTTCGAGGACATGTATCCTTAAAAAGATTTTAATAAGGATATTGTCACAGAAGCACTTCTAGTATCTGCTCCGTGTCTTCATAACTAAGCGATATTAGCCACGACTTGAGGCTCTGTTTAACCTTATGAATATTTAGTTTATATATGGCCAGCTTTTTATTGATTTTGTTATAAATCAGCGAGCTCTGGGCACAGTAGTGGCGCCGCGCTAGAGCAGAACGACACTGGACAGACTCACAGACTGGAAAACCAATTCTCCGGCTGGTAAGGTTCCTATCAAGTGGCATCATGGAATGACGTCGCAAAACTGAGCGGAGGACATACAGTTTCCTTACCGTGAGTACCTGGGCATCGGAGTACAACTGGGCCGTGGGATAGTGTGAAGTATGGTTAACTAACTTTATGGTTTGGTTACCATGGATATATTTTACTGTTAGAAAAAACATTTGTCAGATTAATAGATACTAATTGTCTTACGTATTTTTACCAAAAATAAAACAACACTAACATTAACTATATACTGCTTTATTCTTTGTAACATATGGTGATCATCAAGATCCACAAAATACAAGTTTAAGTATTTAAACTTTACATGGTAGCAGAGCCTTTGATGTTGCAAGAATACCAAATGTAAGTACCCATACAAAATGTCGAGTGCAAAAATAGACGCGCTCACGAAAGACAACTACGATACATGGGTGATACAAGCAGAAGCCGTCCTAGTGAGACAAAAACTTTGGAAATACGTTGAGACACCCTTGTCCTCGAACGCAACCGCCGACGACATAGATAAGGACAGATTAGCTAAATCTGAACTGGTCCTTATTATCGCTCCATCTGAGCTTAAACAAATTAAAAACTGCGGCACTGCCAAAGATGTTTGGGACAAACTGAAAAATACCTATGCCAGTAAGGGACCTGCACGAAAGGCGTCTCTATTAAAACAGCTGATCCTTACGAAACTAGAAGGACACGACGTACGCAGTCACCTGAACAAGTTTATGGATACAGTGGACAAACTGGCCGACATGAACGTTATCATCAACGACGACTTGTTAACTATCATGATGTTATACAGTCTCTCTCCTGATTATGAAAACTTCAGAGTTGCTATTGAATCGCGCGACAGTCTTCCGAAGCCAGAGGAGCTTAAAACCAAAATATTAGAAGAATTTGAAGCACGTCACAACCAAAACATAACCAATACCAACGAACCTCAATACTCATATGAAGAAGAAGCATTATACGCGTCCTGCCGAATTTGCAAACGAAGAGGTAACATTTTCAAACGCAAGAATCACAAAGTATGTACAAACTGCTGGAAGAAAAACAACGAGAGGTCTAAGAAACTAAACACTGACTCTCATCGAAACAATTATGCTACACAGTGCCTTCTTACACGCAACAAGAAGCCTGAGAACAATATTTGGATTCTGGACAGCGGCTGCACATCACACATGACTTTTCAACGAGATCTATTTAAAAATATCGAGAAATCATCCAGAAAACTTAACTTTGCAACTGAAGATTGCACTGCGGAGATTGAAGGAAAAGGTACAGTCTCTTTCATTTCGAAAAATGGAGACGGTAAAGCTCTCACTCACCTGAAGGACACGCTGTACGTACCTAGTCTGTGTACTAACCTACTGTCAGTCAGCAAGATGACAGATGCCGGCTGTTCTGTCCTCTTCACAAAGAACAAAGCGACAGTCTGCAACCCAAAAGCTGGAATAACTCTCACTGCTCATAAAGAAGAAGATGGTCTCTACCACATCAAACCAAACAAGTACGAGTGCAACAACCTGGCCAATGAAAAAGATGACGTAGCTCCGACATCCTCAAAGAAAATGGATTCGGCAAACATGAACATTTATGACTGGCACAGAAAACTTGGGCACATGAACGCCAACGATTTAAAACATGCACTCCAAAACCAAACACTACTCGGTTTGAACTTTAATGCATCAGAAACATTACCAGAATGTGAAACCTGCACTCTAGCTAAAATGCACCGAGTACCAGCTCCCCGTGAGAAAACAACTCAACGTACATCTGAACTCATAGAAATCATTCACACCGACGTCTGTGGACCTATCCGAACGTCCACATTAAGCGGAAATAAATACTTCGTCACCTTTATTGATGACTACAGTCGCTACAGTCGCGTGTACATTAGGGTGTCCCAAGCTATAAGGTCAAAATTTTTTTTCTCGATTTTAAGTACGCATACCCTCTATATTTTTTCTATTTGATCCTAAAAACCCAAATAATAAATATTATTGGAATCGAATAACGATAACCCGTGCCGACTTGATGTCAAAGTTTTAATATAAAGTTAGTATGAAAACTATAGAGGACGTTTTAGAACTTATTTTTTATTCAACATTTTAACCATTGTTTTACTTATATCTTATGTTTAGTAGGTATCTATTATTAAAAGAACATAAATAATTAATTTTTCTATTCAAAATTAGCTTTTTACAGTCACAATAAGCCCGTTGTTCTTGTACGTAACGTAAAAAATATGCTTCTGTTCCTCTTCAAAAGTGATTTTGCCATAAAAGTCCACAGCATCAGCACCAGTGTTCTAGCACGTTAAAATTAAGTATTATTAGACCAGGTTCTGCATTCCAAACTACTGGTGCCTAATCACATCCTGTTAAGTTGTCCGTCCAATTTGAACAAACGATAAGTGGTTTTTTATCATCATCAGAAAAATAACAATCGGGAGACGTTTTTTAATAGACGACTTTACATTTGTGCACATCTAAAACTGGAAACAGTTTGCCATCCAAATAAACAGGTAGCTACAGTATCGAGGATCTACCTCGTTTTGAAAATTGACTTTTATAGCTTCTGAGCGCTCTTTTCGATTCTGCGTACGAATTATTTGATTGGAGGACCTACTTTATGAGAAATTTTGGTCAGTATTGTATCAAAGTGCCTCAAAAGTAGCACAGTATACACAGAATTTCTTATACTAACTTTCCTATCTATCCAAAGCTGCAAATTGTCTTTAAAGTGATTTTTTTTCCTCATACGTATTTTATTTGTATCGGGCTGTGTGCTCTCAGTTAGAATGGGCAAATTTTCTTGTAAATCCGTCACTTTATTATCTGAAGGTAATTTTTCTTGATAAAGTGATGTCAAAGCAATTAAGAACAAAGAATTTAAGCCACAGACACTTGTTCTTCAATATTTCTAAGGAGCACTTTTTGTTTGAATTTTTTGTCCACTCCAGCCAAGTAACCAAAACTCATCCTGGCTCTCGTTGGCACTACAAGAAGATTATATCTTTATTTATCCGTTTGAATCCCCAACCGGTCCTATGAGACCGCGCTGTTATTGTTTTACTATTGTGTCTCGTTTCGCGGGTATCTGAGTAACTACTTAATAGAAACGCATCAGCATGCTATGTCAAATAATTTGTCCAAACTTATACAAGCTCACACTTATACGAACTTCTCTTATGTTTCGTTTGCATTTTTTTCTAATCTCTCCAATGTTTGAATAATTTAATAATTTATTTAACACAGATAATGTTTTAATATAGAAAAATCACGTATATTTTCTTTATAACTAACGCATTTTCGAATAGTAGCTTTCACGTTTTCAGTGCACAAAAATTCACATCTAAATGTTCTAAAACAGTACTGTCAATACTTGTTTATTAAAGTGTAGTTTTGAACCCGTAATTTGATTTTATACATCCTCTATTAAAAAAAATCCTTTTGTAATACTGCGTTATCCTACCGAGATGTAGACTAAATGCAAATTATGCGTTTACTAATTTAATAAACGAGTAATAACTAGCACTTGAAACGTTGGCTTCGGCGCGCCAAAGTACGGAAATTCTGATATCTATCGATGCAAGTCGGCACGGGTTCCTTTGGTCCAAAGGACATGAAATTTTATTTACAATTGTTTTGACACCATTCGAACAAAATTAGAGGGTATGCGTTGTAAAAAACAGACTTTCATTTTTTTGGGACACCCTAGTGTACATGCTGAAAAACAAGAGTGAAGTCTTAGAGAAATTCAAAGAGTTCAAACAGATGGCAGAAACTCACACAGGGAATAAAATAAAAGCCGTACAATCGGATAATGGCACCGAATATGTTAACAAAGAATTCGACGCTTACCTGAAACGCTGCGGGATACAACGAAGGCTTAGTGCACCTTACACATCGCACCAAAACGGAGTAGCTGAAAGAAAAAACCGCACTCTGATCGAGAAAGCAAGAGCCTTACTCATCGATGCGAAAGCACCTTTAAAATGCTGGGGCGAAGCTGTCATGACTGCAAACTACCTATCTAACAGGAGTCCGAACAGTGCCATCCAGAACAAAACACCATTTGAAGCATGGGTTGGCAGAAAGCCGTGCATTAATCACCTTTATATCTTTGGATCTAAAACGTTTGTTCTTATCAAAGGCACTAGTGGTCATAAATTCGCACCAAAAGCAATTCCTGGCATGTTTATTGGATACTCTGAAACCTCAAAAGCTTTCAAAATTCTACTACCTTCCAAAAACAAAGTGGTCACATCAAAAGATATCCGCGTGATGAAATCCATGTTTTACGACGAAACAAACAAACATAATATCACCGATCTCTTCAACGATGAACCTCCAAAACCTTTGAAAACGTCAAAACCAGAACGTAAGCAAGTAACAATACATTTTGACGATATTGAAGATGGAGACGGCTCACCACTTGACAGCATTAGCGAAACTGACAATGAAAATCTCAACACTACGGTGCAACAAAATTTGGTCAACAGCACTGAAGATGTTGAACTAGCGGAACAACTGGAACACGTAAACAACGAAAGCGACTACGAGTCCCGCTACGATTCCCTTTCCAGTTCTAACCTTGTCGATGATGACGAACCTGTCAATATTGGTGCTGAGGAAACCATAACAAGATCTTTGAGAGACAGGTCAACAATCTCAGCTCCTAAGCGATATGATGAGTTTATCATGGCAGCTGCTGAAGAGATTGAAAACCTGTACAAGCCCATAGAACCTGACACTTACAAAGAAGCGATGGAATCTCCTGATAAACACAAGTGGCAGGAAGCCATGAAAAACGAGATGACGTCATTAAAGGACAATCACACCTGGGACCTAGTCGATCTACCTACGGGACGCAAAGCCCTACCAAGCAAGTGGGTGTACAAAATAAAAATGAACCCTGATGGTTCCGTCGAAAGGTACAAGGCCAGAATGGTCATTAAGGGTTATTCCCAGATACCAGGAGTGGACTATGACAGGACGTTCAGTCCAGTGGTTCGACTGAGCACTGTACGGTCGCTACTAGCAGTGGCTGTTCGCGAAAATCTAAAACTGACTCAGTTCGATGTAACCACCGCCTTCCTTAATGGCGAAGTAAAGGAAGAAATCTATATGAAACAGCCCGAGGGCTATCGAGATGGGACGAAACGGGTCTGTAAGTTAAAACGCAGTCTGTATGGCCTAAAGCAGGCACCACGTTGCTGGAACACATGCATCGCAGAGTACCTGTTAAAATCTGAATTTAAACAGAGCGACGCAGATCCGTGTTTATTTGTCCGAACGAAAGACCGATCAAAAGTCATTGTAGCTCTCTACGTAGACGATGGGCTTGTAGCGCACAATTCGACAACAGCAGGTGAAGAGTTTTTGAATGAACTTAGAGGAAGATTCAAAATTACTACCAAACCTGCCTCGTACTTCCTTGGAATGGAAATAAACGTGCGAAAGGATAGAACTATATCCTTGTGCCAAAAGGCATACACAAAGAAAGTCCTAGAAAAATATGGAATGTCCAATTGCAAGCCAGCACCGTCACCTATCATTAAAGAAAATGAAACGGGAGTAAATGAAATTATCAAGACGAATTTCCCTTACAGACAAGCTGTGGGTGCTTTAGCTTACCTATCAGTAGGTACGAGACCTGACATCACATACGCTGTTGGAGTCGCATCCAGAAACCTAGCAGCACCTACTAAGGAGGACGTCATGCTTGTCAAGCGCGTCTTCCGCTATTTAAAAGGGACGTTAGATAAAGGCCTGACATTCTCGAAGAACTCACCATCACACTTGGTCTGCTACAGCGACGCAGATCATGGAGGAGAACAGACAACTGGAAGATCAACATCCGGTATAGTGTGCATATTCTCTGGTGGCGCTATAAGCTGGAGAAGCCAGATACAACCTACAGTGTCGATATCTTCAACTGAAGCGGAGATAATAGCAGCGAGTGAATCTGCTCAGGAAATTTTATGGCTGAATCGATTATACAATGATCTGACCAAAACAGAGAAACCTGTCTTGCACTTAGACAATAAGTCAGCCGTTTATCTGGCACACAACCCAAAGTACGAATTTCACAAACGTGAAACACTTCTTCGTTCGGGAATGTGTCGCCAATGGAGATTTTGTTGTCAATCAAGTTCCGTCACAGATTCAATTAGCTGATATGCTTACAAAGCCTCTGTTCGGTCCCAGACTATCAGATTTAAGTTTCAGAATGGGACTGAAGAATTTAAATTTAAATTCTTAAAACTTCCGAGGATGTGAAGTATGGTTAACTAACTTTATGGTTTGGTTACCATGGATATATTTTACTGTTAGAAAAAACATTTGTCAGATTAATAGATACTAATTGTCTTACGTATTTTTACCAAAAATAAAACAACACTAACATTAACTATATACTGCTTTATTCTTTGTAACATATGGTGATCATCAAGATCCACAAAATACAAGTTTAAGTATTTAAACTTTACAGATAGTCTCTTCTACGGAAGTGCATAACTTTGAGAACAGCTCGCTGTGCTCGTTCCACTCTAAGCATCACGGTTTTGAAAGTACCGCCCCACACTGGTATGCAGTATGTGATGATTGATTCACACAAGGAACGATACACAAGTGTAGCTGTCTCCAGGTCAGCCGCGTGTCTCAATTCTTTAAATAAATACATTAGCTTTCGAAGCCGAGAGCATAATGTGTCTGTGTGAACACGCCAATCCAGCTTCTCATCGATATGAACCCCCAAATATTTAATGCTTGAGACCATCGTCAGGTAACTACATTTGCAAAGCATAGCATCATGGCAAATATGTGCTCGTAATTTGATTGAGTCTGGTGGAGGTAATGGTGAGTTTGGTGGAAGGAACTGGATAACTTTCGTCTTTGATAAATTAAGCGTTAAAAGGTTAGTGGACAGCCATTTCATAACTGTACGTATAGTTAGCTCAGTTCTATGCTTCACTTGGTCCCAGGACTTATCATATAGTAATAGTGCCGTATCGTCTGCATATGTAAAAATGTCACATTGAGTAAGGGATAGTTGACAAAGGTCATTAATGTATATTTGAAATAGCGTGGGACCCAAAATACTTCCTTGCGGGATACCAAAGCCAATAAACTCTTCGTCACTAAATATGGAATCAATTTTGACACATTGACTACGCCCGCTCAGGTAATCCTTAAAAATATTTAGGGCCACACCACGTACTCCCATATGCTCCATTTTGGCTAAAAGTCTTGAAATGGATACCGTATCAAATGCCTTTGTCAAGTCTAAAAAGACACCATAGCACCTAAAACGATTGTCCAATCTGTCGACCAATGCATTTGTGAAGTCAGAGACAGCGTCCTCTGTGGACACTCCTGAGCGAAAACCGTATTGATTATTTGCGATAAGCTTATTTTTAAACAGAAATTTTGTTAGGCTGGTGTTGAGAATTCGTTCAAGTATTTTCGATAAGGAGGTAAGTACTGATATTGGTCGATAGTTGGACACGTCGTCCCTAGGACCACTCTTATACACTGGATTAACTACTGCACGTTTGAAGGCTTTGGGAAAAATTCCAGAGGTAATGGAGCAATTACATATATGGGCAATAGAAGGAGCCAGAACAGTGCTAGATTGTTTTATAATTAGGGCAGGTATATTGTCCCATCCCACCGCACAATCACTACGTAGCCTGTAGATTGTACTTATAACAAGTGATTCATCAACTAATGGGATAGCTAGGGAGTTGATCGGGGACGGAGAAGAAGATGTAAATGCTGATTGGTCTTTGTGGTCAAATTTTGATGCGAGGTCACGTCCAATATTAACAAAGTATTTATTGACATTATTAATAGATTGGATAGGGTTGCTAGAACACTGTAACAGAGCCTTAGAAGAATTTGTTTGTTGGTTGCTATGAGTGATTGATTTGATTACTTTCCACGTTGCTTTCGGATTATTGTTCGCTTTTAGTAATTCTGCTTTTTCATAGGCACGTTTTAATTTTTTCAGTAGGGAATTATAAAAGTTGCGGTAACGGGTGTACGTAGTTTTTAAAATTGTATCATTGGGAGACACTCTGAGTCGTCGGTGCATTCGGTCACGATTACGTAGGCATCGTATTAAGCCAGGCGTCATCCATGGTTTAATAACTGTTTTCCTGTTTGGGATGCGTATAATTTTACTGCCTTTTGTTATGATAGTCTGTAAATCAACTATTAAAAGATTGGTTGCTGTGTCAGGGTCAGTGATATTGAGTATAGAAGTAAAGTCATGATTACTTATATCATTTTTTATGGCCTCATAATCATATTGGAGCCTGGTGGTTTTTGATGGTGTTCTTGCGGATTTATATATATCCAGGAAGATGGCTACAGGGAGATGATCAGTAACATGGGTATCCAACACCATAATCCTGCAAGGAGATTTCGTTTTCATCATTACATGGTCCAGACAATTATTCAACCACGTCGGAAGGGAGTGGGCCGGCAATAAGCCATGAGTCGCTGCCAAGGTTAAATGGTCATCTGAATGGCGATCGGAATTGCCAGGTTTTATATCAATATTGATATCGCCAACAAGTATTATATTATTTTTCGAATTCACTGATGTTATAATAATAATAATAATAATAATAATAATAATAATAAAAAAAAATAAAAAAAAAATTATAGACCAATCACGTGTTTACCGACGGTCTATAAAGTTCTTACATCCATCCTGAGAGCCAAAATCAATAGTCATATTGAGACCAACTTCATTATGTCTGCTTCTCAGAATGGATGTAGGAACGGGTCCCGTGGTACTAAGGAGCTGCTCCTCATAGATATTGCCATTAGTCAACAGGTTCGTCGTTTTCGAAAGGATATGTCGACATGTTGGATAGATTATAAGAAGGCTTATGACTCAGTGCCGCATACATGGCTCACGAGGGTGCTGGAGCTGTATAAAGTTGATGCAACTCTGCGCACCTTCTTGATGTTGTGTATGCGGCAGTGGAGGACGGTTCTTCACTATCCAGGATGTCGACAAATCCAAGAGAATGGTGAACCGATAAGGATCGAGCGTGGCATATTCCAGGGCGATAGTCTGAGTCCACTGTGGTTTTGTCTAGCCTTGAACCCACTCAGCACATTGCTGGAGGGTTCGGGCTTAGGCTTTCGGTTGAAAAGAGGTGGTCAGGTCATATCTCACCTCCTTTACATGGACGACCTGAAACTCTTTGCCCCCAACAACTTGCAACTGATGGAGCTACTGAAGGTAACTGAAACCTTCAGTAGTGCCATCAGGATGGAATTTGGTGTGGACAAATGTGCAGTCATGCATGTAAAGCGAGGGGAGATTGTGGAATCCGTGGGAACCCAACTCTCGGATTCCATACACCTTAGATCCCTCTGTTCAACCGAAACTTACAAGTATTTGGGTATGTCGGAAGCGTTAGGCATCAATGCTGCTGACGTGAAGCGATCGTTGAAGGAGCGCTTCTTTGGCCGCCTGAATAAAGTACTGAATAGTCTTTTATCAGGCGGGAACAAGGTGCGCGCCTTCAACGGTTGGGTCATGCCGGTATTGATGTACTCTTTCGGCATACTTAAATGGACTCAGACGGAACTCGACGCCCTGGATAGAAGGGTCCGTTCACTACTTACTGCAAACCGGATGCATCACCCACGGTCATCGGTGATGAGGCTGTATATCCCGCGGAAGTGTGGGGGTCGTGGCTTTTTAAATGCCAAGACCCTGCATAACCGCGAGATATGCAGTCTCAGGGAATATTTCCTGGCTGTGGACGTGGGTATGCATCGCGATGTAGTGGCAGTGGACAAGGGCCTAACCCCGCTCTCCTTGGCTAAGGAGAACTGGTGCAAACCAATAGTACTGGATACTAATGACCGCAGGGAAGTATGGCAGAGTAAGGAGCTTCACGGACGCTTTTACCGGGCCTTACATGGGCCCGATGTTGATCTATTAGCGTCCGTATCCTGGTTACGCTTTGGTGATCTTTTTGGAGAAACCGAAGGTTTTGTCTTTGCAATTATGGATGAAGTTATGATGACGAACAACTACCGGAAATACATTGTGAAGGATGGTACGGTTGACATCTGTCGGGCATGCCACCTGCGCGGAGAATCAATCCGACACATAATTTCTGGGTGTTCTCATCTTGCTAACGGAGACTATTTGCATAGACACAACCTAGTGGCCAGGATTATCCACCAGCAACTTGCTCTTAAATACAATCTTGTGGAGTCAGAAGTACCGTACTATAGGTATGTGCCCGACCCAGTTCTCGACAATGGCAATATCACGTTGTATTGGGATCGATCTATCATCACTGATAGGACTATTGTTGCCAATAAGCCCGACATAGTGGTGATAGATCGATTAGAGCGTCGCACAATGATTGTTGATATAGCGGTCCCTCATGACGAGAACCTCGTGAAAGCTGAGAAAGAAAAGCAAACTAAGTATCTTGACTTAGCTCGCGAGGTTGTCGACATGTGGGAAGTGGACACAGCAATCATTGTGCCGATAGTCGTGACGGCCAATGGCTTAATAGCCAAGAGCCTCGACGAACACCTGAGGAGGCTCTCGTTAGGCAGCTGGGTCAAGGGCTTGATCCAGAAAGCTGCACTCTTGGACACGGCGCGTATAGTCCGGAGGTTCCTCTCTCAGGAGCCCTGACCGCCGGTGACTTGGACCCTGTTCCCGATGCCGGTGGGCCACTATTTTTTATATTTTTAAATGTTTTTTTTTTTCTAAGTTTTTGTAAAAATATTTAAAAATATAAGAAATATGATACAATGAAAAATAAATGAAATAATAATAATATTTATTGCAAAAAATACACATAGCATATACACCGAAGACAATTTACATAAGTACTTGAAGTGCTAATTTTATTGAACTCTGGTACCCAAATTAAGATTTAACTTGTGTTAAGGGTACCAGGGCCTTCGCTCTTATTAATCTATTACAAATATTGAATTGAGTGGAACATGTTTAAAAAAGGAGAAGAAAAAATCAAACTAAGTAGGTATAAGTTATTATGAAAGTGTGTGTAAGAGTGTGTGGTGTGTGTATGTGTGTGGTGCGTGCATGTGTGTGGTGTGTGTATGGATGTAAATTTAATATGTATAGTGGTATGATAATGTAGGGTAGTGGTTCCTATCACTCACTGTGTTTATATTTTAAGTAGGCTCTCAGTATACTCATATGATTTATTCAGAAGCCAGTTCAAGACCTTCCTTTTACATTCGAATCTGGAAAGCGGATAGATGTTGCACTGAATGTTTATGTTATTGTACAAACGACAACTAATCACATTATGGTGCCGTGCTGCCAGAGAGCTACGACATCGATAAGTTTGGCATACAACACGTGAACGGCGCTTGGTTGTTATACTTTTATCGTATTTTAAGGTACTATGCTTTCTCAAAACTGTTCCTAGGATAAATAATTGCCTTACAGATAATGTTTTGCAGTCATCCAAGAGCTGAACTGTCGGATACCTGAAGGGTTTAAATGTCATGACTTTCAGCACAGCTCTCTGTGCACGCTCTAAAGGCAGCAAGAGCGTTTTGGCAGCACCACCCCAGACTGTTATGCAATAAGTCAGGATAGACTGACATAAGGCGCAATATACCATTTTAAGGGTTTTGAATTCTAGAGAACAGCGAAGTTTTTTAAATATATAGATAGTCTTACGAATCCTAGCGGTAAGGACCGATAGGTGATTTTTCCAATTTATTAAAGGGTCAATATATACTCCGAGATATTTTACTTGTGTAGACTTGGTTATGATAGGACAGCCACAAGGTGAAGAAGAGACACTTAAAGTACTTGGGTCACAAGTATGGGCTTTGAGATTAAGGTGATCACCAGACGGTTGAGAAGAAGATGTTAGCGAAAAGGTCAAGTAGGTCGTTTTATTTGGATTAAAAGTTAACAGATTATCTGACAACCATTGCATAACTTGTCTTAGAGCTTGCTCAGCTCTAGGAAAGCTCTAGGTTATAATTGCACTCAAACTGGAATAAAAATTTTCAGGGTTCAAGTAAGAAGGGGAACGATACACTGAGATTATAGCAGTATTATTATCACAAGTTACCAAACAGTTGGCATCCAATATCAATGGTTCATGAGTAGTACAATTAATTGAATTTTTAATGTAAATTACGATACCGTCATTTTTGATAGGATTGTTTTTTGTAGAGTGTGAAGTATAGCCCGGTAATATTGGGATGTATCCCGAAACCTGCAACCAACATTCAGTAAGGACTATAAAATCAAATTCAACTTTTGTTTCCGTTATCATAGTGACAAACTGATCCAGATTTTTCTTTATACTCCTAATATTAATGTGTATGATACGAGCGCTAAGACCGCATTGTCCTGCAAATTTCAGGCATTTATCAGGGGTACACGTATAAGTATCAGCGATTGAAACGTTGTCTATTGCATGAGAAACTTCATTAATATTCATATTTGAAAATACTAATTGTTATGTTTGTCACTATTAATGGGCTGAAACGAGTGTTTAAGGTTGGGACAACAGTCAAAGTGCGGTATACATGAGGTATGAAGTTATGAATAAGAAGTGGTATGACTTTGTTAACTAGATATCTCATCCCTAAGCCAAATTCGACTCCTGGTGAAAATATGTGTGAGGTTGAATGTGTGTAGGAATATGAATGTCTGTGTAGGATAGGCTTACAGATTTGCAAAGATTTATATCTAGATAAATATGAAAACAATAAGAAAAATATAATTACAAGTACTCCTGGTGAAAATATGTGTGAGGTTGAATGTGTGTAGTAATATGAATGTCTGTGTAGGATAGGCTTACAGATTTGCAAAGATTTATATCTGGATAAATATGAAAACAACAAGAAAAATATAATTACTGTAAGTATTTTAGGTAGGCAACTAAGCTTAATAACTAGTCATTTAGTACAAAGGAGACCATCCAAATCTGTTTCATTTTTTATAACGATATATCGCTCGCCGTCCATTTTTCGAAGCAAGACTTTCCCATAGGAAGTCCAACAGTATTTATAATTATGCATTATTTTCAGCAAAGCGGCGTGCCAAATAATACATTTTCTGAGATTTGGGTGTGAGTTTTTCAGATAAATATATTGGTCTATTAGGTCCGTCGAGTTTCAAATGCGCTGTACTCAATTTGTTTTGATTATTAACACTGTTAAACCTGCGACCTTTTTTAATGATGTTGTCTTTTGTTATTGAGCTCATGAAATCAACAGTTATTGTAGATGAATTATTTTTGTTTTTCGAACGAAAAACATCTTTTATTTCGTTGCCACTTATCGGGATACCAAGCACGTTGGATGCTTGGACTACGATGGTACGAAGACTTTCCTTACTTTCCTCTTGCATTTGGGGCACGTTCCTTATTTCAATCTTAGTGGAGCACAATTGTCGCTCCATATTTTCCACTTTCTCCTCTAGATCAAGGACATAACGGCGGTCTGCTTCACGTTCAGACTCCAGTTTGGCCAATTTTAATTTTAAATCGTCGTAATCCTTTGAGATGAATTCCATTGACTTTTGTATCTCACAGTTTTGAGCGCTAATTTCAAGAATGGAAGCATGTAGTGCCGCGAACTTCTCTTCTGACTTAGTTGTTGATGTTGACAGTAAAGTTCTAATTTCTTCTAAGCTTTTCACACACTCACAGATTTCACGCTTACGCTTCGAACGGTTCGTTATGTTAGAATCTTGACTCAAGGACGTGAGGTCAGGAAAAGACCCACTTTGGTGAAATAATCGGGAGTCTGAGGCGGCAGAAGTAGTTGCACCTACTTTATTTTCTACCACAGTTTTATTTGGTGGTGTACGTTTAAGAGACATATTTAAATAATCAAATTTTGGTTGTCTGGGATATCGAACAACTATTTTGCTCTAACGAATTAATCGGATTTTTTTTTTTCAATTGGGCCACACCCTTAGCATATCCGCTATCCGCTGTCTCTTGTAAATGGGAACCTCGAGGACGGCGCGATGCGATGACGCGTAGACCGTGTGACGCAGACGCAGCGTAGCTTAGGCGATGTCCTTTTCAGCTGCTGCTATCCTTTTTCTTCGCGGACTCCACGTTCACAGCCAACACATCCGCAGGATTCGCACTTGGGATGATTCAAGTGTCTATAGTTTGCGTTGTTACCCAACCATATAATCAAAAACGCAAAAAGTGTTTTATGCCATTCGCAGGATTCGAACTTGGGTTAACTTGAGAACACGGCGTCGGCGGTCGGTGTCATAGCCACTCGGCCAAGCGTTCCACAGTTCTGATAAGCGAAATAGGCAAACTGGTGATATCAGCTGGGAGCCTCGGAGATATGCGACCTTGACTAGACGATCACAGATACCTTCACTTTTTTTGAGTCACAGTTCATTTGGCACAACACATCACTTTTGTTTTAAAACTATCTTGATACATTTATACACAAGCTCTTTATGTAGATATTTGTCCTTACACTGGTTTATCGTTTGCAATGTTGTCCATGATATTTTACACGTTTTAGCTTCGGAAATTTGTTTTAGACTTGTTCTATGATTAAATTTTAAGGAGCTCACGAAAAACACGACTGCTCTCTGCGACGGTCGGGCGGGGGGGAATTGAACATAGATTGATTAGGTGTTGCATCACACAAGGCAGTGATGACTGGTTGATTGTCTCAGTCCAGGATGCCAGGGCGAAGAGTGTAGGAATGGTTCTTCAGGACATAAGCCTGATGGCAGCTTCTGCTACCTGTTGCTATATACATCATGTGTTAGACATCGACGCAAAAAACGAATGCTATGGATCCAGTACATAATTCTGGCGGATTTTTTTGGCGGCTTTTCCTTATTGGTGGGATTTTTCGTCGGCGTTTTCCAGTGTTAAGGAAACAATTTAATCTTAGGAACCATTGAGACTCACTAATGGTGATCAAGAATTCAGTCTTCATTCACCAAATCAAAGTACCAAAGCTGCAAAGGTCAGCTTTAGTCTGTTCACCTGGTTGTGTATAACAAGTTACCCAACATAATCATTGAAGAGAAACATGCAGGGTTATGCCCCCCCCCCCAAGAAATCAACTTTTTTTTTATATAAAGAATTTTTTTTTATGTGAAATCATCAATATGACTTTTCCCGCTCTGTGCGGAGCGGAAGGGTGTGTCAGACTTGTACTGGCTACTTTGCGTTCGCTCCAGGGCTCCCCCTGTTGGGCCCTTATAGTTTTTGTATAATGAAGTACGATTGTGTCTTTGTGAAGTTTATAGTCGAGATGTTTGTCCCAAAGCAATTTGTAATGAAGAACCATTCCTAAAGTACTTAACCACTTGTGTAAGTGTTAGGTCGGTGTTAGAAGTTTGGGGTCAAAGGACTCTTTGTTAGTAAACATTATTAGTTCTGTTGTTGAGAGGGTGACCAATAGTTCGTGTTTTGGTTTCTAATTCAATTGTCTTGAAAGGGTTTGTCATGAGCTTGCTTAAGACACCTTCAGATTTTTCAAAGACTGTCTTGAATTTATTTATTGTATCCATAATGTACTTATGTATGGGTGGAAAAATGGGTCAAGTGAGACAATTATGGACCCTATCGAGCACATTATTATCATTATCTAGCACAATTAGAACCCTCTGTGATGAGTTCGTTGTAAAAGATTACTAAATGTAGTACGTTACACTGTAGAGTGTATTCGTAGTAAGAAAATAGTAGCATCATCATTATCACTCAATTTAACTACGCCCCCTGTGGTCATAATTAATTAAAAAACTGATCATTCACCAGTTCTCTCAATTGTATAAAAAGTTTGATTAACTACTAATGGTTTATTTTTCAAACCAGTCTTTAATTTGCAATTGCACTGATTAGTCACTATATTCTTAACGCGAATTGAGTTTTTTTTAAATTGATATAATGCTTGAATGCAATCGTCGGTAAGCAGGAATGGATTTATTGATGGTGGAGTACGCTAGTTTATTAAGAGCTTGAGGACACCTAAATTATAATCTAACGGGAAAACCACAGCAGGTAAATTGTTCCAGTCCTTCGATGTACGATATATGAATAACGAGGCGAAACGCTTAATCCGGAACGTAGAGATGTCCAAAATGTAAAGAGAACTCGCTGTACGTCGGTTTGTCGGCGGATTCCAGTAAAATATAGTACAAAATAGTTACAATATAATTATTTCCTGAATTTCTCACCAACTGCCGCGGTTATTAAATTACATAATGTTAACTGCTTGTACGTTATAAGCTGATATTTTACTAAAACAGATGCTGTTAGTTAATTATACTTGTAAAATCTCGGTGTTTTCTTAAGCTAGGTTTGTTATCAAGTAGGTACTTAGCTATTTAAATTTAAATGCATTACTTAGATGCTTAAGCTTCGCTGTTCGCTGGAGTTTTCAAAGAGTTTAAAAATGTTTTCTAAAACGTTCTTATTTTTCCTCAATTCTTTGTGATTCGCTCGTTGGTTGTTTTCTTTTGCAAGTATTAAAAATTGTTTAATCTTTACTGTTTTCGATTGTTTGGAAGTTGTGTATTATGGACAGGAAAAAAATTAAATCGAGAAAAGAGTAAAAGAATTATAATGATGTTGGAGCGTGCCGTTCAGTGACAAAGGATAGTATTCGTAAAACTTCAGTGGTATGTCATCATCATCATAATTTTACGTCGCGAAATTATCAAATAACTTCTCCTAGTCTGGGCTGTGCGGAATCCCTTCCACAGCGTCAGACTTTTAATTACGAAAACGAGTTATTATGATTGAATTAGTGTTGCAACCAATCTACTATCTATTTTATTTAAATTTTGAAGGAGGGATAATTTTTCGGTAGAACAAGAATTGCTTCTCTGGTTTTTGGCCCCAGAGCAGTGCCTGGACCTTCGGTAGCCACGCCAGTGCTGTCGCCGCACCTTTCTTTAACTGCCACTAACGAGCGAAGAGGTTGAGAGCAGCAGTCTCTATAGATTTAGTTTGAGACACTTGTAGCACTTGCTATGCTGTCTATCCTGCACAACCCCTGCACTTTGTCAGAGCCATACAGGCTGCCAAATATAGGGCAGAAAAATTTAGTGAGAGCATCGACACGAAAAGAAGAAGAATAGCTGTAGTTCCCATAACAAAACCAAGGAATGCAAAAACACAATTTAGATTTTTTACCCAGCAACAAAATAGTATACCTACCTATAAAACTACACAGAGAGAACCAATTTACTTTGCATTTTGTTTTATGACGAAATGCCGAGTCCAAAATGGCGGCGATGGCGGCCACCGTAAATCACGCGGATACCTGATATTTACGAGTCCACGGGCCACGCACTGTTCTGTTTTATATTCTTTTATTCATAAGTAGATGGGCCATAAAAATAGTGCCACCTTCGAGCTTAGGGATACATGTTTTATGGTCTAGTTTGACAAAAAATATTAGTTTGGTGACGCCTTATAGTAGCTAATTTGTTTTTTTTTTTTTGTAGTTAAAAATCCTACAGTGTTCTCCAGCAGCCGAGTGAGGATAATATAGGAGAGTCTGTCAAACTTTTACTTATTGAAAACCCATTTCTGTGTTCCTTCTTTGCCTTGCGTTCTAGGACCACTGGTTTTCCCTTCGGAAGCATACACATGGCCCAAGTAGCTTTGGCAGTACCAGCGCTACTGACTTTATTGTTTAAATATCAAAGCTGATGCATGTAATATGTTTGTTTATTTATTCAATTTAGGTAATTACAGTATAATAAAAACTAACTCTAAACTAATTAAAACTAACTTAAAACGAATTAAAATATGGCGTCAAAAAACTCCTCCAAATCGCTGTCGACTGGTAATGTGGCCAAAAGGCTAGCAGCATTGCCACGCTGAATGGCAATGCTTATTTTCTGTTCAAAGTAAAAGGCAGCCCTTGGGTCACGCGATGTGTAAACAAGTCGCTTCGAAAGATCTTTATACAACTTGTGAGCACAAGCTTCCTTCTTCTTCATCGCTATCACTCTTCTTCATCGTTAGCACTTCAGGTGTTGGTGGCAAACTTCACAACTCACCTCGTGCAATTATTTCTGTAGTATACAAAATTATGAGGTACAAATAAACATATTTTCTCTCTTAAAAAATATATATGCCACCGGTCGCCCACCTCGCTTCATCCATCACAGTCTAACTTATCAGATCGATCAAGGCACACAACTGTTCACTACCATAACTAGTTTCCCAGCTTCTCCCAGATATAAAATCCACATTATTACGTCTACAAGACCTAGAGATATCTGTCACAGATGGACTATTCCCGTTTCGGCTCCCAGATTGTCGGCACCAAAATTTTCGGCACCTAAGCTATTCCCGTTTCGGAATCAATAGGTATTTTAGATGGTAGTAACTTATACAAAATACCTATTGGTGACGAAACGGGAATAGCTTAGTTAGTTAGCCTGTTATGTCCCACTGCTGGGCGTAGGCCTCCCTCTCCCTTTTTCACACACGCCTATCTTCAGCCATTGCAGGCCAGCCCCTCTGGTAGTTGTCCAACTCATCTCTCCACCTTTGCCTCAGTCTGCCACGATGTCGCCTTGCGTTTAATGGGGTCCAGTAAGTAGTTATTTTAGCCAATAGCTCGTCTGACATGCGGCAGACATGTCCGGCCTAATCCCACTTACTATCATAGTTTTGGCGCGCAGTATTGTGTTACTTACGCGGTAGGTTATTCGGACTCCCAGGGTATTTTGCTCCATGGCTCGCTGGCAAAACCTCGAGCTTGGACCTCTGCTGAAGTGTCAAATACCAACCTTGGGAATAGCTTGGGTGCCGAAAATCTGGATACCGAAACGGGAATAGTCCTCAAAGACGCACAGCAAAGACAGCTATCCACTACATCGTCTGAAGGGGTCATAAATTCCAATTTAAGTCGTACAGATATTTACGACCGGTCTGGTATATTTCCAATTTTTCTTAGTTCTCGTTTCTACCGCAACGGGTCTTGTAACCCTGAGAAAAATTATTTTGTTATCGCCTTGTGTATGTAGGGACGAATATTAGTAAGTACCTACCTGCGTATGTTTTTAGGAGTAATTTATTAATATAATGAATATAGTCTACCTATACTTGAATTTATAATTCCAATTTGCCATATACTTCCAACAAGTTGGCTCAAACATCCACTTTAAATTCAAATTTTAGGGTTCTTTACCATAGTTAACGTGAGAAGGAACCCTTATAGAATTATTTGGCTGTATGACTGTCCGTCAAAACTCTTTTTCTCAGCAAAGCGTAGAGTTATCAAACTAAAATTAAAAACAAATACAGTGGAGCAGTAAAAAAAATCTAATTTAATGTAACCTTTAAAGACGATTACGCTACATTTATGGTACACATTTTGAAACTCACGTAATGATGAAGAAAAGGACTTCTCATTGATGAAAGAAGGAAAAAAATAGAATTATCACCCCTTAACAATGAATTGAGACACTTTTACAAAATAGGATACTTATTACGCTTATTTACTTAAAGAGCCTCAATTTACCCGGCTAAACAAAAATTGTCAAGCCGTATATTCTAGTCTATCACGGTTATCAAATTGAAATGAAATTGAATAAAACACAACGTACATTGTACACCAGAGGGTTTTCTCATCTCAAGTGCTAAAAGCTAATAATGAATCTTGACTCACTTTGAGAGCCAACTCTTTAACGCCTCACACAAATTGAAGTGAGACTACAAAGGTTGTATGAAATGTGTTCATATTGAAGAAGAGAAATAATGTTACTGAAAATATGATAAAAGAGGAAATTACGTTTTCATTTTCATTGTTAGATAGTTAAGTTAGGAAAACCTACGGAAATAGGGAACTTCGAAAATTAATAAGAAATCTTGCCACGTGCGAGTCTGGCTTGCACACGAAGGGTTCCGTACAGTTCGTAGCAAAAAACGGCAAAAAATCACATTCCCAACGCGCTGTCAACGACTCGGACTCAAAGACAAGCTACCCATTACTCGATTTCCACAAGGCCACATCTAATTGGTCATCGAGGCCGGAATCTCAGCGGCTGGGACTTGAGAATGTTCGTTCCCTCACGGGTGCGGCATCTTCCTTCACTGACAGAAGAAGGAAACCGCCTGCTATTCTCCTTCGCTCCAGAGCATAGTCCAAACCAGAGCCCTACGCGAGCAGTCGCTGCCGCCGAGTGCCTCCACAAGGACACTGCAGTGCTCCGTCCAAGTGGGGTACCCCTCCACCGTAAGCTCCACCGCGTCCTCGGGGCGGGCCACATAATGGTGACACCCGGGCGTTACTTCCGCCTGAATTCTATGCAGGAACCTCCCGAACTTGCCCTGGCCGGTGAAGACTTGTGTCATGCGATAGGTGAGGACACTATGTCACCGCTTCAGTTAATCCACAAAGATGGGAAATCCCACCTGTGTTTCTGCAAATACCTTTTATATTCTACCATACCACCAGACTTCCTGACACAAAAAGAAAAATAAGGTAAATAATTTGATTTGATTTGAAGGTAAAGAAAAATATCTTATGTCCAGGTCTACTTATTAGATTACTGTAGATAATAAGCAGACCTCATTAATTCCTGGAAACATTAATTACACCAGAAGGTAGATGATTATAAGTTGATACAATTAAATGCTCAGAGATAATTAGCTACAAGTCTTGCTTATTAGATCTGTGCCTAGGCTTGAATAAAAAAAAACCAGCCAAGTGTGCAAAAAACAGTAAGAAATTCAGGTTTGGAATATGGGAGCTCCCATAAATATTTATTGCATGCTGTTTTTTAGTATTTGTTGTTATAGCGGCAATAAAAATACATTATTGGTGAAAATTTCAACTGTCTAACTATCACGGTTTGTGACAGCTTTGTAAGAGACAGACAGACAGGCGGATAGCGGTGTTTTAGTAATAGGAGAGTAATAAAAAAATTCGGGTTTTTTTAGTACTTCATAGAAATCCATACCAAGTCATGTCAAGTATTCGAGGAACCCTCGGCGGAAAGTTTAAGTTTTCATTTAGCTGTTATAAAGAAAAAAAGTGGTGAAAATTACCAGATTCTTAGAAAAGTTCATACAACACAGAAAAAATCTTGGATGCGTTATTATTTTGCAAATAGGTCACATAATGACGTCTTGCTGAGAATACGACGAGTTACTAGGAACCCTTGTGAACCATATTAGTTCAGAAATGCATGTCTTGAGATGAAATTGCTTTGAAAATAAATCAGAAAAAAAATATTAAGATAAATTATACTATTGCTAGTATAGTCCAATAACAATTTTCTTTTAAAGAGACATCGCATCGTGTTAGTTTTCATCTGGTAATGACAATTAAGTAATATCATGATAACTGATCTTTTTTGAGGCGAAAATTCATCATTTCTTCAATTCTAAAGTGGAGCAAGAGTGTATCCCCTAGCAAGACTGGTTTTAGATTTTTCGCGGGAATTTGATAGATGCAAGAAGCACAGGGCCAGTTGATGCGGAGACACTTGAAGGAGACCTGTGTCGAACTGTGTTCCGTGACCGTGACGAGTTCCGACTGAAATCTATACTAATATTATAAAGAGGTAAAAATTGTAAGTTTGTATGTAGGGGGTAATCTCTGGAACTACTGGTCCGATTTGAAAAATTCTTTCAGTGTTAGATAGCCCATTTATATTATATACCATCACGCTACGGCCCACGGGAGGAGCAGTAACGAAAAATGCGAGTGAAACCGCAGGGGACAGCTAGTGTTTATAATAATGATAGTGATGTCTTTGACTGTCCGAGACGACTATCAAATACATTTAAATGTCAGGATCAATATCCTAGCTGACATTTAAACGGATTTGCCTCATTATATTTTCCAAGGCACGCAGGATACTCAATACGAAAGGTCACGGTTAGGGCTTGGTTATCCCGTCTGTAGACAGGCCTTTCTCAAGTCGTAATGCGTTCTTCACTTAAATCCCCCAAAAGTAAGAAATTTTTGTTTTGGGTAGTCCTTCAAAAGGATGAAGGTCATTATCTACCTAGCCTTTTCCCAACTATATTGGGGTCGGCTTCCAGTCAAGCCATATTTAGCTGAATACCAGTATTTTACGAAGAGTGGCTGCGTACCAGACCTCCACAACCCATTAACTGGGGTAACACGGTACTTTATGGCAAGACTGGAGTCAGATTTACTAGCTTCTGACCATCCGTATCGACTACCAAAGATCTAAAAATGACAGCCGGGACCTACGGCTTAACGTGCATCATCCACAAACCAACCTTGGCAAGCGTTGCTTAACCTTGAAGTTCGACCCGTGTGGCTGTTATTATCTAGCCACAAGCTCCTCGGGTGAAGGTATAGAGACCAAAATTTCAGTCGATAAATTTCGTACACCCGACCCTACGCTTGAAGAGTTTTTCAAGATCATTGAAATTGTACACTCATAGATACAGTTGGAGCTCGCTAAAAGCTCTTATGGTGAAGAAACCTACTAATTTAATAATAGAACGCAGCATACTTCTCACACTTATCTATCTCATCGCTTACTATCCAGTAAACAGATAAAAACAACTAAATTGCACACATGTGGGCCACGTACACAGGTCTGGGCGCGTTATACATTTCCTACGGCAACTAGACTTGTAGAGCTACATTAGATCCACGCCACGTGATGTGGTTCTACATACAAATCAGGCGTGGCTCACGTGTGCATCTGTCTAATGTGCGTTCCGCTTAAAGGATACTTCTGCATAAGGCTAAAGACTAGCTTGGTAACTAACAAGTATTTATTTGCTATCCTAGCATGAACTCTGTGTCCGTAAATAATAATGATCGTCATCAGCATTATTTCAGCCTAAAGATGTCCTTTCTTGGAAATAGGCCTCTCCCTAGTTTCTCCGCAATGAACGGTCCTGTGTGTCTCGCGTTCATCGCATTCCCGCAACCCTCACCAGGTCATCGGTTTTTTTTTATTATTGATTGGCTTGTGTTTGTTCACTATCTCACCTGATGGTAATCGATGATGTGGTTGACGATGAAGCACGTTTGCCTAGAAGTCAACTTTTTACACTTGACTTAAGGACCCCTAGGTTGTAGTTACCTGGAAACACAGACTCCGGCAGAGAATTCCACTTTTCTAGATTCGGTCCAGTAAAAAATTGGTATGAAAAAACGAAATGTTTCAATCTGCAAAATAAAATATTACGTTCATGTGATATTACGTTCATGTAATATCACTTGTCTCAAACACATCCACGGAACAATACACCAAATTGAATCGTATCCACATTTACTATCACGTCCCGCGGTCCCGCCTGACACACCCGTATGGAGCACTTGAGTCGTGAATGTGGGACGGACAAACAAACGCACTGTATGCTTAATATTATCGCGAATTGTGCGCAAAAGGTCCCGCCGCAAACAAGCTGGACTATAAATAACGGACCGTAATGATTATTTATGTGGTTGTGCGTATGTGGCAAGACTATGGATATGACTGTTTGGAGTGACATAGTAGGGCGAACCCTCAAACCTTCCCGTCCGTTATCCTTCTCTTGGGAGCGCGAGGGTTTGACTATAAGTTTGTGTGATTAATAATTTGGATTCACAACGGAAGTTATTTTAGAGTGAAGAAGCAGTGGTCTTGTTTACCACTAATATAATAAAGCATAAGCAAATAATTACGAATCAAATTCCAAACTACAAACGCTTCTGAATTTCGATCCGAAATGGTCTTCCATCTATAGTGAGATCTATTTATATCGTGGACAGAACGTTACGGAGTTAGTTACATTACAGAAGGTGGCCTGAGGTTTAAACAAATAGTCTGTGAGGGCCTTAATAAAGATTTAAGTCTTCAGCCAAGGCTAACTTAAATTTAAATCTAAACAACTACATGCTTAGGGCACCCCTATGGGAGACAGACCTCGGCTTAGAGCGTCGCTGGAGATGGGCAGCAAGGGTCGGGCTGAATCGAACCAGGCCACACAGGCACACCAGCTCTCGGACTCACTGCGAACGTCATGTCAAACTTTGTTAAAGCGTTTATACGTCACAAGACCCATTGCCAAAGTAGTTTCCATACTATTAAATTGGCCAACAATCCAACACACATTTATTTTATCGCCGCACCGTCATGCCGTCCTATCGTTGCCGCTCCGACGACAGAATTTTATAATTATTTAAGTAAGCTGTGAGCGCATACACCATGCGTATAATGACGAATACGTGTCTATGAAGCTACGCTTCCGTGAACAGTAGGTTTTTTTAAGGTCATCAAAATAACTTCTCTCGCTCTGCGCAGAGCAGGAGAGCGTGTCAGACTTCTACTGATTAAAACCCACTCCTGTTGCTTCTGTGCCTTAATTCTAGGGTCCTAAGGTTCTCTTTCGTTCAACCCAGAGCCCCAGTAAGCTTCAACTCTGCCGGGCCCTTGCAGTAGTAGGTCTAAGACTTATTTTCAACGAAGAAAATTTTATTTTATACCTGCTTATTAGATTCTACGAGTACGGCTTAGCAAACTAAAGTACTATAACCTGCTATCGGTTATCCTCACGGTTCATCGGTCACAACGAATGAATGAATTCCATATCAGCGCAGATATTAAAATATATTGAATACTCACGATCTGTTTACACCTACGCTCTTCCATTGATAAAATTATAGATCCTAACTTGGTATAACCCAAATCTAAACTAACTAATTGGTCTAGCGGTCCCAAGAGGGACTGTGGAGTATGACGGCTTTAGTTTCAAACTAGCGATGTAATTGTCCATCTGAAATTTCATAGTAGCAGTTTTCTTTGGGTAGAATTTCGTGAAATAACTTTTCCGCTTTGAGAGTGAGAGAGAGTGTCAGATTTTTAATGACTAAAAGCCAGTTCAGTTGTTTATACTTTGGAAACCCAGATACCGTCTGCCAAACGAGCGGTCACACTAAGTTACTACTGGCCTTTCTTGAGGAACTGGGGTAAATTGAATACATTTGACACACGAGTACGAAATATACGCGCTGGGGACATGAAGTTGCGGAAACCCACCCGATATACAAACATTATAATTTCAGCCAAAAGACGTCCACTGTTGGACATGGCTTCCCTTAATCATCGCTACAATGAACGGTCCTGTGCGTCCCGCATCTATAAGATAACTCATAGTATCACTCGTAGTACCTTGACACACACAGTTGTATTATTATAGGTTAAATAATTATGAATTTAATGATAGATTTGTACCTAATGTAAGGTACAAATCTGTTATTAAATTCGTATTTACCCAAATACAAGCATAAAAAAACTCAGCTAAATGAAAAAAAATACGATTGGCAAGCCCTTTCACGGCCAAATGAAATCCCTACATTAAGCTATTTGAAGCTATAAATCAAAGAGCTATGAATTATTGTCCCCAGAGTGTTCTGCATTGAATGTTTCGTTCGCATAGAGCTTGGAACACCAAGCTGGCAGTGACTAGAGATTGGGTGAAGCCTACTAGGGCCTTAGAATGCACGAAAGGGAACCCTGGGGCCCTGGCACCTGGTTGTTGGAGGCAAAGAAGGAACGGAATTGTCTGACAAAGAGTCTGACACGCCACTCCGCTCAAGAGCGGGATAAGTTAGTTTTCGTTAGACGTAAATGTCAAACTTTGGACGTCAGCGTCATGGTTATGTTTACGTTTACGTTTTCAAAGGAAAAGCTCAAACAGCTCAGTAGCGCCAACTAGTGGCGTGAATTTTACTGAACTCTCTTTACTTTAACCTCACTGAAAAAAAATAAGTGCGGAATGTTTGAAAATACCGTCTCTTTAGTGACGTCGAGGCATCTCAACGCTCTATGGTCGCGAGTCTTGTGTGTGTGTGCAAATTATGATTAACGACTTTCAAAGGCGTCTACAGATGTCCCACTTTTACACTTAGAAGGCGTGGCAAGCGTTTAGCGTTTAATTTTACGTTGTGATAGATTAGGGTAAATTGGAGACAATTATGAAAGGGGAGGCTAAGACGGAATTTTAATGCAAACAATGCCAGTCTTTAATCTACATCTACACTAATATAAAGCGGTATTTTTAGGTGGAAAATCTTCAAAGTGACTTCTCCTACTCTGGGTGGAGCAGAAGCTTTACGCATTTATTATGCGTACAGCTAAAGAGTGGAATTCCCTGCCGGAGTCTGTGTTTCCTGATTGCTACAACCTAGGGGTCTTTAAGTCAAGAGTGAATAGGTTGCTTCTAGGCAAGCGTGCTCCATCGTCGACCACATGATCGCTTACCATCAAGTGAGATGTGGTCAAGCGCGAGTCTATCAATAATAATAAAAAAAGAGTGTGTCAGACTTTTACTGATTAAAACCCAATCCTGTTCCTTCTTTGCCTTCGTTTCAGGGCCCCTGGGTTCCGTGCATCCCAAAGCCCCAATATTATAAAGAGGTAAAGTTAACGACGTAAAGTTATTCGACTTAAAGTTATTTGTAGGAGGACGGTAATCTCTGAAAGTACTGGTACGATTGCTAAAAATTTTTAACTGTTAGAAAGCTGCTTTGTTTCTATGTAACTTAGAAACAGCTTCCACCGAGACGCAACGCGACGCGATGCTGCACCCACATTTTAAAAGAGCGACTCAAAATTGTACTTTATTTACTACGCGAAAAGATACACATTTCATTATGAGAATTTAGAATACGTTGCTTCATGCAGCGCTGCGCTTCGTGACGCCGCGCGATGTCTCGCTACGCAGCGGAACGTTTTTACATTCGCGACGTCGTGTTGCCGACGATTTTACTATGCACCTCGCAACGTTGCGATGCGTCTCGCGGCGTGTGTGGCGCAGCGTGAAGTCACTTGCATCGTTGTGTCGTGTCTCGGAGTGAACTGACCGTTATGATATATTTTATGTACGCAGGCAAAACCACGTGCAAAAGCTAGTTCGTTTATATAAAAAAACAAAAAACTACAGTTCATGCTGTTGATTAATTAAACTGCCAATGATAAATAAATTATAGGCGCTGTTATGTTTTTGTTATTTGCATGAAGATTTGCTTCAATTTTACCTACACTAATATTTGCAAATAGATCAAAGGATGATGTCAGGGTTTCCGTGAAATTTAAGCCCCACTTTCCAATAGCTACGCTTTCCAATAACTATATCACTGGAAAGGTTTACTACGGACTAACGGAATAGGAACGTGAAATTTTGGACTAGGTTTCTTTTTATGACGTATGCTAGCATTTAGAAAAGATTTTCCAAAATTCACCTCCTAAGGGACGAAACAATGGTCCTCAATGTTTTTGGAGAAATCTGCTATCATGTGAATGAAGCCGCTGGCAGAAACTAATTAAAAATAAACCATTATCATCATCTATCTAGCCTTTTCCCAACTATATTGGAGTCGGCTTCTAGTCAAGCCGGATTTAGCTGAATACCAATATTTTACAAGGAGTGGCTGCCTACCTCCACAACCCATTAAATGGGGTAACACGGTACTTCATGGTAAGACTGGAGTCAGATTTTGTGGCTGGGACCAACGGTTTAACGTGCTTTCTGAGGCACGGAAGAAAGTCGGTATGTTAAGATGGTCACCCATCAACAGACCTTGGCAAGCATTGCTTAACCTTGAAGATCGAACTATGCGGTTGTTATTATCTAGCCACGAGCTCCTCTAGAAACTAGTTAAAAATAAACCATAAAAAGTGTAAAAACAGCCATGTTATTCTCCCTATATTTTTTAAAAGTCGTGCATGTAATTGAAACTAGGAGCAAGTTGCGAAACATTATCAAGAAGAAAGTTTTCAAATCATGTTGTGGTCTCGACCCTCAGTATTGGAGACACGACGCGAGAAGGACGTGGATGTTTTTTAAACTATCTTCGGCTAGAGGTCTCCACCCACGTAAAAGTAAATAATTATTACAAGGAAAAAAAAAATCGAGATAAAATGTGCGCTTGATCCTATTTCAGGATATAGGCTACACATATGAAAAATTTCATAAAAATCCGTTCAGCCATTTGAGTTTGAAAGAGTCATAAACATATACATAAAACTTCACTCGTACAATATTAGAATGTGAATACATTAAAAATTCGTAGCCATGTTGCTACGCCGTAGCCGATGCTGCTACGCAAACTACGCTGTCCCTTGGCTACGCAGCGAGCAATAGCGTCAAAATAACTTTAACTTGATTTTACTACAGTCGGAATTTTAATTCGATTCCAGATTTGACAATTTCAGTGTTGCAACATTATGACAAGTACTAAATAGTGACGTTGCGAAATTATTCGTTATGGAAATGGATATTTCCGGATCGATTCTTCTCGTTTATAATTTTACTCTCGTATACTAAGTATATCAGGAAATTAAATATTTCTGAACCAAAACTTTAGTTTGGACGATTACTTAACGATCTGAGAATTTTCTTTTATAATTGTGTGTGAAATAAATAAAAAAATGTGATGATGAAGGAACATGAGCTACATGCCCCTTTACCTGCGCCCATATCATTTCGATAGGGTTTAGCTTGCAATGGTAAGGGGGCAGTCTTAAAACCGTGATCCCATGTTGTGCTGCCATTTCGTCTACAGCAGCGATTACTAATTAATAAATAATTATGTATTTATTTAAATAAAAATCAATAATTTAGTCTTTAATTGGCGCACTGATGGCACGCACACCGATTGTTTATCGATTTTTGTGTTCATCACTACACTGTTATATGTGGTATCATTATTTCACAAAATGACAGTAACTAATGTCAAATCTGGAATCGAATTAAAATTCTGACTGTAGCTCACAATTTTGTAAAATCGATGATATTCAGCTGGCTACACATTTCAGTAGCACGGTATAGTGTTATGGCTCCGGTTTGTCGATCTGTATAAAAAGAGGAGAAACTGACTGACATACCAACGCACTGCTAAAACTACTAAGTACTACAGCTAAAATTGTTTACGCAAGGTTTCCTTTTATTACGTAGGCAAGCTTTAAGGGAGGATTTTTCAAAATTCACTAAGGGGTTGGAACGGAGGCCAAAGTTTGTATGGAGAAACCTACTTTCACGCGGGCAAAGCTGCTGGCAGAACCTAGTCAAACATGCAATTATAATAATTTGATATTTAAAAAAATAATTACTCTATTATGTAATTTTATTCAAATATGTAGATTAGTCAGAGAATAATATCGAATACCACGTACCCTTATGTAGACTAGTCCGAAACACTTAAACCAGGAATGTACGCTACCACGAAAATTTCAAAGCCATAGCTATCTCAATTTACAGGATTCAGTTAACGATAATATCGCATAACAATTCCCCGTATGTTTACTAATAGGAATCGTAATACAAAAGCTCGCTACCACGAAAAACCTAACACAATAATAATGTGGTTTTGAACAAGCAAATCTCTAATTTCTCTTTCGGCGGAATAAGCCATTAAAGTGAAAATATTTAATTTTTGATTTCAAAAATTGAATAGAATGGCATTGCATGAGTTTTATAATGTTCACAGCTGAGATTCAGGCCTCCTCTCCAGGAGAGGGAAAGGCCATATATCCACCACGTGGGCCCTGTGCGGTTCGTGCATATCATACATGTCTTCGAATTTTTGGTGCATATGCCGGTTTCCTCACGATGTTTTTCTTCACCGTTTTGAGCGCAGTGGAGATGAAACAAATTAAACAAATTAATGAACCTGGCTAGTTTCAAACCGGTGACCCTCAACTCGTAAGTCGGGGCCGTTAAAACTGAGCCACCACTGCTCATCATCATCTGCCTAGCCTTTTCCCAACTATATTGGGGTCGGCTTCCAGTCAAGCCGGATTTAGCTGAATACCAGTATTTTACGAGGAGCGGCTGCCTACCAGACCTCCACCCCTTAACTGGGGTAACACGGTACTTCATAGCAAGACTGGAGGTCAGATTTACTGGCTTCCACTGCTCAAAGACTTGAAAAAAACCTCGAAAGATTTTTTTATCGTTATTGGAATGGCCCAGACAGTTCGTTGTAAACCAAATAGATATCCACGTTTGTCTGCATGTCAAGTCATGAGACAATTAGATCCATTAAGGCATTGGATATAACTGGATTAAACCGGTGCGGCTCACGGTGCACCATGTGGCACATTATGGCTATCATACACCGGCCAGGCAGACTGTCGTTTCTGTAATGTCTGGACGGATTAAGAGCTGACTTCCCGTATTACTTCCAATATAACCGCTCTCACGCGATTGTGAAGTTATTAACAATTTTCTTTAGATATTTTTGAAGCACAGATAACTAGTGGTTATTAGCAAGGTTTGTAAGATAAAGTATAGCTTAATTCGCAAAAGCTAAAGTTAGCTAAATTAAGGAACAAAAACTACATTTCGTGCTATTGCCGTAATATAGTCAATGTATTTTTTGGTATTTTTGAAATTAAGATCTGCATTCCATTTTATCCATACTAATATTTACAAAATAATACAATATAATTTATAATTAACTCCTTCACTGTGGCCCTCACTTGCGTTCGGGATTACAACTCTTTCTCTAGATATTTTTGGAACACAAATAACTTGTGGTATGGTATCTAGGTTTCTAAGCTAGAGTACAGCTTAATTTGTCACTTATTGCTGAGTGTGTGTTAATTTGGCTAGATGCTGCTTACTTTGATTATCTAATCCTTTATACGAGTAACCTTTGCTGCTGCAAACTTTTCATTCGATTATAATGAAGGTGTCTTCAAGACTAGAGTGAATAAGGTCTTAATGAACTAGTCGTAGGTATGTATTTGATCAGAACAATTTATGTTTTGCAGATTAGAAATGAACCAAGCCCATGATATAATGTAAGGGTTTAAACAAAAACCGGCCAAGAGCGTATCGGGCCACGCTCAGTTTTGGGTTCCGTAGTTTCCCGTCCGTCACAATAAGTGTCCCTAACTTTTCAAAAACTGTTCGTCCCATCAAGTTCAAAATAATTTTCCTAGAAAGTCTACTTTAACATCTTTACATAAAGCTCTACTTTCCAGATTTTTTTCATATTTTCTAAACTTATGGTTCAAAAGTTAAAGAGGGGGGGACACATTGTTTTTTACTTTTGGAGCGATTATTTCCGAAATTATTGATATTATCAAAAAATGATTGTAGTAAACCCCTATTCATTTTTAAATACCTATTCAACAATATATCACACGTTAGGGTTGAAATTAAAAAAAAAATTGCTTTTTACTTTACATGTAGGGGGGCTACCCTAATAAAACATTTTTTTCCAATTTTTATTTTTGCACTTTGTCGGCGTGATTGACATACATATTGGTATCAAATTTCAGCTTTCTAGAGCTAACGGTCACGGAGATTAAGCGAGGGCGGACGGACAGACATGGCGAAACTATAAGGGTTCCGTTTTTGCCAATAGGCTACGGAACCCTAAAAATGGGCCGTCAATCCAGACGCACACTACTTGACCATCGAGGAATGCATTAATGCTTACCATCTGGTGGGAGTACGAGTAACGAGTAGAGCTGGCGGGCATGTCAGAATTTTACCGAGTAAAGGCACAGTGTTTTGCATTTTAGCATAATATAAGCAAAATAATACACAAAAGTTATAGGAAAATCCTTGAAACGCCAGCACTAAATTTCTACTTAAAATTATCCATTCCTTTCTGCTAAACGTATATGAAGCCTACCTCTTTCACACAGCGTATTTGAAGAGCTTCGTTCATATAAATATTATTCCGGAAACCCAGTATTTTTCGTTTATACACATACTAGCTTTTGCTAGCAACTTCGACCGCGTAAAAGAAGGTTTATTTTTACTATAAAAACTTTGGGAGCTCGTTACATGCCTTTAGAGTATGAATTTTAAAAATTCCTCTTTTGGTTCTCCCCTACGCCATAAAAAGAAACCTTCAGAATGCAACCTGCAGAATTTCAAGGCATAACAGCCTATAGTTTCAGCGGTTTTGGATGTGTTTTGATTATGTGAGCCAGTCAAGAAAATTTAGAAATAGGTACGAGTACCAAACCAAACAAGAAAAAGCACTAAACTGTTGAAAATATTTATTATTCATTCCTTTCTACTAATTTTATGTATGAAACCTACCCCTTTCCCACAACTCACTTGAAGAGCTTCATTCACACAGATATTCCGGAAACCCAGTATACCGTGAAATATATAAATTGTAGGTACTTCTTACCAGCAAACAGCATTATGTTATCATGTTTGATAAAAACCTGTTCCCTTTACCCGTTAGCCGCGTTAGCCTGATGTTAAGCGAAACTCCGCTTGCGTGAAATGTATGTAATATTCATATTAAATGTACAGTCAGCGTGAAAACGAAGTTTAACGAAGATTTATTTATTTTGTGACGCCAAATTTGAGTAGCAGTCAATCACTCATCCAATGCCATCGTGTCGACATTGAAGAGCCTATTATACTACTCGATCGCCAAACTTAAGTGGCAGTGGGCAGGGCACATTGCTCGTAGAACAGAGTCTGGTCGATGGGGACGAAAGGTTCTAGAGTGGCGACCACGTACCGGAAGACGCAGCGTTGGTAGGCCTCCCACAAGGTGGACCGTCGACTTGGCGAGGGTTGCATCCGATGGATGCGAGACGCACAGAACCGGTCGCTGTGGCGACGCTTAGGGGAGGCCTATGTCCAGCAGTGGACGACTTACGGTTGAGATGATGATGATGATGATCACACTACTCGATACGTCGAGCCCCGTCGAAGGCCGTCTTATCCTTATTATACTACGCGACGTAGACTAAGACCGTTCGTAAAAACAAGTGGTGTAATTGGCCTTTTAATTAGAAGTTTTAGTTTTAAGTTTGAAGAGCGCTGTGAGTACTGTTGGCGCAGTGGTTGAACAATTGGCTGTTCTGCAGTTTGTCGTAGATTCGATTTCCGCGCGGAATAGATATTTATATGGCGTTGATTGTTCTGGGTCTTAGTTTTTTTCATGTCTGTGAGCTTACATGGTTGTGGACACACTCACGATACCCGGGAAATTCTCAGTTTTAAGCAACGGTTTCAAAAAATACAACAGTAAAAAATAAAAAGAGATAAAATCAAGCCTGTGCGATTAAAGTGGAATCAGAACAACAGTCAGAACTTTGTGATTCTGTTTTCACAAACAAAATTTAAAAATGTATTTACATTTATGTATTAAAACTTCATGCAACACAAAGCTTGACCGGTAGAGAAAGCTTTGATGAATTAAATCCGCCTATGTACCACATAAAGTACTAACACATGAATTTTATAACGATACACAGGCTTAATGCCTTATGCACTCTCTACCAGTTAAGCAAGTGTGGTGAAGAGAAAATAACAAATAACTAGGTACCTATTTATGGGAGCCTTTCGATGCTTCTTTTGACTTCTCAAAATAATGTCATCGATACGCACAAAACGTTTTGGCAACACTTTTATTGTGCATACAGCTAAGGAGTGGAGTCCCCGCCCGAGCCTGTGTTTTTTTATAGTGAGATCTCGGGAATCTTTAAGTCAAGAGTGAATAGGTTACTTCTAGGTAAGCGCTCCATCGTCGACCACATCGTCGCTTTCCATTAGGTGAGATAGCGGTCAAGCACAAATGTGTCATCGATAAAAAGAAAAAGAATGACGCTAGAAGTGCCAGCCAAGCATTGTTAAATTCATAACCAGAAGGTTCAACTTTGACACGTAAGGCGTTTAAGGATATGGACATAGGGTCAGTTCACTACGAGACGCAACGCGACTCGACGACGCAGGAAGAGGCCAGTGATTTCGCGCTGTGAGGCGTATAGTAAAATCGTCGGCAACATGACGTCGTGAATGTAAAAACGTTCTGATGCGCAGCGAGACGGCGAGCGAGCACACGATGCGTTACGGCGCCGCACCGGACTTGCAATCGTAAAGATGAGGCGGGGGGGGGGGGGGGGGTGAATGCGTTGCGACGTCAGAGCGGCACCGCTCAGTTGTTTATGCGTCGCAAAAAAGGTAACATTATTAATAGAATGGGGCACCGGCAGCGCCGCTTCGGCATAACGACGTTGCGGCGCCGCAACGTCCGTGTGCCCGCTCTTACAGTAAAATCTTTGCGTTGCGGCGGCGCAACGCATCGTGTGCCCGCAGCCTCACTGGCCTCTTCCTGCATCGTCGCGTCGTGTCGAGTCTCGGTGTGAACTGATCCATAAGGGTTAAGAGAAAAAAAACAAATAAATAAATTGTTGATACCAATGCTAAAATATTCACCGACTTATCATGCTGACTGTACACTCAGAGAATCAGAAATGTTCGCGATTACATTTACATAAAACTGTATCTTTTATTACATTGGATCTAGTACCAGGGTCGGCGGTCTTTCTGTTTTATCCAGTGGACAGTTTGATAGGGGTTGCCAAAATAAAATAGACCCTGACCTTAACTAAAAAACCTCCTTTTTAGTATTTACTATATACTATGTAGATATACGTACTAGTTTATGTATATCGGAAATTCGTTTCCGCTACTAAAGTGGCGGCCATTTTTCTCAGGAATTGTTTGGGTATATTTTTCATATAATATTTTGATTTATTTAATGGCTTGCCATGAAGTACCGTGTTACCCCAGTTAATGGGTTGTGGAGGTTTGGTAGGCAGCCGCTCCTCGTAAAATATTGGTATTCAGCTAAATCTGGCTTGACTGGAAGCCGACCCCAATGTAGTTGGGAAAAGGCTAGGCAGATGATTTTTCATACAATATTTTGATCAGTCTGTCTAGCCTACGAACTACGGGCAAGCTGTAGCTTGCTCACAAAGAGAAGATTTGCGGTTATAATTGTAATCTCTATGTGAGATGGCTGGAGAGGCACCACAGCATTCTCATTTTTTGGATGACACAGGTCCTCACCGGGCATAGTAAGCACAGGAAGTTCCTGTACCGGATACAGGCAAAATGCCTGGAAATAAGTGGTGAGGACACGGTGCATACGATGCAGGTTAGCTTCTTGAGTCACTTAACGCTCCAGCCGCCGTTACAGGAGTTTGGTCGTCCGGACCGAGTCTGAGTCGTTGTTATAGCGTTGTGTTTTACAAGCTCCTCAAGGAGCTATCAGCAAAACCGTAGGCTTGATGCCTACTGGTCGACCTTTGAAAAGGGTACCCTTGATCCTAGAACGCAAAGGGTAACTGAAAGAACATAGGTTTGGTTTGATTTAATGCAAAATAAAGAATATTATTTTCTATTTATATAGTCAGTGAAAGTCTGAAAATCCCTAGGAGGGTTTGACAGACTCCGGTCTAGAACGAGAAAAAACATGGGATGATTTCCTACCTAAAAAAACACACACATACATAACTTTCACCTGTATAATATGAATGTGAAGTGTTACATTCTACTAGCAAGCGGCTTTGTAAAGACACTCGTACATTTTTACGAGGTTCTCATGAAACGTTATTATGGAGTTAATAAACCTTTTTTGTGAGAAATCGGGAGGAAAAAGTATCAAAATTACTATATACTTCGCAGCTTTCCATTCTAAAGCTCGACTTTATGTAGATATCCTCGATTAATTTTACAGCTTTCACCTGCTAAGGTAATTCAAGGTACGCCAGCAATAATCGAAGTTTCATGTTACAGGAAATAAATCCAAACGTCTTGAAATAAAAGAACATCGGAATTCGCTTAAGTATAAGGAAGATAGTCGGGTCACGGCCGTCGAAATTATAATAATGTGATATGCTTCACTGAGCACAGTTTGCTGGAGAATATTGCTGTTGTGCGGAAAAGGATAAATATGACAGATGTCAAATCGAGTCGAAAGGGTAATTGGAAAGGTGACAAATCTGATCTGTAAAAGTTAGATGTCAGTTTGACACGCCCTTTCCTCTACACTCTAGAACAGGAGAGAGAAAAGGTGATACAGAATATTGGCAATGAGGCACTTGTGGTTTATAGGTCATCATCATCATCTGCCTAGCCTTTTCCCAACTATATTGGGGTCGGCTTCCAGTCAAGCTGGATTTGACTGAATACCAGTATTTTACGAAGAGCGGCTGCCTACCAAACCTCCACAACCCATTAACTGGGGTAACACGGTACTTCAAGGCAAGACTGGAGTCAGATTTACTGCAATTCTGACTATCCGTAACGACTGCCAAAGATTTACAAATGACAGCCGGGACCTACGGCTTAACGTGCTTTCCGAGGCACGGAGGAAACTCATGGTCACCCATCCACAGACCAACCTTGGGAAGCGTTGCTTAACCTCGAAGATCGACCCGTACGGCTGTTATTATCTAGCCACGAGCTCCTCGGGAAAGAAAAAAGGTGATAAAGAATATTGGCAATGAGGTACTCGTACAGGCCTACATGGACACTTATGAAACGTCAGAAGCCACTCATGTTTGAAATTGAAATTTGTCATTTCCTGTGGAAAAGAAGCAGGTTACTCTTAATTTTTTTAATGGTTTTTTATTTTTCCAATTTACAATATTTGGTCTTAAGCAACGGCGCCCTGTTAGCCGGTCGGTTTTCCATCGGAGAAGAGTGAATCAAACTTGCATAACTTAATTCCGTAACACCAAATTCTATCATCGACACACTAGTACGAGAAACCAAATACAAAAGATATTTGGTTTCTCTTCAGAGTCTATACGTTTATACTCTATGTTTGTTGATCAAAGGCTATGTCCACACTGTGCCCTTTCATCTTCAACTTTCATTTTCATCTTTCTATTAAACTTTCGTTAGTTGCTTTCAACAATTGAATGCGTTATGGAACGCATTATCCATCTGACATGGAATGACATGTATCACTGCGCGCGCAACACTTTCAACTGTCATTACACATGCGTCAAAGGCATTGCGCTGCTGACTGCGTCATGACGCATGCCCTTGTTGAACAAAAAAGGGCACAGTGTGGACATAGCTAATGAATCAAGAGTCTATAGGCACTATAGGCACAAGCGTGTTTCATCGTCGACCACATGATTGCCATCAGTTGAGATAGTGAGCAATTGCGAACTTTATAGTTTAAAAGACATTAGTAAAAATAAAAACCTAAAAGATTTCAACTGTTAATTCTAAACACAATAAAATAAAAACTCATCTTATCCTTGATACACATTAATAACACTAGAAACTTATTCTATGTATTTGCCTGTTGCGGTCTTCCTGTCTGATTATAATTAGGGTATTTTCAAGGCTAGAGTGAATAGGCTCTTAATAAACTAGTCCGCCTCACAATCAACGATTGCAACTGTGACTGTCTGTCACTTACTCCAAATTAGTAACAAAATATTAGAATATATTTATCTTTAAACACCACGCATGGTGCATGTGCCATGGGCGGACATGGACATTTGTAAGTCATTAAATTATCCTTTTTATGTGAAAGGAACAAAAAGCAGGGTCCGAGCCAAAGAAATACTTAAACATATTTCTAAGGAAACAAGTGCAATATTCGACTCTTTAAAACTAATAAAGCATCTGGTAAACATAAAACAGACCCAGACGAAACCCTTAAGAAATTAGACAAAAACGACCATTAAGCAATTCTAGAAAGTTCGGAAAGACAATGGTGAGATACCATGTGTGGCAAAGGCGCGTCGGAGAGATGGCCGCACGACGAGGACACTTGGCTTGGGACCGCGATAGGGGCTGCACACTCAGCAGTAGCAAGTTAGAATAGGGACTTAGCTTCAGAGCCCGGGAGAGGTCGGACGTCCAGCATTAGCGAGTTAGAATAGGACACCTTGGTTTTAGGCCGGCGTAGAAGTAGGACGCTCAGAAGCAGCGAGCTAGAGTTACTTAATAAATACCATAGGGCTGAGTCCGTTGTAATTCTTAGAAGTGCCAAGTCGAGATTAGACTGATCTAGTATTTAAAGTAGCAGTGTGTAAGTGAGTGTGTTTATTGGCGTGAATGGGTGAGTCCTTTATTATTCTAATTTATCCTAGAGTGATTTGTTGTTATTATACGCGCTAGAGCGTCTAGCAGCAGCAGCGAGCTGGCTAGCTGACTCGGTTAATACCGTCGGGCTTTTAACCTGAGATAATTCTTAGAAGAGCTAGTATTGTGTTATTGTATTAGATACCTATGGACTAAGTCCAGTTTAAGTTTGCTTAGTACTTATAATACAAAGTGTGTGTTAGTTGAAAGACGGATGGACGAGCGCTGATTGTGGGTTGCTACTAGCGTGATGTGTGTAAGTACGCGAGTGAATCTCAGCGACTGTGCTGGTGACTGAAAGGATGAGTGTTGTCGGTTTCATCCCTTACTTTCCTTCCTATGACAAGGTGACCTGAGCTTGCGTTTGGTGTTAGGGAACTCGGGGAAAGCCTTGCTTGGAATGAACTTAACATGGAATGAACCTTACTTAGTCCTGCATACTTGATGCTTATCAGCATGTCTGAAACTTACTGATTTTCTCCTACCAGAGTGTTTGGCAACCTGTTGACATTCTAAGTTTCAGATTCTCAAGGTAGGTAAGTACCGAGATATTGTACTCAAAGTTTTTCAATACTTTTCCCAATACAGATACACTAGATTACCATTGGGTCTCAGCAGGGCCGAAGCCTACTAGGACCCTGGGTTGTGCAACAGACAAGGAACAAAAGCAACAGGCTGAAAAAGGAATAGGTATGGGTTTTATTCCGTAAATGTCTGACACGCCTTCCCGCTCCTCTCAGAAAAGTCATCTTAATGACTGCCCACAAAAAACAAATTACATTCGATTACACTGCTACTTTTTGAAATTTGCACTAGTGGATTCAGTTTTATGTACAGTAGATAACATTTTGAGAATGACCATCAAAGTCGCCTAATGGCGTATCACTGTTTGACCTGCCCCTGAACTGTATCAAAGTATATTTGCAAAAAATGATAAGATTTATTGACGCAATGCGAATCAAAATAACTACTCCTAAATTTACTAAGTACAATAGATAACTCACGAAGACACTGAAATCTGGAAAGGCTTAAGCACCGTAAATCACAAACGTATGTTTGTATACTGTATACTACAGTTCATATTACCGTAGGCGTGGACTTGCGGACAGCAAGCAATGGGTAGCTCACCATCTGGCAGTTGCGTACCCGTCCAGACCGAGTCCAAGTCGTTAACAGCGCGTAGCGTCCACGCGCGTCTCAAGATGTCAGCAAAATCGTAAAAGCCCCGCAGAATAGAAGCCCGCCGGGGCCTAGGGTTCGCTTCTGAAAGGAAAACAGGACTCTAAATCGCGAGGCAAAGAAGGAACATGGGACTGAGTCATAAAAAGTCTATCACGCCTTCCCGCTACGCCAAAGAGCGGGAGATGGAGTCTTTGGATGATTTTCCACCCAAAAAAACGGCTTATATCAAAAAGTATAATCTACCTCTCTGCATAGCGTTTCTGGACTTGAAGAAAGCATTCGATTCGATCGAGACTTGTACTACAGTCCTTCCAACGATGCCATATTGATTATTGCTACAACTCGGTCACATTAGCATGAGGCAACAACAGCGAACTAGTCAAATTATTGACGCGCATGTCGGTAACAAAGATGGTGACCATACCTGACACTTGCCGGGCGAGCTAAGGGAATGCGGAGGCAAGCAGGGGGAAAGCTCGCATTCCGGAGATGCGTCAAGTTAATGTGACCGGATTGTACATTGATTGTACAAAAATCCCACTTTTTCATTCTGACTTCAAAACCATCAAAACCAATCCTCTTGAAGCAAGGTGTGAAGCAGAGAGACCTTCACTTGGAGAATATTCACACCAGCAATGTAGGATGTCTTCAAGGAACCAGTCTAGATAGGACTAAGCTTTAATAAGAATAATAGTCATATAAACATAGTAGTCTCGGTGAAGACTATTGAATAGAAATTAAAAATATTTATTTCAGACCAGCCCATTAATTATCCCATTACGGCACCCAGATTTTAGACACCAAAATAGCTTGAGTGCCGAAACTTTTGGTGTCGTAAAGCTGGATCCAAAGTATGTATGTATATGTCAGTAGGTTCAAACTTGTCACTATGATAGTAAAATTTAAAATTATTATTAAAATTTTGGACATGCATGAGCGACCACTGCTTCAAGATTTGACTGTCCACTGTATTCGACAACACTCCCAGAAGCATGTTATATCTTGGCATTGTCATTAGTCTATGGAGGAGCTCAATATTATGTTCCTACTGCTGGGACTTAGGCCTTCTCTCTAGGAGAGGGAATGGGCCGCCACTAACACGCATTGGACCATCGTAGTACGTGGTGGATACCATGTGGGCCGAATGCGGGTGGTGGATGTCACATGGTGAATTTTCGCTCCTTGGACTTGCCAGTTTCCTCACAATACTAAGTAGTAAATTACACATAGTAATGCGCTTGGCTGGGTTTGAACCCGCGACCTACCACTCGTAACTCGGGGCCATTATCGTAGGCCACCACTTTTCTATTTTGTAAAGAGATATTAGTTAGTTAGCCTATTATGTCCCACTGCTGGGCGAAGGCCTCCCTTTTCAACACACGTGTCAGTTCTCAGCCATTGCAGGCCAGTGCCTTCGGTAGTTGTCCAGCTCATCTCTCCACCTTTCGCCTTGGTCTGCCACTATATCGCCGTGTTTAATGGGACCCAAAAAGTGGGTCTTTCCTTCTAAACGCACAGCAGAATTCGTGTTACTTATGACAGAGGCATAAATTAATTATTATTATACCTATAAAGTGTGTTGGATTTTTTTGTTTATGAGTATTTAATCAAGTTATCGAAATTGGGGTCGACCTATGTTGATAACTTAGTAACACTGGTTAGTTTCTGGGTAAAACAATTTTGAAAAAACAAACGTCATTTTTTATTGTATAAATTGTTAGATGACGCCACTGCTGTCACATGATCCAGCCACAATCCCTTTTTTTGAGGTGGAGCATCATCCTATGCCTTCTCCCGCTCTAGAGAGAGTAGAGTATCAGACTTTTTCTAAGTCTTAAGTCTGTGTCCTTCCTTATCAACAACACTTCTTGGCCCTAGCGGTTTATGGCCTTCAACGACTCAGGTTTCTCCTGGTCCTTACTGGACAGCTGAACGGCGAGGGACCCTTTGCCCTTCACCCGGTGGCCGGGGATCGTTGGGCAACTCCTGACACCTCCAGGAATGGAGCGTGACAATTTCCGTTCCCTGACATTTGCGACTATCTCCTTTGCTAGCTTCACTAGTCTTTATATACAGGAGACTCCGGGGCATCTGCCGTAGGGTGATTTCCTGTTATCGCAAACGGCGAGCAATAAGTAGCTTGTCGTCTGATGAAAACCCGGCCCAAGCGATGGCTACGGTCATGAGTTTACCTAGCCTAGCCTTTTCCCAACTCTATTGGGGTCGGCTTCCAGTCAAGCCGGATTTAGCTGAATACCAGTATTTTACGAGGAACGGCTGTCTACCAGGCCTCCACAACCCATTAACTGGGGTAACACGGTACTTCATGGCAAGACTGGAGTCAGATTTACTGGCTTCCGACTATCCGTAACGACTACCAAAGATCTACAAATGACAGCCGGGACCTACGGGTTTAACGTGCTTTCCGAGGCACGGAGGAAACTCGGTATGTTAATCCTGCTGATAGAAAGTGACGACGTGGTCAACGATGGAGCACGCTTGCTTAGAACTAACATATTATATACACTTTTGACAAAAAACCCAGATTGTAGCTTTCAAAAAACCATGACTCCGTCAGGGATTTCCGCATCGTAAGTTCATGTGATATCAACATGTTTATTTATTGTTTCCAATTGCGTATATCTATATACGTTTGTAGATACTTTAATCTTTAGTTTGTATTTTTATATGTCGCAGGTTTTTCATAAAATTAGGTTTATGATCAAAAACCTAGTCTTTGATGAAAAACCGGAAGATGACACATATTAAACTCAATTTCATCATAAACCTATATCGATCCAGATTTTTGATCAAAAACCTGAACTAGTTTGGGTTTATGATAAAGTTGTTGTCAAAACCACGGTTTAGCTTTGTTTTATGACAAATAAATCAGTTTAAATGAAATAAATAAAACAATCCATCATCATTTGCAACTTAGTAAAAAGAAAACTATTATCTCTATGTATCAAAAATGGTCCATGGGATGTTATTTTGTCCAATTCCAAAAAAAAACTTTCTTTCATAAGACCATTCAAAGGACACCATGTAAGGCTTTGTTTAGCACAGAGCCTAAAATAGGACTGAAAACACACATTCCAACAGACTTATTAGACAAACTTATTACGGAAGAGGACTTGGAGAAGTTTTTGAACTCAAAGAATGATGCTGAAGTAATCGAAAAACAAACCAGTTCATCAAATTTGCGGGAAGATATTATCAGAAGAAAATGTATCAAAGATTCTGTGTGATTTATGTCAAAACGAACAAAACAATCTTATTGAAAGGGAGGGAACATGCCGTAGAAAATTCAAAAATATCAGCAAAAAAAATGAAGGCAGCTTCAGAAAAATTTGGAGAAATCGATATTAGTGCTACAATTTTAGTTAATGTGCCATAAATAGAGGGCCACTGAATACAAGTAACGTGACAAGAAGAACGATTTATTCAAAATTGGTATTTCTGCAGGGGTTCTAAAAGACTGGCTGCCTAGAAACTCCATTTAAATGGTTTGTTACAAACGCCACAACGATGTGCTCCAGAGGATTCCGACATAAACACACAACTTTATCATAAACCCAAACTAGTTCAGGTTTTTGATCAAAAATCTGGATTGATACAGGTTTATGATGAAATTGAGTTTAATATGTGTCATCTTCCGGTTTTTCATCAAAAACCTAGGTTTTTGATCAAAAACCTAATTTTATGAAAAACCTGCGACATATATTTATTGCGGAGATTATTATATAAAGGTCCACTATCTTCAGTTCACGATATTAAGTAAACTGCTGTCGTCGGACGATACAGACACAAAAATGTTGAAGACGTGTTATTTTGTTTGTTTATCATTCTTGCTAATTACTACTGGTAAGTTTAGTTATTACACTAGCTAATAGGCAGGAGTATTAGTGGCCCAGTGGTAACGGTCCCGACTTACGAGCTGAAGTCGCAGGGTTCAAATCTAGACAGGCACATTGGTTTATGCATATGTGTATGTGTAACTGTGTTTGTGTTATGGTTGTTTTTATTAATTTGTGTGTGTGTATCACTACTGCTCTCAAAACGGTGAAGAAACCGACATGTCCTAGAAACAAAAATTCTAAGACATGTGTCATCCACCAACCCGCATTGGGTCACGGTACTGGATTACGGCCGATTTTACCACATTGTATTCTGTAATTAATGTAGGTACTTTCATTTATTTATTTATTATATCCTTTATTGTACACCAAGATTACAATAATAATTATAGGATACCTTATAAGTAGTTACAAAAAATATACAATTGGCGGCCTTATCGCACTTGGCGATTTCTTCCAGGCAACCTTGAATGGAAAGAGACAGATCTGGTCACAAAATTTATTTCGAATGTTAGATGTTCATTATTTTATTTCCTTTCATTATTCATCGCATTGTTTTTAAACAATTGTGTTTCAATTTGTTTCTGATAATTACCTTTTCAATTTGTACACTTGCTGTCGTTACGGACTGGAGTCAGCAGCCAGTAAATCTGACTCCAGTCTTGCCATGAAGTGAATGCCGTCGTCGCTGGGTTTGGATCCCTCCCCGTGGTCGTTTGTGGGGACTTCAATGCCTGGAATCTGGCTTGGGGTTCCCGGCTCACAAACCAACGGGGTCGGATGGTGGAGGACTGGGCTCTGGAGACTGGCCTGGTCGTCCTCAACCGGGGTTCTGTTCCCACGTGCGTGCGGATGCGGGGAGAGTCGGTGGTGGACATTTCGTTCGCCAGCCCCGCTCTGTCGCCGCGTGTCGTCGACTGGCGCGTAATGGAGGGGGTAGAGACGTATTCCGATCATCGGTACATCCGGTTTGACGTCTCCGCCCGGACCTCGACCGCGCCGGTCAGGGAGCAGATCCCGTGTGGTCCGCGGTGGGCGCTGAGGCAGATGGACCGGGACGCTTTCCTGGAAACCGCGAGGGTACAGGCCTGGGTGCAAGCACCGGACAGGCCTGTCGACATCGACCTCGAAGCAGAGTGGTTCCAGGAGGCAATGTCGCAAATTTGCGACGAGGCGATGCCCCGAGTCCATCCAGGACGTGCTCGGCGCCAGGTGTACTGGTGGTCGCCGGAGATTGAGGCTCTGCGCGAAGCGTGCAACGCCGCGCGGCGCCGGTACACCAGGTACCGCAGGCGCCGCATTCGTTCGCCGGATGCGGAGGCCAGAGAGGCGGAGCTGTACGAGGGGTACAGAGCGGCAAGGCGCACCCTCCGAACGGAAATAAAGCGGGCCAAGTTGGAGGCCCGCAATGTGTGGCTGGAGATTCTGAACAGGGACCCATGGGGACGCCCTTACCAGGTGGTGCGGGACAAGCTCCGCCCATGGGCTCCCCCGCTAACTCAGAGTCTCCGGCCTCAGCTTGTGGAGGGTGTGGTGGCCAATCTGTTCCCTGAGCGAGGGGAACACTGTCCCCCGCTCATGGCTCCGCCACCTGCGGTGCCCGTAGCGGACCACACCAGCGACGACGACGACGACACTCCAGAGGTGACCGAGGTGGAGATGAGGGCGGTGGTACGAAGACTTAGTGTCAAGAACACCGCCCCAGGACCCGACGCCGTGCCTGGAAGGGCCTGGGTCCTGGCCATGGAGGCTCTCGGGTCTCGATTACGAGGGCTCTTTAGCGCATGCATGGAGAGAGGCCAGTTCCCTCTTCGCTGGAAGACTGGGAAACTGGTCCTCATCGCGAAGCCGGGGCGCCCCGCGGACTCTCCGTCCGCGTACCGGCCCATCGTGCTGCTCGACGAGGTGGGCAAGCTCTTTGAAAGAGTAATTGCAGACCGCCTCGTCGGGCATCTATCACGGGTGGGGCCGGATCTTGCTGACGGTCAGTTCGGCTTTCGCAGGGGGCGCTCCACCGTGGACGCCATCATGCGCGTGAGAGCCCTCACGACGGGGGATGCGGTGACTCGGGGCAGGGTTGTCTTGGCGGTGTCTTTGGACATCGCCAATGCCTTCAACTCCCTGCCCTGGAGTAGCATCGAGGCGGCACTTCGGTACCATGAGGTGCCCACCTACCTCCGTCGTGTGATTGAGGCCTACCTGTCGGATAGGTTCATCATCTATCCCGGTCACCAGGGAGAGTGGAGACGGCGAGAGATGTCGTGCGGTGTTCCGCAGGGATCGGTACTAGGACCGCCCCTGTGGAACATCGGATACGACTACGTGCTGCGCGGCGACCTCCCCGACGGGGTCAGCGTGGTCTGCTACGCAGACGACACGCTAGTCCTAGCGCGGGGAGAGTCGTACCAGGCGGCGGCCGAAACAGCGACACGCGGGGTTGCGACAGTCGTGGAGAGGATCCAGCAACTGGGACTCAAGGTGGCATTGCACAAGTCCGAGGCTATGTGCTTTCATGGCCTTCGGACCGCGCCACCACCGGGTTCCCAAATAACGGTAGGGGGGGTTCACATCGGCGTCGGGTCGACGATGAAGTACCTAGGACTCGTCCTCGACAGCCGGTGGACTTTCGAGGAGCATTTCCGACGTTTGGCCCCCAAACTGGACAGGACTGGTGCCGCTCTGAAGCGGCTCCTGCCCAACCTAGGGGGTCCAGACGCCCCCTGCCGGAGGCTCTACGCGGGGATCGTTCGGTCCATGGCCCTTTACGGGGCGCCAGTTTGGGTGCCATCGCTGGGTAAGCGACCAGCGGCCAAACTGAACGCTTGCCAGAGGGTCATGGCCATCCGGATGGTGCGGGGATACCGCACGATCTCCCGCGAAGCGGCGAGCCTCCTTGCTGGCCTGCCACCGTGGGATTTGGAGGCAACAGTCCTTGCACGCATGCACGATTTGCGCGTGGAGATGCAACGCCGGGGCGAAACTCCGCTGCCACGACAAGTCGCGGAATGGCGGACAGAGTTCCGGCGGGATCTCAGGATGGCATGGCGACTGCGACTGTCGCAACCCAGTGCTGGGCATGCCGTCATTGCGGCGGTAAGTCCCCTCTTTGAGGAGTGGTTGGAAAGAGGTCACGGCGTCCTCTCGTTCCGTATGACGCAGGTCCTCACCGGACACGGTAAGTTCGGGAGGTTCCTGCATCGGATCAAGGAGGAAAGGACGCCCGGGTGTCGCCACTGTGTGGACCGCCCGGAGGACACGGTGGAGCACACGGTAGAAGTGTGCCCCGCTTGGGCGGAGCACCGCCGTGTCCTTGTGGAGGCTATCGGCGGCGGTGACCTCTCGCGCCGGGCCCTGGTACAGGCCATGGTCCGGAGCGAGGAGGGGTGGCAGGCAGTCGCCTCCTTCTGCGAAGCAGTAATGTTAGCGAAGGAGGCTGCCGACCGCGTGAGGCAACGGAACTCACACCGCCGCCGCCGAGATCCCGATCCCGATTACCGACCACCGTAGGCGCGGGCTCGCGGATAGCGAGCACTGGGTAGCTCGCCGTCCGGCAGTCTAGTAATAATCTGGACCGAGCCTAGTCGTCGACGGCGCGTTCTGTTCCACGCGCGCCTCAAGGAGATGTCAGCAAACTGTAGGGGCCCGGCAGGGCCGAAGCCTCTGGGGAACACGGTATCCGAAAGGCTGTCACCGTGTCCCCCAGATCGATGGCAACGAAGGAACGGGGTAGGGGTTTAGTCAGTAAGAGTCTGACACACCCTCCCGCTCCGCCCAAGAGTGGGAGAAGTCATTCTGATGATTCCCCTACTGGAAAAAAAAAAAAAAAAAAAAAAGTCTTGCCATGAAGTACTGTGTTACCCCAGTTAATGGGTTGTGGAGGTCTGGTAGGCAGCCGTTCCTAGTAAAATACTGGTATTCAGCTAAATCCGGCTTGACTGGGAGCTGACCCAAATATAGTTGGGAAAAGGCTAGGCAGATGATGATGATTTATCTTTTCAAATTAACCTTTACCTTTCAGGATTGGTGCGTTGTGACAATGACTTCGTAATTGACTTTGAAGCGAATGGCTGGCTCAAGCTGCATTCAGAGCCCGCTACCTGGACTGAAGCCTTATTAAAATGTCTCAATGAAGGTAAAATTTACCACAACTAAAAAGTGTGGAATGAAAAACTTTTTATAAAAACTGACTTCAATGTTAAAAAAAGACTAAAACTTACAAAATTAATTTCGGATCTTTCGAAACGCCTTATTGACACTTCGCGTGACCCAAGGGCTGGCTTTTACCTCGGACAGAAGATAAGCATTGCTATACAGCGTGGCAATGCCGCCAGTTTTTTGGGCACATAAGCACATTACCGGTCGACAGCGATGTGGAAGAGTTTTTTGACGCCATTTTTTAGTTAGTTTTTAGTCAGTTCTATTTAGAATTTTTATTATACTGTAACAAATACTGTAAAGATAAAAATATCGTAAGTCTGTGTTAGATAACGAAGAAACAAACTTGGGTGCTAAACAACTATTATAAAAGTTGGTAGGAATCATCACAACGTTGATTTTTTGAATTCGTTTCTTATAATCATTTTGGTTATTTGAATGTATTTATTACTGTATTTGATTTCTATTTTTCTGTTTACCATTAAGTTGCACTATGTCTATTACTAAGTATGTCATGTTTCTGCACCACCCTAAGTTCGAATGGCAAAAAATGCCTCAGACGTTAAGTCCGCCTTTGTACAGTGTTTATTTTTTTTTAAATGGGGATTCATCAGAATGTCTTCTCCTAAGTAGAGCGTGAGGGTGATTCAGACTTTTACTGTCTAAACCCCACCCCGTTCCGTATCCCGTTCGTTAGTGTGTGCATAAATCTATACTAATATAATAAAGAGGTAAAGTTTGTTTTTTTTGTTTATATGGAATTATCTCTGAAGATACTGGTTCGATTACATAAATGTTTATATTGATAGAAAGCTGCTTTCTTCTTGAGTGCTATAGGCTATATTTTATGTAAAAAAAGTGAACTAAGTAAATTCAGAAAAACTTTCACGCGGGTGAAGCCGCGGGCAAGAGCTAGTCTTCAATAAATAACCTACCACATGTTGTTTTTTTAACCCAAAGGTTGACTGGTAGAGAATGCCTTGTTGCATTAAGTCCGCCTATGTAGGTACCACCACTGTACATGAAGTTTAAATAAATAAATTAATTAAACAATATGTCATGTTGCAGGCTCGGTGTTGGCGTCTCCGTTGAACCCAGGGCTTGCTAAAGCTCTCCGCACTCAGATGGCTCAGTTACAAGGGAGCGACATTTACTTGGGAGCCCATGACTTTAACTCTAAAGGACTATTTGGTTCTGTTGAAGGTTAGTGATATAAGCTAGTGCTCGACTGTGAGCTCACCTGATGGTAAGCAGTGTTGTAATGCCTAGATCAGACCAGGATACAAGACATGGTATCTACACTTAGAAAAGCTCTTCTTAAATGATTATAATGATGTGACATGAACCTCAAAATTTTAAATCTTGACATAAATGATTAATGAAATGATTATGAATGTTAATCCAATTACTCGTAAATTAAATTATTAATAACTTACACAATATGTACGCCGCTATTGGCAAAACATGGATGCTCACAACAAAATATTAACTCAATACCTTGCATGTCTGCCTTGTCAGTTTATTTATGTACATGCATGTTTGACAAATAAATGATCTTTCTTTCTTTTTTCCTAAAGATTTTTTAAATATTCAAAGTGTATAATGTAGTGATACCGACAGTTACACTACATAATACATACATTATGGAGCTCGTGGCTAGATAATAACAGCCACACAGGTCGATCTTCAAGGTTACGCCGCGCGTGCCAAGATTGGTCTGTGGATGGGTGACCATTTTAACATAACGAGTTTCCTCCGTGCCTCGGAAAGCACGTTAAACCGTAGGTCCCGGCTGTCATTTGTAGATCTTTGGTAGTCGTTACGGATAGTCAGAAGTCAGTAAATCTGACTCCAGTCTTGCTATGAAGTACCGTGTTACCCCAGTTAATGGGTTGTGGAGGTCTGGTAGGCAGCCGCTCCTCGTAAAATACTGGTATTCAGCTAATCCGGCTTGACTGGAAGCCGACCCCAATATAGTTGGGAAAAAAGCTAAGTGGATGATGTTTATAATGTTTTTTGTGTACAATAAAGAATTAAAGAGCCATCCAGACCTAACCGCTGGTTCACAGTAGCGAAAACTATACTTGCTCTAAACTGTTTATGTCATATATTCCAGGAGTTCCGTTATCTGTAATGGGAATAAAATTGGGTTTAAAAGACGCCGCCAAAGACTGCATCACCATGTCTGCCGATGGAAGTACGAGTTACTCAACATGCACGAACCCCCTACCCTTCGTATGTTACATGAAAAACGAAAATCAAACTTTGAATGAGTGTGACTATGGTAAGCTAATTATTACCAACTGTAACTAGAATTCTCAATATTGTATTAATTACATTTTATTTTTTTTAATTGTTATAAACTAGTGCTTGACTGCGATCCCACCTGATGCAATCGTTGATGTTGAGGCGCACTGGCTTATTAAGAGCCCATTCACTCTATCTAGCCTTCATGACACCTAAATTATAATCGGACGGGAAAACCGCAGCAGGCAAATTGTTCCAGTCCCTTGATGTACGCAGTATAAACGACGAAGCAAAGCGCTTTGTCCGGACCGTGCAGGTTTCGACAACGTAAGAGCGTTTTCACATTATCCGATCCGATATCGGTGTCGGACGCCGATCCGATATCGGGGTAAGTAGAATGTATGAAATGCCGTGCTCCGATATCCGATATCGGGTCGGACAATATGAAAGATAGGTACATATTTCATACATTTTACTTACCCCGATATCGGATCGGCGTCCGATACCGATATCGGATCGGATAATGTGAAAACGCTCTAAGGTTGGTTACTCGCCGTATGACGGCTTGTCCGATGGTAAAACATACCCCTCCTTGCGTCGTATTCCTCAATGCTGAGGGTCGTGACCTCCCTGCTTCATCACCTTAGCCCTTACGATGTTCCTCCATCTGTTCCTATCTTTGAGGTTGTGAAGGGTATCGTAAATCGTGGAATTAAGAGCGGCGCGGATCTGGTCGGACCAACGTATTGGGCTGCGCCCGCGAGGCCTTTTCCCATATACTTTACCGGTCACAATGAGCCTTTCCTGGATTAATAACATAATACTATCATAAATACTAACTGCTTTTAGGCATGCAATTTACTGTTTTCCGCAATAGAGCGAAAACGTGCGCGAGCTGATTAAATTATTGTATCAGAGTATGTGCTAATCGACCCCCACGCGTTGCCCATCAACCCTTCATCATTTATTTCTTCGTAAGTATTAAAAAATTTCGTTTGATACACGTGAAAATTTAACACTGCTATACTCGGCTATAGACCCTCGCCTGCTCTACTTGTATCAAAATGTACTAATTTGTTAGGAAAGTCCCTTTCTGGTAAAAACGCATACTAATGCTTACAATATTATTCCTGAAAATCATAATTATGTTTTTCAAAAAAACTCAGGAATACTTTATTCTTCATCTTAACTCAGTTGCTATATTTTGTTTCAGATTATGAGTACAATGAGCAGATGGGTAGGTGTTACAAGGTCCACGTTAGAGAGCAAACTTGGACCCGAGCATATGAGTTGTGTGCGTACGAGGGGGGGCATCTGGTCATCTTGAACGACGAAGCAGAAGCCAACATCATCAAGAGCATGTTCCCTGCCAATGAAGGGATACAATTTCACATAGGCCTACGAGCCTGGGGCGCCGAACGTATCTGGACTACCATACACGGTAGGCACCTACTATTATTACAAACAATTTTTAGAAACATTGTCAAAAGAAGTCGAAATTCGTGAGGAGCTCGTGGCTAAATAATAACAGCCGCACGGATCGAACTTCAAGATTAAGCAACACTTGCCAAGGTTGGTATGTAGATGGGTGACCATCTTAACACAACGAGTTTCCTCCGTACCTCGAAAAGCACGTTAAGCCGTAGGTCTCGGCTGTCATTTGTAGATCTTTGGCAGTCGTTACGGATAGTCAGAAGCCAGTAAATCTGACTCCAGTCTTGCCATGAAGTACCGTGTTACCCCAGTTAATGGATTGTGGAGGTCTGGTAGGCAGCCGCTCCTCGTAAAGTACTGGTATTCAGCTAAATCCGGCTTGAATGGAAGCCAACCCCAATATAGTTGGGAAAAGGCTAAGCAGATGATGATTGTCAAAAGAAGTCGAAACTTTACCACTGCTAGACCACAAAATAGATAAGAACAGAAGATAATCTCATTTATATACTTCACTTTTCATACCTACGCTTGGCGATCGTGCTAGTGTAGGCGCCGACCACTCTGTTGGAGCACAGTCCAAGCGCATATGGTCCGAGACATCGTGACTGTGAGTGGTGTCTATGTGTGTGTTGCTCGAGTACACTTTGTATGTAGATTAACTTCTATACCTATCTCTCTTTTACACTTGGTCACCACATCGACCGGTCTTGAGCGTCTCGCATCTATTGGATTCCCGCGACACTCACCAGGGCAACAATCCACATTAAGGAAGGCTTTCCAACGCTGTGTTTTATGGAACGCGGTCGCCACTGCCGAATCTTTCGGCCCCATCAACCATCTGTTCTGCGAGCATTGCCATTTAAGTTGGCGATTTTTCTGGCTATGCATCGCCCGAAAAATCGCCAACTTAAATGCTAAAGAAAAAAAACTTAAATGCTTAAGCCTTGGTTATAAAGGCAACCAGCAAAACCTATTATTGCAAAGTTTGGAATACGCTTTAAACTAATAAAAATGTTTTTGTCTTTCAGGTGAGAGCATAAAAGATGTGTTCAACCATTGGAATACCAGCCAACCGGACAATTGGTTAGGGCATCAGGAGCGAGCCACTTTTCTTAGGAACGGCAAAATGGACGACGTTGAACCGTGGACAATAGCTATGTTCGTCTGTGAAAAATATCGTAAATTTTATCCCTATTAATAAAAAAATAAAATGTAAAAAAAAATGTCCACTATTTGGCGCAGCCGTGATTGTTACACACTGTGCTAGATTTTTCTTCTTATTTTTTTTGTTACTTTTTATATTTGTTGTTTCTACATTGTGTGTGTCAAATAAATATTTTTCTTTCGTTCTTTTTTTCTTTCTTTTTAAACTCACTACCACGCATAGACGGGCTTTTTTCAAGACTTTAGCTATAGGTAGTGCATAAACTTTGGAATTAGATTCCATTTAATCTATTTGTTTAAAAACGGATACTAGATAATAAGAAATAAATAGTTAATATTATAATACTAGCTGTTGCCCGCGACTTCGTCCGCGTTAAGTTCGTAAAACTGCACAAAAGTAACTTATATCAATCCTATACTTCGATTAATTCCGAAAACATCTGATTCTTAATTTTACATAAAACTTTTCAAGTTAAAACGCCAATTAGTACTTTTTTTAGTAGGGAAATCATCTAATGACTTTCCCCGATCTTGTGTGGAGCAGAAAAGCGTGTCAGATCATTACCTAAGACTCACTCCTATATTAGTTCCTTGCCTTACCCTACGTTTCAGGGTCTCCCTTTCAGAAGCGAAACCATGGCCCCAGTGTTTCATATTTAGGTTTTTTTTAAGATGATGTGACTGTCTGTCACTTACTCCAAATTAATAACAAAATATTATAATATATTTAGCTTTAGACATCACGCACGGCGCCATGGACCACTTTGTAACTCATTAATTATCCTTTTTATGTGAAAGGAACAAAAAACCAAGGGCCAAGCGAAAGAAATACTTAAACATAATTCTAAAGAAACGAGTACGATATTCGACTCTTTAAAACTAATAAAACATCTGGTAAACATAAAATAGACCCAGACGAAACCTTTAAGAAATTAGACAAAAACAACGAGAAAACGATTCTGGAAGGTTCGAAAGGACAATGGTGAAATAACATGTGTGGCGATAGGCACGGCGGAAAGATGGCCGGACGACAGGACACTTGGCTTGGGACCGCGAAGGGGGCTGCACGCTCAACAGCAGCAAGTTAGGATAGGCCACTTAACTTCAGAGCCCGGGAGAGGTCGGACGTCCAGAAATAGCGAGTTAGACTAGGAAAACTTGGTTTTAGGCCGAGATAGAAGTAGGACGCTCCGGAGCAGCGAGCTAGAGTTACTTGATAAATACCATAGGGCTGAGTCCGTTGTAATTCTTAGGAGTGCCAGGTCCAGATTAGACTGATCTAGTATTTAAAGTAGCAGTGTGTAAGTGAGTGTGTTTGTTGGCGTGAATGGGTGAGTCCTTTATTATTCTAATTTATCCTACAGTGATTTGTTGTTATTATACGCGCAAGAGCGTCCAGCAGCAGCAGCGAGCTGGCTAGCTGACTCGGTGAATACCGTCGGGCTTTTAACCTGAGATAATTCTTAGAAGACCTAGTATTGTGTTAAAATATTAGATACCTATGGACTAAGTCCAGTTTAAGTTTGTTTAGTACTTATAATACAGAGAGTTTGCGTTAGTTGAAGGACGGATGGACGAGCGCTGATTGTTGTTTGCTACTAGCGTGATGTGTGTGAGTACGCAAGTGAATATCAGCGACTGTGCTGGTGACTGAAAGGATGAGTGTTGTCGGTTTCATCCCTTACTTTCCTTCCTATGACAAGGTGACCTGAGCTTGCGTTTGGTGTTAGGGAACTCGGGGAAAGCCTTGCTTGGAATGAACTTCACATGGAATGTTCCTTACATAGTCCTTCATACTTGACGCTTATCAGCACGCTTGAAACATATCAGCATATTTGACATAATCACGAACAAACTGATGTTAAAAGGCTGAACCGAGTAACAATCGCTACATGTTAGGGCCAGCTGGAGCTGTAATGAACTACGAATCATCAAACGCTAGTGAAGGCTACCTACCCTAAGAACTGACTGACAGCAGAATACTTTACATTGCCCTTGGTTCTCGCGCACTTCTCTGGGTGGGGGTAGAGACCCCGGAGCACGCCTAAACTGCAATTATAGACGTTTTAAGGAACGCTAGGGACCGTATCTCGTTACAACAAACCCATGGCCCTACGGAGGCCCTCACTGATACAAAAAAAAATATTTAGCGAGATACGTAAATTGGACACTTATCATGAAACCCTCCGCAGCTAGACGTAGCTCGGTGACGTGGACGTTATGTTGTCCTCACTTGGGGAGAGTAAGGAAATGTGAAGTGACGATTTATTAAAACCACTTCGGCGTGAAACAAGGCAACTGTAAGTAATTCTGTGACGACTGACGAAGCGTCACGCTTGTTTAACTTTTATATTGTTTTAGTCATGGAGTTAATTATGGGAAGTGTGTCTTATCCAATAGCATAGGCCTCACAACCCTATGCCGTAGGATTGGTCAGGACATGCACGAGCGAAGAGAATCAAAGTAATTCCAAAATAGTATAATTAGCAAATACAAGCGGCACGTCATACAAACCCTGTTGGTGCAACTCTCAGTCTCTTAACTTTCATAACTTAAAAGTAAAGTAGAGTTTCCCTACCCTATTTGAAATAAGCATTGTTTTCTATCCTTCCCCTCCTTGTCCCCTAGCTTTCTAAGTCGGGACAAAGAGATACAATTCTTGGGAATCCATTTCATGTCGGCGGGAGTTTGCCCAAGTCACATGGATGAGAACTACGGAGGCGGGCGTATGGCGGGGCTCGTCTCTTTCCCCTCAGGGGAAACCGACCTTAACATCTTCATGTAGGATAATTCAGGAAAAACGAAAATTTTATCAGCCTAGGGTCTTTTAGGAACAGTCACACAACACTGCTTACCATCAGGCGGGATTGCAGTCAAGCACTAGTTTATGTTAAATAAAAAAAAAATCCACTGAAAAGTTTATAAAAAAAAACTCTACCAGTAATTAACTACATACACGCTTTAGCTTTTCCGAGAAAAACCAGTATCATGCATTTAAAGTAAGTGCCTCCATACCGGTAGTATACCAACATAATTCCACATTTCGGGCATTATCAAAACATGCGCAGAATGGCTGAGGTAAGCTCGTATGGTCAGCATAAAAAGTCGCTTCAGAATATCCTACTAATACTATAAAAGCGAAAGTTTGTTAGGATGTTAACAGTTCCATTCAGTTTTTCTTACGTGAAGAAAAACTGAATGGAACTGTTAACATCCAAATCCATTCAGTTTTTCTTACGTGAAGAAAAACTGAATGGATTTGGATGAATGCTTCCAAGGGTATCAATCCTGTAGGCGATTTTGATGAACTAGAATCGTGAAATATGGTAAAAGCAATGTATTGTAGGTACATAAACAGAAAAGTTTCGAAAATCATTACTTTATGGTTACTTTACAAAATAATTCCTCTTTTTGTGATGTGTTTTTTTTTTAAACTTGAACTATTTAAAGAAGTAAGTTTGTATTGAACACTCTGGGTGTGAACTTGACAGATCGGATCGCGTTTGACCACTATCTCATCTGATGGTAAGTGATGATGTGGCGGATGATGGAGCACGCTTACCTAGAAGTAAACTATTCATTCATGAATATTTACTTCTAGTTAAACTTGCTCTATTCAAGTAGGTAGATGGATGGAGATGGAGAAGGAGGCCAAAGAAAAAATGGATGGATTGTGTGAGGTGCGATATGAAGGAAAAGGGAGTTGGTGATAGTCTGACGGATGACAGGACACAATGGAAGAAGAAAACGTGTTGCGCCGACACCAAATTATATGGGATAAGGGCAGGAAGAAGAAGAGTAAGCTTGCTCCATTCAATGCATTAAACGCATTGTTTAAAATGATTATATCAAGAGAACTAAGAGTTGGCTTATCTCAAGTGTCTGAACAAGAGTTGGCTTATCTCAACTTAGCAACGAGTGCGTCTTTGTTGCATTCATTTCGCGTCACTAGAACCAAAATGTGGGACAAGTTAATTTATTTTTTATTGTAACTTATCATCACAAAACTTCTCTCACTCTAGGAGCAAGACAAACTGTAAAATTTTTACTGACTAAAGCTTACCCGTGCTCCTTCACTTTCGGTGAAGCTTTTTTGTTTTTGCAGACCGTACGTCCACAACCGCATGTATTATCGTTTGCTCACCTTAATTTAATACCTGCACATATTTTGGCAATGTTATAACCGCCCCTGCTTGAATATTAAACTGCATTTGAGTCGCATGATATTCTACTTTATTAAGTAACTGGCTTCTGCCAGCGGCTTCGACCGCCCTAGTAAGCTTTTTTTTATTATGCATAGTCTCGCGTTTGACCACTATCTCATCTGATGGTAAGCGATGATGTGGCTGACGATGGAGAACGCTTGCCTAGAAGTAACCTATTAACTCTTGACTTAAAGACAGAAGACAGAGTCGAAGTCTTAGACTTAGGAAGTCTAAGACTTGGGTAGCTCGCCGTCCGGACGTCTGGTAACAGTCCGGACCAAGCCCGCGCAAGCGCATAGAACAATACGCGCGCCTCAAGGATATGTCAGCAAACTAGGGGCCCGGTAGGGCTGAAGCCTTCTGGGGCCTGGGTTAACTAAAGAGAGCCCCGGGACCCCGGAATTAAGGCAAAGAAGGAACAGACTTTTACTGACTAAAACCCACGTCAGTAAAAGTCTGACTCGCCCTCCCACTCCGCCCAGAGCGGGAGAAGTCATTTTAATGATTCCCCACCTAAAAAATAAGACTTAGGAAGTCTAAGACTTCGTGCTGAGTCCCTACGATTTTGCTGAGATCTCTATGAGGCGTGCGTGAAACACAATGTGCCCTTGACTCAGTCCGGACGGTCACCAGACGGCCGCAACGGTGAGTTACCCATTGCTCTTTGTCTGCAAGCCCATCGCCTACTGTAGCTGAAAATCGGGGTCGGGGTCCCGGCGGCTGGAGTGTCAGGGTGTCTATTCTCAACGACACAGTGCTGCACTGCCTTCCCCAAGCGTCGCCAGAACGACCAATGTTGCATCCTTTGTATTACCGCGACTTTCGCCAGGTCATTGGCCCACTACGAGAAAAGTAGTTAATAAGTAATAGCACAAAAAAAACAAGTACTTTTTTCCTCCTAATAAAAATAATGTACATATGTCAGAACCAGATAAAAATTGAAGATATAAATCATTTTTATTTTAGCCTAACTTTCTGTAATATCTAGACCACTGCTTAAATAAAAAAACTTCCACTCCTAATTTGGTTAACAAATCGTATACACGTGTAGTAAAGAATTTGAATTTTTAGTGTTCCGTACCAAATATCTAAAAACGGGACCCTACTGCTAAGAGTCCACTCTCGTAAATGGTGTTAGCTAGACAGTTGATGATGACAGATGATGTATTTCTGTTGAAACTACCTATAACAAGAAATATTAAGCACAATATAAAATTAACATTTAAGTGGGCCCATAAAGCAAACCTGATTTGTTTACCGTTTTTAGGGTTCCGTAACCAAATGGCAAAAACGGAACCCTAATAGTTTCGCCATGTCTTTCCGTCCGTTCGTCTGTCCTCGCTTAATCTCTGTAACCGTTAGCACTAGAAAGCTGAAATTTGGTACCAATATTGCCAATATGTATATCAATCACGCCGACAAAGTAGTAAAATAAAAATGTTTTATTAAGATAGTCCCCCTACATGTAAAGTGGGAAGTGATTTTTTTTTAACTTCAACCCTAACGTGTGATAATATATATTGTTGGATAGGTATTCAAAAATGAATAGGGATTTACTTAAAATATTTTTTTGATAATATCAATAATTTCAAAAATACCTAATCGCTCGAACTTTTGAACTGTAAGTTTAGAAAATATGAAAAAAATCTGAAAAGTAGAGCTTTATAAAGACGTTCTAGGAAAACTATTTTGGACTTGATGGGACGAACAGTTTTTGAAAAGTTGGGGACACTTATTGTGACGGACGGGAAACTACGGAACCCTACACTGAGCGTGGCCCGACGCGCTCTTGACTGGTTTTTTTTACTACGATCGGTACGGAACCCTTCTTGAGTGAGCTCGGTACATACTGAGCTGTTTTATTTATATTTTTTGTGGGATATCTAGATGAGAATTTCATGATGAAATTTATTATATTTTTCGAGTAAACAAACTCCTACCACGCTGTACTAATCTCATAAATCTTCTAAGGGTCACTGACCGGCTTTTTTTGCTAGAGGTGCAAATATCATTATCTAACTTCACTCGCTTTTGGGTGGAGCGAGATGACTTGTCAGACTATTAGTGACTAAAACCCATCTATATTGCCTGTGTAGGGGTCGGGCAGGGCCGAAGCCTCTGGGGACATGGATCGGTATGCCGAAAGATAAGCTCGGTGTCCCCAGATCGAGGGCAATGAAGGAACGGGGGTTTAGTCAGTAACAGTCTGACACACCCTCTCGCTCCGCTCTTAGGCGAATCCCCACCTGGAAAACAAACCTATATTGCCTGACCACTAGAATTGCATGACCAATGCAAAGGCCACTTTTCACGGAAGCCTAGCTTCATAGACCCGTATTTGTCATTACACCCCTTCCCAGAGCTTGCATACAAAACTATGAAACTCGATCAACGAAGCGACAGCGTTGTGCTTGCCTTACTACATGCAGGCTTCATAACGTCTGCCGTAACGCATGCTATACTTTGGGGCGTTACTAGAACGAATGCATGATTATTTTTGTAAATAGTCGGAACGCCTTCGTCGTCCGACGACATTATCACAAATGGTTGAAACCGTACAGCCAGTGCTTCTTATTACCTATATTTCTTTCTACTATATTCTTTCTCTTATTTCTAAGATGAGTCAGGTAACATAGGGCACAGAACGTACTCGTGTAATACGCCTCGTGGATAGAGTTCAGTACGCTGTACTGCTCAAGTTACCTTGTGTATTTTGAAGCGTCTATGAGGCTATGCATCCGTGGATAGTAAGCAAAAGTTTTAATATTAATTTATACTGCTTGCAAATTAATTTTCTAGTTTTAAAAGTAGTTGCAAAGTAAATTTTTTGTGCTTCGTTCGGCAGGTTATTTTCTACACCGACAAAAGATGTTCTATGTTATTTTTTAAACTATGTCGTTAGGGAGGGACCATTGTACTCAGTGGTGGACAACTCGTTTCTTTTTTTCGGATGCCGTAGTACCTCGCAGCGCTTGAGCGGTGAAGTAGAATTCGAAAAACGGTCTATGGAAACATGCTTCCTCAGTTTTGTCACCTTCTGTTTTGTCACTGGCCTCCTAGACTGGAACTTACCTAATGAAAACTTGTTTTTTTTTTAAATTATAATCATATCTAGCCTTAAAATTATACTGTCCCAAGGCTGGGCAAACGTCTCCTTCCTTCTATTGTTCCTGGTTCTAATCCACTTCTTGATTTATTTTGAAAATATTTTAACTTTTCACAGACTTGTAAATGATGAGGTAACCTTCGCACTTACTAGAAATGGTTAATCGATTGTGTAAAAAAAAATTCTAACGGACCATGACAATGATGGATCAAAAAGTGCACCTTACACACTTGTGCACTACATTGTCTTCCGCGGACTTGGAAAATCTCTGTTGAAAGAACAAATATTTAATAACAAAAAAAAAACATAACATAAATAACATTTCAATTCAACACGTGTAAAACTCCCAAGCCCCCAATAAGAATGAATAATTCTCCACAATAAAATACTCGCCACAAGAAGCCAACGGGTGGCTATCTTAAGACATACACGTATACCTCTAGCTCCCTAGACACAGGTATACCTGTACACAGTACACAGGTATGTTCGCTTACACGTGCGCCAGTACTTTGTTTACAGGTGTTGTCCTCGTGGCTTCATTAAACGGTGAAAGTGCTGGAGACTGGTACTAGGAGCTAATGTGTGTGTAGGAGACTGAATGCAGGTAGGAAGATTCTTGGAATGTTAAATAGAGATGGATTGACATAATTGCTGGTTGAGATGTATGGAGCCGTATTTAGTTTCGCTTACGAATATCTGTGGAGGAAACTCGTTATGTTAAGATGGTCACCCATCTACAGACCAACCTTAGCAAGCGTTGCTTAATCTTGAAGTCGACTTGTGTTCTATTACTTACACTGAGCCACCAAAAAAAATTTACGCAGTGGTTAAAAACTTTTCCTGTATTTTTCATCACCACTGGTCTCAAAAATTAATATAGAAACAATTGTGAGGAAGCCAGCATATCCTAGAACCAAAAACTCGACCACAAGTTACATCCACCAATCTCCACTAAGTCTAAATAAATCTAAGTCGTAGCGTCTCCGTAGCATTGACGTAGCGGCCATGTAGCGGAATCGTAGCATTGATGTAGTGGCCGTGTAGCGGAGTTGTCACAGGACCGTAGCGATGATGGCTGCTTCGTAGCGTTTTCTTAGCTGCGACTAGAGCTTTTTCGTTGCGTTATTGTCATGCTCAATAAATCGTAAGTATTTAAAATATTTACTACAGCAATACACAACAATATTAGCTCGTGGCTAGATAATAACAGCCACACGGGTCGATCTTAAAGGTTAAGCAACGCTTGCCAAGGTTGGTCTGTGGATGGGTGACCATCTTAGCATACCGAGTTTCCACCATGCCTCGGAAAGCACGTTAAGCAGTAGGTCCCGGCTGTCATTTTTAGATCTTTGGCAGTCGTTACGGATAGTCAGAAGCCAGTAAATCTAACTCAAGTCTTGTCATGAAGTACCGTGTTACCACAGTTAATGGGTTGTGGAGGTTTAGTAGGCAGCCGCTCCTCGTAAAATACTGGTATTCAGCTAAATCCGGCTTGACTGGAATGATGATGATTCAAAATATTAACAAACTATACCCGTGTAGTGGACACATCCTCTGTCCTAAAGAAGAGGCTAGAGTCCCAGCAGTGAGAACATTGTAACGCTGCTAAACTTTTGCATGCAGAACAGTATGTCAAAGTAGTGAACACAGCACCAAAACTACATTAAAACTTTAAAACAGGACACTAAATATGTCCCGAAGTCGTTCAATATAAAGTAGGTGGACGTCACAACTTCAGAACTAATGTCATGATGGCCACATCTGTCCAGGGTTGTCCCTAGAGCATTGTGAAATACCTAGTTCTTATTAAACATACCTACTACATTTATTTAGGTTAAGAATTGATGGGCTTTCGTAAAATGGTCAAGAAAGACGTCTTTTTTTTATGGTGGGGTATCATCACAATAACTTCTCCCGCTTTGGGTGGAGCAGGAGGGCGTGTCAGATTTCTACTGACTAAAACTCACTCCTGTACCTTCTTTGCCCTCATTCCGGGATCCCAGGATTCTTTTTCGTCAACCCAGGCCCCCGAAGGCTTCGACCCTGTCAAGCCCTTTGCTGACATTTCTCCGCAAGCATGCGCCTACGATAAGAAAGACGTCTGAGAGCGACATCAACCTACATTTAGGTGTGAAACCACACAATAATCAACTGTCATGCCACGTCATTATGGGTTCATATATTTCAGATTGTTAAATACAACGTAACGAATCAATGAATTCAAAGAATCAGTGAATTCATGGAATTCACTGATTCTGCATTCGTTTTAACCAAATGTGCCGCTCCTCTTCGGATATATAACATCAGTTTATCTAAAAGATATCGTGTTACCCACAACTGGCTTGAAGAGTTCTGATGTGACTGCATAGTCTTACGGCCGAAATTAATAATCAATCCATCACATATCGGAGATTGAAAAACAAATGAAACAACAGAAAACATGTAAATTTTTGTATGGTATCATTTGTTTTTCAATCTCCGATATGTGATGGATTGATTATTAATTTCGGCCGTTAGTCACTTCATGTAAAATACTGGCATTCATTAGGTTAGACTGGAAACCGATCTTAAGCTAGTTGTGAAGAAGGCTAGAGAGACATCTCAATAATTGTATTTTTTCAAAATGTTTTTATTGATAAATTTTAAGGCTCTTCTCAAAATAATCACCATATCTGTAAATTCACCTGCGAGTAAATTACTGGTAAATAAGTTATATTTAATTTCAACCACCGAAATGTTTTTCATAATCGGATTAATAATTCCAGGAATTATATTTTAAAATACAATCATTTTAACAAACAATATTACTGAATGCAATGGTGCCATTAAAACCTGCGTGGAAGTAGAATACCAATGTTTTTACGACTTGAAATAAACTCGTACGAGTATGAGGGCAGAAAGATGATTATGATTGAAGATCCTGCTTTTCTCGTACCTCCAGAGTGTTTCCTTTTTGCTGATGAGACTGTAGGGTAAAGCCGGGATAAATGCCTCAAGAAATTAGTTGAGTTTTGCTGTCATTTTTTCATATCGATGCTCTCAAAGGAATCAACATACATAGGGTACTTCCCGTTGACCTAGAATCCTGAAATTTGGCATAAAGCAAGGTCTAGCATAAATTAAAAAAAATGTGATAACTGAAAAGTTACGTCACAACAAAAAAAAATGCGAGTTAAAAATATCTTCAAGAGTCGATTTGGGAATTGAACTGTTTTCATAAGTACGAGTCAGTTGGTACGGAACTCTCAGCGCGCGAGTCCGACTCGCACTTGTCCGGTTTTTTTTATTTACCCAAACAATACCTAACCATATTACCCTTATTGACCATAAGGGAAGTGTTGCACCTAGATAACGTGTATTATAACAAAAAAAAATTTTGTTTATTTTGCTGAAATATAAAAAGTAATTTCCAAAAGTGTAGCATCTATCCCCATCTCACCCTAAAGTTATAAAAACTGAATCACACGAGCTCATTACAACGAGATGGCAACCAGTATGTTACCTACAAAGTACTCTGTTGTTGTCTATAGCAACAGTAACGCGCTTCAACCGCGTGTCGCCAACGCGTCGTCGACTTTAAAAAGAATACGTTATGCCCTCATTAGCTGAGGAGGTTCCTTATGACACTCCGAGTGTTTTGTTTAACGCGAGACTTGTGACTTGGGTGGAAATGTCTTTTGAACGACAAAAACAGAATGTTTCCAAGAAATTTATTCTAAAGAACCAGATTCTGCCATGAATGCAGCCAGCAGCTTCGCACGTTACATAGTAGAAAATTATCCCACGGGAACATTTTCCTAGAATTTATATATTACGGCACAGCAAAGAAGAATTCGCCGAAACATTTACAAAAACATGTTTATTTATATAACTACATAAATAATAATTGTCGCAGCGAATCTTACATTGAAAGGTGTGCACAGCACTTACAGAATTTGATTAACCTATCAATACGCGTGAAACGAGACACAATAGTAAAACAATAACAGCGCGGTCCTATGAGACCGGTCGGGGATTCATGAATTAATATTATAATTAAAATATTTTTACTTTTACTTTAACTCAAATTTGTCCGACCAATATTTAGTCACCTAGACTCTCTGTCGTTGGCCTCGTATAGGTCGTTGAAGGTGCAGGTAGTTGTGCATGTTGGGCAGGAAAGGAGTTGACGCATATCCTGTGAAGGGTGTTGGGTTCCACATTGGCACGGTGCTTAATATTTATTGCAGTAGAAAAAAGAAAGAGTTAGGTATTTCATTAAATTAAGTTACATAGGTGGGTAATAAATATAATGTAATTGATACGAAGCAACTTATGCACCAACTGTGCATAAGTTGCTTCAAAAAATGAGAATTTCAATTTTGAGAAAAGGTTTTTGCTACACGGTTTCCCATTTATCTAATCGCTTTCTGCAATTCCTTTTAACTACACACACTCACCACCATATCACATACACACCGTATCCAAATCCGGTTCCGTAGCCAAATGGCAAAAAACGGAACCCTTATAGATTCGTCATGTCTGTCTGTCTGTCCGTCCGTCCGTATGTCACAGCCACTTTTTTCCGGCACTATAAGAGCTATACTGTTGAAACTTGGTAAGTAGATGTATTCTGTGAGCCGCATTAATTTTTTTTAATGCGGCCACACAAAAATATAATAAAGATAATTTTGGGGTTCCCCCTTATTTAGAACTGAAACTGAAAATTTCTTTTTCATCAAACACATACGTGGTGGATATCTATGGATAGGTCTCCAAAAATGATATTAAGGTTTCCAATATCATTTTTTTCTAAACTAAATAATTTTGAAGCACACTACACTTTCAAAGTGGTAAAATGTTTCCCCTCCCCCCTCTAACTTCTAAAACAAGAAAATGATAAAACTGAAAAAATATATGATGTACATTACCATGTAAACATCCAACCAAAACTTGGTTTCAACGAGATCTAGTAAGTGGCTTTTTTTAATACGTCATAAATCGTAAATCATAATGATGTTGGTATGGAACCCTCAGTGCGCGAGTTCGACTCGCACTTGTTATTATTATATTACACTTACTAAATAATTATGTTCAAGTGAGATTACCAAACTTATCTCAAACAAAGCTTTTTGATTATAAAATCAAGATAAACACCGCACGACCTCCCAAAACAAGAATAATTGACGAGGGTGAGATTTTGGCGGGCTTTTCGAGTCCAGTGGTTATTTTAATTACTTGTAAATTCCTAGTGGATATTGTGATAGAAAATTGGTATAGTTTTGTATTTCAAGTATCTAAACAACTAGACAATTTTAATAAATCATTAAATTGAAAATTAACAGGCTCAATCATGGAGCTCAGGATTTTACTGTAGTATTGACTACCTTAGCAAAAATTGTTGAGAAAACTAAGCCGATACATTTGTTGCCAAATACTGCAACAATTTAGCACGTATTCCATCTGCAGTCCTGTCGGAAACAAAGTGTTAGTTTGTTATATCAAAAACTAAATGTTTGAAAGAAAGGAAATATGTATGCAGTTATGCACACATATTTTTTTGTTAACTTAGAAGTTTGAATTTCTCATGGCTTCAAGGATCCGCAAATTTGATTATATAGTTTTAATTTCAACACGATATCTTCTTGCGTTCTCGAGGTCAAGGGTCTTGACCGATAGACAAAAGGACAACATCATCATCATCTACCTAGCCTTTTCCCAACTATATTGGGGTCGGGTTCCAGTCAAGCCGGATTTAGCTGAATACCAGTATTTTACGAGGAGCGGCTGCCTACCAGACCTCCACAACCCATTAACTGGGGTAGCACGGTACTTCATGGCAAGACTGGAGTCAGATTTACTGGCTTCTGACTATCCGTAACGACTGCCAAAGATCTCTAAATAACAGCCGGGACCAACGGCTTAACGTGCTTTCCGAGGCACGGAAACACATGATAGTAGAAAATTATTCCAAAGGAACATTCTTAACCTATCAATATCCGCGAAATGAGACACAATAGTAAAACAATAAGAGCGCGGTCCAATGAGACTGGTCGGAGATTCATGAACTAAACCATAAAAATAATCCAGAATATAGTCTACCCGTGTGCCACATTTTTATTCAAATCCGTTCAGCCATTCAAGCGTAAAGGAGTAACAAACATAAACACACAAACTTTGGCCTTTATAATATTAGTGCGATAAATAAAATAGCGACCTGTCACTTTTCAGCTCCACGCGGGTGTTCGCAATCTTTGAAATTCTCAGCTTTTCTACTATAATATGCATGTATTCAGTTAAACTTTCCTCATGAATAACTCTGTCTTTTGGTGAAAATCAATTCAGTAGTTTTTGAATTTATTGCGAACAAAAAGTCTACCACAAATACAGGCTTACTGTAGGTATAATTTATTTTAAGTTCTTACGATCCAACCTAAGGTTATTTTGTAGATAGCGCTCTTTGCGATAAGACCGCTTTTATACCCACGGATATAAGTTTTTGTAATTAATGTGTTATTTTTTTGGTGTACAATTAAGTTTTATTGTTCTATTCTATCCTTCACCACTGTTTTGCCTGCGGCTTGCGTAGGCTGGTTTTGCACGTTACCGTGCGGACACCGTGCGTGTGGTTGGTAAACACTTACAGTCTTACCAACATAGTAATAGGCCGTAATGGTATGACTGCCTCATTGGCCTCGTGGTTAGAAGCACGACCACTGAGTGTGAGTTCCTGGGTTCGATTCTAGGGACGGGCAAAAAAGTGCTGTTGGGTGTTTCCATTAGACATTAAGCTGAAGCTGCCCGGAGTTTGGAAGTTGGTGGTGTGATACCCCCGTGCTTCGGAAACCACGTAAAGCCGTAAGTCCTGCGCCTGATTTCTCTCCGGTCGTGTCGGATTGCTGCCCCATCGGACTATGAGAGTAAAGGAACAGAAAGTGCACCTGTGTTTGCGCACACACTTGTGCACAATAATACGAGTATCTCCTGACTATTTGGTTGATCTCTGTTGAGATTGGCTATTGAAATTCGGTCGGGATGATTATTATTATTAATTGATCCATCAGAATTGTGGTAGACCCACATTACACATACTAATTTACTGTATAATAATATTAGTTTAGGCAGATGGACACTAAATGTCCGGGAGATCACGCCGGCTGTCACAGCTAGCTATCAGATGTCACCCGCCGTCCACTGTCCGCTGTCCGGAGTAATAATAATTATGTTTCCGCTCATGTGTGCCAACTTATCATAATATCCGTTTCCTCATTATTTCAGGTCAGTTAGTAGGATCTACTGTAGGTTGATCGCGTCAGGAAATGATATACCTATGTAACAACGATTATACATATTTTTTGAGGTGAGAATTCATTAGAATGACTTTTCCTACTCTTGGGCGGAGTGAGAGGGCGTGTCAGACTTTTGCTGACTTTTGTTCCAGGGTCCCGAGTTTTCCTTTCAGAAGCCAACCTATGGCACCTACGGTTTTGCTTACATAGAAGAAGCGCGTGGAACAGTACGAGCGTTTGACAACTTGGGCTCGGTCCGGATGATTACCGGACTGCCAGTCGGCAAGCTTCTGATTGCTTGCCGTCCGCAAGCCCGCGCCTACGGTGGTAACAGTGACTACATTAAGTAACTATTAGTTTCTGGTAGATTATGATAAGTTTCAATTTTGTGGGGCCGAAAAATAAATAAAATAAACTCTGAACTATTAAGGAGCTCATTGAATTGACGAATTATACCAAAGAGCCATCCTACCATTTGGGTAGGTCACATTAAATACTCAAAACTGCCAGATGTTATTTTAAAACTACAGAAAAGTAACGACCCCAACACATTCACAAATTGGAGCTATGGGTGAGCTTCTGAAAGGAAAACTCGGGACCATGGAATGAAGGCAAAGAAGGAACGGTGAGACTTTTAGTTAGTAAAAGTCTAACACGTCGTCCTGCTCCACCCAAGAGCAGAAGAAATCATTCTGATGATTTCCCACATTAAAAAAACTACACTCACATATACTGGACTGGTAGAGAATGCCTTGATGCATTAAGTCCGCCTATGTACCACCATTGTACATAAAGTTTAAATAAATAAATAAATAAAATACAATGTAACACTTTACAAAAATATTGCAAATCGTAAAAAAGGTATTCCGCGTTGCATTGCGTACTGGCTGGATTGCTTATATGTGAAACGTGCTGGGTTTGTAGCAGGGTTTCGCGTACTATGTACTTACTTACAGGTACACTAAGTTCTGTTAACGCCCGTTTTCAATAAGCTATCTATCTAAACTTACAGCTACTAAAGATAAGCAAATCTATCATTTTGCCCTATCTGTTTGATATCTATCTGTTTATCGGGGATAGCTATCTATCTATGAACTGCGGTAGGTTATTGAAAACGGGCGTAAGTAGGTTTAGGATACTAATAGTAACCCCCAAGCCCCCTCCCCCAAGCGTCACAACGACTGGTCCTGTAAAAAATAACAACATAATATATTATATGGTATCATGTGGATCATTCTTTCGTTTGTGTGTTTGTCACAATTTCTAAACGGCTTGACCGATTCGGATAAAACTTATTTGACTTGATCATTAACTTACGCAATCAGGTAAACACAGGATTTCTATAAGGTGTCACGTACTCGACTGATCGATTTTTTCAAACCGCAGGGCTTTAAACACATAGGTACATTTTAGGAACACTTTGCCTGACCTCCAGTCTTGCCATGTCCAGTCTTGCCATGAAGTACCGTGTTACCCCAGTTAATGGGTTGTGGAGGTCTGCTAGGCAGCCGCTCCTCGTAAAATACTGGTATTCAGCTAAATCCAGCTTGACTGGAAGCCGACCCCAATATAGTTGGGAAAAGGCTAGGCAGATGATGATGACTTTGCCGGACCTCGAAACAAAACCAGATATCTATGTTCAGTAGCGCGTATTACCACAACACTATCAAGTCAGGCAGTCAAAAAAAATTATGACAGCTTTAAAAAAACCAAAATTTTTTTGCCAAAATTGCGTGCTGCGACACGAGAGATAGCGCGGTATTCAATTGTTATCACTTTTGTTTATAGTATGAGCGACCTTTATATGTTCTGTAAGCGAGATGATGCAACACATTAACACCCGTTTTCAATAACCTACCGCAGTTCATAAAGTCTAAGTCAAATTATTTTTATTTCACATAGGCCTACATGGGCACTTATAAAACGTCGAAAACTAGTGCACGGTTCCAAATTGGTCGTTTCCTATGGAGAAGAACCGGCAAGAAACTCCATGGTTACTCTTTAAAAAAAAAACTATTGGGTTTACAACATTTCCATATTACAACACAGACACTTATGCGAGGACAATGTAGACCAGTCAATATTGCACCCAAAACCACCATAAATAGATAGCTATCTCCGATAAACAGTAAGATTCAGTTGTCAATGTCACAATTTTGGTAGGAAATGCTAACCGTCGGTAGGTTATATATAGGAAAGCAAGTAAGGGCATAAGGATAAATTTGTTTATCTTTAGTAGCTGCAACTTTAGATAGGTAGTTAACTTATTGAAAATGGGCGTAAATTGATCGTGTTCATCATACGCACATCTTCATCATCTTCATCATCATCTTGTCGTAGTCCGTGTTTCCTGATGTCTACAACCTACGACTATCACCAATAAAAAGAGCACTAATTTTTGCCAGAGGCTTCGCCTGCGTGAAAGTAGGTCACAGAGTACAGTAAATTATAGAGAAGTAGGTTTTTTAGGGTTCCGTACCTCAAAAGGAAAAAATGGAACCCTTATAGGATCACTTTGTTGTCCGTCTGTCCGTCCGTCTGTCAAGACCCTTTTTCTCAGGAACGCGTGGAGGTATGAAGCTGAAAATTATATCAATTACTCAGGTCTACTGTCCCTTGAAGCTGTGAAAAAATCAAACTTCTAAGCCAACGCAATCAAAAGATACAGCCGTTTATGCCGCAAATTTTCGACACTTGCAAGGGAATCAAAACCTACAGGGTACTTCCCGTGAACTCAGAATCTTGAAATTTGGTACGAAGCAACGTCTTATAGCATAGATAAAGGAAAAATTACGAAAACCATAAATTTTTAGTTACATCACATAATATATATTTTTTTAATAATTTTAAACTTACTACCCATTTCCTCATAAACGCGTAGAGGTATTAAATTGAAATTCATACCAAATACTCAGGTCTATAATACCTTTAAGCTGTAACAAAATCAAACTTCTATGTCAACGCAATCAAAAGAAACAGCAATTTAAGCTGCATATTTTGAAACTCGCAAGTACTCGCAAGGGAATCAAAACCTAAAGGGTACTTCCAGTCGACCTAGAATCTTGAAATTTGGCATGAAGCAACGTTTTATAGCACACATAAAGGAAAAATTCCGAAAACCTTAAATTTTTAGTTACATTATAAGATTTTCTTTTTTGTAAAATCTTTAAGACTCGATTCGAGAATTGAACTGTTTTCATCTTGATAAATTGGTACGGAACCCTCAGTGTGCGAGTCCGACTCGCACTTGCCCGGTTTTTTCCATACAAAACTACAACTACAAATCAAAACTACTACTTGAAATTGTAATTGTACTGTGCGTCCATTTGGGCAAAGTAAACACATTTTCTTTCTATCTTTTTCTTTCTACTTTCATTCCTTTAAGGGGTTAATTTTCTTGTCATAAAAGAAACCCTTGTGCAAAATTGCATGTTCCTAGTCCCAGTAGGCTGTGCGGTAGTATTTCATTTGTACTACAACTAAAAAGGGAAAAATAAAAACATTTTACAAAAAAAAATACAACTAACTTCAATGTTAAACAAACACTAAAAAGTACAAAATAAGTTAAATGTCGGAAGTTGATGTTAAATAACGAAAGGACAAAACTATTACAAAAACACCGACTTCCGAAATTAAAGTTGGAAGTGTACTTTTTATAAAATGCTACAATTTCATACACTTGATCAACTTAATTCTACCCTTTCACAAAAAAAAAACAAGGTTCCACCTTTACCGTAATATGTATCAAATCTTCGGAAACCACTAAAAGCAGTAAATACTGCACCTGCTCCCTCCCTTTTGTGAGGGATTGCCATCGCATCGAACTACGAGAGTAAGGGAACAGAGAGAGCACCTGTGTTTGTGCCATATTTGTACACTATAATATTTCCAGCATACTTGGCTAATCTTCGAATACTTTATTCAACACAGCATTACAAAACGGTAGTTGATTTGTCACTAAGGGCCTATTTCACCACCTATGATTAAGTTGCCAATATCTTACTTGGCAGATAATTTCATACAAATTCTGTTCCATTTTTGAATTTATTCGGGAAGTAGTAGCTACTCGGACATTGTGAAACAGGCCCTAAATGTTACATATTACGATTAAATATGGGTGAAAGAAAATATCGTGAAAAAACCGGTCTTAAAACAAAAAAAAAAAATCGAGTAAATTTGACATCTACCAATAGACCTGCGTGGTAGAATACGGCCCAAACTCTCTCCTACAGGCCCAATAGTGGGAACCTTATAAGGTTGAATATGCTTAATAATAAAATAATAATAAAGCAATAAAAACGTAGGAACCTGGATCTCACGACACAGGGAATCCTAGTGTTAACCTATCACATACCCTGAAACAAGACACAATAGTAAAAAAATAACAGCGCGGTCTCATGCGACCGGTCGGGGATTCATGAATTCGAGGAAATCAACCCGTACAATCTATGTCTTACATAAAAACATTCTATTTTTAAATATTTTTTTTTATAAAAAGTTTGACCACCAAAGCCGAAATAAAATTAACGTTTGAATGCCCAACCGGTCCTATGAGACCGCGCTGTTATTGTTTTACTATTGTATCTCGTTTCGCGGGTATCTGAGTAACTACGAGGTCTTTCGAAAGTCCTATCCGGAATTTAAACCCTTCCAAACGCGTCATAAAGTCCTGATCTTTCACTTGACATTACAGCCTAAAAATACTAAAAAACAACAACAAAAATAAAAACAATTTGTCTACACGATTTTCCCGACGATAACATTATATTGGCGAATATAACACCTCATATTTACGACTATGCTGCCAACGGCCATCACTCACAGTCTGGAAAGACCCCTCATTCGTTAAATAAAAATAAAAAGATACTTTTCCCAGGTATCATTTCCCAGATTTCCTGTCGTCCAAACAATATTTCATTAGATACGTATTTCGGTAAATATTTTGTTGCCACCATTTGCCCGGACGATTTTTCTTCCTCTCTTCAAAATCTCACTTCGCTAGTCGTCAGTCGCAGATTGGAGAGGCGAGCGAGCGGTTGTGTCGCTTACGCTACCCAAGTGTGTCGAAACGTTCGAGATTCGAATTTCTTATTCCGGATTTTGTTTTTCGAGTGCGTTTTTAATGATCAGTTTTTAAGTGTTCGGAATTTAAATCCAAAGTGCAGTGTGTGTTTGTTTTTTTTTCTGACTTTAGTGGAAGTTTTTAACCGTTTCTGGAGTCTTCTATAGGATGTAATGTAAGTAATTAACTAACTTTTATTACCGGACGGAAGAGGTCGTGTTTACCTTACATATATTTATTTCACTTTTCTGAATAAATTACCAACGTGTGGATTGTTATTTTGAAACTTTTAGCATATTTTACGACCAAGTTTTAGATTGTTATTTCCATTCTAGGGCTCACTGATTTGAAATTTAAATTGGGTGTTTTTGACGTTAAGTTTGAACTTCAATTTTGTTTTAAAACTTGCCGTATGATTATGAAAGCAGAATAATTAGGTTTATTAAAAGTTAAGAATTATTTCTCTACAACATTTGTTTTTGAAACAAATACATACTGACAGTTCGCAGTCGCTACGAAATAAATTAATGCAGAGTAAATAAATGTGTTATGTTTTAAATACGATCTAAAAATGTTGAATAGATAATAAATAAATGCAAATATTTAGGTTTCATAATTAGGAAATTCACCATTTTACTGCTAAAAAGAACTCAATATTTAAATATTAACAATTCTTTTGGAAATGCAAATAATTAAGTTTGAGAAATGAGGCAATTCACCATTTTATTACTAACAAGAATATTTGAAAACTCAATATTTAAATTAAAATATTAACGATTCCTTTGAAAGCTCGGGCAGACTTTGTGTAATATTTTACTTTCAAATTTTCTGTTTTTCGAATTAAAATTTTAGAACTTGCAAAGACGAGATTTACAGACAATATTCAGCATTGACTTTGATCGAAACCAAATGTCAAACGCAGTGAGTGCTTAAATTAAGGAAATGTGATTTTTTATATGAGATCAAAGATTTTAATCATTTTTTTTGCAATTTTTGATCTTGTTTTTTGCCGTTTATTACACTAGCTGGTTCTTGTGACTTCGTTTGAGTCTGAGTCGCACAATGCCATTTGGTTACAATTTTAAAATGTTATTTTTAATGGTAATCTTATTTTAACCGGTAAAAAAAAAGTCCAAACGAAAAAGAAAATTGACGTGTAAAAGTGTTTGTGAATGTCATTTATCATTTAGAATCTACCATTTTTTTACTGGTACATCTCGGAGTCTCGTCAAAATCGGTCTATCTGTTTCAGAGATTAGATGGAACAGACAGCTAATATTTAAAAAAAATTGTTTTCGGTATCGAATATACTTTCTATGAATTTATTTTAATATGTTACAAACAGATACTTCAGACACTTTAATTCTATATTATAGATTTTTTTAAATTCTATTTTATGTCCCAATGCTGGCAAAAGGTTTCCCCTTTTTTCTGCTAAATTTCTCTGTCTAGGGCTATCTCTGGTCAAGTTTGCTCTGCGAACATGATCAGATTATGACACCACCTTCGCCGCGGTTGACTTCAAAGACCTGGATAAAACACAATAATAATAAAGGGTTCACTTTTTGCAAACAGCCACAGAACCCCAAAAAGTTTCATCAATTTCAGTGTTTTTCCGCAAGGCAATCAATCGTAATAAAATAATCATTAGTCCAGTGTTAATTGATCGCACGATCGCAATAAACGTTAAGTGTGGGAGGGTAATACAACGAAAGTTAACACTACCCAAAATTAGGGATCAGTTTGAAGATGAAAATAAATATATCGTACATTTCCGCAAAGTTGCTTGTTTAGGTAAAATCAAAAAATATAAAAATTGTTTATAATATCTATAGAAACTTTGCACATTAGATCAGAATCCTGACACTGATAATTTTTACTGTGAACAAGATTAAGATCTGAATAGTGAAAATTATTGCCAAAGCTTTTTAAAAAACACGTAGGTACTTTACGAGCAAGTTTTGTGAAAATAATATTCGGATAAATGACGAAATTACCGAATGTTCCGGCGTTCTCTCTTTTTCTCATGTCAATAGAGCGTTCCACTATCTTTTATTAAGCATTGAATCTTCAGAAACATTGCGTTAGATGAACCAACAATCTTTAAAACCATGATTGCATTGACGATAGACGGCTTGACAAGGGTCTTCTTGATTTGAGTACGAGTATAATTACATTTATTGGTACAAATTTTATCCTCTTTTTATTTCTTAATATTATATCACTACGTTTGGCACCAGATAAATTTTTAAACGTGGGATAAATGTAGGACGGTCAATCAATTTTACATTGACTCTGTAGGAGAGTATTTCATTGACATTCTTACTTTCTAAAACGGAAATAAATACTTATATTTGTCTTTAATTGACATCTATCACGATAATTAACATGTTTCAATAAGGAAAAACAGTATATTATTTATTTTTGGGTAACTAAGCAGATATATTAGGAGTGAAAGATATAAGGAAAGGTCAATATACTTTATTCTAATTTATCTGGAGAGCTATTATCACTGTTTATTTATGCATCACCCAAAGGTTGATAGGAAACGCCTAAGGCATTATTTCCACCTCTGTAATTTTTGATCGGAATTTTCCTGGCTTCATTTTTTTTGCGTTCACATTAGACCAACGCACACGTAGACCACGCCTGATATGTACATCGAACCACGTCACGTGGCTTTAGGTGAATCTAATGTAGCTCTACAAGTCTAGTTGCCATATAAAATGTATGGATACCGAAGCGCCCAGATCGGCGTATGTGGTCCACATGTACGCAATGTAGTTTTGCCTTTACTCTATTTTTTTTTAAATATAGCATTAAACTAGTGCTTGACTATGATACGCCTGATGGTAAGCAGTGAGGCAATCGTTGATCGTGAGGCGTACTAGTTTATTAAGACCCTATTCACTCTCGCCTTAAAGACACCCAAATTATAATCAGACGGGAAGAGCGCAGTAGGCAAATAGTTCCAGTACTCTAGTAGTAGGTTAGGGTACTTTTGAATATAATGTTCTATAGCTCTAGGCTACAATTGCTTCTTCTTTCTCCCACTTTTGAATATAAGCTTCTATACAGGCTACAATTGCTTTTTCTTTCTCACGACACAAGTGTAAACCAGTTCCCACTTGACATACCTAGCTATAATGACATAAGCAGTGTCAATTGACACCAGTACCAACCTCAATAGCCGATACACAATGGCTACCACAAAACGCAATTTAAATGATTTACTCTGATCCCATTGGGGAGAATCGCAGCTGCTGTGAGGTCCGTACAAACATAATGACAGATCTGTGGGACATACAAATATTTGTGACTATAATGGGGACAATCGTATGTAGAATTTATGAGTATTAGGCTAAAACAGGTAACATACTAGGTGCCAAACTAAGATAGACGGACATAAATTCGCACAAACAATTTCATAAAAATCACTTAGGTACCTACCTACTTATTCATTGCGTTTTTATTTTGTTGAGCAGATTTTTTTTTTTTCTATTCTTATTTTAAAATTCGTTCAAATTCAAGTTAATGTACTACTATACTCCGTTTGTTTAGGTAGTTAACTAAAGGTAAACAATCTTGGTATATCTTTTTATATTAAAGAGGTCGTATATAATATAATATACAAAGATTATTTAAATTTAGTTTATTAGCTAACATCGATTTAGGTAAATACCTATTTGCAAAGATTTTTACATACAATTTATAGACAACTTTTAGATAAAAAGACATGCTAAGATTACCTTTAGTTAACTACCTAAACCGACGGAGTATAAGTGACTCGGGAAACATTATTTTGCCAATAAATTTTATGGAAAAAAAAAATAGGCGCTGACATTTGAAGACTAAAATATCTCCTACGATATATTCTTAAATATACTATACAGAATACACATTAAAAAATCATAAAAATAAGTCAAGCCATTTCGGAAGAGTTCCTTAACAAACACCATGATAGCAGTTTTTATTACAAGTATTAGATTTTTGGTTTGGATACCTTTCTTTGTTTTTGTTTGGTCCTCTAAGCCTTGTGTTCGTATGAATACGGTAACTTTTTCCCATTGGAATACGGGTGTAACACATAATGTCTGTGTAGTATTTGGTAGCGAGTCAGCTTTCTTGGCAAGCTTCGCTGAGGTACAATGAATATCTCTGCGAACCTTGCTGAGAAAGCTACAATAAAATTCATAGCTCCATTCTATCCAAGATCGCGCCTATTTCAATAATTCCACATATTGGCTAAATGTGCAGATACTTGAGAAACAAAAATGTATCCATATTCCATCAAAATAATAGGTAAAGTACTTATGAAATTGATTGCTGTTTTTAGAAACGGGATATTTTAAATTGTGATTTCTTTAGACTGAGTTGGAATTGTGAGTTCAAATAATAATATAATGGTTATTTTATTTTTGGTAATAATTATAATTATTTATTTGTTTCTTTGCGTTTCGTATTTTTTTGATATTGACGTATTTGTAATCATTTTTTAATGAAATCCAAAAAAAAATCACTTTATTTTGGAATATTCGTTATAACGTGGCTATAATGTGCCTATTATCCATTGGAAATCAATTTACAAATAATTAAAAACAACCACTGAACTTCACTCAAAAAAACCCGCCCAAAAATTTTCACATTCAAGTCACCGTTTCAATTAAGTACAGTTATTTTTGACTGAAATGCAAATTTTCCTTAAAAATACGTGGATTAACCTTTGAGGATTTTCTTTCTTTCTATTGGAATGTGTAAATTAGGGTGTCACTCAAGTAGGGCAAGGGACTTCCTTTTAAATTGAAATAACATAAACACGGTAAAATTCATGTTTATTTTTACCTTAAGGAAACTGCAAACTGGACAACATTATGAGTTTCTTTTTTATTTTATTTTTTTAATTATTTATAATTAACACGGTGAAGAAAAATATCATGAGGAAACCAGCATGTCCTAGAACCAAAAATTCGAAGACATGTGACATCCACCAATCCGCACTGGGCCCGCAAGGTGGATTACAGACTATTCCCTCTCCTAGAGAGGAGGCCTGAGTCCCAAAAGTGGGAACATTACAAGGCCGATAGTGTTAATGCTAATAATTATCAAGTATAATCACAATATTCTAAATCTATAACACAATATAATATTTATCTCAAGCGTCTATGCAATTGGATAATACTATGTGAAATATTTAAACAGGTACGATTTTGGTTTTAAGAAAAAATTGTTTAGTTTTATAGTGCTGTTTGGTGAGTGGTGTTTTTTTTTTAGGTAGGAAAACATCCAATGTCTTCTCCCGCTCTAGGGCGGAGTGGGAAGGCGTGTCAGACTTTTATTGAGGAAAACCCGCACCTTGTTCCTTCAAACATTTGACCGTGCAGTTTGGAGAAAATTCTTAACACGTATAAATTGATTATAAGGTTGTATGTACCTGCTCTAATCAGGGGCCTTAGTGCAAGCTTTCTAGTTCATGTTCAAAGGTCAATTTATTTGCACCCACTGACTTTAACGATAGCCAATACCTCGACAGATGTCATATCTCTGGTTAAGCGGAATACGGATTGCACCAAATTAGCAATAAGCAACTGTTAAAATGGCGTCACAAATAATGTTTATGTTACCTGCTAAAATTCCAGCCATTAACCTATCAATACCCGCGAAACGAGACACAATAGTAAAACAATAACAGCGCGGCCCAATGAGACCGGTCGGGGATTCATGAATTAAGGGAGTTACGATTAAAGCATAACCATTTTTTTCCTGTATGATTTGAATAAACACACGCTTACATTAAGGTGACCCTTACGTAAAACTGACCAAAGATGTAAAAAAAAATTGCTGTAGGACCTCTGAAATTAAAAAAAGAACATTCTAAATCGACTTGGGACTAAATTTTACTTCCAAATACAAAAAAAAAACACTGGCCATAATTTACGTAGAGAGAAAATTCAAAATGGTTCCAACCATAGAGAATATAAAGCATGTATGTCACATTCTTTATAGTTGAACAATTTTGAATTTTAAAAAGAGAATGGCCCAAACCTACCAGCTCGGGATTATTTTTTAAAATTTCAGATGAAAAAAAAGTTGTTGGACAGTAATTTAATATTATTTAAAACTTTTGAGACACTTTCATGAGTAATAAAAATGTATAATTTATTAAATATTACTGAACAAGTCGAGTAAACCCAAAATAAAATAATGTTTAACTATAGAATAATTTCCCTTCTGAAAATTCAGGGATAACTTTTTTTTATAGATGTAGGCAATTAAATAGTAGCCATAATTCGTTGTGCGAAATAGGCTAAGGTATGGTCTTGCTTGCCCATTAGTTTATTTATAGTAAATATTTCTCTTCATTGCCAGGGTCCGCCTAAGATTAATTCGTTGTTTAAATTAATGATTATTTCGTTGTTACTATACATATTTATGTTTGTTACTTCTTCACCCATATCCAACTGAATGGATTTTTAGGGTTCCGTAGCCAAATGGCAAAAACGGAACCCTTTTATTTTCGCCATGTCTGTCCGTCCGTCTGTCCTCGCGTAATCTCTGTGACCGTTGGCACTAGAAAGCTGAAATTTGGTATCAATATGTATATCAATCACGCCGACAAAGTAGTAAAATAAAAATTGGAAAAAAAATATTAGGGTAGCCCCCATACATGGGTAGTGGAAAGTGTTTATTTTTTTAATTTTAACCCTAACGTGTGATATATTGTTGGATAGGTATTAAAAAATGAATAGGGGTTCACTGAAAACTTTTTTTGATAATATCAATAATTTCGGAAATAATCGCTCCAAAAGTAAAAAACAATGTGTCCCCTCTAACTTTTGAACCATAAGTTTAGAAAATGTGAAAAAAATCCGAAAAGTAGAGCTTTATAAAGACTTTCTAGGAAAATTATTTTGAACTTGATGGGACGAACAGTTTTTGAAAAATTGGGGACACTTGTTGTGACGGACGGGAAACTACGGAACCCTACACTGAGCGTGGCCCGACACGCTCTTGGCTGGTTTTATGAAAGTGAACGCAAATATAGAACATGCTGGAATAGTGTGATATTTTTTTATCTCAAAAGTATGTTCGCTTGGAGTATTTAATACTTTGGCTAGAACAAAACCTCTGAAAGGAGCTTGTGTTTTAAAAAAAAAAACACTTGTAAATTTAAAAAGATCTAGAATTAATGAAATAAAAGTTAAACAGACAATTATTAGAAGCTCTCATCTTAAAAGAAACAAAAAATAAAAATCTCCAAGAGAAATAAATGTTGTAATTAAATTGAAACTTCGTAAGGACTATTAACATTTTGCTGAAAGAAAATAATACGATTATTATAGATATGAGACGGACAATTGGTTCAATTTGAGATTTTCAATAAATATATATAATATTATATATCAAGTTCTCGATCTGTTGTAATGATGAGCAAGAGACTATAAGAGCAATTATTTTACTGTCAAAATAAATTGTAATGATATTTTTTTTTTATGAGAAATAATTTGTAATCTACGAATATAGGGTAGTTTTATAGAAATTTTGTCAGTAGAATTCTGAAATGTAATTGATTTTCTAGTACTTTGTAATTTACTAGCTGTCTTTTGTGGTTTCACCCACTTTGGTTACTTACTACTATGTTCATATTCGTAAGTACTTCATTTTCCTCTCGTCTGAAAGTATTGTAAACGCCTACATAGGCTTATGTCCTAGACCTGTTTTATACCTATGTCTAAAACTATTTATACCGGATCAAGATGCCGATCACATTAGAATTCCCATTTTGTGGACGATGAGTGTGTATCGAACCATAAACAGACCATTCCAGAACACACTACTGATTTATTATGATGTAAGTTTTAGGTATTAACTTCATAATGTGCTATCAGTCAGTTACAGAACTAGATGTTGTTCACACGGCTGCCGACAGAGGAAAAAGGCCCGAGGCTCTGTGCTTGAAACGTTTATCTGTTCAGTTCGTGCAAACGTCAGTTTGAATTCTGTCAAAGTGACATGTGTCACTTAGCTTAGTTCATTTGTCCTCAAGCTTCTGTGCTATTGACGTATTATATGTACATATATCATATTCAAAAGGGCTATTTAACTTTTTTTTTTTCTTTGTTGCCTCACACATTAGGAATTAGTCCTATATTTTAGGTGCAACACATACGTTATCAAGAATGTGTCTTAAAAAATCTAAGTCGGGGCCGTTAACACAGAATCACCATAGCTCTTGGAACCCACCCACATATTCTATATACCTCTTCTTTGGGCTCAAAGAGTATAGCGCCCTGCACACGTACAGTTCGGACCGCGCATCTCGGACTGCGTTCCAAACCGCAGTTAGATCTGTACGGTTTGGACCGCGGATCAAACTGTTTTGCTGATTACGATTAAAATGCATTCACGATTTGGAATGCGGACGAAACTGACATAATCTAGTAAACGTTCCGAACTGTGCGTGTAAATTGATTTTCAAGAGTTTGGACTACAGTTTGGACTGGTGCGTGGATCGTTATAACTTTTAAAAGTTTTTTACACAGTAGTGAGAAAAATGGACGATCGTTTGGTCATAGCGTTAGCTGGATTTGTAGTTAGCTTAAACAGCCAAAAAAAAACGATGAGTGTGGGTAAAGGAACACAGAAAAAAAATTATGGACATTTACCGATGTTAATGGAATTACGACATTATCATCCGGAACATTTTAAAAATTACCTAAGAATGGATAGTGATGATTTTAATACGGATGTTCACGGAACAAAAAAATTAACTCTGTGATAGCTTCGACGCTCCAAACCGCCATTCTTGTAATTTACATTTACACGTGATGCGCGCATAAAACTGTGAGACAGGCGCTCGCGTCGACATGCCAGATCGAGCTGTTAGACCCGCACATCTACATGTACAGTTCGGAGCGAGGGATGGCACGGCGCGTGCTATTTCCTGCGGTCCGAACTGTACGTGTGCAGGGCGCTTATAGGGGGGAAGGAGGAGTACCTATAGTACAAAGCCGAAAATGAGTTATACAACCTTTGAGCCCAGAACTAGCGAATGATAGTTATAATCAGCTACACTATCTAACTCTTTTCATAAACCAGTAGCTAGTAGGCTTTTTACAATATCTCCTATGATAGTAAATACTTGAACACGGCTTATGATGAAAAGGGTCGTCCTACCCGTTGACTGATACTGAGGGTGACACGCCACTGGTTTATGGGATTACCAGACTGATATCTAGAGATCGAAATTACGTCGAGTAATTTATGTACTTCTTCTCGGGATTTTTAATGGACAATCTCGTGTAGCCAACAATATTACAAATAAATAATAATAAAAAGAAAAGAAAGAATAATAATGTTGTTTATGTCGCGCTTGACCACTATCTCACCTCATAGTAAGCGATGATGTGGTCGACGATGGAGCACGCTTGCCTAGAAGCAACCTATTCACTCTTGACTTAAAGACCCCTAGGTTGTAGCTATCAGGAAACACAGACCCCGGCAGGGAATTCCACTCTTTAGCTGTACGCTCAATGCTGAAAGTGAGTTATATGACCTTTAAGCCCAGATCTGTCGAATTACTGTTATAATCAGCAACATTAGATAGGGTTAGATTACTCTTTTCATAAGCCAGTAGCGGCATTTTACAATATCTTCTATGATAGTGCTACATAAATACTTGAACACGGCTTATGATGAAAAGGGTCGTCCTACCCGTTGACTGATACTGAGGGTGACACGCCACTGGTTTATGGGATTACCAGCGTGATATCTAGAGATCGGAACTAAATAGAGTTATTTATGTACGTATACGTACGAAGAGCTCGTGGCTAGATAATAACAGCCGCACGGTTCGATCTTCAAGGTTAAGCAACGCTTGCCTAGGTAGGTCTGTGGATGGGTGACCATCTTAACATAACGAGTTTCCTCCGTGCCTCGGAAAGCACGTTAAGCTGTAGGTCCCGACTGTCATGTCGTTATGGATAGTCAAAAGTCAGTAAATCTGACTCCAGTGTTGTCATGAAATACCGTGTTAATCCAGTTAATGGGTTGTGGAGGTTTGGTAGGCAGCCGCTCCTCGTAAAATACTGGTATTTAGCTAATTCCGGCTTGACTGGAAGCCGACCCCAATATACATTATGTTGACCAACGGTTGGGAAAAGGCTAGGTAGATGATGATGATGAAAATTAATCGCAGGATTTTAAGACAATATCCACTTTATTCTTTCACTGTAAGAAATCAGTGTAAATACAAAAATGACTGTACCTAACTCCGATCTCAGGTGATATCTACTATGTGACTGAGCCCTGATAAGGGTCTGTGCGGATAAAATGTATTATTTAGCTATGATAGGTCAGTCACTCGCGTTTGCCATTTTGTTTTGATGACGATGTGAATAGTGTGGAGTAAACAATTGTTACGTAGCGGGATATTTTTGCAAGTTTTATTTTTGTCATCATCATCATCATCATCTTAGCCGAAAGACGTCCACTTCTGGACATAGGCCTCCCCCAAGCGTCGCCACAGCGACTGGTTCTGTACGTCTCGCATCCTTCGGATTCCCGCGACCCTCGCGAGGTCGTCGGTCCACCTTATGAGAGGCCTTCCAACGCTGCGTCTTTCGGTACGTGGCCACCACTCTAGAACCTTCCGTCCCCATCGACCATCTGTTCTACGAGCAATGTGCCCTGCCCACTGCCACTTTAGTTTGGCGATTCTTCGGGCTACGTATATTTTTGTAGATGGTGTAAAATAGTGGTTGACTACGATCTCACCTGATAGTAAACAGTGATGCAATCAATGATGGTAAAACGTACTAGTTTATTAAGAGCCTATTAAAGCGGGAACTACTAATTAGACCGACACACGTGGGCCAATATTGGCCTTAAATAAAAAATGTGGTCGTGCTCTACATCCGACTAATGAAATTGGTGTACAAATATGTTAGTATTTTTGGTAATAAAAATAGTAACTTATTTGTACACCAATAATTCTGAAACTGTCCGTCCAATGCAAAGTCAAATTTAAATAAATAATGTAAAAGAGTCAATTTAAACTAAAAAAGTCAATTTAATATTAGTTAAGAAATAAATAAGTTTATTTTAATAATTGTTTTAAAGTAATGTCAATGGTAAATAATTAAATTATTAAATTAAAGGGCGGCTAATGTCATAATTTATCATTTAAAAATTCTTCAATACTATAATATGTTTTATCTAATAGAAACAAAAGCAATTTACTTTGGAGATGTTATCTTCACTCCTTATATTTTATGGTAATTTATTATAGACCCTTAGAACCATGACAAAAATACTGTTTCTGAATAGTGCATAATGGGGTAAGCCCGTGTCCCCCAGATCGAAGGCATCGAAGGAACGGGCTGGGGTTTAGTCAGTAAGAGTCTGACACGCCCTCCCGCTCCGCCCAAGAGTGGGAGAAGAAGTCAATCTGATGATTCCCCTTACTAGTATAGTGCATATGTTTTCTATTTGTTATTATACCTTGTATGTTATATAAAACTATGTTATCAACAGTGCAGTTCAGAGGGCGTACACTATAGTAGTCGGTCAATATTTTCTAACATAATCAATTTATCATCTAACAGTAGCGATAAATCTGAAAATTGCTATTAATATCTGATGGACATTTCCGATAGTTTACACAAACAGATTTGTTTATGTTACCAGCTAAAGTATAAAATTCAGGCTTTGTATATGTATAAAATTAACCCGTTGCACATATACGCGTATTATTATTGCGTCATTCCCAAAATTTAACCTTTTAATTTGACCTTAGGAAAAATAAACACACAGAGACCAAAGTTTTATATCGAATCAATTTCGTACACGTATGTGTACAGTATGCTCTGAACCGTTTTTAATGACATTAAAGTTGTACAAATGTATGTACAATCGGCGTTAAGACAGTCTTTCCCATGGTACATTTTCATTCAACCGGTTTTGCGTTATTATGATATTATTACACATCATTCTCTAGATATTTGGTTAGCATTATCTAGGTTTCTATTGAAATCAAAGCTTTTTTTGTGTAAGACAATAAAGACATCTGAAAATCTTTCATTTTAATAAAATTAAAACACTTTTATGATAGCATATTCGAAATTTACTTTAAACCTGATAAGGCCTTTGTTTAATCCAGCTTGACTGGAAGCCGATCCCAATATAGTTGGGAAAAGGCTAGGCAGATGATAATGAAGGCCTATGTTTTTTACTTGGCTACCCTACAAAGGAACACCGAAACAAAGTCAGCGCTCAGTCTCTTTTCAAATCTATACATCAAAGATGTGATGGTCCAATCACATGATTAGTGTCTGAGATGGTCTTTTGAGCATTTCTTTGAGACATAGCAAGCTTGAGATTCGATACCCTAATAGTCTGTATTTCAGTAGTGGTTTGTTACACCCCGGGTATAGCAAGTTTATAGGAAATAGCAAGATAACATCAAGGCTAAAAGGCATGGCGTTGTAAATTTTAGCCTTGATGTTAACTTCTAAACTACCTACTGGTAATAATCTTAGACCACAACTTTACCTAAATTGAAAGCATGTGTCGCCATTAACTAAGAGTCTAGCCGCCACGCGTGATCTCGCAAGACAGATCTTAAACTAGTATACAGGGTGTATCTGACATCGACGCACAAACGAATACCGTGGTCTAGTACATGATTCTGAAGCCTCTAGTTGTGGATTTTTTCTTCCTCCTTCCTCCTTGTCCTTGGTGGTCCTTGAAGTTCAGTGATGGTTCTTACGGAGAGAAAAATTCAAAAAAAAAAAGTTAGGTAAAGTAGGGTAGGTAGGGTAGTGTAGGGTAGTGTAGGGTAGTGTAGGGTAGTGTAGGGTAGTGTAGGGTAGTGTAGGGTAGTGTAGGGTAGTGTAGGGTAGTGTAGGGTAGTGTAGGGTAGTGTAGGGTAGTGTAGGGTAGTGTAGGGTAGTGTAGGGTAGTGTAGGGTAGTGTAGGGTAGTGTAGGGTAGTGTAGGGTAGTGTAGGGTAGTGTAGGGTAGTGTAGGGTAGTGTAGGGTAGTGTAGGGTAGTGTAGGGTAGTGTAGGGTAGTGTAGGGTAGTGTAGGGTAGTGTAGGGTAGTGTAGGGTAGTGTAGGGTAGTGTAGGGTAGTGTAGGGTAGTGTAGGGTAGTGTAGGGTAGTGTAGGGTAGTGTAGGGTAGTGTAGGGTAGTGTAGGGTAGTGTAGGGTAGTGTAGGGTAGTGTAGGGTAGTGTAGGGTAGTGTAGGGTAGTGTAGGGTAGTGTAGGGTAGTGTAGGGTAGTGTAGGGTAGTGTAGGGTAGTGTAGGGTAGTGTAGGGTAGTGTAGGGTAGTGTAGGGTAGTATAGGGTAGTGTAGGGTAGTGTAGGGTAGTGTAGGGTAGTGTAGGGTAGTGTAGGGTAGTGTAGGGTAGTGTAGGGTAGTGTAGGGTAGTGTAGGGTTGTGTAGGGTAGTGTAGGGTAGTGTAGTGTAGTGTAGGGTAGTGTAGTGTAGGGTAGGTAGGGAAGGTAGGGTAGGGTAGCGTAGGATATGTAGGGTAGTCATTTGACGGGAGCGAAGCCGCGGGTAAAAGCTAGTTTTTTATAAAAATGTTAGATTAACGAATTTATATATTTTAAATTTTAGCGACATATCCAAAAAGATAAACGTGGATGGATGGAGAGGGAGAGGGAGGCCAAAGAAAAAATGGATGGATTGTGTGAGAAGTGATATGGAAGAAAAGGGATTTAGTGATAGCGTGACAAGTGACAGGACAGAATGAAAGAAAAAACATGTTGCGCCGACCCCAAATAAAACGGAAGACCTCCAAAAAGATAAACAGTTTTTTTTAACCCTACAATACTACTCATGTTGCGACGTACAAAGAAACTACTCATACGCCCGCGAGGCGCATCATATTGACTAATGATTTATTCAAAACCTATAAGTAAAATTGCTAATGTTTTAACTGTTTATATAATTGTGTATATTACTAAAAAGGAAAAACCTCAATTTTAAATAATGTTTATATATTTTTATTATAAAATTTTTAATCAATTAAATGTTAGGAACAAATTTAAGGAACTTAGGCAATTAAACAGTCTTCTTATTAAAAATGAAAAAAAAAACATCTTTAAGTTTACACTTCTCTTAAAAAATAGTAAATAATGAAGTAATTAACTAAAAAAAAATTAAGAAAGTAACAAAAAAATATTTTGGATGCATTCGATACAAACATGAACTTGATGTTCGCTGCAAATAGATTTTTGACACTTTAAATGTACAATAAGAGCAATTTTTCTTTTTTTTGGCGGTGGTGGACCCTCATTTTCTACAGCAGAGTAGGTAATCGAAAGGTTTTTCAGGATGACATCGATATAATTCCGAAAATTGCGTTTCAACGTAGGTGCTTCTAGTCTTTTTTGTAGTTTTATCAGCAGTTTATCTTAGTTTTATCTTCTGTGACTCTTCTATTACTAGTCATGATGTTGAAATTTCAAAACGTACCTAAAAAAGATAAAACACACCGGTAGTAACTAAAATTACAAAAAAAAACACTAACAAAATAATTTAGTGTATAGCGCAAAACTTACATACAAGCTACTCATACGTCTTTGGAGCGCCAAGGGTAGTAATATCAAAAAAACTAGCAGACTTACCGTAACGCAACCACCGTCATGTGACGCGTGCTGGCGATGACTGAGATGTCCTTGAACGTCAATGCCGTACGCGCGAAGGATAAAAAGAGAGAGCAATATATCAAAAACGCGGGCGCCTCTGCGACGTAGAGTAGTAATCTAGGGTTAAAGGGAAGGTGGTCTAGACTCGTCATACTAGATCCATGGTATCCGTTTGCACATCGTCGTCTGCCACACCCTGTAAACCCTATATACATAATCTAATCGCGTTTTACTCGATACCTCAGAACCAAGGCCGGCAATTGATGGAATATTAATGTGGAGTAAAGGGTAACCGCCATCTTAGATCGAGCATTAAATAAATTTAATTTAAAGTGACGGGGTGAGTAAAGGCGTTTGCGTGGGTGTGACGTTCTTGAGTTACGTTGGTTATTATAGTCTCTAGTGTTTATCAATGGAGGACAAAGGCCTGGTAACTTTTCCCCGACTACGACTTTTGACTATTATGCATTTGCATCATCATCTGCCTAGCCTTTTCCCAACTATATTGGAGTCGGCTTCCAGTCAAGCTGGATTTAGCTGAATACCAGTATTTTACGAAAAGCGGCTGCCTACCAGACCTCCACAACCCATTAACTGGGGTAACACGGTACTTCATGGTAAGACTGGAGTCAGATTTACTGGCTTCTGACTATCCGTAACGACTGCCAAAGATCTACATATGACAGCCGGGACCTACGGCTTAACGTACTATCCGAGGCACGAAGGAAACTCGGTATGTTAAGAAGGTTACACACCCACAGACCAACCTCGGCAAGCGTTGCTTAACCTTGAAGATTGACCCGTGCGGCTGTTATTATATAGCCACGAGCTCCTCTCTTATAACTTTTTTAGTAAAATGCGTTTCATCCCTCCTCTTCACGTGGTCATACCAAGACAAACGATTCACTTTCAATTTTTCAGTCACTGGCGCCAGTTTTAAACTTTACCTAATGTAGGTACCTACTCATTTCTCGTCACACCACACATCCATCTTAACATTCTCATCTCCGCAATAAACTTAGATAAGATTACTATTAAAAATGACAAACAAACATTAAAATAAATGAAAATGAAATCTCTTACAATGACGACACATCTTGCGATGTTAGTGCACATTCAAGGCCAAGCCATACAAGATATAGCGGTTATTTAGCTGTTGTTCGCCTTCCATTGCAAGTTCTTAAGCTGCACAAAAGAGTAATGGGCTATTGTAGCGCGCAATGTCTGGCTCACGGCAGTTTGTCGCCACTTAGCTGCAATAACTTTCTTCCTGATTGTTCTGAATGCCAGCATGGCTAAAATGTTTGCTCTTTAGAGTCAATACTTCAGATTTATGCAGCACAAATAGGTTCTTTTTTTAAGTATCCCTTGTAACCTAACCTAGCTTTACGCCCGTTTTCAATAAGCTATCTGTCTACAGTTGCAGCTACTAAAGATAAATAAATGTATCCTTGTGCTCTTACTTGCTTTCCTATAACCTACCGATGGATATCATTTCCTACCAAAGTTGTGGATGGATAGTTAGAATCTTACCGTTTATCGGGGATAACTATCTATCTATGAACTGCGGTAGGTTATTGAAAACGGGCGATAGTCGGCCTACAACGGAACGCTTATAGGATCACTTTGTTGTCCGTATATCCGTCTGTCAGTCTGTCAAAATCCTTTTTCTCAGGAGCATGTTGAGATATGAAGCTAAAATGAATATTAAATACTCAGACCTGAGTATTTAATATTCATTTTAGCTACAGACGTAGCATCAAAAAAATTGAAATTGTTTTTTGCATTCAAGGGTCGCAGTAACTCTTTCAAACGCCGCGCGCAGTTACCGTTTATAGGGTTTGCCGTTAAAAAAGGCATATATAGGGTGACTGGCAATTAGTTTAAGTTTAGCTCAGTGGTAACGGCCCCGAGTTAACCACCGAACCACTAAAAAAAAGCCATAAAAAATTAAGTAGGTACTTAGGTGTGTACATGGTACGGCACAGGAGGAGCTCGTGGCTAGATAATAACAGCCGCACAGGTCGATCTCCAAGGTTAAGCAACGCTTGCCTAGGTTGGTCTGTGGATGGGTGACCATCTTACCATAACGAGTTTCCTCCGTGCCTCGGAAAGCACGTTAAGCCGTTGGTCCCGGCTGTCATTTGGAGATCTTTGGCAGTCGTTACGGATAGTCAGAAGCCAGTAAATCTGACTCCAGTCGTGCCATGAAGTACCGTGTTACCCAAGTTAATGGGTTGTGGAGGTCTGGTAGGCAGCCGCTCCTCGTAAAATACTGGTATTCAGCTAAATCCGGCTTGACTGGAAGCCGACCCCAATTTAGTTGGGAAAAGGCTAGGCAGATGATGACTTAGGTAGGTACATACTTCAGTATAGGTACTGAAGTATGTATTTAATTTTCTTGGGTTCTTAAAAATCTTAAGAGACCTTTACCTAAGAGTCAGTGAGTGAGTCAGAATTTTGCTTTTTACACAGATTTTTTTTAGGTAGGAAATCATCAAAATGACTTCTCCCACTTTTAGCAGAGTGGGTGTCAGACTCTTACTGACTAACCCCACGCCTGTTCCTGCTTTTTCTTCGTTGCAGACTCCTGGGGTTCACTTACGTTCAACTTAGACCTTTAATACAGATAGATAGAAGATTAAATCCTCGCGCTCATATTCACCTTAAGCTGAAGGCTTGTTTTCATCGCATACTAAATATATTATATGTATATCTGCGAACACACAAAAGCCTCCATCACATTTTATTAAGCACGCAACGTTTTTCCCCAATTTTACAACAAGTCACAGTGTTGCCAACATTACTTTCAAATCAAATGTAGCTTCGGAATCCGAGCGTGAATTTATCCGTGGTTATACTCGGCGCTCATTGGTGCAGGATTTCGAATTCCCGGGATTAAGATTCAAATACGTATTTCGAATTTGGAATCGGAAGGAACGTTTAGTGTCGGTTACATGTTTCATCTTGAATTTTGAATATCTGTGTTCGTTGAGCCGTTATGTTAATAATTTGGAGTTCATTTTCAAACTGTGTATGGTTCCGTGTTCTTTTGAAAGCATGAAATTACGACTTAAACTTTTCTCACAGTTCTTACGGTCCAGTAGCCTTCATTCTGACAATTATTGTTCTTCTTTGTCGTTACACTCTTGACAGAGCGGTCGTGGTCTTCATATCAGGTTCAGGTTTGGTGGCACGCTTGACAATCCGTCGCCACTCGTCTCTCAAGGCCGCCCTTCTTGTGCACAGGTATAGGGGTGCATCTACTGCTGCCTTGATTAGGTCAGTCCATCTCATGGGTGATCTACCACGCGCTCTCGTGCCCTCAACCTTTCCCTGCACTACGAGACGTTCGATGGAGTCATCGCCTCGACGCGATATGTGGCCAAAGAAAGTCAGGATACGGGACCGGACAGTGGAGGACAGACGATGACCGATGTCTAGTTCCTTCAAAATTGATTTGTTTGTCCGAAAATCTGTCCATGGTATACCAAGCATCCTCCTCCAGCAATTATTGTTACCGAATACCTATATAATTATTATAATGCTCAATAACCTAAGTTACCGGATGGACGGACAGCGAGCTACCCATTGCTTGCCATCCGTAAGACCACACAAACCATGTTGTAGATGTCAGAAAGCCATAGTTGCTGTAAGCAAAATGTTATATTTTTATGTATTTATTATTCATCTCGGGACCTGATTGCTCTTTAGACTCATTTCATGGAATGTGGCACATATAAACGCGACGACTATACCTGTAAGTGCTAGTAATCTATACCTGTAGTGCATTCAAGATCAACCCAACACTAATGGGAAACTACTGGGAAAATATTGAAGTCGAAATATCAAAGATAATATATGTATTTATAGATACAGATGGGGCATGGTTTTAGCAGGCTTAAGTGGATATATATAGTTGTAGATAAGTCAAGGAATTAAGGGACTTAAGTGGGCTGGTTACCAAGAACTGTGGTAAGACTACGATCCTTACCTGAACAATGTTATTAATACTAATGTTTTGTTATTATTGTTATATTTAGTTTCATAATGCTGGAATAGAAGCTGACCCCAACACAGTTGTGATATAGTAAGGCATGTTTTTATTTGTTGCATTCATGGTGTAAATAGATTTAATATAATTTAATAATACAATATATATATAATATTGTATTATTAAATATATATAATTTAATAATAACACTAAAATAATATAATAAATTATTGTAGTGTCTCAAACATGAGCATGTAATGATGGGGCGAATAATATCAGCTCTGAAATCTTGAATATTTTTTCTAATAATTCCTTACTTCACACTAACAATTACTCTGCGGTATCGTGGGTGCATTTACAAACATATAAATTCACATATACAAGATACCCAGATACAAAGCTACTACCTATAGTTTTTACATACACTTAATCCGTGCGGGAATTGAATCCAGAACACTCAGCGTAGCACCTAATGCCTCAACTACTGCGCCAACCGTACCATCAGTGAAAAGGTTAGATATTTACAAGGAAAACCCATTGAAAAATCTATACAAAATAGACAATAAATGAACCGTCATTTCGGTAAGGGAAACTGAAAGAAATCTCGTTATACCCTCCGCCATAAATGTGAAGGAAAGAAATAAAACTACGATCATTCCATTGTCCTGAACCCACGCTTTCCTTGGATTCCCAAATCAATAGGATATGGAAAAAACCACTGGAGGTTTCGAATAATGTTTTTATTTTTAACGCAGGAAATTAACAAATGCGCCACTAGTAGGTTCATGGTGAACATCTCACTCATACGCACAAAACGGTTTGAGAAAACATTCATAGTGTTTACAGTAAGGAGGTGAAATTCTCTGCCAGAGTCTGTTTCCTGATAGCTACAACTTCGGGGTCTTTAAATCATGAAGGGATTGGTTACTTCTAGCTCTTCCAGGAAAACGTGCTCTATCACATACCACAGCATCGCTTTCCACTAGGTAAGATAGTTTTCAAGTGTGAGCCGATAAACAATTAAAAAAAAATACTCTATAATGGAGATATTATGGAATCCAATGGATGTGAGACGCTCAGGTCGTTGTGGCGACGCTTAGGGAAGGCCTATGTCCAGCAGTGGACGTCTTTCGGCTGAAATGATGATAATAATTGGTATTTCTTTTAAGGATATTGTCCCTACACACAGTATCTCAGTTCAATGGAAGTATCTCATTCTTTCATCGTAGCCAACCGCAGTATTTCGCTTGCACGATATTCCTTCTCAAAATATCGTATGTGTGGATTATGTGCTTTACTCGCGTTTCATTCAATCCTCTTTAATATGTATACGTTCTGTGTAAAATGGAGCGGAAGTGCTTAGCGCTACTTTTGTGTTATTTGAAAGATGATGAAACGCGGGAGTTCGTTTGGAATTCACGTTTTAATTATCGTCATGTCTTTGTGTGTTTAGTGGTGGTCCAGTGGTAATAAACTTATAAGTTGTAGACCACCGGTTCAAACGAACCCAGTAACAGCAATCTTTGATAGTGAGGCGCACTATATAGTTTATTCAGAGCCTATATTCACTCTAACCTTGAAGACACCTTTTTTCAAAAGGAAAACGTCATCAGAATGACTTCCCCAGCTCTTTGGTAAAACGGGAGGGCGTATCAAAAAACTAAACCCCACCTAATTCCTTCTTTGCCTTCGTTCTGGGGTCACGAGCTTTCCTTTCGGAATCCAATCCATGGCCCCAGAACCTTGTAGACACCTAAATTAGGAATAATCTTCAGTTCCAGTCTTTCTATGTACGCGGTCTAACGATACAAAAATATACATAAAGTAGTACTCTATCATTTTATTTCTTTTTCTCTTTATTCCACCATCATTGTTTTGTGGCCATTTTGGCAGTTGTGGCTGTCCCTATGTATGTAGATTAATGTCAGAATTTCAATGTGAAAAGAACGGGCAAATGCATTCTCGTAAACCGATAAAACGGATTTTAATCCGAGCGAAGTGCATTAAAACGCAGTTTGCCGACATTTTAATTTTATTTTCCGAAGTATTTCCTACCTTTGGAGAGTGTGGAAGTAAAATTGATGGTTTTATTGGAATATTAACAGGTAGGTGAAAGCATTTTTATGTTGAATGCTACGAAAGATTTTTATAAATCGTAACGTGAAGATTTCACATTCATAGCTCATCTATACTTCTTTACTAATATAATAAAGAGGAAAAATGTGTCTTTATCTATTATTGTATTTTTTATAATTTTTTTCACAACTCCTAGGATTTTTTTTTCTGCCAAACCTTTATGGTGGGCGTATCCTCCCTAAACATTTCTGGACCAACCGGAAATTTTAAAAGTACTTACCATACCTAATATCAACCCAAACCTCCCTTCAAAACATCTTTAATAAATTAAATTCTTCAGATCCATTTTTAGAACAACACCACCATCTTAACAAAAATTAAAACCGTTCATTTAATTTAAAAAGCAACAAATTAAAGGTTTTATCTTTTGATTAAACCCAGTAGATACATCTCGGTGTGGATAATCCTGGTTTAAACCGAAGACAACGCTTTGTGTTGGTAATTCCACTGTCTTTGCCACAGTTGGCCATATTTCCTTTTGTTCATTATTTTGTTCCTACAGTTGAAGTATTCCCGTCTCGGTACTTTTGGTGCCGGCACCAAAAGTTTCGGCACTCAATCTATTCCCGATTCGGCACCAATAGGTATTTTGGATTGGTAGTAACCATACAAAATCATCATCATCATCAATCTCAGCCGAAAGACCCTCCAAGCGTCGCCACAACGACCGATCCTGCGCGTCTCGCACCAGACAAAATACCAATCCAAAATACCTATTGGTGCCAAGCTATTCCCGATTCGGCACCAATAGTATGTTGGATTGAAAGTAACCTGTGGTAGTGTAGAGTGGAGGAGCTCGTGGCTAGATCATAACAGCCGCACAGGTCGATCTTCAAGGTTAAGCTACGCTTGCCAAGGTTGATCTGTGGATGGATGACATAACGAGTTTCCTCGGTGCCTCGGAAAGCACGTTAAGCCGTAGGTCCCAGTTGTCATTTGTAGATCTTTGGCAGTCGTTACGGATAGTCAGAAGCCAGTAAATCTGACTCCAGTCTTGCCATGACGTACCGTGTTACTCCAGTTAATGGGTTGTGGAGGATTGGTAGGCAGCCGTTCCTCGTAAAAATACTAGTATTTAGCTAAATCCAGCTTGACTGGAAGCCGACCCCAATATAGTTGAGAAAAAGCTAGGTAGATGATGATGAGTAACCTGTGGTGGTAACCATACAAAATACCTATCCATAATAACTATTGGGTGCCAAATTGGGAATAGCTTGGGTGCCGAAACTTTTGGTGCCGAAAATCTGGGTGTCGAAACGGGAATATTTCCTACGGTTTCACGCGTGTCTCTTGAAGATAAAAACTGTATTTTCTTTGAGTAATGTTGATGACTGTATTTTGTAAGGAGCAGAGATTTTTCTTGAGATGTCGCTGAATTCATTAGGGTATGTGCATTAGTTTTTTAGACTTATTTTGTGAGTCTCAGAAGTTAAATATTAAGCTGATGTTTGTCGATTACTTCGCGACTAGTCTTTAAATCATAATATCATCATTTATTTGCTGATAATGTAGGTGTACAGATCATCATCATCATAGGAGCTCGTGGCTAGATAATAACAGCCGCACGGGTCGATCTTCAAGGTTAAGCCACGCTTGCCAAGGTTAGTCTGTGGATGGGTGACCATCTTAACATAACGAGTTTCCTCCGTGCCTCGGAAAGCACGTTAAGCCGTAGGTCCCGGCTGTCATTTGTAGATCTTTGGCAGTCGTTACGGATAGTCAGAAGCCAGTAAATCTGACTCCAGTCTTGCCATGAAGTACCGTGTTACCCCAGTTAATGGGTTGTGGAGGTCTGGTAGGCAGCCGCTCCTCGTAAAATACTGGTATTCAGCTAAATCAGGCTTGACTGGAAGCCGACCCCAATATAGTTGGGAAAAGGCTAGGCAGATGATGATGACAGATCATCATCATCTTCCTGCCCTTGTCCCGTTCTACTTGGGGTCGGCGCAACACGTCTTTTTCTTCCATTCTGTCCTGTCACTCGCCACGCTATCATTCACTCCCTTTTCTTCCATATCACTTCTCACATAATCCATCCATCTTTTCTTTGGCCTCCCTCTCCCTCTCCATCCATCTACATGTAAACTCATAACTCTTTTAGTAACATGCGTTTCATCCCTCCTCTTCACATGACCATACCAAGACAAACGATTCCCTTTCAACTTTTCAGTCACTGGCGCCACTTTCAAACTTCCCCTAATATACTCATTTCTTACTTTGTCCATTCTTGTCACACCACACATCCATCTTAACGTTCTCATCTCTGCCACGTGCAATCTTTTTTCATCCGTCTTTTTCACAGCCCAACATTCTGATCCATACAACATGACAGGTCACATGTAGGTGTACAGATATGGTGTTACAATTATTGTTTGTCCCAATACATTAAAGCCGACCACTTCTAGATTTTGCATGCTTGCGAACTGGAATAATTTGCTGCTGCGGTCTTCCCGTCCGATTATAATTTGGGTGTCTTCAAGGCTAGAGTGAATAGGCTCTTAATAAACTAGTGCGCCTCACCATCGACGATTGCATCACTATTTACCATCAGGTGGGATCGCGGTCAAGCAATAGTTTACATGAATTAAAAAAAAAACTTGTAAATATTTTTCGAGAGGCAACAGTTCCTTTTTTCCACTGGCTTCCTATATTTATTTATTTGTTTAAGTCCTAGATCTTCGATAATTGCTGGTTTCCATCTGCAATATGCGTCATGGCGTCGGCCGATGCGCTATGTTCGCGCTCCATTAAATTACTGTCGGTGTAGTGAGTAATAATAGTTCTTAACCGCCTGGTACGTATTATGTTATATTTTCTTACTGTTTGTTTACGTCATATATTTTAATAACGTTAATTGACGAAAATGTTTTTCTATCTTTCTTTCAATAATAAAATTATTATCTAAGTATATAAGCGTCAATAAAGGTAGAACTAGATTGCCCTCACGTAGGCCACGTTCTCCAATCTGGATTGATTGATTGATATATACTTTATTGTACACCATAAGTATAATTTTACAAGGAGCTTAAGATTATTACGGTGTTACAATGGGCGATCTTATTACTAACAGCGATTTTTTTTTTAAATACATTTTATATAGCAACTAGACTTATAAAGCTACATTAAATACGCACCCCGTACGCCAAGCGACGCTAAGACTGCGGCGTATTAAGTGAAGACCAGCACTAGGTGTCCAACTGGATGTCACAAATGCTGAAATAGTACAATAGCTCATTCATCATCATAATCTTCCTGCCCTTGTCCCGGTTTATTTAGGGTCTGCGCAACACGTTTTTTTCTTCCATTCTGTCCTGTCACTCGTCACGCTATCACTAACTCCCTTTTCTTCCATATCACTTCTCACAGAATCTTTTCTTTGGCCTCCCCCTTCCTCTCCATCCATCCACATGCAAACTCATAACTCTAGTACAATAGCTCATTATAAAAAAATGTATGAGTGTATTTTTTATAGGCCTATAGGCCTTAGATGATAATAAAGAATTATTACTATTACAGTACCTATCCCTTTAAGAACGGCTATGACAAACGCAATTGTATTTTGATGTATCACTCTATACTATTCTTATCTTTAACTTTGTGTTTATGTAATGTCTGAATCAAATAAATATATTCTATTCTATTATATTTTACCTATAATAAAAGTAGTTTTGAAAAACAGCTTTGAAATAAAATACAAAAATTCATTGAAATGCAAACACAATACCATACGAATGAATCATAAAAACTTTTATTTAAAATTGAATTAATCGGCAGTTGACGAATACAAAATATCAACAATTGATATACTGGTACAATGGTACCTAAATTCGTCATCATTGAAATCAAACAAAACACACGAACTTGTTTTACAGGTTTATATTTAAAGGTTTTTCACATTTTAAAGTTCTTTTAGTTACAATACATTTAAATAGAATATTAAGGCTGTATAAATTCGTGGATGGATGGAGAGGGAGAGGGAGGCCAAAGAAAAGATGGATGAATTGTGTAAGGACTGATATGAAAAAAAAGTGGGTTAGTGATAGTGTGACGGATGACAGGACAGAATGGAAGAAGAAAACATGTTGCGCCGACCCCAAGTAATATGGGATTAGGGCAGGAAGAAGAAGATTAGGACTGTATAAATCAAGATATTATAAATCTGTAAAAAGATTATTGTCCAATATTTACATAGCACCTCGTTGGGGCAGCAGGGTCGAAGCCTCTAGAGCCACGAGTTTGCTTCTGAAAGAAAAACCTGGGGCCTTAGATCTAAGGCAAAGAAGGAACAATGAAGTGAGTTTTAGTCAGTAGAAATCAGCGTCTCAGATTTCCCCCCAAAAACGGAAGACGTCAGTCTGATGATGTCCCATCTAAAAACAATCTCCTATGAAGAGATAGCAGATCTTTTATCCATCTATATATATAAAAATCAATTGTTGTTCGTTAGTCTCGCTAAAACTCAAGAACGGCTGAACGGATTTATCTTATCTTGGTCTTGAAATGGATGGAATCTTGGTGAGAAAAATTCGAAAAAAAAACCAATTCGGCTGTACGAAGTCTGCCAGTTCAGCTAGTTGTTAATAAATCACGCTTTGCTTTTAATTTATTTTTACCTTTAATATATATTTTATAATTTAATGATTGTTAATTTATTATTTAAAATTGTCAGTCCGTTCTAACCTTGAAATTAACGTCGAATCTATTTTAGGCAAAAATGATACTATGTGCTATACAATTGTCTTTATGTCATCATCATCTATTTATTTTACTGTAAATAATCGTATGTCACTTTTATCATCATCTGCCTAGCCTTTTCCCAACCATATTGGGGTCGGCTTCCAGTCAAGCCGGATTCAGCTGAATACCAGTATTTTACGAGGAGCGGCTGCCTACCAGACCTCCACAACCCATTAACAAGGGTAACACGGTACTTCATGGCAAGACTGGAATCAGATTTACTGGCTTCTGACCATCCGTAACGACTGCCAAAGATCTCCAAATGACAGCCGGAACCAACGGCTTTACGTGCTTTCCGAGGCACGGAGGAAACTCGTTATGTTAAGATGGTCACCCATCCACAGCCCAACCTAGGCATCCATCTATATATATAAAAATCAATTGTTGTTCGTTAGTCTCGCTAAAACTCGAGATCGGCTGAACGGATTTATCTTATCTTGGTCTTGATGGATGGAATCTTGGTGAGAAAAATTCGGAAAAAAAAAACAAATTCGGCTGTACGAAGTCTACCGGTTCAGCTAGTTGTTAATAAATCACGCTTTGCTTTTAATTTATTTTTACCTTTAATATATATTTTATAATTTAATGATTGTTAATTTATTATTTATTATTATTTAAAATTGTCAGTCCGTTCTAACCTTGAAATTAACGTCGAATCTATTTCAGGCAAAAATAATACTATGTGCTATATAATTGTCTTTATGTCATCATCATCTATTTATTTTACTGTAAATAATCGTCTGTCACTTTTATAAGTAAACGTTATTCTATCGTACATATTTTATTATTTTCCATAATTCACAAAAACCCTTCTGTTCCTAACAGGTATTGTCAAAGAGAAATAAGTACTATTTGTATAAATTACTTTTGTATTGGAAAAGGCTAAAAAGGGGTAGCTTAGCGTCGACTGTTTCAAAAGAAAAAAAAAAGAAACAAATCATCATATTTGCGTCCCTTGAGAAAGAGAAAGGAAGATACAAAGGTATTTTATGCGCAATGGGAGACAATAAAAGGGGTTCGCTTGATAGAATAATGCATAGGACAGTTTTGTGAGGCTTCGGTTACATTACAGTAAACGTTGAAGTTAAGAGTCGGAATATTGGGCGTCGCGCGTCGGTCAGTGGTTAGGTTTTATTTACGTTATATGAGCTCGTGGCTAGATAATAACAGCTGCACGGGTCGATCTTCAAGGTTAAGCAACGCTTGCCAAGGTTGGTCTGTGGGTGTTTGACCATCTTAACATACCGAGTTTCCTCCGTGCCTCGGAAAGTACGTTAAGCCGTAGGTCCCGGCTGTCATTTGTAGATCTTTGGCAGTCGTTACGGATAGTCAGAAGCCAGCAAATCAGAGTCCAGCCTTGCCATGAAGTACCGTGCTACCCCAGTTAATGGGTTGTGGAGGTCTGGTAGGCAGCCGCTCCTCGTAAAATACTGGTATTCAGCAAAATCCGGCTTGACTGGAAGCTGATCCCAATATAGTTGGGAAAAGGCTAGGCAGATGATGACGATATACTAGCTTCTGCCAGCGGCTTCGTCCGCGTTATAGTAGGTAAGTTTGTCCATAAGAACTTTCAGCTCTCGTTTCATTCACTCAGAGGGTTTATTTTGGAAATTTTTTCTTAATGCTCACCGACGAAAAATTCTATTACCATGGGGGTCCATAATCATGTATTGGATCTATGGTATTAGCTTTTTTTTTAAGTTATATAAACTAGTGCTTGACTGCATTCCCACCTGATGGTAAGCAGTGATGCAATCGTAGATGGTGAGGTGCACTAGTTTATTAAGACAGACATGGCTTCCATGTCAGACACACCCTGTTATTCACTCACAAATTCACGCGCTTTTATCTCTATGTCACTGTTATTTTATTTTTTATATTTTTCTATATTCTGCGTTCCGTGAATGTGTCCGTGATATCACAAGCCCTGTCAGAATCCGAGAATATTATACCAGAGTTGTGTTACATTTTTAATATTACAGTATATGTTCAGATAGTAGCCTTTTTGGCGTCGCAAAAGACTTTGTTATGTTATTATTTTATTCTAGTTTGTTATATAAATAGAACAATTTGTCCTGCCCACTGCCATTGATGTTTGGCGATTCTTCGAGTTATTTCGGTAACCTTGGTTCTTATGTAGATAAATGTTCATTTCTGATTCGATCACGCAAAGAAACCCCGATTAGTCTCTACACAGTATTGTTATTGGGTCGCCAAGATACAGGCTTTGTCTAGTTTAGGATTCATTGCTAATCTGTTAACGTCATCAATTGTGTAATCCGTAAACATTAATATGTGATTTTATTAACGTTTGAATCCCCAACCGGTCCTATGAGACCGCGCTGTTATTGTTTTACTATTGTGTCTCGTTTCGCGGGTATCTGAGTAATTAAACTGTGTAAGTGTGTATGTCTAAATAAATAAATAAAAAATTGCTATTTGGGAGTGCACCGTATACATAGCAATAGTTCATAGACTTTTATTTTAAGACTGTGGGATATGGGACGAGAAGATATTATCTAGAATTACGGGAGTCCGATGGATGCGAGGCGCTCAGGATCAGGATCGATCATTGTGGTGACAGTTGAAGAAGGCCTGTCCAGCTGTGGACGTCTTTCGACTGAAAAGACGGTAATGACAAGAACGGTAGAACTATACTCGGGTGCCTAATATTTACAAAGTTACTCAAATAAATTGGACATAGATAACACAGTGTTCAATCTGGGCTGAAATAATAATGTAGCCCACAGCGCTGTTCACGGATTACCATTAATGAGTAAGTTTGAATAAATGACTAGGATAATAGCTGCATTTATGGCAGTTACACTACTATTTTACATAAACTCATTAAAATAGTATAAATAGATACTAAAACTTAAAGGTTAAGTATTGTATTAATAAATGAAAAAATACTTAATTAAATACTGGTATTCAGCTGAATCCGGCTTGATTGGAAGCCGACCCCAATATAGTTGGGAAAAGGCTAGGTAGATGATGACTTAATTGTAAAACTGAAAATATTAACGCTAGCGAAAGTGCTTAAGTGGCTCATAGTAACTTCGAAACTTTTTATGAAATAAATGTAGATATGTCGATGTGTTCAAATTCAGTATTGTAATATTCTCTATATGTAGGTACATAAGTAGGTATACTAAAGTATAAGTAGGTACAATAACTAAACAAAATATTTGTATTAAACCGTTGATTATTCTTTATCCTACATTTTGATCATATTTATAGTTGTCTACTACATTTTAGATAGTTCTTGCACAATTTCGCCTCAGATTAAAAAGCACCAGATTCATTTCTGGCTGTGAAAGTCACACTGCAATTTGTATACATTTTCCATTTTATTATGGTTGTTACATTATTAAATAGCCTAAACGAAATGACACTCTATCTGTTATATTATAGCCATCAAAATGTTAAATGTGAGGGATTCATATTGTGATATTATGTCGATAACGTATAACTTGACGTCAAACGCTATCGACCGTCATATAATTAGGATTTTTTTACCCATCATCATGTTTCTAGAGTCGCGGCCACGTACCGGAAGACGCAGCGTTAGAAGGCCTCCCACAAGGTGGACCGAAGGCATGGCGAGGGTCGCGGGAATCCGATGGATGCGAGACGCACAGGACCGTCGACCGGTCGCTTTGGCGACCGACGCTTGGGGAGGCCTATGTTACGACACGACTTTACGACCGCGACGTTGCCAAACTACTATGACAGAATACCTATGCTTGCCAGACTACATAAATCTAGATCCACCAAAGGTCTGTCATACATCAGGCGAAGTGCCGCGTAAACCAAAACATCGGACGTTATAAATTATACTTTATCCTTCTTTTATGTCGTAGATGATAGAATATAATGTCCAAGCGGTCTCTGTAGGACAGTTTTATGTTGTTTGTAGACATTAATATAGTAATCTTCCCTAGTTTCCTTCGTGCCTCAGAAAGCACGTTAAGACATAGGTCCCGGCTGTCATTTGTAGAACTTTGGCAGTCGTTACGGATAGTCAGAAGCCAGTAAATCTGACTCCAGTCTTGCCATGAAGTACAGTGATGTAGCTCCCGCTTTATGCATCTAACATAATTGTAAAAGCATCACTACAAAACCCTAACAAAAAACCGATTCCTCAAAAACCGACAAAAAACTACTTGAACCCAAAAAAATCGCCTACTAACAAAACTTTCGACAACCCGAATAAAGACTACCTATGCATCATTACGTATCTAACTCACCAAGAAAGATTATATGAATCTGGCTTTTCAGCATCCACCCGTTTGTAATACCGCTTTGCTATCCAAAAAGTATTCTGAGGGATCCTTTTTTCGCTCGTTCGACAATAGCGGAGTATTTATAAGGACCGGAGGGTCTGTTGACCCCTAAGGGTCCTTGAGAGGGTCCCCCATTACAGGGTACATAAGCATGCATTCTGTGGTTGCTTTACGGGCGATGGGTTATCGTAAAAGTTTTGATAATGATTTCTGATGGGGTTCCGAAATGGGAGAGGTTGTTTTTATTGAAGTTGATGTAATTTACAGGCGTTTGTTTTTTAAAGTGATTACAGTAAAATTATAAAGGTGGAATTTTGTGAATGTGTGTGTCTATAATTATGTTTGTTATTTCTTTACCCGCGAATGGCTTAACGGATTTTGTGTCCAGGAATAGCCCATAGCCTTGAAGGAATCCCGGGAATAAGCTCCCGTGGGAAAAAAAATCTGAAATTTCTATTTATTAAAGTGATTCATTCATTACATTTATTATGTCCTTGCATTAAAATTTGATCTCTGTCTAAAACGACAAAAGTTAGTTTACTGTTCCGATCGTTCATTTCCTATGGTGAACTGACAAGAAATTCCTCGATAACTATAGAAAAAAAAATGTTTTTACAATATTATCAAATGATACCTAGTAAAAAATGCGGAGCTCGTGGCTAGATAATAACAGCCGCACAGGTCGATCTTCAAGGTTAAGCAACGCTTGCCTAGGTTGGTCTGTGGATGGGTGACCATCTTAACATAACGAGTTTCCTGCGTGCCTCGGAAAGCACGTTAAGCCGTTGGCCCCGGCTGTCATTTGGATATCTTTGGCAATCGTTACGGATAGTCAGAAGCCAGTAAATCTGACTCCAGTCTTGCCTTGAAGTACCGTGTTACCCCAGTTAATGGGTTGTGGAGGTCTGGTAGGCAGCCGCTCCTCGTAAAATACTGGTATTCAGCTAAATCCGGCTTGACTGGAAGCCGACCCCAATATAGTTGGGAAAAGGCTAGGCAGATGATGATGACGACCTAGTAAAAAATGCTAAAACCACATCAGAGGATGGTGAAATAGAAAATATTTGAGTGTCAGCATACTCATATATTTTCTATTTCGATCCACTTTATTTTGGTACTCTACAGTATTTATTTAGGAACCTCCATATTTGTATGAAGAAGATAAAAATAACTTGCTATATATGCGAAAATATTTGACCTTTCGAATATTTTATTCTATTTTAATTTAACTTATTTTCAATGTTTTCGTCTGACTGAAATTTATTTGCAGAGTATTCAATTTGTTGAATTAATTCTTAATGTTTTAATGGTTTCAATTTTTATTTTAATTGTAGGTTTTAATCTGTGATTTGATTTGTGAGTATTTTTTTATGTTTAAATCTGATTATACTGTCAGTTTATTTTTTAAATGTAAGATTATGATTTTTAAAGAAAGAAAAGAAAGAAAAATGTTTTATTTGGCATACATATATATACACACAGTGTAGTAAAAAAAAATTTAGGTACTTAAAAATAAACATAAATAAAACCAATTAACAACCTATACATACCCGCAAAACGAGACACAATGACACAATAGCCTCTAGACAATAACAGCGCGGTCTCATGCGACCGGTCGGGGATTCATGAATCAAACACTGTGTGTCACACGGTTGCGCCAAATAGGTCCAGTTCAGCAATAATGTCAGAAAACTACATGGTAGTTGACTGACGCTGGTTTTCAACTGAACCTTATTTAGAGTGGACGGATAAAATCGGTTAATGTATTAGTGACCAATATTAGGTAATATAGGTAATATTAGGTTTAAGGCAGTAATATACTAAAAGTATAATGAGCGCTATGTACCAATGCCTCAATTTTCATGTTCATTAGTTTCTTTTGTTTTAAAATCTTTAATGGCTGTACTTAATTTAAAAAAATGTCCCTTCAAACAATAATGTGGTAGATTTCAGCATCCTGAACTATCAACATCATGACTTTAGCAGCGATGCAGCTGTTCCTTCTCAAAATGAAAAATCTTTACGGTCACTATTATTAACGTCACCTGCAGTAGAGGTATGGTCGACTTTAGAGACTAAATTGAAAATTCGTTGTTGTTGAAAATTTTGTGGCACAAATATTTATTAGACACAGCTGTATACACAGCTAGGAGAGTGTATGAATTTAGAGAGGCAGGACTTTACTGAAAGAAGAACGGTCACGGCCCATATAAAAAAAACCCAGACCCGACAGAAAAGTGACATATCTCAGTTTTTTTGTTATTATTTATATAATCATATTATATAGTTTTTATATTCGAAATCAATGGCTAACACCAAAATATTGCCTTATGTTTTTGTTCAGGGTTTACACTAAAAAAATACAAAATGCCTACTTATCTACACAATTCGTAATGTATGTAACTAAATGACGATAAATAGTTATGGGATGTATCCAGGAGACCTGGAGATACAGCTGTATAATATAATTTTTGAACTCCTAGTACAACATTCAACTTAGGACAATTTTTTTAAGGTTGTTTAAAATCATCTAATGACATCTCTCGCCCTTGGGTGGAGCGAGAGGGCGTGTCAGACTCTTACTGACTAAAAAATTCCACCCCGTTCCTTTTTACCTCTGGTACTGGGGTCAGAGCATGCCCTTCTGGATTCACCCTCAACTTAGGATTAATTAAAATCGTCATATTCGATGATTCAGATTATGATTAATCCTAAGTTCAAATGTTAAAGTTAATGTTAAGTTAATCAGCGATATATGAGCGACTAAAACAAATAATTTAAAGTTCTGTTCCGGCTACTCTGTAAACTGAATATTACTAGCGATATTAAATTTGATTTTTTTAAGCGATAGGAACAATAGAGTGGTGTAATGATAGCATCGGTTACACCAAATTATCAGCGAATTCATTGGATAACTAGTTTGTACCAGCAGTTTCGCCCGTTGTTTTATCCCCTTGGGAGATGAATTTTGGGAAATTTTCTCTAAGTGCTCACCTACAACATTGTGCAAAAATTGCCACTCTTTAACTTATTTCGCTCCAGCGTCAGGTATCTGGTACGTCAGGAATTATTATAAACTGAATCTTTAAAGCGCAGCCGTGAGACACAATTGTTGTTGCGTTTATTTTAATTTTTATTTAAGTTTATTCCAGTTAATTCTCTTCCAGTCGTATAGCATATAGCTGGCTTCTAAATCCTCAGCCTCAGTTAGACCGACCTCAATATAGTCAGGAAAAGGAATAGCCTCTTCCTGACTATATTAGATTCGACCTTCATATTTCAAGACGCCGTGCCGGCACGAGATGATATTACATTTCTGAGACACGTCTTATAAGGCCCATTACAACAAAGGTCCATGCAAAAATCTAGCTTAGTCGGCCGAATTCCGAGGTGGAATCCTTATTGTTCTGGGCACTAGGCAGGTTCTTATTTCACGAATAGGCTTTTTGAGAGGTTCTAATTACTCATTTGTAAAATTGATCCCATAATTCTATAGCTTTTTATTGTCTGCTAACCATCAGGAGGGATCGCAGCTACGCATTAGTTTAAAAAAAAATCCTCTTCGAGAATAATTTAGCAAAAAAGAAATGAAAACCTTACTCCACGCTAAGAATTTCTCCGGTATTATGTGTTCGTATATAGACATGTAAACTCACACACAAGACAACCAAACCCGGAACAACTATCTGTAGGTCATATAAATATACATATTGTTCTGTGCGAGATGAATCCGCGACACGGAATACAGTTAGTAACTAATCGCTTTACAACTGTGCCAACCGCGCCTTCACGACTTATTGTTCTGTCATTAGTAGTCCTATCCTTTTTCCGTCATTTTCGTCCTTTTTTACGAACAAAGTATCTAAAACACTTATTATTTTCCCGTTTCCCGAAAGACAGATGGCAAAATAAAGACCGGATAAATCGCCGATTTCTTTTCTATTTTTTCCTTCCGCGTTTCACCGACTTTCATGGGAAATCCCTTTAAAATACGGTTTTAGGTCCACATCAATTTTGGCAGCGGTTCCTATCGGGATACGGTTACGGTAATAGGAACAGTGGGGTTGCTGCAAACGGGCCACACGCTACAGCCACAAAAGTTGCCATGAAAAGCTAGAAGAGACTTCAGGTAGCTGAAGCACTCGACAGTCATTTATGGCAGCAATTTTTTTTTAACCCGTGTGCGCCGTATCATTATGGACTAAGGTTTAGTTACGTGAGTAGTGTGTGGCGACGCTTGGAGTCATCGTATCTTCAGCATACTTGCCGGTTCTTCCCCATAGGAACGTCCAATTGGAACCGTACGCTAGTTTCTGACGTTTTATGTGTTGCGTGGATATGACGCTTATATCTTTTTCTATAGATTATATTTTTAAACTAGCAATAATATTGCATCATGTTTTATAAATAGTTTTTCTTTCTTTCTTTCTATGTGAGCCTACGTGAAATAAAAATATTTAGATTTGGTGTAGTAGTCACTAGAAACGCGAGGAATTGTAGCGTGTAGCATCTGCCGACGCAACCGTGTGTGGCCAGTCTATATAAAATGTATATATTTATTTATATACCTACTCTTTATTGTGCACCATAAACGCATACACAAAATACACACACACACACAATACACAACACATTTCATACATAAAATATGTAGGTATGAAAACTACAGAAAATATTCCAGTAGCGACGTTTTGTGTTCGTAGCTGGTGGCCCGTATGCGACGACCCTAAGAGCTGGTTTAGTCGAATATAACCGGTAAGTCGAATATATGTCGTTATAGATGTGGATAAGCATCTCTTTAATAGTTGGATAGAGCAATTATCGTTTAGATTTAACTAGGTAGGTAGATAGGATAGAATTCCTTAGGTGGGCGGATTGGCTAGGTAGGCTTTGGTAAATTATACGGGGCGGAATTAGTTGAGTAGACAGATAAGGAGAAATAGTCATAGTGGATTAGACTCAAGGTAGAATTTTGGTGCCTCAAATAATGTACACAACTCTTTAATTTGCTTAGATTATTTCCAACTATCTTCTAGTCTAATTGTATAAAGCAATTACCATTGTCTTATAATATTATTAGTATAGTATTATATTACATGTATTATTATAGGTACCTCTAAAATCTTGTAACAGGGTTATTTGATATCGTTGGCAAAACTGATGTCAGATTGTTGGCTTCTAACTATCCATAGCAACCGTCAAACAACTATAAACGACTGGTAGCTTTATCCACTCGCAGTAAAGTTCAGTTGAAAAGTAGCGTCAGGTAACTACCACATAGTTGCCTGGTATTTTTGCTAAACTGGACCTATTTGGCAAAACCGTGAGGCAAATTATTCTTTATTTGTATCTTAAGTTTCTACATACTTGTTTCTATATACACTGTGTGTATCTGAGTAAGATCATCATTTCAGCCAAAAGACGTCCACTGTAGGACAGCTCCCTTCCCAAGTGATATTTATAAAGACCAGTCTAGTGCGTCTTGCAATCATTCATCGGATTCCCGCGACCGTTACTTAATCATCGGTCCCCTTATGGGATGCCTTCCAAAGCGTGAACTACGAAGGGTAGTTCGCCATCTGGCATTTTGCGTGTAAATGCGTGTAGTGTCCTAGCTATTGTAACGCAACTGTACATCTGTTACCATCTATGAATAGAATAGAATAAACTTTATCTATAATACAAAGTTACGAGCTTACTCCAGGTAACAGACATATCTACGCGTCATACATGTTACCAATGGATATTCGTAGCAAATGTCAATACCTACCAAGTTACGAGGCCTACCTCTGAATAAATCTTATAACTTATTCCAGTCATATAACGGAAACAGACAGACACACGAACAACAAAGTGATCCTATTAGGGTTCCATTTTTTGTCAACGGCGCGTTCTGTTCCACGCGCGCTTCAAGGAGATGTCAGCAAACTGTAGGGCCCAGCAGGGCCGAAGCCTCTGGGGCCATGGATCGCGGATTCCGAAAGGGAAGATCGTGACCCCAGGACAAAGGCAAAGAGGGAATGGGGTGTAGTTTAGTCAGAAAAAGTCTGACAAGCCCTCCCGCGCCGCCCAAGAGCGGAAGAAGTCATTTTGATGATTCCATACTAGAAAAAAACGGTAATAGACATCTTCATACATTTTACCAAGGTATGGTTGCAGCAAATATCAATACCTACTAAGTTACGAGGCCTACCTCTGAATAAATCTTATATCTTATTTCACTCACACACCGCCGTATGGCGCAGTGGTTTTATTGTTATTGGGTTCGGAGTTTGATTGCCGGGCAGGTTTATGGCTGAACTGAAAATGTTATTTTTTTATTGGTTTGCGGTATTTTAAGGGGTTATGTAAAATTATACCGATTTGACCTTACCTACAATGTTACTGTATTACAAAGACTTTGTTGTATAATGCTAGCTAGCGGAAATTATACCAATTTCGTCATACTAATCATACTAATATTAAAGAGACGAAAGTTTGTGTATTTGTTACTTCTCCACGTTCAAACGTTTGAGTGGATTTGGAGGAAAATAATGGCACACGGGTAGAGTATGTCCTGGAATAACACTAAGAATAATTCTTATTTTGAGACTATGCTCCTTAGGGACAACTTTCTATTTTGTTGCTGGCAAAAAAGGCTCCTTCAAATTCGAATGGCTGAACAGATTAAGGTAAAATTTGGCACCCAGGAACACCACGTGCATAACACTATTGGAATAATTTTCTACTTTCATCCGAACTACTCGACCTCTATACCAAATGATTTCATGTATCATCATCTGCCTAGTCTTTTCCCAACTATATTGGGGTCGGCTTCCAGTCAAGCCGGATTTAGCTGAATACCAGTATTTTACGAGGAGCGGCTGCCTACCAACTTCATGGCAAGACTGAAGTCAGATTTACTGGCTCCTGACTATCCGTAACGACTGCCAAAGATCTACAAATAACAGCCGGGACCTACGGCTCAACGTGCTTTCCGAGGCACGGAGGAAACTCGTTATGTTAAGATGGTCACCCATCCACAGACCAACCTCGGCAAGCGTTCCTTAACCTTGAAGATCGACCTGTGCGGCTGTTTTAATCTAGCCTCGAGCTCCTCAAAATGATTTCATGTAAAGTATGCAAACGCAGTAAACAATGTCAAAACAAAATCAAACAACAAAATACAAAAAAAAGAAAATCTTTTTCTACTGAAAACGAAAATAGTCAGAATTGAACAAAGAGAGAAAATTGTTTATTTTTCCAGTAAAACTCTGTAGTCGGAATTCCCATTCGTTTCACAGTTGGTTTTTCATGCATTTGTGTCACTCAGTAGCACATTTTGATACATGTGGAGAAATTTTATCATCACTGCAACCGAGGCGAAAATTCCCCGAACTGACGGCGAGGGTGTTTTGGAGTGGAGTGCTGCAGTGACAAATTTTGACGTGTATCTAACAACGTTTTTCAATACACTTACAAAGAAATACGTTCTCTGAAAATGACGACACATTTTTGTTCATTTTCCATTTAAGATTTTTACAATTTTCTAAAGTTTTCATCCATTTTAGTTTTGATTTAGATGGTAACAGGCTATCGCATTTTCTGCGTGAGTCATAGTATTTAGTGGCTTAGCATTTAAAGAATTCTTTTCAGAACTAAAATTCCATTCTTTTTCACATACAGGGTATAAAAAGACCGATCACAAAGCCGATAACTACACATTCTGTACATGTAATTAAGTAACTTAGACCAAAAAGTATTGCTGGGTAAAACTTTTTTTTTCATCATTAAAAAATAATAAATTAATAATAACTTCGGTCTTCGCGCTTGGTCGTTGAACTGATCGCTCGCTTGTGTGTGTGAGGCGCTCGTTGTGTTTAGTTTTCATTGCATTTTTGTGACTTCAAATGCGTAATTTGTCATGAAAAATTGATAATTTTGATAGTGTTTGTTCGGAAGAAAGTTTACTAATGATACTTGAAATACAATTCTAACAAAAAAACGAAAAAAAATTGTTGACTTTGACCTTCAATATCTCCAGAACTAGGAAATTCCCAGGTATGGTCTAGAAGAAAAAAACTATCCCAGTGATGAGGACTATTCGGGGTTTTCGTTTTCGTTAAGGGTCTTTTTACACCCTTTATAACACCGTATGGTCACCGACAATTTTAAGGTGGGAAATCATCAAAATGTCTTCTCCCACTCTGGGTGGAGCGGGAGGGCGTGTCAGACTTTTACTGACTAAAACCCACTCCTGTGCCTTCGTTCCACTTTACCGGGGTTCCCTTTCGTTCAACCTTTAAGCCCCAGTTAAGAAGACCCTGCTGGGCCCCTACAGTTGAAAATAATGGTAACACTTTTATTTAAGTCACTTTTTGTAAAAAAAATCACGTAACGAATGTAAAACAACAAAATCAATAGTTATCTGTTATTTCGTTTAAAAACCACGAATATTTTTTATGCCTTTTAACGTAGTTAAAATTTTTATCTCGACCACTATTGTACTAAAATAGTTGATACTTCAATTTTATTTCAATATTAAATTCTTGCACGTGCTTCTACATACAGATCTACGCTTTGGAACGTGCAGTTTTTTACGGCCCGATATTTTGGCAATTTAAACTGCCTGTTGTGGTCTAGTTGAAATAATGTTTCTGATTTCTTATTTCTATGTATAGATTCTTCTTCTTATCGTATGGTTGATGAACAACCTGGTGTCAGAGTTTAAACCGCCCGTAGGCCACTGACATGGCTTTATGTATAGATGTACGAGTATATATGTATAAATGTGTTAGTAAGTTAGCCCATTACTTCCCACTGTTGGGCGAAGGCCTCGTTCCTTTTCCGCAAACGTCTGTTTTCAACTAATACGGGCCAGTACTTGTCCAGCTCATCTCTCCTTCTTCGCCTTGGTCTGCCACGATGTCGTCTTGCGTTTAATGGGACCCAAAAAGTATATTTTTTAGCTCCCAGCTCATCTGACATGCGGCAGATATATCCGACCCAATCCCACTTTAAAGAGTAGATAAATAGGACATAATTAAAATACACGTTTTTCAGCATAATCATCATCATCTCTCTAGTCTTTTTCAAACTAGCTTTTTTTCAAATGAGGAATCATCAAAATGACTTCTCCCGCTCTTGGGCGGAGCGGGAGGGCGTGTCAGATTTTTACTGACTAAACCCCACCCCGTTCCTTCGTTGCCTTCGATCTGGGGACACCGAGCTAACCTTTCAGAATTCCGATCCATGTACACAGTTCCAAACTAGCTTGGGAATCAAGTCATTATAAAATAATAATGACTAGACTAGAAAACCGATCCCATTATTTTTAAACATGTTTCTTACTTAGTCAAACATTACTTCCAAGTATACGTTTCCTCATATGATTTGTATGCGTAACCGCAGTGGCGACACTAAGAAACTATGAAAGGTAAGTAGCTATGAGCATAAAGGTTTATTTATACGCCTAATTGGTACTTTACGGCCGCGCTAATTCAGGAACTTAAGGGGGCGAGCTCATTGGCTCTGTTTAGTAAGCTGGATGACGGACTATACGTCCGACCTGAGAAAAAGAGGTTAAATCCAAAAAAAAATATGTGGTATTACTAAAGTGTAGGAGAATCATGTCTTGACACTTCACAATTCTTTTTTATTTTCCACAATTGCGTCTGAATAATGTTGCCAATTAAATTAAAAAAAAAACCAGGTCGCGCTTTCATTAGATGCACTCCAGTAAGCTTGTCGACAATATACGCACAACTCGGTCACATTAACTTGACGCTTGGCGTCTATGAAATAATGTTCAAAAATAATATAACAAGAACAGAGAACTAGCCAAATTATCGACGCCTGTATCGATAACAACACTTGCAGGGTGAGCTAAGGGAATGTGGTGGGAAGCAGGGGGATTCTCGCATTTCAGAGATGCGTTAAGTTAATGTGACCGGATTGTACAGATTAAGATTGAGATGGAAAAGCGTCGTTATTACAAAATGAGGAAAGGAAAGTAATCAAATGGGTTTTATTTGTTATATTTGGTCAGCATTATTGGTTTTTTCAGTAGAAAATTATTATTTGATCAGAAAGGAAAAAAGTAAGAAAAAAGAATAATGGTTATGAAGATTGTGTATTTCGGGATCAAAGGGAATGATTCAAGTCACAGTTTTGATGGTACACTAAGTTGGCGCAGTGATTTCGTGATGATTTACGAGTAAGTCACACTTTTTTGGACACAGTTGAGGTAGTTTGAGCGATCGGATGCTACGCTGCGGGTTGCGTGTTCGACACGCAACGCAACCATAACACAATTTCCGTCAAAACTACTGCAACATACACTACTTGATTTAGTTGGTTTTTTGTATTGATTAATAAAATTTCAATTTATACCTAAGAAGACCAAGAAATTAATTCTGTTAATTGATATCATCATCTCACTCATCGTAGACGCGAACCCTTTGTCCCATGATATGAAAATCGGTGCAACACATTTTTTTTGCATTTTGACCTGACAACCGTCATGCTATCACTAACTCTCTTTTCTTCCATATCACTCCTCACACAATCCATCCATCTTTTTTGGCCTCCTATGGCATAAGTTTTATGCGTTTCATTCCTCCTCTTCATATGATCATACCAAGACAAACAACTCCCTCTCAACTTTTTAGTCAGTGACATCACTTCTAAACTTCCTACTATACTCCGTCGGTTTAGGTAGTTAACTAAATGTAAACAATCTTGGCATGTCTTTTTATCTAAAAGTTGTCTAAAAATTGTATGTAAAAATCTTTGCAACTAGGTATTTACCTAAATCGACGTTAGCTAATAAACTAAATTTAAATAATCTTTGTGTATTTTGTATGCGACCTCATTAATATAAAAATAAATACATACCAAGATTGTTTACTTTTAGTTAACCATCTAAACCGAAAGACCATAGTACCTATGTAAATTCGATTCTCACTTTATTCATCACACTACATATCCATCTCAACATTCTCAATTTTGCTCCGTCTATTTCACCTACTATTAATGTCAATTTTAAACTAAAAAATAATGCTTTTTCAGGTCTACAAAAATGAGAAATGTGAACACAGCACTGTTAAAGTTTTAGGGACTGAAACTTCCAAACAGGCTTAGAACTTCAGAAGATAAGCCTACTTATAAAACTGTTGTGACTTCACCGAGTTTCCTCCGTGTCTTTGTTTTATGCCTATAAACTATATTATCTCTCTTAGCGTAGGACACGGGGGAATTTCTGCAAAGATATTATTGATGGTCCTTGAGCGAAAATGGCAATTGGAGGACACAGATGTGGATTTTATCAGTAAAAGTCTAACACGCTCTATCCAGTCTAGACCGGGAAAAGTTATTGGATTATTTCTCATCTCAAAGAAAAAATCCTCTTTGCATCAATCTATAATACTTTATCTTGTTCCTGATACTGTTATTATTATTATTCTAGGTAATTTTGTGTCATTTCTGGCGTTGGCGTAAACGTGTTGTATGGTTCAACATTATCATCATCATCTCAGTCGAAAGACGTCCACTGCTGGAGATAGGCCTCCCCAAGCGTCGCCAGAACGACTGGTCCTATTCGTCTTTTGTGGTTCGCCTCGTCCTTTTTTACCCTTTCCTATGACTAAAACGTGTGGGGTCATGTGGTCTTTGTTTCTGCACATTATGTGCCCATACCATCGCAAGTATCGTGCTTTTGAATCTTAATGCTGTATTTCAGCTACTTTAAAGTTCCTTTTATCCAGTCTCATGACACCAACTGCCCATTGAAGCATCTTCATCACTGTAACATTCAGTTTTTTCTCTTCGCATTTTCTAATTCCCTACTGCATAACGGGTTTAACGGCTCGTTTATATATGGTGCTTTTAGTTTTAATAAGCATTTTTGTCTCACAGAGTAAAATAAACCATTTTAGCATGACAAAATAAATTTATTCTGAGGCGCATCAGAACTTAGCTCCAAATTGGTGTCATCAGTTATATCGATTAAATTTTAATGACCTTGTGCCTCGACTATAACAGCCCCAGACTCAGATCTACTCTAGAGCCCTAGGCTTTGATCTCCAAGATTAAATAGTTTCCTATTATATCGCTTGCTAACCTCAATTCGTAGATGGGCCATCATTCGTTGCATGTTGAGACTTCAGAAAAAGTTCCTTTTAGTCTAAACTTCATAAAACCCAACACCTTCAACAAAATCAATCAAATCAACACTCACCTTAACAAATCAAAAATATCAGCTGCTTAACATTCCGTTCGCTCCATAAACTGTCAACGACATCACGCCCATACGCCCGCGTTTTGTTTAGCTGGCGGCCAGCCAATGATATGTCATTTGGAGCCGTATGGCTTTGTGGCCGAACTAACACTGTTTGAGTGGCTTAAATACCTCTCGATTGCTCAATCTCTTGTCAACTTTTCGAGGATATAAATGGTTTGTTTTTGGGTTTGTTCTATTTTGAGATTTAAGTCTGAATCATCATCATGGTATGGACATGTTAGCAGGAGAAGCGAGGAGCATAAAGGTTGCACTAAACTACGATCTGTTTTTCATACCCTGAGACTAAAATGAACACAAAAGAACTGGCATAATTCCTATTGTGACATTACCTGTGTCAATTTAGTCTCAGGGTATAAAAAATAGACAGTAGCCGGAACAAAAGAAAGGCAGATATCGCCCAACTTTTATTTGGTAGCATAAAATCGAGAGCGACATCAAGTTAGTCAATTGCAAAAGCTGACCACCCAAGATCGAATATCTTGGCGCCGTTTAGTGAGGAGACCCGACTCCAAATAATGGGAACAGGAGAGGGCAAAGAAGAGGTCTGAATCATCATCATCTTCCTGCCCTTGTCCCGTTTTGTTTGGGGTCGGCGTAACACATTTTTCTTCCATTTTCTTCTGTCACCCGTCGTGCTATCACTAACTAATACTGTTTGAGTGTTTTAAATATCTCTCGATTGCTTATTCCCTTCACACACTATCACCAACTCCCTTTTCTTTCATACTGTTTTACTTCTCACACAATCTATTCATATTCTTAACAGGGTAAAGTAAATTCAAAATGGAAGGGACAGAACTCATTTCTCATCAATATTAATTATAACAGCCATTTTGTTTTGTGAAGAGTCGTCCCAAATGGCTTAAATGTATAATTCTCGAAACGGTTCTTATTTAACTGTATAATGTTTAAATTAAACATAATAAGTCGTGACTCAAGTGATATTATTATTAATACAGGGTGACCAAGTTTAATGTACCTATATAACAGTTAATAATATTAGTCAATGAAAATAATCAAATGCTTTTACGTAACTATCTTTTTTTCAAATTCTGTTTTTGTTGATAGTGACACATCTACTAAATCTTTACCTAGAGTAAACTAGTGCACCTCACCATCAACGATTGCATCTCTGCTTTGGATTGCAGTCAAGCACTTGTTTATGTCATAAAAAAACCTACATTTGCTTGCTAAGAGTAAGATTTTTGTTTTGTTTTTCATAATATTTTCTATTCGAATATTATTAAAGGCTAAAGAGACTCTTATTTCAGCACAGCTTTTTAGCCTCAGGCATATTCTTTTTATTTCTTTTTAAATGCTGCTTTTATTTTATTTAAGTCACTTTATGTTATACTTTTGTTCGTCCTGCATAAGTCAAAAATAAAAGATTTCTCTAGTTCTAATATTAATTTGAACAAAAAAAAATATACACTTACCAATATTCTACACTCGTTGATCCCGTGGCCACGCCATTGTGTCTATATCCAGACACTTTATGCAGATCGTATTTAAATTGCTCTGCCACAGTCAAAGTCATATCAGCTCGCAAATTGGACGTAAATCTTTACTCTTTAATAACACGTCGTTGAGTGCAATTTTCAGTCAGCCATCTCCATAAATTTTCATGTAGTTTGTGTTGGTTATACATGAGCTTGTCAGTGTACACTGCGTAGAATTTAGGGTTCTTTTTTGCCTTATTTTTAAATATGTACCAGGCCATATCGAGGACCTGCGTCAGGCGAAAAATGAAGACACTGTAGTGCTTTTCAACCCCCGCAATTGTAACCTAGTGCTAGGTTGCAACAGTTGCTGTATCCATTTATCACCATGACACCCCGCAGGAGCTCGATCCGCCATGCCGCGATTTATCTTGGCAGTGCAGTTTCTTGCCTTGAATTAGGCAAGAACAGCTTGAGAGTAACCCCGGTCTACTTCTGTCTGGTAGTCCGATGTCAGAAGTGATCCTAAACATTTCACCGAATAACGAGGACAAGTACCAGATTGTCAATAGATTGTTCAGTGTCGAATCAACGCTGATGTGAACCTCTATTGTTATTTGAAAACCCCGAAGTAGCTTGTTTCGAGGGCCATAAAAGTAAATAGCTTCAGACTTATACAGTGCAATCTTAAGCCTGAACTGCCAGATCCTGTCACGACTGTTGTAATTCCGGGTCTCGCTTACACTATTATTCGTGACCGATGTCCAATAAGGGTGGCCCCAGAACTAATCTCTGTGGGACACCGCCCAACCTCTCACCAATTCCACTATCTTCGTTGACCGCGGTAGATGACGACCCTGTCGTCAGCAAGTAGGCCTTGACCACGTTCTCAAAGTAGGTTGCCTATCCAATATTACGAGTATCAAAGTCCCTAAGCCAGCTCTAGGACAAGAAATTGAAAGCGTTGACGACATCAAAAGATATCATCAAGATGGTCTTGCCCCGGGACACCGCAAGTTCTGTTGTGAAAACTCACACGTGTATGATGGCGTCAAACTGGCTATCCGCCAGATCCAACCCCACTCGCACCAATCGCTGGACAAGGCGATCTGTAACTACACTCTTAAAGAGATTATTGTTTATCTACGTCCAACTTTACTTTCTGGTCAACGTTGCAAAAAAACGGTAATAATGGTGGAAGATAGGAGACATTTTAGCCCGTGGTAGGTTAGACCAGCCAACATTATGGTGCTAAGTCCTCTGCTTGAGGAGTAATTCACCGGCTATGGCAAGTTAGAAAGGTTCATGCACCGAATTCGTACAGAAAACTGGCCGGAGAACACGGTGGAGTATACAGTAGAGGTGTGCCCTGCTTGAACGGAGTACCACCGTGTTCGTCGATTAAAACCCGCCCTATCCGTTTCACGCGCGCCTCAAGGAGATTTCAGCTAAACCGCGGGGTCAAATCTTACTGGGGTCATGGGTTTGCTCTTGAATGGAAACCACGGGGCCCTGGAATGAAAGACAAAAAAGGAACATAGGAGTAAGATTTAGTCAGTAACTCTGATACGCTCTCACGTTCTGCCCAAAAGCGGGAGAAGTCATAAGTCATTCAATAATTTCCCACCTAAAAAAAATTACATTCATTTCCTAATTACATTATAAGCAAGTTAAACTCCAATTCCAACATTCCATCTATTTATAAGACACATGCCCGACTTTTGCCAGTTCGTGGCTGTCGCACGGTAGATTACGGTTACGAGCGACGAACCGTTTGTAGTTTGTGCCAGGAGTGATCTGCTCCGCTCGTTGTCGGCTTTCACGAGAAACGTTGACACTTTATTAAGCTATATTGTCTTCGTTAGTCATACGTCTCACTGGGGATTTTCTGTTTGAGAATGTGAAAGTGAGTGTTTTGAGTTTGGATTAAGTTCAGTAGTAACTTAAGCCCTTCTCGGTGTATCGTCAAAGTAAGCATGGTTTAGAAGCTTAGTGTTTCATCTAATGAAATGTTTGATAAAGAGGCGGAAAACGCAAAAAATAAGAGATAACGACTCAACGTTCGGTTGGCAATCGGTAATCCGTCACTCACTCGAATAGTTCACAAAACTTGTATGTACTAAGAAGATAATTATGTTTGTAAGGTTTTCAAAGATACTTTTTTATTATTTTAAATTATGAGTATTAGGGCCTATTTCACCACCTATGATTAAGTTTCGAGTATCTTACTTGGCAGATAATATCATACAAATTCTGTCACATTTTTGAATTTATTCAGTGAGTAGTGCCTACTCGGACATTGTGAAACAGGCCCTTAACGTTATAAAAGGCCTAAGTTCACGCTAAATAATAAATTTTCAGAGGTCCTTACTGGATTACTTTACAATTCTGTAGTTTAACCGTGACAGACATTACATTACGTCATCAAGTTATTATAATATTAGTTAGTATGGATTTCAGTAAACTTATCCACCATAAGAAACTGCTTCAGTTTCTGCTAATGAGAAATAAATTATTCTGTTAATAGATCTTATCTAATTAATGAACCAAACTTGTCAGCAAACCGTATCGCTTTGCTTGATGACAAGTTTCATTCACTAATTAGAAATCTATCTATCTGTCTAGGTACAGGCAGGTAGAGTCTATTTGTACTATTTCCCAATAAGACACCCACGCCACAAGACGAAAAGGGCACAGCTTAGTCAAGCGTTTAGTAATACGACTGTTGTAGTAATCAGAAATTTGATACACATGATCAGAATTAGTAACTTTATATCAAAGAGGTAATTTTGAAGTTGTCTTAAGTTTATAAGGCTGGAAGAAAATGTTAGGCAAGTTAAAGTTAGATCAGAATAAGATATTGAAATTTTGGGTTCAATACTCATTTTAATTGACTCAGATTGGGTTGTATTGAGTTGTTAAAGATCGGGCAAAGTGGAAGAAGCTTATCCGGGAAGCGGACCCTGGTAATAACCGGGATTAACGCCAGGCAGAAGTAGTAGAAGATTGGGTTGCATCAAGAGTTTTTTGAGATGATGATCTGGTGAGGGTTGCGGGAATTCGATGGATGCGATACGCACAGGATCGGTCGTTATGGCGACGCTTAGGGGAGGCCTATGTTGAACATGGACGTCTTTTGGCTAAGGTGATGATGATGATTAGTTGAATGAATTAATGCACAAACTGCCCTATGCTAGAAGTAAAGACTTTATTTAAAAAAAAATAGTCTATAAAATATGGAAACTGAAACGAGCAACGTACGGGTATATTTGTCAGACACTACTTCAAATTTCTAAATTTAACAAAGTAAAAAAATGAAAGGTACAGGAAAAAAAAGGGGTTATCGACATTTTTTGTGAAAATTAACTAACAATCACAATTGCTAGATATTAAGCGGACAGGACCCATGACGTATTCAAAACAAACTATAAGAGTAAAGTAAACTATATACAAAATAATTATACTTATTACAAAACACGAAAATAGCAAAAAGTAGACCATTGCAGCGCAAACCGGGATAGAAAGACAGCATTGCTTTCAATTGTCGATGAGCCCTTTCTTTTCCTGTACCCTCTAAATTTTCCCACGACAAGAGTCGTGGGAAAATTTCAATTCAGCTAGACAATTCAGTCGGCACGTGTGTATTCTCCTCCCATTCAGCTGAATCATCTTTCATCTCAGCATCCCTTTCCGTAGTAACGCGATCATCTGTCACACAGGCGTATCACTGTGACGCGAATATAAAGCTCCTAGATATTCTCTAAATTTGCATCCACGCCACGTCCGTGTCCCGAATTGAACCCGGTACGGTCAGCATATATCATCCATGAAAATCCCTAATTTATTTCTGTGTGCTAAAGAATTTAAATTTAAAATGGACCACATTGTTGACTGTGCTAGTTTTAGTAATTTTGCTGAACTATTTTTCAGAAATGTTTACTACATAGTTTAAACAATAAAATTGTTGTGGTACAAGTTTACAAATATTTATCTATTTATTGAAACTTTATGGACTAGTAAATAATACTGCACGAATCCGGACTTAATGCCGTAGGCTTTTTCTACAAATCGAACTTAGGGTGATGCTGAAACATAACATGGTAGGTGCAACTTAATAAATAGACAAACAGAAAAGAAATAAGTACATAATAAAAACGTAGTTGGATACTGTTGTTGTGAGTAGCTTTTAAAGCAATCAAATAATTTTTAGTTTATTATAAATGTACTTTTTTAACCCACTTTTCATTTAGGGACATTTGTCCAAAAAGCGCCAAAATCAGCCCCATCGTACCATAAAACAATTACTTTACATACTTGTAAAATTATACACATAAACTTCGTTACATCGCCGATATTAATAGGATGAGTCACTGCTGAGAGACCGCTGTAATCGACATAGTTTTCTGGCCGCCTCCGATTTCGGTTTTGACAAAATGCTTTGGATTAGACCTACATCGAATCTATTTAATTTTAGTTCACTCAGCAATTAATCACATGTATCAATTCAAAGTTTAACTTTGTAAATTTTGGATCTTAGAGGAGTTTATAATTAAAGTCAAAAAAGATTTATTAACATAGAATTTAAAAAAAGACAAAATTCACATCTTAATCATCTTAAAAAATATGTGGTTATTTTGGGCATGTAACCCTCGAGATACAGGGGAAAGTTCTACCCATGTTATACATACGTCTCCACGTTGAGCCCATGTGCCTGACTGCTTAATGTTTTCGACTTGAATAAGGCTTTAAACCCCGCCTCGACAAGAGGCTTATGAAAATGACACCTAAAGGCTTTTGTACCTAATATACTTTTTAATTAAAATCATATTCGCATTGTTGAAACGAAACTTGGATAATTAGATTGTTTTAGTCTTCTTTTGTTCTCAATTTACATTTTTATCATTATTCAACCGGCTATGTACCACTTTAGTAAATGAAGATTAAATAAATAAATATTTCCTTTTTAAAATCGCTAGTTTTTGTCTATACTAATATTATAAAGAGGAAAGATTTGTCCCTATTTTTGTATGTTTGTAATGAATAGGCTCAAAAAGTACTGGACCGATTTAAAAAATTCTTTCGCCAATAGAATGTTTATATTCTTCCAATTTGACATGCTACATTTCATTTTGAAAAAAATTAGGGATCCTTGGTAAAATTTGAACAATGTAACCAAAGGTGTAGAAAAATTTCCAAAAATAAATAATTGTCTACCCCGTGCGAAGCCGGGATTGGCTGCTAGTCTATTATATAGAAGGAGGAATTGACTGACTGACATATCAACGCACAGCCCAAACTACTGGGACTAGGAGCCCGAAATTTTGCACAATGTTTCTTTTTACGACGTAGGCGTGTAGTAAGAGAAAAATTTCCAAAATTCACCTCCTAAGGCTAAGAACTCACGGAGCGATTTTCGCCCGCGGTCGCCGCGATCGTGGAACTGCGGTTTTATTTCAAAACTCACGAGAACGGTTATTTGCGTGGTTACGCAGCCACCGCGGTTGCCGCCACGTCTGCGGGCGATGATCGCAAGATAGGCGGTTGCAAAATAGTGTTGGATTTCTGTACCTCCCGCCGCCCGCCGGCCCCCGCGGTCGCCCGCCAACCGACCGCAGAGCGCGCGGGCGCCACCCGCCGAGGCTGCGGGTGACCGCGACCCGCGCGATTCTACTAGTTAGCTAGTGCCCGCCGGCACGGCGGGAACCGCAAACAACCGCGTACACCGCGGGCGTAAAACGCGTCATGAGTTGTGCTTTAATTTTTTACATATGTATCTGCATTCTATAGAAGCTGCGGGCCCGCAACCGCGACGGCCGCGGGCGAAAATCGCTCCGTGAGTTCTTAGCCTAAGAGAATAAATCAGGGGTTCAAAGTTTGTATGGAGGAACTTTCTTTTATGCGGGCGAAGTCGCTGGTAGATGCTAGTAATCTTATAATCTCAAAGTTAGGTATAGGGCCGATTGGTCTTAAATTTATTTATAGTAATCGAAAAAGTCTGAAATTATTCATTGAATTTTCGATATCTTAGCCTATTGAATTTTCAATACATTTAGACTTCAAAAAGAAGTTAACATATTCAATCTTTGCTAAAAAATGCGGTATTTAAATTTCTTTTTATTTGCATTTACATTTTGAAACATATTAAGCTTTTGTGGATAAACGTGAACTGGTGACCGGATGCCCTGGTGAGGATTGCGGGAATCTAATGGATGCATGACGCATAGGACCGGTCGTCGTGACGAGTCTTTACTAGACTGGACCCATTCGAATGGACCTGCTGGATCACTCTAATCATCAATCACATATCAACCCACTTCCACGGGATGTACTCAACCAAACCACATTTTATATGAGTCGACTGGACCCACTGTCTGACTTCAGTCTTGCCATAAAGTACCGTGTTACCCCAGTTAATGGGTTGTGGGGGTCTGGTAGGCCGCCGCTCCTCGTAAAATTCAGGTATTCAGCTAAGTCCGGTTTGACTGGAAGCCGACCCCAATATAGTTGGGAAAAGGCTAGGTAGATGATGATGATGATGATGACTGGACCAACAGTCCAGTGCCCAGTCCACAGTCAATTTTATTATAAGTACAGTTACGGAGTATGTGGAATGAACATTTCCACAGTCTATTCCAAGTAAGTCTAGTAGACCAAAGACTCTTGTAGCGTCTATTGGGGGAAGTCTTTTGGCTGAAATAATAAGAAGACTATTGAGTAATCTAATAAATGGACTTTCAAACATTAGTTGGAAAATACAAATACAATATCAATAGTTCCTTTTTAAAATTTGTCTTTAAATACAAATGTTAAAGTTTGTTCTACTTGTGTTTTGTTCAGTTGCTCACCTTTGAAACTAATTTGAGAGAAATGTTTTGCGTTAAGTTGTTTGCTCATTAAGCGACCATTTGTCAAATTGTTCTTTTATGTACAAACTTTTCAATAGGACTTTGTATTTTCTTTGCTTCTTTACCTGTTAAAGACTGACCTATTTACTTATGCCTTATTTTCTAACTTAGTCACTCAAACATTAATTAATGCCTAATATAGTTCACAGGCTTAAATTTTACAGACTGGCGAAAAATAAAGTTTTGATCGTGTTTAAATTAAGTTAGCATAGAGAGTGGGTGTGAGAGTATTTTTGTTTTAGTTTATTTTGTTGGCAAGGAACAACCTCATCGGCAGTTATGTTTTTGAGCCGTTTGTGGTTGAAACTCTTGGGCAGGGTTGGAGTAGACTCTTACTTCTTGATCTTCATTAATTGGAAAAAAACTCGGAAATTTAGGCATTACTATACAACGTGGAAATGCTGCCAGTCTTTTGGCTACTCTTCTTGTCGACAACGATGCGGATGCGATTTTTTCACAGGCATATTTTTATTAGGAGTTATTGTTTTAGTGTACCCTTATATATTTTTTCATTGCAACTGTCGAAATGAATGATGACTATTTTACCCATTAATTATAAGCAATGTAGGCAACTAATTACCTTGATTATCCGATATGTACATAACTATCTAAGAGGAATTCGAATGGTGCTCGAAATAGAATTCCTCATATCACAGCTCAAGCGTCTGCTAATGAGAAACGGATATTACTCACATTCTGAGTAATCTCCTCTACTTGAATCCACCTTCCTCAGATTGTCAGAAACATAAGCATACGCAGCCTTATCGTGTTTCCACTACTGCGGGACGAGGAGGCCATTTAGGCCTGGCGCCGATTATCAGCATCGGCAAGGAATGGGTAATTAACTCTTGGATCCAGTGTGGATTGGAAGAAGTAACATACATAATAATATATCTTCGATATTTTGATTCTAGGTCATGCAGGTTTTCTCTCGATAGAATAGAATAAACTTTATTGTACACCTAAAGATCACATACACGATCACACGACGAGACACTATCATGATATTTTCCTTCACCGTTTTAAGAGCAGTGGAGATAAAATAAATTACGCGCCTGGCTGGGTTCGAACCTTCAATCTATAATATTGTCAAAAATACCTTGTAATTTATTGACGTAAAAATTCTAGAGACGAAATAATTGAAAAATGGAAAGTCATCTATGACTTTCCATTTTTCAATATTGTAGGTGTGTGCATGATGTCTACATCATGCACACACCTACAGTGCAACTGAAAACTCCCAGTGAGGCACGGCCCTAAGAAGTTTGCAATTTCATAAATCCCGGGATTTTATCGTCATGTCTATGATTCAGGGATTTAAGACGAGGTATTATCAACTCTATCTTACTTATACGAATTTTAGTTAAATATTCTCTACCTATTTCAACCCCTATTAATAGCAAAGCGGTCCAATCAACCAGATCATCTGACATTTTATTAAAACTTGAATCATCGTGTCGATCGTGACTTAGGTTTCAAAAAATTGTCCTATCATCATTTCGGCAGAAAGACGTACACCGTTGGACTCCTGTGAGTCACGCATCCATAAGATTTCCGCGATCTTCACCAGATAATTATCTTCTCCAGGCATCGTCCACGTACCGCCACCGCGCACTCACGTACATCTCTGAGATTAAAATTAAAAAATTAAAAAACTGTGTTTAAAGTGCAAAAACTATCGGAAAAACTGTACAACTGTAAACTACTCGAGAGCAGTGACAAGTTGAGTTCATAATATCAGTGAAATAACTGCGGGAACATTCAAGTGATCAGTTTTAACAACAAAACGAACATAATAAATTGTGGAACATGGACGCTTTCGGACTTTGCCCTCATTAACGAGACAAAGAAATCACTGACCATCGCTAATCACTCGCATAACCTACCAGCTAGTGTTGGCTTACTTCAACGGTAATCATAAGGACCGCGTGGCTTAGCGGCGTAAAGCGTCACACTTGAGCTTGTACTGGGTGGTTCAAGTTCGATCCCCACAGGGCAAATTATTTTTGCTTTTTGTGTAACTTTTTTTTGGATCTTATTAGTTTGCTTTTTTATATTATTAATAAGTTCCTGATTATTTTATTACCAACATTAATAACTATTTTTATCAAAATGCAAAGAACTCCACCCAAGCCAACTTTAATTCAAGGACAATCAGTTTCCGAACCAGATTTAACGTCATCAACAACAAAAGTCGGCTCAAACTCGGACGATTTCAACATCACTATGCGTGCAAACAAGCGTTCCCGCTTGAATGACTCTCCCGTAAACGAGCCAGATCCTGCAGTTCATCCGGAATTTACTGCCTTCAAGACTGAATTACTGGAGATTTTTTCAAAGTGGAAAACAGGGCAAAAACAACTTGTCACGGAGGACTCGTTACGACACATTATAAAACAGGAACTGGGAACGACTATAAAGGAAACCATTAAAGAATTAGTTGCGGATCAGCTGTCTAGCATTAATGAGCGTTTGGATTGCTTTCATAACTCTCTTCAGTTCTTCAACCAAAAGTTTGAGGAAATTAAGAGTCAACTTGTAGAAAGGGATTCTATTATTGCAAACCTGCAGGCTGATAATGAGCGTTTGAAATCAAATGCCAACGACTTGACGACCCGGCTGGGTGTGGTTGAGCAGCATTTGCGGGAGAGTAATATAGAAATAAACGGGATACCTGAGCACAAGAGTGAGAACCTTGCCAATACGCTGATTAACCTATCTGCAGCCATTGGAAGTCCTTTGAACGACAAAGACATCCTGCAGATCACCCGAATCGCTAAGCTAAACAAAGATAGTGACCGCCCTCGTTCTGTCATAGCAAAATTACAATCCCCTAGGCAGCGTGACACAATCTTGGCTGCAGTTGTCAATTATAATAAAAAAAATCCTCAAGATAAACTAAGTTCCCATCACTTGGGTATCGCCGGCCATCGTGCTCCCGTATTTGTATCTGAACATCTGAGTCCAGCTAATAAACAGCTACATGCAGCAACGAGAAAATTAGCCAAAGAAACATCATACAAATTTGTCTGGATCCGCAATGGCAGAATCTTTGTTCGTAAGGATGTTGATCATGATTCTATCTATATTCGTAACGCTGATACTTTGAAAAGATTAAAAAATAGCCCTCCTTTATCTGTCTCATCTCAGTCGGGTAATTAATAGATTGCCTTGTTATGTGATTTGAAATATTTAGTGTTTAATGATCAAAAATGCTCAACATATATTATCAGAATGTAAGAGGTACAAGAACTAAAACTAATAATATTTACCATAATACATTGTTAAATAGCTACGACCTCATCGCCTTTACGGAAACATGGCTAAATTCAAGTATATCTAGTAGTGAAATCTTTGATAACAGGTATATCACTTACCGCAGAGATAGATTTTGTACCTCCAAAAAAGATGGAGGTGGAGTGTTGCTCGCTGTATCAAAAGATATTAAATCTACGAGAATGCAGAGCTGGGAGACCAGTTCTGAAGACTTGTGGATAACTTTAGAAACTAAAGTGCAAAATGCAACAAAAAAAATTGCTATATGTGTAGTGTACCTTCCACCTCCTATCAAAAATGAAAACTTAACCTTGTTCTTAAACAGTGCAAGTAATGTAATTGATATGGTGGACGATGTCATAATTCTTGGTGACTTCAATTTGGGCTTTATAAATTGGACTCGGGTGAATGAAGGTTTCCAGCACACACTTCCCTCAAATTACAACAACACATTGGGTTACTCACTGACGGACTTTATCTCGTTGAACAATCTCTTCCAGTTCAACGACATAACAAATATTGATGGTCGCACGTTGGATTTGATAATCAGTAATTTAAAAAACATTACAGTCTCTGCTCCTCTTGATCAACTAAGCAAGTTAGACGCTTTTCACCCCTGTCTTCTAATAAATATATCCGATACAAGCCACGAGACACTAAAAAGCAATGATAAAACTGGTTATAATTTCTTTAAGGCTGACTATTCTAAAATAATCTTGAAATTAAAAGAAGTAGATTGGAACTGTACATTTTCTCAATGCCATGATGTGAATGAAATGGTCTCACACTTTTACACCACTCTATTAAATATTATTGATACATTGATACCAAAATATAATCGTACAAAGTAAAAATATCCAACTTGGTTTTCGTCTAGACTGATTAGACTACTTCACCAGAAAGAAAAAATTCGACGAAGATGTCACAAGTATCAAAATCCACGTGATAAAATAGATTATGAGTTTTTACGTGCCCAATGTCATAAACTTATGAAATCGTGTTACCGCACGTATAAGAACAATATTGAATCCGATATATGCGAAAATCCGAAAGCTTTTTGGCGTTACATAAAAGACAAACGTAAGGAACAGTCAAAGTTTCCCTCCAGTATGTGCCTGGATGGGTCAGTTGCCAATACTGGACCAGACATCTGTAACCTGTTTGCCCAACAATTCTCTTCAGTGTATAGCTCCGACTTTGTAGGTGTATCTGATCAACCATTTACCGTACAAAAAGTTGTAAGTAAAATACAATTTACTGAAAGAGAAGTTCTTATGAAGCTAAAAAAATTGGACACATCGAAAGGTCCCGGCCCGGACTGCATTCCTCCCGTCTTCATAACGCGCTGCTGTAAAGCACTGGCATTTCCCTTAACCATTATCTTCAATCGTTCATTGGCAGAGGGCATATTTCCTGAGGTGTGGAAACAAGCTAAAATTGTTCCTGTTTTTAAAAAAGGTGATCCAACAGACGTAAAGAACTATCGCCCAATCTCGATATTGTCATGTTTTCCTAAGATATTCGAATCACTTGTCTGTCCTATAATCGCACATCACTTCGATTCAATTATTTCTTCTTGCCAACATGGGTTCAAAGCGGGTCGATCAGTGGAAAGCAATCTGATTCAATTTGTGTCTGACATATCTGAATCTCTGGACAAACGACTGGAGGTTGATGCGGTGTACACAGATTTTAGCAGTGCTTTTGATAAAATTAGTCATTCGTTACTTTTGTCAAAGCTAGCAGCTAACGGCGTACATGGATCTCTTCTGAGGTGGTTCACATCTTATCTCCAACGAAGGTCACAGATTGTTGTTTTGAATGGTTACGCATCACAGACTTTTATATCGAGCTCTGGGGTGCCACAAGGCTCCCATTTAGCACCAATTCTGTTCTCGCTGTTCATTAACGATATTGGTAATCTAATCAAAAACTGCAAGTTTTTAATGTTTGCTGACGATTTGAAGATTTACAAAACAATCACTTCGGCGAACGATTCCAAGGCGATTCAAAGCGACTTAAACCGAGTACAGGATTGGTGTAATAAAAATGGCATGACACTAAACGTCAAAAAATGTTTCCATATAACATTTACAAGAAAGAAACAAGCCAGCGTAACATCATATACGTTCAATAATGTGATTTTAAGTAAGGTTGATGAGATTCGGGATCTCGGAGTGATCATGGATAGCAAATTAACATTTAACCAACATGTAGATAGTTGTGTTAAAAAGTCAGCCCAATTGCTTGGTTTTCTTAAACGTAACACGCAGGGATTCAGTTCTATTAAAACTAAAATGGTCCTGTACAATGCTTTAGTGCGCAGTAGGTTGGAATATGCTAGTGTTGTCTGGGATCCTTTTTACGCAATACACTCTCAGCGTCTAGAGAGCATCCAAAGGGCTTTCACCAGACACCTCGCATTTATCTCCCCTAGCATATCCCATAGAAGTCCTTATGAACAGCGTCTGAGCCTTTTCAAGATGACCTCACTACGTCAACGGAGAACTATGCATATTCTTATGTTCCTTCATAAGTTGGTGAACGGTCGTATAGACAGTAGTGAACTTTTATCGCGTATCTCATTAAAAGTTCCACACAAAATCCCACGCTTTCCCATAACTTCATTGCTACAACGCCCTATCACTTCTACAAATATAGGTCTCAACTCACCTCTTAATAAAATGTGCAACAACCTAAATTCATTTTACAAGTCCGTACCCGAAGCTGATATATATAATGATTCTAAGGAGAAATTCAAAGCAAGAATTTTGGCCTCCCTGCAAGCCAGGGACACATAGTCCACCCCATTCCTGTATACGGTTTGTTGTTAATTTAATTTTGGAATTTTTATTTTTATTTTTTTTTATTGTGCTATTGCTTTTATTTTCCTGATAACCCAAGTCTTGTCTCAATTGTTTTCTGTTTTTCGTTTAGTTTTGCAATTGTAAACTTGTAATCTGGCACCTGTGTTGCAAATGTTGTGTTTACCCGTAATTGGCACATATATTAGAACAGAACCGACGATTATGTTTAAAAATGTATATATATGTGCTGTTGGTAATCCTAATAAATAAATAAATAAATAAATAGATAATTGGTTGACCTTGTGGAAGGCCTTCCAACGCTGCGTCTTCCGGTACGCGGTTGCTACTCTATATTCTTTCGCCCCCCCTCCAGCGGCCATCTATTCTGCAAGCAATATGCAATTAAATTTGGCGATTTTTTGTGCTATATCAGTAATCTTCTTGAGACACTCTTCTGGTATATCAGACGATAAGATATCGCGCAGCTTCCCGAACGCAGTTCTGCCGAGTCAGAATTGACGATTGACCTCTTTATCGAGTTAGAATTATACAACTGGACTGTTTGTCCCAGGTAGACGTAGTCTGTATAGTCTCCGACCTTGATAGGGGTGCTAGTTAAGCAAGTTATTCTTTTTGGCAGAGTATCAGCAAGAAAAGATGTAAATGGCAATCGAACCGAGTCGAGTGGTGAAGTTTCTTTCAAAAGAACTCCAAATGTTAGTTAGTAGTCATTGTACGGATTAGGTTAATTCTATCCCTTAGTCATGTAAGACTGGCTACTTTTCTGAAGTAGTAAGTGCTTTAGTTAGTTGTTCTTTCAAGTCTACTTATCTTATTTGGTTAGTTGCTGCTCTTTGATTGTGCTTGAGTGTCTACTTGTTACTGGAGAATGCTCTTTGATTGTTTTATTTTCGTTCGATTCGATATGGAGAACCTCTTAGGGCTGGTAAAGTCGAAGCTAAGTTATAAAACTACACGGATCGATGTCTAAGTGGAGAGCTTTTCCTGTTCCGTCTGTTATGGCCTGTTGCTTTAGTGGTTACTGACTCTGACTGCTACGCCGAGGTCGTGGGTTCTATTCCCAACCGAGACAAATATTTGTGTGATGAGCACGATCATATTTTGATCTATGCTGTGTCTGAGTGTAATTAGTCTATAATATATATAATATGTATTTAGAAATATATCAGTGTCTTTATTATCAGTTGTACGGTCGTCATACTAAAAGCTCTGCTTAGTTTGGAACTAAATGGCGTTGTGTGAGAGTTGGGGAATATCTGTTATTATTTTAATTAAACAAAACATCACGTGTAAATTGTTAGCTATTTGGTATTATCCTTTTCCCAAAATAAATATCATTAATCATTTTATCTGTCTCAAAAGCATCTTTCGTCAATGAAAACCAAACTCAACACCCACCTATACAAATTTTGTAAATAGGTTTTGAAATAATGTTTATAAATAAATAATTCAATCTAAAGGCATCCATTACATCAAATTAAATGTCAAATCATTTTGTAAATATTTATTAGTTCAAGCCATTTTACTTGTACTTAAAATTAAATCTAATTTAAGGCACAATAGATGTTCTATATTTTGAAATTTAGTTAAGGCCTCTTCAGAAGTTTCCCAATTTAGTTGTAAGTTGTCAAAGCGTTTTAGTAGGAGTATAATGAGTACTTTGGGTACCTAAGTTTTGTCCTGAAGAGTTTTCGTCCTCTTGTCCTGTCTTCAAACAGAGAATAGAAGTGTTGTTTAACCAGTTGTTTAGTTTTAGTTTAGGTATAGGTATTAGGCCTTGCTTGGCACTTTCTGTAGAGTCTTTAGGTATATAGACAGTGATGAGGGAGGTGTAGTATACCTTGCGTGGTTCAGTAAATAATTTGCTTGCTGCGGTCTTCCTGTCCGATTATTATTTGGGTGCCTTCAAGACTAGAGTGCAGGTGCGCCATGAACAATTGTATCACTGTTTACCATCAGGTAGGATCGCAGTCAAGCACTAGCTTATCTCAATACGTACAAAAAAACTTAGGATGAAAAATAAGTTTCAGTAGGTATTGACAATTTTGTTTCTTATGTTTTTTTTTATTTATACAAAAGACAGTTACATGCTAGAATAATAAGACATACTGAAAATTCGAAGCACAAACTTGTAACCCACTCCAGTGTTCACGTCTTAACAAAAGAATAAAGAAGTGAAGGATTATAGTAAAAGTCTCCGAAATACAGAGCTATGTAATATGGCCTTAAGTATTACAAAATAATTTATCTTACTTTCATTTAATTCAAATTATTATTTCCATTAGCATTAGCATTATCGGTCTAGTAATGTTTCCACTGCTGGGATTTAGGCCTCCTCTCTAAGGGAGGGAATGGGCCGTAATCCACCACGCGGGTCCAGTGCGGCTTGATGGATGCCACATGTCTTGGAATTTCTGGTTCTAGGACATGCCGACTTCCTCACGATGTTTTCCTTCACCGTTTTGAGAGCAGTAGTGATACACAAAGTAATGTGTAAATTCAATTTCCATTAAAAACAATTCAGTTTAATTCAATTTAATTTATTATAACTTAGTTAACTCAATTTATTTTATTTCTTTTCTTTGACTAGGTACTATCGCCGTCGCTTTTCTCTTGGTTATAAGTTATAATGTTGACTGACTGATCCACAAACGAGGTCGCGCGTTCTTCAGGATAGATAGTCACAAAAGACGTTGATTTATTTTAATATTATGCTATTTTCGTTTGTACTAGCAAAATTTATTGCTACCATCATCATTTCAGACAGACGGATAGACTGACAAAGTACCTAATCCTACAAGGGTTCATATCGATCTTGCAGTAAAGGGGTTTTTTTTAGGTGGGGAATCATCAAAATGACTTCTCCCGCACTGGGCGGAGCGGGAGGGCGTGTTAGACTTTTATTGACTAAAACCCACTCCTGTTCCTTCCTTGCCCCAAATCCGGGGTCCTGGGGATCTCTTTTGTCAACCCAGGCCCTAGAAAAAAAAACCTGCAATAAAGGGTTTCCGTCGTTTTTGATCCCGTACGGAACTCTAAAAATTATTAACATCCCACTTACTGGGTTGTGAAAGTCAGACAAGCTGTCGCTTCATGTAAAATACTACTGTTTGATCCGGTTTGACTGGAAACCCGACCCATAAAAAAATTGGGGAAATATTGTGCAGACTTCACTATAGTATTTTTTGTCTGTTTTTTATACCCTGAGACTAAATTGACACATTTTAATGTCAAACTTACTATAGGAATGATGCCACTTCTTTTGTGTTGTAATGTCATTTTAGTCTCTCATCCTCTGCCTAGCCTTTTCCCAACTATATTGGGGTCGGCTTCCAGTCAAGCCGGATTTAGCTGAATACCAGTATTTTACGAGGAGCGGCTGCCTACCAGACCTCCACAATCCATTAACTGGGGTAACACGGTACTTCATGGCAAGACTGGAGTCAGATTTACTGGCTTCTGACTATCCGTAACGACTGCCAAAGATCTACAAATGACAGCCGGGACCAACGGCTTAGTCTCTGAGTATAAAAAAACAGATGTTAGGAACGTATGTTCCCACCGTAAAAGGAGTTGCATAAAATGCTAACACCCACGATATTGTAAAACTTACGTATGTAGTACAAATATCTAGTGGGATGGAGCTAATGAAACGTGACGGATGACGTCATTACTTAAGAGAGCGGAGTGTCAGTGTGTTTGTAACTATGGACTTGATTTGAAAGTAAATATGTGAGGTTGGGTTTTAATCTTGAACAGGGTGAACAGGGTCGTGGATTTTTTTTTTATTGCTATAAACTAGTGCTTCACTGCGATCCCACCTGATGGTAGGCTGTGATGCAATTTGATGATAAAGAGATATTGAATCTTTTAAATCTTTTTTTTGTGAGGTGGGCTATCTTCCTGACATACTGGAACGCATAGTATCTTGTTATTAGATCTAGAAATGTTTTATTATCACCACATTCTTTGGCTGGTTGCTACTTAGTTGGGGCCAGCGTTACTTGTTTTTGCCATTCAATCCTGTCAACTGTCACACTATCTGAATGACTCCTCTCTTTTCTTTGATATACTCCTTATATTATTCAACAATCTATCTTTGGCCTTTTAATTTCTCTCCATTAATTTACTCATTACGCTTTTAGAAACATAGGTTTCGTACCTTCTTTGACATGACCGTACTAAGAGAAATGATTTTCTTCCAACTTTTCAAAACCCTGGCACCACTTTGTCATCTTCCACTATTGCTCACATATCTCATCACTCCACATATTTATCTTAATATTCCTATCCTCGCCATTTGTAATTTTTTTTTATCCATATTTTTCAGAGCCTGATATTCTGATCCATTCACATAATAATATTATTACGGACTTGTAGACACCCTTTCAAGTTGCGGGGCATTCGTGGGTCGCAAATTTTAACCAGTCACCATTTTATCCATCCTGACAAGTTTTTGGTCTACTTCACCATCCTTTTGAACAACAAACAAAACAAAAGCTAATATAAATAAAATTCATCCTTACACCGCATCTGTATGAAACATCTTGAAATAATAATTCAAACATTATTCATTTTATGAGCACGAGTAGAGTACTTTCTTTATGTAAAAACTCCTACATACGAGACAATACCTACTGAAAGTACTCATAAAACTCAAGGTACAAAGCAATACCTACTTACACCACAAGCGAACAGAGTCGATTATGATTTGACAATAAAGTTTTTCATAACATCATGAAAAGTTGCTCAGCAAGATTCCTCTTTAAATATTATTATCGTGTTCTGAAGAGCTCTAGTATCTATGAAAAGATCTTAAAAGTATAAGAGATACTTGAGTTACTCACTGGCTTCAGACGTTGTTATCATGTAAGATTTTTTTATTATCTCAATTGAAAAATTGCGTAGTTGAAGTATTCTATTCTATCTTCAAGAAAAACGTGTATTTTTCCAAAGTTGAATTGTTTTCTAAAATCTTACTCGTATTTTATTGTTGATCTTACATCGTAATACGGTAAAACTGTCTCATTTTATACTTGTTCAAACTTGTTTGCTTTACTCCAGTCTTGCCATGAAGTACCGTGTTACCCCAATTAATGGGTTGTGGAGGTCTGGTAGGCAGCTGCTCCTCGTAAAATACTGGTATTCAGCTAAATCCGGCTTGACTGGAAGCCGACCCCAATATAGTTGGGAAAAGGCTAGGTTGATGGTGATGATTGACTTGTTTGCTTTACTGAGATCCCACTTGATGGTAAGCAGTGATGCAGTCTTTGATGGTGATGTGCTCTAGTTTATTAAGAACCATTCACTCTAGCATTGAAGACTTATCATCATCGGGAGGAAACACCGCAGCAGGCAAATTGTTTCAGTATTCGATGTACGAGGTATAAACTACGAGGCAAAATGGTGGTGGTTAGTCCGGACCGTAGAGGTGTCAATAAAGTAAGGGTGGACACTCGCCGTACGTTGGGGTGTCCGATAGACGGTGATGGTTGTTTGGAATTATCATAGCCAGTAGAAAATTGGCCCAAAGGAACATATTCCCGCGGTAAAAGTATTCTATGTGCTATTACAAGACATGGGCAACCTGTTCAAATCCCTTCAACCATTTGAGCGTGAAAGAGTAACAAACATTTACACACAAATAATAATAATAAATGTTTTTATTTTACATAGGCCTACATGGGCACTTATAAAAAGTCGAAGCTAGTGCACGGTTCCAATCGGTCGTTTCCTATGTTCTTCTCCGGTAAGAAACTCCATGGTTACTCTTTTCAAAAAAATGATTGGGTTTACAATATTTCCACATTACAATACAGACACATAATACAAAATTTCACCTTTATAATATTAAAATGGCATAGAAAAAATTTACAAGACAATAGCTGTTGCATTTTCTTTTAAATTTTCCGTTCGTTTTCAGTTACGTGATGCTATAAAAATGTTTCTTTAAATGCACCAAAGTTAAATGGAAAACGATAGTAGTATCAGTTGAATTTAATGTTATTAGAAATCTATAAAGAAGTAAATATAAGACGATAGGGTAGTCGACCAAGATATTGAAAATACGGGGAGGGTTACAAGCGAGACTTTGTCGAGTGCATCTGTCTACTAAAATAACTAATTTAGTGTTAGTCTTGCAGTTGGTATAGATTTTAAGGTTTCAGGTGAAAACCACCGATCGTCTCCAAAGATGATATTATTATAAATACATATGGCTAGAAAGATGGTGACTGCTTAACGCCCGTTTTCAATAACTTACCACAGTTCATAGATAGATAGCTATCCCCGATAAACAGTAACATTCTATCTATCCCACAACTTTGGTAGGAAATACTATCCGTCGGTAGGTTATAGGAAAGCAAGTAAGGGCAAAAGGATAGATTAGTTTATCTTTAGTAGCTGCAACTGTAGATAGATAGCTTATTGATAACGGGCGTAAATCGAAACAAAAATAGAACATAATATCCATAAAGAACGAGATCTGTTGTTCAATACCAAACTAATTGGATAAACGGCAAAAGAATGGTAAATTATGACTAGCGACTGTGACTCAAGAAAATTATTGGTGATTGGCTATCTGAAGATGATAGCGTCTACAGAAACCACCAATAATTGACTTGAGTAACTACATTTTGTTTACCAATATTTATGTCTACTCTAGATATTGATTAGATGGTATACCTATGAGAGACCGAATTTGTATCTTAATGAAAAAAATATAGTATAATGTTTTTTTTTTTTAAATATTTCCTATAGTCCGTCTAATGAAAGCGCAACCTGAGAAAAAGAAAATTTTGTATGTGGTATTACTAACTAGTAGGAGAATCACGTTTTGACACCTAATTTTTTTTTTATTTCCTACAATTGCGGCTGAATAATGTTGCCAATTAAATTAAAAGAAAAACTCCGGATCGCGCTTGCATTAGATGCACTCTCTTAAAAAAAACGAATTTACATTCACACAAGAAAATTAGACGAAAAAAGCATGTTAAGACCTTGGGAAAACTAGGAACAGGAACAACCTACGACAATAACAAACAAACATACTACACGATAATATGAAAACGTTTATGGTGTCATAAAATTAGGTATTTTATGACAAAAGCCTCTATTCGAAGGAATAATGACTAGGTCACAAAAAGTGGGGCATAAAAATATTTGTGATAGTAAGGCCCTTTTGAGCGAAGCGGGGTTAACTTATTTACCCTGACTTACTAGGTTAAATAATAGGTAATATCACACGAAAATTATATAAAAAATCTTTTATTTTAAAATAAAAATGAAAATAAAATGGATATATTCTAAAATCAACTATTTTTTGCCGGTTCTTCAGGAAACGACCAATTCTAAATGTGTTTCTGACTTTTTATACGTGCCCATGTGGCCCTATGTAAGATGTGATTTTTAAATGCAAAAGTGTACCTACATAACGACTTATGTCTGTGCATGTTTGTGAATGTTTCTTATTTCTCACGCTCAAACGGCTGAACATATTTCGATGAAACTTGGTACCCGGGTAGAATAGCAAAGGGTAGGATATATTTTATCCCGAGAATATGTTACCTTAAGATAATTTTCTATTATCGCACGTGTGAAACCGGTGACAGCAACCAGTTTCATACATTATTGACAATGCAACTAACTCAGAGTTAAATAATAACCCAACCAAACTGGGGCCTAAAGATAATTACTTCTTCTTCTTGTCGTGTTTTGTCCGACCAATATTTAGTCACCTGGACAGCTCTATCGTTGGCCTCGCATAGTTCGTTGAAGGATAATTATTACTCAAGCTGTGGGATTGTTTGAAAGGGTTAGTGTCCGTGAAACACAAAGTGAAAGAACAGAAGTGGGTTTTGATAAGTATAACTGTGGCACTACCTCTCTATCAGCCGAGAAACTTCACCGATCGCATCACTGCTTACCATTAGGTGGGATCGCAGTCAAGCACTAGTTTATATTATTTACAAAGAACGCTTGCTAATTTAAACATTGAAATACGATCGCAAAAGATCTGCGATTTCATAAAAAGCAGCTCAGCATATCAGTCAGAAGAAAATCAGAATAAAAAATAATAAAATGTAGGGTTAAGTACATACTTAACCCTACATTTTTGTAAGTTATTTAAGTGGAATTTCTTGAACATATGTACGTAATATCATTCCAAAAAACAATTATAGCATGTAAGTTATTTTCAAATAAATATTCATTTTTATGGAAATTAAATAGTCTTATGGAAATTCATTGTTTGTGAAATGGAGAAAACAAAAAAAAAATAACTACTTGACCGTGACATTTACATTTTCAATAATGTAGTTAAGTTACTATGAAGTAGACATGGTGCAGTGTTTGAGTGGTAGGCTGGTACGCTGTGTGTCTCAGGTATGATTCTCGCTTGTAGCTTTTTTCTTTTCTTTCTTCTCCTCTTTTTAGGGCGGAGCTGGAGGACATGTCAGACTTTTACTGACTAAAACCCACTTCTATGTTCCTTTTTTGCCTTACGTTCCAGGACTTGCGTTTTCCTTTCTTTAGCGAAGCCATAGCCCCTGTAGGCTTGCTGTGCCCCTATGGTTTTGCTAACATCCCTTTGATGCGCGCGTAAAACACTACGCGCCGTCGATGAGTCGGGCTCGGTTTGAACAGTTATCGGACGGCCGGACAGCTAGCTACGCTACGCTATGTCCTACAGACAGATGTGCAGTGTCTAGGTGTCTTAAGCCGGGTATCCACTTAGGTTCGCCGTGGTTTACGAACGCCGTGTGCTCCGCGAACGTGAACGTTTACAGTGTACACACTTACACGCTCGCATCCACGAACAAACTGCGCTCCCCTTTGAGATCGCGCAAAAAACCGCTTCCCGAGCGCTCCGCCGTGCTCCGATCGTGCTCCAGTCGCGCTCGCGATCACGACGTATCCATTATGTTTGGTTTGCGGAGCGTGCGCGTTCGCAAACCACGGCGAACCTAAGTGGATACCCGGCTTTATGTATATGAGTTTACGTGTTTCTAAACACACTCATGGTACAAAAGTAATTATCTTCATATTACGCGATAAAGACACGAAAATTATCTTTCTAAATACTTTAGAAACGAAGTGGAAAATTAGTCAAATCAGTGTCTACGGATCCAAATATTAAAACATCATCTTCAATTATTATAAAATAAAAGAAAATGTCTGATTACGCTTCGTAAAAATCACTTTGAAACGTTTCCTGAATTTTTTCACCCCCGTGATCTGATCAAAACGTGTCGGATCTTATTATTTATTCAAAAAACATTTTCCTTTGATTCTAACGTTAAATCATCATGAAGCTATTCGTGCTTAGAGGTAGGGCTGTCCGAATTGCATGAAAGAACCTATTTTGCATTTTTTTTTAATGTTGAAAAAGGAGTTGTGTGTTTTTTTAAATACATGCTGCTGGCAGGTACTATACAAAATTGTACTAAAGAAATAAGCTTACTGAAAAAAGTATTCTATTTGCTGCTCCCAGGACATGTTCCTTTGTTCCATCCGTGTGTCAATTTCATCCAATTCCATTCAACCGTTAAGAATTAACAAACCTACAGAGAGAAACCACACACAGTCACAAACTTTCGCCTTTGTTATATTAGTGCGATCACTATAATAATATGCAGACTTTTGACCTCGATTTAGATTAATTCTCTTTGGATAAATAAGTTATGGAAAAATATTTCAATCATGGAATACCATGTCTAGACACAACATCCTTTTTAACAGACAGACTTATCACGTGATGGTAAGCGATGATGAGGTCTACGATGAAGCACAAATGCCTAGAATATGCTGAATAGTTTAATTACTTCTAGGCACTCTATTGACTCAAATACCCCTAGGTGATAACTACAAATCAAGAAACAAATTTTGGCACAAAACATTACTCCTTAGCCGTACGCAAAATAAGCCGAAACTACTGAGAATAAGAGTGTGATATTTTATACTAGGTTTACTTTTATGATGTAAATGAACACTAAAAGAGCATTCTACAACATTCACTCCCTAAGTTAGTCCAAAGTTTGTTGGAGAAACCAACTTGGCAGAATCTAGCAATAATAATCGTTTCTTACTGATATATGAATATTCTGAAGTTGAGGTTAGACAAAAACAAAACAATAAGCTAAGATGATAATAATATTTTTTCTTCACCGTTTTTCTGCCACACGAACCCCTTTCCTATAGTTTCCCAACTTTACCGACACATGACATTATTTCAATTATTCTAAATCAAGTTTGGCGTAACGCCTTTCTGGCAGCCCTATTCTATTCGAAATCGGGGCGTATTCCAATAAGCCGAGTCGTTGATACCCTGTTGCTACTATTTGCATTCATCACAGAGTCTTATGGTACAAATACCACGAGATACCGAATTCTGATGGAAAATATAAATAATGTTTGTTAACGAAAAGAGTATTGTTTGTATTTACATTGTTTGAAATCCTTTTGTCAATGAGGCAACGACTTTTGGGAAATTGAGGTTTGTTTTGCTATGTTTATTTGTTTGTAGTAGGTGGGTGTTATTAGTTTTTTTGTTAAAATATTAAGGTTTGTTTAAGGTAATACGTGCTTTTATATTTTTAGTCTATTAATATTTAATCTTTACTTATTTTCTTTAATTATTGGGTTGTAGAGGTCAAATAGACAGTAACAAATAAAGTACTGATCTGGATCTAGGTGCAATCTTTTTTTTTTTAAAATCTTATCGCATAGCGCCGTATCGCAGGCCCGAAGATCTATCTGTAGAAATTACAAATAGGTAGGTTTGTTCCGTGCGGATATCGAACCCGCAACCCTCCGCGCAGCAGTCAATCGCTCATTCACTGCCCTAAGCATAGAGTCGTTTCGACTGAAAGTTTATTCTCCCTTAGTTAGTTCATGAAACCCCGACCGGTCCTATGAGGCTGCGCTGTTATTGTTTCACTATTGTGTCTCGTTTTGTGGGTATATGATAGGTTAAGACGACGCTAATCAGATTGATTGAAAGAAGTATCCCAATATTTATCTATTTAAACTTTATGTAAGTACATATGTTGGCGAACTTAAAATAAAACAAGGCAATCTCTACCAGCCAACCTTTGGGTTAAATAGACAACGCTAATGCAAATAAAATATTATTATTATTATTAACATTGTGATAGTTGTGCACAATAAATAAATAACAGATATTTCAAACCTTACTACCAGCCTATCATTTCCAATACAACCTTACTAATTTTAGCAGTTCCATTCGCACATATACCAAGTCAATAAGAGAGGAAAAACGAACCAGAGTCCGTGCTCACACAAACGTTATCCGGAAAGCAAACACAAATAATTGGGTAACGAGATAAAATTTCACAAAGACGCGAACTGTGGAGGAAAAGATATCCCACGTTTCATCTGTCAAGCACAGCCACACACATGGACATGGACTGCAGTAGCCAATCTGGAAATCTCTCTCTCGAACTAATTGCGGGCTCAGGTTGGCTGTTGTAGAGACAATCTAACCCAATGGGGTTTCCTTCACCATCATCATCATCATCATTTCAGCCAAAAGACGTTCACTGGTGGACCCTCTGACCTGTCCTGTGCGTCTCGCATCCATCGAATTCCCGTGACCCTCGCCAGGTCGTCGGTCCACCTGGGAGGTCTTCCAACGCTGCGTCTTCCGGTACGTGTCCGCCACTGTAGAACCTTCCGTTCCCATCGACCATCTTTTCAATGTGCCCTGCCCACTGCCACTTAAGTTTGGCGATTCTTCGGGCTATGTCGGTAACCTTAGTATCCAAATAGTACTACCAACCTATCATTTTCAATACAACTTTACTAGTTTTAGCAGCTCCATTCGCACATATACCAAGTCAATAAGAGAGGAAAAACGAACCAGAGTCCGTGCTCACACATACGCTATCCGGAAAGCAAACACAAATAACTGTGTAACGAGATAAAATTTCACATTTAATATCACAACTCGCGTTGATAACAACGGGTTAACAAAACAAGATAAAACAACAGTTTATTTGCTCTTCTCAGAATTATACGTATTAGTTTCCGTGTTTCGTTTTAATATGTGTGATTATAGTGAGTGATAGAGGCCTGTTGAAATGTTTTAGTTAATCCTTGATTTGTTTATGGCTCTTAAACAAAAAAAAAATTAAGTAAACGGATTTACTTAATCATTTTTTTAAAAGAGTATGGAGTTTCTTGACTAGTGTACACCACGGAATTAATATATTAACTCCGTGCTCTACACTGTCCTTACATAATAGTATCTGTTAATATTGAAGGTAATCATTATAGAAATATTGCAAACTCAATATTTTTATAAAAGAGTATCCTTTTCTTGCCATTTACTACCAATTGGAACCGTGCACTACCTTCTGAGGTTTAAAAGTGCCCATGTAGACCTATGTGAAATAAAAACGTTTTAATTTGATTGATTTGGATCTAATAAGTGTCAGTGGCGTAAGTATAGCATCTGAGACCCGTAGCAAAGGCGGATGGAAATCCTGAACCCACTTTCCAATAGCTGTATATGTGAGATACCTCGTGTATTTTTGAGCTGAATAAATGTTACTATGGCACTAAGTTCCAAATCTTAATCCTGTGTGCTAACTTAGGACTAAAATATCGGAGATCGTTCGCCATGTAATAGTAGAAAATTATCCCAAGGGAACATATTCTTGGGATAAAAATTATCCTATGTGATAGCTCACATACTTTCACACGGGCGAAGCCGCTGGTAGTAGCTAGTTATACTTTAATGTGATAATTTGTATCGCATTTAAAGAATGCACGTTTTGTTTCTTTCAAAAAACAATATGCAACTTTTGAAACGTTATTTCCGGATTTTTCACACAAACAAAGTTATTTGCAAATATAGCGTGCAAATATGTACGAAGTCGAAAATTTAAAATTCCGCAGTCAAATTGAAAATTTCGTCGAGTGTTGGAAGCTCTATTATTTTAGAGAAAAAGTTAGGTGGTTCTAAAAATACTCTTCCACTGTGACTCAGAATGAAAAAGGTAAATTATAAATAAAAAATATATTCTGGATTTTTGTAAAGGGTTAAATATGTGTGGACTTCAACAGCTTCGCTAGCGTGAGAGCGGAAAACTATCCCATTGGGACATACCCCCGAAATAAAATATATCGTATGTGCTACTCCAGAATATGATCTACCGTTTGAGAGTAGAGTAACAGCTATACACACTGCAAATACGAGTACATACAATAATTCTCCTTTATGATATTTTTGTCCCATCAGAGTGCTTAAAGTCACACAAAAAGCAATAGAGAGGGCTATGCTCGGAGTTTCCTTGTGTGATCGCATTAAGAATGGAGATATCCGCAGAAGCAGTAAGGTTACCACTACTGTGACATAGCTCGTACAACAGATGGTCGAGTATTCACTCTACAGGGTTTTAACCCCGTAGGTACTGAAAAAATACAGTGTTGGAAGACCTCCCACAAAGTGGATGGAAGTCCTGGTGACGATCGCAGGAATCCTAAGAATGCAAGACGCACAGGACCGGTCATTGTGGTGATACTTGGGGAGGCCTACGAGTATGTCCAACAGTATAAGTCTTTCGAATGAAATCATAAAGATGATGACCATATTTTTTAAATGATGTGTACCATTAATACATATTAAATCTCTGCCATCCCCTAAAAGAGATACAGACGAGTCATGATATTACGTCAAACATTCTAAATCAAATTAATACCGAGGGAAAATGTTGTTTCAGACAGTAAACACCAAATTTAAGGCTTATAACTGTTATAATAACTGTTTTTATCTAAACAGTACATCTTGTTTAATATTCATGAAATGTTTACAGTTTACCAGATTTAGGGCCTATTTCACCACCTATGATTAAGTTTCGAGTATCTTACTTGACAGATAATTTCATACAAATTCTGTCAAATTTTTGAATTTATTCAGTGAGTAGTGCCTACTCGGACATTGTGAAACAGGCCCTTAAACAGACATGAAAATATAATATTTATTGTGCATTTATTTACCTCGGAATTCGAGGTCCTGGACTTTTGAGAGGCATGCGACGGGCCGAAGCCAACTCTCAGAGGCGCTTAGGCCAATTTTAATCGAAATTGATACCAACCGATGATTATTTCTGTACGCGCTGTGCGAGTGCATCGAAGGAAAACCATCGGTTAGTTTTTGGACTCTTAAGTGGACTGGTTACCAGAAACTATGTTAAAATTATGGCCTCTGCCTGAACTTTGTAATTAATATACATACATCGATAAAAAGATAGGGTGACTTACACACTCAATAAATGGGCCCCAACAACACGGCACCTTACTCGATTATACTATACATCCTTCTCCCGAGCACCTGCCATTTTTTTTTATGGTTATAAACTAGCGCTTGACTGCGATCTCTCCTGATGGTAACCAGTGATGCAATCGTCGATGGTGAGGCGCACTAGTTTATTAAGAGAATTTTTGCTTTCATAAGCATGAAGGAATTTTGGTTTGTTGAAATGGTCACCCATCATCATCATCTGCCTAGCCTTTTCCCAACTATATTGGGGTCGGCTTCCAGTCAAGCCGGATTTAGCTGAATACCAGTATTTTACGAGGAGCGGCTGCCTACCAGACCTCCACAACCCATTAACTGGGGTAACACGGTACTTCATGGCAAGACTGGAGTTAGATTTACTGGCTTCTGACTATCCGTAACGACTGCCAAAGATCTCCAAATGACAGCCGGGACCAACGGCTTAACGTGCTTTCCGAGGCACGGAGGAAACTCGTTATGTTAAGATGGTCACCCATCCACAGACCAACCTAGGCAAGCGTGGCTTAACCTTGAAGATCGACCTGTGCGGCTGTTATTATTTAGCCACGAGCCGGCAAATGGTCACCCATCCACAGGGTTAACCTTACGGATCGACACGGGCTAAAAAAGAAAATTACACAAAACAAACCTTATTATTTTCTTGCGTTCCCTCTGAAAAAACAGACGCTACATATTTTCTTGCATTCTGTCTCAACAAACCTATGCTATGTATGGTTATACTACACTGCGTGTTGGTTTTTAAAATGGAGTCGCTAGCGTAGCATTCCCGCGTAGTTCTAGTAACTCAATTTGTTTGTAACTCGATAGAGATGCAGACTTATTGCTAATAATGTCATTAGGACGTATTATTACTGCGCTGTGCACTGTAATTACGTGGGGGACACTTTTATTCTATTAGTCTAGAGTTTATTTTTAATTTTATTTGTTTTATTTTTGCTGTGGAGTGTAAAGTTTGCTTGTTTTTTTATTTAAAAGTAGTTGAATATAAAGTTACGTATAAATCTAAGACTTTACGGTTACCTCAATAAGTTTAGGGCTAAGTAATAAACATCAACACGAGTTAATCCAAGGTTAAGCAACGGTAGCCGATGTCAGTACCTATTACGATGGGTGACCAACCAAACATTATTGAGATTTCTCCGTGTCTCGGAAAGCACGTTTTTCAGAGATCAAAAAATCTGACCTCCGCCAAGCCGTTTCGTGGTAAGTATACAATTACTGCTGGGTCGTCATCAGTACCTAAGTATCTACGCAAGCACACACAGAATTTATTGAAATAATTGTTTCATTGTTTTATGTTGTTTTTGTTGCTTGTGTGTGGTTTGTGGTGTTGTTAATAATTATTGTTTGTTGTTTTTGTGAAATAATTTTTAGTGAATTATTTTAGAAGCAAAAAGTTATCTACTTTACGTAAAATATTTAAATAGATAAACTCGATTTAGTAGCTGATTCTAAACATATTTTTTTCAGGAAGTGCACTCATTAAGTTACATGTTGTATAAGTATATTTATATGCTACAATATCCCGCGTGAAATAAGAAAATATAGACCCTATATCACTCAGTTATAAAGTAGGCATCCATTAGCAAAAGTATTAGTCAATGCAATAGTTTTTGAGTAGTTATTTATTACAAACATAAATACAAAAATCTTTCCTCTCTGTAGCATTACTGGCTTCTGCCAGTAGGTTCATACGCGTGGAAGCGGAAAATATATAGCCTATGTCACTCAGAGATAAAGTAGCGTTCTACTGGTGAAAAGTTTTTTTAAAATAGTTTCGGTATTTTTTTAGTAGGAGCTCGTGGCTAGATAATAACAGCCGCATAGGTCGATCTTCAAGGTTAAGCAACGCTTGCCTAGGTTGGTCTGTGGATGGGTGACCATCTTAACAGACCGAGTTTCCTCCGTGCCTCGGAAAGTACGTTAAGCCATAGGTGCCGGTTGTCATTTGTAGATCTTTGGCAGTCGTTACGGATAGTCAGAAGCCAGTAAATCTGACTCCAGTATTGCCAGTTAATGGGTAGTGGAGGTCAGGTAGGCAGCCAGCCGCTCCTCGTAAAAATACACCAGTATTCAGCTAAATCCGGCTTGACTGGAAGCCGACCCCAATATAGTTGGGAAAAAGGCTAGGCAGATGATGATGACTTTTGAACTTTCACATAAGTAATTTCAGAAGTAACGATCTCCAAAAGTACCTTTACCAACGTCAAATTTTGACGTCAATACACCAACCTACCTCATTAAAAAATAATAGCTAATTTAGGAAAACGCCTGTTTCTTTCCACTTTTCATCAAACAAGCTACGACCTCTTACCTTTGAAACTAAACAAGTAACATTGGACTTAATAAATCAGGTAATTATATTCAAATTCTTTGACAAAAAATTAAACAATAAGACCTTTGAACTGTACAAAATGTCCTTTGTGAAAAATATAAAAGGAATTTCGGAAACATGGAAGCTTTTTACATGCATTGTACGGTATTATTTAGTTTGGAGTTCTAAGTCAAGTCAAGTCAAAATCTTTTTATTTCACATAGGCCTACATGGGCACTTATAAGACGTTAGAAGCTAGTGCACGGTTCCAATTGGTCGTTTCCTTTGGAGAAGAACCGGCAAGAAACTCCATGGTTACTCTTTTCAAAAAGCTATTGGGTCTACAATACTTCCATATTACAACACAGACACATGCGAGGACAGTGTAGACCAGTCAATAATGTACCCAAAAGCATAATAAAAATAAAATTAATTTCTAACCTAGGTGAACCTTGGTAAGGTTATTTTCATATTTATGGACTAGCTTCTGACAGCGCTTTCACTCGCGTGAAATAGGTTTCTCCATATAAACTTTGGGCTCCCGTTTCAATCTTCTTCATCATCATCTGCCTAGCCTATTCCCAACTATATTGGGGTCGGCTTCCAGTCAAGCCGGATTTAGCTGAATACCAGTATTTTACGAGGAGCGAAAAAAAATCCTCTCTTAGTTCGGCTAACTGATTTGTATATCAACGCTTGTGCGTTCTCGTTCGTACTCCTTTTTTTACCATGTGGGGACGAAAATACACAAATGAGAACACTGACACAAAAAAAAACAATCGTCCCATAAAATGTACGCTTATTTCGTCAAAATGTATGGAACAGCAGATTTTTAGATTTTGTTTATTGTACGAGTTCTTTAGAGTTTTTTATTTTGTGTAAATATATATTTGTAATGTTAGTAGGTTCTTAATCTGTAAATAAACAGTCTAATCTTGTACGAGTTGCACTATTTTTTTTAGCGGTCATTACTTCCATCTGCCTAGCCTTTTCCGAACTATATTGGAGTCGGCTTCCAGTCAAGCCGGATTTAGCTGAATACTAGTATTTTACGAGGAGCGGCTGTCTACCAGACCTCCACAACCCATTAACTGGGGTAACACGGTACTTTATGGCAAGACAGATGGAGTCAGATTTACTGGCGTCTGACTATCCATAACGACTGCCAAAGATCTACAAATGACAGCCGGGACCAACGGCTTAACGTGCTTTCCGAGGCACGGAGGAAACTCGGTATGTTAAGATGGTGACCCATCCACAGACCAACCTAGGCAAGCGTTGCTTAACCTTGAAGATCGACCTGTGCGGCTGTTATTATCTAGCCACGAGCTTCTCATTCCTCTTTTTAGCGGTCATTACTTATTTGGCGTGAAATGTCGCCCCCGGTCGATTTCCAGTTTAACTGGGTTTCAATATATTACATGAAGCCAAGCTGCCTGTATGACCCATTCCAACGCCATAAAAATAAGTTATGGACTTCGCAAACTTACCCATGTAGACACACCTTTACAAAACACATCACTAAAAAGATAAAACATAGCACTAGACTGCGATACACATGTTACCTCCATGTATAGTGTACCGAACATAAAGCGGAACAAAGTAAAAAAGCTCTTATCGCTGTTGTAATATAGTTCGTTGTCGCTTGAATGGAGTTGTGAAAAGCTGAGATAGTTACACACGGGTAGGGTGACAAGACTTTTTGTTTTTATTTGTTTGTTATTTATGATTGTTATCGTGTTTTTTGATGCGTCACTGTTCATTTTAATCACATTAGTTTGAATTGTAGTAACGAGGGTTTATTTAGAAATGTTTTCAAAGTAAAGTAATGATTCTCGTCAAACATAATTATTTTTATTAAACCTTAATAACCTACCATATTTTTATTTAACCTTAATTAACTCCCAAAAATTTTAAAGTTTTGCGTATGTTTTTTTAGTTCAACTCACGATAACAGGTTTTAATTTAGTTTGATGTTAGTCAAGCAATCATATTTATATTGTAAAGTCGATTATAAACCCAAAATGTTGTATTTGATTTGTAAGTAATGATGTGTATGAGATAGTGTGTCTATATCGTTATCCTTTACGAACAAACCGCAAACTAGATTTGGATTATACCTACCTATATAGCACATGAAGCAATTTCTACCTAACCGAGTTGTAATAGCAGGGAACAGAGCTATATATTCCCTTGAGGTAGTTTTCTATTTTCAATCGGGTCAGGCCGCCGTCTGAAGCTTAATACTATTTTAAACTACTTTTTTAAACGATGTCGTAGGTATTTCATTAAGTAAATTGTATCGTCTACTGTAAGTGGCAAACTTAGATTAAACAATATCTAAACTAGCTCCTAAATTTGAATTCGTTTAATAAAAGATGTATAGAAATAATATTTTCATAATATTTTTAAAATACTTTAACTTATGCTTGACTGCGATCCCATCTGATGGTAAGCAGTGATGCAATCGTATAAATTGGCGAGTGCCCGCCGTACGAGAATGTCGGGTTGTCCGATGGTAGACTAACGATGGCAGAATCAAGTCATGTAATTCGCACGCATACTCTCCAAAATGCATCCTATAGAATACTGAAAGACTGGCTCCCCCATTTCTTGTCCAGACAATCTATGTCCATTCCAGGTTGCCTGGAAGTGATCGCAGAATGCGATAAGGCCGCCCATTGTATGTGTTTTAGTTTTCTTTTGTCATAATATGTAATGGTGTACAATAAAGTGTATGATAAATAAATACCCTACCCTGTGGTCCAGGCTTTGCATATTGGACTAAACCAAATCTAGATCACCAATTAGTTTCTTCGCACGCCTCTTCACCGAATCCAAAAGTCTATCCCAAAAGTGGGACCATACCTATTTGTCTCCTCATGTAATATGCCTAAAGTCCTACATCTAATCCTAGAAACACTAACACATAAACCAGTGACAAATGCCTAAGATTTAGTAACAGCGAGTGTCTTAAATCAAGTGCTGTCGAGTAACAAGGGAAACTACTTACCTTGATTGATCCAAACGTTGTTGTACAATGTACCCAGCGTTCTGGATTGGATGGATAAAAGTGATTATATCGCGAATCTGAACAAATTTAATACTCACGAAACATAAGGGCTATTTAGTTATAATTGTGACATTGAGCGTTGGTTGGATTTGCAATATTATTATTTTCATCGTATCTCGGAATGCAATGTATCGCTGTGACAAATGGCGATTTATAATTAGAAAGTATTTATTAATATTTACCTCACTCGTGGCTAGATAATAACAGCCGCACAGGTCGATCTTCAAGGTTAAGCAACGCTTGCCTAGGTTGGTCTGTGGATGGGTGACCATCTTAACATAACGAGTTTCCTCCGTGCCTCGGAAAGCACGTTAAGCCGTTGGTCCCGGCTGTCATTTGTAGATCTTTGGCAGTCGTTACGGATAGTCAGAAGCCAGTAAAATCTGACTCCAGTCTTGCCATGAAGTACCGTATTACACCAGTTAATGCGTTGTGGAGGTCTGGTAGGCAGCCGCACCTCGTAAAATACTGGTACTCATTTGAATCCGGCTTGACTGGAAGCCGACCCCAATATAGTTGGGAAAAGGCTAGGCAGATGTACCTCACTAAAATTGTATAAACGTAAACCATAGACGTTGAAGAAGACTGTAGGAGTGGGCTTGTGGATGGCGAGCAAAGGGTAGCTCGCTGTCCAACATTCTAGTAACCGTCTAGATTGAGCCTGAGTCGTTGATAGTAGTACCGTTGCATAATGCCTCAAAGGGATGTCAGGACAATTATAGGGGCCTAGCAGGGACGAAGCTTTCTAGGGCTTTAAATGATAAATTATATTTATTTTGTAACTAGGTTTTTAAAAACTATTTTCCACGTAATTTTTTTTTTCGTTATTTTGTACTAGATGAGGTCGGTGTTTCCTAACTGACTACTCTGAGAAGAAACACCGAAACAAACTCAGGGCTCATAGGTTCACTTTAGGACACGTAGTCGTATCATTACACTAGTGAGATCTTCGTGATCAACTCCGTAATGATACAATGTATCTTCTCACTTTGTCTGTCTTCATCTTTTAACGTTTGAATCCCCAACCGGTCCTATGAGACCGCGCTGTTATTGTTTTACTATTGTGTCTCGTTTCGCGGGTATCTGAGTAATTAACTGACCTGATGATGAAGCCGGAGGGCAAGAAGAGGACCTCCGTAATAACAATACGTCCTAGCCATGTTACTGCTTATTGGAATTTTTATGACAAGATGCACTCCGGTTATAAACCGGTTTAATGGCTATATTTTATAGGTACCTTACTATAAACCTTGCATACTATTAAAGTTTAGCTGCTGGGGTACCACAACTGGGAAGTGGAAAATAAAAAGCTCTTGACAATAAAAAACAACAGATTTCTATACAAAAAAGAACTGGACAAATGCAAATCTGAATCGATCACCGAGGATCCGTACTAACTTACAAATATAAATAGTTTTATTCCCAAAACGGGTTTCGAAAATTTATTCCGAATAGCAAAGAAGGGACTTCATTAATTTTGTGATGTAACTACGAAGGATCTAGGACCTAGATCCTGAAATTAGACCTAGATTCTAGGTCGACGAAAAGTATCCTAGAGGTTTTGATTTCCGTACAACTGTCAAAACATACGGCATAAACAAACTATAAACACTGTTTTTTAGATTGCTTCGACTGAGACGTTTAATTTTGTCACTGCTTCAAAAGGTAGCAGACTTAAGCTTAATACCTCCACATGTCCCCGAAAAAAGGGTCTTGACAGACGCAAAGTGATGAGGATTCCGTTTTTGCTAACTGAGGTATGGAACCCTAAAAAATACGGAAATGATTTAACAAAGACTTCCAAAATGAAATTAAAGTTATTTCACAGTTTTTATTATGTTTTAAATTAACATAACTTCCCTTTGTTTTCTCTTCTACGTTTTTGACTTGTTGTTAGATAATGTCTTAAGCATTTCGTCGGAAGTTTTAATTAAAACATTCTAAGAATTAAAAAAAAACTTTTATTTACCTAAGAACTGTCCCAAAAGTTCCCAGTCCCATGGTGAACCTACACTGAAACGATTTGCGCTGTCATTGTCAGTCATTACACTCGTCGAGAGTCGTTCCGACGGACTTTTGAAGTCGGGACTTCTATTATCTCCATTGCAGTGTTACTCTGAAAATGTCATTTTTGTTACGACACTTTTACTTGATATTTTGTTAAAATTAAGCCAACAGCCTCTCATGAAGCTCTCATGGTTGAGATTGTGAGTTTAAAACTGGGCAAGCACCAATTCATATTATGTAAACTTATCTAGGACTAGCTTCCGCCCGCGGCTTCGCCCGCGTGGTGTGTTGATAAAAAGTAGCCTATAGCAAAAATAACAAAATCGAAGAATAAATAAGATTACGTTTCAATTTTTTTTTTGACCTGGATAAAAAGTAGCCTATATGTTAATCCAGGGTATAACCTATCTACATACCAAATTACAACCAAATCGGTCCAGCCGTTTTTGCGTGAAAGAGTAACAAACATCCATACATACATCCATACTTACAAACTTTCGCCTTTATAATAGTAGTAGGATAGAACTTAACTGACATCTCGTGCCTCGGAAAGCACGTAAAGTTGATGGTCTTGGTTGTCTTCGTTATAGATAGTCAGAAGCCAGAAAATATAACACCAATCTTTTTATTATATTTTTTATTAATAGTTTTGGGGTTTTTATCCACAAGGATACGTCAACCCCATTAAAAACCCATCGTGTTAACTGTATCGTGTTGCCCTATATAATTACAGCGTTGTGGAAGTATAATAATAGTATATGTAGTAATAATAGTACAGCAGTAGTGGCCTAGTGGTAATGGCCCCAACTTAAGAGTTGTAGGTCGCGGGATCAAACCCAGCCAGGGGCATTACTTTGTGTACTTTATTTCATCACCACTGCTCACAAAACGGTGAAGGAAAACATCGAGAGGAAACCGGCATGTCTTAAAACCAAAACTTTCGAAGACTTGTCACAGCCACTAATCCGCACTGGGTCTGCGTGGTGGATTGCGGCCTTTTCCCTCTCCCAGAGAGGATGTCTGAGTCCCAGCAGTGGGAACATTACAAGGCTAATAATGCTAAAACGATGCTACAAATGCCAGTTTACAAAAAAAAAGATATTCTATTCTATTATTCATCATCTACCTAGCCTTTTCCCAACTATATTGGGGTCGGCTTCCAGTCAAGCCGGATTTAGCGGAATACCAGTATTTATTCTATTCTATTATTCTGTTTTTCAAATGAAAGTCAAACTCACATTTGACCGGCTCCTATCATATCATGTTTTCTCGGTGTTTCATATCACGTAATTGACCAATGACTACAAAATTGGACTATAAATGAAAATGGATTCGGGAAACTGTTCAATGGCGAATAGATAGTAGTTTCGTGGAAATTATATTTTGTACGTAATAGCATTTTGTGGTAGACCAGAGGAGGTACGAATGGGTTGTGGTAAGTTTTAGGATTGCGCTTCTCGAAGGACCAGATTAGCGTTGTATAAGTTTAGCGGGAAAATAATTTTTACGTTGGATAATATATTGGACGACACAGAAATTGAGCAAAAGGAAGTAGGTATGGGAAGAGTATTGTGACTTACTTGGGAGATCTGGAAGCCAGGTTGATGCACGGACTGCCGGGTGGATGACGACACTCACACGTGCTCTCGGAGGGTCTCACTCGCGATTAACAGATCGGTTATATTTTGCGTCACTGTGTCTTTGTGTCGGCCAACACGTTATTTAGGAGGTTTATGGTTCAGCGATTAGATATTAGATCACCGCGGCGCCGCGGGTTTCCTGGATCAGCGGGTTACTAGCGGTGGTGTTGCGCGGATGGAGTCTTGAAGCAGAAGAGAGCGGTCAACCAAAAAAGATGGCGACCTTTCTTTGCAGCGGTAGGCGGAAATGTTCCTGATTGGCTTAGCGGCGAACAAGCTTTCTCATTCGCCGGCATGGGATTTGAGGATATGGGAAGTTGGAGTATGATTGGCTCAATACTGTCGTCCAATATGAAGGATTATAATGTGTGAGATGCGTTTGGATACATGATACAAAAAAAATGTTTATAGGGCTAGCTTGCGTAAGCATTCTGCCCGGCTTTCGAGGATATGAAGTATACTCAAAAAGTAAGGAGTCAAATTAAAGCGGATTGAAATTAAATTAACTTGGACAAAAGAGAAAAATTATAATGAAAATATGTGAACTACAGCTAAATTAGATGTTTAATTACGCGGTGGTATTATTGAGAAGGTAAAGGACATAGTTTAACAACGGGTCTTTTGAAAGAGCCACTGCATGTCTTCACCATGGCGACGCGAGTTATCCCATCCTTGCCGGGAAAAATCTCGGTGATTATGCCCATTGGCCAACGTAGAGGAGGGACATCATCCTGATGCATGAGAACCACTGTACCAATCTTAATATTGTCGGCGGCATTCAACCATTTTTGCCTAACTTGCAAGTTATGTAAGTATTCTAAACGCCACCTTCTCCAAAAGCTACAAACCATTTGGTCAAGCAATTTTTTGCGGCAAGTTAGAGGTTTCGTCGTTTCGGGAACGTTCACGACAGGCAACGTAGTTAACGGAGAAGCCATTATAAAATGAGCGGGAGTAAGCGGTTCTGGGTACGGATCCTCACTCAGGACACAGAGCGGTCTGGAATTTAGAACTGCCTCAATTTCAGTGAGAACAGTCGAAAGCTCCTCATAAGTAAGAAGTTGAGAGCCGATAACACGATATAAATGCGTTTTAGTAGATTTAATATTTGATTCCCACAGCCCTCCAAAGTGGGGGGCGCGGGGTGGAATCATTTTCCACTCTATGCGGTAGCGGTTAGCAAGTAGTTCTTGTAATTGAGCCTTGGCTCCAACGAAGTTTGTTCCGTTATCAGAATATAAATAAGAGACGGGGCCTCTGCGGGAAATGAATCTTTTAAAAGCTGAAATGAAGGTGTCCGCTGACACGTCGGTAACCAATTCAATATGAACTGCTTTGGTAACGAAACAAACGAATAAGCATATGTAAGCCTTCTGACCTCTTTGGCCTCTGCGTCGACATAAGGTTACTTTAATGGGACCAGCGTAATCCACACCAGTATGAACAAAAGCTTTAGTCTCTTGTACGCGGCAAGCGGGTAAATCAGCCATCTTTGGACTGGGGTGAGAAGGAGAAACTTTGAAACAAAAGTTACAAGCATGTACCCTTTGTCTGACGACACCTCTGGAAGAGATGATCCAATATTTTTGGCGTAACAGAGAGGTAAGAAGGTTTACACCGGCATGACAATGAATGCGATGATAATAGTCTATTAGAACATGTGTAAAGTTATCATGTTTAGGTAAAAGCGCGGGATGCTGAGCTTCATAAGGAAGGTTCGCATTTGACAACCTGCCACCAATTCTAATTATGTTATGCTCGTCTATAAATAGATCGAGTTTCTTAAACTGTGAGCGAAGTTTTTTATTTTTAATCTCGTCATAAATATCTAAAAAATGAAATTGTTGAATACAATGAATTAAATAAATTTCAGCGGCAACCAATTCACGGACAGTAATTGTCTTATGTGACTTGTCGTAAGGAATAATATGCAAAAATCTCAAAATGTATACAATTATGCGCAATATTTTATGTAACGATGTGAATTTTTGAGAAAGGCTATATATCAAGTTAAGTTCTGATACGGTAGATACTAATGTTAAAGATTTATTTTTAAACTCAGGCAATTGCTCGCTGCATGAGGAAACAAACGGAGTAATAGGCCACTCATCAGTTTGTCGCAGAAGCCATTCAGGGCCATGCCACCATAAATCATGGTTTAGTAACTGTTCGGGTAGAAGACCTCGAGACAGACAGTCACTAGGATTTTCTTTTCCGTTAATATGGTAAAAATGTTTAGGATCAAGATTTTCTTGACATTTAGCGACGCGGTTACTAACAAAAATGTTCCACTTGTGAGGTGAGGAATGAATCCATGAAAGTGTAATTGTAGAATCGGAAAAGGCAAATATTTTATTAATAGCGGTGCGAGAGCGGTAAGTGTCATAAACTAGTTTAATTAGTTTAGACAAAAGAACAGCGGCGCAAAGCTCTAGACGAGCCAGAGATACGACCTTAACAGGTGCAACTTTAGATTTAGCACACACCAAATTTACGTGTGTATTACCATTTGTGTCAGTGACATGTAAGTATATAACGCAGCCATACGCATTCAAGCTGGCGTCAGCAAAACCTACTATATTTGTCACGCAACCCATAGTAACGGCTACATGACGCGGCAATTTTAAAGAAGAAAGTAGAGGCAGTTGCTCTTTGAATTTTTGAAAGAGAAGTACGATAGAATCGGGCGGAGTTTCATCCCAATCTGTGTTTAATTTCCATAATTCTTTTATGAGTAATTTCGCGAATAAAACTACAGGAGCCACTAGACCGAGAACGTCCCACAGACGGGCAATAGTGGAAAGTATGACGCGTTTAGTACAACCTTTATCTAACTCAGATGTAGTAAAGGTGAAACAGTCCTCGGAAGGAATCCATTTGAGTCCAAGGATTTTTAAATTATCCCCGTCAGAGAAATTAATAGAAGAGCGGTTGGAGTGTGGAATAATCTCCAGTAATTCCGAGGAATTACTTGCCCATTTAGTAAGGTCAAAGCCCCCAGCTTTAAATAAGGCGATAAGTTCAGCGGAGAGAATCTTGGCTTCTTCTAGAGTAGGGGTCGAGTTAGCCAAGTCATCCATGTAAAGCTCATGAGAAGCGACAATGGATGCGCGCGGGAAGCGATGTTTTTCATCCTCTGAAAGCTGGCGCACAGTGCGCATGGCTAGAAAGGGACTGGGCTTGAGACCGAAGGCAACACGGTTAAATTTAAATTCGCGAACAGGTTCAGTAGTATTAAATCGAAACAATATTTTTTGATATTTTCGATGATCCTCAATAACCTTAATTCGAAGATACATCTGTTTTATGTCAGCTGTAACTGCAATAGGAAACAAACGGAAATTTAAAAGTAATAAAAATATGTCAGCCTGTAAATTCGGACCTGTATGCAGTAAGTCATTCAATGAAACGCCATTATGAGACTTAGCGCTCGCATCAAGGACAATGCGCACCTTAGTAGTTTGTTTATCATTCCTAATAACAGGGTGATGCGGTATGTAATATCCTATAGTCTGATCAACAGAACTAGGTGTAGTTTCAGTTAAATAATTTTGATCGATATACTCTTGGATTATTTCGTTATAACTAGCGCGCAAAGAAGGGTCGCGAAGCTTAGTTTTTTCCAAGTTAATTAAACGTCGATAAGCGACAGCATATGAATTTCCGAGTGATTCTGGATTTTTACAGAATGGTAAGGCAACACAGTACCTACCACTGGAGTCACGTGACACAGTAGAAGCGTACAGCTGTTCACATTCCCGTTCAGCGGGGCTCATAAAAGATTTTGAAGGTATTTCTTCGATATTCCAAAATTTATGCAAAGATTCGTCCAATGACAAAAAACAATGAGAATCATCTACTGTTAACGCGGTAGAAAAACATGAAGCGGTATTTAAATCGTCGAGACTGTTATTGTTATTATATAAACTAGAGGGTATCTCACCCATAATTATGTATCCAAATACGGTTTCAACAGCTGATGGCGCGGTAGGTGAGAGAATTCTGTTATGAAGTAATAAATACGGAAACAGTTTTGCCCCTAGAAGTAATTCAACCTCACCGGGCACGTGCCACAGGGGGTCGGCTAGCGGTAACTCGAATAAATGTTGCACAGCAGAGGTGTCAACCAAGTGAGATGGTAATTTATCAGTTATACAATCAATAACAAGAGCGGTTATTTTAAAGGAATTTGTTTTATTTTTTGCAGTAACTGTTATCTCCACGTAACCTATGATAGGCCGCGAAGAGGTTCCTACACCCTTTATAAATGAATTTGAAAGCGGTATAATATTTAATTGCAGTTTTTTACAACAGGCTGTAGTAATTATATTATTTTGCGAAGCGTTATCTATTAAGCACCTTACAGAAACGGATTTGTTATGTTTGTTATCAACATAGACTTGTGCTGTTGACAAAACAATCGTAGTACGTGGAGTTCTTATTCCTACGCGAGAACATGCACAAAGCGCCACCTGTTGTGACTGCGCGGAAGCGTCAGCTGATATCGATCGCTGCTGTGAAATTTGTTCCAAATGTAAAAGAGAATGATGTTTTTTGTTACATGTTCTACAGGTGTGTATAGATTTACACTGCGAGGCAGTGTGCGTTGTACTAAGGCAGTTTACACATCCACGTTTATTTTTAATAAAATCCAAACGCGAACCGGCCGATATTGTTTGAAAGTTTGGACAGGTATAAAGCTTCCAATGATCTTTGCTACTACAATACATACAAGTTTGGTTATTGTCACAAGCAACAAATGTATGTACTGTACTATCACGTGATTGGCTACGACAAGAATTATTTTTATTATTGTTGTTACTTATGGATGCGGTCCGAGTTAAAGTAGATCTATCTAATATTTTTACTTGCGATTTTATAAATTCAACGAAACCCTTATAAGTAGGAATCTCCACATCTCTCATATGCATCTCAAATGAATGTATGATAGCGGGATCTAACTTTTTTAAAGCTAAATTTAATAATATGAAATCCTTTAGGTCGTTAATTTTTAATTGTTCTAGTGCCGAAACAGACGCGTGAAAACTTTCAATAAAACTATTTAAAGAGGCGGAATTATTAATTGCGGGTTTGATATTTAAAATATTAGACATGTAGTGCGAGCCTAATGCTCGTTTATCTTGATACTTTTGAACCAAACTGTTCCAGATAGACGTATAATTATCCCCTGACGGAATAATTCCGGCGGTAATTTGCAATGCGTTTCCTTTTAGGTTACCTATTAAATATTGCACACGTTGAGAATCTGTAAGGTTTGAATTTTCATGGACATTTGATTTAAATGATTCATAAAAAACAGGCCAATTATCAATTCTACCATCAAAAAACGGAATCTGAATTGGTGGCAGCTTGACTGAGTACTTTGACTGCGAAGCGGTATCAGTAGAGGCTGAGTCCTTCAATGACCTTGAGGACTTCGCTTCAATAAGTGAGCGTATTCTCTCTACTCGCGTGTATACGCCGTCAAAAGATACTTGACTATTATAATCTATTTTATGATCAGGATTTATTTGTAAAGAATATGTATTTATTTTATCTATGTTAGACATAAACTCTTGACGAGTAACTGAGATTATTTGCGTGTCTGCCATAAACGTCTCAGCCGAACGTAGCTCAATACTAGTCGTATTTATTTTCTTTGATATTTCATACAATGACGATAAACGCTCAAAGATTGCTTGGTTTTTAGCTTGCAGTATTTTAACTTTTATTTGAAGATCTTCCATATTGGAGTAGTTCTAGTAACTATAGCGGACAAAATAATTTATGTTTATGTAGGTAGACTTCAAGAATATTTTATATTTTTTTTATTTAAGTAGCGGGTGAAAGAAAATTATTGCGGTTGAGTTTATGTTATAGGCAAGTTTGCCGAACTAACTCACGATAATTAGCGGTTTTAATAATTCCCTATGCTATTTCAATGCAACAGGCGAACTATTAAATTGGTACAGTAGTTCCCAATGATGTAGGTAGATACCTAGCGGGGAATGTAAGAACGATAGTATGCGTTCAATATGGCGGTTTTACGAATTCAGGTTAGATAAGTAGGTACCTATTTAACCTAAATCCTAGGTATGAGACCTATGAATGCTGATTCTATGAATCCGACTCGAATGGACCATTTTACTTATGGTAAGTTTTAGGATTGCGCTTCTCGAAGGACCAGATTAGCGTTGTATAAGTTTAGCGGGAAAATAATTTTTACGTTGGATAATATATTGGACGACACAGAAATTGAGCAAAAGGAAGTAGGTATGGGAAGAGTATTGTGACTTACTTGGGAGATCTGGAAGCCAGGTTGATGCACGGACTGCCGGGTGGATGACGACACTCACACGTGCTCTCGGAGGGTCTCACTCGCGATTAACAGATCGGTTATATTTTGCGTCACTGTGTCTTTGTGTCGGCCAACACGTTATTTAGGAGGTTTATGGTTCAGCGATTAGATATTAGATCACCGCGGCGCCGCGGGTTTCCTGGATCAGCGGGTTACTAGCGGTGGTGTTGCGCGGATGGAGTCTTGAAGCAGAAGAGAGCGGTCAACCAAAAAAGATGGCGACCTTTCTTTGCAGCGGTAGGCGGAAATGTTCCTGATTGGCTTAGCGGCGAACAAGCTTTCTCATTCGCCGGCATGGGATTTGAGGATATGGGAAGTTGGAGTATGATTGGCTCAATACTGTCGTCCAATATGAAGGATTATAATGTGTGAGATGCGTTTGGATACATGATACAAAAAAAATGTTTATAGGGCTAGCTTGCGTAAGCAGGTTGTGTATATTATTATTACACAGTTTCATGATGTAACATAGAATAAATCCTTGGGGAACTTAGTTTAAAGGTACAAAATATAAAACTTAAGTGATAATAGCATACATCAGGTGGGATCGCAGTCAAGCGCTATTTTATAACCATTAAAAAAAATAAAAAAATAAAATACCCACTGGAGGCCGCAAAATATTATGGAAAAATTAAAGTAAAATATCAAACTAGTAGCTGCTACCTGTGGCTTTACCTGCGTTATAATAGAAAATTGTCTCAAGGGAACATATTCCCGGAATACAAAGTATCGTATGAGCTATACCAGGACTTGGTCCGCCGAAGTACCATGTTTCATCGAAACCTGTTTAGCCGTTCGAAGGTGAAGCAGCAACAAACATATCTATATGTATGTTATCTTATTGTACACTCCAACAAACTTTCGCCATTTTATCTAATATATAATCTCGTGTACTTACTTCGAAACAGCTAGACCGATATTTTATGATTTTTTTTTCATATACATTTGGTCATTCTGAAAAGTTGTGGGCTATTTATTACGCTCCTACCCGAACCCTCCATTTTTCTTTGGATAATTTATTTGGTAGAACAATGTTTATGCGGTCAGCTAGTTTTTTTATAATATTACTGTGAAGTGTGATGAATTTTCAATACACTTGACTTGATTTGTGACACTGCGTTTCTTTTTTTTTCAGAAAGTGCGTGTTATCAAGACCGTTTGGTAGCAAGCGTGACAAGTCAAGCTGAAAGCCTGAAGTCTGAAGTAAGTCCATAGCGTAGCAACTATAGAACCTTACGGGATTGTTCGAAAAATTCAATGATCGATCCTGAATCGCTAAGGGCAACTGAAGAAATCTAGTTTTCAAGTAATGCCTTCTACCACACTAGGGTGGAGTAAAAGGGTGTGTCAGATTTTGTCCAACAAAAACCAACCTATTTTCCTTCAGTTGCCGTTTACGTATGCGTTTTAGGTTTATTTTTATGTTTTTTCCATTTACAAAATGTATTTTTAGCCCTTTAGCATACAATACCGTTCCAATTCCTCTGTGTCGACACTGTCACCGGCCCACGCTGAAAACCAGCGCCGTGGCCTCGTTGTACTACATATTTATGTTACATGTGGCCACGGCATTATGTTGGGTATTTTACGTGGACATGGCGCATATTTTTCCTACAAAATATTCATAGATTGCAAGCTAGTCCTAAGATTGCATTATTTCCTGTAAATGATTTGTTATTTTTCCTTTTACAAACTCGATCGCCTTTACAATATAAATATGATATTCTTATTCCACCTGGTGTTAATCCCAGCTATTGCCAGGGTCCGCCTTCCGACTGAACTTCCTCCAATTTGCCCGATTTTCGACATTCTTTTGATTTAGGCCATTGGCTCTCATGTCGGACTTGACGATGTCTAGCCAGCGCTTGCGGGGGCGACCAAGGGACCTAGTCAATACAATACAATACAATATAAGAGAAACCTATAGTATAGAGACAATAGGTTTCTCTTAGCTAAGCGCGCTCCATCTTCGACCGCATCGTCGCTTTCCATCAGGTAAGATAGCGGTCAAGCGCGAACCAATCAACAATAAAAAAAAATACGATCATACGATAACAACTAAAAATTAAATAACACTCCCTCAAACATAACACTCGCAAACTGTTTTTCAATACACCACTCCCTCTTTAAACAGTCATATAATCCATCTTAAAATACTTTACAAAGTCAACATGGTTGGCCAAACATATGGCGTCACAGACTTAAAGAATACGCAAACGGGATCACAGTGTGTATGCCTTTGAGTGCGGTTATTAAATTTACGCCAATTAAGAGATTTTCGAAGCTATTTTGGTAGTGTTTGTAAATGGATATGTGTTGTTTTTTGAGGTCGGTAATCTTCACACAATTACTTCTGGGGCGAATCAGACTTTTGCCAACTAACGCAAGTTTTCAATAAGCTATCTATCTACAGTTGCAGCTACTAAAGACTAATCAAATCTATCCTTTTGCCCTTACTAGCTTTCCTATAACCTACCGACGTAAAGCATTTCCAACCAAAGTTTCGGATGGTTAGATAGAACTTTATTATTTATCGAGGATAGCTATCTATCTATGAACTGCAGTAGGTTATTGAAAACGGGCGTTAAACTACACCAATGTCCGCTTAGTTGCCTTAAATTTGCATTCTAGGGTCACAAATATTCTTTTTACACTCTTTCGGCCCATTTTATTCATGAGAGAATGGGCCGTAGTTCACCACGCTGGCCCAGTGTGATAGATCATTTATAAAGAGTTGGTAGATGTCACACATTTTTATATTTTAAGTTCTAGTTTCTTCAATAAATCTGACTCCAGTCTTGCCATGAAGTACCGTGTTACCCCAGTTAATGGGTTGTGGAGGTCTGGTAAGCAGCCGCTCCTCGTAAAATACTGGTATTCAGCTAAATCCGGCTTGACTGGAAGCCGACCCCAATATAGTTGGGAAAAGGCTAGGTAGATGATGGTGAGTTCTAATTTGTTCACTATGTTTCCCTTCATTGTTTCAAGAGCAGTGGTGATAAAATAAATTACACAAAGTAAAGCATCTGCCTGGGTGACAGACGATAGCATGGACGATGTACACTTTGTAAATCGGGGTGGTTGCCACGGGTTGCTCTATACTATATTACTGGTTTTCGGCACTCAGTCATATGCAGACCCTTGCGCGTGGGCCATGGCTGCATGGCTGGGCATGGGCTTAATCCAATCAGCTCATCATAATCAACATCATCATCTCAGCCGAAAGACGTCCACTGCTGGACATAGGCCTCCCCCAAGCGTCACCACAGCGACCGATCCTGTGCGTCTCACATCCATCGGATTCCCGCGACCCTCGCCAGGTCGTCGGTCCACCTTGTGGGAGGCCTTCCAACGCTGCGTCTTCCGGTACGTGGCCGCAATTTAGAACCTTCCGTAAATCAGCTCACCTCTTCAAAAACTTATTAGGTTTCCCAGGCTTTTCAAGGCATCTCAAGGTGAGGACATTTTGGGATCCTAGGTACCATCAGCAGTGAAAATCACTTCTTTATTGATATAATATTAATGGCGTCTTTAAAATTAACTTTAGTAAATCACGCTTTTCTTGAGATTTTGAGAACCTAAAATTAATAAGCACTCGTGATGGAATACTTATGATGATTAATTATTCCCCTGGCCCGGAAATATTGGAGCCCAGCGATTAATCATTCTGCCACTAGCTAAATAATGAGAAATCGGATAGCCGATAACCTAAAACCAAGTGCGAAAATATCACTATAATAGTTCAATCTATCATTTATTATCGTATATTATCCTACTCCAACTAATATTTGTTATAAACTAGCTGATGCCCGCGATTTCGCTTACATTAGACTGGTAAAACCCTGCCATGCTATTTGGTTACAATTTCATGAACTGATTTTTTTATTTTGCGCTGACCCTAATTCTTCTTCGAAAATAAAACTAAACTAATATAAATGAAAACTTATAACATTATCTATCTACCAGTGAAAGTCCCGTCAAAACGATTGAGCCGTTTCGGAAACTAGTCAGAAAAAACTCTATTCATCGATCTGTCTGTCTCATGAGAGTCCTGGAAATCCGATGTATGCGAGATGCATAGGACAGTTCGTTGTCGCAACATCTATAATAATATTATAATCGAACGGGTAGAACGCAGCAGGCAAATTATTCAAGTCCTTCGTTGTACGTGGTATAAATTACGAGGCAAAACGCTTCGTCCGGACTGTAGAGGTGTCAATATTGTAAGGGTGGATACTCATCGTACATCGGATTGTCTGATGTAGAAAGGTGATGGCGGAATCAAGTCAAGCAATTCCCGTGCACACGTTCCAAAATATAACCTGTAAATAGTTTGTAAAGAGAAACCTACTTCTAGAAAGATGTAGAAGGCGTTTGTATGATGAAATTTACTTTTACATGGGCAAAGTCACCGTCTGAAGCTATTCTTACATAAGCAATAACCAAATCCTCCAGACAATACAACAACAGCTTCAAAACTCTCCTATCCACCCCACACTCCTACATACACCCACATTTTCTTCAATATTCAGCTTCCGTATTTCCCCAAGGCGTAAACAATTTCCCCAGGCATGTTCTTTAAAGTTCCCCTAATTATATTCACGTAAGTTTTTTGATCGCTTCCTGTGCTGCAAGTTCGATAGTTACGTGCGCGTTGTTGCATTGAGGAAGCAGTTGAGTAGAAACTCGTGGTGCAGGGAAACTTTATGCAGTATTACCCTAGAGGTCTTCGGAATACTTTGCGGTTGATTTAGGTCTGTGGTTTCTAATCTGTGGCCAGCGACAGCAGCCGGTGCGGGAACCTCTTGAACTTACTATTTCCGATGAGAATTCACTCATCTTCAACCATTCCTCAAAAGGAGCTTACCGCCATGATAATTGCGTACCCAATCGGTGGTCCCAACTAAACTACTATGGTCAGTGAAAGGTTTAATTTTTTTTTAACAATTCAAAAGTAGCATTAATGTGAGACAATTTTAAGTGTCAATTAATGAGTGTTTTCTGTGACAACCTGTGAATTTTTGACAAAAGTTTTTTTAGATTAACAAAGTTATATTTTTGTTGCAACGTCTGGTCGGTCTGGTCTTTTGCTAACAAAAAAGTATCCAAAGTATTCCAGTCCTCGATCCAAAAAAGTTTGGAAACCGCTGATTTCGTTCAAACGCATAATGTTTAGTCTGGAATTCGACCTAGATAAAACTAGGATAGAATGCTGATGCAATTGTAAATTAAAGGAGAGTGGTTCTAACGTCCCGGATTCTATTTGCACGCTATTTATTTATTTAGATTTATCCACACCACATATACACACATACTCGTACATAAACAAAATCTTAGGTACTCTTCTAATATATCCGTCAATTACGGATAAACACATACGATTACCACTTGGTTGCCAACTTAGATTATATAATTTTATACAATTGAGATACAAATTGGAAAATAGCGGAAAATGAAGAAAACGGGTTACGCAAAAAAAAAAAACAACAAACATTGCAAGAATGAACTCGACTACACGTCCTTATAGGAATAGAATGGGCTCTGTACTTTACCCCTGAGTTTGTATCGGTGTTTCTTCTCAGGGTAGTCAGTTAGGAAACACCGGCCTCATCTAGAAACAAAAAAAAAAGTAAAAAAAAAATTGACGTGTAAAAGAGTTTGGAAAAAACCTATTTGCAAAATAAATATCATTTATCATGTAACAGTGGGGTTCACTAAAATGGAAGAGAAAGTTTCCTGGATCTTTATATTTGTTTTATTTATATTATACAATTTTAACTCCTTCCAATCCTAGAGGATATTCGAATGAGGTGAATGTATTCCTTGTCAGTATGTTATGTCGTCCAATCAGGCAAATATACTTTTAAAAAAATGTGCTTTGAAATTTGTTTTGAATATGATAGGAAAATGTTTGTGTTGTCTTAAACAAATATGGATAGGTAATGTTAAAAGCGTAAGAAAACGAATACGTAAATATACCTAAGTATTGAAATATTGTGCAGCGAGTGTATCTTCATAAATATCAGATTCCAGGAAGTTACGCCTCAAGCCAGTTCTTAAAGGTTAGACAAACAGGAAAATTTTGTTCTTCATAATTGTACCGTAGTTCAGTACTTACCTACACACATGCATTACTATTTAATTTTGATAACGAGTCATCATGGGTCATTTAGATATGGGTCATTATCATTACCTAGTAATGAAAACATCTGTGTTTTTAATTCTGTATGAGTAATTTGTTTGTGTAAATCGATAGTAACGTTTTTGAATTGTTCATGGAATCTGGACTGATAATAAATAATGTTTATTATATCGTCATTTTTCTGGGTTTTTTTCCAAGTTATTTGGGGTCGCCGCAACAGGTTTTTTTTCCCATTCCATCACTAACTTCTTTTAACGCGTTAAAGCTGCCAATTGAATATATTTTTACTATAAGGTTTCCCATAATATTATACTAGTAAACTTGGTGTACCATAAAGAAAATAATAATTAAATAATTCTTTTAGTAACATGTTTTTCTATCCCCCTCCTCACATTCCAAGATAAACGATTCTTCATGTACTTTTCATACACTGGCGCAACTTTCAATCTTTCCCTAATATACTCATTTCTCACTTTATCCATTCTCGTCACACCACACATCCATCTCAACATTCTCATCTCCGCTACAGTCAATCATTTTTCATCCGCCTTTTCCAAAGCCCAACATTCTGATCCCATACAATATGACAAGTCTTATTACGAACTTGTACATTTTACCCTTCAACTTTAATATTACTATATCCTATATCCATCCTTATAAACCTCTATTATAATTTTTATGATAATCATAATTTGAGCATTTTGTTTAATTATAAATGTGTTTAGGTTGTGCGTTTTGTAAGAAATTAGATATGCTTATTGTAGGCAAAATAATTTAAGTTCCTATCGACGCACTACATAATACGATTACATAATTCAGTAATCGATTCTAAACATACCACTTATGCAACATGCGTTTATTACATTACAAATAATCAACAACATAATTACCATCTCTACAAACTATTGCTGGAAACAACAAACTCGTCCTCGCATGTCTAATATCACTTAACCATGTACAAACTCCTATCTTTCATGGAGCACTTCCTTGTTTTCAAACAACGTAGCTTATTAAGCACAAGTTCCTTGCCAAGTACCTATCGACACAAAAGAGGGAGGTACAGAAGGATATCTACATACAAAGCGTGCTAGAGCAACGCACACATAGACACCGCTCACGGAAACGATGTCTCAGACCATGCGCGCTTGGGCGGCCGGCGCCTACTCACAGAAGAGATAGAACAGAAGATACAGAAGATAATCTACATACAAAGCGCGCTCGAGCAACGCATACATAGACACTGCTCACAGACACGATGTCTCGGACTAAACGCACTTCGGCTGTACTCGGACTGAGCTGCTGGCGCCTACTCACAGAAGAGATAGGCACAAAAGGCAATCTACATACAAAGCACGCTAGAGCAACGCACACATAGACACCGCTCACAGACACCATGTCTCAGACTATACGCGCTTGGACTGTGCACGGACTGAGCGGTCGGCGCCTACTCACAGAAGATATAGGTACAGAAGGCAATCTACTTACAAAGCGCGCTCGAGCAACGCACACATAGACACCGCTCACAGATACGATGCCTCAGACCATACGCGCTTGGGCTGTGCCTGGACTGAGCGGCCGGCGACTACTCACAGAAGAAATAGGTACAGAAGGCAATCTATATACTCGTACAAAGCGCGCTTTAGCAACGCACACAGACACCGCTCACAGACACGATGTCTCGGACCAAGCGCGCTTGGGCTGTGCTCGGACTGAGCGGCCGGCGTTTACTCTTAGAAGAGATAGGTACAGAAGGTAATCTAAACACTCGTACTAAGTGTGCTCAAGCAACGCACACATAGACACGGCTCACGGACACGATGTCTCGGACCATACGCGCTTGAGCTGTGCTTGGACTGAGCGACCGACGCCTACCCACAGAAGAGATAGGTACAGAAGGTAATCTACACGCTACACGCTCGAGCAACGCACAAATAGACACCGTTCACAGACACGATGTCTCGGACTAGCGCTTGGACTGTGCTCGGACTGAGCGACCGGCGCCTACTCACAGAAGAGATAGGTACAGAAGGTAATCTACACACTACACGCTCGAGCAACGCACACATAGACACTGCTTACGGACACGATGTTTCGGACTATGCGTGTTTGGGCTGTGCTTGGACTGAGTGGCCGGCGCTTACTCACAGAAGAGATAGGTACAGAAGGCAATCTATATACAAAACGCGCTCGAGCAACGCACACATAGATATCGCTCACATGGACACGATGTCTCTGACCATGTGCGCTTGGGCTGTGCTCAGACTGCACCTACCCTAGCGCGATCGCCGAGCAGAGATATGAAAAGTGAAAAACATACATACATGAGATTACTTTCTTCTTCTTCCTGCTCTTATCCCATATTACTTGGGGTCGGCGCCACACGCTTCTTTCTTCCATTCTGTCCTGTCGTCCGTCACACTATCACTAACTCCCTGTATGTAGATGGCCTTCTGTACCAATCTATTTTGTGCTACCCACATAACAAAGTCTTCAGGGAACCACAGGCATACATATATACGTATGTATACTCATCAATCTCTCATGAACAAGGTTAGATAGTTTTAACATCATCAATCGCTGCTCATAGGAAAGTTTTTGGGCGAACTTTGACTATTAATATCATAGTTTCGGACGTATTGAGGTTGTATCGGGAATAGTATTGAATAAATAAAGTGTGTTTGTATTTGTTTAGGGTTTCGTATCTTAGTTGGTATAAATGGAACCCTTATGGGATCGGTCTGTTGTCTGTTTTAAATTACTCAAGTTTGCTGTCCCTTGGAGCAGAGAAAAAATCAAACATCTAAGTCAATGTAATCTAAAGGTTATTAAAATGTTATTCTTTGATTTAGGCGCATATTTTGCGCACTAGCAAAATCTATCAGTATAAGTTACTTCCTGTTGTCACTTATAGGCAACCTAAGTAAGGTCTCGTTGCACAAATAAAGGAAAAAGTTGGAAAACAAAAAGATTTTAGTACATCACCACTTTTTTGTATTTTGCTATTTAAAAAAAATGAGTCTCAATTCGGGAATCGAACTACTAACTTACTTAGATAAGTTTGTACGAAACCCTTGGTGCACGAGACCGACCCGCACTTGACTGGATTTTTTGGGTCCTTGTAATCTGAAGGTAGAGAAGTTTCTTTGTTAGTTTGTTGTTTGGAGATACGTGATCTTGGAAAGTGCTGATCCGATTATGAAGATTCCTTCACAGATGGGAAGTAACACTGTTTTTGATTTTCCTTTTTTACCGGAATGTGGCTGGAAGGTGGACAATCTTTTTTAAGGTTGAGACTCGATATTTTTTTTATTTTACTTTTGGGTAGAAGTCTGTCTCGTGGCTAGATAATAGGTCGATTTTTAAGGTTGGTCTGTGGATGGGTGACCATCTTAACATAACGAGTCAAAAGCAGTAAATCTGACTCCAGTCTTGCCACGAAGTTCCGTGTTACCCCAGTCTATGGGTTGTGGAAGTCTGGTAGGCAGCCACTCCTCGTAAAATACTAGTATTTAGCTAAATCCGGCTTGACTGGAAGCCGACCCCAATATTGGTTGGGAAAAGGCTAGGCAGATGATGAGAGTCGATATCTTTTTATTTTACCTTTGGGTAGAAAAGTGCCTCTACTCATCCATCATCCAATATAGTTGGGAAAAGGCTAAGTAGATGATGATGGCAGACATGTCCTGCCCAGTCCCATTTAAGGTAAGCAGCCTTTTGATCCACGTCACCTATATTGATTTTGGAGCGCTGCTTATATATCTATAAAAATCAGGTAACTTTTGGGTTCCGATTGAATCTAAACTTTTTATTATAAAACTGATTGGGTCACAAAAAAGGGTAAAGTCTAGGAATACTTGATGAATAGCAGATTTACGAATAATATTATGCAAAAGGACCCAAATGGCCTATCCATTTAGGTCCTAACGCAAATCGCTTTTCTTTACGAATAAAATACATATAATAATGGTTTGTCAGGTTCAAAAAAGATAGTAGGTTAACGATGGCTGACGGTAGTTGTAGCAATCCAATGTACTGTGTTCATATCGTTAGTGTCATATAGAGTCGGAATGGCAGTAATGGTGCAATCTGTCATGCCATTGAACGCATATTCAGTATATCTCTGGGAAGCAGATGGTAGTCTACAGAAACAAATCAGAAAATTTATTAACGTTTACATAAAGGTCTTAGATTTATTTTAAAACACAGATTGTGCCACTTTATTTTTAAAAGGATCACTAACTATCTTACCTTTTTGAAGTGATAGAAAATGCTGTTTTCAAACGAACAGAAACATGCCATGTCGTTCTGGACTGAAACGCAGCCATTTTATTTTGTTCAGGTTAACCAATAACTGTTTACACCAGTACACTAGAATTTCTTACGGGGGTAAGTCTAATCAGCATTATAATATTCCCACTGCTGGGTTTAGGTTTCTCTAGGAGAGAGAATTGGTAATAAACGATTTATAATTATTATTATTATAATCCATCCTCGAACCCAGTGAGTGTTGGTGGATGTCACATGTCTTTGGATTTTTGCTTCTAGGATAAGCTGGTTTCCTCACGATGTTTTTCTTCATTGTTTTAAGAGCAGTGGTGATGAAATAAATTACGTAATGTATTATAATATTGCCTTGTACATATACCTAACAGGATCAGGTGATCTGCAATTCTTAAATCAAGGCCGTTACCACTAGGCCACCACCGCTCTAAAATGTAGAAGCAAGAATATTCCCAAAATTCATACATGTCAGGCCAGATTGAAAACTGTGCGAACTATGTCCAAATTGTTTGCATAACATCCCGAATGTAGGGCGCCCGTGTTAACTGTAAACTGTACAAATGCCTTGTTGAAGGGCACTTCATTCTATAGTTGTTAATATGGACTTACTGGGTGCACGGCAGTTTGGACATTTATAGCATGTAAACTGGTTTAATCTCATTCAATACTAATGGGTCTTTACAAATAGTTCTGTTATGGGAATGCATATTTGGGACTGTGATACCTTCAGTTTAATTTGAAATTATAAGTTGGAAATAAACTTTGTAATTAAAGCATCTTATTCTTATTTTAGAATTAGGTTTTCATAATGATTCTTCAGGTTTTGTTCAAAAGTATTGAAAATTAAAAACGACAACAGTGTGGTCTCACTGCTGCGCCAAATAGGTTCAGTGCGACAAATAATCCACCGCCAAGCCTCAAGTTGGTTTTCAACTAAACCTTTGTCGAAGATCAGTTTTGTACATTGTGAATTAAATTAATCGACCCATAAAGTTTCGTAGCTTAAAATTATCACTAAAATTAATGCGTTAAACGCAAGTTAGTTTTAGCTACAATGATAAGTTGAATAAATCCTCTAGAGCCAAATACATCACATAATTAAGTCTACTTTATAACACAACCGCCATTAATGACGAATTATCTACCAAGAGATAGTAATAAACCTAACCAACAATATATTTCCCCAGGAACTCTTCCCATTTAAAATGTATAGAAAGATGTTTGTTTTCCAACATACGCCAACATACGCCAACATTACAAACAAGTCGAAGCGAAGCGTAGCTAATGGGAAAAACGTAAATATTTTATTCCCATTTGGTACGGAAAATAAAATTAGTAGATAAAAAAGAGGTGACATTAAAACCGTCGGTGTTTTTATAAGCGGGAAATTGGACAATTTATTTTTGTATTTGTTTTTTTTTTCACTAGAATTCTTCCCATTCACTACGAAATGTATGTATCTCTGTCATCATTCACGTCATTTTATCACACTAATATTATAAAGGTGTGTGTGAAAATTTGTTATTTCTTAACGCTGAATCACATGAACGAATTTGGATGAAATTTAGTACATGGGTAGACTATGTCCTGAAATAGTGCATAGTATACTTTTTTATGCTGAGAATGTAATTATTCTCCTGGGATAATTTTCTACTTCTACGGAGGCATTGCCATTGGCTGAAACTAGTAAATATTATGTTATCTATATTTCTGAAAATACAAAGTACTCACATTAAGATCGTAATGGATGACACTGTCACATCTGTTCACCTATAAAACTATTATTAGATTTAAAAGATATTCTTTTTATTTTCAGTTCGGTTTTTATAGTACATACAGTCAAGGTCAATTTCGAACAATATTTAGGTTGAAATATTTGTGTTTTATGATACTCAAATGTTTTATTTATAGTAGGTACCGGTACAGTTTCACGGTCTTCAGCTATCAGGCTGGAGATAATTTTTAAAATCTTAAGCTTTAAAAGGAACGCATTTATAAAAAAAAATGCTGAACAAAATTTAAAATATTGTTTCACTTCTGGCAGTCTTTAGAACATGACAGAAAGACCAATGTTAAACTATGTTAGCGTTAACGCATTAAGATAGCTGCCCCATATATGAAAATATTGTTGTTTGGCTAATTTTTAAATACTCGATTGATTCACTTTTCGGCTGATTGCATTTTCTGTTTTCATCTCTTTTCTGCACAATGCATGCAATTGAGCTGTGTGAGCAATTCACGCAGTCGAATATGGAATGATATTTTGATGACAACCCGCAATTTTTAATTGCGTTCGTATGCCTATTCCATGCACGTCGCACTTTTCAACCAAATTTGAAACCCGAGTGAAATTTTATGCTTGTGTTTTGATTACTGTGTCATCGTGCGTGCTAAGTTGTGTCGAGGAATAACTGGTATTATGCAAACCTTCCCTATGAATTGTCAAACTCACATCATGCACTAGCCAAATTTCTAGTTGGTGCAATCTTTCGCCTGAACTATGCAAATAAATGGTAAAACGAAAAATAAAATATAAATAAAACGGCAAACATAAATAGACGGAAAAACGAGATATAAAATATTAAAAAACAGCAAAAGCTAAAAATAGAATGACGGAAAAAAAATATTCATTTCCGTCCCACCCACTGTGTACCTTGAAAACTATCTCATCGTTTTCCCACAGCACTCGCTATTTCGGTCTACCTCGCAAAAATATGAGAGAAAAACTTTTTCAAAACTAAACGCATCCGGTCGTTAACAAGTTCCAATATTATATCCTCTGGGCATACAAAAACTATAGCTTGCAGAGATTCCCATTCAAGAGAACAATGCGAAAATACGTAAAGTTAGTTTTAATATTAGTTTAAGCTTGTATTGCTGAGAACTAGTCAAGTGGGTACTTGCTACCGGTTCATTTCATTTTAAAAGTTCAATTTAAAGTTTGTGAGCTGAAGAGTGCTAGGTTTCCTGAGTAGCAATTGAAAATCAGTAGCTTGGAAATGCGTTCATCCTAACACGCCGTTAGGTTTTGTGATACTTTACTTGATTGAACAACAACTTGAGAATTCTCGGTATCTATCGGGTAGTTCTTTTTTATTTGATTAGGTACTAAATAGAGTTGGTTGTGATAAAATGTTTAACTTAGGTTTGATAGTTTCTGGGCTTGGGCTTATGGACGACGACCAATAAGTAAATCACCTTTCAGCCGTCTGGTAACCATCCGGACCGAGTTCGAGTTGCCAACCACGCGAGTCTCAAAGAAATGTGAGCAGAACCGTTGGGGTTTGGCAAAACCGCAGCCTACTGGGGCCATGGGTTGACTTCCGAAAGGGAAATCCAGGGTTCTAGAACGCTAAACAAAAAAGGAATATAAATATAGATTTATGTCAATAAAAGTGTGACACTCTTCCCGCACGAACCTAGAGCAAGAGAAATTTTTGGATGATTATCGATCTTAAAAAAAAAGTATGAAGAACTTTAAAGCAGAAGTCTAAGAATGCTCATAACTGAATTTAATAAAAAACTTTAAAAAATAATATTTATAATATCTTATTAAAACACATTCCTATCTCAATAAACTTTTGTAACTTTCCAATGCCTAAATAACAAACTCCGATTTTCGTTTTATTGAAAAATCAGAATATAGCTGCAGACATGTAATTTTACTGTAACACTGCATATCCACAGCTGAATAAATCTCACGTGGCACGCAAACTACATGATATATGTATATAGTAACTTCACTGGTTGCGCTCGTGTGAATCAGGTTTCCAGCTTCCCTAGGGAAGTATGTTTTTCCAAGTTAAAATGTACCTGATATTCCTCTCACAGGGAAATATTAACAATATGCTATGATTTTCGAAGCGTGAACGTGAGAAAACACTTGAGTTTCAGAACGCATCGTAAGGTTTATTGAATCTGTGAAAAACCTGCCTTATCTGTCTTTAAGGAAATTGGGAAATTTTGCATTTTCTCAATTACACGTGAATGTAAAGTAAATATTTTTACGCTTCTTCTGTTTACCAAAACATAGCTTCCGAAAAAATTAAGTTTTTGAATCCTTAAATAATAAACTGGCTAACTGTGGGTCAGACTCGCGCACGTAGTGTTCCGTACCATGTGTAATAGTAACACGGCAAAAAAATCACATTTGCGGAATACATTATCTGTGAAAATTCCAACTATCTGAAATTTTCAGCCATCACAGTTCATGAAATACAGCCTAGTAATAGACGAACACACATACAGACAAATGGACGAAGAGCGGTGTCTCAGTAATAGGAATCCTTTTTACCCTCTGGGTACGGAACCCGCAAAATCTGCTTACCACAATCAGTAACTGTCAGTACCTACATTAGCATAACCTAAGTTGTAGTGTAGCAGTAAACAAATTTAATGACAACAAAATGACAAAGCAGCTGTTTAAAATTCTGTTTATTTCTTAAACATGCATCCTTAGAATACCAAATTAAGGAAAGAAATTATTTCACAAAGTCCCAAACTTAGAAGACGGGTAGCAACTGCTATAAACAACACGATACGACTAAACTCGTAGGCAGGCACGTGATCTTCAAAATTATCTCAATCTTAAACTGTCACGTTTTGTTATTATGAACCTTTAAATTACAACAAAGGTAAACCCTTAACATTATAACCTTAAAGAACACAACTTTAGGTATTCTAATTACGTAAATATAAAACCTTGTAAATCCTCTTCAATAAGTTGGCAAATTGTAACCGCGAACTGGAATTCAGATTTAAACCGTCTGCAATGGTGAGAGAAATGAATTAATACAATCTCTTTGAACCTTTTGAATTCAAAGACTTTGTGTATTGTTCAAAATCACCCGCTAATTTAAAGCCTTATCTTCACAGAAAGACGGCTGAAAATGAAAACCTTAATATTAAATTTTTATTGATAGGAAAACATATTTTTAACTTCTTTACTTTCCACTAAACATATTACATAAAAATTCGGTTATAACATTCACAATGTAATATAATTCATTACTTTCCCAACATATCGTATTCAATGGGAAAAAATATCATTTTTCCGTCACCGCGTTTCCTTGTTGAATGCTATGGTTATAATGTTAAAGGAAAAGTACGATAAGTAATAATGTATTATGAATTTCGATGTAAGCTATAACTTACATGTATGTACTGAGAAATATATTATTCAGGGAATAAGAGATATTACATAGCAAAAAAGTAATTTAAGCCTTTTTATCCTTTCAAAAGGAATACACAATGTCAGTGACGTAAATATTATAATGTTAATCATCAGAAAACGCGAGGCACTCACATTATGTGACATTTTCATCGAAGCGTATCGGATGGGAATAACTCGATATTTCTTCCCAGTGATGGGAAACAATCTGTTGTCGTAGGTGGTGCGTTGACAGATTGCGGGCAATTTAGCTATATGGACGTCAGTTAGTTGTCGACCGCAAGACGTATTGTTTCAATAAGATTTACGATGAAGTTTATCATTCTTGTGAGTTATAGATAGGACACATTGACCAGGGGTAAAACGACAATGTTACGAAATATGTTTTTGTGAAGGTCGTCGTGTACACCTTAGACTTTTTTAAGTTAGGAAGTATACCAAGAGATTAACTTGTGTTTTTTGGGAGGTGGTAAATCATTTAATGACTTCTAGCGCTCTAGGGTGGAGCGAGAGACTTTTACTGACATAATCCATCCATGTTCTGTTAGTTATCTTTGCGGTCAAGGACTACGTATATCCTTTTCTGTTTTCACTTACGTTTAATAAGCCTTTAAAATTACATTTAAAACGTAGGGACCCAGCTCAGTCGAAACCTACTGGGGTCTTGGGCAGTACTAAAGAGGAACCCAGGACCCGGGAGAGAAGAAACAGGAGTGGGTTTTAGTCAGTAATAGTCTGACACCCCTCCCACTCCACCCAGAATGAAAGAAGTCATTTTGATGATTACAAGTTACAAAAAAAAAGATGTTACTATTAATAAGTTAGGACCAGCACATTTATCGCCCTAGTGATAAAAAGAACCTGTAACCATGAAGAAAAATCTATACTAATATTATAAAGAGGTAAAATTTGTATGTTTGTAAGTTTGTATGTAGGGGGTAATCTCTGGAACTACTGGTCCGATTTGAAAAATTCTTTCAGTTTTAGATAACCCATTTATCGAGGAATGCTATAGGCTATATACCATCACGCTACGACCCACGGGAGCGGAGCAGTAACGAAAAATGCGGGTGAAACCGCAGGGGACAGCTAGTAAATTAATAAAAATGAAATGTTGGTAGGAAAGCACACAATAGACCACTACACTGAACGAATATTGCTTCCACTCGCATATTGCTACTTGCCGGCTTGTCAAAGGATTTGTATATATATGCTCTCAGTACCTATGCCAACTACCTACGAGTACCTTTTACTTTAATATAAACTCGTGGGAGGGTTCTAAAGCAATCTTTTTTTTTGAGGGGGGATCATATCTAATAACTCCTACCACCCTGGATGGAGGGAGAGTTACAGAAAGTATTTATCTTCTAACAAAATGGTAACAAATTTTTTAAATATTACTTACTATCTTTTGCCCGCGGCTTCGCTCGCGTGGAAGTCGGATAACCAAGCAAATTCAGAAAAAAAAAATAAGATCGTCTAAAAAATAATAATAAGTGGGTCGCATAAAATATAGCCTATAGCACTCAGGAAGAAAGCAGCTTTTTATCAATACCTACATTTTTGTTGTCTGACCAGGATCTTCAGAGATTACCCCCTACAAACAAAAAAAATAACTTTACCTCTTCATTATATTAGTATACATTTATGTTGAAGGAAGGGTTTCGTTTGTTTTGGCGTCGGAATCCGGCTGAGGGCAGAGGGCCATTCTCTCGTTCCTTTTCCCTTTCAGGAGGCGACCACCTACCAGTACTCCTCGCTCAGGACCATGGCCTGTACCAGGGCCCGTCGCGAGAGGTCGTTGCCACCGATCACCCCCACAAGGACACGGTCATGCTCCGCCGAAGCGGGGCTAACCTCCACCGTATTCGCCACCGTGTCTTCAGCATGTTATGGTGTTGACTGTTAGAATTTCTTTATGGTTTTTCTTCAATTTATGTTTTTTTGCAGATATAGCAAAATATTAGAAACGCAGTCATTCCCTAATATCGTAGTTTTTTTCTTTATATTATTAAGAAAAATAAATTGATTAAATCTCGCTGTCCAATTGTACGAGTACATACGTCTGTCTGTCATTTTGGGGAGTCTTTTCCATAGGACGAACGACCAATAGGAACCGTGCGCTAGATTCCAACGTTTTTAAAATGCCCATGTAGGTCTATGTGAAATAAAAACACTTTTATTTTAGGACCATTCATTTTAAATAGCTCTTCTTTCACTAGCTTTAATTTTCTAAAAGTTAAACGTAAATTTCTTCATAATGCAAACAAATTTCGATGAGAGCCTAACAAAAATTTGGGAATTTGGTTGGAAGTGGCCGCGTAATCATTTGATAGACATTCATTATTATTCTCGTACCTTTTTCGTAATTTATTTGCTGTCTACCCAGCATATCTCCTGTGGCCATAAATCTCGATCAGCCCTAATTTCAGTATTCAAGGGGAGAATTGTAGGCACGTGAACAATTGAGGAGCTCGTGGCTACATAATAACGATGTTCAAGGTTAAGCAACGCTTGCCAAGGTTGGTCTGTGGATGGGTGATCATCTTAACATAACGAGTTTCCTCCGTGACTCGGAAAGAACGTTAAGCCATAGGTCCCGGCTGTCATCAGTAAATCTGACTCCAGTCTTGCCATGAAATACCGTGTTACCCTAGTTAATGGGCTGTGGAGGTCTGGTAGGCAGTCGCTCCTCGTAAAATACTGGTATTCAGCTAAATCCGGCTTGACTGGAAGCCGATCCCAATATAGTTGGGAAAAGGCTAGGCAGATGATGATGAATTGTAGGCCCGTGGTAAAACTTGAACAACGGAAACTGCTCTGGTGAAGTGCGACTTGGACTTTCCAACCGAGAGTTCTGTACCTACCAACTTATCTAAATAAATAATTGATTACGGCACCGGGTTTCAAAGAGTTTTCCTAATCGAAAAAAAAAGATTTTGTGCGAGCTAATTTTTTTTTTATTTGTGCTATATGACATTGCTTTTTAATAAATTTAATAATTCAAGGTCAAGGGGAAATCTGTAGGTTCTGAATACCCTAGCAAGAGGAACCATAATTATCTATGCGCCTTAAACGGAGCATAAGCGGCCTTATCTTAAAATTACGATGACTTGGAAATTTTATTTTTTTATTGCATTAAAGGTTAGTCTTGAGTATTTGATATTCATTTCAGCTTGACACCTGTACGCATTCCTATCAAAAAGGGTATTGACAGACAGACAACAAAGTGAATCGTTTTTGCTGATTGAGCTACAGAACCTTAAAAAAGGAATGTGAAGAGGCAGGTAGACAAGTGCGAACAATGCTATGACTTGTTCATATAGAAATCGATCTCCTTGGAATTTCCATAACTTTTTTGGGGTCGGCATCCAGGCTACGTGATGTGCGTATACTAGTATTTTGTGCGTATACTAGTATTTTGAATAGAATGACTACCTATCTAACCTCTATAATCTAGGAACGAGATAAAACGTACGGAAGACCGTGGCACAGTGATCATGTGCTGCCGTGCACAATGAAGCTCAGGGGAAATCGTAATAGTCTCCTAAGGGATGTGCTCTAACAGGCTGTGCACAGAGGGGGTTCTGCAATGGTATTTCAAGAGGTAACAGCGCCCCTACTATGTGCTGATTGTGATCACTGGGGTGGTTTTAGCGAGGTAAAAAATCCGCACTCCCTGAACTTATAGCCAAAAAGTTCGGATGCCTTTGGAAGGTTTTAGCGAGATAAAAATCCCACACTCCCTGGACTTATAGCCAAAAAGTTCGGGTGCCTTTGGAAGGTTTTAACGAGATAAAAATCCCACACTCCCTGGACTTGTAGCCAAAAAGTTCGGGTGCCTTTGGAAGGTTTTAGCGAGATAAAAATCCCACACTCCCTGGACTTGTAGCCAAAAAGTTCGGGTGCCTTTGGAAGGTTTTAGCGAGATAAAAATCCCACACTCCCTGGACTTGTAGCCAAAAAGTTCGGGTGCCTTTGGAAGGTTTTAGCGAGATAAAAATCCCACACTCCCTGGACTTGTAGCCAAAAAGTTCGGGTGCCTTTGGAAGGTTTTAGCGAGATAAAAATCCCACACTCCCTGGACTTGTAGCCAAAAAGTTCGGGTGCCTTTGGAAGGTTTTAGCGAGATAAAAATCCCACACTCCCTGGACTTGTAGCCAAAAAGTTCGGGTGCCTTTGGAATGTTTTAGCGAGATAAAAATCCCATACTCCCTGGACTTGTAGCCAAAAAGTTCGGGTGCCTTTGGAAGGTTTTAGCGAGATAAAAATCCCACACTCCCTGGACTTGTAGCCAAAAAGTTCGGGTGCCTTTGGAAGGTTTTAGCGAGATAAAAATCCCACACTCCCTGGACTTGTAGCCAAAAAGTTCGGGTGCCTTTGGAAGGTTTTAGCGAGATAAAAATCCCACACTCCCTGGACTTGTAGCCAAAAAGTTCGGGTGCCTTTGGAAGGTTTTAGCGAGATAAAAATCCCACACTCCCTGGACTTGTAGCCAAAAAGTTCGGGTGCCTTTGGAAGGTTTTAGCGAGATAAAAATCCCACACTCCCTGGACTTGTAGCCAAAAAGTTCGGGTGCCTTTGGAAGGTTTTAGCGAGATAAAAATCCCACACTCCCTGGACTTGTAGCCAAAAAGTTCGGGTGCCTTTGGAAGGTTTTAGCGAGATAAAAATCCCACACTCCCTGGACTTGTAGCCAAAAAGTTCGGGTGCCTTTGGAAGGTTTTAGCGAGATAAAAATCCCACACTCCCTGGACTTGTAGCCAAAAAGTTCGGGTGCCTTTGGAAGGTTTTAGCGAGATAAAAATCCCACACTCCCTGGACTTGTAGCCAAAAAGTTCGGGTGCCTTTGGAAGGTTTTAGCGAGATAAAAATCCCACACTCCCTGGACTTGTAGCCAAAAAGTTCGGGTGCCTTTGGAAGGTTTTAGCGAGATAAAAATCCCACACTCCCTGGACTTGTAGCCAAAAAGTTCGGGTGCCTTTGGAAGGTTTTAGCGAGATAAAAATCCCACACTCCCTGGACTTGTAGCCAAAAAGTTCGGGTGCCTTTGGAAGGTTTTAGCGAGATAAAAATCCCACACTCCCTGGACTTGTAGCCAAAAAGTTCGGGTGCCTTTGGAAGGTTTTAGCGAGATAAAAATCCCACACTCCCTGGACTTGTAGCCAAAAAGTTCGGGTGCCTTTGGAAGGTTTTAGCGAGATAAAAATCCCACACTCCCTGGACTTGTAGCCAAAAAGTTCGGGTGCCTTTGGAAGGTTTTAGCGAGATAAAAATCCCACACTCCCTGGACTTGTAGCCAAAAAGTTTGGGTGCCTTTGGAAGGTTTTCCCACCATAAAAAAGATATACTTAAGTTTACTCAATGTGTTCTTCTTTTTCTTCTTTTCGTATCGATGCTCTCATCAAACTTTTTCTGCCCAGTATTTGGCAACCTGTATGGCTTTAGCATTGGCCTCGTTTAGATCCTGCAAAGTACAGATGGTTGTGCTCGTTTATGCTCACATCTGATTCCGGTCTAACATCATGACTTGTAATTGGCTTGCTGTCTTCTATGATTGTCTATGATTGACTTCTGTAACTTCTAAAACGACTCCAAAAAATCCACACAAAGACAATCTATATGAAAAAGCATTATCATATCACTTTCTATGGGCCTACAATATCACACTGTCTCCAATTCTCTGTCTCCATGGCGACTGATTGTATCTACAAAGATGTTGAATATCGTATTACGGTTGCTCTCAAAGCGTGATATCAATTTCCTTTGGCAAATACTTCCGTTCCTTTTTATCGAGTCCACGCCCGTAAGAATGGGGTAGAAGGCAGTCGAGTTTATTTTGCCTTTGCCTACTGAAAAGATTATAAATAAAATGAGGTGGACTTTAGTGAAATAATACATTTTTGGTGTCAAACTTAAAATGTAAATAAAATGCCATGTGATGAGTGATGATGTGGCATTAAAAAAAAACTTAGATGACTTTTTTACGAGCTACAAATTTGCCAGCGACTGTAACAACCTTTAAACCGTATTTCGAGGGTAGTTTTGAAAAAGCTGATAATGACAGTCTTTGATATTATTTTTTATTAGACCTCGTGACAAGTTTTAAGTTTAATAAACCAAGGAGTAAGATTCTCCCAATATCACCTTTAACTGCCCTGTTTCGTATAAACGTATACCTTTTTATTTACTTGAATCATTATTTATGCTAAGTTTCAGGAATATAGACCCGAAGACTTCCATTTTTTTGCATGTAAACGGATTCACCCTCTTTTCAGTCCCTTATAAGTTGAATTTTCAAAAACCTCTTCTTATTGCTCACCTAAACCATAAAAGGAAGCCTTGTGTTAAAATTTCATGTTCGTAGTGCTAGTAGTGCATTGATACATCTGTCAGTTAGTTTCTCCTATGTTATATAGAGATTAAAATTGTGTTTTTGGTGAATGTCGTACAGTTTTACGAGGTATTCCGATTACAAACTGGCCTGCAGGCAAAACTGTGGTAAAGCTTGTACATGTGGCGAAGCCATAATATTTTAATGTACGTTTTGTAACCCTACCTTTTATCCAAACCTATTTTTATTTTTACGAGCCTCAAGCCATACTCACATGTTATGTACTACAGAATGATAGTAAACATATGACAGACTACACTTGTGTCAATGACCTACAAGACACCATTTACTCCTCGACGTTTTATGGTGTCATAAAATTGATAGCCACCGAACGTCAATACGTTTCAGAGGCGTTGATTGTCCGATAAGGACTGAAAACTATTAATATTTCTATTGTGGTGGTATGTCGTTATTTTAGCAATTGCTTTTCTTGCAATTGAGGTGAATAACCTTTGGGTTGGAGGTTTTTTGATAAAACTATAGATAAAGTGTTCATTGAGCTTCGTTTATGCTCAGCGAGTGAAGCACAAACGGGGTACGAACGTAGCGTAGGTAGACTTTAAGCTTAGTCAATAAAAAGCTTTTTTGAGGTGGGGAATCCTCGCATATGTGTCTGTATTATAATGTGGAAATATTGTAAGCCCAATCATTTTTTTTTTTAAGAGAATCCACGGAGCTCCAATGTGCACTAACCGTGCATTAGATTCTGACTTTTTATAAGTGCCCATGTAGGGATATGTAAAATTAAAATATTTTTGATTTTGAATGACTTCTCCCACTTTAGGGTGGCGTGGGATGGCATGCCAGACTTTTACTCACTAAAATCACGAATGTATTTCTTCTCTGCCCTTTGCGTTCTGGGAACACGGGTTTCCTTTAATGTCCTTTCGTTCTAACTTTCAAAGACTACAGGTTTCCTTAGAAATTCCAGCTATGGTATTATTTGAAAAGAAAGAATTACCACGGCCCTGGAGTGATTTTTAGTCTGTAAAATTTTAACACTCGCTCCATCCAGAATTTATTTAAATGTGTCCCATTAAAACACAGGGCTAGTCAATAACTCGTTAGAGTTACTGGGTTACACAGGACACTGCTGCTAAGTTCGACGTACCCTGACCGGTACCCACTGGACAAGTAACAACAATATATAATGGCCTGAAGTTTTTTTTTAGTAGAGCAATTAATAGTGGCATAGTTTTTAACTACTTACGAGTTGTGTTACTTATTTCTTCATCACTACGATCAAGGAAAACATCGTGAGGAATCTAGCGTGTCCTTAAACCAAAAATTTAAAGACATGTGACATACACTAACCCGCACTGTGCCCGCGTTATAGATTACAGCCCACAATTCGCTCTCCTAGAAAGAAGGCCTGAGTCCCAGCAGTGGGAACATTATAAGGCCGCTTATGTTACGTTATGATGTCTTTTTTGGAGTGGTTTAGGAAGGAAAACTTAACCAAGAAGAGGCCACCACACCTGTGAGAGGACGGATGTTCTATTGATTTTAACCTCTCTCGTTCTTGTTTTATTGACCTTAACGTTTCTTATATGACCTTAAATTACCCGTAGACCTAGCAACACGCAGTCAAGGGATAAATAAGTTCGGCAATAAAACGCCGTTAGAAGATATATGGAAATGTTTTCGAAGGGGCAGTTTCCTCAAATAATCCCATTCAAGGCATTACATTACCATTATTGAGAACAGTTTTAGTAACCGTTTTGAAAAGGGTCTCCTTATTTTTACAGTTAATTTTCGTTAGGAAGGCTGTAAAAAAGTAGTTATCAAAAGTGTTATGTGTTTCCGTAAAAAAATATGTCAAATTAAACACAATATATGAAAAAAAGAGTGATAGCGTAACCGTTGACAAGAAAGGGAGAAAAAACGTGAACTACACTCTGAAGTCGTGTATTTTCTTATATTTTTATCCATAAAGTTTCTGGCCAGTTAGTTTTCAATAAGGAATTATCATATAAAAGCTGGACGTATTTTACGTCAAGTCATATTAATTTTTAACTCACTCAATGTATTATCTTGGCTTCCTATTTACCATCGAAATCTCTGCTAATATCATGATAGCTATAATGCAAATAAGATAAAACGTCATGACTAAAATCTAGAAATCTACGTGAACTAAAAACATTTAAAACAGATGAGTTCAGTGCCTTTTTCGTATTGTTTAAAGTGCTCCTTTCAGTTTTAAGAATTTTTATTTCTGTGTAAAAAGGTTTTTAAAGCTTACTTAAACTAATTGAGACTAGCACGATATTCTAATGAAAGGGTGTCGTAAGTTTTTTGTTACGTCGACGTGACAGTTTTTTTTAATTTATACGTTCTACGATCACGTTATTCAGTGATAGAATTATCTAAAGTGGTTTATCACATCTGATTAAGAATATAAAGGGGAAAGTTGGTATATTATAATATACATCATCATCTACCTAGCCTTTTCCCCACTTCGAGTATATTGGGGTCGACTTCCAGTCAAGCCAGATTTAGCTGAATACCAGTATTTTACGAGAAGCGGCTGCCTACCAGACCTCCACAACCCATTAACTGGGGTAATACACTAACTCATGACAAGACTGGAGTCAGATTTACTGGCTTCTGACTATCCGTAACGACTGCCAAAAATCTACAAATGACAGCCGGGACCTACGGCTTAACTTGCTTTTCGAGGCACGAAGGAAACTCGGTATGTTAAGATGGTTAAGTACCCATTCACAGACCAACCTTGGGAAGCGTTGCTTAACCTTGAAGATCGACCCGTGCGGCTGTTATTATCTAGCCACGAGCTCGTTTATAGATGAGGGACCATCTGGGAAAAAATAAATTAGACTAATGCAGTAACACACAAAAACCACTCAACATCTCGACACGTTTCGACTTCCCTTAATTCTGTTAGAATAACATTATCTTGCGTGAGGCATACATTTTGAGAGGATACGGTATCTATCATACGTGTTCCATAGATCTTAATGTGGTACTTATTGAGATTAAGTGGCTCGTTGCCAAATGGAGCGGCAGTTTGTCTGAATAAGGAATTGGGGTATAAACCTGCCTGTATCCTTTAGATAACTAAAGGACACATTGCTCGTAGAACAGACGGTCGATGGGGACGGAAGGTTCTAGAGTGGTGGCCACATACCGGAAGACGCAGCGTCGGAAGACCTCCCACAAGGTGGACCAACGACCTGGCGAGAGTCGCGGGAATCCGATGGATGCGAGACGCACAGGACCGGTCGCTGTGGCGACGCTTGGGGGAGGCCTATGTCCAGCAGTGGACGTCTTTCAGCTGAGATGATGATGATGACATTGCGTTCTAAGGTCACGGCCACTCTTCGGCCTTACCACTTCAGTTTTGCTGACATCTGTTTGAGACGTTCGTAGAACTTGGCCCAGTCGGGCGGACGAAGATCTACCTATTATACCTGCTGTGTGCCCGTGCACACGGTAGCCGAAAATTCGCGTTTAAGGCATCTCCTTTGGCGATGGTGGCTGGGTCGTAAGAAAGTCCGCCTCCGTACGGTTGTGGCCATCACCTGGGACCTTGATCATCATCATCTACCTAGCCTTTTACCAACAACTATATTGGGGTCGGCTTCCAGTCAAGCCGGATTTAGCTGAATACCAATATTTTACGAGGAGCGGCTGCCTACCAGACCTCCACAACCCATTCACTGTAGTAACACGGTACTTCATGGCAAGACTGGAGTCAGATGGTGGTGCTTAATCTGAGCCATAGCTAAAGCTAATTATATAAGTGTTTTTCAAAGGAAACTTAGCCTGGTCCACAAAATTAGCTACCCTAACTTTGACAACGGAAACGAAACCATTGTCAATATTAATTACTAGCTTTTGCCCGCGGCTTCGCTCGCGTTCATCAAATATAGCTAATGTCTCTCAAGAACTGCAGCTTTCGAACGGTGAATAAATTATAGCATTCGGAACAGTACGTTCAGAGATTACCTTCTACAAACAAAACGACAAATTTTGCCTCGTTATAACATTAGAGTAGATTAACAAGCTAAATTAACAAATTAACAGTGTCAATTAATGAGTCGAGTGCAGGAAACGTACGTACAATTTTATATGTGAGTTATTTCCAAATTAGTTATTTTTCAGACAGCAACATACATGAAATTTTGTTGTAAAAATTGTTGAGAGATAAAGTTAGTAATGAGAAAACTCTCCGGACCCAAACCGAACTTTTCGATAACGAACAGAATTCAATAAAAATGTTTTCCTTCTAAAATACGCTTTTTTTTTCGATGGCAATCATTTGAAATTACAATGGAGTGACGTCAATATCGGCTCATCAATAACATTATAACAAAGTAATATTCTGTTCTATTTTATTTTATTCTTTTAGATAACATGAGAAAAAGTTGATGCTATTATTATGAACTTCAATATTTGATCTAAATGAAACAGGACGTTTTAGAAAATCGATGTAAAGAAAATAGCACATTGCTCGCACAACAAATGCTTGATGGAGCTGAAAGGTTCTGGAGTGAATACCACGTACTGGAAGACGCAGCGTTAAAATACCTCACACAGGGTAGACCGTTGACGTGACGGTGGTCGTGGGAATCCAGCGGATCCTGGTTGTTATGGTGACACATTGGGGAGGCATATGTCCAACAGAAGACGTCTTTTGGCTACAAATAATTGAAAATATAAACTGTTACAATAAAAATGGCCAACAGAATCTTGCTATGAGCAGTCTATTGCCAATTGTGATGCTCTGCAGGCATCGTTTCGAACTTTAAATATAAATTGACGAACCAGTAAAGGTATTTTCTGTACTTATAAGATTCAGGCAAGGAACTTTGTTTTCGGAACGAATTGCCGATGGGCAACTGACCGCAGGGAATTCCTGAAAAGGAACTCAAGGGGCAATTGAAAGACACAAATGTGGCTTCAGTTAGTAAAAGTCTGACATGCCCTCACCGCCCGGAGTGGAGATGTCATTTGATGAGCTCCACTCTCCAGAACGAAGGGCTATTCTATCTAGACTAATATAATAAAGAGGTAAAGTTTATTTTTTTTGTTTGTATGAAGTAATCTGTGGAAGTAGTGGTCCCATTGCTAAAATATTTTCACCAATAGAAAGCTGCTGTATTCTTGAGTGACATAGGCTATATTTTATGTACGCGGGCGAAGTTGCGGGCTAAAGCTAGTAAGCAATAAAACACAACACATCTTTCACGACATTCTCACATCAATAAAACTATCAATTTACAGTCAAAGACAGTTTCAAAGCGCGTACTCAATGCATATCGATACGAGCATCTCCAGTATCAAAGTCAGGTATCTTCAGCATCTAACAGGTGCCTCACCTTCACGACGATTCGCACTTGACTAGAAACTAGTATGTATGCTAATACTGAAGGAAGTTAGTTCGATGGGGCGACGATGACGGCACGTAATGCATTACAGTGGGGCTCGGTTTAATGTAAGTTGGAGGTGTCTTGTTTGGAGTGATGTAAGCAGTGAGGAGTGTTAGTTTGAGGTGTGATGAATGTTGGGAAGATCGTTTGAAAGAGTTATTGTGGGTTAGGAAAGTACAGGGGTACATTTTAGTCAGTAAAAGTCTAACGCTACGGCCTGTTTTTTCTAGATGAGAGGAGTTGTTTGGTGATTATCCATCATAAAAAAATGTGTTTTGAATAAGAATAAAGAATAGAATAGAAAATATTTATTGAAAAAAAAAGGAAGAATTGACATCTTCTATTTGCCATTGTTCTGTATTATTTTGGGTCGGAGCAACACTTTTTTTCTGCCCATCTGTTCTGTCTATTGTAACGCATATCATATCATTATCATCACACACCATCCGTCTTTTCTTTGGCCTCTCTATCCCTCTCCATTATTTTTATTATTATTAGGTTCACGTTTCACCATTTAGGGCCAGTTTCACCGATTACGGATAAAGTGTCGATTAGTTATTTGGTAGTTATTAATATCTACCACTTAAAGGCTGGTTGTAACTTTTTTCTGTTTCACCGTCGAACTTCCTGATAAATTATTTGGTAGATAAGTTACCGGCCACTTAATAACAAGCGGAATGGCAACGTCGCTTCTTTGCGTTTCGATACAACTACGTAAAATATTTTCAATTGAAAATAATTTTGAAAACTTAATTAATGAAATATGTTTTTGTTAAAAATAATCAAAATCAACCTTTTTTTACATTTTGTACTATAATTTTATCATTATAGACCGAAATTAGTAAGATACCTATGATTAATCATAGGTATGTTTTAATTCCAAATGTGCTTAAAGGAACGAAACGCAAGTGTCAATTGTTTTGTGTTTGGTAGTTTGTTTTGAACGCTTTTGTTTGTTTCGAATATGCTGCGAAAGTTTATTAAAGTTTCGTTTTTATATTTTTACCTTTTTAAAATGGAAAACCAAAAGCAGGTCAGTGGGTCATCTAAGCGCGAAAAAAGTACGAATTGATTCAAAATAATTAGGTCTAGGGTTAATCACTCGATTCCTACGAGGTCGCATTATACGTTCGAAATATTCATCAAATTCGTCTTCTAAAAATTCAAATAAGTCCATGTTTGAATATTTGTAACACTTGTAACTGCAAACGACGTACTACAATACACGAGTGCATGGAACCGCCTAAAATGCAATAACAAACTTTTCCCACTTGAAATATACTATAATGTAGATGATAACTTCCTTAACAGCCACTTGATCCGGCTGATAATTTAACCAATAGTTTATCTACCAGATATCGCTATCCAACACCTGTGAAACCAAAAATGTTAGTTTATCTGTTAAGTTCCTAATAGGCTATCAGAGACTTTATCCGTAACCGGTGAAACTGGCCCTTAATCTCCTGATGGTAAGTGATAATGATTGTAGTCGACAGTGGAGCATGTTTGCCTAGAAGTAACCTATTCACTCTTGACTTAAAGACCCCTAGGTTGTAGCTATTCGGAAACAACATTCCGACAGCAAATTCTATTCCTTAACTGTACGCATAATGAATATGTTCCCAAAACGTTTTGCGTATAAGTGGGAAGTCTTGGTTGACTAGTACAGAATACGGAATAACTGAGGCATTAAGTCCGCCTTTGTACATTAGTGTTACATGAAGTAAAAATCAAGAGGGATGTCCAATATGTACCGGAGGCGTATGATTGCCGTACATCTCCCTTTGATTTATATTTCAAACGAATTCAGTCCTGGAAATAATGCCATAGATCAAAGCAATAAGTACAAATGATAGTTTAATGTTCCGTTCCATAATTAATAAGATTAAACGAAAATAGATCAAACACGAAACGGAGCCGGAAGCTGTAAATACAACAGAGATTCATATTTTTTGCTTTTAATAAAACAAAAGCCCGTCCAATTATTTTAAGTAAGTACACGGATAAAAATTTTAATGAAAGAAGTAAGACTATTGTCTTCAAAAAATCTCCTGAGCTTATAAAGGATTCTACCCACTACACCGTATCGTACCATCATGCTATGGTCGTATCTATTACAAAAAGAAACACGACACGGTATTTTGTTTTCTTTTGGAAATTATCAAATAAATGTGACTTCCCGGTTCTGAGAGCCTCTCCGGGCGTGGGAGGGCGTGTCAGACTTTTACTGACTAAAATCCACTCCTGTTCCTTCTTTGTCTTCTTTTCAGGGCCCAAAGGTTCTCTTTCGTCCAACCCAGGGCCCCAGTAGACTTCGACCCTAATCGGCCACAACAGTTTGCAGACATCTTTCTGAGGCGCGCGTGGAACAATACGCGCCGTCGATGACTTGGGCTTGGTTTGGACAGACTAGAACGTGTCAACAGCATATCATACTCGTATCATCCACGTGTCTTTTCTGTTCTTTTGGCTCTTACTACTACCTACCTATTCGTTCACCTGTGTTTTTTTAAGAAAACGAGTCTATAGAAAGAAAATACTTTTGTGGTGAAAATTATTTCCTCGATGGCAAAAAACTTATATGGCCTCATAATAAACGATTGAAGCCGTCATACTCGGTTATAACTCGTATGCTCAACAGTACTATTTGGTACCATCGCGTGTTATGCACGAAACGTATCAATACCTGAAAAATAACAATATTTAACTGTATTAGTCGGTGAAAAAACAGTCTAGTAGGCATAGTCTCAAAATATTTTAATGCAAAGATATTTACATATTAAACCATTAACAACTTAATAGGCATATGTATATACAAACTAAAGATAAAAGTATGTACGAACGTAAATATATTAAACGTTATAATTATATTACAATACAAATACTACACAGTACAATAAATAATACAATAAAATACAAACAAAAAAAATTATATGCAAAGATTGTTTTGCGTGTCCCATTCATATAGTATGGTACGGTATAATGGACAGTCTCCTTAATACTGAAGCTCAAACAACCCGGAAAAGAAATAACAAAGCTTCACCAAAATACACAGCAAAGATCCTCTTAAAAATATATTGAAATAACAAGCAAAAAATCATCTGAAAATGGCGTTTGAGAGAAGTTTTTGACAGTTAGAAAATAAACATCATAAAATCGCTTTTACGTTTGAGATAAACTGGCAAAGGAAATACATCATGTGGAAACTGGCATGTACTAGAACCAAAAATTCAAAGACATGTGACATCCATCAACCCGACTTAGGCCTGCGTGGTGTATTACGGCCTATTCTCTCTCCTAGAGAGGAAGCCTGAATCCCAGCAGTGGGAACATTATAAGGCTGATTATACTTACTATGCCAATGCTACAGTTTAAATGTTTCTGTAGGAGTCTTAGCCTAAGATGAGATTGCATTTCATTTAAAATTATTGGTATGACACTGTCACGCGTTTTTTTTAAAGGTAGGAAATCTTTTACTGATTAAAGCCTACTCCTGTTTCTTGATTGTCTTCATTCCGGGGTGCACTTTCATATTACCAGGCTTCGATCCTACATCGGTGCTATTCTCTAAAGTCATTTTCATGGCGACAAGCTCGACGTCGAGACAACCTTCAAACAGCGAATGCAAATATATGAAGAACTGTCATTGTCAATTGCAACTGTGCGTTGACAATGACAGTTTTTCATACATTTGCGTGCCGTCAATACCCTCTCCTAGAGAAGAGGCTTGAGTGCCAAGTGTGGTAGCATTACAAGGCTGATTACTTTTTCAACAGGTTTAAACAGTATCTTGCAACAGTCTTGGTCCGACTACATACATATACAAAAGGATTACATGCATATGCACGGGAAAATTTGTTAGGTGACTGGTAAAAAATGCCTAAGGCAGTAAGTCCACCTCTGTGCTTCTGTGTGCATAAAGTATTTAATAAACAAATAAATAATCATTGGATGATGCCTCTACGAGTTTGCTTTGGTCTCTTTAAGTACGCATTTTAGAGGGTAAGGATAAGGACCATTATAAGGCTGATGCAATAATATGCTATGCTAAACTGGCGAACCGTTGAATAAAGCAGTATTTTATTTCGACGATGAACGCGTGTCGCAAGGCCCTCGGTCAGATTGACGCGATTATCGCGCGGCTGACGAGCTTATCGCGAGCGTGTCAGAATTCGAGTGCCCAGGAAATTAATGGAATTATTGGAAACGCGTGCCACTCCAGATTTGGACGAAGGTCGCTTTTTAATTTCCCGTATTTAATGTGTTGGGGATTAGTGGGGACGTGAAATGAATGCTGACAGTGTATTAATATTTACCTAGATGTTAAAATTAAGCCTACGTCATTAACTTCCTTGCCTTTTCTCATTTGACTTGGGGTTGGCTTCCAGTCTAACCCGGATACGGCTGAATATCTGTGTTTTACGTGGAGTTACTATCTAGCAGACTTCCACGATCTGGTAACGGGGACATACGATACCCCTCGGATGGACTTTTGCTAAAATTTTCTGATATCTGACTACCGTAACGACTGTCAAAGATCAAGAAAAAAGATTATACGTTCATTAAATATTAATTAACAAACCAGGTAAATAAACTTCGACAGCTGAATTAAACTGATTTTTTTCCTTAATAAACCTTCATAAATAAATCTCCTTAATCCCTCGTCTAGTGAAGAGGCCTTAGTCTCAGCAGCGGGAACAATGTATGACTGATTATGCATATAAATACTTCCACTTTTTTTGGTTTTACATTTATATTTTAGCATTAGCATACTCATACTAAAAATAATTCTACTCACAAAATTAAACACCAATTAATTCCGTAACCGCCAAAAAAAAATCAACGTCACAACTTAATTAGATTCGTGCCACAATCTGACGTCGCCCTAACAGAACAACATTTCCTTCCTGTCAAAATGGACCCACGACCCCACTCGCGTGTCAGCCCTCTCAGTCCTCTCAGTCCTCCGCAAATAAAGACATTCCACTTTTCTGTCCCTTCACGGACTCGTAAGGCTGCGTTTCTACTAGAGATGTGCGAGGAAAATGTATCGTGCAAGGATGTCTATTCGGGCTGCATTGCATGCCTCAAGGTGTAATATGGTTGGACTGTGCTATATTTTAATATCTTTATGTATTTACCCATATTAGCAAATAAACGATTATAATTATGCTGTGAAAATGTGTGGGGGTTTTCACCAAAGCTGTGCGAGGAAAATGTGTCGTGCGAGAATGTATAACGGAGCTATGAAAATACGCATTAATATGCGATGCTATGATGCGTTGCGACCGTTTATGGACTGGCTGGTACAGAAAGTCGCAAACTCCGCAGCACGTCCTTTTCATCACACATCCCTCGCAACACATTCCTAGCACACATCCCTGGCTTATTTTGTATGCGCAAAAATCTAGCTCAACCGTTTCCACCAGAACTGTGCTGACCGAGGCGAGGTAAATGAAGCGATTCTATTAGTTCTTTACAAACACATCCCTCGCTACGCATCCTCGCACATCTCTAGTGAAAACGCAGCCTAAAAACTCCCAAGACTAAAATAATTAAATATTTCTGATATATTACGAAATATTTTTTTCCCTGTTTTTGTATGCCATTGTTGAAAAACGTGGTCTCAAAAATACTTGGCACTTTTGTTCGTTTAAGCTTCGTGTCAAAAGAGTGGGTCTGCGATTGTCTGGAAAGTGCTTGAGAATCTGAAGATTTTCCTTGTAAACACGTTAAGAATAATTTATTGTTTTGATAAAATATTTGGAGGTAAAGGTAAACTCATAAAATAATAAATGATATTTTACCCTGATCACGTGCCGGAAGAAGCAGCGTTGGAAGGACTCCCACAAGGTGGACTGATTACCTGGTGAGGGTCTCGGGAACCCTGTGGATGCCACACGCACAGAAAGAACGTGGTGAGGTTTAGTCAGTAAAAGTCTGACACGCCCTACCGCTCCGTTTAAGACCGGGAGAAGTCATTCTGATGATTCCCCCCCCCCCCTTTAAAATAAACAGGACCGATCGTTGTGGCGACGCTTGCCGAAAAACGCCTATATCTACCAGTATACGTCTTTTGGCTGAAATTATTTTGATGATGATGATGATGATTTAACCCTGCGATGTGAGTGAAGAAAGTAGATTAACATTAGGCATTATTGACCTTGTAATTATTATTTATTTATATACTCTTTATTTTACATATCCACCATACCAGTAGTACATAGTCATGTCGCCACTGTTGAGACTAAGGCTCTCCTAGAGAGGAAGTAGGGCCATAATAGTCTTTAATAAGAAGCGTTTTGTGAACAAGAAAGTAATTAGGCCGTAGGACGACTAATTAGGAGTTTTGGAGCGAGCAGAAACGTCTCATATCAACTTAATGAGCAAAGGTGTCGAGGGCTATATAGGAGGCTTATATAGTGACAAATTATACTCTATTATACCAAGACCGTTGCTAGTCGCTTCACCCGTAATTTTGTCTGTCCAAATTTTCGGCAAAAAAGTAGAAAAAAAGTTAAGTTTCTGTCGTTTTAGGGTTCCGTATCTCAGTTGGCAAAAATTAAACTCTTATGGGATCACACTTTGGTCAGTCTGTCAAGACCGTTTTTCTTGAGAACCCGTGAAGGTATAAAGTTTAGACTATTACCAAATAATCAGATATGTCTCACTTGGAACAGTAAAAAAAATCGAACTTCTAACAGCCGAAACCAATAACCTATCTATCACATATCGGAGATAGAAAAACAAATTAAACAACAGAAAACATGATAATTTTTGTATTGTATCAGTTGATTATCGATCTCCAGTATGCCAAAACTGGAGATCGATAGGTTATTGGTTTCGGCCGTAAGTCATCGCAATCTAAAGATAAGGCCTCCGTTTAGGCGTATATTTTGACACTCACAAGGAAATTGAAACCCAAAATCAAAATCTTGAAATTTGGTAAGAAGCAAGGTCATACAACACAAATAAAGGATAAAGTCTGTATTTTTTTTCGATGCAGAAATCGAACTATACTAATTTATTTATTTATTCTTCATGCACATAGTACATAGGCGTACTTAATGCCTTAGGCAATCTCTACCAGTCAACCTACACAAATAAGTTTGTACAAAACCCACGGTACGCGAGTCTAGCTCGCACTTGCCCGGTTTTTGGTAAAGTTAGTCCCACATGATTAAATAGAGGAAAAATATTATATAAGCCTGTGTGACTGATGTGGGTCAAGCTGATGGGGATCAAACATTTTCTTTCATCATGTCTTCTAAAAATATAACTACATTTAGTTCTGTTTTTGTTTATACATTTGTTGCAAAGTTTTTATGTGAGTAACTGAAATATGCCAATAATAAAAGCATAATCGGCTTTATAATGTTCCCACTGCTGTTATTCGAGCTTCCTCTCCGCCGCTGTTCGAGCTTGAAGAAGTAACAAACATACACATCATCTTAGTATCTATTTTTAAATAAAATAAATAATACATACACACACACACACCATCACGCTCACAAAGTTATAACAGGCTCTTTATTATTAGTGCAATAGCATAATATTTATCAATCAGTCAAAACCTCATCTACCTAGCCTTTTTCCCAACTATATTGGGGTCGGCTTCCAGTCAAGCCGGATTTAGCTGAATAAGGAGCGGCTGCCTACCAGACCTCCACAATCCATTAACTAGGGTAACACGGTACTTCATGGTAAGACTGGAGTCAGATTTACTGGCTTCTGACTATTCCTACCTACCTACGGCTTAACTCGCTTTCCGAGGCACGGAGGAAACTCGGTATCCCTCCCTTCCGTCCGAACTAGCTCCAAGAGCAGACGTGTTAACGCATCGCTCCTCAATTTCAACTAACTTTACCAAGCAACTTTAGTACATATACTTAAATACCACAGTTGTTATAGTCATGTGCGCGAGTTAATTTTATTTAATTACGTCGAGGGCGCTCGAGGAGGTGCCCCTAGATTACCCGCGACCCGCGAGTAAAAGAGACGGTCTTCATAATTGCTGTCCTGCTCCTGCGCCGCTACCAAGACCCCGGAACGTCATTCATCACGGACGATCGCTGTGACAAAACTGGTTTCCACTGCGAACTTACTACAAACAGTGATTCACTTGCGTCGAACGATATATACTTAACGTATTTACGATGCCACTAAAACGAACTCCCCCGTCTACACCGCAAGATAAGGCCAAGACGGATACAAACCAAAGCTCAGCGCCCGTAACGGATACTGACAATGAGAGTTCCAGTAATGTCTCCAGCAGGCCGCGTGCCCGAAAGCGCCAGTATGATGATGAAATGTCTACTGTCATGTCAGATATGAAACTCTCTCTCGAAACTTTTAAACTACAACAAAACACAATACAGGAATCTATAAATGGGATACTGAAGCAAAATTGTGATATAAAAAAGTCTATGGAGTTTATGGAAAAGCATTATGAAGAAATGAAGGAAAAATTGATTTTTATGGAGTCTGAACGACGCACACATTTAGCCTATATACAAGGACTAGAAGAAAAATTGGAGACGCTAGAAAGATCCCAAAAACAAGCCAGTATTGAGATAAGGAACGTTCCTATTCAAAAAAGTGAAAGTAAAGATGACTTACTGAAGATTGTAACAAATCTGGGTTTGGCGACCAAAATTGGTGTAAATGAAACCCAGATAAGAGATGTTTTCCGGCTAAATTCTGACAAAGGAGGACCTATTATTGTGGATTTTTCTTCTGTTATATTAGAGGAGAAAATTATTACTGCGGTCAAAAATCACAATCGGGCGAATCAAAATAATAAATTAAATACGATGCACTTAAAACTCGACGGTCAAACTCAACCAATATATATAACAGAAAGCCTCACTCAAAAATCGAGAAAACTGTTCTATCTTGCTCGAGAGTTTGGTAAGAAACACAACTATGAGTTCTGCTGGATAGCCCACGGTAAGATTTTCCTCCGTCAACGAGTGGGCGCTGCGTCGCATCGAATAAATAAGGACAGTGATCTACAACTGCTGCGCCCCGAACCCAAACTGTGACTAGGTTTTATAGTATGGCTTGTATATTTTATTACATTTTTATTTTTTATCTGCATGTTTACAGTTATACTCAGATCTTTCAAAGATTGTTTTATTATTATTAACTTAAAAAAATATAAGTTTGTGTTACCACTTTTACAAATACACTATACAGTAGATCATTTAACTTTTCACACTATACATAACTCACATTCATACACACAAGTTTTCGAAAATCAAACAAACCTTGTCGCATCTTTCACTATCAGTAAACACGTACAAAACGTTATTTTGATTTGTCTGAAGAGAAAATACTTCTTAAATACTTACAAGATATACATTTTAGAACTTTTACATAATAATGCTTTTTTTAGATAACATCTCAACCGATATTGATTCGGCCCAAGTATCTGAGTCTAGGATCTGCTCTCCTGAAAGTCTAGTAAATAGTATTAACTTGTCCCAAACATCCTTAACATTAATGCACACTAATATCCGTAGCGTTGCTTGTAATTTTGATGATCTTGTCATTCTACTAGAAAGGATTAGTATACAATGTGACATTCTCGTGCTCACGGAGTGTTGGCTGAGTGAGTGTCAGACTGTACCTGAAATTGTTGGCTACACATCATACACTTCAGACTACCAAAATCAAAATGACGGTGTCCTTGTATATACTAAATCTGAATTAAAAATGTGCGTAACAAAACCATCCGTGCTAGATGCAAATTGTCTTGTCTTACAATCTGAAAACGAGTACGCTGTCGTGGCTGTGTACCGCTCACCGTCAAACCGAAACATTGCCCGCTTCTGTGATAGCCTCGACACTTGTCTTATATCATTAAACTCGGTGAAATCAGTGGTCTTGGTTGGTGATCTCAATATAGACATATCGGCAAACAGTAATGACGTAAACAGTAGTATTTATCTGAACCAAATGGCATACCATGGTTTTTTACCAGCTCACGTTTTCCCTACTCGAAAGTCTAGATGTATAGACCATTTGATGTTAAGATCTGACAAATACTCAGCTACCTATGTGTTAGATTCATTTATTACGGACCATGCACCGCTTGTTTTTTGCCTGGATTGTAAAATAAAAAGACACATCTCTAAGACCTCTTTTCTAAAAATTAATTACTCATCTTTAGTCAAGAAACTTTCAGATACGGACTTTAGTGCTGTCTATGATACTGTGGATCCAAATGTGTCTGCTTCTAACCTAATAAATCTAATTTCACTAGCCGTTATTGAGCACTCAATACCTGTTACTATTCCTCACCGTAGGCGACCCATGAAGCCATGGTTAACACCGGGATTAGTGCGTTGCATCAGGCATAGGGACAATTTACACAGAAAAGCAACACTTGATCCAGACAATGCTATTATTAAAGTCACCTATACAAGGTACCGAAATTTCTGCAACAACCTTATAAAAAAGTTAAGAATCACCTACGAAAAAAATGAATTTCACAAGAATAAAAACAATCCTAAGGGGATGTGGAATACCATTAATAATATTGCTAACCTAAAGAAAACACAACCTCCTCCCAGTGAATTACTTACTTTGTTTGAAAATCCGTGCGAATCAGTAAACGCTGTTAACAACTATTTTGCAGGAATAGGGGAAACTCTCGCCAATGACATATTATATAAGCAGAATAAAAATCAGCAGAAAGGCGACTTGGATAAAGATTGTTTGTCGCACTCACCCAGAGATTCCATGGTGCTACTTGACACTGACTGTGAAGAGATAGGGTCCATTATTGCTAATTTAAAAAATGACTCAGCAACTGGCATTGACAACATTCCTACTCGTGTAATAAAAAGTGCTAAGAGCAGTCTTGTCCCTCCAATTACACACATGTGTAATCTATGCCTCTCTTCCGGGGTTTTCCCGAACATTTTGAAGAGGGCGCTGGTTCATCCCATTTATAAGAGTGGTGACAGAGTTGTTGTTGGAAATTATAGACCCATATCCGTGCTGCCTGTTATCTCAAAAATCCTGGAGAAAGTTTTGAACACTAGATTAGTTGACTTCTTACGACACAATAATATTATTGCTGAGAACCAATTTGGCTTTATGAAGGGTCGATCTACTGAAGATGCAACTCTTCTCTTGTCTGAGGTAATAGCCCGAAATCTTGACTCAAAGAAGAAGGTCATAGGTGTCTTCCTTGATATGTCAAAAGCCTTCGATACTGTCTCCATTCCCATTCTACTTTCAAAGATGGAATCGGTTGGTATACGTGGTATTGTCTTAGAGATTTTTCGATCCTATCTCTCAAACCGAACTCAGTGCGTTAAAATAGGCAACTACACAAGCTCCGAGGCATCTCTCTCTGTCGGCGTTCCACAGGGCAGTGTACTTGGACCTACCCTCTTCCTCTTGTATATAAACAGCTTGTGTTCAAAAGTTCTACATAACTGTAACATCATAACCTACGCCGATGACACGGCGTTGATTGTTCAAGGAAACGATTGGAGAGAGGTCCAGTGTTACACTGAGGAGGCAGTAAAGGAGGTAATAACGTGGCTCAATGATAACCTTTTGACATTGAACATTGACAAAACTAAATACATCACTTTTGCTCTTCGCGGTAATACCCTACCCCCACCAGAATTCGAAGTCGGTATCCATTCGTGTAACCGGCAAGAAACCTGTAGCTGCCCTATATTAATTCGCACGACCAATATAAAATACCTGGGTCTCACTGTAGACTGCTGTCTAAAATGGACTACACATATCGCGCAATTAACTGCCCGCACAAGAAAATTGATGCCTACCTTTAGGAAACTCAGAAATTCTGCTGATTTTGAAACCCTACTTTGCGTGTATTTTGCTCTTGCTCAGAGTTTACTGCAATACTGCGTCGTAGTTTGGGGAGGGGTTGGCAAGACTGCCTTACTTCCCCTTGAGAGAGCTCAAAGAGCTATATTAAAAGTCATGCTTGGACGACCACGTAGATATGATACAAATCTTTTATTTAATGAGTGTGGTGTACTAACGGTTAGACAACTCTTTATATTATCTACAGTGCTCCGCAAGCATAGAAACACAATCTATACAAAAATTTTCAAGCGTGACCAAACAAGAGTTTGCTCCGGGACAACTCATAGAACAGCACTTAGTAGACAACAGTATTATGTTATAAGTAATAATTTGTACAACTTGGCAAACCGTGTGAATAACATTTACTCATTCCCGGTCAATAAATGCAAAGGCATAATACAAAACTGGCTTTTACGATTGACCTATGACGAAACTGAAGAAGTTATAAATAGTTTGACCATCAAATAAAGAAAGATGCCTCAAAACACTTTTACATCTAACATACAACTATACATTCATTATCCCACTCACATCATACACTCTCATAAACACTCATCACACTACATACTCGCTTACACATCTCAGTGGTAATATGGTAACTTTTAATACTTGTAGTTATCTTTTTCCATAATTTTGTTTTTTTTTTGTATAATTTTTCTACAGATCATGTATCATTACTCATTACCGATTATCTGCTTAAAACAATGAATTGCGTTTACAATAAATTACCTAGTGCGGAAGACGCTGACGACTGTGACACAGTTTATACTAGTACAGTCGTCAACGTAATCTCTTAGCGATAATAATTCATTGCCATGCCTTTGTATTTTACTTTAAGAGAAATTTGTAATTTTAAGATTGGAAAATAAACTATTCTATTCTATTCTATTCTATTCTATGTTAAGATGGTCACCCATCCACAGACCAACCTTGGCAAGCGTTGCTTAACCATGACGATCGACCCGTGCGGCTGTTATTATCTAGCCACGAGCTCCTCAATCAGTCAGAACCTATAGATATCAAAAACTGCCACGTTAAAAACAATTTACTTGAAAAATAAAATATTCAATTAAAACTATTTAATTTTATGCTTTGTCAGCAGAATCTCAGTAAAACTACTTAAGAAAACCGAGCCGTTTTTGTTGGTCTTAAGCCAGACTTAAGTGCTGCAACCGAGACCCGAGTCAATAACTGACTTAACTGAGTTAGTTTTACAGAGAATACGGGTTAGGTTACAGTTATGTGACGAGAAATACCATGCATTTCGAATGGAGCTTTTGGGTTAACACCTCACAGATTTTTAAAAATAACTGTGAATTCTTATAAATCCACTACTTTCATCTCCTTGGAAAGCACGTGTAAATACACTTGAGAGCAACAAAATCGCACATGGCTTGTGATTTGGTTTAATACTGATATTTCCTTAAATCCAAAGGAATGGAGTATAAATTATTAAACAAAATTAAAGGATGTAAGGTTAGCTTTATAAAAACACAATATTAAGATCACAGAACTTCACGTAATTCACAAAAACCAACCGTACACCCAATTTCCCAAATTCATTAATTTGCATTTCTCAACTTTCACCTTGACTCAGAGCTACAAAAGGGGTGTTTTTTTAGACTTTTGTTCAGTATCCGTCAACGTGATAATGTCCCTACTGGAAGCAAATGGATTTACCAGAAAAATATAGGTACCACGCCCGCAGAAGCTGTTCAAGTTATTGCCTTGCCCAAAACATGCCATAAACCAAAAGAAGTGGCCTGACAGCTAAATTTTAGCCGCTTCCCTGATCTTCAGATATGCTAAAGGTTTCAAGAGACCAGTGGGCACATTCGGCGACCAGGACCTGGCCGGTCGCGTAGGATCAGGGCGTGATGATCGCTTTGTTGTAACAAGTACTTTGAGAAATCGGCTATCCAATGCGATTGAAAGCTTTAAGAAGTTCGCAATGTCAGTATAAATCAGTGAACATTTAGAAAAAGACTGGATGAAGCAGTTCTGGCTTATCATCCAGAAAATGGTGCCAAACTGACCACAGCTCCCCAACAAGCCCGGTAACAAATTGCCTCGTTACACTTAAATTACGTATATGACTAATGGCAAACTGTAGTGCTTTCTGATAACTGCAGAATGACTTACAAGACCATGATGGACGCTTTAGGATCCATAGAAGGTCACTAGGCTAATTTTAACACTGCTGCAAGCAATCATGTTGCTTATGGAGGTGTTTTAGGGTGGCATAAAATTGTACAGTAAAACTGACTTGTATTCATACACTGGGGCTGTATCGAGAGGGTTGATGACTTCACGATACGTCAAAAAAATGCTCGGAAAGTCTGTCAAGCCGCTGGTGTAACTTATGATGGTAATTTTTTTTTTCTTAATGCTCGACAACACCAGATCGCATGTCGCTAGACCAGTTGTACACTACATGGAAAACTTTGGAATCATCGTGATAGTGAGGCCAGTGCGTAGTTCTGATCTTATTCCAATTGAACATGTCTGGAATGATCTTAAAAGAAGAGTTAGAGCAAAAAACCGGTTCTTCGCGACTCCAAGAGCGTCATTTTATCATTAACGAGGAGTGGAAGGTTATACCATACAATTTCATGGTAAAATTAATACGGTCCATGAAAAACCGATTAACAGCTGTAATTAAGGCTAAAAGAGGGAATACACTCTATTAATTAACTGGTTAACCAAGAATTTTAAGTTTGACTCTCATTCTTTAAATTTGGAAATTTTACCCTTATGTTGGATATTGTGCTCTCAAACTTTTCAAGGGTATTTTTTTACACTGTATTTAATATCATTAGAAAGATAAAGAAATGGTCTTTCAACTTGTGTTTGCATTTCTTTTAAAATCCATTCACATTCATGACAAAAACTGTTTTAACATAACAAGTCATGACGTGCGATTTTTTTGCTCTCGAGTGTATATGTCCGCCTAAAAGAAGAACATTTTCCCGAAGGAATAAACTCATGCACTCACACTCTATTCCAGAATATAGTCTATCCGTGGGTTAAATTTCATTCGAATTGTTCAAGCGTCTGGTTTGAAAAAATAAAAAAACATTCACACACACACTAGCTCACAAACTTTTGCTGTTACCTATAATATTATTATTACTGTGATTTTAAAGTTATGGGAATGTTAAGAGAAAAAGTTATTGTAATAATTTTAATGACACAACCTTCTCTTCGAGTGTTTTTTTACCATAATCGGAAGAAATTCTAAATTAGGAGAAAAAAATACAACACAAGGCTACTTGTAACTTTCTACAATACTTCTTTACAATTCGTATTTTTAACTTACCTATTTAAATTTTTGTCCAGTTTTCTCCTTGATTTTTGCAGTCAAGGAGAAATCTGCATAACAAATTCAAGATTTTAGTCTAGCACTCTAAACTCTTACAGTGCTAGTAAATCTTCTTAGCAAATAAATATAACATGGAACGAAAATGTACTCGTAAAATTAAGATTTTAAGTAGTGTCTTTGCTAAACTTTGAACTGAGAATTTCATAGATTCAACCAAAAGTCAAAGCAAAATAATATTTAATTTTAATAAAACTATCTATTGAAATGTGCATTTAAGTTTTTTTTTATATTTTGTAAATGATGCAAGATGTACTGGTTCGGTCATTGTGGCGAAGCTTGGGGGAGGTCTATATCCAACAGTGGATATCTACTTATCAGCTGAGATAATGCTGATGATGATGACGATGATTTAAAAACGCGCAGTGACGCAATAATAATACGCATATACACGAGACGGGCTAAATGGCTTGCAATGCAAAAACCTAACAATATAACCCCTATACTCATAAATCTCCGTGACTAAACACTGCGCTTCTCGTAATTCCCTATATTTACCCGCTGTTTGCAAACATTATGGAATCCATTTCCTCTCAACCAAGGTTCACACTTGACGCTGATAAACAAATCTCCTATTTCATTTTGTCCTTCGGTTTTAACTAGCTATGCTTGTGCTTGCAGTATTGCTTACTTTTAAAAGCTTTTAAAGCAAAGAGATTCATGGCTTTTTATGACAATGTTGTGCCTTAGCCCCATAGCGCACTAGCGGCCAGCGGCCAGCGGCCAGGACGCGGCGGCCATCGAGATAAATACATTAGTATGAAACCGCCATAGAGCGAGCGCACCTGTGGCCGCTGGCCGCGTGCGGACAGAAGCGCGCGCTCTATGGCGGTTTCATTTGTTTCACCTGGCCGCCTGCGGCCTGGCCGCTAGTGCGCGCCTGGTCTTACTGTACACATATATTTTTTTATGGTTCTGTAACCAAAAGGGTAAAAATGGAACCCCTATTGCTAAGACTCCGTTGTTTGTTTGTCGGTCATCATCATAAACCGTGATAGCTAGAGAGTTGAAAATTTCAGACGATGTATTTCGTTAACGGTATAACAACTAATACACTCTGTCTTTAACAGAATAGAACACATAACACCTACTGATCAATATATTGCATGACCAGAGGGCTGGCTCATTCTTTGCCCAAAGAATTAGCTTTGCCATTCAGCGTGGGAATGCTGCAAGTCTTCTGGGAACATTATTGCACGATTTTTGTATTATGTGTAGGTACATAGTTAGGTTTAGTATAAACATTAAACTAATCTAGTTGAAAGTATACATATTATGTGAGAATGATGTAGAAAGACAAGCACGTAAAAAGCGGCCACAAACAAAAAAAAATCAAAGCACAAATCATAAAAAATACTATTTGAAACTGTGAGACTGAAGGACCACAAAATAAAAAGGCCAGACTGCGGTCTAAGTGTGGATAAAACCGCGCTAACATTCTTAACATATAGGGTAGCCACAACCTTTTCATTACAGAGGCAGAATGTTTACCATACTGTGGGGCGAAAGTGGACAGTTTCCTTTATTACTTGTCACTAGACGGCCCGTTAGAGCTCGAGCACCGAGATAGTGCCGCCATTTTATAGTGTACGTGAAAATAATATGGTTTTGTAGGGTTCTGTACGTCAAAAGTAAAAAATGGGACCCTTAAAGGATGATTTTGTTGTCTGTCTGTCTGCCAAGGTACTTTATCCTGCCAAGGTGTGTGGTATCCCTGTGTGGAGGTAATCGAGTTAAGTTAAAAAAGAATATTATTTGACACTTTTAAGGGAAAAAATCATAGGGTACTTTTCGTTGCCCTAGAATCCTGAGCATGAAGCAAGGTTTCGAAGCACAAATATAGGGAAAAAATCTTAAAACTGTAAATTGGCAGTTTTATGCCACAAAAAAACTTTTTTTGTAAATCGGAAAAATGAATGAATGTGTTAGGTGTCTTCAAGGCTAGAGTGAATGGGCGCTTAATAAGCTAGTGCGCCTCACCATCAACGATTGCATCACTGCTTACCATCAATCAGATAGGGAAGCAGTTAAGCACTAGTTTATAACAAATAAAAAAAAAAGTTGAAACTCGATTTGAAAATCGAACGATTTTCATACGTAAGCTTGTACGGAACCTTCACTGCGACTCGCACTTACCTGTTTTTTTTTTATAGGGTACAAATAGCTAGCATTTTATATGCAGCCATTGCGAAGCTATAAAACACGTAAAGCATACTTGTTGGTCGTATGTCGCTCAACGATAACTCTTGGCTTGTCATCTTCTGGCTTTCATTTCCAATCTTGCCATGAAGTACCGTGTTACCCCAGTTAATGGGTTGTAGAGGTCTGGTAGTAAGCCGCTCCTCGTAAAATACTAGTATTCAGCTAAATCCGTCTTGACTGGAAGCCGTCCCCAACATTGTTGGGAAAAAGGCTAGGCAGATGATGATGATGATCTTCTGGCTTTCATTTGAGGGTTAGCCCAATGTTTTTCTTCAATACAGAACTTCTTCAGCCGTGGGTTTGCGGACGACAAGCAATGGGTAACTTGCCGTCCAATGAGGACCAAGCTTAGGTCAACAGCGCTTCTGCATATCTCAAAGAGTTGTCAGAAAAACAGACGAAGTGGTCATAGCGGTCTGGCACCATCAACGATTATCACTGCTTACCATCAGGTGGGATCGCAGTCGAGCACTAGTTACTACCATCAAAAAAGTTGGAAGCTAGAAAATTAATTGGCGACTACACAGATTATGTGTAGGACTTTTAGTAAAAGTTTGAGTCTCTCTCGTTCAATTTAGAGTGGGAGAAGTTATATTATTACAAAAAGACTTCCTAGCCAAATCAATCTTTATTTATAGGACTGATAACACCATACCGTCTGTTACTCGTATACTATTTTTATAACGATTCTTTAAAACGTTTAGTTATCTATATTAAAGTTATGTATGTATGCTACCTGCGCTAATGGTATGTAATCAAATAAAATAAATAAACCATCATCATTTCAGCTAAAAGACATCCACGGCTGAATTATATTCGTAAGCCTCCCGCAAGCGTCACCATAACGATCGGTCCTGTGCGTCTCTCACACTCATAAATTAATATCAACGAGTACTTAATAATTTCCAATAAAATGAAATAATTGTATACCCAGCTAATAAGTGTATAACAGAGTTCATGAAAATATAGCGAACTTAACTCAAACTTGTGTTTTTGCCCAGCAAATCATTGACACACATAATAGAGAGAGAAATCACAATAGAGAGTAGGATCGAGTTTATAAAATATAATTTTTAAAATAATACGAATAACCGTGGCGAATAAAAGAAAATCATTCTCAATCATAACACACTGGTCCCTTTCTAAATATTTTTGAACCGGTCGGTCTAGTGCCTTTATTTACGTATCCCGACCTTGTCCCATATGAAATCGCGTTGAAGGGACGCAATAACAAAAACGTGCTCTAAAATCAAAAACTGGGCAAGTGTGAGTCGGACTCGAGTACTGAGGGTTCCGTACCAACTAACCTATGAAAATAGCTCAATTTTGGAATCGAGTTCCGAAGATTTTTCAATTTTTATTCAGTCTGTTCCCTATATTTGTTTTATAAGACCTTGCTTTATGCCAAATTTCAGGATTCTACATCAACGGAAAATACCCTATGAATTTTGATTCTTTAGAGAGTTAAAAAAATGTGCTTTTTTTGCGGCTGTATATTTGTTTTTCGTTAACTTACGAGTTTGATGTATGCGCAGCTTCAAGTGACCGCGAACCTAATTTCAACTCGATACCTTCACGCCTTCCCGATAAAAAGGGTCTTCACAGACATACAGACAGACGGAGAATGAAGTGATCCTATAAGGGTTCTGTTTTTCCCTTTGAAGTCATCATCATCTGCCTAGCCTTTTTCCAACTATGTTGGGGTCGGCTTCCAGTCAAGCCGGATTTAGCTGAATACCAGTATTTTACGCGGAGCGGCTGTCTACCAGACCTCCACAACCCATTAACTGGGGTTATACAGTACTTCCCTTTGAAGTACGGAACCCTAAAAATTATAGCTTACAAAATAGACATATATTATTTATAGTATATGAACATCATCTAAAAAGCATTCTTATTTCTCTGTTATTGCGTAGTAAATCGAAGTTATAGCAGTAAACTATACATGATTCATGGACCACTAATCTAGTACTATAAACTTCGCATAAAATATTGCAGAAAAAGTATCTTGAACATTAACTATTGGTCATTTGTTATCTGTTTGAGTCAACGTTCTGTTGTAAAATTTAAATAGTGTATAAAGAATATATTTTATTGTTTTTATATTGATAGATCTTTTTTTTATGGTAGGGGGGAATCATCAGAATGACTTCCCCCGCTCTTGGGCGCAGCGGGAGGGCGTGTCAGACTTTTACTGACTAAACCCCTACCCCGTTCCTTCGTTGCCTTCGTTCTGGGGGGGACTCGGTGTCAACCTTTAGGAATACCACGTATATTGATAGATCTGTGGTATTTCAATGGTACAATTACCATTGAAATACCACAGATCTATCAATACCCTATTTACCGAGTTTGTACTCGTAGATCGCGGATTCAAACCCAACCAGACGCATTACTTTACTGACTTTATTAACTTTACTGTTCTCAAAAAAATCGTGAGGACACCAGCCTAACTATATTACTAAAAAATCGAAGATATGTGACAAAATCCGCACTGGGTCCACGTGGTGGAAGGCCTATTCTTTTTCATAGTCAGGGAGCCTGAGTCCCTCTAGTGAGAACATTCAAAGGCTGATAATAATATTGATAAGTAAAAACATATCCCTTCTTACTAGTATTTTTATTTAAAACAAGCTGAACCGGCAGACTTCATGCTGCTGATGTTTTTTTTTTTTCGATTTTTTCTCTCCTTTTAAACCTTCTATAGACCTCCACGAACATTTCAAGACCAAGGTAAGATAAATCCGTTCAGCTGTTCTCGAGTTTTAGCGAGACTAACGAACGGCAATTGATTTTTATATACATATATATACGAGTATAGATAGACTAGCTGCTACAACGACGGCTTCGCTAGCGAGATAGTAGTAAATTGTCTCAAGGGATCATACTACCGAGATAAAAAACTATCCTGTGTGCTTACTGTGTACTAACCTTTTCATATCACTACAGTTTCACTTCGCATTCCCAGATCTGCAGTAAATCTTACGGACAATCTCGGAGCCCTAGAATTAGTTACCCATGTCTGACACAAGACAAATCTCCCCGCCCCGGCCGTCTATTACTTACACTATCTATTTATCTCATCAGTACTCATGCACAGACGTCGTGGGATGACAGACAGCTGTTGCACTTTATTCTCATCTCATTTGTGTCTAAGTGTAGGTTTGTTTTCAACTAGGGGATCATCAGAATGACGACTCTCGCTCTTGGGCGAAACGGGAAGGCGTGTCAGACTCTTACTGACTAAACCCCACCCCGTTCCTCCATCGCCTTCGATCTGGGGGACACAGGCTTACCTATCGAAATTTCCGTGTTCCCACAGAGGCTTCAGTCATGCTGGGCCCCTACAGTTTGTTGACATCTCCTTGAGGCGCGCGTGGAACAGAACGCGCCGTTGACGACTAGTCTCGGTCCGGGTTATTACCAGACTGGCAGTCGGCGAGCTACCCAGTTGTTGCCGTCCGCAAGCCCGCTTTTTTACTTTTTTTTTTGTTTTTATTATAGATAGGCTCGCGTTTGACTACTATCTCACCTGATGGTAAGCGATGATGTGGCCGACGATGGAGCACGCTTGCCTAGAAGTAACCTATCCACTCTTGACTTGAAGACTCCTAAGTTGTACTTACACTATTTATCTCAACACTCATGCACAGACGTCGTGGGATGACACAGCTGTTGCACTTTATTCTCATCTTGTTTGTATCTAAGTGTAGCCGTGTGGACTGTGGTAATTGCATTGTCTCGTCTGTCTGTTAATTTGTTTTGTTTGTGTTATACATAGAGTTGTAGGATTTTAATTGGGAGGAGTTTGAAGTTAGTTTTATTTATAGGATGATCGCTGGTCAATTTACCAAGTCCTAATTATTTTTTAGTTTGAAAATCATTAATGAACTTCCTATACTTTAGGGTAGACTAAGAGAGCGCGTTAAATCTTTACTGACTAAAATAAACATGTGTCCTTTAGGAGCATGTACGTTTCAGGCCCATGATAACCCTTTCGAACAATCTCGCAAGAGGGTATTCAGAGATAAGCGCAGTAGTTCGGTTCGATTTCCGACCGGAACAGATATTTGTATAGTCTACAGATAATAGTTCCGGATCTGGTTGTTTTGTGTTTTTAGAGGAGCTCGTGGCTAAATAATAACAGCCGCACAGGTCGATCTTCAAGGTTAAGCAACGCTTGCCTAGGTTGGTCTGTGGATGGGTGACCATCTTAACATAACGAGTTTCCTCCGTGCCTCGGAAAGCACGTTAAGCCGTAGGTCCCGGCTGTCATTTGTAGATCTTTGGCAGTCGTTACGGATAGTCAGAAGCCAGTAAATCTGACTCCAGTCTTGCCATGAAATGCCGTGTTACCCCAGTTAATGGGTTGTGGAGGTCTGGTAGGCAGCCGCTCCTCGTAAAACACTGGTATTCAGCTAAATCCGGCTTGACTGGAAGCCGACCCCAATATAGTTGGGAAAAGGCTAGGCAGATGCTGATCTGGTTGTTTTGTGTATGTGAGTTTACGTGTATACCTATGGTATACGTTACATTACTATATAAATACCCGTGATACCCACAATACCGTAGTAAATTCTAGTATAGAAGATCTCGTATTTTTGATAATATTAAAAAAAAATCTTTCTTAATCTCTCAATATTTTAACGAATTCTCTACTGTATTAAACTCTATACCTATCTCTCTTCTTCTTTGTTTTTATTTCTATTGTTTTATCTCTGTTTTATCTTGGAAACAAAAAGGGTACTTATCCAGACATTTTGTTACACTTAATTTACTTGCCATACTAAAAATGCGTATAAATATTTTATGTAATATTTTTAAAGCGCTATTATTTTTGCTAACGTACAATACGAGTATATACATATTGTGCATGCATCAAGTTACACTCAATTTACTTCAATTATAAGCTAGGTATAGTGTATCACTGACTGTGAATATATAATTTGCACACCATGTTATGGCAGTATATCATCTGCCTAGCCTTTTCCCAACTATAATAATATTGGGGACGGCTTCCAGTCATGCCGGATTTAGCTGAATACCAGCATTTTACGAGAAGCGGCTGCCTACCAGACCTCCACAATCCATTAACTGGGGTAACACGGTACTTCATAGCAAGACTGGAGTCAGGTTGGCTGAAATAAATCTACTTTAATATCCTATGTACAAAGTTCTAGCAAATAAAGGTTTTGATTAATTGATAGATTGATTAATATGCTAGATTTTAGTCTAGATAGCGGCTTTAAAAATAAAACATTCAGAAAATCAGCTTATCAAGTATTAATTTGAATCCCGATTCCAATCTCCGGCATTAATCCACTTTAGATACAAAACTTAATCAAGATTAATAACACAAATTTAACAGAATACGCACGCAATTAGTAAACTTAAACTAGAATCCATTATAATTACGGTTCTCTATATAGTAAATTGGAGAACACTTAGCTTTACTTAACTAACTATGTAGGTAAGGCCACTAGGCAGAGTAGTGGGAAAAGTTTCACTATAGTTTCCTAGTGTAGGTACTTGTTAATACAGTTTAAATAAAGAAAGAAAGGAAAATATTTGGTTTGATACACACACTGACTTTATTTGTTTAGGTTAATAAAAACTATCAAAACACACTTGCAAGAGAAAAAAACCGGGCAAGTGCGAGTCAGACTCGCGCACTCTGGGTTCTGTACCAACTTACCTATGAAAAAAGTTCAATTTTCGAAAAAAAAAAAGAAATCCGTGACGTAACAGTTTTCAGCTATAAAACCTTATTTTACGCCACATTTCAGGATTCTAGGTCAACGGGTCTATGAATTTTGATTCCTTAGAATGTGTCAAAATGTTCGTTTTTTGCGATATAAACGGCTGTACCTATCCTTTGTTTTTCATTAATTTACAAGTTTGATTTTGCATGGCTTCAAGGGACTACGGATCTAAGTTTTTTTTTTTAATTTCGATTCGATATCTCCACGCATTTCCGAGATAAAGGGTCTTGACAGACAGACGGACAATTAAGTGATCCTATAAGGGCTCTGATTTTTCGTTTCCTATGTAAAAGAACCAGCAAGAAACTCCGTGGTTAAATTTCTAAAGCTTTGTGTAATCAGCGTTTTATATCACATGGACAGTGACCACAACTTTAATCATAGTTAAACTTCTGTTTATAGTCTAGTCAAAATAGACATTCTAGTTTGCATTAATTCCCAACAAGCTGGATTTTTGTGCAGGCCTTAAATACGTCATTACGAATGTTATGTCAAAAGTCCCCATCGATCCCGCTTGTGCGTTGTTTTTTATTCGAGGTCAAAGGTCACAAATTAGCATTTTTTGCGTATATCTCTGAAACAACGAGAGCTATCAAAAAATGGTTCAGGAAAAGTTTGAAGATCGTAAAATTGTCTACAAAAAAGATGCGGGCACTTTTCTTCTATCAAGCATCGCTTTCGAGATATCGTGACTTTAGACCACAGGAAAGTAAGTCATATTCATACTGAATGCGGGCAATGACACTACTTGCTAGCTCATGAGAACGAGTCTGAGCTTCCTTAAAGATGGTTTTCTTGAAGTCAAGGGTTGAAAGTTTAGGACACTCTTGGCCGAAGATGCTGCGCTTTTTTTTATTTCAGCCGTTTTATCTGCTTCATTGCCACAGAACAAACAGTATTTCGTCAAAAAGACGATTCATTACCTCGTGCTAGTACGAGGAGGACTAATCCCAGATGTGGTAGCTATCTCCGCCTCACGCTGTCTTTTAGCTGCAGCGATGCTGCTCTTCCGGGTGTATGCTTTACGACACTGCTTATGTATCGTTACAGATGGTTTGTCCTTCAAATATTCATCGAACCCATCATCCCTTAGCATGAGTGCATATTTGTATTTTCTATGTTTAAAATAGCCATAATTCGAGAACAGTGCATCGTAGAAGAAAAAGTGTTGGATCTTTTTTGTAGACAATTTTACGATCTTCAAACTTTGCCTGAACCATTTTTCGATAGCTCTCGTTGTTTCAGAGATATACGCAAAAAACGCTAATTTGTGACCTTTGACCTCGAATAAAAAACAACGCACAAGCGGGATCGATGGGGACTTTTGACATATCATTCGTAATGACGTATTCAAGACCTGCACAAAAATTCAGCTTGTTGGGAATTAATGCAAACTTGAATAATAATTTAGTCTATTTTGACTGGATTATTATGCTTATACAGTGATAAACATAGTGTAAGGTTCCTCGTAGTATATGTATCCGTCGTAATGAACACGAAAATGTGCTGACATAGTCCTTTAGCTTCAAACTAACCATCAGACTACATTTTCAGCTAATAATGATCGTTGGTTAAGTCTATTGGTTTTATGTGATAAACGTATGTTATTATACATACGGTTTACTAAGTAAACATAACTCATTGCATACCTAAAATTAATAAGTGTTTTTTTTTAAGTTATAATATATAAACTAGTGCTTGACTGCGATCCCACCTGGTGGCAAGCAGTGATGCAATCGTAGATGGTGAGGCGCACTAGTTTATTAAGAGTCTATTCACTCTAGCCTTGAAGACACCCAAATTATAATCGGACGAGAAGACCGCAGCAGGCAAATTATTCCAGTCTTTCGATGTATACGGTATAAACGACAAAGCGAAGCGCTTTGTCCGGACCGTAGAGGTTTAAACAACGTGGGGATGGATAGTATTTATTTAAAGATCAATTCTGTGCCAGAATTGTTTTTGGTAATTTGGAATTTGCATTAAAAAAGTCATATTAGTGGGGAACGTCTTATTAGGGACCCCAGTCCATTGCCAAAAAGGTCACAAGCTGTACACATCATACCATGGACGTGAATCTATGGCGACCGTATGGACATGATGGACTTTGACGTCAAATTACATGTCGTACTTTGCTTTCTTGTTAGCAGCTTTGAACTACACTGTTAATGAAGATATTTAAATAAAAATATACCTAATTGTGTAATAAAGTTATTTTTTTCTCTTTTATTCTAGTTTTTATCTTAATCGTTGAAATTTTTGTTTTAATTACTGAAATTTAAATTGTAATCTCAAATGAAAAACAAAATTTAGTTTTAATTTCGTACCAATTAGAATAATTTGAACCATATTGTCTTTAATTCAAAATAATATTCAGTATTGTAAAATCTGTTACAATTTTTGCTCAAAACAATTTATCTTTCTTTTCAGATCTTCTCAAGAAACTCCGGTAAGTTGGCCAACAGCAGAGGGTGATGTTTTTGTAACAAAAACAAACTTCTTTTTGTTATTGAAATCACGTAATGTACATGGCACGAAGTTGACAGTTTTCAACAAAATTAATTTCCAAAAAGTTAGTTCGAATGTTATTGAAGGTCGTCTGTGTATTTTGGTAAAAACAATTGGATACGTGCAGGAGGGATTGGTCTACTGCAGGTTCCATTATTATCTTCATCTAATCATCTCACCCGACAGACGTCCATTGCTGGACATAGGCGGCTTGGCAGAAGCCAAGCATCGCCACAACGACCGGTCCTGTGCGTCTCACATCCATCGGATTCCCGCGACTCTTGCCAGGTCATCTCATTGGTCAATCTTGTGGGAGGCCTTCCAACGATGTGTTGTGGCCGCCACTCCAGAACCTTCCATCCCCATCGACCATCTGTTCTACGACAATGTACCTTATTCATCTAATATAATGATGTCATACCTACACAACTAACGCATATTTAATATACCTAATACAGCCCTGTAGTCAATCAGTACTTCCAATGTAGCTATGGCACAGTATTGCCAACGACATGCATACGAAAGCAATTGGCATTTTATTTGAATACAGACCATCGCCATCATCATCATCGCAGCCGAAAGACATGCACTTCTGGAAATAGGCCTTCTCCAAGCGTCGCCGAACAATCTGGTGAGGGTCACGAGATTTTGATGGATGTGTGATGGACTGACCCGACTGACCATTTGTATAGATTTTTAATTAAACTTTATTTTTTAGCTTATGTTTGTTGCATTACAAAAGCCATACATGCCATGACGTTAAACGTGGCAAGGTGGAAATTCTTACAATTATTGTAACAATTTTTCAGCAAATTTAAGTAGAGATAAAACCAAATCTCCATTTCAGTCTGAAACTAGACTGAGAATCCAGAAAAATAAGGCAATGCATATGCATAATACGCCAAGTCAATTATAGCCAACAAAAAATCGTTCTCATTCTTTCGCCTGTCTGTGCATACCCCTATGAAACATAACGTTTTGTTATGCAAATTTATTCAATAGCTTTGAACAATTTTCTCGTGATTCTCTTATTTTTACGACAGCAGTATTAATTTGTTTAGATCTAAGAGCTAGTTCATGTTTAACACTGCACGTTCTTGCACAGTTTTCATACAGTAAATAAAGTTGGTAAAGTTATAGAAATTGACTAAAAAGTTCGATCGATAAGTCACTGCACAATAATGCAGTCTGATGTAGGCACCTATGACTCGGTCACATTAACTTGACGCTTGGCTTCGATGAAATAATGTCCAAAATCAATACAACAACAATTACAGAGAACTAGCCAAATTATCGACGCGCGAACCGATAATAAAGATGCTGACCATACCTGACACTTGCCGGGCAATGTTCGCATTTCAGAGCTGCGTCAAATTAACGTGACCGTATTGTACATCAAGTAGACAAAGTAATAATGGTAGATGCAATTTAGATTAGAATGAGAGTTTTTTAGCAAAGCTTTAGACTCGTCATCATTATCGAAAGACGTTCACAGTTGGACTTAAGTGAAGTCCTTGGGGAAGCCCAAGTGTTGCCACATCAAATGACCAAGTCCTTTTTAACTTTACGCTGACCACTGACAAAAGATCTGTTTAAATGGATTAAACAAAGAGTTTTTTTTAAAGTTATTCTTCAAAGCGTTCAAAGCTTGTTCAAAATACTTCAAAGCGTTTCGTCTCGTCGTTTATACCATGTACATCGAAGGACCGGAACAATTTGCCTGCTGCGGTCTTCCCGTCCGATTATAATTTAGGTGTCTTCTAGGTTAGAGTGGATAGGCTCTGAATAAACTACTGCGCCTCACCATCAAAGATTGTATCACTGCTTACCATCAGGTGGGATCGCAGTCAAGCACTAATTAATATCAATTAAAAGAAAACCAATGTTCGTTAGTTACTTTCAGGATTTTTTCAGCCGATCTAAATAAGCAAACATTACAACTATGTCAAGTACGTCAGTAAACTGAAAAGATACGGCACAAAAACGTAATTTTACACAACGTTGACCAATGGCGAGTGAAAATTCTATGTTTTTCCACGCCCACTTAATCAAGACTTTAACAGATAAAAACTTTAGGGAATTCGCCGCCACCACCTGATTAGGAAAACAAAATTAAAACAAATCGACACACATGAGTACCTAGTACCTATGTATGTAAATATTTGAAGATAATACTTTATTACATGATGGCAATCTGCCGACAACGAATATTACTTCAGCAATAAGCACGGTAAAAATATTCAGGGGAACTGTAAAAGAACTGAAAAATATTCAGCAGAATTGTCAGGGTACTTGTAATATCTAGAAAAAATATGCGGATTTAAAATGTACGTAACTTAAAATTGTGGTAACTGGTAGATATGGAGTTGGCTGAATTTCAAAATTTATTAAAATAATTGTAACTTATGGTTGCAGCCGATATGAAGTTGGCTAAATTTCAGATGTTATTAGTTTTCATTTTGTACGATTTGATTGGGATGATGTTAAAAGTTTTGTAGATAGGCACGACGAGACTATTATATATACACTTTTACTACTGGACAAAGACCTTAACAAAATCTTCTCAAATATTTTTTTCACGTGTCATCCAGAAAATATGTTTTTAATTAATTAAATAGAATAGTAAATTTTCAGTGGTTTTTACAGGATTAGTTCCACACAAAATGATTTGATTTAAAAAAAAACCCTGGATTTAAGATCCACAAGTTAATTATGTGTTCAAAATATTAAGAGAAAGATGTGAAATGACGCCAAAATCACGTAGGAGCTCTTTTCTGCTTCGTCGTGCATTCTTGACAGAGTAGTCGTGGTCATGTCTCGGGAGAGTCCTGCGCCACCGCCTCTTTCGCGATGCGACGCCATGCAGCTTTGTGTTTGGCGACTTGGGAGTTGTAATAAATGCTGCACTGTGTCATAGATTTGATAAGGTCACCATGTTAGAGAAGGTCCACGTGATCTTTTGCAGGAAATCATGTAAGAGCACTTGTATGGAAATATATCTCGGGCTGTTCGCTCTCAAGAGGATTTACCAGTTGAACAGATAATCGCAAAACGCGACTTTGTATGTTATGTTGAAGTAGTTCATGTTTCTGAGTGTTGAGCATGTTTCATGTACTATCAGTAAGTTCATAAATATTCGTTCTTTCTTTTTTGTATTTTCTTTCACAGCCTTAGACAAATGATTTTTTTGGTAGTATTGTCGCCAAACGCTAAATACAAAGTGTATGGTTATTTTTTTTACATAGGCTTGCGTTTGACCACTATCTCACCTGATGGTAAGCAATGATGTGGCCGACGATGGAGCACGCTTGCCTTGAAGTATCCTATTCACTCTTGACTTGAAGACTCCTAAGTTGTAGCTATCAGGAAACATTTACTCCAGCAGGGACTCCTTAGCTGTACGCATAATAAATGTGTTTCCAAACCGACATTATGACATTACTTTCGGAGAGGTCACGTAACAAGTAATAGTTTATTGTTTTAAGTATAGTTTTACATTATATACTTAGATGAGACACTGGAGCCTGCATTTTCTCCTCCCAGACAAGTAATTAATAACTGATAGAAGGTTTTCCCTTTCAATATAGCTAGTGTTATGTGGCGTGACAAGTTTGCATTGCCATACATTTTGTACTAGCGAGAATGTAAACAGATCTATATTAATATTGTAATATAGAAATATTATATAATCAACCAGTTTTAGGGTTCCGTACCTCAAAAGGAAAAAACGGAACCCTTATAGGATCACTTTGTTGTCCGTCTGTCTGTATGTCTGTCTGTCAAGACCCTTTATCTTGAGAACCCGTTAAGATATCAAGTTGAAATTAAAACTGTATACTCAAATCCGCGGTCTCTTAAAACTGTGCAAAAATGAAACTTGTAAATTGTCGGGAAAAAAAGATACGCCCGATTATGTTGCAAAAAACGTTAATTTCGACACTGTCAAAGGAATCAAAATTCATATGGTACTTCCCGTTGATCTAGAATCTTAAAATTTGGCCCGAAGCAAGATATTATAGCACAAATATAGGAAAAAGTCTGAAAACTGAAAATTTTTAGTTACGTAACAAGATTTTTTTTTTCAAAAATCTTCGAGACTCGATTCGAGAATTGAACTGTTTTCATAGGTAAGTTGGTACGGAACCCTCAGTGCGCGAGTCCGACTCACACTTGTTTTTTAAAAAATAACAATGGAGTTTCTTGCCGGTTCTTTTCCATAGGAAACGACCAATTGGAACCGTGTACGGACATTCTATAAGTGCCCATGTAGGCCTATATGAAAAAAAAAAGATTTTAACATTGACTTTGTCTAGAAAAGTAATTTGTCTACCCCGTGATACAGACAGTTGCCCTGTCAACCCTTATTATATAAAGGATCAGAAGGAAAGGTAATAGAAGTGAAACTACGAAACAGAATATTGACAATAACAAATCCAATACAAAATATCTATCTTTCCACCTTTGAGTTTCCACTCGGTATATCGTAAAATAGTTTTTCTTGGCTGACAATTTTATTTGCGAGTAATACAAGTTTTCTACGTTTAGAAATCAAATCTTGAATCTTTGGAGACTGTTTTTTTGGCTACTTTCAAACCAATTCTAAGAAAAGTGAATTTAAGTTAAAAATGGATTCAAAGTATTTACGTTTTTTATTTTCATTAACAACTTTTTTTCTAATAAAGGTTATTTTCGTTCAAATACGTATTCCAAAACAAACTATACCTTGATATCTTCTGAAAGTTCGCCATTCAAAAATATACAAGTAATCCATCATCAGTAACGCGTACGATCCATTTTCTTCACACATACCTTGGTAATAATTATATAAATATTTTAGACCTAGACTTTTACTACGGTTCTGTTCTCATAGCTTATTGTAAATACCTAAATGAAAACTAACATATATACAACTGTCGTAATCAGTATTCTATAAACAAGGAATCTTTACGTTTTTTTCCGGAATCTTTAAGTAATACGTACGACAGACATTGTGCAGTTTTGGAATTAAATGGTACTTAACAATAAGGAAGCATAAATAAAGTAGGGGACGAACTGTCACAATCAGGATCTTCAGCTCCTAACAAACATGGAATATTAATCGCAATAAGCATAATCAGGCTTATAATGTTCCGACTAAGAGGACTCAAGTATCCTATCTAGGAGAAGAAATGGGTCGTACCGTGGGTACGTGGGCCCAATGCGGGTTGTAGGATATCACATGGCTTCAAATCTTTGGTTCTAGGACTAGCCGGTTTCCTTACTTTTGAGAGCAGTGATGATGAAATAAATTACACAAGGTATGCAATAAGTGTCCTCCTGAATTTGAATTCACGACACATAAACTAAACCGTGACCATCACTCTACGAATTCAATTTAACCCCAACATACACTAGTTCCATGATTAAAATCCAGCCCCCTAGTGAACCAACTCACCTCCCCAGGATATAAATAGGCACATGATAAAACTTCCAGCTTGCTGCGAGCGTATGTGGAACGAAGACAAACAGACTGTGACGCAGATATTGAGTTGTTTTGTCCCTATTTAGATAGCTCTGCTTATCTTCCTAGTATTTGCGAACTGGGGTGAACTTTACTCAATGGGGCAATTGAACAGGCTCTAATTAACAAACGTAGGTATGCTATTTAGAGATGTTGTCCTTTCCGTTTTATCCGAACCGATATCCCATTCAGACATTTCCCGTAGCCTTAGTTTTTTTTTTATGGTATGGGAATCATCAAAATGACTTCTCCTACTCTTGGGCGGAGCGGGAGGGTGTGTCAGACTCTTACTGACTAAACCCCTACCCCGTTCCTTCGTTGCCATCGATCTGGGGGACACGTTTACGTTTTAGTCCTATCGATCTTCCCTTTCGGAAATTTTCCGTGGCTCTAGCGGGCATCGGACCTACAGCGCCCCTACGGTTTTGCTGACAGTGATCAGTTTGAGACGCGCATTGAACATTATGCGCTGTCGAAGACTTGAGCTCTGTCCTTCCATTGCTTGTTGTTAACCACCCCCGCGCTGCCGCGTCTACAGTGGCCACGGATTGCCGTATGACTCTCGTTAACCGGGTTGGGTTAGTATAGTAGCCAGGGATTGGGCCTGCTACTTCCGACGCCAGGGTGGTCTCCTATTGCAGTGGCGAGGATGTCCTTCCCGTACAGTTGCTGCCATCTCGTTCGCTAGCATTATTGCTTCGCAGAACGAGGCAATCGCATCTCATGTTCTCTCACTTTGGCCCACAGCTTGAACCAAAGTTACTGAAGAGTAAGCGGTCGCCAGTTCGCTCCACAAAGACAGCATTGCTCCGCTACCTTACCAACTTGGTCTTACTCTAATAATTCAAGTATACGTAATGTAGAACTAATAACTGCGGGACCGTTTGAAATATTGATCGTGACCCTAAAACACAAAGGGTAACTAAAGGACACTAGTGGGTTTCAGTCAGAATAAGTCTGAAAAAAGTCGTATTCCAGCCTAGAGCAGGGAAAGTCATTGGATGTTATCCAACTAAAAAAAATTAGAATCAACAATATCTTGCACAGAAACTCAACTGGGCTACTTGATTGCATGTTACGGTCGATCGCTTAAAAAAGTAGACTAGCAATCACTACAGCTCTATATAAAATTCATCGACACATTAAAATAATTGAAATTGTAAAACCTTTAATGGAATTTCCTATCACGTCAACAGACTTTGGACTTAAGACTCGAGCTGAACTTTTGAACAAATGGCGAATGGCCCCATTTATTGAAATAGTTTGACTTTTAATCCGATAGTCTGTAATACCTATCTTTTGGCACTGAATACTTTGAAAGTATTGCTAGTGATAAAACTTTTTCAGGTTAATAGTTTAGGATAACCCGTGAATAATGTCTAGATATGGTGGAAAAAAATAACATCTTGGCAGTTGCCGAAAGTCGAAATAGACATCTACATTGCCAATAGGAATCTATTTTTTTTATTTAAAAAATATACAACTGTCTGAAGTAAACTTTCCAGTAATTTGGCCAGATCAAACCTAGAACTCGTCTAGTTGGGATCCTCACTATTCATCAAAGGTGTGCGACTTAATAAGTCCCGAGTTATGTTCCGTATACCTCTGAACTGGTGACTTTGACGTGATTGGAAGAAAAGTGTGAGATAGTTTTTTTTAAGCACCATAATCTTGAATGCAATCCCACCTAATGATAACCAGTGATACAAACGTTGATAGTGAGGCGCACTAGTTTATAAAGGACCTATTCACTCTAGAGAACGCCGAGCCCCTAGAATTAGGGCAGAGAAGGAACAAGCAGTGTGTTTTAGTCAGTGGAAATCTGACACAGAGTGGGAGAAGTCATTTTGATTATGTACCACCTTAAAAAAGCTATTTTTGCTGTATTGCTCAACAAACAATGTTTCCTACTGAATTATTCTTTTCGCGAAACAGTTACCTTCACTCGACAGCATCGTAGAAAATTTCATTACTTAGAAAAATGTTGCAGAACGCCGCGTAGTACCTTCATATTGTAACATTGTTGTCCTGACGTGCTGTGAGGTATGTATGTGTTTTTAGTAGCAGGGAATAGCGATACTACTTTGTGTAATAACTGCAAGTGGGGTGGTTTTTCTTGTGCTTAGATTGTTTAGAAAAAAATATAGGTTGTGTGCTTCGAGGCATGTTTTCTACTTTATTTTTATTTTTTTATTGACTTTCTTTTGAAGTGGGAAATCATCTAAAAGCTTGCCTTGCTCTGGGTGAAGCAGGTCGAATGACGAGTAATGGGTAACTCACCGTCCAGCCGTTCGGTAAACGGGTAGTCGAGTCGTCGATGACATGTAATGTCCCACGTAGGGAATCAGTAGAGCTAATTCCCGCTACAGCCCCTTGGAATTTCTGAAAAGGAAACCTATAGTCCTAGAACGTTCAAAAACTTGTCAAGCTCATAGCTTATACTTACGCTGACTACTTTTTCGGCATACGGTCTAAGTGTCAAATTTAATCCAAATTCGTTCGGCCTTTTGAGCATGAATAATTATGTAGGTAACAAACATAGAATAGAATAGAATAAACTTAATTGTACACCAAAAGAAGTTACAAATTGTTCATACAAAATTTTGCGGTTATAATATTATAGAGTAATAGAAAATTTTAGATATAAATTTTAGAAGAATCAATGCCATAAAAATATCTTAAAGAGCCTACTTACAAGATTACCCTCTTTAATATTAAGAACTTTCTTACAAACGAAATAATAGCTTCTTTGCGAATATACTCGTAATGTAAAAGCTAAATTATAGTGATGAAAGAAAACCTAATCTCATATCGTGATCAATCATTATGTTATTAATTTTAGGAAACCCAGAACTTTCAGTGACCGATGAGATTAATTTCATCTTATAACAGATGGTGGCTACTAAGTATAATTTGAAAATGAGTCATAAAAACATTGATGTTGAAAGCTTGAAATGAGTGGAGCGATATTTCATTACAGTTCAGTTTCATTACGATAGAAATAACCAGTTAAGTAAAGTATTGCACTATTTACTAACATCACTTTTCTGACAAATTGAAAACAATAAATCCAGTTAGCGTCAGTTCACACGGAGACGCGACGCGACGCGATTCATGCAGGAAGAGGCCAGTGATTTTGCGTTGCGCCGCGCGCCGCCGCGAGACGCATCGCAACGTTGCGAGGCGCATAGTAAAATCGTTGACAACACGACGTCGTGAATGTAAAAACGTTCCTCTGCGCAGCGAGATGCCGCGCGGCGTCACGAGGCGCAGCGCTGCATGAAGCAACGTATTCTAAATTCTCACAATGAAAGGTGTATCTTTTCGCGTAGTAAATAAAGTTATATTTTAGTAGGTATCTTTTCCTAATGAAAAAGTTCAATCTTAAAGTAATCATAATTGCGGTTGCCAAACAATGAGTACCCCAGCAGGGTCGCTGTCTACTAGGGCCCTGGGTTGCATGAAAGAGAATGCAGGGGAACCCTGTGAAGTCCTGGAACGAAAGCAGTTTTAGTGACTAAAAGTCTGACACGCGGAATGGGAGGGGCCGTATCACTCACGAAACTCCAACAAAAACAAAACTTTTTTTTCCCTTTGCCTTTCAATCATTTCTGCAATCTGTTTAGACAAGCCTTTTCTGCACTTTCACTAGCCCAAAAGCAGTGCCACATAATTTTAATACTCGTAGCAGCATGAGTAACTCTATCAAAAGCTAACTTGTCATACCCTCACATCATGCATCTAAAACTAAATGCACGAACGTGTACGTCATTAGCTAGGGCATTAAATTGTGATATTCAAATGGAATATGAGGTTTGCCATCAAAACTACATTAGTTACGTTAGCGTGGCATTAGTACAAAAATTCTGTTATAAAACAATTTTTATTTAGGTCTTCTTGTAGGTCGATAAAAGGTGTATAGGGTAATAAGTTTTGAATCTGTTATTTAATAAGAGAAATATAGACGTGATACATTCTCACGTCTATTTCCCTGCATTGTTCGAAAGAGTTGCCAAAGCCTTGGAACGCAAAGGGTTACTGAAAAAAAGGGGGGGGCTCTATTCAGTAAAAATCTGACTCTCTCTTACTTTATCCAGAGATGTAAAGGTTATTAAAAGAAGATGTTAGCTAGAAAACCAAAGTAACGTAGCTCGAAGAATCGCCTAACTTATGCGACGGTGGGTAGGTCACATTGCATGCAGAACAGATGGGTGATAGAGCCTTCTCCTCCCGCTCTAGGGAGGAGTGGGAGGGCGTATCAGACTTTTACTGACTAAAATTACGAACATGTTTTGAATTTTTGTTCTTGCGTTCTAGGACCACGGGGTTCCCCATCAGAAGTAGACTCATGGTGTGTCATGGTGTGTGTGTGTGCAATAATACGTGTTGTCAACGGCTCGAGCTTGTCCGGACGGTCACCGGACTGCAAGCTACCCTTTGCTCTTCGTTCACGCCTGCGGTGCTCGGAAGTAGCTCTGTCATATTTAACAGAGCATCTCCCGCTCTGAGTAGACCGAATGACCCTGACAACCATTGTTAACAAAAATATAGCGATTATTATTTCGCCATTAGCCCCGAAGATAAAATCCTCATTCGTCTCGAGTTTTACAGCGATATCATCATTAATCTGACACCATTTGCGCTTAACAAATCCGTATCGGATGACATACCATCATTTTTCGCGTCACATTTTTACGTCCGGCGATATTAACGATGAATAAAATTATCGTTCTGTCCGACTTTTTATAGACGTCGTAAAAACAATGGAGAATAAACGAGTGTTACGATTTCGTTAAATTCACGCTTTTCTTGTTTATGACGTAGGGGAGGACATACCTATAGGAGTCTCCAGAAAAGTCGACAAAACTAGTTATCATCATCATCGTCATTTCAGTCGAAAGATATCCACTGCTGGACATAGGCCTCCCTCAGATCAAGTCAGGCCATATGCGTCTCGCATCCATTGAATTCTCGCGACCCTAACCAGGTCATCGGTCCACCTTGTCTTGGAAAGCCTTCCAACGCCGCGTCATATTAGACATATTCCCACAGCAAACTGTAGAGGCCCGGCAGGGCCGAAGCCTCTGGGGAATATGGGTATTCCGAAGAGTTGACACCGAGTCCCCCCCAGATCGAAGGCAACGAAGGAAAGGGGTAGGGGTTTAGTCAGTAAGAGTCTGACACGCCCTCCCGCTCCGACCAAGAGTGGGAGTAGTCATTCTGATGAGACCAGAAGAAAAAAAGCTAGAAAAATGTATTAAAAAGGCTAGGTAGATAGACATGTCTATTTTATCGTCCATCATTGTGTTTACCTCCCACTAACATTACTAAGTCTTTGTTGGAACAGCCAGAGAAACTTTATCCAATTCTAAATAGTATTTTCGCGTTTAGACACACAAATTTTCTTCACTATTGTGTTTAGTTACGAAGTTTTGACAGTGGAACAAATAGACTGTTTTGTGACAGTAATGAAGACGGTTAGACGGGGTGCTTTTATTAGAGAATGATTGCTTACTGGTTGGGAAACAAGAGATAAATAGATCCGGTTGTAGATATAATATTACGTGACATCGACGTGGATGAGTTTTTTGATGCCCAGTAAATCCCTTTTTATTTTTGTATATATATAGGTTTGTATCTTTAGTTTGTATATATCTATTAAGTCATTTTTTAGTTTAATATGTAAATATAATTTATAAACTGTTATGTAAATAAATTAATTAACACATCAAAAAAAAATATTACGTTAAGGAGAAATTTACTGACAATTACGAACGCACAGTCGAAACTAATTGAACTAAGAGCATGAAATTTTACACATGGTTTTCTTTTAGGATATAAATTACCCTCCTAAAGGTATGAAACGAGGATCCAAAGTTTAAATGGTGACAAAGCCACTGGCAGAAGCTAAGTAGATAATGAATCTATTGATATTATAGTTTCACAATTATTGTGTTTTACAAGTTTCATTCGTAGATCTTTGACAGTCATTCCAGGTTAACAGGCCAGAAAATCTGACCAGTCTATTCAAGAAGTATCGTGTTTTCCAGTAACTGAATCCTGGAGTGTGGCGGCTTCCAGTCAAGCCGGATTTAGCTGAATACCAGTATTTTAAGAGGAGCGGCTAACCTACCAGACCTTCACAACCCATTAACTGGGGTAACACGGTACTTCAAGCAAGACTGGAGTCGGATTTATTGGCTTCTGACTATCCGTAACGACTGCCAAAGATCTACAAATGACAGCCGGGACCTACGGTAAACCGTAGGTTGTTTGGATTTGTTTGGACGTGCTTTCCGAGGCACAAAGGAAACTCGTTAGGTTCAGATGGTCATCTACAGACCAACCTTGGCAAGAGTTGCTTTACCTTGAAGATCGAGCCCTGCGGCTGTTATTATCTGGCTACGAGCTCCTGTTACAGTGTGGTGTGGAGGTAATTTTATTGTAGTATGGAAGTAGTTTAGTATGATGTGGAGTTGTAGCCGTCGTCCAAACATTATTACTGCAAGTTATAAAACAGTCATACAATTAACTCCGCTCTCACAAAATGCATTAACAACTCAAATAAAACGTTTGGGAGATGCAATAATTATAGCAACTTGGTAAAACGGACAAAGTTGGAGCTATTCGCTTTGCGGTTGCCGACATAATCACTGCTACACTACTGATTACACTGTGTACTCTTAAGTTACTCGTACAGCTTGCGTTTTGCTGGATTTACTGGCCACACTGTAAAAATCTAGTTAAAGAAATTTGCCAGTAAACATTTCTTTGTTAAAAATGAAATGTTGTTGTACGATACTTGCTTAAACTGATTAGATTTTTGTAAGCATACTGTAATCAGCTTTCTGGGGCCATTTAGAAGAAAGAAAATTCTAGGGTCCGGGAATAAATGTAAAGAAGGAACAAAAGAGTGGGTCAGTAAAAGTATGACTTGCCCTCTCGCTACACTCAAGATTGGGAAATGTCTTATGGTTTCCCATCTAAAAAACAAAGGAAAGTTATCAGTTAGTAAAAGTTTGACACGTCCTCTTCCACTCTAGAGCAAGGGAAGTCATTCTGATGATTTCCTACATAATCCGCTTTATAATGTTCCCATTGTTGAAACTCAGGCCTTTTCCTTTTTTGTAACTCTAACAGTCTGTAACCATTTCCCATTTTCTTATTGATAAGCCCGCATTAGAACACAATCTGACCTTATGGTAAGTGATAATGTGGTCGATAATGGAGCACACTTGCCTAGAAACTATTCATTCTTTATCAAGGACCCCTTACTTGAACCAGGAAAAGTGTTACCTGATAGGTACAGTCGAATGCAAAATTCCATGAATAGTAGTAGAGCACTTGAACTCAAACGTTCACGGGAAAATAGACACTAAGGTATCCATGCTATTTTGCATCGTACCTTACAACTTGCAACTCAAGGCATTGTACAGTAAATGAGTCCTAAAATGTTTTGTGCGTATTGATGAGATATTCACCATGTACCGGTGATCGAGGCGCCACGGACGTGTTGTGGTCTGATGGTGGAACGGACTATGCAGAATTGAATTGTTCGATTCCGTTACTGTGTACTGACACTCAACACTCAATACACATTAAGTGAGGTGCTTTTAGTAGCCTACAAAATTAAAATCTTCTTAAGTTAATTGCATTAAAATATGATTGGCTTTAGAAATGACAATAACTCCTGAAGGTTCTGTTGGTACTCCACTAAAAAAAATCCAGGAAATACGAGTTTAAAGTTTCTACTAATATATATTCTTTTATTATTTCTATTTTATAGGTACATTTTAATTTTTTTTTTATTGGTTTCGGAGGTTTTCAAAGGCAATAGCGCGGCTGGTAAGGCGGTAGTTTTACACAATATTCACAAAATATCCTAGTTTTTCGAAAAATTTTGCATCTTTTCTAGATATTTTTCTATTGGAAATCTTTCTCTAAATATTTAATTTTAAGACAAAAGATGTCATAATTACGTAAAGGTGTCTCAGGTTTGTCACTCTTAATATGACATTTAAAACTGATCGAAATAGATTAAAACCCTATAATAGAGTGACCCTATTCCAAAGGGTGATCTATTTTAACCTGACGTTCATTCCAGCCGGCAAATTTAAATATGTACAAGCTTTTGTCGCCAAGTTTATTCTCGATCCAACGTTCGTGGAAATATTTCTACAAATAGAATGCTATTATTTGGAATAGACATGTCTTACTTATGTACAAGACGTCTGAGAAAATACCTAGTTGTCTTTTGTACTAGATCGACATCATTATCGGAAAAGAAAGATGGATAAGGTTAGGTAGTAGCAAATTATTAGGTTTATTAGTTATGACTGCGACTAAGTCGAGTGATGATAACGTCTAGAAATAAAATCTAACATACATAAATATAATTATAAAAAACCTGTTTGGTGTTGGTTGTGGCTTTACTATCGAACTACTGCGAAACTGTTTGAACGATTTTATGATTTATTTATTAGTGTGTATTGATATTAGATCTACCAATCTGAGACTAGGACTTTGGCTATTTTTACTCTTTCAGGAGAGTAAAAAATAGTTCACCACCTATTTTTAGGGTTCCGTACCTCAAAAGGAAAAAACGGAACCCTTATAGGATCACTATGTTGTCCTTCTGTCCGTCCGTCTATCAAGACCCTTTTTCTCAGGAACGCGTGAAGGTATCAAGTTGAAATTAAAACCATATATTGAAATCCGCGGTCCCTTGAAGTTGTGCAAAAATCAAACTTGTAAGTTGACGGGAAAAAAAGATACGCCCGTTTATGTTGCAAAAAACGTACATTTCGACACTGTCAAAGGAATCAAAACTCATAGGGTGCTTCCCGTTGACCTAGAATCTTGAAATTTGGCACGAAGCAAGGTACTATAGCACTAATATCGGGTTATATTTTCGGGTAGGTGTAAAAAAGCGATAGACATATCTCCAAAGTTATTATTTTATTTTATTCTATTTTAATTAGCAATCATTATTTAAATTCATAAATTTTTATACGTGATCAGTGTATAACCTCTAATATAAGGATACTCACGTTTGTAGCACTCTTATGTGACTATTAAAAATCTTATACACCACCTGCCAGCTTATCGTCTGAATCATCACTCTCACTACTACTGGACACTTGTGAGTCATTATGTCGCAACTAGATGAGGTTGTATCAGCACAGAAAACCCTAGAGGACTGCGTTCTACGGAAAATGGAGGAGCTTGAATCGCAAATTCAGAGCGCCGGACCTGCTAAAGATACAGTGGCACGAGTTGCTGACGAGTTCCGCACCTTTAGAGAGTTGGTCTTCAGCATGTTCAAACTGCTCCGGAGTCAGATCAGCGAGTGTGCTAAGCAGGTTGATGGGTTGGAGACAAGACACCGGAGGAAGGCGCTTGTATTCCAGGGCATTGCAGAAGTTGATGGTGAGAATGCCAGTGCAGTGGTCCTGGATGTCATCAACAAGCGGCTGGTATCTAATTCATTGCCAGCATCCTCTATAAAAGCCTGTCACAGGCTTGGAGTCGCCGGCAAAGCTCATCATAGGCCCATCCTGGTGCGATTTTCATCTTATGAGGATAAATCTGCAGTCTGGAAAGCGAAGAAAGGCTTGAAGGGCACTTCCATTTCGGTCAAGGAGTTCCTGACAAAGACCCGGCAGACCATCTTTGGGAAGGCGCGGCTTCACTTCGGCATGCGAGATTGTTGGACGCAGGACGGTATTATTATTGTTAAGGCCCCTGATGGGAGTAAACATAAAGTCACTAGTTTCGACGTTCTAAATCCACTGTTGGCGAAGTATCCGAAAGCCCAAGGAAGTGATAACCTGCAAAAGAAGCCACGTTAGCCATGGTATTTCCACTTTTATTATTTAATATCATCTTTCTGACAACACAGTGGATAGTTACTTACCAGAGCAATCCTTTTATTGTTCTAACAAATATCTTATGCCGATTTCAATTAACCTCTTTACGTATTGTTTGTTTGTTGTTAAATGTTATTCGTAGCTTTTCTTTGACCTGTATTTTTTTTTGTTTTTCTATTTGGGTAGTTGCTGTTTACCCTCATCAAGTTTCCTTTTCTCCAAATTGTTATATCTAACATGGCTAACCACAAATATTAAAATTATATTATAATGTTAAAGTGTCACGTTAAACAGAGGATTGAGGTTATTTTTATTTTTGTCGACTGACGTTTATAACCTGGGCGATCGGATACGTTCACGGGGTCTCACGGATTGTTTTTGAGGTGCGTTCGGAATACTGTCGTTTTCATAGTTTTATGTCCAAAGTACCTTTTTAAAATTTTTGGTGTTATATATTCTGTTATTTTTGCTTTGGCACTATCCACTATAAACATATATATATTTTTTTTATATTCTTTTATCGTTGGCTTTAAGATTGCATATACTATTTTCATCTGTGTGATTGATTGATTTCAGTGGTTTTAATTTTTATTTGTGATACGATGTGAGCTGGCGGGTGGTGCAGAAATGCTAACGCTGTACTAGTCTGTGTGTGTAGCTTTATTATTTATCTATTTTATTTTTATTTATATTTTATGAATTCCGATAATGAATCCTTTTATTCAGCTATCGACTCTACTGCCTCTTCTTGCGATGTCAGTTTTGGCTCTCTGACGGACACCCTTGGCGATTCGTTACGCCAAAGGTTCGATCCTAATCGAGACCGTTTATTTAACGTCTGCCACATAAATGCCCAAAGCATCCCTAGCCACTACAATGAACTGTACGACACGTTCACCAACAATAACGTTCATGCCATCCTGATTTCTGAGACTTGGCTCAAACCTGACTTTCTATCTACTACCTACTCTCTCCCTGGGTTCGTACTTCTTCGGAATGATCGGATCGGTAGGAGAGGGGGTGGTGTAGCTATATATCTTCGCAGTGATCTCCCTTTTAAAATCCTAACTTCTTCTTCTTCGACTAATACTGCTGAATTTCTTTTTTTAGAGGTTTGTGTCAAGGGAGCAAAAGCCGTTCTAGGCGTCGTCTACTGTCCCCCTACTCTTGATTTTTTCACCGAATTCGAATCGGTACTCGAATCTTTGGGTTCAGAGTATGCACATCACATCATCATGGGAGATTTTAACACCAACCTCCTTGCCCAAAGCTCCTCTCGCTCCCGTAAACTCCTGCATCTTGTCGAGTCTGCTAGTTTGCATGTAGTACCTCTCCAACCGACTCATCATAATAAAGTTGGTGATGATACTTGGCTTGACCTTATCCTCACCTCTAATCCTTCCCTAGTGGCCTTACATGGTCAACTTGATGCTCCTGGCTTTTCCCATCATGATCTTATTTACCTGTCCTATGTTCTTAAACCTCCCAAACCCAAACCCATGTTCTTGTACAGGCGTGCCTTTGCGCGGATGAATAATGACCAACTCCTCATAGATGCTGAAAATATTGACTGGACACCATTGCAGGACGCTGTTACAGTGGATGACAAAGTCTGTGTCTTCAACAGTGTAGTGACCAAATTGTATGACACACATGCGCCTGTCAGGAAAGTAAAGCTGAAGCGTCCACCTGCACCCTGGATGAATTCTGATATTCGGATGGCAATGCGACGGAGGGACCGTGCGTTTCGGTGCTTTAAAAGGGATCGCTCTACGGAGAGCTGGACCAACTTCAAAACTGCAAGGAATCGCTGTAATCAGATGATACGTAATGCTAAACGCCGCCACATTCTTAATAACATAACTTCGTCTTCTCCTGCCGATATCTGGAAATTCCTCGGAACACTAGGTGTCGGTAAACCGCGACATTCAGAGCTTCCTAAGACAATTGGTTTGGACGAGCTTAACTGCCATTTCTCAACCGTTCCTGTGCTTGATAGTCTAACCAAATGTCAAACTATTGATTACCTTGATGGTCTGACGCGTCCCAATATTACCCCGTTCGTTTTCACTCCAGTCGATCCGGAAGAGATCAGAAAGATTATCTTATCCATTAAATCCAAAGCCGTGGGCTGCGATAATATCAGTCGTTATATGATCGTTTCGGCTTTGGATCACCTTCTTCCTGCTATATCCCACATCATCAACTTCTCTCTTTACTCTGGTGTATTTCCTTCCCTGTGGCGTAAAGCCTTTGTCCGTCCTTTACCTAAGATTTCCAATCCTACACTTCCCAGTCACTTTCGTCCAATTTCCATCCTTCCGTTCCTGTCTAAAGTGCTCGAGGCCTGTGTACATAAACAGTTCTCCAACTTCATTTATCGCAACACCCTTATCAGCCCATTTCAATCCGGTTTCAGGCCCGGGCACAGCACCGTAACAGCTCTCCTAAAAGTGACTGATGACATAAGGCGAGGAATGGAAGATACTAAGGTTACTGTCTTAGTGTTAATCGACTTTTCGAATGCCTTTAACACCGTCAGTCACGAAGTCCTCTTGTCTATCCTTTCTTATCTTATGGTCTCTCGGGAGGTACTGGAGTGGTTTTCTTCTTATCTTCAGGATCGTCAGCAGTCTGTTCGTGCTGGTAACTCCTCATCAAGGTGGTGTGACCTTTCAGCTGGCGTCCCTCAAGGCGGTATTTTATCTCCTCTTTTGTTTTCAATTTTTATCAATCTTATAACTTCTGAGCTTCAGTGTGCGTATCATCTTTATGCCGATGACTTGCAGCTCTACTGTCAGTCAAGTGTTGACAACTTGTCGGATGCGATCAGTAAGCTAAACCAGGACTTAACATCAATAAAAAACTGGTCTGTCCGTTTTGGGGTGGCAGTTAACCCTCTAAAATGTCAGGCAATCATAGTGGGGAGCCCCCATAGTTTGAGAAAGCTTGTTGGTCTAACTATTCCACCGGTAATATTTGACGGCACTGTGATTCCGTTTGACTCTGAAGTTAAGGATCTGGGTCTGCATGTCGACACCTGCCTTGACTGGCGGAAGCAAGTTGCGAGTGTCAGTAGGAAAGTAACTGGAACGTTACGGTCACTCTATCGATTGAAAAATCTTCTCCCTGCCCACATAAAGGTATTACTTGTACAGTCCCTGATTTTCCCTATTATTGACTATGGTGATGTGTGCTACTATGACCTGAATGCAGATCTGCTCAATAAACTTGACCGCCTTTTGAATAACTGCATTCGATTTGTCTTCAACCTTCGTAAGTACGATCATGTATCGAAACATCGCACGCTCTTAAAATGGTTACCTATTCGTGAGCGTAGAGCACTAAGGGCCTTGACTACCCTGTTTTCTTTATTAGACAAGCCTTCTTCTCCTTCTTATCTTACTTCACAAATTAATTTTCTTTGCTCTGCCCATAGTAAACATCTCCGATCTTCGAATAATCGTTTGCTGCGGTGTCCCTCGCATCGCTCTGGGTTAATTAAGTCCTCCTTCTTCGTACAGGCGATATTTCTTTGGAACGCGCTCCCGTTGAACATCAGGATGGCAACCAGTCGCCTCTCCTTTAAAATAATGGCACGTGAACACATTCGCAAGAAGTTGGTAGAATCATCACAGCGATAAGTTGTTGGATTCAGTTTTCATAACAATTGTGGTTATATGTATGTATTTATATAAGTATGTATTTTTATGATTGTACTCGTTTTTTTTTCTATTTGTTTTACGTAAGTTGCACCTACTACACAATGTTTCTGCACCACCCTAAGGTTGACTGGTAGATAATGCCCATGGCATTAAGTCCGCCTTTGTACAATGTGCATTAAGTTACAATAAATAAATAAATAAATAAATAATATCGGGAAAAGTCTGAAAACTGAAAATTTTTAGTTACGTCACAAGAAAAAAAATTTGAAAAGTCTTCAAGACTCGATTCGAGAATTAAACTGTTTTTATAGGTAGGTTGGTACGAAACCCTCAGTGCGCGAGTCCGACTCGCACTTGCCCGGTTTTTTTCTTTGAATTCAAAAACCCAGAATCCTGAAACGAAGGCAAAAATTGAACGGAATGGGTTTTAATCAGTAAAAGTCTGAAAACCGAATACGCCCAAGAACAGGAGAAAGCATTCCGATGATTTTCCTAAAAAGCTAGTACCTACCTAAATATATAGTATGTTAGGTTAAACGAGGCTCAATACCCTCACTCAATTGTGAGGGTATTGTGTATTCGATTCTCATCCTAAATATGTATAAAACTTATAATGTGACGTAATTTAAAAAAAAATGTGAAAGAAAAAGTAATTGTGTAAGAACCAGACAGGTTTAAAGGAAATGAAAGGAAAATGGATTCAAACTAAAAGTCATTGACCCACGTGTAGTACCTACACGTTCTCTCGCAAGGGTATATATTGTATACACATTGCGAGACTTTTGCGAAAATTTGGGTATGATTCTGTCTGTTACTTATCAGTGTTTTTTTTTGTTCATATTTCTATTAGTTTACATGATAAACATACACTATTGTGGGTTTGAATATGTCCTTCGTTTAAACTCATATCGAGGGTATAGTGTTCAAACCCAATAAATGTCGAAAAATCAAAAATCGTTTTATTAGCGCATCTTAATGCATTTTTGACGCTCTTTCCAGTGGTCTAATCCAATAAGTGGAATTCGCAGTAGAAACAAAGTTACGTTAGGTAATAACCCAATAAAGTCACCGTGTTTAGCCAATACTTAAAAACTCGTACCCTATAAAGCGTGTTATCTTGTTAGATAATATTTTTATTTCACGCTTAAACCAAATAAAGCTTATTATTGGCATTGAGTGTTCAATAATTTCAACTAAAATCACCCAACGGCTTCGAGGCAATAATCACTATTTGTACTTATTGGGTTTTACCTTTAAATACGTAGATAAAAAAAACAAACAAAACCAAAAGCTAAATCAAAACAAATCTATTTGTCGGGTTTTATTGTTCGATTATATTTAAAAAGAAACAAGTTATGTTTAGTTATATGGTACTATTGTGGTATTGTCCGCGTTAAGTTTGAAAAGAGTAGTACCAATCTGTGCTTGTACTCATTCCGAATTCGTGTATTCATTCCGAAAGCATCGAAATTATTTATTTAACTTTCATAAAAACCGTTTAAAAGGAAAAACACAAATGACCAAGAGGAAATATGTTGTGTACTCGTAATGTATTTCGTCCAGATTTACGAATGTCAATGAACAGAATTGAGCATGCCATCATTATGGCGGTAAGTTCCCGCTTTGAGTGGTTGGAAAGACGTTACGGCGTCCTCACCTTCCTTATGACGCAGGTCCTAACCGGGCATGGTAAGTTCGGAAGGTTCCTGCACCGGATTTAAACGTAACACCAGGGTGTCACCACTGTGTGGATCGCCCGGAGGACACGGTGGAACTGCTTAGGCGAAGCACCGCCGCATCCTCGTGAAGGCGATCGGCGGCAGGTACCTCTCGCACTGGTTTTCTGGTTCAGGCCATGTCCCGAAGCGAGAAGGAGTGGCAGGCGATCGCCTCCTTCTGCAAAGCAGTAATGCTGGTGAAGGAGGCGGCCGCACGTCAGTGGGAATAGCCCTCCTGCCGTCGCCGCCAGAATTCCAATCCCGATTTCCAACCATCATAGCGGGCTTGCGGACGGCGAGCAATGGGTAGCTAGCCGTCCGGCAGTCCGGTTATAATCTGAACCAAGCCCAAGTCGTCATCGGCACGAACTGTTCCACGCGCGAATTTAAGAGATATCAGCAAAACTGTACTGCTGTATGCACACCAAGATCGAAGCCTCTGGGGCCATAAGTTGGCTTCTGAAAGGAAAACCCGGGACCCTCGAACAAAGGCAGAGAAGGAACGGAGTGGGTTTTAGTCAGTAATAGTCTGACCGCCAAAACCCAAAAGCGGAAAAAGTCATTCTGAAGATTTTCCATGTTGCCCTTTGCATTTCAAGCAAGTAAGCCACAATAGCGGCGGTAGTTTGAGTCACTTTGAGTGATTCAAAAGTTTTGTTTTGGATCCGGCTGGAAGTACCCTGATAGCAATATTATGCGGATCACCTGGAGAATACAATAGAGCATACAGTGGAAGTCTGCCCTACTTGGGCGGAACGCCGCACCGCCGTATCCTCAAGAACGCAATCGGCGGAGAAAAGTCATCCTGTCATCTCATTCGACGAATCACTAATGCGATCAATGGAGGTGGGTGTATATGAGGGATAGGATATCCTCTCGCTCCGTGCCGCTCCGGGTGTCAAGCTTTAGGGAGATTCCCAAACACCGCAAGCACGGGCTTGTGATGGTGCCATCGAGCCGTCGAGTGAAAGCAAGCCCGAGTCGATGGCGTGATTCCAAGTGATGTCAGCAAATGGAAAGGCCCTCTACGGCCGATGTCTGCTAGGACTGCCAGACTTTTAACAGAGTTACTTTCCATAAGAATTTTAGCTCCGATAATATTTCTCTGCAGAGATACACAATTTTGGCAGAAGACAATAAAAGAAAAAAATCGGGACACCAAACTTCAACTTTTTTTTTCCGGTAGGGGAATCATCAGAATGACTTCTCTCACTCTTGGGCGGAGCGGGAGGGTGTGTCAGACTCTTACTGATTAAAACCCCTACCCCGTTCCTTCGTTGCCTTCGACCTGGGGGACACGGTGACAACCTTTCGGATTTTCCGTGTTTCCCAGAGGCTTCGGCCCTACCGGGCCCCTACAATTTGCTGACATCTCCTTAAGGCGCGCGTAGAACAGAACACGCCGTCGACGACTAGACTCCGTCCAGATTATTACCAGACTGCCGGACAGCGAGCTACCCAGTGCTCGCCGTCCGCGAGCCCGCGCCTGCGGTGGTCGGAAATCGGGATCGGGATCTTGGCGGCGGCAGCGTGAGTTCTGTTGCCTCAGGCGCTCACGGTCGGCAGCCTCCTTTGCTAACACCAACCTTCAGCTGGATACTGCTGGTACTGATAGCGCAAGGTCGAATTCAAAAACTACAAATATGTCGTATTTCGTTACAACAGCACTCACAAAGAATTTGAAATGAATTTCGGCGAAATAGGTAAAGTACATATTAATATGTTTAATTTCTTTAGATCTAAAACCCAATAAGTTGGTACCCTTTGTAACTAATATTTTTATTACGACAAAATGAACTACCTCATAAACTCAAAAATACTGTTTTACACTAATTCAACGTATTCACTTTTACCACAAATACTCATTATAATGATATTATTTGAATACCATAGGTATTTTTGTCCATAAAACTTTAATATTGAATATCTCAAAAGTGTCAATTTCGTACTTATTGGGTTTGAGCACTATACCCTCGATATACTGTATACAAGTAATTTCTAATTCTGCATTCACAAACATGTAAACTTAAATAAACACAGCGCCCAGATCCGGTCCTATCAAACCAATTCACCCATTCTTATCATTTAACTACCGACCCATACACACAAAACGTTTTGGGAACACAATCATTGTGCGTATAGCTAAGGAATGGATTTCCTTACCCGTGCTTTTGTTTCCTGATAGCTACAATCTGGGGATCTTTGTCAAAAGTGACTTACGACCGAAATTAATAATCAATCTATCTCCAGTTTTGGCATACTGGAGATTGTAAAACAAATGATAGAATACAAAAATTATCATGTTTTCTGATGTTTCATTTGTTTTTCAATCTCCGATATGCGAATATATATAATAATGCGATATCCAAACGTGTTCCATCGTCGACTACATCATCACTTTTCATCAGATGAGATAGTGGTCAAGCGCGGTTATCATTCGTAGATCTTTAACAGTCGTTATGAAATATAGACGCCAGAGATGGACCATCAGTCTATCCAAAGAGTATCCTCTTACCCAGTGACTGGGTTATGGAGGTGTGATAGGCAGTCCCTCAATGTAAAACTTTTGTGCTCAGTTGTATCTAGTAAGACTGGAAGTAGACTCTAAGCTAGTTGAGAAAAGACTTGAGTCAAGGTCAAGCTTGGGGAGGCCTATGTCCAGCAGTGGACGTCTTTCAGTTGAGATGATGATGAAGGTCAAGCGCGAGCCTATCAAGAGTAAAAAAAAAGCGACTGCCATTCTGATATAATTCATCTCTACACAGCACCAACGCTAAAGCAAATTCCGTTTAGCAAACACTAGCCAATCAGTGTTTGTATTTCATCTAGCCAACACAGAGACACTAACCACCATTATGTTAGTTGCAAGTGATACCCGCAATTAGTTTTGGGTGACACACTGACGCGGTAAGTAGGACAGTGTGTAGATGGTTGCTGCAATTAACAGAACCGCTAGATGGAACACAGTGTGGCTTGTCAAACGAACCCGTTACAGGAAACCAGAATATGTATAGCTAATATAGTATATCTATATCTATACTAATATTTTAAAGAGGTAAAATTTGTAAGTTTGTATGTTTGTAAGTTTGTATGTAGGGGGTAATCTCTAGAACTACTGGTCCGATTTGAAAAATTCAGTGTTAGATAGCCCATTTATCGAGGAATGCTATAGGCTATATACCATCACGCTACGGCCCACGGGACGGAGGACGGAGCAGTAACGAAAAATGCGGGTGAAACCGCAGGGGACAGCTGGTATATATAATATATGTGTTGGAAAATAAACAGACACATCAACTTCTCCAGTCCTAAGCATAAAGTCTTTACCTACAACTCGTTCACATAAACTTGACTCTTGGCGTCAGTGAAATAATGTTCAAAAACAATATAACAACAACAGATAACTAGCCAAATTATCGATGAGAGCATTGGTAACAAAGATGCTGACCATACCTGACACTTGGCGGGTGAGCTAAAGGAATGACGTGGAAAGCTGCAGCAGGGAGATGCTCGCATTTCAGAGATTCGTCAAGTTAATGTGAGAGGATTGTAAATATTTTTTGAGAAAAATTGTATTACAAAAAACTAGAAAAAGTCGAGTCGGACTAACGCACTTAGGGTTCCGTACTAACTTACTTACTTACCTATAAAAACAGTTTAATTCCCGAATGGAGTCTCGAACATTTTTCCGAATCGCAACAAAAAACTGTTTTTTTTTGTGACGTAACAGCGTATTGACTGTTTTCATGTAACAACATATTACGTAACGTAACAACATACACATGTTATGACGTAACAACTTACTATTTTGGCCATTACGTCGATCACCTACTATTTCCTGTTACATCCTGTTGATATTATACACCGTGTATAATGTACACAGGCATCAACGCACAAACGAATACCTTGGATCCAGTACTTAGACTTAGTTCGGGAAGTTTTGGTCCACTTTTTCCTATTTTATTTTAAATCTGTGCTTTTTTTAAACTATATAAAATTGTTATTCCACCATTTTAGTGAAAAAATTAATTGATTTCTTTCAAATTATTTATTTTTTTAGGAAAATGCAAGTAGTTTGTAATTATTAACATATTTACGACAAAGAATCAGCCCATAAACACTATTAAAATACTCTAGACTCGCAATGCGTGCGTGTTTGAAAAAACCAAAACAACTTCTTTCGCCGTAATCCATTTATTTCAATCAGCTACCATATAAACAACTCATATACACGACCATAAACCTACCTAACAACCTAACATAACCTAAACCTAGAAAATGACCAAGCCCGCCTGCCATACCCAGAGAGTACAGACAATTACAACCTTATTGTTAAAGTTGCACAACAATCCCTAGCGACCGTAGACAACACAGCTCTATGATAGAGAATAAACACGAACCATTTGTACGTGCCCATTCGCCATTCTGTGGACAGTGGCCTCGGGAACCGCCTTGGAACAGACAAACAGACAGAGAGGCCGGCCTTCTAATATTCTACGCTTCTAAGCCTTAAGTCTTAGTAAATAAGAGAAGAAGTTAAGATTTCTATTTGTTTGTTGAGAGAAGGCATTACTTGTTGAATTTTCTCCGAACAAAGAAATAAATATGAAGATGACATTATTTTGTTTTGTGAAGATTGGTTTGTAGCTCATTACTCATTAGATTGTTGCACATTAGATGGTTTTGACCCATACGCCGACCCCAATATAGTTGGGAAAAGGCTAGGTAAATGATGATGTTTTGACCCATACGGTTTACTTTTTAGGGTTCCGTACCTCAAAAGGAAAAAACGGAACCCTTATAGGATCACTTTGTTGTCCGTCTGTCCGTCCGTCCGTCTGTCAAGACCCTTTTTCTCAGGAACGCGTGAAGGTATCAAGTTGAAATTAAAACCATATATTGAAATCCGCGGTCCCTTGAAGTTGTGCAAAAATCAAACTTGTAAGTTGACGGGAAAAAAAGATACGCCCGTTTATGTTGCAAAAAACGTACATTTCGACACTGTCAAAGGAATCAAAACTCATAGGGTGCTTCCCGTTGACCTAGAATCTTGAAATTTGGCACGAAGCAAGGTATTATAGCACTAATATCGGGAAAAGTCTGAAAACTGAAAATTTTTAGTTACGTCACAAGAAAAAAAAATTGAAAAGTCTTCAAGACTCGATTCGAGAATTAAACTGTTTTTATAGGTAGGTTGGTACGAAACCCTCAGTGCGCGAGTCCGACTCGCACTTGCCCGGTTTTTTTAACGTGCAACATTATCTGGATAGAGCAGGAAGCACCCTTTACATGTTATGTCCCTTCGGGCTAGCGACCGTTTTTGATATCTTAAAAAACCTTATTTTTTGAGTGTGCAAGTCCCCCCTTTTTGAGATGGGAAATCATCCAATAACTTGTCCCAATCTAAAGGGCAGGACTTTTACCGACTAAAACCATACCTGTGTCCCTGGACAACCACGAGTTCTCTTTTTAACAAATCCCTGTGGCCCTAGCGGGCATCGGTCCTGTTGGGCCATAGCCATAGAGAATATAACCACTAGAGAGCGCATAGCCCGATTTCTTCTAAGTAAACAACTCACCACGGCGGGCCGGGGGACGAAGATAAATGCGCGGCTGCTATTGGTCCGTTCAAGGTCAAGTCGTGTACCCTTTAATTTGATTCGCTTAAAAATCAGGAGCACGTGACGTGCGTACTGCATTTGCGTCTGCCGCTTCTACTAGTTTTAGCATATGTTTGGTGAGCGCAATAGCATCGTACGCGCACTCCACCGGTTATTTGCTTCATGGCCATAGCACACCTCCACCGTATGTTCCACCATGTCCTCCGGGACTTTACACAATCGTGACACCCGGGCGTTGCTTGCGCGTGTATCTAATGCAGGAACCTTCCGAATTTATCTGGATGGTCGGGAGTTTTATGTGGTTGTCAATGGGTTTAGGTCGGGCGGGTATGCAATTGCCTCGGGTGTCCCTCAGGGTTCTCATCTGGGCCCAATACTATTCATCATATTATATATCAATGACGTGGCATCATGCTTTCACAATACTAGCATATTCCTCTTTGCAGACGACCTGAAAATTTCTAGACCCATTAGGTCTCAACACGACGTATACCTAATGCAAGAAGATATCGATCGGTTAATTACATGGTGTTGTCATAATAAAATATCCTTAAATAACTCGAAATGTAGCCACATAAAATTTACCAGGAAAGTAAATCCAGTGAATTCAGCGTACCAAATAAATGGAGTGAACTTATGCGAAGTGGATGTAGTAAGAGATCTGGGTGTTATCTTGGACTCTAAACTAACATTTGTGCCACATGTTGAGAACATAATCAGTAGATCCCAACGTATGCTTGGATTTGTCATTCGTAATGGAAAGGTATTTAAAAGTCCACTTACTAAATTAGTTCTCTACAATAGCCTTGTGAGAAGCATCCTGGAATACTGCAGTGTGATATGGAGGCCTCATTACGCAACCCATTCGCTGCGCATAGAACGAATCCAAAAAAGGTTTATCCGATACTTGGGGTACTCAAAGGGAAGGCAATTTAAATATCTCTCTTACCATGATAGGCTAGGCTGGTACAAGATGAGTTCACTGGAAGCTCGGAGAAAGGTCTTGGATTTGAGATTCGCATATAAACTGCTCAATAACACCATTGACTGCCCACAATTGGTGTCCAAATTCAGTTTCAGAGTACCCCGTGTACCGCCTCGCAAGCCTATAACGCCCTTAGCTCCACCTCTTCGCCGTACAGTGTTTGGTGCTATTTCGCCTATACCCCGCATGTGCAAGCTTATTAACGAACGCAGCGACCTGGTTGACGTCCACGCAGATTCAATATCGGTGTTTGTCAAAAACTTGAATATGTAGTTGGAATTATGTTGATAATTAGTGCAAATAGAATAATTGTAAAAACAGAATTTATATTTAAGCATTTAATTTTTAATTAGCAGGAGCATTTTGCATGTGGTGTTTGCCTGTAATTGGTTGTACAGTTAGATTTAAGACACTTTTTACTTGTAAGTTCCTATCCAAACCATCTGTAACAACTGTTGGTAAACCTTAAATAAATAAATAATTTGGTGTGACTTGTTTTAAGTCGTATTTGGACTTAAACCGTTTTTGGGCACTGAACACAGTTGACCGGTTGAAACGCGCAATCACTCGGTTTGTCTGGTTTTATTCCAGTGAGAATTGAAGCGAATCGGTTGTGGAGGTTTGCTAAGCAGCCGCTCCTCGTAAAATACTGGTATTCAGCTAAATCCGGCTTGACTGAAAGCCGACCACAATATAGTTGGGAAAAGGCTTGGCAGATGATGATGAAGTGGTGTTTTTACAGAACAGAAGTAGGTAAAAGAGAAGTAAGTGATCGTTTGATGGTTTCAACACGAGTGTACACAGTTTGGCTGAATGCGGTCACAAACCGACAGCTTGAAACGTATTCGGTAACCGACATAATGTAAACAGCCCAATTTAATTAATCGATTCGGTTAAACCGCAACGATTATTCAACAACACACGAACAATTTCAATCAACTTTTAAATATAAACTAGTACTTTGGCTGCGACTTCATTCGCGAGATTGTTTTCATAAAAACTGACACCGTTTAAACCGTAAAACTAATAATATAAACCTTTTTAATTACATGGATTATTATTTATGTTAAGCTTTAAGTAGAGCGTAGTACGAGCGTTTTGGCTAAGTAGGCCAAAGAATCACATTTTCCCTTACAAACTTTGCCCTCCTCTTTTTACCTTTTTAGAGTAAAATTTGAAAAAATACTTTCATAATGGATGCCTATGTCATTCAAAGAGTATACCCTGCAAGTTTCAGGTCTTTACGATCAGCGGTATAGGTTGTGCATTGATCCGTCAGTCAGTCATTCAGTATAAAGCATTGTATAAGTAGAGATAATCGAATAATTCGAATTTTTTCGCCACTTTTTGGGAACCATTAAATGCAAGGCGACATCGCGGGAGACCAAGTCCAAGGTAGTGGAATGAGCTGGACGACTACCGGAGGGACTTACCCACAGTGGCTGAGGACAGGCGTGTACGGAAAAGGGAAAAGGAGACCTTCGCCTAGCAGTGGGATATAATAGGCTAACTAACTTAAATTAGCAGTCTTATCGACTCATGCATTAATTTCCATTACCTACCGTTGCTGATCAATTCGCGTCTGCAAGTCTGGAATACAAATAGCTTCTAATCTAGATAGCCTAAACCTGTCTAGACATAATCTAGACTTGTACAAGTTCTAACTATGAACCCTTCACTTTACAGATATTTATGAACCCACACTATTAAGTTCTCGTGAACTTCAATTATTTAGCTGTTATTGGATAATCTAAATTATGCTTGAGTAGAGAAGATATTATTGTGGAGTTATTTAAATTAGTTACAGCTGGTTTAGAACGCAAAAGGTAACTGAAAGAATACAGGTGGGTTTTAGTCAGTAAAATTGTGATACTTCCTCTTGCTGCTCGGGAGGAGTTATTTGATTATAAGCGTAATAAAATAATCAGCATTGGGCTCACGTGGTGGATTACGGCCCATTTCTTCTCCCTAGGAAGGAATGGGCCGTAGAGAAGGGCTGAGACCCAACAGTGGGAACATTACAAGGCCGATAATGCAAATGCTAATGTTACAAAAAAACGCCTACAAGTTATTTAAAAGTACAGCTAACTACAGTAAGCTAAGTAAAGTACAGCTAAGTTTTTGAGCCACTACATTCATTTTGAGCGCAGTGAACGGGTTTCCCCACCGAAGCCTATGTTTCTTGATAGCTACAACCTGGGAGTATTTGCGTCGAATTGGTTACTTATTGGCAAGCAGCCTCTAACATGTTGCCCATATCAGGTGAAATAATGGGCAAATGTAGTAGTGTTCCACGCGCACCTTAGGAAGAATGATCGAAGCCTAACTGGGGCTATGGATTATCCGAAAATGAAAGCCCTGACCCTGGAACGAAGGCAAAGATGGAACAGGAGTGGGTTTTAGTCAGTAAGAGTCTGACATTCCGCTCCACAAAGAATGAGAGAAGTCATTTGAAGATTTTTCACATACAAAAAAAAAATGATAAGTGGGCAAACGCAAGCCTATTCCTTAATAGTTCTTGAACCACAAAAAACATTATTTTCATGAACAGTTAAGGGCTATCGAAAGGGTCACGTCATACAAGCCGCTTAGAGTAAATCGTGCTGTTTTCCCAAAGGGTCCACTCCTTACCCCGTTGATTGAGTGTGTACCCACACGCCAAACCCGATAGTGATGGGCTGACCCAGTTATTAAATCGACTAGGGTTTGTAGTCGATTTACCGGACGATAGGGATGGGACACGAGGATGTTTGTTGTGTGCAAATGGAAAGTTTTGTGTAATAGTGTTGGGTATCGAGAGTATTTATTTACTGTTCGGTGTTGATTTAGTTTAATATGATGGGACGTATTGTTAGTTGTTGCGGCGTTTGCACGTTTAGTTTTTGTTTGGGTTTATTTTAGATGGGAGATCATCTGTGGGTGGAACGGGAAAGCGTGTCAGACTTTTACTGACTAAAATGCACTCCTTTGTTTCTTCATTGCCTTCGTTTAAGGGCCCCGGGTTTTCCTTTTACAAGCCAGTCTATGGTCTTTAAGGTTTCGACCCTGCTGGGCTCTTTCGGTGTACTGACATCTCTTTGAGACTTACGTGAAACAATACGAGCTGTCGACGACTTGGCCTCTGCCCGAATGTTTACAAGACTGCTGGACGGCAAGCTACCCATTGCTCGCCGTCTGCAAGCCCATACCTACGGTGTAGTTTTTGTTTGGGATAAAATTAGAATATCTAAATATTTAAAAATATTTCGGGCCAAAAATGTTATACATTCTGTAAGCCTACCAGACTGCGTCACAATTTGTCAGCGGGATTGGAGCTTGTTTGTTGAAAGCCAACGTGCCCCAGATGTGAAACAATCATCATCATCTGCCTCATCTGCCTAGCCTTTTCCCAACTATATTGGGGTCGGCTTCCAGTCAAGCCGGATTTAGCTGAATACCAGTATTTTACGAGGAGCGGCTGCCTACCAGACCTCCATAACCCATTAACTGGGGTAACACGGTACTTCATGACAAGACCGGAGTCAGATTTACTGGCTACTGACTATCCGTAACGACTGCCAAATATCTCCAAATGACAGCCGGGACCAACGGCTTAACGTGCTTTCCGAGGCACGGAGGAAACTCGTTATGTTAAGATGGTCACCCATCCACAGACCAACCTAGGCAGGCGTTGCTTAACCTTGAAGATCGACCTGAGCGGCTATTATTATCTAGCCACGAGCTCCTCATGGTCAATCATGGTCAAAATAACAAGCCTAGCCTAAGTTTGTTCCATCATCGAATCACCAGACGTACGTCGATGTGCAATGAGTACATGGTGGATATCCCCTCTACACGCTTACAACGTTTAGGAGACACATTCTCAGTGTGTTCAAAAGTTTTTTTTCAAATAGGAAATCATTAAAATGACTTCTCCTGTTCTTGGATGGAGCAGGCAGACTTTTGTGTCAGACTTTTACTGAATAAAACACTCTCTTTTGTTCCTTCTTTTCCTTCGTTCCATTGCTCTGGGTTTTCTTCCCGAAGCGAATCTATGGTCCCAGAGGCAATCCTGCTCTACCCATACGGTTTTGCTGAACTCTCCCAGTTAAGGAGTGGAATCCCCTGCCGAAGTGTGTATTTTTTTTAAATTGTTATATACTAGTGCTTGACTGCGATCCCATCTGATGGTAAGCAGTGATGCAATCATTAATGGTGTGACAACTACAACCTATAAAGACACATTTTCAAAAGTATTCCAAAGGACTGAACAATAATTTTATACATTTGATATAAACAGCAGTCTGGCGAGATTTCATTACGAGAAAGCCTGCGCCATTGCTCCGGCTTCTCTTCAATTACAGAGGGGACGCGTTCCGACTGCTCGTAATAAACGATGGGTTTGTGATTGTCGCTGGCTTCAAATGGCTGTTTAAAACTTTTTTTTAGGTTGAAAATCATCTGATGTCTTTTCCAGTTCTAGGACAGAGTGAGAGAGCGTGTCAGACTGACTTCTTGGACGGAGCAGAAAGGCGTGTCAGTTGTTTACTAACTAAAAAAACTGTTTGCCTTTGTTCTAGGGTCCCGGGGTTCGCATTTGCACAACCCATGGCCCCAGGAGGTTGGATTTAGATCCCAAAATATGTAGCATAGTTTTAATGATATAATAGAGAAAACTATCATTCCCTAAAGTTTGTACAGTCCAACCCGGACAAATTGTCTAATAGACTAACTCACTAGGCAAATGTTCTGCCATTAAATTATTAAACAAAAATTGGGGTGAGGATAGAAGGTTTAAAAATAGCCTACGACGTCTTTTCAGACCTACTAAAATATATAACTGTTTTGGAAGAGTTTGATCACTAGCACTAGATTACGAGATTTGCCGATTAATAGGAGAAATTGCATTTATTTCTCCCATAAATAATAAGGTATTGAAAGAAACGTTGCAATTTTGCGATCAAGTTGATAAAGCGCCGCCTGTCGTATCGCTTGTCACATTACTCTCACTACTTCTTCTCCTGCGCTATTTCGTACCTCGCTGCAGGCTAATAAATATTTCAGTGTTAAAAGATTTTGTCGAGAGACGTATCTAAAATGGCTACGATTTTAAAAGGAGCTCGCGTTTCCGTTGCATTTTGTATGTAAATTAAATGATACTGTATAATATTGTATGCAGCTCATCTGCATGTAAGTTTTTAGCTTGTGGTTTCTCTTTTAGACTGTAGACTACTTGTATACGCAGAGTGTTGTAATTTTTTGGCCACATAGCCAGGAAAAATGGTCACAACTTTAAACAGCTCATTATGACTTTCATAGTTCATGGCAACTAACCTAGAGGCCGCAGCCCAACGAGATAGACAGATCGGGGCCGCTCCACACTTAATATCCAAATACACGTCACACTTCATGACGCCAAGAACCGTCAAAGATGGCGATACACCATCAGGAAGAAACTAATCCAACGGGATCTTTACAACCCTCAGTAATGATGAATACGACTCTAGAAGGAGGAGGTTTCTCTGTCTCTTTTTCTTCCATTGTACTCTGTCACAAGTCACGTCTTTCCAAAACATTTCAATTACTGGTGAAAACAATTTAGTTCGGCACTTTATAAAAATAAAATCACGCATTGCATTGAATTGGACCGACGACCTGGCGAGGGTCGCGGGAATCCGATGGATGGGAGACGCACAAGGCCGGTCGTTGTAGCGACGCTTGGGGGAGACCTATGTCCAGCATTGGATATCTTACGGCTGAGATGATGATGATGATGGCATTGAATAATCAATTTACAAATCATACGGACAGAATTAGCACAATCCAAAATCCCCAGAATCAGAATCAGAAACCCGTAGAATCGTGTACAGATATTTTAATCAAATTTAAATAACACGAAAGCCAGAAAAAGTTAAACCAAAAACATGTCTACCAACTTTCAAATTACCTACTTAATTAAAACCACAGAATTGGTGTACCAACTTCAGCAATTAGATCAAAACAAGTGGGCAACTGAACAAGCTTATTTTTAGAAGTGTTCAGAATGTTAACGTTAAGGGTCGGTTCACATGCCGACGCTACACATTGGATATATTGGCTCCAAGTTGAAGTCTTGGATCCAATACACCAACGGTCTTGGCCCGATACTGGGCATAAAAAGACCGATCCACACATTGGTATATTGGATCCAAGACTATAACTTGGAGCCAATATACCTATCCAATGTGTGGCGCCGGCATGACGGAAAATGCGTTGCGTATTATCGGTCGCGTAACGCCAAAACCGACAAATGTATTATAAAAACATTCAACCGTTCACACCTAAACGATGATGCGTTAGTGTGTCGAGTCTGTTCCACTCCCGTCAACGCATTGTCGGTCGACGTAAGAGCCAGTGTTGCCCATTTAACGATTTTTTCGCAAGATCTTGGCTTAAATTATCCGTCCAGTGATAACTAAATCTGGCGACTATTCTAAAAAGTTTACAATAAAAATAAATGACGTACCGCTCTGTAGATGCTGAACGGACAAATTGATTAGACGCTTAATGTGAAAAGTCTAATTTGACGGAATAGACACGACCCTCAGCATTGAGGAATACGACGCAAGGAGGAGGATGATACGCTCAACGTATTTTCCTTCAGATGTGAACCGGTCCTAAAACATAAAGTATTGCAGGCATTTCTTGTCCCTAGGGAAAGCTTACAGATGTAAAATAAAATAAAACATCTAGATTTTATTGAGTAAGGGAGGCGAACTCGGAAATTACTTATGTTGACTTTATTTTTAAGAAGTTGTCGAGCTATTGAAAAAGTAACCATGGAGTTTCTTGTCGGGTTTTCTCCGTAGCAAACGACCAATTGAAATCGTGGGCTAAAATCGCTTCTGACGACTAGCTTCAGAACTATTCATTTGCTTTTTTTAAATTGATATAAACTAGTGCTTGATTGCGATCCCACCTGATTGTAAGTAGTGATGCAATCGTCGATGGTGAGGCGCACTAGTATATTAAGAGCCTATTCACTCGAGCTTTGAAAACGCCTAAATTATAATCGGACAGGAAGACCGCCGCAGGCAAATGCTGAAAAATTAGTCTTGGGAGACTGTGTAGCATACGATTAATTGTTCTGTAACCTTAAAAGACACAAGTACCTTTAGTAAAAACATAGAGTTTTAACAAACTCTACGTTTTTGGTAACGCAAGCAAAACTCGTGGTTGATGAGTTTCCTTTGTTTTACGATATTACTATACTCGTATATTTTCATATCTGATCAATAACCTAGTTTTAGGACACCCTATGTTACTCATAAAAAGAAAAACTCTATAAAATTGTAACAAAGTTCGTTTATAGTTTTGCTAGTTTTATAGATACGCAGAATGTCTACTTATTTAGATAACCCTTTTTTAAGGTAGGTATATAAGCATCCAATAACTTTTACTGCTCTGGGTGGAGCGTGAGGAAGTGTCACTTGTTGACTTTGACAAATACCCACCTTTTTTTAGGTAGGAGCGGGAGTGTGTCAGACTTTTACTGACTAAAACCAATTCATTTGTTCCTTCTTTCTTTTGCGTTCCGAACCGTGATCTCAGACTAAAACCTATCTGTTTTTTTCTGTATTGCCAATTGACGTTAGCGTGCCAGAACTGTGATAACTCTTTCAAAAAACCTGCAATTCAAATAACCTTATGATTAACTGACTGAATTTAAACTAAAAAAGAATAGTAGTATAATGCTAAATTTAAAATGTCACTTACGGGATATCTTCCGTGATTGTTCATTGTTTTGAGTTCCCGATATTTCGACGCTGTTGCAAGTGCCATGATCGCTGGATGACAATATCGGGAACTCAAAACAATGAACAATCACGGAAGATATCGTAAGTGACATTTTAAATTGTGAAATAAACCGTGATAGCCTAAAACAGTGTTTAGTATAATGCTGCTAATAAAACAAATACCTACATGTCCTACATACATACAATACACAAAAACATACTATTCCAGACATATAACTAATTCGGATCCAGAGAAAAGGTTGTCCATTCTATCGTTTTATCATTTTGAGCCAAACAAAAACCTTTTTAGCTTTATAAATAATAAAACACGTAGGCGTAATTGTCCCAGGCTAATCCGGGCTTAGTACGAAACAAGTCTCCAGATTTTATTATTCCTAGATTAGACCTGGGAGACCTATAAACATAGGTCGCCTTTATACAAGGTCTCAGCTATTATGCCGTAATTCGCTGTGTTGCTCAAACTTTTATCGAAATTGGTCCTTCGAGCCGGATTCTTTTATCTTCACTTGGATTAAGTTTGAAACAGTCTGAAGATAGTTTGTTAATTAGTAAATGAGGGTAAGATTAACAGTTTTAAGAGACTAGGTTTTCTCTTTCACTTTTCAGGTGTTTTACTGGCTCTGGCCAATCTCCTGCAAACTACCTACTCGAAGTAAAAGCACCGGCTATACTTCAAATAACCAAGGATTTTTTGGGAGGTGTGTATCATCTTATGATTTCTCTCATGGCTTTAGTTTGGAGCGAGAGGGTTTGTCAGACTTTTACTGACTAAAACCACATCATCTGTCTAGCCTTTTCCCAACTATATTGGGGTCGGCTTCCAGTCAAGCCGAATGTAACTGAATACCAGTTTTTTTTGCGAGGACCGGCTTCCTACCACACCTCCACAACCCATTATAGGATAACACGGTACTTTATGGCAAGACTGGAGTCAGATTTACAGGCTTCTGACTATCCGTAACGACTGCCAAAGATCTACAAATGACATCCGTGACCAACGGCTTAACGTGTTTTCCAAGGCACGGAGCAAACTCGTTACGTTAAGATGGTCACCCATCCACAGACCAACCTTGGCAAGCGTTGCTTAACCTTGAAGATCGACCCGTGCGGCTGTTAATATCTAAAAAACATTATCTAAAACCACACCTCTTGTATTTTTCTAAACTTATTGCGCAATTGCTTTGCCAAGTTTGACCTTCAATCATGCTCAGATCGTCACACCACTTTTATTGGCTAATTACGCTCCCATATAATTAATTATTACAACAAGTATAACAAGCATGTTGAAACACAATACCAGCGAAGCTCTATATTGTTACCCTGCAAATAATTCATGCTAAGTATCTTCATAGCCGTGATATTAATTAATACGATATTGAGATAGATTGCTCAATTAGCAGAACCGATCCGGCGTTAATTGTTGTATAGGTGCCTTAGGTACAAGTAGGTATGCAATATAGCTGCCATTCTGAATTGCCTCCTGTGATTTGATGCTATTGTACTGAGAACTGATTTGTTGGGACAAAGTATATTCTGGTTTGTTTTGATGTTGATTTTTTATTGTATGTTGGGTTTTTCAACTGTTAGCTGAAATAAATAAAATATAATAACTAGCTGCTACCAGCGGCTTCACTCGCGTGAAAGCAGATCTCCCTGTACAAATTTTGAATCTCCGTTTCATCTACTTATGGTGTTTTTTATTTTTTTTTCTGGTAGGGGAATCATCAGAATGACTTCTCCCGCTCTTGGGCGGAGCGGGAGGGCGTGTCAGACTCTTACTGACATCTACTTATGGTGTGAATTTCGACTTTCCTCCGTGCCTCGGAGAGCACGTTAAGCCGTAGGCCCCGACTGTCATTTGTGGATCTTTGGCAGTCGTTACGGATAGTCAGAAACCAGAAAATCTGACCCCACTCTTGCCAAGAAGTACCATGTTACCCTAGTTAATGGGTTGTGGAGGTCTGGTAGGCAGCCGTTCCTCGTAAAATACTGGTATTCAACTAAATCCAGCTTGACTGGAAACCAACCCTAATATATAGTTGGGAAAAGGCTAGGCAGATGATGATGTATCTTCATTTTAGGTATACCATTACAGTTTTTTTTAATCCCCAATTCGATAAATGAGCTTATCCTAACTGTTAATACTAACATCTATATCTTAACACAGCATTATGTACCTTAAAATGTTCCCACTGTTGGGATACAGGACTCCTCTCTAGCTGAGGGAATCTAATCATAAATAATGCATGCAATGCAATTATGAAATAAGGACTTAAAAGAATGTATGTAATGCCGTGAGGAGTGAATTTTCTTAAGTACCTTGATTAAAACTTACACTGCTGCTTAAACAACAAATTAATTGGTTTAATTATTTTAAACCATCTAAATGTAATATCTCTTAGCAATGCTACTACTCCAGGAAACAAATGAGCGCAGTTTACATTAACATTTACACACAATTTAATTAATTACACCAACAATAAGACAGTGCAAACAATTATCTGGTTTATTTACTTACATTCGCTACCGCGCTGCAATTTCACATTGTAGCGCTATTCAAATGCTTTAGCAAACAAAGGCTGGAGACCCTACCATGAGCTTTTAACACGATCCATAATTTGACGACGTAAACTGAACCGTTAAGGCGGGCGCGACGTTAGAATTATCCATACAAACGTAATACCAAAATCATTTGCAATTTAAGCATCATATTATGGTGTAAATATCACCATAATATGATGTTATTCGGATTCAGACAATAATTATCTAGGTTCCTACATCGTCTTTTTGTTGAAAAACTTACCCCAAACGAAATTTAAGCGAATTTAAATTTGCACATTTTCACAGCGAAAATGTCATGTTTTTATTTTGTTTTTTCTATATTATAAACAACAATATTTCAAAATATATTTTCGTAGGAACACAGATATTATTATCAAGTTATAAATACTCGAAACAATAATGGAAATACATTAATTTTTCATTCATCATTTTTGGTATTACGGAACCTCTCCCAAATTTCCAATAGTTTGTATTGCTATCACAGCAAGCAACTGTCAGTGTGCGGATGATGACTTTACTCCAGTCGGTGTGTCCAAGAATTGTTTAAACTATCTGGATTGCTTCCATCAACCTCAAAAACGTGTTTTATTTCGTCTTAACTCGAGATAGCGCGCGGTCTCCGCAGGCCTCTTAAAGGGATTTATTTATTGGTTTATTCTCACAATGGACCGCCTTTCAGCAATTACACCAATGGAGCACAATCCACGACTGAATCTGCTACTTTCCAACAGCCTCTTCAGCATATGCACGATGGACTGAATGACTGATGGAGTGGTAGTAGCGATGGGTCACGTACGCTTACCAGCCATTCCGTATCGCACACATTTTTGAAATATTGAAGCTCTTTCGATGAATTTTTTTGATTAAAATTGAAAATTAAGGAAATTTTGACATGTCATCTTGACGGTTGACCATAAAATGGATGGTGCTATATGAGCTGTATACTGTATAGTATAGCTCCTTTTCTCGCGCCAGGCCTTGGTACAGGCCATGGTCCGGAGCGAGGAGGAGTCGCAGGCCGTCGCCTACTTCTGCGAAGCAGTAATGATAACGAAAGAGGCGAGGAGATATTAGCAAAACCGTAGGGGCTCATCAGGGTTGAAGCCTACTGGGGTTCACTTTTGAAAGGAAAATCTGGGGCTCTAGAATGCAAGGCAGAGAAAGAACATAGGAGTGGGTTTTAGTCAGTAAAAGTCTGACACACCCGCGCACTCCGCCCAAGAGCAGGAGAAGTAGAAAAAAATCTCCATCCCTCTTTCTCACTCGCACGCACACATAGATATTACATTTTAACACATAGTAAACCTCCCAGTGTGAATATGCAAATCATTATTTTGATTTGACAATAATACGAGTATTCGTACAAATTCGTTCTCAGCACGGAGTGTCAAGCACCTGACACATTATTCCTCATTGTGAACACAAATTAGCATATAAATTAACACAATTTGGACTGAAAATGTACCATTGCAGATGTTACAATGTATACTATTTACAGAATGTTTTAAATAAAAAGACTTGGCAGTGTTTTGTGTTGTAGATAAGTTAGTGCCAGGAGGAATGTAATTCTGTCTACCTTGGGGTCTGATTCTGCAGTGGATTTTGTTCTGAGCGGGCTATGGAAGTTACTACAATAAGTAGTGTACGAAAATTTTTCTTGTTACGTTTTGGTTTCTTATTAAGTTCAGAAAAAAATAACATCGTAATGTGGGTCCAATCTAAGTCATGGTCTACCCTATGACAAGTTTAGTTTTTAATAGTGATTGGAAAGACGACCCAGTTTCCTCATCTTCCGCATGACCCAGGTCTTCACCGAACATAATAAGTTGTGGAGGTTCCTACACCGGATTCGTGCGCAAGAAATGGTCTGGTGTCGCCATTGTATGGATCGCTCGGAGGACACGGTGGAGCTTACAGAGCTTACGTTAACAAACTTTTAAACCATACTTACGATAGCGATAGATAGGTCAGGAAGAGTCTGAAATATTTGGTTTTCTAGCATTTGTTTTGTCTAGTAGAGCATGGACTGCAGATGCTACAATATACTCGTACAGTATATTACAGAATGTTTTAAGTAAAAAACAAACGACTTGGCAGCGTTTTGTGTTGTAGATAAGTTAGTGCCAGGAGGAATGTAATTTGGTCTACTTTGGGGTCCAATTTTATAGTAAAAAATTTTGTTCCGGGCGGTCTATGAAAACGGTTATAGGTATTGTAGGTAAATTTTCTTGTTATAGACTTTAAGATCAAGCTTTTTCTTTACATCTTATAAAATATATATTTATAGAAACCATTGACATTTAAACGAAGATTAGAAGTATTTGAGTGCGTGTTGGAATTACCGATTATCAACAGACCATTCAGGCGTTATCTTTCTTTTTTCGCGTTGACTCTTTAGGCAACGCGAATTACGATAGCGTTAAATGAAACAACAAGCTTTTAAACCATGCTTACTTTAACGATAGGTTTTTTTTTTTTTTTTTTCCGGTAGGGGAATCATCAGAATGACTTCTCCCACTCTTGGGCGGAGCGGGAGGGCGTGTCAGACTCTTACTGACTAAACCCCTACCCCGTTCCTTCGTTACCATCGATCTGGGGGACACGGTGACAACCTTTCGGATACCGTGTTCCCTAGAGGCTTCGGCCCTACCGGGCCCCTACAGTTTGCTGACATCTCCTTGAGGCGCGCGTGGAACAGAACGCGCCGTCGACGACTAGGCTCGGTCCAGATTATTACCAGACTGCCGGACGGCGAGCTACCCAGCGCTCGCTGTCCGCGAGCCCGCGCCTACGGTGGTCGGAAATCGGGATCGGGATCTCGGCGGCGGCGGCGTGAGTTCCGTTGCCTCACGCGGTCGGCAGCCTCCTTCGCTAACATTACTGCTTCGCAGAAGGAGGCGACTGCCTGCCACCCCTCCTCGCTCCGGACCATGGCCTCTACCAGGGCCCGGCGCGAGAGGTCACCGCCGCCGATAGCCTCCACAAGGACACGGCGGTGCTCCGCCCAAGCGGGGCACACCTCTACCGTGTGCTCCACCGTGTCCTCCGGGCGGTCCACACAGTGGCGACACCCGGGCGTCCTTTCCTCCTTGATCCGATGCAGGAACCTCCCGAACTTACCGTGTCCGGTGAGGACCTGCGTCATACGGAACGAGAGGACGCCGTGACCTCTTTCCAACCACTCCTCAAAGAGGGGACTTACCGCCGCAATGACGGCATGCCCAGCACTGGGTTGCGACAGTCGCAGTCGCCATGCCACCCTGAAATCCCGCCGGAACTCTGTCCGCCATACCGCGACTTGTCGTGGCAGCGGAGTTTCGCCCCGGCGTTGCATCTCCACGCGCAAATCGTGCATGCGTGCAAGGACTGTTGCCTCCAAATCCCACGGTGGCAGGCCAGCAAGGAGGCTCGCCGCTTCGCGGGAGATCGTGCGGTATCCCCGCACCATCCGGATGGCCATGACCCTCTGGCAAGCGTTCAGTTTGGCCGCTGGTCGCTTACCTAGCGATGGCGCCCAAACTGGCGCCCCGTAAAGGGCCATGGACCGAACGATCCCCGCGTAGAGCCTCCGGCAGGGGGCGTCTGGACCCCCTAGGTTGGGCAGGAGCCGCTTCAGAGCGGCACTAGTCCTGTCCAGTTTGGGGGCCAAACGTCGGAAATGCTCCTCGAAAGTCCACCGGCTGTCGAGGACGAGTCCCAGGTACTTCATCGTCGACCCGACGCCGATGTGAACCCCCCCTACCGTTATTTGGGAACCCGGTGGTGGCGCGGTCCACTTTAACGATAGGTGGATTAGGAAGAACCCTATTAATTTTATTTTGTCTCGCTGCCTCGCTCAATATTACTTAGCACTTTGTCTAGTAGAAACTAGAAGTATCAATCATGAAATTTCGTCTAAGCACTAATTGCGAGCTTTTCTTGTTTTTGTTTTGCACTTAAAACTTATTTTGTTCAGTATTTTTGTGGCCTTCTGATGAACTACTTAAACTGGGTACTTCGTAAATATACCTCTTTTTTTGCGGAACATTTTCATTTATTAAGACTTGGCAAGACTTCCAATTGTTGGACAACTTCCAGGAACTCCAGTTTTAGAACACCCAATATAGGAGAAAATGTGCACTTCTATATCGAAGTGTCCATTATTATTCCTTGACAATTTATTTATTGGAACATGAAGTTTCCTTTGAAAAGCGCTTCTTTAGAATGCAGAGTAAACGTCTGACATTTTCCATGCCGTGCTTTTGCGAGGCCATATTTTTTTTTCAATGATTTTCCCGCGCTTGGCACTCCAACGGCGTGCGAAGGCGTTCACTCATTCAGCCTCTGATAAAAAAGTAAAGCTCTGCTTTCACAATAGTGCTTGTATTGAATACTGATAAGTTCTTTTTGAAGAGTTTATTTTTGTAACCACAATATTTTTATTTTTATGAAAGGGCGTAGTATAGCTCTAAAAGCGAATGAAAGAACATAGAATAGAATAGAATAAACTTTATTGTACACCGAAATAGTAACAGTTTACACAACACGATACAATACGTTTAGGGGACCGTATCTGGATTTTAAAAAGGTATAAAAGATTATTCTTAGAACTAGTCCCGAATCTACCATGCATAGATTCGAAGAGTTGTTCATCATTTATCATCATCATTTCAGCCGAAAGACGTCCACTTGGTCATAAACTAAGAGATCCTGTGCGTCTTGCAACTATCGGATTCCTACAACCCTTACCAGGTCATCCAGGTGACTTGCCAGGTCACTTTGTAGGTTTTTCAATTCCGCATTTTCCGGTTCGCGGTCGCCACTCCAAATCCTTTCGGCCCCAACGGCCATCTGTCTGCGAGCGATGCGCCCTGCCCATTGCCACTTAAGTTTGGTAATTCTTTATCATCTGCCTTTTCCCAACTATATTGGGGTCGGCTTCCAGTCAAGCCGGATTTGGCTGAATACCAGTATTTTACGAGGAGTGGCTGCCTATCAGACCAGACTCCAGTTAATGGGTTATGGAAAACCCATTAACTGGAGTAACACGGTACTTCATGGCAAGACTGGAGTCAGATTTACTGGCTTCTGACTATCCGTAACGACTGCCAAAGATCTACAAATGACAGCTGGGACCCACGGCTTAACGTGCTTTCCGAGGCACGGAGGAAACTCGTTATGTTAAGATGTCACCCATCCACAGACCAGCCTTGGCAAGCGCTGCTTAACCTTGAAGATCGACACGTGCGGCTGTTACTATCTAGCCACAAGCTCCTCATCCCATTCTTCTTCTACAGATATCTTCATTCCTAATTCAATAACAAAAAGAGCTCAAAGAGTTGTTAGCATAAGTGAAAAAGTCTTCTAGTACCGATACCTGTCAGGGCTGTAGAAAAAAAAGTACTGCTATAGGTGCCTACTTAACTTTTTGCTGACTTTAATACTTACGTAAAACTTGGAAAGGTTCGCAATTATGTAAATTTTACGCTTCATATTTCGAGAATAAGGGCTTTTCTCAGCGTTGAGGTAAAGGGTTAATGAAATTCTTGGATGGTTCTTATTGAAATAACGTCGCTCGTTTCTGTAAACCTCGTATTGCAGGATTTAAACGTTTGCTGTACTGTGAAGCTGTTTCTTCTTGGAACAAAATCTTTGCAGAAGTAGATCTACCTAACTGCTTGCTACTTTAATGAGTTATTTTTAAAACGAGAGCAACTGCTTACTGTTGTGCTTTTTAACACAAACGTTACAAAAATAATAGGGGCCACGGTTTTTTTTAAATCGACTCTTGTTATGTGAAAATGTTTTATATTTAAATGTGGAGTGTGTGTGTTAGAAGTGAAGGAACGCAATTGAAACTACCTCGTGTAAGAAAATTGTATGTTTTTTTGAGGTGGCAAATCATGTAATGACTTTTTTAATACAGTTGCTCAAAAAGTGGCGTATTGCAGGGACGTTTAGCGTTCGGGAAGTGGGCTATTACACACTCGTGCTTTTTTTTACCATTCCCGAACTCGTGCTTTTTCTTTCCCAACTGTCAAAATAATGTCTATTAAAAAGAAAAAAATCAACCACGAAGTTATTACTAAAAAAGTTTTTAGTGCAAATATTTCTAAAAAGAAGCTACTAATTTGTTTCAATATCAGATTTAATTATTTGATTCAATAAGTTAGGCTAGGTTTCATTTTATATCATTAAATTTCATTTCATATCAATAAAAAAATGTACTGAAGACTTGGCTGTATGGGGCTAAAAATAGTTGTTCAGTACACGTGCGGAACCGTCATTGTAACTTGTTCCGACTGTCAACCCTCACCTTCGGCTGCGCCTCGGCTCGGGTTAACATTTATCGAAACTCTTTGCAATGACAGGCTTTCCGCACTTGTAATGAAATATACTATTTACTTTCAGTTTAGTGGTTTTTCAGAATTGCAAAATACAAACATAAAATATATAAGTATCAAATACATACCCTTCTTTTTGAAGTTAGATAAAAAGAAGCCTACGCCATATACAGTTACCAAACCTTGTGTAAACGACCTTATTAAGAAACAAGGTCCAGTAACTTGCGCCTTATCTACGATACATTCCTCTGCACTCCTATTCCAGCTATAGCTGCATTTCAGCCTTCAATTATTCCAATCACAGAGCACAACATCCGAGGTGTTCCCAGCCTCGAATGTCCCAGACCCTTGAAAAGTCGTCGCTCTCAGTCCACGCCTTGAATACGTACTCGAAACTCCGGATTCACTCGCTGCAGAATCTGTATAGACTAGGGTTGTATTGAATCTTGGTCTTGCTTTTACAAGTGCGGAAGCTCCGCAAGAAATCGTTACCTTCGCTTCCGCATATTTTTGGTTGTTTATTTATTGATTTATTTAAATTTCATGTACAGTAATGATTCATAGGCGGACTTAATGCATCAAGGCATTCTCTACCAGTCAACCTTAGGGTTAAAAAGACAATACTGTGGTAGGTCTGCACAATAAATAAATAACAAATACTTCAAAAAGATGTTTTTGGATAAACTAAGTTGTTTATATTATTGGTTGTTATATTGAATTCTTAAAATCCTGATCGATGAGGGAGTAAAACCACAGTCTTCTAGCTAGTCGGTAAAGCTCATCATAACCTGACGTATGAAACTATACTGTTTTACCTATAGAACGTCGGTTTTACTCGTGGTTCGTTGGTGCTGATTGAGTAGCGAATAAAACAGTCGTATAGTCCGTCTAATGAAAGCGCCACCTGAGAAAAGGAGGTTAAATCTAAAAATATTGTAAGTTGTATTACTAACTAGTAGGAAAATCATGTCTTGACACTTCACATTTTTTTTAATTTCCTAGATTTGCAGCTGAATAATTTTGCCAATTAAATTAAAAAAAAAACTATAGGTCGCGCTTTCATTAGACGCACTCTATCGTAGTTGAAATTAAGTTTAACATGATAAAATGAAGCAAGCATGACGAGCAGCAACTCACAAAAGCGTGGTATTGCAATGATACACTGATGGGCTTTACTTATATGTCATAAGACCGAGGCTTTACTAGCGCATCGATCAAGGCCTTAAGCAGTAAAGGTCCACCACATCAAAGTATCGCTTTGGTGAAACTTTTGACAAAGTTTCATCTGTAATTAAGACAATTCCTGGCCTCTTTGACTGTTGCTAGGTTTTGTCATCAAAATGAGCTATTGGTTAGTGCGTAGTGGTTAGTTCGGTCAGAATATTTTAGAAACCACTTTGAGTTATACCTAAAATATGACAAAGCCGAAGACTGTTTTTATGTTACATCGTAAATACTTTATAATAATAATAATAATAATAACAGTTAATAATTTTTTATATTTTTAAATGTTTTTGTTTTTTGTGTTGAACTTTTGTAAAAATATTTAAAAATGTAATTGATGTGACTAAAAGATAAATAAAGAAGATAATAATAATAATAATGTTTATTGGTCCATTGTTACAAATTATCCCTTATTATTTAACTTATAATATATTTATGGTAACAGATAAGATAAAAATTAGCCATTTGAACAGTGGTCCCCAAACTAGGCAGTGCCTGTATCTTGGGGGCCCGAGTTGCGTTAACTTACAATTATGATTCCGAAGACATGTTTGCAGTTGTATAACAAAATTTTATTACATTATATAATAATATTAATGTTAGATATGATAAATTTGAGAATGGACATATAAATCAAGTGGGCAGCGCAAACTACCTACCGAGGTATAAATGAAGTAAAACTAAAGTTAAAGTTATGTAAAACATTGAAGTAAATTAGAACTAAAATGGGTGATAAAACAATATAAAAACATTGAAGAAAGTAAGAAATTTGAATAATGTTAGAATATATGTTATAGATTGTGTGAGTGTGGTGTAAGTGAAGTGTGAGTGTAGGGTGAGTTTGACTATCAAAGAAAGATTGTAGCGACTTCTATATCTCCACATAGGAACTAAATTGGTATCAGAGTTCTCCGCGTGGTAAGAGCATATACCACAGTCCTACTATCGGACAGTTGCCTGAACTAGACAAAACACCCCTAGCCGTGAGTAGCTCGCCATTCATCCATCTGATAAGGATCAAGCCCGAGTCGAAGGCGCATTGTGTTTAGCGCGCATCTCTAAGATATGTCAGCAAAATTGTAGGGGTTAGTTAGGACCGACGTCTGCCAGGGCTGATACTTGTTCGAAAGAGAGTAACGCTTTATTTTAGTAAAAAGAAAAACACGGATGCTTGTTTCTGTAGTTTCTTTTTCTTTTCTATCCACCTTCGCATCAACATCCGCAAAACGGTTTTCATCCCATCCCTTGTATTCTATTGCGGAGGTTTTCCGTCGCACTACAGTGTAGGGAGGTATCGCATCTACGCGGGTTCCTCCTCGATATTCCTGAAGCACCTCTTGGCATCGGTGCGCCGCGGAGCTGATGCATAATATCCATTATTGGAGGAGGGAATCTGAGGAGGAATATTAAGGCAAGATCGGATGATTTTCAAATGGAATTTAAATCAAATTGTAACTTTGTACTGCAAATGCTTGATATATTTTATTTAAACCATTGTTTTTATTGATTGATTTATTCACGAAAATAATGAATTTTGTGTTTTTAATTTAAAACTTAAAAATAAGAACACAAGTAGTTAAAATAAATTAAGACGCGGATTGTGTGAAAGTGAACGAAGGCAAAGAAGGAACAAGAATGGGTTCAAGTTAGTAAAAGTCTGACACACCCTCTCGCTGCGCCCAAGAGCGAAAGAAGTAATTTGATGATTTTGCAGCAAAAAAAGTAGTCAAAACAATAATAATATTAAATTGCTTGAAATTAGTATTGACCATTACAATAAAAATGAAAAGTAAAAAATAAAAATGCCATTATTCGATTAGCAGGTTTAAAGTCACCTAAAGTTAAAAAAATGATTTTATTGTAAAAGTTTCTTCGCACAATCAAATCAAAAATGAAGATATCAGCAGAAGACCAATATCCTATGAATCAACAAATTTTAAGTGGCAGTGGGCAGAACACTACATCTCTCACAAATATGATAAAAATAACAGGATTTTTAATAGATCCCCAGGACCTTTGAGCTCGAGTCGTATTATTACTTGTACTTAAACATAAATAACTTACATGTCCATTATAAGTTGGACCTCATCGGCTCATTTGTCTTGACGTGGGCGAACCGTAAAGGTCAGAATAAAAACAGACCAATATAGAAATGAAATCCTTTTTATACTCATACAGAAAATAGGACAAAATGAGACTGGCTGGAAATATGTTTTTCCCCTTTTTTTTAGGGTTCCGAAACCTGTTGATACGTGTTAAATGGACCCTTTTACTAAAACCCTGCTGTTTGTACATCATAGTCCGTGTAATGAAAACGTGACCTGAGAAAAAAAGGTGAAATCTAAAAAAATTGTATGTTGTTTTACTAATTAGTAGGAGAATCATGTCTTGACACTTCACAATTTTTTTTTATTTCCTACAATTGCGGCTGAATAATGTTGCCAATTAAAGGAGAATGCCCGTTTTATAAGGGAAGTTGGGTCCCAGTGGAAAATGCTTGTGCCCTGAAGATTTTTATTTTACCTAATAATAAAAACATAGCATTTTCATAATTGGAAACCTTTTTTCAATGTGCCACCCTGGTTCAGGAGATATAATTATTTTTCTGTTTTAAAAATCTAGGTTATAATTACAAATTGACAGACTAAACATCACCATGAGCATGGAATTATGTCTCTTTTACTTTAATTCCATTAGTTTATGAAAAATTATATAAAAAATAATTTGTAGACAGTAAAATAAATAATATTATTAAGGTTATTATTCCAAACAGGTACACGACAGCACAAAAGGGACCTGCCCCGTGGGAATCATTCATTAAAAAAACTACAGTTCGCGCTTTCATTAGACGCACTCTATCTGTCTGTCTGCCCATCTGTCTGTTAGCGGACTGTATCTTATAAACCTTAAGAGGTAAAGAGTTGAAATGTTCACAAAATGTGTATTTCCGTTGCTGGTACAATCCTACTTAATATTATAAACGCGAAAGATGAAGATGTTTGTTACACTTTCACGCAAAAACTACTGAAATGATTTCTTTATAACTTTGTATACAGGAAGACCGTGTCCTAGAATGGCAAATAGGATACTTTTGATCCGAAGATCATGTTCCCTTGGGATAATTTTCTACTATTACGCGGGCGCATCCACTAGTAGCAGCTAAATAATAAAATTAAAGTTAAAAATTAAATAGATTTCCAGACATGAAACGTTATTTTGTTAGTATACTTTTTGGTCAATTTTTAAATTGTAGTACGGAAACGTTCGTGAACGAGTCCGGCTCGCACTTGGCCAGTTTTTAAGAAATGGTGATATATTTATCCTTAGTGATCTCTCGGTCGGAAAAGGTCAAAACATCTTATTTCATTATTTATAGTTGAATAGAAAATGTTGGTCATGGTTGGATTACGAATCAGGAGCTTAATGACTATCGCTTTTGTTTTGACAAGCCAACAACAACTGTGTTTCGAGTAATTCTCGCCATCCATTTGGCAACCTAAAATGAATTGTTAAAGGTTTGGAGCTATCTATGGTGTATAGCTCCCTATTCCCCGCTCGCATGATTGTAAGTATAACCCCAGTTGATTATTATTATGTACTTTTGTAAACTGACTGCATTCGAGGTTACTTGTCGAGATTTTTTTGAATGAAGTCCAGTGGCGGTTTTAATTATTGGCAATTAGGCGTAATCTCAGTTGTCTTTAGGTGAACTTAAAAACCTTGGTAACCGCTGGGTACCAAGTTTCATAAAAAGTGTCTAAAGGGCCTCTGCGAGTTGTTTTCAACTCCTCATACACCTTTCCAAGCTCCAGGGCCCCCGATCCAGCGATATTTTAAGAAAAAATAAATAAAACACGCTCCGAAACCCCGACTTAACTTACAGCCACGGTCTCCAGGCAGTGCATCCTGAACTCCTATTTACTGGATGATAAACTACTGCCTCTCGGTGACAGCAGCACGTATGGACCGGTCACGTCTTGCAGTGGCTCGCGAGCGTAGACGACACAACTTTGTTTGTTGAACGTGCACGTTCCACCGGGTACCCCGGGACACTAAAGAGATTGGTTCAGAAGGCCATCTACAAACAAAGCGCGCTAGAGCAACGCACATATAGACACCGCTCACGGACACGATTTCTCAGACTGGTTAGAAACTGAACACCAAAAAAAAGGGGTACTATAAAGTAACTGTTCAGTGGACGATTGTTTAATTATTATTATTTTTTAACTATGCATAGGCTCGCATTAAACCACTATCTCACCCGGTGGTATGCGTGATGTAGCCGATGATGAAGCACGCTTGCCTAGAAGTAACAGTAAAAAGTGGGAAATCATCAATATGACTTCTCCTGCTCTGAGGGAGCGGGAGGGCGTGTTAAACTTTTATTGACTAAGACCCACTCCTGCTTCTATTCCTTTCGTTCAACTCAGTGAGCTTCGACCCTGTTAGGCCCCCGCAGTTTACTGACATCTCTTTAAGGTCAGCACGAAACAATACGCGTGATTGACGACTTGGGCTTGATCCTTGGACTGTTACCGGATGTGGTGAATAATCAGCTGTTTCACACATTTTGACGAAATAAGTGAACATAATTAATGTATGGAACGCCGACTCAAGCGCGATCGACGAGCATGAAAAGTGAAGTACATACAAGAGATAGGCTTCTGTACTTATCTATTTTGTGCCAGAGGCCTTGTTCGAAATGCCGAGGGTAGGAACTGATTGATTCAGTTACGTATGTGTTGTTGTTTTTATTTGATACTAGGAAGCCCCCCGCTTGAAAGTAGGTCTCTCCATACAAACTTTGAACCCTTGTTTTCTCCCCTTTAGGGGATGAATTTAGAAAAACCATTTCTTGTTGTTATTATGGGTCAAGAAAGGAACGTCTGTGCAGAATTTCAAAGTTGTAAGTCCTAGGGATTTGGGCTGGACTTTGATGAGTAAGTGAGTGAGGCAGGATTTGGTATTTTATATAATTATAAAGACACTATAACAGAATAGAACCAAAACCGAACAGTCGCAGTAACTTATCTGCGTGAAAAAGAACGCGCCTTCGGCAAAGACGCGTCTGGCCTGGTCCTTATCGAACGATGAGCTTGTATTGCTCACGATTTACAAGCCCGTTTCGATGGGTCAGGGTCTCCAGGATGCATATGGAAGCAGGAGAAACAATAGAATACGTTTGGAGCAACGGTTGAGCGATTGGCTACTACAAAACAAATGTTTGTATAGCCTATAGATGGTTATTCTGAGTCTGGGTGTCTTGTGTATATGAATTTATATGTATATGGAGGAGCTCGTGGCTAGATAATAACAGCCGCACGGGTCGATCTTCAAGGTTAAGCAACGCTTGCCAAGGTTGGTCTGTGGATAGGGGACCATCTTAACATACCGAGTTTCCTCCGTGCCTCGGATAGCACGTTAAGCCGTAAGTCCCGGCTGTCATTTGTAGATCTTTGACAGTCGTTACGGATAGTCAGAAGCCAGCAAAATCTAACTCCAGTCTTGTCATGAAGTACTGTGTTACCCCAGTTAAATGAGTTGTGGAGGTCTGCTAAGCAGCCACTCCTCGTGAAATACTGGTATTCAGCTTAATCCGGCTTGATTGAAAGCCGACCCCAATATAGTTGGGAAAAGGCTAGGCAGATGATGATGATGTATATGGATGCACCTAAGAACAGAAGTGAGTCTGAGTACTTAATTTGTGGGACACAACAAGTAGGACAAACTTCAATGACAGAAACATCCAGGAAAAAAAAACAACTAAATGCTGCGATGTCGAAAATCTTCTCAATGGATTTTTGAGGCGGAAAAAACTACTTCTAGATGTACGATAGATAGCCTTGTTTACCTAGTACATAACATAATGATGACAAAAACCAAGCAAAATCAAGTTGTCACAAAAGACGAATAATATAGGCCATTATGAATACTACCTAACTTGTTTTTTTATGTCTAGACAAAATATATTTTATTTTTATTGGGTATTGTCCCACACGTCGGCCCAGGGCGGAAACCCATGGACTGAAACTCACTGTTTTATTAAAGTTGGGGAAACATCAAAATTACTAAACACTGTTTTAGGCTATCACGGTTTGTTTCACAATTTAAATTGTCACTTACGGGATCCAGTCATCCCGCGATCATGGCGCTTGCAACAGCGTCGAAATATCGGGAACTCGAAATAATTAAAAATCACGGAAGATATCCCGTGAGTGACAATTTAAATTGTTATCAAAATTGCTTCTCCCGCTCTGTTCAGAACGGGAGGGCATGTCAGACTTCTACTGACTACAACCAATCCCTGTTCCTTTTTTGCCTTAATTCCAGGGGTTCTCTTTCGTCAACCCAGGCCCCAGTAGACTTCAACCCTATTGGGGGAAAATCATCTAATGACTTCTCCCGCTGCCTGTGCGATGTGTTAGAATTTTTCTTACTAAAATCACACCTATGTTCCTACTTTGTCCTTTTCGTTCTAAAACCATGAGTTTCCACTTTGGAAGTAAACCCATGGCCTCATTACACTTAGGCTCTGCTGGGCCCCTACAATTAACTGACACCTCTTTGAGACGCGCATGGAATAGTACGCACCGTACACGACTCGGATTCTGTCTGCACGGACGGCGAGCTAATGGATAGCTCGTCATCCGTAAGCCCACGACTACGACGGTTTGAAATTGGGGTAGTATTGCTTGCATTTCAAGGCCTTGATAACTTTTTAGGGTTCCGTAGCCAAATGGCAAAAAATGGAACCCTTATAGATTCGCCATGTCTGTCTATCTGTCTGTCTGTCTGTCCGTCCGTATGTCGCAGCCATTTTTTTCCGAAACTATAATAGCTATACTGTTGAAATTTGGTTAGTAGATGCATTCTGTGAACTGCATTAAGATTTTTACACAAAAGTAGAAAAAGAACAATAAATTTTAGGATTTCTCATATTTAGAACTGTAAATCGATTTTTTCATCATACCCCTAGGGTTGGCGTATGTATGGATAGGTCTTCAAAAATTATATACTTCCAAAGTGGAAAAATGTGTGTCCCCTGTAGCTTCTAAAATAAGAGAATGAAAAATCTAAAAAAAATATATGAAGTAGACTACTATGCAAACTTCTACCGAATATTGGTCTGAACGAGATCTAGTTAGTAGTTTTTTTTTTAACAATTCATAAATCTTAAACCGTAATTAAGTTGGTACGAACACGAGTCCGACCCGTACTTGCTTGGTTTTTTTTAACAATTCCTTTTCCCATTTTACATTTATTTTTTTAATACAACTAAACTTAAACTCAATTCTCACCGACACGTGTAATATCAGTGAATCTAGAACGGTGTACAAGATCGATACGAGCACGTACAACGCTATTCCCCGCATCAATGCTAGTTTGAATATTCAGAAACCCGACGAACGCCGGATGTATGTCCGGGTAGGCTCTCTATACCCTCCATTTTTTGGAAAACCGGATATCCGGCTCGCAATTTATCTAATATCCTGTATAACTGGCGTTTTGTACCGGGAATTTTATAGATCAGGTTTTCCTGTGAATAGTAAGGTTTCGAAATAGCGGTGAAAAAAATATGAGGTGAAAACTGATATTCAGAATTTAACTAGAATCTAAGTAGATAATTTTATGGATTTCAGTGTAAGAGGTAGAACATAGTATGTCCTATGAGATTGTATGAAGCGGATATGATAATGTTGAAATAGACGTGTGGTGTGACGAGTAATCGATAAAGTAAGAAATGAGTAAATTAAAGGAAGTTTGAAAGTAGCGCTAGTGACTGAAAAGTTGAAAGGGAATCGTTTATCTTAGGATGGTCTTGTGAAGAAGAGGGTAAAAGAGTTGTGAGTATATGAGATGGATGAAGAGTAAAGATGAATTGATTATGTAAGGAGAAATGTGAAAGAAAAAGGAATAATGATAGCGTGACGACTAAGAGGACAGAATACATGTAAAAAGAATTGTACTACGGGACGAATACCGGACAAGGGGGCACGATTATGATGATTGAATTTAGTATCAGTGATAATGAACTTCTAGAGATTACTTATAACTTTTTTATTACTAACTCTTGGCCTACGATAATCTGACCTCTATCTCTCATCTTACCATCAGATCCTCTCATAATCCGACGTACCTATAACAGTACATGGTTACACTATTATCTGTAAGTATCGTAGTTTTTTTTTTGCTGGTTATTGCAATTCCTATATCCAGTCCTTTCCCGCACATGCCTATCGAATAAAAAGTACTGAACTACCCACATAATCGTTTGTGGAATGACGTTTCGATCACACGGTGCTTCTTTTGAGTGCATTTTTCAATGGCGTAAAATGGCTGAACTATGTGCGCGGCCTCTTCAATAAAACTCGAAACCACGTGTTTGGTATTTGTGCTTCAAAAACTGTGCCATGTTAAGCTGTGTCGTGAACTAACCAGGTATTTGTTAAATTGATAGAGCTTGTAGTGAGACTTGATATGTACGTACTTTATGGACTGGACGACAATCACATGCAAAACGTTTCTTGGATTCATCATCATCATCATCATAATTCCGGGATCCAGGAACGAAGTCAAATAACAACAAAAATGTGGAATTTAGGCAGTACATTGGGCGCAGAAGGGCGTGTCAGACTTGTCAAGTCTGACACGCCCTTCTGCGCCGCCCAAGAATGGGAGAAGTCATTCTGATGATATCATCTAAAAAGAAAATCATCCTTAGCATTATTTCAACCGGTTTAAATGGCAGCGACTCCTTGCCTTTTCATTAATATGAATATCTCCATTTAGCTGTCACAAACAATAATCTATCTTATAATATATTTTCAGAGCCTAGTTTCAAAAACCAATTATTTATCGACAAAGCGACATCCGATCACATTGATTACAACGCCAACTAGCTAATAAAAGGACTTCAAGCTAAATTAACTTCTTTTGTGCAGATAATAAGGACGACATTTTAATGAAGGTCCGTTTTTACCCACATTGTTATTAGAGACAATGAATTGATTGATGGTACGTAATTGAGTGAAGGTAAATTAGTTCTATGAGTAGATATTGTTTAAAGTAGGGTCACTTATGGGTCAAGGAAATCTAAATACAATAAAAGAGAATCTGACTAGTACATACCAATACACAGCCATAATTACTGGTACAACTCGTTCACATTAACTTGACGCTTGGCATCGATGAAATAATGATCAAAAACAATATAACAACAACAGAGAACTAGCCAAATTATCGACGCGTGTGTCGATAACAAAGATGCTGAACATACCTGACACTTGTCGGGTGAGCTAAGGGAATGCGGGGCGAAACACTCGAATTTCAGAGATGCGTCAAGTTAATGTGACCGGATTGTACCAGGATCGTGAAATTTTGCACAAGGTATCTTATTTTATAATTAACCTATCAATACCCGCGAAACGAGACACAACCGTAAGACAATAACAGCGCGGTCCAATGAGACCGGTCGGGGATTCATGAATCAAGGCGAGCTTTTGACCAGTATTTTATCTGATAGTCACCGATGATGTGGTCGAAGATAGATCAAGATTGCTTAAAAGTAACCTATTCTAGCAAAACTGAAACAGTACTCACGTACTCACGTCAGACCCGACCCAATATCAATATTTACATAAGGTATACAATAGTCTTATATGTAATAATTAATTAAATAGCTGTATCAAAAGACTTAACATTAATTTAATAACCCATTAGACCTTTGATTACTAATGATTAGCTACTATTAACTAGTAATCTAGGTCCAATTATTTCCTAAAATCAAATGTATGGAAACTACAGAGTAAAGTACGTGAATCAATAATTATAATAATTATACATAGATTCGGGTATAGCGTCAAGTTTGTAAAACTGACAGATGTGATATTATTTAGTATGGACTGAACTGTAGCGACTACGATCTACTACATATGACGTCACAAAATCCTGCATCGCGCAAACAAAGTTCTCCGAGCGATTTGAATAGATAATAACAGCCCTAAATCATCTATTGGGCAGTAGCCCACCGGACTAAACACCCTTCCGGTTGGAGGATCCTCCCTTTTCAACGGAGGTATGTGGGACTTTACTCTCTGTTCCACTACCTCCAAAGAACTATGTGATTGGAATTCTGACTCCAAATTAAGTGACGTACCCAACTATATTTTAATACTTAACCAACTTTTCGAACACGTTCAGCTGGCCTAAAATATTTTTGGCAACAAGATCTTTGACTATGAAATTAACCCAAAACATGTAAAAACTAACCTTCTTTCATACTATAATACGAAGCCCAGAAAAACAATGACTACGAAATTAGCCTAATATAATATGTGAGAACGAAAAAAAAAGCACTTAATGAACTAGTGCACCTCACGATCAACGACTGCATCACTGCTTACCATAAGGTGGGATCACAGTTAAGCCCAACTTTAAGTTACATTAAAAAAAACTGATCAATTTTCATACTATGTAGCCTATTTAGTTTATTCCAAGCACAGAATAGCAACAAGTTTGAATGTAAGCGCAGCACGGACACGAACCAGTATGCCAATAAAGGTGTCAATCAAATCTATGCGGCGAACGCACTCGGTTGCAGGCAGATTGTATCTGTACAACGCTATCAATGTGAGGCTGAATGTGGGTCATGTGTTTCAGGATTTAAGTCGGAATTGGTAGGGATAAAACTGTTTGGTGAATCGAAAAGAAAAAAGTTGGTTAGGTTTATAAGAGAGCAGTGGTGGCCAGTGGTAATTACAAGTAATTGCAAACTTAAATTATATACAAAATTTATTTACAGTATAATAAAAAACTAAACTTAAATTAGATATAAAAAAGTAAAAGAAAATATAAAATGAAAAATAAAACAATATGTACTTATTTATAATTTAGGCATTTAGGATTTTTCCCTCTCCTATATGAGACCTGAGTCCCAGCAGTGGGAACATTATAAGGCCGATAATGCTAATGCTAATAATAATATAATTTAGGAGTAGCAGGACATGGATTCAAACCCAGCTACACGCATTATTCCATCTCACCACTCACCACTGTTCTCAAAACGGTAAAAAATATCTTGAGGAAACCGGCACGCCCTAGAACTAAAAATTCGAAGATATCCAACAACCCGTAATGGGCCCGTGTTATGGATTACGATCCATTCTTTCTCTTAAACAGGAGGCCTGAGTCCAAGCAAATGGGAATTAAAAAGGCTGATTATGCTATGCTATAAACATATTCTAACTTCTACCAGTAGCTTGGCGGGCGTGATAGTAGGTTTCTCCATTCAAACTTCGAACCCCCGCTTTCTCCCCTTAGGGGGTGAAATTTGAAAAACTCTTCTCTTAATGCTCGCTAACGTCATAAAAAAAACTTTATACAAAATTTCACACTCCTAGTCCCAATAGTTTTGATTGCACGTTGTTATGTCAGTCAGTCAGTTCCTCCTTTTATGTATATATATAAATCCGTTTCCACGTGCCAAAAACACGTGTCTCAACACAAACAAACTACACACACAACAATTTCCGGCTGCATACAAAGCAATGTTATTACGAATGAACATACTGTATAAATCATTTGATCATTCGTTCATTCGTTCAATTGTTCTCATGCGGTAGGTTGAATTGCCGTAATAAATATATAACTAGACAGATGTGTGGTGAACTGCAAGAGAATGAAATTTGAATGTTATGAGGAAGTTTTAGATAGTTTGTGTAGTTTGTAATAATGTTGCTAGCGAATAAAGTTGGAAATGGTGGTGCAAAATTGAGCGTACATTCTGGTGTTTCTTTTAATTTGCGGTGAATAAAAGATAGATTACTTTTACTACTAGATAGATTACTTACTAAAAAAATTCTGAGTTTACATGTAGATGGATGGAGAGGGAGAGGGAGGCTAAAGAAAAGATGGATGGATTATGTAAGGAATGATATGAAAGAAAAAGAGAGTGATAGAGTGACGGGTGAAAGGACAGAATTAAAGTTGTGACGACCCCTAGTAATATAGGACAACGGCAGGAAAAATAAGAAGAAAAAAATACATTACTTTTGAAGGGCAATAATAATTATCTAGTGTTTCAAGAATGAACTGGAGTAATTATGCATCCATGCATCATGATCACGTCAAGAATGCCACTGTAATATTGTACTTATATGTGTAATTGTAATATTGTTGATGTACAATAAAGTGTATATCTATCTATTATAACTATATGATAGCATAAACAGCCCGAATGTTAAAAAGCAAAGTACTCGTACATACTGAAAATAATATACTGAACATGTTTTCTTTTTTTTCACAGATAGACTGCCACATCTAATCATCAACTGCAACAATTTTATTGGAGTTCCTCGTGTCACATGTGGGATCTAACTTCTATGCTCATTCCGTTTGAAACTTGGCGAGATAACAACTAAACAAATAGGTAAGTTTTTTGTATAGCAATTTTTTTAGGTAATTAGGTACCTAATTAAATAGACAGTTTTGTGGAATAAAAAATATTGGATGCGTACCAACAGTTACATTGCGTGAGAACTTTAACTAGCGTTTATAGCAATAGAGTACGTCTAATGAAAGCGCGACCTGGAGTTTTCTATTAAAATTTAATTGGCAACATTCATCAGCCGCAATTGTAGGAAATAAAAAAAATTGTGAAGTGTCAAGACATGACTCTCCTACTAGTTAGTAATACCACATAAAAATGTTTGGATTGAACCTCTTTTTCTCAGGTCGCGCTTTCATTAGAAGGACTATAACACAGTATTTTTTATTTTACCTAATAATTACCATAGGTAATTAAAATTTAACCAATTAACGTTTGAATCCCCAACCGGTCCTATGAGACCGCGCTGTTATTGTTTTACTATTGTGTCTCGTTTCGCGGGTATCTGAGTAACTACGCAACATTAAAATAATTGATGAAAAATTACGAAATCAAAACGAGTATTATAAAAAAGAGGAAACAATAACTTTTTAAAAACAATTTTAAAAGAGTTAGATCATACATATTGATATTAAAAAAAAATCATCTGGAACGAGTGTGTCATAAATAATTTCTAAATCTAGAAATTCAGTAACTTCTAGTATGTACAAATACACTTAAAACGGACAACTTCCTCCTAAACATTTTAACATAATGGCGTCGCAAATGCCTCCACACCGCAGTCGACTGGAAGTCTGCCCAAAAGATTGGCCACATTTTAACGTTGTGTGGCAGGGCTTAATCTTTGACCGAGGTGAAAGCCAGCAGGTTACGCAAAGTGTCAACTACAAAGTAAATAAATCTTTACTTGAAATGTTTTTTAAATAACCTTTTATTTACAAAGGTAATGTTATTATTAATTTTAGAGTTCATAATTTATAAGCTTCAATATTTTTTTACAGAATTTTAATTATTGTAGGTCTAGTAGATGTTTTCATATTATCGTTTCACCAAGTCGCCACTTCATTTAATAAGTTTTAGTTATTACTACGAAAATAAAAATTAATAAGTTTTAATACGCAATGAATTTTATACGTATACAAAATGTAACAGTTCGAAATGGCTACTGAATTTATTTCAGTTATTTTCAACTTATCCTAAAATAATACTATTTTTAAGATAAAAAAATATATATTTTGATAAATTCATGACAAATCTGAATTGCGACATATCTTATTGCGCTGCACTGTAGTGCAGTATAGTAAATAGGATCTCATATAATCTGCCTGCAACTATTATAAGTAACTAGCTGACCCGGCAGACTTCGTACAGCCGATTGTTTTTTCGATTTTTTATCATTTTTTAAACCTTCCCTAGACCTCCGCGAACATTTCAAGACCATCGATAAGATAAATCTGTTCTGCCGTTTTCAAGTTTTAGCGAGATTAACTAAGACCAATTATATTCTTAAGAAAAAAAACACTAGTAAGTAGGTATAAGGGTCTTATATCCGCAACTGAGTTGTATATTTTGTGTGAGGAAAGAACACTCTTGGAGTTTATAAAGGTGATCATTATTCCAGTTAGGTACACGTTTTATTTATACAATATTTATATTTAAAATTCTCAAACTTTGCCCTTATTTGATTTATGAAATACGTAGAAAACTGACAAGTAGTTAGCAAATTAAGTCACACTTGACCTTTGAAATAAACTTAGAAGCGTGGGTGAGGGTAGCTGACTTTTTTGGTTTATTTCACCTTCAGGGAACTTTGAGAACCACTTGTTGTCCGGTCCTGTTTGTAATTTGGGACAAAATTTATAAATTAAAACGAAAATAGATAGACCGTAGAATAAGCAGGAATAAGTTTGAAAAAATCTCATTAATCTAAAGGTTTATTTCTAGGGTTCCGTACCTCAAAAGGAAAAAACGGAACCTTTAAAGGATCACTTTGTTGTCCGTCTGTCTGTCTGTCTGTCTGTTTGTCAAGACCCTTTATCTCGAGAACGTGTCGAGGTATCGATTTGAAATCTAAACCATTTACTTGAGTTTACGGTCCCTCGAAGCTGTGCAAAAATCAAACTTGTAAGTTTACAAAAAAGAAAGGATATGGCCGTTTAAGTCGCAAAAAACGTACATTTTAATACTCTCTAAGGAATCAAAATTCATAGCGTACTTCCCGTTGACCTAGAATCCTGAAATTTGGCATAAAACAAGGTCATATGACACAAATAAAGGGAAATGTCTGAAAACTGAAAATTTGTAGTTACGTCGTAAGAAAAAAAAATAAAATCTTTTAGACTCGATTCGAGAATTAATTTGTTTTCACAGGTAAGTTGGTATGGATCTCTTAATATGCGCGAGTCCGACTCGCACTTGCCCGGTTTTTACTGTTACATAGCCACCTTTTATAATGTGAAGGTGAAAACACTGTAGCTTTCGCGGATTCATAAATAACATTTTATTTCTATGCACATTTTTATTGTACCTTTGGGTATAATGTAGAGTGCTCTACACTGTTCTCACTTCTCTCATACCTACCTATAAATTTTTTGGTATGGAAATATTGTCCTTTTTAAAGATTTAGAAATTTTCTTGCTCGTTCTTCTTTACAGAAAAGGACCAATTGAAACTGCATTACTTTTTGAGGTTTTAGAAGCCTATGGGAAATAATTATAGTCTCGAATTGAATTGAAATGCATATAGACCGACCGTACAGTATGCAAAACTTATTATATCCAGGTATTTTATCAGTATCATCAGTATAGGGTTTTTTTATCTTTTGGTTTCAAACAGTTTATTTATTTAACCAGTTTCAAGTTTTGAAAGTATTCACGTCCCAACCCAGCTTCGTACTTACTAAAATACATCTTAACCTTTCTCATAAATTATTCTGTCTACAGAAAACCCATTTAGTGGGATACAGACTTTTTTAGTAGGTCATTATCAAATGATTTTTGTTATTCTGGTCGAAACAAGAGTGAATCACAGTCTTTTACCAAATCCCACCAGTGTTTTTTCAATCAGATACTCTTGTGGTCCAAGGCTGTGGTAACTGTTTCAAACAATCATACAGCTCAACTCGATAACATTAGTTTAACATTCAATCGACCCTCTGTGGTGGTTTTTAATTAACCACAAGCCTCTACCAAAACCACTAACAATATAACACAAAGGAATTAATATCATATAGGTAACGTTAACATGTTGTAGTCATGATTGGAAGTGTTAGAGAATAGGATGGCTGTTATCATCTCTGTGAAGAAGAGGGCTTTCATAGTAGAGAAACTGACATCCTGACGCCAGAAACGTCGCCATAAGAGATGTCCCGGTTATCCGGGGAGTCGTCGGATCATCCCTGCTAAAGGGACAGGCTTGCAGACGACGAGTAATAGGTAATTCACAATTTGGCCATCTATCGTCTTTTTTACATAGCATGAGTTGGGTGACAGCAGGACGAAAATATGCATCTTTACGATGAGAGAAAAGGATAGATAGCTACATTGTATGAATCTGATAGCTGTCACCGACATCATCATATAACGAAGTTAGTATAGTAAGAACTAAGCCTGAGTCATCGGCAGTGCTTAGTGTTTCAAGTGTGCAGAAAATCTGTAGGGGCTAAGCAGGGTTGATGTCTGGTAGGCCCAAGGGACTTTTTGAGTTCGTGTGGCCCTGGAACGTAAAAGGCAACTGAAAGATACAGTTAGGTTTTCGTTAGTAAAAGCTTAACACGCCGTCACTTTACCTTAGATCATGATGAGACATAACTCAAAAACTTTATAATTATGACTTAGTACCCATTCACTCGAAAAAAGGACCCTTAATATAAATAGACCATTGACATTTTCGTAACACCGATCTATTTTAAATATCCACAACAAAAATAAAACAGGTATCCTCTTTCATTAAAATAATCTTAAATGTCAAAAGGTTATCTTCGAACTTGATCGAAGTTTTTTTTAAAGTTCAGTTCAGTCGTGAAAATGTCAAATCCCAAAGGACAAAAATATTTAAAAATAGATTTTCAGTCCCAGTTTACCGCAATTAATGATGCGCCACACATTTCACCAATCATCACCAGGTCATCGGTCCACCTTGAGGGAGATTTTCTCTTTGCCTCGCCATAACTGCTACCGGACTGCTACCGGAGTCAGGGCAGGGCGGCCGGGGCAATTTCTTTGTTCTGCTTTTCATAAATAATTCTTAATCCTTTTCGTTGATATTTATCTTCTCTTACGAAACTCATTCTTCTTTTATTTAGTTTTCCTGGCCCCTTCAAGCAACCTCATTATTTATAACTAACTTTTTGTCATAACTCTTTAGCCCTTGTTTTTTTGCCATCCATAAGGCTTTGGAATCTACTTCTGTGTTCGGAAATTACTAAATAACTCCTCCCATTTTTGGAGCGAGAGAGAGCGTCAGATTTTTACTGACTGAAAACCACCCGTATTAGTTTAATTGCCACGATGACTTTTTCGAACTATCCCGCAACACTGCCAAAAAGATTCTCACACATGGAAAGAAAAACTTAACTTTATAATCCCCTTCATAAACTTAAGTAAGGTTCAATGACAAATAATCCGCAGCCACTTACCCAAGCTTGAACCCACAAGATCAAAACACAAACTCAAACCATTTAGTTAAGATAATATATTAACAACCACTACACGATGTTATTAGATACCTGAACCCACATGTAGTGAGGTTCAGGAGAAACTAATTTCAAATTAATATGAGTATCATGCCTAAACAATGTTAGTTCTAAGTTTAGAGGTAGTGGCGTAGAAATTTTTGTTGTTTCGGAGTGTTTTGTAGCTTGATGAAAACGTCTGTGTAATTTGGTACTTTTACTTGAGGAGCTCGTGGCTAGATAATAACAGCCGCACGGGTCGATCTTCTAGGTTAAGCAACGCTTGCCAAGGCTGGTCTGTAGATGGGTGACCATCTTAACATACCGAGTTTCCTCCGTGCCACGGAAAGCATGTTAAGCCGTAGGTCCCGGCTGTCATTTGTAGATCTTTGGCTGTCGTTACGGATAGTCAGAAGCCAGTAAATCTGACTCCAGTCTTGCCATGAAGTATCGTATTACCCCAGTTAATGGGTTGTGGAGGTCTGATCGGCAGCCGCTCCTCGTAAAATACTGGTATTCAGCTAAATCCGACGTGACTGGAAGCCGACACCAATGTAGTTGGGAAAAGGCTAGGCAGATGATGATGATGATGAATATATTAACAACCACTACACGATGTTATTAGATACCTGAACCCACATGTAGTGAGGTTCAGGAGAAACTAATTTCAAATTAATATGAGTATCATGCTGAAACAATGTTAGTTCTAAGTTTAGAGGTAGTGGCGTAGAAATTTTTGTTGTTTCGGAGTGTGGTTTGTTTTATTCATGGAAAGAAAAGAAAGAAAGAAATAAAATTTATTTATTTTGCCCAAATGGGCGCACAGTACAATACAAAAACTGTCAGGCTATGTGAACCCGGCATTATTTCATAGCATCATGGACACTAGAGCTAGAGAGAACACAGTTGTCCAGCTGTCAAGTTATCTATAATCTGTGGCAAGTTATGTTGAACATAGTCATTTGGTAGTTTTACTTGAGGAGCTCGTGGCTAGATAATAACAACCGCACGGGTCGATCTTTAAGTTTAAGCAACGCTTGCCAAGGCTGGTCTGTGGATAGGTGACCATCTTAACATAACGAGTTTCCTCCGTGCCACGCGTGGAAAGCATGTTAAGCCGTTGGTCCCGGCTGTCATTTGTAGATCTTTGGCTGTCGTTACGGATAGTCAGAAGCCAGTAAATCTGACTCCAGTCTTGCCATGAAGTATCGTGTTACCCCAGTTAATGGGTTGTGGAGGTCTGATCGGCAGCCGCTCCTCGTAAAATACTGGTACTCAGCTAAATCCGACGTGACTGGAAGCCGACACCAATGTAGTTGGGAAAAGGCTAGGCAGATGATGATGATGATGAATATATTAACAACCACTACACGATGTTATTAGATACCCGAACCCACATGTAGTGAGGTTCAGGAGAAACTAATTACAAATTAAGTAATATGAGTATCATGCTGAAACAATGTTAGTTCTAAGTTTAGAGGTAGTGGTTTATAAATTTTTGGTTTGGAGTGTTTTATGTGGCTTGTTTTATTCATGGAAATGTCTGTAATATAGACATTTGGTAGTTTTACTTGAGGAGCTCGTGGCTAGATAATAACAGCCGCACGGGTCGATCTTCAAGGTTAAGCAACGCTTGCCAAGGTTGGTCTGTGGATGGGTGACCATCTTAACATACCGAGTTTCCTCCGTACCTCGGAAAGCACGCTAAGCCATGGGTCCCGGCTGTCATTTGTAGATCTTTGGCAGTCGTTACGGATAGTCAGAAGCCAGTAAATCTGACTCCAGTCTTGCCATAAAGTACCGTGTTTGTTATTGGGTTGTGGACGTCTGGTAGGCAGCCACTCCTCGTAAAATACTGATATTCAGCTAAATCCGGCTTGACTGGAAGCCGACACCAATATAGTTGGGAAAGGCTAGGTAGATGATGATGATGATGATGAATATATTAACAACCGCTACACGGTGTTATTAGATACCTGAACCCACATGTAGTGAGGTTCTGGAGAAACTAATTTCAAATTAATACGAGTATCATGCTGAAACAATGTTAGTTCTAAGTTTACAGGTAGTGGCGTATGAATTTTTGGTTTTGGAGTTTTTGTGGTTTGGATAATTCGTGAAAACGTCTTAGGAGCTCGTGGCTAGATAATAACAGCCGCACGGGTCGATCTTCAAGGTTAAGCAACTCTTGCCAAGGTTGGTCTGTGGATGAGTGACCATCTTAACATACCGAGTTTCCTCCGTGCCTCGGAAAGCACGTTAAGCTGTTGGTCCCGGCTGTCATTTGTAGATCTTTGGCAATCGTTACGGATAGTCAGAAGCCAGTAAATCTGACTCCAGTCTTGCCATGAAGTACCGTGTTATCCCAGTTAATGGGTTGTGGAGGTCTGGTAGGCAGCCACTCCTCGTAAAATACTGATATTCAGCTAAATCCGGCTTGACTGGAAGGGGACACCAATATAGTTGGGAATAGGCTAGGCAGATGATGATGATGAATATATTAACAACCACTACACGATGTTATTAGATACCTGAACCCACATGTAGTGAGGTTCAGGAGAAACTAATTTCAAATTAATATGAGTATCATGCTGAAACAATGTTAGTTCTAAGTTTAGAGGAAGTGGTATATAAATTTTTGGTTTTGGAGTTTTTTGTGGGTTGTTTTATTCATGAAATTGTCTGTAATATAGTCATTTGGTAGTTTTACTTGGAAAGTTAGGTATAAGGAAGTTTTATAAAATTGGTAATTTTATAGATTCTGATGTGTTGTTTCCAAATTTCAACTTTGCCACCTTGTGTCTTTCCCGCTCGCGCCGCCATATTGCAAAAATGGCGCCTCGAAGCAGTTTTTCTGTAGTATTTTCTATACATATAATAAAACAGTAAAATTGTCTGTCTATAAATTATCTTTTATTCTATTAACAAAAGACAATTTGTGGGTGAACATTTTTTAAGTCAATAGTTTTGGCGTACGAGCGCCACAAAATGCTCTATAGTTCTGGCAATAAATTGCCAAAGATAATAAAACTATCCGCAGATCCCCATTTTCATATTTCTCGGTATAGTTACTGATACGAAAAGATTATATCTATAGATAGAGCTAGATAGTATCTAACATTAGCTAGAGTGCGTCTAATGAAAGCGCGACCTGGGAGTTTTTTTATTTTTATTTAATTGGCAACATTTTTCAGCCGCAATTGTAGGAAATTAAAAAAAAACCGGCCAAGACCGTGTCGGGCCACGCTCAGTGTAGAGTTCCATAGTTTCCCGTCCGTTACAATAAGTGTCCCCAATTTTTCAAAAACTGTTCGTCCCATCAAGTTCAAAATAATTTTCCTAGAAAGTTCTACTTTCCACATTTTTTTCATATTTTCTAAACTTATGGTTCAAAAGTTAGAGGGGGTGGGGGGACACATTGTTTTTTACTTTTGGAGCGATTATTTCCGAAATTATTGATATTATCAAAAAATGATTTTAGTAAACCCCTATTCATGTTTGAAAACCTATCCAACAATATATCACATGTTAGGGTTGAAATTAAAAAAAAACTCGTTCCACTTTGCATGTAGGGGGGCTACGCTAATAAAAATTATTTTTCCAATTTTTATTTTTTTACTTTGTTGGCATGATTAATATACATATTCGTACCAAATTTCAGCTTTCTAGTGCTAACGGTCACAGAGATTAAGCGAGGACGGACGGACAGACATGGCGAAACTATAAAGGTTCCGTTTTTGCCATTTGGCTACGGAACCATAAAAATTGAAAAGTGTCAAAACATGATTCTCAGTAATACCACATACAATATGTTTAGATGTAACCTCTTTTTCTCAGGTCGCGCTTTCATTAGACGGACTATACTTATCTATTATAGTCTTGCAATAATACTGTGGCTTGGATCGCAGAATGCAGTCAGCAAAATCTAGGAAGTTATATAATATATTATTTAACAACTTTCACACAACACCAGATGGTGCTATTACCACAATTTCTCCTTAGTTTGGAGCTAGACAGTCCCAAACTAAACAGAGTTTGTGGTAAAAAGCTTTAATCTACAAAATAACTTTAATTTCAGTCAGTGTTTCTATAATAGTGAAACACCGACTTCCAAAATTAAATTTGTTTGGTACTTTTTAGGGTTTTTTTTTACACTGAAGCCAGTTGTATTTTTTTGTCATTTATTATGGATAGGCCCACGTTTGACCAACTACCTCGCCTGATAGTAAGCGCTTGACTTAAAAACCCCTTAATTGTAGTTATCTGGAAATGCAGACTCCGATAGTAAACTCCATCCCTAAGCTCTATACGCGTATGGGTGGGAAGTCTACTATGTACTGGGGTCGCAACGCCGCCGTACATCTAGTGGTCTGATGATGGAGCAGAAGGCTAGTATAGAAATTCTTGTTCTGGCTGAAGCATCTGTAATAAACGATTACCTAACAACACTGAATATAATAGTCAATGTTATCTATCAGTCGAGAGAGTACGTGCTGGTCCGGTCAAGTAGTTACCTATATCGCATTGATAAAACTGCTTGATAAAATCTCAATTACGTACTTGATACTGGGCGCTTATTGAAATCGCAATCAGCTACACGATAACGTTTTGTTTTCTTCCTTGCTTTAGTTACTAACCTAATGTCATCATCATCATCTGCCTAGCCTTTTCCCAACTAAGTACATCGCAGCTCTTGACGTAGTTACTCAGATACCCGCGAAACGAGACACAATAGTAAAACAATAACAGCGCGGTCTCATAGGACCGGTTGGGGATTCAAACGTTAAGGAACATGGGAACTTTAGCAAGCCCAGAGCTCCCTCAAATATTAAGATTATATTCCTGCAGTCTTAAACTAACCTTTGTGTAAAGCAGTCATTGTAATTTGTATTAATATAGTCTTGTTCATGGCCCAAGTTGTTTCACTAATGTACTTAGAGAATAGCTAATGTATATTGGGGTCGGCTTCCAGTCAATCCAGATTTAGCTGAATACCAGTATTTTACGAGGAGCGGCTGCCTACTAGACCTCCACAACCCATTAACTGGGGTAACACGGTACTTCATGGCAAGACTGGAGTCAGATTTACAGGCTTCTGACTATCCGTAACGACTGCCAAAGATATACAAATGACAGCCGGGACCGTTACTAACCTAATGTACTGAACGAAAGTTTTAAGAAGCCAAGATGTCTATGAAATCGGAAGCTAAATTACATAAAGGTGAAAATACTTTCATAAGCGACTAACTAATGACAACTACCCGACAATTTTGTCAGTAATTAGATATACCTACTGGCAAAACTGTCAGCTAAAATTATTTACCGACAGGCTTTAGGTGACAACCTGATAGTTTCGTCAATAAGCACTCTTAGATGTTTAAATGTATACGTAGCTAATTACTAAATTGTCACCCGACAACATTGATAAATAATCGACAGGTTAGATATCTGTCATTTTGAACAATAATTATAGTAAGAAACATGTTTGCAGATAGATGGACTCTTCACGGCTGCGCCAATGGATATTCTTGCACGTTGTACGGTAAGGTTCAGCTCACACCGAGACGCGACGCGTCGCGACGATGCAGGATGAGGTTGCGAGGCGCAAAGTAAAATCGTTGGCAACACGACGGTCGCGAATGTAAAAACATTCGGCTGCGCAGCAACACGCCGCGCGGCGTCACGAGGCGCAGCGCTGCATGAAGCAACGTATTCTAAATTCTCACAATGAAATGTGTATCTTTTCGTGTAGTAAATAAAGTTCTATTTTGAGTCACTCTACTAAAATGTGCATGCAGCGTCGCGTCGCGTCGTGTCTCGGTGTGAGCTGACCCTAAGCAGTGAAAATTTCCCCCTTGTGGCACTAAATGCGGGTAGTTTTTGTTTTTATTTCTTTCGTGTTTTGTTTAATTGTGGGTTGTAAACATACTTTCGTTCTGTGTAATTTATTTATAGAGAACCTCGCATTAGACCACTATCTCACCTGATGGTAAGCGATGATATCGTCGACGATGGACCACGCTTACCTAGAAGTAACCTTTTTACAGTTAACTTAAAGACGTAGTAGTAGGTTGAAAGAATGTTTGTTATTACTATTATTTACTGATAAATATGTCGCATTATTTTACAAACAAATACGTGACTGCGAATAACGAAGATTGTTTTGTAAAGTTCCACTCGCTTAGTGCCATAACTGTGCCACTTTTTGTTTCCATAAAATGAGCTTTTTCTGAAGATGAGGCCATAGCTAGTATGAACATAAAAATCTCATATTTTCAGTCGCCTTGGCATAAAACACACTATACAAATGGCAGGTCATAAATTCTCACACGATAGTAATCTGGCAGTAAGAAACAAGACATTTTAAGGCCGGAAATGGCCAAAATGGCTGTGAATACACAAAATATGAGAACAAAATAAAAAATAGGTTAACCATTATAGGCCGTAATAATGTTTGTCGTAGAAAAAGTATGTCTTTGACCTTGAATCACTTTCTTCATTTTACACTAGCAGCCCGTCCCGGCTTCGCACGGGGTAGACAATTATTTATTTTTGGAAATTTGGATATAAAACACTTTTTTTAGTGACTTAAGACTCATTTTTCTACACCTGCGATTACATTGTTCAAATTTTACCAAGGATCCCTATTTTTTTTCAAAATGAAATGTAGCCTATGTCAAATTGGAAGAATGTAGCATTCTATTGGTGAAAGATTTTTTTAAATCGGCCCAGTACTTTTTGAGCCTATTCATTACAAACATACAAAAATAGGTACAAATCTTTCCTCTTTATAATATTAAGTATAGATATAGATGAAAAGAAAACTTTTCATTAATATTTTTTTATAAGTATGTTAACGCATAATATCATAGTGTAATCAGCCTGTTAATGTTCCCACTGCTGGGAATCAGACCTCCTCCCCAGAAGAGGGAATAGGCCGTCATCCACCACGCGGGCCCAGTAACCCACACTGGACCACACAGTTGATGTCACATGTCTTTGAACTTTTAGTTCTAGGAGATGTCAGTTTCTTCATGATGTCGATTTTCCCTTGAAGTTTAACCTAATTTATCAAATTGAATTTCCCCGAATGGGCGTTTTCAGTGGTATTATCAAGATTTTGGCTAAGTTGATGATAAAAGATCTGCTCATTATTAAATAGGACTTTAAGTATACCTGGCAAAAACATAGACCGGACAAAAAAAAAAGAATAAAAAATAAGATAAAAAAGAATAATAAACAAGAATAAAAAAAAAGAATACCCATCGGGACACACTCATATTGTGATATTATTGTCCTTATATACGTTTCTTATACTCATACTAGTGTTGACGCAATTCAAATATATTTTGTCGACGAAACGAATAATATTGTTGAAATAACAGAACTATTCGTGAGTTTCCTAATAAAATCTGTGACGAGACGAGACTGACCTATGTAAACTATGACAACGGGTCAAAGATCCCTTTAATTTGTAGTGAGGAGTAAATCCGCGCTTAGGGCTTAGTATATTTTTGTCCATATTTTTTTAGGACTTGACTTGGCTTAAAATGGGATTAGTTGGCCTTTCCGTATGGGTATTTATAGTATGAATGTATTAAGTAAGAAAGTTTATTTTTAACAAATATATGTCAAAAGTTCATAGGTATTTGGTGTGTTTCGATCTAGCGGGGTTACTCGAACTAGATCGAAAAAAGTAGTGGCATTGCTTTGTTTGTTTAATGTACTTCGCGAGCTTACTTTCTACGTTGTTGAACTTCTATGATCCGGTGCATCGTCGTTTATAACGCCTACATCGAAGGACTAGAACAATTTGCCTGCTGGTCCGATTATAATTTGGGTGTCTTCAACGTTAAAGTGAAATAGGCTAGCGCGCCTCGACTCAACGATTGTATTACTGCTTACAATCAGGTGGGATCGCAGTGAAGTACTAGTATAAATTTAAAAAAAAAAACATCGAATATAGGTACCTCAATTATTTTGATACAAATTACAATTATTATTAATCGTCACATCCATTCAGCGGTTTCTGCGGTTCTATTACGCTAGGAATACCTCTTGATTCATGCCTTGTTTCCGAAGGATTTTCAACAGAACAGAAAAAAATCAGCAAAAAAAATGCTAAAAAAGCTGAGCCCCTTATAAGTTGAATTCATCCTTGCAAAAAAAGCACACCATTGTTATGTATTACCAAAGTACCTATGAATAATATATAATGTTAGGACAAAATGGTAGGAGGTAAGATTTACGAGTTACGGCTATACTCGTAAATCTTTAGAACTTTTGTATTTTTCAAATATATAGTCTAGATACTAGGTCTAGGTAATATAACTTGTTAAAGGTAAAGTTTGTTTTTTTGTTTGTATGAGGTAATCTGTGGAAGTACTGGTCCGATTGCTAAATTTTTTTCACCAATAGAAAACTGCTGTATTCCTGAGTGACATAGGCTATATTTTATGTACGCGGGCAAAGCTGCGGGCTAAAGCTAGTAAAGAATATATTCATGAAAGTACGCATCTTTTATTTCTCCACGTTACACCATTCTTTTCTTTTCTCATTATTACAATTGTTGAGTCGGTAATTAATGAAAGCTGTCGTTCTACTGTTCCATAATCCAGATAAAATTTCTTTTTATCTTTGAAAAATAGTTAAATAGAAGATTGTCGACGTGGATTTAATAATTACTAGCTTTAGCCCGCAGCTTCGCCCGCGTATATAAAATATAGCCTATATCACTCAGGAAGAATACAGCAGCTTTCTATTGGTGAAAAAATTATAGCAATCGGACCACTACTTCCACAGATTACCTCATATAAACAAAAAAACAAACTTTACCTCTTTATTATATAATAATATAGATTATTCTATGTATTTGTTTAGAAAACAGAGCTAACTCTAATTTTAGTATTGTTTCAGCAAACATCGAATGTTAGATTAAATGATAAATGTAAATTGTAATTTATCTTTTGTTTCCGTTGCTCTCAAACTAGGAATAACAATATCGCGTGGAGGATTCATTCGTAAATATTGTACCTAGATATTGAACAACCATTATAGTTGTTCCAAAATTGCTACAGATAATTGTTCCATATCTGGTTCGGTCTGGTTGGTGTGTGTTAGTCATAATTTAAATTATAATATGAAATTGAAAAAATATAAAACAGTTTTGAAATCATTCCATAGTTGCTGTGTTCACTAAATTGTGACTGTGTGTGTGTGATTTTTAAGTAGTGGGATTGCACCCACCTAAAATGTAAGAATTTTTGTGTGTGTATTTTTTATCGATATAAACCAGTGCTTCACTGCGATCCCGCCTGGTAGTAAGCAGTGATGCAATCGTTGATGGTGAAGTTAATAATACCCTCTAGTTCATTAAGAGCCTATGTAGTCTTGAAAGTGATGTGGATCAATAAATCGAATATCCTTCGATTTAACGCGCCACACCACAACAGGATTACATTTACGATTTTTGATGCAACATACTCGTAAACTAGTGCCTAACTGCAATCCCACCTGATAGTAAGCAGTGATGCAATCGTCGATAGTAAGGTGCAATTGGCAAACATTTCCACCTATACATCACCGTGATGTATCTAGCACTAAATCGAGCTGTCTCAGGCTAATTTCCAGCTTAGGCTCGCCGCAGACGTGCAGCTCAACCGGGCTTTGCACTCAAGACGTCTGGTAACAGATCGCTGTGAGCTACGGTCAGACCTGTCTTGTTCAGATTTAGCACTCAACTTATGGCTGTGATTGTGTGGCTGATTTAGGGGTTAGCTAGGGTTGACATGTGGTGAATGTATACTGATTGAAATGTAATAGAATACTTGAAGAATCTTTATACTGTCTAATCGAGTATAGGACTCGATAAAAACGTTAAGATCAATGCCTCGAGATACCACGCGATGTCGTTCTACGTACAAATCAGGCGTGGTCCGTGCGGCAGTCTAATGTAGTTCCCGCATTAATTTATACTAAAAACCATAATAATGACCATATTAGGTAGAATTCAATCATTTGGTAATTTATTTATCGAAGTTTAGCCACAAGCTTTTGACATACCTAAATTCACAAATCATTAATTTGTAAATGTATATCATCCGCGTATACATACGAGAACCCGGAGGATGAATAATAATGATAATGAAAACCAAATAATCTATTTTGAGGAGATATACAAATATTTTATGGAAATAAATAATTTACTGCTATTTGATATCGACAGTACCATAATGATTTCTACGTATTTTTTCATGGAATTCAGCAAACATTAACTATTCATTAAATCTCCAACCGAACAGCTGTCAACGGAAACTTAACAAGAAGTAGTTAGTAACAGCTCTAAGTAATCGATCGGGTTACATCTAGCTCCCAAACTTCGTACTCTCATATGTATATGTAACTATTTACATATCGATGGCCTAGAGTCAAAACCTCGTATCTGCGATTTTAGGTATTTATTTTCATTACATTTCTGAAAAGAAAACCTCAAAACGCATCATCGTTATTTGTAACACCGTCTACAACAACAATGTTAAATGCATACCCTTTTCGAGTCATTTTGGTGTCATAACCTCGCAAAACTATTAACTATAGAACTATTAATATTGTCCCAAGACTGTCTAATACCATATTCTGGTAAGCAATATTTGTACGCCAAGCAAGGCAGCACATAGTGAATCCTATTTTTTTGTTTTTAACACGCATGTGTCACATAACATTTTACCTACGTGTCAGAAATAAATACATTTGACTTTGACTTTGAATTTGAAAACTTGTCGAAAAAATTGTAAAATAAGAGATATTATTGATTTATTTTAAGCACTCCTTGTGCTTAAAATAAATCAATAATACGTTTAAATATTTGAAGAAGTCGCATAGAAGCATTCATAAATTAAATGATAATAAAGAAAAAAAAATCTATACTGCATTTGCAATAAGATTAAATATGTAATCAAACTTTTATTACCATCTATACAACCGACTTTGACTTTTATTGCGTTAGTGGCACGACAAATTAATGACGGCTGCAGTAAAAAGTTGGTATTATAACCACATTTTTGTTATTAATGTAATCATTAGGATGACATTAAAAACATAAATGGGGGACTACAGAATGGAAGTCAAAATCGATCGAACGGACTGTAAAACAAGTTTATTTAAATGTCTAATATTATTATAAATGGAATACCTATAATTTAGGTTTCTGTACCTCCTGAAAATATACATATTTCGCAGTTACGAGGTTTTCACTCTCCGGCGATATACCGTGTATCGGCAAAGTGGCAACATCTGCCCCGCATTTAGTATTCGTCTGGAGTCGACACATTTCGTGTAGTGTACAGTCAGTGGCAGAAATACGGTTACAATTAATGGAATTCGATTATCTTCTAACTAATTGCAATTTCGGGTTTCTTTTTGCCCCTTGTTTACTGTTACTTTGAGTGGGCTTTTTCTATTTTCACGCTGTCATTCAATTTAGTTTGTTTCATTTCATTACTTAATCTTTTCTTAGAACTATAAGTATTGAATGTTATTTTGACCTACTATGAGTGTATCTTTGCATCTCTATAGCCATACTTTTGATATTTCATTAATCAGTGGATTTTTTTAAATTAATATTATTGATAGAGTTTAGAGGAACTCGTGGCTAGATAATAACAGCTGCACGGATCGATCTTCAAGGTTAAGCAACGCTTGCCAAGGTTGGTTTGTGACCATCTTAACATAACGAGTTTCCTCCGTGCCTCGGAAAGCACGTTAAGCTGTTGGTCCCGGCTGTCATTTGGAGATCTTTGGCAGTCGTTACGGATAGTCAGAAGCCAGTAAATCTGACTCCAGTCTTGCCATGAAGTACCGTGTTACCCCAGTTAATGGGTTGTGGAGGTCTGGTAGGCAGCCGCTCCTCGTAAAATACTGGTATTCAGCTAAATCCGGCTTGACTGGAAGCCGACCCCAATATAGTTGGAAAAAGGCTAGGCAGATGATGTTCTCTAAACGTTGCGTATAAGTGGGACGTCCACCATATACTGGAAAAGTCAAAATTATTTGCACAGACAATAAAAAAGTTTCTGTTTAAATATCCTATTGCGAATGATACTCCATTCCAAACACATGCAGTATATTTTTGTCCCCAACTGTACATGTCTTTATATATGTGCATAACTGAGGCAACGTACCCTTAAGAGCTGAAACCAAGTAACGTATTTACTAAGTTAGTGCTAAAAGTGTGAGCTAACGTACTCAGACTAGATGAGCCAAGTTCTGAAAGTATAAAGAGCTTAATTTTTAAGACATCTAGAAGTTTCAGTCTGTAAGGTGAACGGTATCAATGTACGGTTATAGGATTTGAAGTTCAGATGACTTTCTAGTGGTTTTTGATAAAAGTTTTGCTCTGTGACCTATGTTTGGTAATATAATATTATTATTAGAAGGTTACCGGCATAGCCCGAAGAATCGCCAAACTTAACTGGCAGTGGACAGGGCACATTACTCGTAAAACAGATGGTCGATGGAGACGGAAGGTTCTAGAGTGACAGCCACGCACCGGAAGAAGCAGCTTTGAAAGGCCTTCCACAAGGTGGACCGACGACCTGGCGAAGGTTGCAGGAAGCCGATGGATGCAACACACACAGGACCGGTCGCTGTGGCGACGCTTGGGGGAGGCCTATGTCCAGCAGTGGACGTCTTTCGGCTGAGATGATGATGATAAATATTATTATATTCCTACTAATATAATCTTTTGGTGTACAATAAAGTTTATTCTATTCTATAATAATAATAAAGGCGAATGTTTGTTTGTTGTATAGATTTATGTGGATGTTTGTTACTCTTTTACGCTCAAACGTTTAAGAGGCCTGCGGAGACCGCGCGCTATTTCGAGTTGAGACGAAATAAAACACGTTTTTGAGGTTGATGCAAGCAATCCAGATAGTTTAAACAATTCTTGGACACACCGACTGGAGTAAAGTCATCATCGGCACACTGACAGTTGCTTGCTGTGATAGCAATACAAACTATTGGAAATTTGGGAGAGGTTCCGTAATACCAAAAATGATGAATGAAAAATTAATGTATTTCCATTATTGTTTCGAGTATTTATAACTTGATAATAATATCTGTGTTCCTACGAAAAGATATTTTGAAATATTGTTGTTTATAATATAGAAAAAACAAAATAAAAACATGACATTTTCGCTGTGAAAATGTGCAAATTTAAATTCGCTTAAATTTCGTTTGGGGTAAGTTTTTCAACAAAAAGACGATGTAGGAACCTAGATAATTATTTTCTGAATCCGAATAACATCATATTATGGTGTAAATATGCTTAAATTGCAAATGATTTTGGTATTACGTTTGTATGGATAATTCTAACGTCGCGCGATTCGCGATAATTCCAACGTTTTTGAATAGGACCTAGAACACTTTTTATCTCATTTGTTTCCTTATAAAAATCACGTACTTTTACACTAGTGACACCGTTTTGACGAGCTTCGATAAAAATCAAGATTTCATTTCAATAAAAACAAATGAAACAGGTAATTCCGTTGGCATTATTTAATTGCTCCCAGATGATGTAGATTGATTTATTTAACCTCATTTTGTGCGCCATGTCGCTTTTAATTGCCTAGCTGTTTGCCCCGGTTTTATTTATAGCCCTGTCCAGCACAAATGATGAGACCGAAACGTATCAATAGCGAAACAGATTGCAAAATTGCCATCACAATATAAAATTAATCTTTTTGTCCCTTCGTTTGCAGTTTTACAGAGCGTTTCGTTCATATGGGATTTATCGCTACCAGGTAAAATTTATTTATTTATGTATGGACATACGAACTTTTACCTTTATAATATTAGTGGGATGTGATCGTATTAGCTACATTAGTACTTTCCCCTTTAAGACGAGCCTCGCCATCCGCTCGCCTCCGTAATTCTCGTCCAGGTGACTTAGAAAAACTCCCGCCGATATAGAATGGATTCCCAAGAATTGTATCTCTTTGTTCTGACTTAGAAAACTAGGGGATAAGTTACCGCCGATGTCTTGGATTTAATTTCATAAATCATAAACAATATTTTATTTATTTACAAACAGCGGTTTTTTAAAGTAGGTAGGTAATCATCAAAATGACTTTTCCCACTCTGGGCGGAAAGGGAGGCATGTCAGACTTCTACTGACTAAAACCCACTCCTGTTCCTTCCTTGCCCTAATTCCAGTGTCCCGGGGCTTTCTTTCGTCGACCCAGGGCCCCAGTAGGCTTCGACCCTGTCGGGCCCCTACAGTTTGCTGATGTCTCTTTGAGGCGCACGTGGAACAATACGCTCTGTCGACGACATGGACTTGGTCCATACGGTTACAGCATGCAAGCATGTACCTACGGTGGCTGGAATTTGGGGGATGAGCTGCTCGCGTCCGTAGGACTTACTTGAATTTCGACCACCCTACACGTGTCCCCTGGGTAGTGCTAAACGAGCAGTAAATCCGGTGGTAGGCCATTGCATCGGCTGCCGGCTTAAAAGGTTACCACCCACCAGACAAAGCCATGCCGCCAAGCGATCCGTCGTGTTCCGGCATGATGTTTGGTGAAGCCGTACGGTGGAGGATGGGTCTGAGCAGTTGTGTTGCGATGTGTACCGGGTATGATGCACCGGCTGTTGTTGTGTTGGATGTTTGATCGTGGAGGGTAGCGGGATCCGAAGCACGGTGCTCCGCTGGCCGACCGTAGACAGTTGGGGGCCCAAGTAGTGTGCCAGCCACACACGAAAGGCTGCCCCGCCATCTGCGAAAAATCCCAGGGTGGCCCCATCGTGCCGGTTGGCGACCGGAAGGGAGGACCCGATGGCGATCTTTGGGGGGGTTCGGGCGTCCCCGCAGTCTCCAGATCAAACCTCCATTGGCGCAGCAATTCTGAGTGTGTTGTTGGGTCTAACATCGCATCATCTCGCTCAACTGCTATCTTCCACCACTCCTATTCGCTCTAAACCCATATATCAATTATGAAAAAAGGTAAAAAGAAAAGCAGGTGTCGACAGCGGTTGCACGTCCTCCCATTCCAAGTGCATCTCTCGAATATTCGAGGGATGCACTCCAATATCAATGCGGTCCACCACCATCTCGAAACCGATAAGCCACACTTGCTTTTCTTGACGGAGACGCAGATTAGATGTCCGTCAGATGCGGCGTACCTCAACTACCCGGGATACTCACTGGAGCATCACTTCCGGCAGCGTGCCGGGGTCTGTGTGTACGTCCGCAATGACATCTGCTGCCAGCGTCTCCGTCACCTTGAAGACCCCGATTTTTCAACCTTATGGCTGTTGGTGGACACAGGTATGGACAAAATTGTCTATGCCTGTGTCTACCGTTCGCACAGCGGTGATCAGGAGACAACTCGGCTATTTGACCACCTCAGTATGGCCGCCGATACAGCCCTGCATCGGCACCCTGATGCGCAGTTCGTCGCTCTGGGGGACTTTAACGCTTGTCATCAAGACTGGCTTTTCCCATACCAGAGGACCGACCACGCTGGGAGAGAAGCTCGAAACTTTGCAGTTTCAATGGGGCTCTCCCAGTTGGTAAAGCAAGCAACAAGGGTGCCTGATATTGCTGGTCATACTGCTAATTGTCTGGACCTTCTGCTGACAACCGATCCAGACAGATGTATCGTAACAGTTTCCTCACCACTCGGAACTTCAGATCACTGTCTGGTGAAGTCTGTAACGTCCTTCTCGCCACCTGACTGCGACTCACGCGGTGAACGGCGAGTGTGGCGTTACAAGTCAGCAGATTGGGATGAGATGCGGCACTTCTTTGCGTCTTATCCTTGGCAGCGGGTCTGCTTCTCTTCGGAAAATCCGTCGAGCTGTGAGGAGGCAATTTCCGATGTGGTGCGTCAAGCTATGGAGTATTTCATCCCATATAGTGACGTACCCGTCGGTAGCTCAGCCCGCCCATGGTTCAACGCCGACTGTGCTGAAGCTGAAAAGCGAAAGCACTCGGCGTTTCTTTCCTGGGTGGATGCTCGTGACCGCAAAGCTCCGGACCTGAGTTCAAAGAAGAGAGCCTTCAACCATGCTGCCAAGTCCTACAAAAAGGCACTAAGGAAGGCTCGCTTCGATCGCATTTCCCACATTGGCCAGAAGCTCTCTGCACAACCGTCCGGTAGCAGAGCGTTCTGGTCCCTTGCCAAGTCGGTCGAAGCGAACTTTTGCCGGCCCACATTGCCTCCGCTGGTTCGGCCAGATGGAACACTGTATCATACGGCGAGAGAGAAAGCAGGTCTCTTTGCATCTCTCTTCGCCCATAATTCTCGTCTTGACACTGGCAGTGCTACTCCACCGACCCTACCTCACTACGGCACCTCGATGCCCGAGGTCCATATAAGGAACAAAGAGGTTCTGAGAGCACTGTGTCGTCTAGACGTGAACAAAGCTAGTGGACCAGATGGTATTCCAGCGATTGTTCTCAAGGCATGTGCGCCCGAGTTGTCTCCTGTTCTGACACGCTTGTATCGCCTCTCATATAGGACCGGTATAGTGCCCAAATCCTGGAAGCTTGCCAACGTGCAGCCCGTGCCCAAAAAGGGCAGTCGTGCCGATCCTGCCAACTATCGGCCGATTTCAATAACCTCCATACTCTGCAAGATTATGGAGCGTGTATTGAACTCGCGCCTCATGGCATACCCACTGGCACACACACATGTGTATGGCACTCACTTGTGGGGCGAGACCCTCGAGAAGAATGGGGAAGGACTTGCAGTCTCCTTAGACGTCTCGAAGGCCTTCGACAGGGTATGGCACGCTAGCCTTTTAAGTAAGCTTCCAGCGTACGGCATCGCTCCTGGCCTGATTAACTGGATAAAAGACTTCCTGAGTGAACGGTCTCTCCGAGTTGTTGTCGACGGATGCTCATCAGACCCCATGATGACTAATGCCGGAGTTCCTCAGGGGTCTGTTCTCTCTGCAACTCTCTTCCTGCTCCACATCAACGATCTGCTGATGCCCGGTATCTATGGGTATGCAGATGATAGCACAGTTGTAGAGAGAGAGAGATACTTGCCGAGTACTCAGTCTAGTAAGGAGCTAATCCGGTCTGAAAGAGAGGCTATGGTAGAGCGTACGAATGACTCACTTCAGGCAGTCTCCAAGTGGGGCGAAGCCAATTTAGTGGGATTCAACGCCACCAAAACACAAGCGTGTCTATTCACCGCTAAAAGGAGCCCGTTCACCTTGGCTCCTGCTTTCCGGAATGTATCCCTGGAATGCGCCAACCGCCTTCAGCTCTTAGGAGTTGAAATTTCCTCCGATCTCAACTTTGGGTGGTTCATTGAGTCCAAGGCCAAGATTGCTGCTAGAAAACTCGGCGTTTTGGCAAAGGTCCGGCTGTACTTCACACCGGGACAGCTTCTAATGTTATACAAAGCACAGGTCCGATCGTGTGTGGAGTACTGCAGCCACATATGGGCTGGAGCTGCAAAATGCCACCTGGCAGCTTTGGACTCCGTGGAAAGGCGTGCAAAGAGGCTAATTGGAGATATGGATTTGGCTTCCAATCTACAAAGCCTTGAGCACAGGCGCAGGGTAGCCAGCCTTTCGGTTTTCTACAGGATGCATTTCGGAGAGTGTGCGCAGGAATTGCATGAATTGATTCCGCCATCCCCATTCCACCATCGGACAAGCCGTCGTACGGCGGGTATCCACCCTTTCGTTGTCCAAACCTCTACGGTCCGGACTAAGCGTTTCGCTTCGTCGTTCATACCGCGTACATCGAGGGACTGGAACAATCTGCCTGCTGCGGTTTTTCCATCCGATTATAATTTGGGTGTCTTCAAGGCTAGAGTGAATAGGCTCTTAATAAACTAGTGCGCCTCACCATCGACGATTGCATCACTGCTTACCATCAGGTGGGATCGCAGTCAAGCGCTAGTTTATAAAGATTAAAAAAAAAAAAAAAAGTCGGGATCAGAATCCCGGCTGCGGGGGCGTGATGACCATGCTCTCTCGGGTGCGGCCGCCTGCCACTCCTCCTCACTCCAGACCATGGTCTGTACCAGGGCCCTGTGCGAGAGGTCACTGCCACCAATCGGCCCCACGAGGACACGGCGATGCTCGGCCCAAGCAGGGCATACCTCCACCGTATGCTCCACCGTGTCCTCTGGGCGGTCATACCTGGGCGTTTCTCTCGCACGAATCTGGTGCAGGAATATCTCGAACTTCCCCCGTCGTGCCGTACCAGCCACTTTTCAAAAAGAAGACTTAGCACCATGATTTAGCAGCATCCGGTTTGGACTGGAAGCCGACTCTTAGCTAGTTGGGAAAAGGGTTAGAAGATGATACTGACACCAATTTCAAATTAAATTCAGATTCTAGAATATTTGACGAAATCAAAATAAAACTGGTATACTAACCAAAATAGAGCATTATTGTTTGTGTAACTTGTCTAAAAACAATGCACTGTTTTACAAATAATGGCTTTAAATGAAACCATTGAAACCATACTGCAACTGACAATAGCATTTCAAATACATTTTGTAGCCCGATTCACGTAAGCAAAATCGTAACGATATCGCACCTACTTTTTTTTAATTGATGTAAATTAATGCTTGACCGCGATCCTACCTGATGGTAAGCAGTGATGCAATCGTAGATGGTGAGGCGCACTTGTTTATTAAGAGCCTATTCACTTTAGCCTTGTCTTCGACTTAGTCGTTTAGACCAATATCGTATTCACATCCTTCAGTCGAGCTTGAACGACACCGATTTTATAATTGTTCGATCGAAGTGTCGTTGACGCGTATAAACTATGTCAATCATTACCCTGGTGGAATACGTAATAATGTACTCGTAAATGGCAAAAAGCCATCGATAGATGCTTTAGTTTGAAAAGCCAATTGAATAGTCATCATCTTAACCGAAAGACGTCCACTGCTGGACATAGGCCTCCCCCAAGCGTCGCCACAGCGGCCGGTCCTGTGCGTCTCGCATCCATCATTGAATAGTCATTCTATCGGATTTCGTTCAAGGAACACTCGGTATTCACTACTGATTTGGGTAGGATTTATTTATAGACTAGCTGTCCCCAGCGGTTTCACCAGCATTTTTCGTTACTGCTCCGCTACCGTGGGTCGTAGCGTGATGGTATATAGCCTATAGCATTTCTTGATAAATGGGCTATCTAACACTGAAAGAATTTTTCAAATCGGACCAGTAGTTCCAGAGATTACCCCCTACATACAAACTTACAAACTTATAAATTTTACCTCTTTATAATATTAGTATAGAAGTATAGATATATTCCGCCAAGCATCTGTCTCTAAAACCATACCTTCCAGATTTCATTTATTGGTGGAATTCCTATCCTAGAGTATCTTACCTGATGGTAAGCAATGGTGTGCGATTCCGATCGAATGACTATAAAACTTCAACGATATTTGACTAGTTTGATTTTACATGAATCAGGCTACTAGTACTGTCCTCCTACGCGTTCATAATGTAATCACTGTATCTATCTGTCCCCTACGTATGTAACACAATCATACACCCACATGCCTTCAATTGCACTAAAGCGGGAACTGCATTACGCCGAACGTGGATGACGTGTGAGGCGTTTGGAGTTGTTGTTCAATGTGCTCATTACATTGACGCAATGTGGGCCACGTATGTCATCATTGTCATCATCATTTCAGCCGAAATACGTCTACTTTTGGACATAGGCCTCACCCAAGCGTTGCGACGACTAGTTATGTGCGTCTCGCATCCATCGCCACGTACGTAACGCATTTTTAACTTTCGTATTAACGCTGGAAGTGATCTGTATAGTTACTCGTAGTTAGAAATATACGGAACGGACCGGGAATTTGAAGAAGATTTTTTTAGTGATTTTAAGTTGCTTAAGAGCATCAAGGAAAAAATGGGAAAAGAAAATACTGGGTTAACAACATAAACTTAAGAAGAGAAGAAGTTGGCACTTCTCCACTCAGAACTTGAAGAAATTTTAATGATTTAACAACCCTCAGTAAAAAAAAAATTACTAGAAAGATGGTTAATAATGGTGACGACTAGATAAATAATAAATTACAACAAAAATTACTGTCGATTTCAAATAAATTGGGATAGATTAATCAGAATATTAATGGCAAAACTGAGCATTGAACCAAAGATCTATTAATATTATTATTGGTAAATGGAAAATCTTCAAATAAGTTCTCCCACTCTAGGTGGAACGAGCGAGTGTCAAGTTTTTACTAACTACAACCCACCTAGGTACTTTCAGTTGCCCTTTACGTTCAAGGACCGTGGTAACTTTGCCGAACAATCTGCCTATCAAACCGCGTATCTAACCTTTAAATTCTCAGAACAGCTCTAAAATTAGGGACTCTAACTTTAAATACACCTATAAATTTACAACATGAAACTTAACTAACAGCAAATTAAAAGTATTTAATGTATATTATCACTAGCTTTAGCCCGCAGCTTCGCCCGCGTACATAAAATATAGCCTATGTTACTCAGGAATAAAGCAGCTTTCTATTGGTGTAAAAATTTTAGCAATCGTACCAGTACTTCCACAGATTACCTCATACAAACAAAAAAAAAAACTTTACCTTTTTATTATATTAGTATATATAGATGAATCAAGTTCAGAACTTGTAACCGTAATGTTACTAGCAACTGATGCACTCAAAACTCCTAACACTAAGACAGATGGTAAAATAGTTCTTGGACATGAATAACCCTTGGGAGAGGCAACGAAGTTTGTCAATTACTTGGGCCTTGAAGCCGTCAAGTTTGATGGCGTTGGTAAGATTAATGTTAGTGGTACAGCATCGGATGTAAGTAATGTGTTACTACTTACTATTGATGCAAAGTTAGATGGTAATCGATTGCATGTTGGTACCTAATATTGTTAACTATACTAAATTTGTTATTGGATGGTTTCGGTGGCAGCTGTCAGATTCATAGAATGTAGCTATCTATCCTTTTTTCTCATCTTAAAGATGCATATTTTCGTACTGCTGTCACCCAATTCATGCTATGTAAAAAAACTATAGTTGCTGATATAGTAGAAAATTTTCCCAAGAGAACATACTTACATGATAAAAAGTATTCCATATGTTATAACAGGATATGGTCTACCTTTCACGTAAAAATTACTGAATGGATTTCAATGAAACTCATTCACTTATTTAGAAGTTTTTGCGTGAAAGAGTAACAAACATACATAAAAACTTTGACGTTTATAATATTACCAACTTAAAGATCCTCTTTTTTAGGTGGGAAATCATCAGAATGACTTTTCCCGTTCTTGAACATTCGTTACTTCTATCCAAACATGTTAGAATGTAGAATACAATTTGCAAATCAAATCAAGAACTGTTTTAGAGTATCTGAGTGAATTTCTCAAGCATAATATTTAAGCGGTGCAGCTGAAAATCATATCTTAAAGTAAACGTACAACGAAGTTATTTTTTCTGTAGAAAGAAGACGTACTTATCTTGATCAGGCCGTCAATATTTTAGTAGATAACATTTTTGTAGTAAAATGAAAAAATAATTATTTAGCATAATTCTAAGTTTGGTGGCGCGTCCACAATCTGTTTTTTTGGGGATGACCACCGCTTGAACGAAACTAGACTAGTTTATTAGAAATTACTAATTTTATTTGTATTCAGCATTATTTTTTCTATCTAATTACAGTTTTATTTTTATATTTAGGGCATTACTTTATCCTAGTGAAAATCAAAAAAGACTGTCCGCAGGAAATTTTAAATTTTGGTGGGATTAATCTAATCATTAATTGACTCGTATAGAATAAACCTAGACGGACAATGCTCCCAACGTAAACTTCATTAAGTCAGGCACTCACGCGTAGCAGTGATAGACGTGTGCCATCCCGCTGTGATTTCCCGCCAAAAACGTAAGTAAGTCTTTTCTTAGTAATCGGACAAAAAACCTGCAATTTTGGTGTAATGTTTTAAAAACGTTTTATGGTTAGGTCGGTGTTGTAATTTAAATTTATAATAAAAAAGTTAAGGTATATTTTCAAAAGTATACAAATATAAAGAGTACAATTTTGGTAGTTTTTTTTTAAATAAACATATTCAACAAGATTCTAATTTTGGTGGTGCAATTTTGGTGATTTTGGTGGTGTTATACCAATCACCAAAATTGCTTAGTTACACTAAAATTAGTTTTTAGAGTTACGTAGGTGGGTAATTCAAAGACAAACGAAAACGAATCATAATAAGATCGTTTGGTCATAAAATCGTTCGGTCAAAGCGACCAGCGGCCAAGCTGAACGCAAGCCAGAAGGTCATGGCCATCCGGATGGTGCGGGGATGTGACACGGTTTCCCGCGAAGCGGCGAGCCTCCTTGCTGACCTGCCACCGTGGGATTTGGAGGTAAAAGTCCTTTTCTCGCATGTACGATCTGCGCGTGAAGATGCACTGCTGGGGCGAAATGCCTCTGACGCACCAAGTTGAGGCATGAGATGACATGATGAGATCACCATGAGATCCCGCCGGAACTCTGTCCGGCGGGATCTCATGGTGTAATGGCGACAGCGACTATCGCAACCCAGTGCTGGGCACGGTATAATTATGGCGGTAAGCCCCCTCTTTGAGGAGTGGCTGGAAAGACCTCATGGTGTCCTTACCTTCCGCATGACGCAGGTGCTCACGTGGACATGGTCAGTTCGGAAGATTCCTATACTGGATTCGTGCGGATAAAACGCCCGGGTGTTACCATTGTGCGGACTGCTGAGAGGACACGACCGGTAGTAGACGGATATATAGTATAAGAAAATGTATAATGTTCGTTTACTGTACGCTTAGAACGAAAATATCGTTCAATAGCATTAAAAAATAATTTAGATAATTATTATTTGTCTTCCAGCATGATAAAGAAAAGAAATTCAAAGTTGACACACGCAGAGTGCTTGGAGAGGAAAAGGATGGCAGAAAGGAAGAGAAAAGGAAGAATTAGGAATGATCCCGTTAAACTAGAGGAGTTAAGAAGAAAAGAAAGAGAAACTGGTGTCAATATTTCTAATTTTGGTGTCAGATATCAATTTTGGTGTCGTACCAATTCTGGTGTTGACAATATATTAGAAGCTTTCAGGAATAAATAAATTTCTCTTACATTTTATGTACCTGAATACGTATCTCTTGCTTATCAACATCTTAGATTATTAAAAAAACCTGAAACAAACTTTTCCACCAAAATTAGGTAACAAATCATAGTTGTTGAAATTCACTCATCTCAAGAATTTTAACTTAAAATGTCTCAACTCTAGTTTGACTGAAAGTGTTTAAAAGTCACTGATAACTCATTGAAATTTATGTGGACCGAATAATATACAAGAACTTCAACTGAACTCTGTTGTTAATTGAAATGCTTTTCACTACCTATTCCAAGAAATTTACGTTGGTTTTTTGATGGCCTTACTTTTCCTTACATAATCTAATTTAAAAACAAAATTAATAGAATCAAGTTTCATTGAAAAAAGGGAAACACGGTTGTAATCTAATAACGGAAAACATACTTCTAAACAAAAAGATTTAAGAAAAAATACAATATCCAACAAACAATCTGGACCGTAGAATGATGGATCTGTGCAATATTCGCAAGAACTGGATCATGCAAATTTAATAGCGCCTCACATTTTGCTTGCACCATCAGTGAAAACCCAAGCTTTACACAGAAAAATTCCATCAGAAAATTTTGTAAAACATTGCGATTAAATTATACAATATTGCATATCTAGCATCTTCCATGTTCCCATCTAACTTCTTGAAGCTTCGCTCAACAACTTAAAGTACACATTTTACGTATTCTTTATTTCAACATGAATACATTTTAAAAATAAAGCAGTAAGAAAAAACTCATTTCTTTCAAGTTCTTGCAAAGAGCAACCCTATTTTGTAGACTTCTAAAACTGTTGTCTCGAAAAGAGCAGTATAGTAGAACAGTTTTACAAATGGGATGTTGTTTCAGGCAATGAAGTCAAAATGTCTCGGGGGAAATGTCTACTATTCCGTCAGGAACCTAAGGAAAATTATACAGAAAAGATAAAATTCGTAGCAGATACAATTCGTCTCTAAATTACCATCTAGAACGCAAACAATAAGCCAGATACTTCACAGTCGAAGATTATCATTAATACGATCCGATCCGTACTCGTATAATCAAGAAAGTCTATTGATTTAGTCGGTCTCGGTACGGTTCGTACTATCTATTGAAATATCTTACTTAATGAATATGCATCTCGTCTTCAATGCTGATTCGCAAATACAATCTAGAGGTGAAATGAGAAAATGAGAAACAGAGTTTTCTATCAACGAAACTCGAATTGAAAGCTCTGAATGTATTTCCAGCAAGCCGATCTACGGTGAACGTTTGTACGCCACCTCATCATCTACCTCGTCCCCGTAGAGCGAAAATTAACCAACTTGCAATATGCTAGTTTTGAGATATCGCCGTCTAAAGTTTGGAAAAAATAAAAAAAATCATAACTTCAAAAATTTACGTGATAGAAAAAACTTTTGAATTAATTTCAATTGAATTTGTATATAGTTTTCTATTATTTAGTATATGTTTTATATAACTTCTACGTATAATGAGTTATTAGATAAAATTCAAGTTAGTTATTTTTCGCTTTATTCTTTTCGATTTTGGTGCTAACTTAACATCCCTTAGTTAAATATTACTTGAAAAAATTTCGTTGAGAGTAATATTTAGGCAAGTTAGTTATTTATTAATTTGTATCAAAATTATAATTATGTGTTTTTTGCCAGTTATTAACCACATATAGACTCATGTAGATAGATATCTATTGAGTCTATTATAATATATTTGGTCACAAATGTCATGTATCAAGAAAAATCCTTTTAAAAAAAAGTAAAATCTAAACTCGTTTTAAGGTCTGAGGAAACTTCAAGTCCTAAGAGCTGAAGGCGGTCACTGCACTCCAGGGATACATTTCGGAATATACACGCATGTGTTTTGTTTTTTTTAGCTTAGTCCAGTTTGGAGACGCTGCTTGAAGTGTAACATTTGCAGGCCCTACCATAGCCCCTCTTTCGGGCTGGATTAGCTCCCTATCTCTTTATAACTGTGCTGTCATCTGTATACCCATACATACTGGGGACCAGCAGGTCGTTGATATGCAGCAGAAAGAGAGTTATTTATTTATTTATTTATTTATTTAAACTTTATGTACAGTGGTGGTACATAGGCGAAGGAATAGGATAGGATAGGTGGAGGGATAGGTGGTGGTGTAGTGGTGGCATAGGTGGTGGTGGGGGGAGTGGTGGTAGAGTTGCAGAGAGAACAGATATGACTCGTCATGGGTTTGAATGAGCATCAATAACTCGGACCCAGGCAATCAGACCAGGAGAAATGCCGTACGCTGGAAGCTTACTCAAGAGGCTAGCGTGCCATACCCTGCCGAAGGTCTTCGAGATATCTAAGGAAACTGCTAGTCCTTCCCCAATCTTCTCAAGGGCCTCGGCCTACAAGTGAGCGATATACACTAGTAGGTCCCTGGTAGACCGATTGCGACAAAACCCGTACCTACTGTCGGTCACTGAGGAGATCGTTACCTTCCAGGTAATCATAATCATGCAGAGTATGGAGGTTACTGGAATCGGCCGATAGTTAGCAGGGTCGGCACGGCTGCCTTTTTGGGCCCGGGTTGCACATTGGCAAGCTTCGAGGTCTTGAGCACTATACTAGTTCTAAATGAGAGACGATACAAGCGTGTCAATACAGGTGACCACTGTGGCGGCGTCTTGAGAACAGTCGCTGGTATACCATCTGGTTCACTAGCTATACTTTATATTTAGACGACTCAGCGCTCTCAGAATCTCTTTATTCCTTATGCGGACCTCGGGCATTGAAGTGAAGCAATGAGGTAAAATCATTGGGGTAGCACTAGACGTGAGTTATTGGTGAAAATAGATGTAAAGAGACCTGCCTGTCGCTGTATGAGCCAGTGTTCTGTCTGGCCTAACCAGTGGAGGCAGTGTGGATCGACAGAAGTTTGCCCCGACAAATTTGGCAAAAGACCAGAATGCCCTATTACCAGATAGTTGCGCAGAGTTTTTTGTTAATATATGTTATGCTATTGAAGAGAGCTGTACTTGGTGCTTTTTGTAAGACTTGGCAGCATGGTTAAAGGAGCTCTTCTTTGAGCTCAGATCCAGAGTTTTGCGGTTACGAGAATCCACCCAGGTGAGAAACCAGCGCAGTCGGCGTTGAAGCGAGGGTAAGTTGAGCCACCGATGGGTGGGCACAGGGGATAGAATACTCCATAGCGCCGCACCACATTGGATGTAGCATTCGCACAGCTCGACGGAGTTTCCGAAGATAAGCAAACCGCTGCTGCCAAGGATAAGATGCAAAAAAGTGTTGTACCTCATCTCAATCTGCTGATTTGTATCGCCATATTCTCAGTTAACTGCGTGTGTCACAGTGGGGAGAAGGACGATATAGACTTCAACAGACAATGATCTGAAGGTCCTATTGGTGAGGAGACTGTTACAATACATCCAGGTCGGTGGTCAGCAGAAGATCCAGTCAATTGGCGGTATGACGAACTATATTAGGCACCCCTTGCTTAACCAGCTGGATAAGGCATGGGCCCAGTAGCGTTGGCGCTACAGCGATGTTTTGTGTTTCTCTCCCAGCGTGATCGATCCTCTGGTATGGGAAAATCCAATCTTGATGGTAGGCGTTAAAGTCTCCCAGAGCGACGAGCTGCGCATCTTCCTTTTGATAATGTTCTTCTTCCATTGGCTTGGATTACTTTTTTCCAACGTTTAGGTTATTTTTTAGTCCTGGTTAATTTGAGATTTCATAGAGTACTGATCAACACCTGGAGAATCCATAATAGTTGTACTTCGCTGCGGTATGGAGGCGTGAGTAACAACTACCCAAGATGCGTGACTCAACATTTTTTTGGCAAGTTGATTCAATTTAAGTAAATTATAAATAACTAAAAGATTTTGGTGATGCCAAAGCTAATGGATTTAGCAAGTTACTACGAGTGTAAACTCACTAAAAGAAAATAATTATTTATTACTCTGAAATTTTAATTCAAATTATCACTAAAACGACTTAATTAGTTGTCACTCTATTGACTTTATCCTACATTGACTAACTAAGATCACTTAGTGAATTTTCGATCTCAATATCAAAGCAATTCGTTTTTAGTATGTCAGAGTATAAATAACTATGTACGCTTACGTATTTTTCTGGTCAAGCATAGTTCATATTAGAAATCACTAACATATTGTATTTAATATACCCCTCATACTTATTGTATGTTATTGCATGTTAGTTATTTTTCACACAACCTAACTTTCTGATAACGAACAATAGAGCTACGGCGGTTAGATAGAAAAATAAAGCAAAAAATCGTGATAAGCATGGCATTCATAACTAATTTTACCTAAAAGTGTCACTTAGTTAATTTTCACTCTACGGGGACGACTAGCCTTTTCCCAACTATATTGGGTTCGGCTTTCATTCAAGCCGAATTTAGCTAAATACCAGTATTTTTTTTCAGACCCCCATAACCCATTAACAGGGGTAACACGGAACTTCATGGCAAAACTGGAGTCAGATTTATTGGTTTCTGACGATCCGTAAAGACTGCCAAAGATCTACCAATGATAGCCGTAGGTCGGCTTAAAGTGCTTTCCGAGGCACGAAGGAAATTCGGTATGTTAAGATGGATACTCATCCAAAGACCAACCTTGGCAAGCGTTGTTTAACCTTAAAGATCGACCTGTGCAGCTGTTATTATCTAGCCACGAGCTCCTCAAAGTTTGTACGCCATCTATTGCGTGAAAATCTTTGTCAAAATCATAGTAAACAAATACAGAAATGCAAATAACCGAGCTCCACATTCCCATCAATCCCACATTATTGACTTATTCAAAATACGATCTCCTGTCCTTCAAACGTAATCCCAGTTTGCATATATATTTTTGTGCCCACCGCACCGACAGCGCTAAATCGCTTCAGGTCTAATAACAAGAAGATAAATCATGATAGGAATGCGTCGCTGTAAGCGCTGCTTGGCCCATCTAATCCAGCCCGATCATCGATCAAACAAAGAAGGTTTATCGAAACTTTATTGCGATTTGCCACGAGTTGGTAGTGATGGCGGGTAGGGAAATAAAATAAAACACATTCTGATGGTAATTCGTGGACTTATGCTTTAGGCTTTCATAGTCTTCGATTTTGGATATCTGAAGTTTATAGCCTTTACCCTAAGACCCATATAAACTGTTATCTACTTTTATATTGGTACTTTATATTATGCTCTCTTTAATCTTGCTAGATATTTTTTTCTGATTTATTAATATTTTAGTATCAAAATATTGTAAAACCAACTATTAAAAAAAATGGTGTTTCTCGTCGGTTTTTCTTTATAAGAAACTACCAATTGGAACAGTGCACTAGTTTCCGACGTTTTATACGTGCCCATGCCATGTATATGAATTTTTTTTTTATATTTTGATGCTTTGCTAATTTTTTTCCATATTATGGAATTAATTAAAAAATATTTCCTCTCATAAGTTTTGATCCAATATGTTCTTGAAAAATACCACCATCACAAAATCTGTCATTCTCAATGTGACAAACGAATGCACAGTTTTATGATTTGTCTCAATTTACCAAGAATGGCTACTACTCGTAGCAAGTTCAACAGGTGATTCGCCAACGCTTACCCGTTAGGCCACGTACACTGATGAAAATAGAAACATTTCTAACAAAGCACAATTTAACTAACAAGGTTCTCTGTAAACCAGTCCATATATAAACTCTTTGATGTCAGAGTTTTGGAAATGTTTAAAGTTCTGATTCATCATCTTTTAGTGTTTAATTTAGTTATTTGTTAATAGAAACGTGTTTCTTTAGAATTTATGACATGAACTCTTGTGGTTATGAATAAACTATAGTGGTTGGTAGAATTTAGTCGTGAACTACAATTTCTATTAGAATTTATGTTTATCAATTAGTTTTACTATCTCTTGTCTTGTAATTCCTTGCCAGAGCCTGTGTTTCTTGAAAGCTACACCTAGGGATCTTTAAATCAAGAGTGAATAGCTTACTTTTAGGCAAGTGTGCTCCATCGTCGATCATTGCTTATCATCAGGTGAAATGGTGGTCAAACGCGAGCCTATCAACAATAAAAACAAATCATGTTTATTTGCTTTAATTACAACTGTATTAGTACGAATATTTGGATAATCGCAAAAATCTTATTATAAGTAGCTAATACGACAAAAACATTTCTGACCTTTTCCCTGCTCAGGGCTTACATGGCCTATTTAAAAACCCACGTTGTCAAAGAGATATAGCGCGGTACGTATTCACCTTTGACCCTTGTCTACCTATTATTATGTTCTCCTACAATCCTTGCCTCGGGTTTCAAATCCTTTGTAGCTTACAACTAAGATCTCCTCGGAAACATGAAAATTATCTGATACATACATGTTTCTAATAACAGTCGAGATATTATGTTTTTCATTTACATCGTCTTCAAGACTAATTGGATTACTTTTAACGAATTTTTGAAGTTCAAACAATATTTATCAAACGGAATGCCCAGAGGCGATCCTTTTTATTAGTTTTTCTGCTAAAAAACTTATTCATAATGATGATGTTTTAGGAATTTTTTCGTCTTTCAGCGCTGTTAGTATAAGAAAATTAAATAAAAGTTGGATTGTTAGACTTTGTTATTTTTATGAAATGATAAAACTATTTTGTACGTTATTTTACTAACATAGTTTTGACCTAGGAACAAACTTGTATTATTGCTGTGTACTGGAGTGGATTGAATTTGTATTGTATCGACTGCTAGACATAGGATAAGTGTAGACATAAAACCAATCCTGTGTGTCTCGTATCCAATGGTTTACCATGACTCTCACATAAGTCATAGGCCGACCTTGTGGGAGACCTTCCAACACTGCGTCTTTGACACATGGTTGACCACTCCAGAACCATGTACTAATTAGAAATTAAAAACCATGTCTCCTAACTTCGTTTCTATTTCCTGAAATAAACGAAAGGCATATTATTATGAAAACAAACCATATCAATCCTCATAACAATACCGTCCCTCACTTATTACGGCTTCTACCTAAACTCCCCTAACGACTACAAAGGTTTGCGTTCCCTCAACGATATTTCTAGGACCCTACCATATTCCACGTGTTTTCAAAACAACGTCAGGCGACCTTTCCATAATTGCTTTAATGCTTGGTATTGGTCTCAGGTATTTAAGTGACATGACATTACGGCCAGTGAGTGTTAAATTTCATACGAAATTTATATTTCCCTTGGGATTTTAAGTGTCAATGAAATGGTTTTGTCAAATTATGTTAATATTGACATCCCCTGAGTATGGCCTTGTTAATTGTTTTATAGGCATATTGTTTTTAGTGTAGTCAATTTTATTTATGTTAAGTTTACCAACATACCAAAAAAAATCGCAAAACTTAAGTGGCAATTGGTAGACTACATTGCTCGCAGAATTTATAAATGGCCGTTGAGACTGAAAGACCGTATAGGAAGACGCTGCGTTAAAAAACCTCCTACTAGGGGGACTAATGACTCGGTAAGGGTTGCGAGAATCCTATAGATGTTCGTTCGTAGACGCTCAGGACCGTTCGTTGTGGCGACACTTGGGGAAGGCCTATGACCAATTAAATAGTGAACGTCTTTCGACTGAAATAATGTGATGATGATAACTCAATTTAACTACAAGGTTTAAATATGACATTAAATTTTTCCATGTCAACACCTTTTTTAATTTATATCATTCCAGAGTTTTTATAAGTCTCGTCCTTTATCTTCATTACTGAAATTCTTGTCCTAACTGTAATGTTTAATATTAATTCGTCACTTAATTGCTTTCTGTCCTTAGTTTTCTTAAGGACAACAGTGTTAATGTAAATGGGTTTAATATTTCTAATTTTATGACCTACGATTTCATTTTATTAGGTTGTATATTTCATAGTTGCTTAAGTTGAGAATTTACATTTAGGTTGATACATTAGCAAGTCATTATTATTTCTAGAGCTAGCTATTAAATGGGGCAGAGGAGTCACCGTGACTCTGGAAATCTAACACTCCCTCTCATTCCCACCTAGAGCGGGAGAAGTTTTTTATTTATTATCTTTTGATCAGATTTTTGTTTTATCCCCAATGCAATAAATGTGTTTATTCTTACTTATTAATATTAACATCTAAAATTACAGTGGGTGGCCAAATTATTAGGGACAGTACCTAAATTTCTTATATTATTCTTTTTCTTATATCTTTTTTTTTTTCAAAAATATATAAATTATTTTGACTTCAAATTTCATGTTTTATTATCTCAATCTATGAAGTCTTTAAATAATAAATATTTGCCGAACCTACAAGCAACCATTTACCTGCAAAATGCGATTCAAGTTGATAATAATATAAGAAATCTAGGTACTGTCCCTAATAATATGGCCACCGATGGTATATTTAAATAATGCATTCCTTGATACTTAACTTTTCTACTACTCAAACAAAAGAATGTTGTTATGGTTTTTTGAAACACAGAGTTACAATTGTTTTCCTCTACACAACAAACCAAATTCGTTTGTTGGTAGGAAAACAGTTTTTTAGTAATTGCAATTTTCGTTTCAGGGAACTGCAGTCTATTTTCAGAATTCCATTTTGTCCCACCAACCAACTAGCGCGAAATTTGAGAGTTTTTAGATTTCCATCCCTGTTTTAGTTTTTGTTTGGAGCAAAACTGGGTTAGCGATGTTGGTTACGGAGATTATTTAAGCTGTAAAAGCTTGCACGAGCGTCGGAGGTTTTGTCCTCACTCATTTCATTCCTTCTCAGTATTTTTTTTAATCTGAAAAGTCTCACAAACATGTAAATTGCAAACTTTTCGCTTAATAGATGTTGTTGTTAATGATAGAATGTTGTCTGATGTCATTATTTTGATTGATTGGTTCCATTTACGCATTGAGTACCGAATATCTTTGAAGAATCTTGCAACTAACGATTCATCTTACAGCAAAACATGCATACTCATTATCATAAACAACTTCTCCTTGATAAGAACTCACTTCAAAATGGGAATATGCTTATTCATCATTATGAATATCTTTATCACTACGTAGTATACAACATATTTATTGTTTTCTACTGTCGGTTTGTCTCTTTAGTTATTTAAGCCACTCAACGGATTTTGATACCATTTTCAATAACATTTTCAGAATATTTTGTTTCAATGTTTATTTTGCAAATAGTTTTTAAAAACATTGTTTTATACATAAATTAACGAGCCCTTTTCACGGTGTTATACTTTTGATCAGTTTTAATGTTATAATGTTTTATTTGTTTAAACTTTGTCTATCTTTATTACTAGTTAATTCATAAATCCCTGACCGGTCTCATTGGACCGCGTTGTTTTTGTTTTACTATTTTGTCTCGTTTCGCGGGTATTGATAGGTTAAAACTAGTTTTAACTGGTTTTGTCTAAACTTTTTTTAAGTTATAAAGCGTATCTAATATTTATCTTTATTCTTAAATATTTCTGAGGTGTCTCTACTCTGCGTACCGCCCGGAGGACATGGTGGAGGTGTGTAACGCTTGGGTGGTTCGCATAAGGGCGATCGGCGGCAGCCACCTCTCGTGACAGGCCATGCTAGCTGGTAAGCTGGCTAACATACGTGTATGCTCCAAACTTGACTTGTCAGTTTTACTAGTCTACAAAGTATCATTAAAGAAGTATAGAAGCAAACTATAGCTCTAGGTAAACGGCAAATGGCAATGGAAAAAACAGTAAGTCGGTAAAAGTCCGGTGTGTTTGCACCGTCAAAAAAATGGCTTTTCTCGTATTTGTGACAGCAAGACGTAGGCTTGATAGAATTTTCCGTCGACAAAAATAAAAACTTCCATAGAAACTTTCGTCCCGTAATCCTCTTTGGGGAATACATTTTCAGAGACCTTGTTTCTGTACCAACTGTATCATAAAACAGGAGGCAGAAGGTTTTGTGCTGGTTGTATATTCTATCAATGAAAGAAGAAAAACTTCAAGATTTGTTCTAAAACTAACATCCCAACTTACCGTACATGGTCACGTCTACTCTTTTTCGCTTTCGCTTTTAAAGTTTCGACCGAAATTCCGCGTGTTTCATCAATTTGACGTTAAAATTCCGAATAATCTATGTGCCAAGACAATTTTATCTTTTTTAAAGCATTACGAATTTTAGTAGGTTTAGAGATTCGAATTGTTGAACCATTTCTGTACTTTCAAAAATTTGGGATCGTATGGAATAGAGATAGAAAACACGCGAAATTTCGTATTTCGGAGAGAATAGAAATCGTGTGACGGAGTTTGTATAGCTATTTTGACGTATGATAATGTATGGCAATTTGAACATTTTCTGTGGCCTACCCACACATCTTTCCTTGGTATTATTCGTCAAGTCGTTGGAGCTCCTAAGTAGTCCTTAACAGTATAGAATGAAACAAATATGTCTATTTACTGTATCTACATATTAATAGCCTCCAAACTTTCCAGTACCTCCAAGTATTTTCGATAACCCCTTCATATTAAAGTAAACATTGTACACAATATGGTACACAATTTCTTGATTGGACCCGAGTTCTAGTATGTAAGGAAACCCATTATCAAACAACTTCCTATTGTGTTATGTTTGGCGTTTGGCCGAAATCCGAGAATCGTATTCTGGGCAATAGCTGAGAATTAATAACTGTATTGGTGGAGGCGATAATATTAGTTGGTTTTATTATTTGTACTTAATAACTCTAACAGAGGTGGGCTAGTGGTAATCGCCCTGACTTGTAAGTTCCAATCCAGGCACATTACTTTGTGCAATTTATTTCATCACCACAGCCTATTTCATATTTAAGGGAACATTATGAGGCTGATTATGTATTTTTCAGAAGTAACGTCACCGAAATAGCCCACAGGCGCATTATAACTTAAGTGGCCTTTGGGTACGGAACCGTAAAAAATAAATAACATTTCGAGCTTGTAATTTCTTTCTCTAGTAGCCTCTAATTAAGTGAGTGATACTGTTTACTCTCTAACCCTTTTATCTTCAAGTAGTTGATTCATCTGTAAAAACACTGGAAACCCTTCCTTACACAAACAAACAAATCTCAAATCAATTACATTAGAAAAACTTTCTCCAATCACACAAACCATTTTAAACCTTATAAGGGCACCGATAGAGTTCAAACTTACACGAAAGAATTGAGCTAAGTTTGGGGGCAACAAATTAATTAGAATCTTACAGTTTTGTTAATAAAGTACAATTCAGCAGCGGCTATTGTGTAATTTGCTATTATAATTTGATCCTTATTACCGTGCTAAATAGAGTTGATTTTGTGAATTTATGGCAAGACTGGAGTCAGATTTCCTGGCTTCTGACTATCCGTAACGACTGCCAATGATCTACAAATGACAACCGGGACCTACGGCTTTACGTGGTTTCCGAGGTACGAAGGAAACTCGGTATGTTAAGATGGTTACTCATCCACAGACCAAGCTAGGCAAACGTTGCTTACTGAGTGTTCGCACTGCCGGCGACCACTCGCTTTACTAGTTTCGTCGCTGAGCGACGAGCTTTCAAAAATAAACTCGCTCAGCGATACTCGTTCAAATCAGTATCGCTGAGCGAGTCGTGTCGTCAAAAGTAGAGGTTAGCACAGGACTGAGCGACCGCGGGCGAGTGGCGCGAGTAATCGCTTGTCGCACTTGCACACTCGCTTATAGCCCGGCGACAAAACTACCGAAACTACACTTTCGGATCGCTTCCTGCTCATCGCCAATTCTTTTACAGTTTCTAGTTCTACTCGTTTCTCGTTCATCGTCGGTGGTCGGACCACTGCCTTAACCTTGAAGATCGACCCGTGTAGCTTTTATTATTATTTAGCCACGAGCTCCTGGTCCAATTTTTTAGTGACAACTAATAATTGTGTCTATCTATCAAAACACACTTACAAGAGAAAAAATGATAGAGAACTTTTTACAGGCTCTCAGAGGATTAGAAAAAATGTGTGTTGTTTGTTCCCTCCTCACAAAATCACATCACATCCCAGGGGACATGGTGTGATTTTGTGAGGAAGAGGAACAGTTAGATCTGACGACACCCAGGGGTATTGCTAGAACTAAGTGATTGCATCAGGTGTAACTATACCAGTATTTATGGAGAAATATAATAATTTTCACGCGTGTGGATATTATGCTCCATGAAAATTAAAAATAAGATGAAAAAAAAAAGAAATAAAAATCAAAAAGTCATGAGCTGAAAATGTTAATGGCAACCAGGAATTTTCTAAAGCTGACTGTTAAATGTAAATACGATTGGAAGTAGAAATAATTAGTCAAAGAATAACTAATTAGTCTCAGAGAATGCTTGGAATACACGAGGCTAGTTTTTCAAGCTAGCATCGTGATCAATTAATACCTTATTTTTTGAAGTGGTAAAACAGGAGCCAAATCCGGTAAGCATTTTTTATTTAGCTTTACCGAACGGGGACAAGTTTAAAAACGGAGCACCACTCTGTATTATATAGATATTATGTTGCTATTTTTCCTATTAGGTACGTTGACGTTGATGAAAAATAGTTTAATGGAAAAGCTATGGATACACTCTAGCACGTAGCAATTTGATTACTTTCACCTGCTGCGTTCTACCATCCATGCATTTATAAAGCTTTTCAAAACAATGTTTTTACGGCGGGATTTTATTATTTTTATTTTACATATAGAGAAAATAATTCAAACATTTTTTTGTAAATATTACAACAAAAAATAAACGCGAATTGTTTTTTTTTTAACTCACGTCAACATATCGCTAGCTTCTTCCCAGCTTGCTTGGGGTCGGCTTCAGTCTATCTAACCGGATGAAGCTGAATACCTGTATTTTACATGGACCGTTTGCCTATCAGATCTCCACAACCCAGTTATAAAGCAACACGATGCTCCTTGAATAGACTAATGGTCAGATTTACTGGTGTCTACGAATAGAAACCAGGACCAACAGCTTTACGTTATTTTCGAGGCAAGGGGAGATAGTAATGAAAAAGCTACCACCATATTCACCAAACCTGGTCTTTGACACTTCAGCAGAGGTCCACGCTCGAGGTTTGTGAGCCATGGAGCGCAGTATCCTGGGAGTTCGAATTTCCGATCGCAAAAGGAACACAATACTGCGCGCCGAAACGAAGATAAAAGATGTTACCCAAAAAGCCGCCACTCTGAAGTGGGATTGGGCCGGACATATCAGCCGCATGTCAGATGAGCGATGGGCAAAAAGATCCACTTTTTGGGTCCCATTGAATGTAAGGCGACATCGTGGAAGACCAAGGCGAAGGTGGTGGTAACTAACTAACATATTTATCATCCACATCACTTCAGTCAAAAGACGTCCACTATTGATCATAGGCCTCCCCTAAGTGTCGCCGTAAAGACTGGTCATGTATTTCTCGTATCCATCGAATTTTTGCGACTAGGACCTCAAAATCAATTCATTTGAATAGCTCTCGATTAGAAGTGTGCCCAAACGTACCGCGACGTTGTGTACAATATTTTTTTCTAGATGAAAAACAAATGCAAACATTAAATAAAATATTTGACCGTCAACTGAATTTTTAATCGATGCATAGTTGTTACTCAGAATCGGCTTTAAAAATATGCATTGTTTTCTGAAATTTATAACAGTTTTTAAAGCCTGAATATATCCTAAAAATAACAAACATGTATTTTCAGTAAAAACACAATAATACAGTTTGTTATAATATGTTTGTAAAGATAAAAAGGGTCAGACACAAACGCCCGTTGCTCATCAATATGCTTTGTGTAGGTCCTTCTAGATCAATCCCTCCCGCCACTCCCACTCTTATTACTTTTTAAATCTTAGCTGAAAAGAAGCTCGTGGCCTAGATAATAACAGCCGCATAGGTCGATCTTCAAGGTTAAGCAACGGTTGCCTAGGTTGGTCTGTGGATGGGTGACCATCTTAACATAACGAGTTTCCTCCGTGCCTCGGAAAGCACGTTAAGCCGTAGGTCCCGGCTGTCATTTGTAGATCTTTGGCAGTCGTTACGGATAGTCAGAAGCCAGTAAAATCTGACTCCAGTCTTGCCATGAAGTGCCGTGTTACCCCAGTTAATGGGTTGTGGAGGTCTGGTAGGCAGCCGCTCCTCGTCAAACACTGGTATTCATCTAAATCTGGCTTGACTGGAAGCCGACCCCAATATAGTTGGGAAAAGGCTAGGCAGATGATGAGCTGAAAAACAAAATGCGGGGATATTCTGGAAAGAAAACCCGTTGTCCTAAATATTAATACTGGTATTCAGCTAAATCCGGCTTGACTGGAAGCCGACCCCAATATAGTTGGGAAAAGGCTAGGCAGATGATGAAAACCCGTAGTCCTAGAACAAAAAGGGCTACTGATAGACACAGATGTGGTTTTAGTCAGTAAAAGTCTGACTCGCCCTTGTGTTCTGCCTCTGGGCGGGTGAAATCATTAGAAAACCAAATGCGGCGAATTTCTGAAAAGGAAACCTAAAAAGCAAAGGGCAACTAAAAGACACAGATGTGGTTTAGTCAGTGAAAGTCTGACATGCTCTCCCTCTCCACCCAGAGAAGGATGAGGGAAGTGGGAGAAAACTCATTGTTGAGTTAAGCTCGCCTTTGTACATTAATTGTCAAATGAATGTGTGTAAATAAGTTATTGTGTACACTAAAGAATTAAATAAGGAATTAAATAAGATTTCCATACCTAAAAAAAATAGCTGCAAAACAAAATAATTGCTATCCAGTAATATTGTCTAGTTTAACATGAGGCTGCCAGTTCATTTAATGACGGCTAATTTACGAAAGAAGCTTTACAACGTAATTAGCTCGACCTTTGATTATTGATCGGCGTGGACCCTCCAGTCTGTGATGGACAGGAACATGACAGATGACCCTGTAACGCTCCTATTTGCTCCGTTATTTTTTTCCTGTCAAAAATTGACTGCCAATAATATTTTTTTCTTTGTAAAAAGAAATTTGGATTAGAAGGAGGGTTATTAATTTCCTGAAAAATATAATTTTGTTTAAAATGGGGTTCATTTATTTCTGGAGTAGCAACCACGTAACGGGGAAAAACTGTCGTACGGCGAGTAACTATTCATCTTTATGTTTTTCAAACTCCGGTCCGGACTAAGCGCTTCGTTCGTTGCATCGCGTGTTTTGTGGAAGTCATTTACTTTAACAATCTCGAAATCTAAAACGTAGAGAATCTTACCTGCGAGCCTAATCAATTTACAACCGTTTCGTAGAAGTAAAATCTCTTTCTACAATCGGTAACGCCCAGTGATGAATGATGAATGATGTAAATGATTTAAAAAGACGATAAGTGGGTAATTTGCATCCGGTTCATATTTAACCTGAAGAAATATGATCATGTGTCGAACTTCAGGTCTGAACTCAAATGGTTACCTATTCGCCAGAGAAGAAGTTTGCGCGCTCTGACTACACTTTTCTCTCTACTCCACTCTCCCACTCCTCCATCCTATCTCATTACTCACTTTCAATATCTATGTTCTTCACACGCAAAGAATCTGCGTTCTTCCAACAATCTCCTACTGCTCTGTCCTTCTCATACTTCTGATTTTGTCCATTCTTCCTTCTATATACAGTCCATCCTTCTGTGGAATGCGCTTCCTCTCGATATCAGAACAGCCGAAAGTCGATATGCATTCAAGCGGAAATTGCGGAATTATTTCCTACACTGATAGCTGAATCGTCTCAGAATTATCATTTCCTAACTTCATATTAATATGTATATATTTATATATATATATATTGGTATTTATTATATTGAATATAAATGTATGTTTATTTTAACTCTATTATATATACCCTTTATACTTACTTTTGTCTTCTAGATTACATTGACTTTTTATGCTCCTACCAAATAGTCTCTTCACCACCCTAGGTTGTTTGGTAGAGAATGCCTATGGCATTAAGTCCGCCTTTGTACAATGCGTTGCATAAAGAATAAATAAATAAATAAATAATTTAGTCAGTGCTCGTCAAAATTGTAACTTGGCTACTGTTTATACTATAAAACTGTAAGATGTAGCGATTTCCACTACCCAGAAACACAGTAATTTTTCAGTCCCGAGTATTTTAACGTGTTCAACAGATGATTTGTAATGTCGCGTGAAAATATTTAAGTTAAAAAACAAATGGCACTGGAAGCAGACTCGAGAGAGTCTACAATTATCACAAATCTGTTTTTCTCAGACAGATTCACAGGAAGCAGAGAATAATCTTAAGACTTTGTTTATAAATATTTGTGTTAATACAAATTCTAATTCTCTTACGCTTTGTTAAGAAATAATTTCAGGCAACAATATTGCATGAGGCAGCTGGAACATATTTTTACGAAACTCCGACTGTTTGTAGAACACAATTTAAATACATGTAACCGTATTGTAGTTTCATTATTTCTTCGTGTATCTCGGAATTAAAGATAAACAGTGTGTATTGGTTCTTCCTACGCAGGTACCGAATACTCTGCGTAATTTGTTGTTTTAAGTTCTTTTTTACCGGGTCTTATTTCCAAAAATGAGTAACCATTATTTTTGTATTTTCACTTTAGTATATTGTACCTACTTGGTTTTTATTTAATCGAAGTAGGTTGGTACATTAATTATTGTTTCTATGTCAAGTCATCATCTATCTGGCCTTTTTCCTAACTATATTGGGGTCGGCTTCCAGTCAAGCCGGATTTAGCTGAATACCAGTATTTTACGAGGAGCGACTGCCTACCAGACCTCCACAACCCATTAACTGGGGTAACACGGTACTTCATGGCAAGACTGGAGTCAGATTTACTGGCTTCTGACTATCCGCAACGACTGCCAAAGATGTACAAATGACAGCCGGGACCTACGGCTTAACGTGCTTTCCGAGGCACTATTAGAATGTCTGTTCTCAACGTTAAGTCTCGTGGTCAAAACAAACAAATACAAAATTTGTAGCCTTTATGAATTTCATCATCATTTTAACTGAAAGAATATTGCTCGGACATAGGCTTTCTGCTAGAGTCGCTGCGATGACCTGTTTTCTGACATTATTGCTGTACTGGACCTATTTGGCGCAACCGTGTGACACACAGTGTTTGTTAATTGTTAGTTTTATTTATGTTTATTTTTAAGTTCCTAAATGTTTTTCTGCACTGTGTGTATATGTATGTGTGCCAAATAAAACATTTTTTCTTTCTTTCTTTTTTTCTTTCTTTCTTTCTTTATTTCTTTCTTTCTTTCCTGGGCGTCTCGCATCCATCGGATGCCTGCAGTTGGCGTATTTTTAGTATTATTTGACAATAGGTATCGTGTTGTGAAAAGTTTGCTAAAATATCAATGGTCTTATTTTCATCCGCATATGAATACGACTTTACTTTTGCAGTTGCACTGATGAGTCACTATTTTCTTAACATGAATGAACTATAGACTACTTGGCTGTAGAGCGTTTTTACCTACAAATGACAACAGCAATATTACAGCCAAAGAAAATCCAACTTTCTCCTCGTTTCTCACATTTTTGCACAAATATTTACGAGGAAACTTTCTTGTATGCCCCCGGGGCGTCCAAAAAAACATTCGTTTATACTTACTCCCGTTACTGGTGACACGGTTCATGATTTTGTCATAAATCAGTCTCGTTTCGGGTGAAAAACAAAATAGTGAAACACTTCCCCTAAGTGCTTTGTTTAGTTGGGACTTGGCGATATGAAACTAGTCCCTGGGCTTCGTCCTAGTTTCTTTTTTATTATCAAGCCTTCCAAAACATGTTATAGTTTTATTTATTCCGTGGAGCATAGGTCACTAGTGACCCACTCCGCTAGTAATACGCGCCGGCTTTAGGAGGGTGCAAGTCAAACTAATATTAATGAAACGAAAGTTTGCGAGTAGGTATGTGAGTGTGTGTCTGTTAATTTTTCACGCTCAAACGGCTGAACGGAATTGAATGGAAATTGACACATGGGTTGACCTTGTCCTTGAATTGTACACAGGATAATTTTTATCTCAAGAGTATACTCCCATAATAAAAAGTAGGACATAGTAGGCCAGTTTTCATGCAAATCCGTTCAACCGTTTGAGCGTGAAGGAGTAAGAAACTAACAAAAGTACATAAATAAACACTCAAAAACTTGCGCTTTACTAATATTATATGATTGTGCAGTAAATGTAGAAAACTGTCCCAAGAGCAAGACTAATGATATCTGTGTCCCAATTTTCATTCAAATCCGTACAACACAAAACTGATACTCATAACATTAATACATACTACAGATAATCCATCATTACCACATTTTTATGAGAGCAAAATACACACTCATATCGACAGATTTATCCATCAAATACATTATTCAAAGTACATTAACAGCCACTCAAATCTTCTCAGGAAAAATTAAAAGCTCTCCTCATATATACACTCAACTTCCCATCCATCTCGACCCGTAAAAACAAACAACATTTTTACTGGAAATACTACTTATTTCATCACTGAACTATTTTAGTTACAAACTAATATGTTAGCTCATAAATAAATCTTTTTCATGTAATAAATATATTAAGAACACTGACTAAAAGTCAACGTGTTTATCTGGGTCGCATTTTTTATATTTATATCGTGTTATTGGATGTTAAAAGATGGCTTCCCTTTTTGTAAATGGCGTTATTTGTACTATGACTTACGTAGGTGACTCAACGCGTAGGCTTGTGGACGGTGAGCAATGGGTAGCTAACCGTGCGGCCGTTCGGTAACCGTCTGGGTCAAGTCCGAGTCGTCAACGATACGTACCGTTCCACATGTGCCTCAAAGAGTTGTCAGTAAAACCATAATAGCCTAGCAAGGTAGCCTATTGTCCTTTTTTTAGTTGAGAAATCACAACAGTTTCCATAGAAAAAATACACATAATATTATTGTGTAAGATAAGATTATTTATCTTACAAAATATGAACTAGTACATAATATAAAATAAACTATTATCAAATTAGAAACTCGAGTAGAAACTATTGTAAGCTATTACATACGAAGTGATGGCGTCGTGTTTCGCTGCGAGGTCGGTATCCTTCCAGGAAATTGTCGATACACGACACCCTTCGGCCAAAACTCTCCTTTGAGGAAGGTCTTTAATGAATATTACTCTATAATTAATACTTTATGTACTCGTATAGCTAACTTCTTTCGTAACTAAATTAATTGACTAATTGAATTGTATGTACTTTCTTTTTAAGCTTTTTATTATCAATTTGATAGTATTACACACTTTATAACATCGTTTTATTTATCTGTAAGCCTTTAGTAAAATAAAAAACAAATAACTAATTGCACGTAGGTGCGGTGCGGCGACCAGCGAAGCGAAGCGAACTGATTAGATCATTTGATATTTACGCGCGTACTCTTTGTGGTATGGTAGTTTGTTTTAAATCAATTATGACTGAAGCGACGTCTTCACCCACGTAACAGGTAGGTCCATCGTTGCGTTTATTCGCGTGACACACTGTACACGCTTCGCAATGAATCGCCCACGAAGCTACCGCGTTACAATACTCGTTCATGAATAGTGACTTTTATGAAATACTCGTAAATTACTTTAATTGATTACTAGTGATCCGCTCCGGCTTCACACAGCGCTTTCTCGTTTATTGCTCTTTCTATTAGTGAAAACTGCATCAAGTGGATTTGAAGTCAATAGCACCAAGTAGAGCATCTATCCGCTAGTGCCATGGGTAAATTTCTGAAAAGAAGACTTGTGGTCTTAGAAGGAAAAGGGCTATTGAAGAATTTATGAGAATGGATTTAGTCAGTAAAACTCTGACACGCTCTCCTAACTGAAGAAGTCATTAAATGATTCACCCACCTCAAAAAAAAGTGTTTCTTTGTATGGATTTTCGACTTACTCGTGGGTGAAACCGATGCTAGCGCTACTTGTATATTTTGTACCAACATCTTCTAAAATGTATCGTATTTGCGAAATTAATAACGAAACCAGCCACAAATCAATGAGATATAGTGGTAGCATCATAAATAACAGCCACGCACGCTAACCTAATAACTCTTTCAGGCCACGTAGGAAGACATTTCCAAGATTAATCTGAACACCCGTTTATTTCCTCGTCTCCTTAACTAATGGTGTGCTAACATGCGTTATGACATGGTCTGGGGGATTTATACATTGAAATAGGAAAACTATGTGGACTGTTTTTTTTTTCTGCTGTAAGAAGTTTCTGCTAGCGGTTTCGCTTGTCTGAAAGTAGGTTTCTCCAAATAAACTTGAGAACCCCGTCTTCTTCTTCTCGATTCGATTGTAAACTCGTTATACTTTTTTTGGGCCCAGTAAGTGGCCTCGTTAATAGCTGCATTAGAGGCGCTCATTAGATCCTCCAGAGTGCAGGTGTAGGGGCACTGGGGGCACTCCAACATGTGGCTCATGTTTCGAACATTAGCACCGTACTTGCATTGTGTATCCAACGGGACCCCCGTATCATGCCTATAATATTTTTTTTTTATTATGCACTTGAAATAATTTTGCGGGCTACCAATTGCTTGTCGTTCTCTAAGGTCCGAGGCGTCGGTGGCGTGATGATGTCTGTTGTCTGTCCCTCGCGATTGTCACCATATTCTTAGAGACGCAGCTGCTTCCTGTTTCCTCTCGCTTAATCAGGTCTGGACGATAATTACGTAAAGGCTGCGAGACTCTTCCAAAGAGTTACTTTGACCCTGAATCGTAAAAGGTAACTGAAAGGATACGGTTGGGTTTCGGTCAGTAAAAGTCTGACATTCCGTTCTCCACCAACCGGGAGATGTTCTTTTGTTAATTTGCCACCTCCTTCCTTCGTATTCCTCAATGCTGAGGGTCGTGACTTCCCTGCTTCATCACCTTACGATGTTGTTTCATCTATTCCTGCCTCTAGCAGTGTGAATGGCATCGTAAATTGTACAATGCCACACCAGAAAACAAATGTGTGAAGAGTTTGCGACCTTTGATCGTCAGATTTAATTTCTTACACATGTGTACTTTCATGTTTACAATCCGTGTGCATATTGTATGTCTCGGTTGTCCATTGAGACGTCAGAGGCGACACGTGGAAGGAATTGTTAGTTTTATTTATTTTACAAGAAAGAAACATATGGATGTCATTTTCTAAGAAAGAACTGCTTTGTGTGTTCTGTGGATTAGATAACTATAAATTTTTTTTTCTAATTGTAACTAAGCGCGTCTAAACCGAGATTTATATTGTTATTATTTTTCATACAACCGCTCTTTTGTGATTATAACGTTGTTGCACATTTTTTCTAGATATTTTGGAAACAGATATCTCGGGATATTATCATAGAACATATAGATATTATCTAGGTTACTATAAAACACGTGTGAAACTGATCTAGTAAATGCAGAGGTCTTTACTAGATTAGTTTTAAACAGATTTTCAGAGTAAAATCTTATATTTTTCGCAAATATTAACCCCTCATAAAGTGCTTATGAAGAGAAAAAATATATATTTATCAATAGGTAGTTGCTTATCCTATTCTGAAAACGGATAAGGACTTAAGGAGTAAGCAAGTCTAGCTACGTAAATTAATTGTAAGTTTATTAGCATTAATTTTGTAACGCCGACGTCTCTCCTCTTGGAGGTGGGCGCTAATGGCTATAACACAGTTTTAAACTGATGTAGTTGTTAACGAAAAATTTTAATTTTGTAAACAAGTTAAAAATACCAAAAAACACCTTATACATCTTATTAAAATTCTAAATAACGTCAATTTTTTTCTAAAATCTTTTATAATTTAAAAAATCACGTATTTCCTCAATCAAGTGTCGTGAAATATTCGAATGAACGAAGAAATTACCGAATGCCAACCGAGCGTTCAGGTGTTAATCTCTCCTTTTTCACGTCGCCTCTTTATCAAACGTCGCTTTGGGTTACCTCGGTTGGATGAATTAACAAGTTTTTATACCACGCTCAGATTGACGATAGACGGGTCGGGAAAGGCCCTCTTTAATATTTAAAAGCGAAAAATTATATGTTTTTTTTTAGGTGAGAAATCATCATTAGTGCAGTAGGGCGCGTGTCTTTTACTGACTAAAACTCACTCTCGTTCCTTTTCTGTCTTCTTTTTAGGGCCCTGGGGTTTTCTTTTCTCAAGCGAACCCATGGCTCCAATAGGTTTCAACCACAGTTTCAACCCTGCGAGGCTTCCTACGTTTTGCTGACATCTCTTTGAGGTGCTCGTGGAACACTACGCTTGTTCGTCGACCGCAAACCCGTGCCTACGGTGGCTGGAAATCGGGATGGGTATCCTAACGGCTGGGTGAAATAGCACATAGGATAATTTTCAACCGGCAATAGCTCCCTTTTGGATATTTTTTATCTTTAACAAAACAAAACCGCTTGCAAAAACTAAATATAAACAAAGATCATCTAAATTTTAAATTCTCACATAAAATTTATTTTTAGAAGATCTATTATAATCGAACAAATGAAAGCAATTGGGGGTATCGACCTACGAACGAATAAACGTTTATAAGTGCTCATTAATGATCGAGTTTAATGACCTGGCATTGCTTACATTATAAATTCTTATGCCTACGATTTTATTACACATTGTTAAAAATAAAACAGTTTAAAATACTGTCTCGTTGATCTAGAGTTCACGTTTGCTTTTATGAAAGAGTTAGTATAGCCCTCGCACAGGGCAATTTAAGAAACTAAGGAGATTTTTAGCCAGTAAGTAAAAGTCTGGGAAACCTGGAGGAGCTCGTGGCCAGATAATAACAGCCACACGGGTCGATCTTCAAGGTTAAGCAACGCTTGCCAAGGTTGGTCTGTGGATGGGTGACCATCTTAACACACCGAGTTTCCTTCGTGCCACGGAAAGCACGTTAAGCCGTAGGTCCCGGCTGTCATTTGTAGGTCTTTGGCAATTTCTTACGGATAGTCAGAAGCCAGTAAATCTGACTCCAGTCTTGCCATGAAGTACCGTGTTACCCCAGCTAATTGGTTGTGGAGGTCTGGTAGGCAGCCGCTCCTCGTAAAATACTGGTATTCAGCTAAATCCGGCTTGACTGGAAGCCGACACCAATATAGTTGGGAAAAAGCTAGGTAGATGATGAAAAGTCTGAGACACTCTCCCGGTCCACTGAAATGAGTCAATTGGATAAGTTCCTGCGTCATAAAAACGTGCTTCTACTGAGCAGATGAGCTACTCAAGACAAGGTGTCATTCCAATCAAGATAGTGATTATCAATTTGTAAAAGTTGTATGGAATTATCATGCTATTAACCATGATAAATTATGAATTTGCATGTGGATGGATGGAGAGGGAGAGGAAGGCCAAAGAAAAGATGGATGGATTGTGTGAGTAGTGATTTATGGAAGAAAAGGGAGTTAGTGATAGCGTGACGAGTGACAGGACCGAATGGAAGAAAAAGACATGTTGCGCCGACCCCAAATAAAACGGGTCAAGGGCAGAAAGATGATGATGACCATGATAAGTTAAAAAGCCAAAACATAGGCTTGTAAGTTGTATAAAGTACAAGGAAGTTAGCCTCTGCCTAACCCTCTACTTTTCCCAGAGACGGTGTGATGAACCACTCTGCATTTTAGTTCAGAAAAACTACAATTACACATCTGATGTTAAAAAAAGAAAAACCATTTATTTGCGCGAAATGACGCAATTTTAAAACTAGCCTTCAATCATAATCATTATATAGAGAAAAAATATGAGTCTCATCCATGGTTTTTAGCATGGGCAAGAACGATCCAGTAGGTCCTCTTGCCCACTTGTGGGAACATTGTGATTCTGCGTTTATCTTTATGTAAATAATTAAGTAACTATTACTCAAAATACATCCAATAAAAAATAACCCTCAAAAAATCTGAAACATTAATCATTAAAAACTAAAAAAGCTACATCAGTCATTTTTAATAAAAAATTCAGCAGTTTTTTGATCACCGCTCACAAAAGCCATCATTTGGCCGGAGAGCGAAGCGCCGATGGCTTTATGTGGAAATATGCAGTTCCCGTAAAATGCAAGCCACGCCAGCACTTCGGAATTTCATACGATTTTATCTATTGCGGCTCGGAAATGGTTCAAACGTGTGTTCTTTGTTCCTTTTCATATTTCTCGTCCTAAGTGAAATGGTAGATTTTAAAAGCAGTTTATAACGGTATTAGGTACATATGGCTCCGTCAAAAGGGTACTTAAGTCGTGCATTTATCGATTATGTGACTAGGGGATAAAGCTGTGTCTTTAAGTCACAAACGGCATGTTGAATTTCGAATAAACGTTGGTTGCTAAGTTTTAATCCCGAACGTGGGTGAGGGATTTATACAGAGCTTTGCCAGAGAATTAATGTATGTAAAATTGCGGTTAAGGAGGATTATATACTTCGCTTTACTCAGTGAAGAAATCAAGCCGCCTAAGACAAAAACAGCTTTATCAGATACTTTTTTTTTACTTTTATCAGATAATTTAAAGACAATTTACCAAAACAAATTGTGTATTAGAAAAATCTATACGTTTTATTAAGAAGTTGATCTTAACTATCATTCGACTTGTTTTGAAATCTGACATAAACAATTCACTACTCTAAGATTCTATAGTTGTAATTTTCTTTGACGCTCCAGCTCTTTCATTACTTACTTTTTAGTGACTTGTCAGTAACGAAATTTTATTTATTTATACACTTCGCTTTTTCAAAACCACTACCGAGCAGAAATCTACTAGTTTACAGAAATATATTTCAATTTGCTACATTAAGGATATCATACATCACAAAGCTTAGCATAACTGCACTGAGTCATCACTCAACACGAAAACCATTGTTCACAATTCCATTCACAAAAACAGACAAAGTACAATGAACCTGCTACAAAAATACTCCAATACAAAAACAATAGTAAATTACAATCTAATTTAAGATAAACGATCAACAAAGCTGTTAATTGTAAGACGATTGTAGAAAGCACAAACAAGGACAAACGGTCCAGTACTAATAACCTCATGAGAGAAGAAAAATATACAAACGAGGAGCTCGTGGCTAGATAATCAGCCGCACGGGTCGATCTCCAAGGTTAAGCAACGCTTGCCAAGGTTGGTCTGTGAATGGGTGACCATCTTAATATACCAAGTTTCCTCCGTGCCTCGGAAAACACGTCAAGCTGTAGGTCTCGGCTGTTATATGTAGATCTTTGGCAGTCGTTACGGATAGTCAGAAGCCAGTAAATGTGACTCCAGTCTTGCCATGAAGTACCGTGTTACTCCAGTTAATGGGTTGAGGAGGTCTGGTGGGCAGCCGCTCCTCGTGAAATACTGGTATTCAGCTAAATCCGGCTTGACTGGAAGCCGACCCCAATATAGTTGGGAAAAGGTTAGGTACGAGTAGATGATGAGAATAAAATAAACAAACGAAGATCGCCAATACATTCCTAACAATTTGTAATAGTCATGTTGTAAACACAACAGTTTATGATACTATTAAATGGGATATTTAAATAGATACTTAAATGGCGTATCAGAGAAATGCAGGCATGTGATTACATGCAGACTATGTTATTAGTTTTACTTGTCAGATTACAGAAAACTATTTAAAAACAGGGAAATGTAAGAATTATAATGACGTTAACAATAATATTATATGATTTTAATAGAATATCATTCATTGGGTGTAAAAGGATCTCCTATTGAATTCATAGCAGTAAGGTATAAATTAAATAGGAGATGCAATTAGGCACTTTTTATAGAGCAAAAAACACTTTACAAGATTTTGGCACTGATGCAGGCATATCAATGAATGCAAAAAACTCAACACTCCTTAAAACTTATAATCATAGTAAAGCTAAAATCTTTCTCTAAAATTACTATTAATAAAGTAAAGGAAGTTGTTTTGATAATTTTAATAAATTTATTTATTGGAACTTAATTAATTTTTACAATATTATACAGTGCTCGTTAGCAGGTACATTAGTTTAAAATAAAACTGTGTCGCAACCATTAGTGTCCATCTCTTAGAGGATAGACTTGCGCGTTCTAGCATAATTAATGGAAGTTATACAAAAAAGATATCTTAAAAGGTTTATCAACCATTATGACTACAAGATAGCATAAGAATGAGTAAAATTCTAGTTTATTTATCGTGGTATTGATTTATACGGGGTTATTTTTCAATGACCAGCAAAATTTTTACTGGGTGTTCTACTCATGAATATGAACAACTTCCACTATGGGACCGACTCTGAAATCACGAAAAAAAATCAGCTGTTTCATACATTTTAGTCGAGTAGATATTGAACTTTTGTATGAAATAGCTGATTTTTTTTTCGTGATGTATAAGCATAAGGATTTTTTTAATCTGTTGAGCCCCCAGCGAACGCACACCTATTGTCTTTCTATTATGTCTCTAATTACGGTACTCGAAAGATGAAGGATGGAGATCATCTAATGATATCTCCCGCTCTAAGTGGACTGGACGGGCGTGTCAGACTTTTACTAACTAAAACCACACCTGTGTCTTTCAGATGTTTTTTGCGTTCTAGGACTACGGGTATTCTTATGAGAAATTTCATGTGTTGTATAATATGGATAAGAGTGTGTTTATTTTTGGGATCATGCGAGGATATGCGGATGAAGGCACATCTGAGGACCTTTTCGTATGTCCTCGGGTATACGGATATATTAATATCGGCTATAACATTGAACGCTGAACCTTACAAATGATACAGTAATACTCTCTATCCTAAAACCATAGCAAAAAATAAACATGACTTGCCCACCGTGTATAATTCTGTAACAATAATAATGGTAGTTTCACTTAAGTGTTAAAAGCACGACGTCATCATCATCTCAGCCGAAAGACGTCCACTGCTGGACATAGCCCTCCCAAGCGTCGCCACAACGACCAGTCATATGCGTCTCGCATCCATCGAATTCCCGTGACCCTCACCAGGTCAAAAGAGCAATTTAGAATACACATAAGCCCAATGTTTTACTATAAAGAAAACGCGATTATGCGCATATAGTTATTTTACTAGGGCTTTCAACTTTTTTCTCAGCGCCTAGAATTTCCAAACTCGGTTCTTTTTTCAATACTATTAAAGTAGATAGTAACAAGCTTTGTAGAAATACTGTTTCAGATATTACGCCTCTAGGGTTAAATCAATTCGTAGAAAACTAAATTGTGTTAGGTAATACGAAACTTTTTTGAAAATGGATACTGACGTACTGTATGAAATACGTAAATTTAACATTCATGAAAATAAAGCAGTGCAACCAGATTATGCAAAAAATGTATTTTTATTTTTCCTAAAGCTATCCAAATATGGCATTTGTTTACTACACGAAAAGTCTACTAACTCAGCAATAATTAAAATATGTCTATGCTAAAACACAGTCATAATTTCTCAAAATCTCATTTTATTTTAGTACCAACATAGATATAATTTGTGCGTTGAAATCAGCATACATAATTTGCCTGTCAAATAAATAAACGTATAAAGAAATTATAGGACTGCCCAAGTTACTGTAAATGACTCAAGTGAATTTACATCAAAATTAATTTGGATATAAAATGCAAAATTTATCAATGCACACATATCCTGAGATGTTTAGAAGTCTTCAATATATAAAGAGAGAAAAATAAATGCAATCAGATACAAAAATAAACATTTAGTTGAAGAAATAAAAACAGAGCGTCTGATTCAAATGAATGTTTTTTTCACAATTCTATCTTGGAAGATACGTAAATAAAAGTTGCTAGTTCATCGTGCTTAGAAATTCTTGGCGTAGTTAGTTTTATAAATGAAAGAAATACAATTCTTATTATGTTTTTCATTTAAATGAATATAGAGAAAAAGGCACTATTTCTGCTTGTATAGTTTTTAAATTAGTTAAAAGGAATGATCTAAAAGATAATTATACGGATTACAATGAAGCTTTAATTAATTGAAGAAAGAAAAACATTGATTTGTGCCTCGCACAGATACAATGACAAAATAATTGGTTAAGTAATAAAATATAAATAAAATAAACTAAAACAATTATAATAAACTTAAAAAATTAAAAATAATAAAATACTGTATTACAAATTACAATGATGAACAATTCACCAACGCCCCAAACCTAAATAAACCTAGAGAAATAAGACACACTTCACAATAAGTTAATTCCAAAACTCCTAATTGTCCGACGAACGATCAAAGACTTCAGAATGTATTTGTTATACACATTTAATGGAATGAATCTAATAGATACTTCAATAAATTACTCAGAAAATAAAGTTGGAATTTTTACCAACGATACTTGTAATCTGATTGCTCCAATCGATTTGGGCGGAGATCTGAAGTGGAAAGATTGCCTTCAGTTGCAAGATCGGCGAGATGGTAGTTATCTCGGGAGTTTGGAAGCTGTTAAGTATTTTAAAATGTTGCTAAATGATATTGGTTTAAACATTTGTGAAGATGGTGGGTTTTGCAATTGAAATAAATGGGTTATGGAAAGAGTTATGAGTATGTATGTAGATGGATGGATGGAGAGAAAGGAAAAACAAAAAAAGATGGATAGGTTGTGAAGACTGATATGAAAGAAAAGGGAAAAAGTGACAGGAAAAATAGAAGTTGCGTTGGCCCGAAATAAAATGGGAAAAGGGCACGATGATAGTGAAAGAAAAAAGAGATATAGTAAAAGAAACCATGAGAAATGAAATATTTAAAAAATATAAGATTATTCAACGATAACAAGTAAATCAATCGTCTATGGTGGATAGTAGAGAAAATTACGCAAAATTACTTGAAATATAAATGATTTTCATCTCACTCAAGATGAAAAAGCTGAGGGAGAAAAGGGTTATGATGAAAGAAGATTGGCGAGCTGGGTATCACATCAAAATCCAAATATACACAAATCTAGTTATATGCAACTTATGGGTCATATATCGTTAGTTATTTTCCAAGCTAAAATACAATATTAGCAGTCCGGAGTAATTAAAAAACCATGATTTTAGCGTACAGTCCCGTTACGGAAACAAAACGCAATAATGCAATAGTACCTCGTCCTTTTTGTGAAGTCTGTAAAAACAAAACGCATAAAATAGGCTTATTGCGTCAGCTGTTACTTAGGTATGTCAAATACAAAAAAAATATAAACTGTCATGATATTTTTGTTTGACCCTGCCTAAACATAATTCGTCGTTCGTGTTATTTGTAATGTTGTCTGCATCTATAAATGAAGTGTGAACTCTTATTTTGTGCCGCCACGTTACTTTAGTACATTACAATTTGCGTTTAGTGTATAAACCTGCGCAGGACTGAAATAGGACTCTTATTTATTCTGTGAATGTTTTTCATGCTTTAACAATGTCAGCAGTTGATCTTCGGTGTATAAACTGTTATGTGCGCTTATCACGCCTTCGCCGACGTGTCTTGATTTGACCAGTTTAAAGGAGAAAACCGAAGCCATTATCGGCTACTGTTGTAATTGTAAAGTATGACTCAGAACCGTGGGCTGTTGTTCACATGTCATGAGTGTAGTCTGGTATTTAGCTTACGATCGACACGAAGGAACAATCTCCCTGCGGTATTTCTTGACAATGTATTGTTACAATTATAATAAAAAAATGTTATAAATACTGTGGTTTTGTTTTTTACTTGTTACGAGACGCCGCGCGGCATCAAGAGGTGCAGCGCGATGGCACGTGGCATCACGAGGGGCAGCGCTGCATGAAGCAACGTATTCTAAATTCTCACAATGAAATGTGTATCTTTTCGCGTAGTAAATAAAATTATATTTTGAGTCACTCTATTAAAATGTGCGTGCAGCGTCGCGTCTCGGTGTGAGCTGACCCTAACCATCGTACGATTGAACGATGTGATTAAACACACATTCTTTAGAGTGTCCTAATAGAAGCTTGTAAATCATCGCGCGAGCACAGGGTTTCGTCGATAAAACTAATCTCATCGTGCGACGAAATCACATCGTTCAATCGTATGATAGTTAGCTTAATAGGACGACGCTTAAGGGTCTGCCTTAAAACCTTGTCCAGAAGAAGCGAATTCGTTTAGAAACGTTTCGCGCGAATTCATTCGCGCGCTAGTAATATACTAGTAAGATACTAGCACAAATACGTCGCGTCCACAAGTATCGCGCGAATTCAAAATACGCGCGTAAATCGCGTGCACAACGCCAGACCCTCAACTCGCGCGTATTACACGCGAGTCGAGATACTAGGGACACCTTGTTGCGTCCAGTTAAACGCGCGAACTCCAGAGCGAGTGCACATATCCAGGGAAATTGAGCACCTACATTTGATACGGAATTGTTGAATGCTCCAGCGTTGATACGCTCTTTCTGGGCGCAACGGTCGCGCGTGATACGCACGCGCAATCGCGATGAATTCGCCCCTTCTGGTTAAGCTCTAAGTTACATAATTAGGTAGGTACCTTGTATTATTTTTGGTGGTCCATTTTGAGGTTATGTCTATAAATCATTTTATATCCCCAACTCTAATGTATGTCTTACCATTACATATTTTGTTATACTCTATTGTAGCATTCTAATCCATATATTCATTCTATTGTACGTTAAGCCTGTATGTGATACTGAAAGTACATGGGGTTTTGCCAATCTTCTTTATGAGGGAATTCCACAAACCGCTATAAAACCCTTAGTAGTGGAAATATAAGGGATTTTATGGAATACTTATTCAGAATGATGACAAGCAGTTGTAGGAGTCTTTTCTGTCTATATTATCCTGGTAATAATAATAATAATAAGTCGACATGTGGGAAGTGGACTCGGCGATCATTGTACCGATAGTCGTGTCAGGGAATGGTTTGATAGCAAAGAGCCTCGACCAACACCTTAGGAGGCTCGCGTTAGGTGGCTGGATCAAGGGCTTGATTCAGAAAGCGGTACTCCTGGACACGGCTCGTATTGTCAGGAAGTTCCTTTCTTTGCAGCTCTGACTGTCGGTAGCTTGGACCCTGTTCCCGATACCGGTGGGCTACTATTTTTTATATTTTTAAATGTTTTTTATTTTTTATATCAAATATTTAAAAATGTAATTTATATGTATATACCAAAATGAATAAAGAGGAAATAATAATAATAAGGAAAACATCGTGAGGAAACCAGCACACCTGAGAGATTTTTCAACGGTGTGTGAAGCCATGTCAGAGGCCTACGGGCGGTTTAAACTCTGATACCAGGTTGTTCATCAACCATACGATAAGAAGAAGAATAAGATATGGTACTTACAGCTATGTTCAGTAGTAGAGGATATAAGTTAACATTTATTACCTAAAAGCTGTTGTTGTGAAGTAAAATTTATGTAATGTTTGTCACAGAACCAAGTATTAAGGACTATAAATATTTCGCTATTCTGTATATTTTGTGGCTGTCTTTTTAAATTGTTTTTGCACAATACTGTTAATTTAATTTTTTGACGGCATATTTTAGTTTGTTTTCAGTAAGCTGTAATTAGTTTAGGAGTTCTTATTTATAGTTATTTAAGTATTTTTTATGTAAATTATCTGTGAAAGTAAAAAAAGAACAATAATTATAGAGTTTTCAGTATTTAAAACTTGAACCCAAAATCAGAAGGCAATGCAAAAAATAAAAATATCACACAAAACCCGTTAAAAACCAATGCAGAGTTGGTTTTTAACGGGTTTCGTTTTCAACCCGTTCAATCGTTGAATAATTTAATCACTCGCTTGTCTAGTTCCGTTTAAATTTAGCGGGAACCGAAAAGTTTTGCTGAAATTTTATACGGTGCAGCTTTAAAATAAAAATCTGAGCTATTATAATTATGTTGTCATGCTAAATATTTGTAGACTAGTACGAATAGCGAAGTCCCAAAAATATCTTGAATATAGAAATGAAAACAACTTTCAGAATAAGACAATTTGTTACGAAATGTACCGTTGAGGTCAATGCCTCGTAGGAAAATCTTAACACCGCGATTTTCAATAGTAACGTCACAGCACAACGACATCTGTTATCCAAAACACGGTACTAAGCTAATGACAAATGTCAACCAAACAATATGATTTGTAAGGAGGAGCTCGTGGCTAGATAATAACAGCCGCATGGGTCGATCTTCAAGGTTAAGCAACGCTTGCCAAGTTTAGTCTGTGGATAGGTGAGCATCTTAACATACCAAGTTTTCTCCGTGCCCCGGAAAGCACGTTAAGCCATTGATCCCGATTGTCATTTGTAGATCTTTGGCAGTCGTTACGGATAGTCAGAAGTCAGTAAATCTGACTCCAGTTTTGCCATGAATTACCGCGTTACCCCAGTTAATGGGTTGTGGAGGTCTGGTAGGCTGCCGCTCCTCGTAAAATACTGGTATTCAGCTAAATCCGGCTTGACTGTAAGCCGACCCCAATATAGTTAGAAAAAGGCTAGGCAGATGTTGATGATGATCTGGCCAATCGTGGCTTTGCTCGAAGTTTCCTTGCATTATATTGCAATGAGTGTAAAGATATCCGCAGGAGAACCAAAGTCACCGACACAGCCTGAATAAGTGCCAAACTTAAGAGGCAGTGGGCAAGGCATATGGCTTGTAGAATATATAGTCCATGGGGCCAAAAGCTTTTGGAGTGGTGACCGCGTATGACCAGCAGTGGACGTCTTTCAGTTGAAATGATGGTGGTAATGATGATCGTACCATTTACATTGATTATACTTACTAAATATAGGAGTAATGCTTATAAGATTAATGAAATTATGTAAGTTAGTTAATTGACCATTTAACACTAGAGCTATTCATAAAGAACTTGGCACAACTTTTTAGTTATCTACAATGAAGGTACAGGTAAAATGGATTGTATAATATTGCCCAAAAATTAAATTTAATAATTAAATTCGATTACAAGCAGCTCTTGTTCACCTCTGTTCAGAGTATACTACATCAGCAAATGTTGCACGTTCTTAATTTGATTGCAAACTGAAATGCAAATTTTTAAAGTACCTAGTGTCCCAAAGGGACTATTAAATTTAATTTAACATCACTTCTACTAAGTTTTGTTCCATCTAGCAATAACGTGTTAATAAAATAAAAGTGAATTCTTAGATATTTGGTAGATTTAACTTTAATTCGTCTAGAAATAGCTTTTGTTCATCTCCGTTTAAAGTACACTCATTCAACAAATTTTGCATTTCCTGAATTTGATAGCAAATTGTGCAGTTAGAAGAATCAGTCTTTTTCATAAGCAATGCAAATTTTGAAAGTAGTGTCCCAAACATAGTCCTCTTAGTGAAGAAGAGAAAGCCTTGTGCAAAATTTCATGTTCCTGTCCCAGTAATTTTAGCTGTGCGTTGATGTGTCAGTCAAACCCTTTCTCCTTTTATAAATTAATTTAATATCACTTCTACTGAGTTTTATGCCATCGAGGAGCATCGTGTTAATAAAATAAAAGTGAATTCTTGAAGCTTTCAATGAATATGCAGCCACGTCGTAATGGCCGGAGTTATTACTGAAACTCATAGTGATTTCCATGCACCACAGCAATGTGCGGCGAAGGAATTTATATTGAGTGTTCGCGTGCACTCGCATTATGTTTATGGCATGTTTAATGTCCCGGATCATTTGTAAGTGACTTCACTATTCGTATTATTCTACATATATTTAGCATGACAACGTTTAATAACCCAGATTTCTATTTTTACGCTGCATAGTATAAAATGTCTAATCTGACAAATCATATTGTCATCATCTGCCTAGCCTTTTTCTAACTATATTGGGGTCGGCTTCCAGTCAAGCCGGATTTAGCTTAATACCAGTATTTTACCAGGAGTGGCTGCCTACCAGATTTCCACAACCCATTAACTGGGGTAACACAGTACGGTACGTAGTAACGGTAGTTTCTCCTTTTATATATACATTATTTTACAATAACGTTATGTGTACTATTAACTTTTTAACATTTTAGTTCAGTCATTATTCAGCCAAGATTTAACATATTACATTTAAGACGCTAAATAAAGCTTTTAATTATTTTACAGCACCTCGTAGAACTCCTTGTCATACACATTCAAAGTTTAAATTAGTATTTAATATAAATGAAACACGTCATAATTTGTTTATTGTAGCAAACGCCTTTGATCTTTCCCGCCTCTAATTTGTCTCGCGCAGAGTTATAAGTAACTCTTTCAACACATCACAACCATCTGGGATTATTATCGTATAGAACAGTGATTTTCAATCTGTGGATTGTGACCCCCGGTGGGTCATAAAGTTTTCAAATAAAATCAAACCAAATCCATTTATTGCTTGCGGGGTCTTGGTTGTGAGTCAGGTAAAAGTGAAAAGTAAGGATTTAGAACTTTACGCTACAAAAAAGTAGTAAATAAATAACAATTCAGTAATAAAGCTATGCCTCTTTCTGCTTCAATACTTTTTCAAATTTTTGTTTTATGTTTGATTCACAAATTGTGAGCGATTTGAAACATATTTGACTTAGACGTACAAATCCGTAGGGATCCATAGGGACACGTCGCGCGGGAGACGTCATTCTGATAATTAAATTTTCCTAAAAAAACAAAATAAGACGCACAAATTCAAAAAGCGGTTACAAGTGCGCCCGTTCGCTCATCGCAATATTACGGTTCTCGGGGGTCACCAAAATTTTTATATTTAAAAAAAGGGGTCCCGGTTTCAAAAACATTGAAAACCACTGTTCTAGAATATGTTAGTAAAGTTATATTTCTTTATAATGTCAAGAGCATTCTGTTCTAAAAGTTAGTACTTAATGCTGTTAGTAATTTGGTTCAAGTTTTCTAGTGTCTAAACGTTTCATATTTCTTGTTATTATGACGGTACGTGTTTTGATGTATTATAAAACAAATTCGTCGGGGCCCAGCGCGGTTGAAGCTTACTTCTAAAAGCAAAAGCCAGGGCCCTGAAACGAAGGCAAAGAAGGAACAAAAAAGTGGCTTATAGTCAGCAAAAGTCTGATATTTTCTTCCGCTCTTGGGAGGAGCGCTCATAGTCACAAGTCCTTCTGAAAAAAAAAGACATAAATTCAAAAAGCGTTCACAAGTGCGCCCACCTCAATTTTACGGTTCCCGGGGGTCGCCAAAATTTTTTATATTAAAAAAAGTGGTCACAGTTTCAAAAAAATTGAAAACTACTATTTTAAAATATGTTGTGTGTTCTTGAAGTTAATACTTAATGCTGTTATTAATTGGTTTTAAGTTTTCTAGTGTCTAAACGTTTCATATTTCTTGTTATTATGACGGTACGTGGCTTGGCGTCAACCTTGAGATCTCACTTGGCATTCAGTGAATATCTTAGAAGAAACGTGTTCATGTTTTAGTGATAGCTGGGTCGTGATGCAATTATCTTTATTCAAATAATTTCTGAGCCATTTTTATAGATGATATTATTTATTTTGCCAAAAAATATTATAACGTTAATTTTTGTCGTCAACCCTGAGAAGAAACACCAAAATAAACTCAAGAGTCAAAGTCTCTTTTAAAGTCCATACAGCAAACTTCTAATAGTGAAATCATATGAGAACCATGTGTAGATTAGCGTTTTAGATTGTCTTTTGAGAAAAAAACCACACAGATTTGAGAGCACCAGTCCAGTCAATGCCTGTATTTGCCGATATTCGTGTAGCTCAACTCAGGACTAGAAAGAGCTCAACGACTTTATGAACAATACCAAAAAAAGGACATTTGGGTAGGCCGCCCTCAATATTCAAAACTGCCAGAAATTGTGTTAAAACTAAATAGAAAAGGAAAAAGGAAAAAAAAAACATAAATTAAATATCGCAAATTACAAAATCAATGTTAAAATGTATATCATTATCTATGTTAATGGAAACTGACTGACTGGCATGGCATAACGCATAGCCGAAACTATTGGAACTTGGAGCATGAAATTTTGCACAAGGTTTTTTTTCATGAGTCAGGCTCAGTCCAAAACTCACCGCCTAAGTGTATGAAACGGGGTTCTAAAGTTTGTTTAGAAAAAACTACATTTACGCAAGCGAAAAATCTAGTTATGTAAATAAAGATAATTGCATGAAATCTGTCAAATTAGTGTTGTTTATATAACGAACATTAAACACACAGAGCACTCATTGACACATTTTCAGAGTCTATTTATTCCAATAGTTAATTTAAATTGCTTCATAAATAACGTACCTCAAAACGCCTAGTTTATGATTAATATCGCTAACATATTTAGTTCGGTAACTAATTAATGGGTAGGCACTAAATCAACTAACATAAACACGATCTAAAGCTGGTAAATCTCTCAACATATAGGTACAAACTACGCATAGATATTTATTTATTTAGAACAACAAAATAGCTGTTAACATTAAAAATACATACGTTAATCTTTTCTCTCTGTCTTCTTACAGAACCTCACTACTTTCTAATAATATCGTCTTCCATTCATCAGCAAACAAATCCACTCTCTGTCACTCAACTCCATGAGCGCTTGCACAAAATGGGACATTAAATAATTTGTTCTTTCTAGAGCGATTGTAATGATTTAGAACAAATAATTGACATAATTCCGCATGTGAGACGTATAGGCTGTTATAATTTGGTCAACAACGCGCCTAATCTTTAACGAGTTGCAATTTATCTGTAAAGAAAAGTCTTCGCTACATACACAAATAAATATTTAATTGGTTATGACGGTTTTTTTTGTGTGTGTGGTGGTGGTGGGAAATTATCCAAATCGAGTGAGACGGCGTGTCAAACTTTTACTGACTAAAACCACACCTGTGTATTTCTGCTGCCCTTTGCGTTTTAGAACCATGGGTTAACTTTTCAGAAAATCTACTTGGCCCTAGTGGGCATGGGCCCTGCTAGTCCCGTACGGTTTGCTGACATCTGTTTGAGGAGCGCGTAGCAAACTACGCTCTTAGGTTTGGTCCGGATGATTACCGGACAGCCGGGCGGCGAGTTTCTACCATGGCTGGTAGTCGCAGTTGGGGTCGCAGCGACTGGAACGTGAGGATATCCGTTTCCTCACATGTACAACCGTTTCCTTCACTACCATTACTACTTCACAGAAAGACCCGTTGATCGTGACAATCTGATCAAAATTTACCCAAAGATAGATTTGAAAAGGGTAAGCAAACCCTTGCCAAGCAGTTTGAACAGTCTAAAAATAAAAATGCTGATTTTCTTCACCTCCATAATATCGTATGCTGACGTTACCCAAACCGTCACGTTTCCAATAGTATTCAAATAATTCACGTCTCGTACATATATAAGCATCTGGATTTAGCTGCCGACACGACATATTGCCCCAACTACAAATTTAGCCATTCCTATTGCTATAGCGTTCCCAGCAACCGTACCTATGTCATATCCTTTGTTATTTCTGTCACCATCTTGTGCACACAAACCTAAGATACGTGCTTAAGATTCCGGAAACTTTTTGGGAGATAACAAATGATTCTGCAAACGTTTTTACTGCGGATATGATGAATGTCTTTGATATAAAAAAGCGTGTTTGATCCTTGAGTTTTCATCTTTGCAGGGGGAAAATTATGGTTGGTGATTTCAGGAAATGTTTTAATGGTGTTTTTTTTGTCTTGGTCGTTTATATTCGTCATAATTAGATGTATTGCAAACTTCCGCTCCCAAAGTGGGAAGTACTATAATCACGCGGGTGAAGCTACAGTTTAAAAAGTCTACAAACAAGTAGATGTTAATTTACCTGTCTGATTTGTTACGTGCTTTTTGAGTCACGGGGTACCCGTAATTATACATCAGTAAACTTATGAATTGAAAACTTCAATTCGGCACTTGCAGGGTTCCGAACCTGCAACCTAGGTCATCACGATACCCCATTTAGGAAATTTGTTTTGGTATAAAAATGGTATGATAATATTACTACAGTAATTTGTACTTCTTTCTGTTTTTCTAAATAAGCTCCTTCCGCAAAGTCAGTTACTTGAATTCTCTAACACCCGTAAAGGAATTTTTGAGACATTTAAAAATATTTTCCTTCCGCAGCACAGTATATATGTATTTTTTACGCTTAAAAACATCGTTTGTAAAGGAGATCAAACGTTACAATCACATATGATGTGACGTTAGAAGCAGGGGTTCCATTACAAGAAAAACAGAATTACAATAAAAAGAAAGATTCCGAAATTGTAAATTATGAGAAAAGTAAAAAACGAAGGAAATAAATTGGGTTAAATTAGCAGAATGCGGGGAGACAACGGAAAAAGTTTGAAAAAGTGATAACTTTTCATGTTTTTCCACACAATCCCACAGGATCGGAAGAAAAGCAACATTAATAAGACTTAATACTAATTCAGTTAACACACAATTGTTGGATCGTATATCTTTTGTTAGAGAGCAACAATACATTTTTGTCCTCGATAAGACTTTGTGTATCAAAGGACACCTTTGTCTAACCCTTTGGGCAATATATTTAATTCAATATGTTCTCTCACACGAAAAGGCAATAAAACAAAAGAATATTTTTCATAGGTATCGTCCCAAACTAATAATCTAGATGAAAAAATACAAAAGACACATTTGCAGCAATAGTAGTTTCTTTCTTATATATTGGCACAAGATTATGACAGTCTAAGTGGATATCAAATTATTATATGTCAGCCGAACCTAGTCAAATATGATGAAACTGATGCTATTGAACAAGTAATACAATTTATTTTTCTCTTTGTTTCAGAAACTATCAAGATATGAAGAACTAAATTTATTAATCCCAAGATGGAGTCGACAGAAGACGAGTTTATGAGCATATGTCTCAACCTGACAAGTGACGAGACATCTTTACTCGATGGATGCAACTACAGCAACGAATACGAAAATGGAGAATTACTTGAGAAGGTCGTTTCGAGGGTTGTGCCCATCTTCTTCGGCTTTATCGGAATCGTTGGACTAGTTGGCAATGCTTTGGTCGTTCTTGTCGTCGCTGCCAACCCTGGCATGAGGTCCACTACAAACCTCCTTATCATAAACTTGGCTGTCGCTGATCTGCTCTTTGTTATCTTCTGCGTACCTTTCACTGCTACTGACTACGTCATGCCACGATGGCCCTTTGGGGACTGGTGGTGCAAAGTCGTTCAGTACTTCATAGTTGTCACAGCTCATGCCTCAGTCTACACCCTCGTTCTCATGTCTCTCGACAGGTTCATGGCTGTCGTACATCCCATAGCTTCCATGTCTATAAGAACAGAAAAAAATGCTTTATTAGCCATAGCCTGTATATGGGTGGTGATATTAACCACTGCTATTCCCGTAGGTATCTGCCACGGGGAGAGGGAGTACTCCTACTTCCATAGGAACCATTCCTCATGTGTGTTCCTTGAAGAGCAGGGTTATAGCAAGCTGGGTTTCCAGATGTCTTTCTTTTTGTCTTCGTATGTGATTCCGTTAGCTTTGATTAGTGTGTTGTATATGTGTATGCTGACGAGGTTGTGGAAGAGTGCGCCGGGAGGGAGAGTGTCTGCGGAGAGCCGGAGGGGGAGGAAGAAGGTCACGAGGATGGTTGTTGTCGTCGTCGTGGTGTTCGCGGTCTGCTGGTGTCCTATACAGGTGAGTTTTTAAGCTTTCTTGGTTTTAACGATCAATTATATTTGTGTTTAGGATTCGCAATAACTATCAAATTTTATAAAAACAAAATCTATGTAACATAAAACAAAGATCAAATTTGCGAGCCATACTTTCTTTAGAGCTTATTTAAATACTAATTGTTAGTTAGAAATCAATTAAACGAGCCGGGCCGTAAAGTTGAAATAATCTCGAACACACTTCTGCCTACAGTTTCATCCGCGTGAACGGTGTTTATTGTGAACGCGAAGCAAGATAAATATAGCTTACGTTTTTTTCTTTTAAGGAGTTCAAGCCAATTACGATCTGTATTATGTACCAAATTTGATCAAAACGGTTCAGTAGTTTGACCGTGGAATCGTAGCAGTGTTACTTTTATTATTTATCCTACTAGTATTATCGTCAAAAAACCTCATCACGCAAAAACTACTAATTGGATTTCGTTGAAACTTGGTACACGAGTAGATCCTGTCCTGGAATAGCATAAATAGGATACCTTTTATACCGGAAGTATGTTCTCTTAGAATAATTTTCTGCAATTACGCGGGAGAAGACGCAGGCAGCAGCTAGTTTTAAAAATATTATTATTTGAGATGTACTCGTAAATGATCATTATACTCGTAATTGTATATTTTTGATTATTTGGACGAGTCTCGTGGTATATATTTATACATTATAATGAAGGTAATGGTTTTAAATAACAAATATCCAAACAAAAATAATTGAAGTGTAATTATTAGAACAAAAATAATTAAGATTCAATACTTTATTATTCCGTTCTCAGTTATCTAGCAGAAGCTATTTCTGCAGCAATTAACACAGAAAAACGAGTAATTTGTGTCCTTACTTTATTAGTTTCATTTCTTTCATTAAGGAAAATGGTTTTATGTATTGAAGTTTCCCTCCCATCCATAACTTAATTGGCAATTAAAGGAGTTCTTTTAAAAATTACAGTTATCTTAGAATCTGATCATTTTTCGGTATCGTCTTACGCCCATTTTCAATATCTAACCTACCGCAGTTCAAAGATAGATAGCTATCCCCGATAAACAGTAAGATTCTGTCTATCTGTCCACAACTTTGGTAGGAAATGCTCTTCGTCGGTAGATTATAGGAATGCAAGTAAAAGCAAAAGGATAGATTTGTTTATCTTTAGTAGCTGCAACTGTAGATAGATAGCTTATTGAAAACGGGCGTTATAGAGAGGCTATTACGAATTCAAGTCAAAAGCCAATCCGGTAACAGTCCGCACCAAGCAGGTGCATTTTAGCATCTTCACGTGCCTCAAATAGATGTTAGCAAACCATAGGGGGTCGACAGGGTCGAAGCATACTGGGGCCTGGGTTGACGAAAAAGTACCCCGGGACCCTGATATTAGGGGAAAGAAGAAATCGGTGCATTTTAGTAGGTAGAATTCTGACACACCCTCCCGCTCCGCCCAGAGCGGGAGAAGTCATTTTAATGAACCTTAAAAAAAGTCAAAAGCCAAAATCTTTTTATTTCACATAGGCCTGCATAAACCATCAGAATCTTTCCTATGGAGGAGACCTGGTAAGAAACTCCAGGTTACCCTTTTAAAAAAAATATTGATTTCACAATATCCATGTTACAATATTCGTACTTAGATAGATTTGTGAGGCAGTGTAGATCCGTCAATATTGTACCCAAAATGACAATAAAAATAATCAGAATGAAAAAGTGGGTCGAAATAGAAAGTTCTCACATTCACTTTACAAAAGAGAATCTATATAAAACAAGATAAAATAATAATAATTAAACCTATCAATAAATGAGACGTCAACAAAATTGGCTCCTCTAATCAGCTTATAGGAAAGGACTCTTTCCACTGAGTTGGCTATAAATATAATAATGTCTTTTTTCAACATAAGTAGGTTATAGAGAAAGGAATTTTACATGATTGGTTGCTGCTTGAAAACATAAAGATGAAATTTCTTAAATACAATTTGTTGTCTACGGTACAGGATTTTTTTTTAAACCTGAAATCAAAGATACGATATTTGAAGTTTAAAATAAATGAAAATTTGGTTTTACAAAAATAATATCTATCTTGCCAAATAGCCTTTAGAAATACTAGCTTCTACTAGTGGCTTCGTCTCCGCATAAATAATAATCAAAAGAATGTTGGTTATAAAGTGAATTCGAAGACAGATAAATAGTACTCTATGTCCATTATTGGGTTCCAAGCTAACTTCGTTGCAAATGTCATCAATTTCGGTTGTGTAGTTTAACCGTAAAAGCATAATAGACATACACACAGAGTAACTTTCACATTTATTTATCGTATTAATATGGATTGGCATCTGTCATCACTTGTCTACATAGCTTCTGTTTTTTCGACGGGAAACCTTCAAAAGGCGTCTGGACTTTGGAGATAAGTCTAGGGAGTGTGTGATTTTTACCTCACTGAAACCATCCCGGTGATCACCATCAGCACATAAAAAGGGCACCTTGTCCTCTAAAAGGCTATTTCGAAACCCCCTTTATGCAACGTCTGTTAGAAAACATCAAATTTTCTACAGCGTACAATACAGATTATATCTATCTACGCTAAAGGAACGCGGGTATATCTATTGAAATTGAAATTAATAAACATGATACTACTACTATGTTTATATAAAAAATCTGCCTTCAAAATTCCGTAATAAACTCGAACCTTCATCTAATTACATAATTTCAAGCCCGTAGCTAGTTCAATCTCAGCATGTTTACCCCAAAAAACAAGTCCTGAAAAGTCGTCGTGAAAAAGAATACGAAAGTCAAGTAGCTAAGCTTTCTACTAAGGGTAATAAAATCCGCCTGACCCGAGGAAGGAATGTCTAAAATTAAATTAGGAACTAGTCTTGGATGGGATAAATCCTGGCGGGATTTCAAGCTAGCGTTTAGTGTAAGTAATGGTTGTGTAGTTGTTCTTTTTATGGCTGTTTTATATCTTCTTTCTCTGGTTAAGAAGGGACGGTTTGTAGATGAGGAGATTATATTCTAATGAGTGTGGTTTGGGAGAATTGGTTCAGATTTATTTTTGTGTAAGAGACTGTGATTAGGACTTATCTGCACGTTAAAAAAAATTACGATCATAATATTAGAGCAATGGCAATCACAAATTAATTATTCTTTATTGAATTTTCTATAATTTTCTTATTTTGGAGGTTGACTTACTTGACTTAAGACATATCTCCTAGCAGAGGCAGAGAGGGTCCATAGTAATCATTCATTTAGCAAGGCCGTCACTTCTGCTAGCATAGTGCGTCCTTTTCCTTATGAATTCCAATCCAACGTCTGTTTAAATTTGTGATTAGAATCCCTCCGAAGAGTGTGAATTATTTATCATTTACTTTTGCGACGCTTGATGTGACGATCAACCGGGTTTTTTTCAAATTCAACCACCATCACCTTCTCCGTTCTAGAGCGAGACTGGGTGTCAGACTTTCACTGACTTTAAAAACAGAACCTTGATTCTTCAGTACACCTTTACATTCCAGGCCGACTGTGGTGATTCTTTTGACCAACCAGGCATTGGTCTTAGCAAGCTCCATCAATCTAGCTGACATCTCTATCTATTACTGTGCCCTATATTCACAAGATAGAACAAATTATACTCATTTCTAGAAAGACCTCTGATTTCTTGAGTGTCAAGTATGTAATATCAGGCTCCTGGGAAATACTGAGTGTTGTTGATCCAATATTTGTCTGAAGCCATTAAATTGAAGATCCTTTACTGAATTACAAAATCAATTAGAAATACGATCAGCCTAAGTAGAAATACATAATAGTATACCAATAATGGAGGGCCTAAAGGCCTCCCACAAGGTGGACCGACGACCTGGCGAGGGTCGCGGGAATCCGATGGATGCGAGATGCGCAGGACCGGTCGGTGTGGCGACGCTTGGGGGAGGCCTATGTCCAGCAGTGGACGTCATTCGGCTGAGATGATGATGATGATGATACCAATAATGTAACTGGCCTATTGATCTAGTGGTTTGTGGCCCTGACTGCTATACTGGAAGTCGTGGGTTTGATCCCTACCAAAAACTAAATACTTGTGCGACAAGCACGATCATATTTAAGTATCTATACTATGTATGTCTTTATAAATGTAAGTAAGTTTATCAGTTGTCTAGTACTCATAGTACAAGCTCTGCTTAGTTTGAGACTAATGTAAGTCAGTTTCTTAATCCCTGAGACTAAATTGACAAAGGCAAATGACAAACTTACAATAATAATGATGCCAGTTCTTATGGGTTACGACAAGTGTGACAACCCACGTAATGTCATTTTTGTCTCAGAGATTAAAAAATAGACTATAGATGGTTTTGTGAAATAGATGGTAGTGTGAAAGTGGTGGAATATTATTAATATTAATTTGAAAAAGGAATTTTCCACAGTTATTTTCAATCAATATGTTACCTAAAAACCATTAAATTATAATAATTACCTGTAATAAAATTGAACAAGATGGTAGATATTTAATGGAAATAATATATTGGAAAGAATAATTAATGGCTTTTGAAAGGGCACTTTAAATTAATAAAGAATTTAATGATACGTACATTACATATTAAATATTTATTGGCAGGTAATTCTGTTTAATTTACTTATGTGTAATATTAAGAATTTCCTGATAATGTTTTGCCACATTTTACTTTATATCATCCGTGTCTCTATGGTCTATCGGTTTAGGTGGTTAACTAAAGGTAAACAATCTTGGTATGTCTTTTTTATTAAAGAGGTCTTATATATTATACACAAAGATTATTTAAATTTAGTTTATTAGCTAACATCGATTTAGGTAAATACCTAGTTGCAAAGATTTTTACATACAATGTTTAGACAACTTTTAGATACAAAACCATGCCAAGATTGTTTACTTTTAGTTAATTACCTAAACCGATAGACCATAGTTGCTTTTCAATAAATAACTTCTTCCTAGTATTTGTTTCGTGTTGTTGTTTGTAGTCAACAAACTTAATTAGACCCTAATTAGGTCTAGTTGGAATTTGACAAACAAACTAAATGATTCTAGTTACTGAGGCCGCGTTTCCACTTTGTCGCGACGTCAGATAAAAGTGTAGTTTTTAGTGGCTTATATATTATTTAAATGTGTTTACGTATTGGATGACATGGTTATGTAATTGTCGTCTACGATTTTACACCAAAAAGTCACGTTTTTTTATGAGAACCCCACTTACAAAATATTTTTATTTTGTTTTTAATATTTTTTGTTAAAGCGGCAATAAAAAATTATCATGTGTGAAAATAACAACTGTCTAGCTATCACGATATCAGATGCAATCTGGTGACAGATAGCGAAGCAAATGTTCCTCATACTCAGTAGTTTCGATAGTAACCACACACCCAATAAAGCAGTTAATGATAGAACATCATAAAATTAAATTTTGTTTAAATTAGGGATATGATAAAAAGGTTATTTACAATTCAGAAGGTCAAAGGTAGGCAAACGTAATTGGAGTTTAACCATAATAATTTTAATTTAGAGAGACTTGGTAAGCTACAGTATCCACCTCTTCCCTAAAAAAAAAAAGGCCATATTTCTTCAGCAACATTAAACACAAGACTTAAAGGCCTACCACAGAACCGTAAAACAACTCTTAAAGAAGATAATCAAGTAATTAAAAAGGGTAATTGTAAGATTACCCTTAATGTCCCTGCTAAACGATACTGTCCCCATAATGTTAGAACTAAGTTAATTAAACGAATAACAGACACAAAGGCTTTATCTACACTACAGTTGTTTAGGTTATGCTGCGTTTACACGGGTCGATTTTCACCGTGCGGCTAGTCGCTTCACAAATTGCTTCACCAAGCCACATCGCTAGCCCATTTACACAGGTTACTAAAATCGCATGCGAGAGGAGCTCGTGGCTAGATAATAACAGCCGCACAGGTCGATCTTCAAGGTTAAGTAACGCTTGCTAAGGTTGGTCTGTGGATGGGTGACCATCCTAACATACCGAGTTTCCTCCGTGCCTCGGAAAGCTCGTTAAGCCGTGGGTCCCGGCTGTAATTTGTAGATCTTTGGCAGTCATTACGCGGATAGTAAGAAGGCAGTAAATCCGACGCCAGTCTTGCGATGAAGTACCTACCGTGTCACCCCAGTCAATGGGTTGTGGAGGTCTAGTAGGCAGCCGTTTCTCGTAAAATACTGGTATTCAGCTAAAGTCGGCTTGACTAGAAGCCGACCCCAATATAGTTGGGAATAGGCTAGGTAGATGATGGATGACTAAAATCACATGCACCTCGGTCCTTCATGCGGCGGGATACCCAACTTTGGGGCTTGCGGCATTAGTCACTTGCAAACTAGTCGAATTGCCATTTAGACGGTCGATTTACGCCACGCGGCTAAAATCGTGCGACTTTAGTCACCAGTGTAAACCCCACATTAGAAAGGTTGTGTTCCAACTAATTCGTGTCAATTTGTGTGTCTTTGAAGTTGGATTACGACCTAGTTTTAGTTTTCCGAAGGTCAGACGATAGGATAGGTAGCATTAAGTGTAGTTTAGCAAGAACTTTAAATATAGTCAAGAGTACTGAAGATATTTCTACCGAAATGAAAATGACAAAGCAATTGTATGGAGAGAAAAACAAAAGTTATAGATTTCATTTACACAGTGTATGTACACACAGAATATAAAAAAAGAAGAGACAGAAAAATAGGTACAAAGGTAAGGTTGTAATTATAAAGAAATCTCTTCCAACCTGCGATAGGAGATTTGGAAAAAAAGAGATCTAGACATTGTGTGTAGCAAGTCATCATCATCATCAATTCAAACAAAAGAAGTCCACTGCTGAACATAGGCCTCCCCCAAGCGTCGCCACATCGACCGGTCCTGTGCGTCTCTCATCCATCGGATTCTCGCGACCCTTGCCAGGTCGTCGGTCCACCTTGTGGGAGGCCTTCCAACGCTGCGTCAATACTAAGGCACTAAGGCCGCCTTTGTACGTTTAGTAGTGCATAAAGTTTTTAAAATACTATGACGGGTCTCCCTTGTTTTACCAAAAAGAAATTGCCAAATTATCACTTCCCAAACAATTTTTCGCATAATTTCATTTGCCAAATTATTACTTAGCAAATAAAGTCTTCACAAATAAATGTTACGCAAACCTAATGTTTGGCAAGTTAACGTTTCAGCAATAATTTGCTTACCAACTAGTTCTTTTACCAATTTTTATGTAGTCCAACATTTCAGTTGGTATAACATATTTTACCCAAAATAAAATTAGCCAAATTTTAGTATCTTCAGTTTACTGTTTCTGGTTTTACATATGAAAATATGCTTTTGGTTGGTGTTGGCGTGTTGGCGTGGTTTGGTCACTACTCTAACCTAACCTATAGTTCTGGTAGCAGTTCGTTTTTCATTCGTGGTTTGTAACTGTCTTTTTTTTTAATAGCAATTAATTTGATAAACTGTTCAATGTCTAAAGATTTTTTGCCGTAATAAATCATTTGATTTAAGACCAAATGCCTTAATGAAATTATTCTAGGTTATATTCTGCCGAAGTAAAAATTTGACCAAATGCAAATTTTCAAAATAAAGTTTTTCCAAATATTGCATTGGTAAAATAAAAAGTTTCGAAAATTGCTTTGGGTAATGAAAATTTGGCAAATTCTTTTCGGCAAAACGGCAGACTCCCCACTATGACGAAATAGAAAGATAGTGTTCTTTCACTCTACTTTCTTTCAGTATGGTAAACCAAACTGACTAGGGCACATATGTGTCTCAGTGGGCCACGTGTCTAATTTGCAAAACTAAGGCACGTGTTAAGGTGCTCATTTGAGCAGATCTGGTTAGAATTATAAGTATGACGGTTATGTAACTATTATACTACAAAAGTATTCTCGCTTTGTATAGTTTATGTAATTATAAATGCGTGTCTTAGTTTTGTAAGTGGTACACGTTACCGTATAGGCATACGTGCCCCAGTGGCACGTATGCCTGGTTTATCTTATTAATATATTAAATCTTTAACTATATAGTTATCGTTTTATAAATCAAGTCACTTTTAGCTGTGGTAAATTTAAATTGACTTCGATATAATTTGAAGTCAATTTAAATTTACACACTCGAATCTTTACTGACATAATATATATTTTGTATTTTTTCATGTGATAAAATTTTTGTTATTGGACAAGCCTGCATTCGTCACGATGTTTTTAATCGTTTTGAGAATTTCAGCAATCATTCACATAAAGTAAGGCACCTGACAATGGTCGAATTTTTGGACATTACTTGTACGGCCATTACCACTAGGCCTCTACTGGTCGGTGGTAAGCCAAAACTTTACAACTTTGACTTCCAAGCTTCTAGACCCTATCTATATATAAAAATATATTCAATAGTATACGCATATGAATTCGTATACTATTGAACATATTTTTTGATGAAGACGATACCTGTAATGCAGATCTCAAAGAACAAATAAATCACCAACCATAAATCAATTCCTTTCAGAAAATTAAATCAACAATAAAATATTGACATCTCAAAGAAATATTAATCACACTGAAACATTAATTCATATAAAAGTAATTCAATTCATCTAATACACTCAATAATCTAAAGAAACATAAATAGACCAGAATTGAATGAGAAATATAAGTAACGCTATTTATAATAACTTCGTCTTATATTTCGGGAGAGGTCTTAAGACATTAATACTTCGGCTAAGCTCCTTAATGTTATAGAATTTGAGTAACCAATAGCGATTATGTCGACTTGTGTTAAGTACTTATCAGATTTCTCCTCGTCTTTTCGGGTGTTTATTAATTCTCCTTCTTCCCACGTGAAGTTGGTGAAGCGATAAGAACGTGCTTAAACCAAATTGATTCATTCATATTTAATGGTTTAGAAATGATGGGATTTTTTTTTGAAGGTAGGAAATCATCTAATGACATCTCACGGTCTTGGGCGGAGTAGAAGGGTGTGAAAGATTTTACTGACTAAAAACTACACTGTTTTTGGGTAGGAAATCATCCAATGACTTCCTGCCTAAAATTAAGTGTGGTTTGATGTTCGTGGCAGTCGTTACGGATGGTCAGAAGCCAGTAAATCTGACTCCAGTCTTGCCATGAAGTACCATGTTACCCCAGTTAATGAGTTGTGGAGGTCTGGTAGGCAGCCGCTCCTCGAAACTGGTATTCAGCTAAATCCGGCTCGACTGGAAGCCGACCCTAATATAGTTGGGAAAAGGCTAGCAGATGATGATGACTTCTCCTGCTCTATGGCAGAGTTAAAGCTTGTACCAACTAAAACCTCACCTATGTTCCTTCGATGTCTTGCGTTCCAGGTCTCCGAGTTTCCCTTTCGGAAGACAACTCATGGCCCCAGTAGGCTTCTGCCTTGTTGAACCCCAACGCTTTGCTGACATCTCTTTAAGGCGCGCGTGGAATACTACGCACCGCCGACTTGGACTCGGTCCGTATGACTACCGGACGGTCAGAGAGTGAGCTACCTAATTCTCGTCGTCCGCAAGCCAACTGCAGAAATTATAGGATGCTACGCTAAGTCATCTACCTAGCCTTTTGCCAACTGTATTGGGGTCGGCTTCCGGTCAAGCCAGATTTAGCTGAATACCAGTATTTTACGAGGAGACTACCAGACCTCTACAACCCATTAACTGGGGTAACACGGTACTTCATGGCAAGACTGGAGTCAGATTTACTGGCTTCTGACTATCCGTAAAGACTGTCAAAGATCTACAAACGACAGCCGGGATCTACGGCTTTCCAAGGCATGGAGGAAACTCGGTATGTTAAGATGGTCACCCATCCACAGACCAACCTTGACATGCGCTGTTTCTAATCTCTCTGGTGTTATCTCTAATTCTTACACTGGCACCGTCTCTATCATAAAACTCTGGAAAATGCTTCCTCTAATCCCCTTGACATCGAAACACTTGGGAGTCAAGTTTTCCTCCAACCGTGAAACTCAGAATTGCTACTTAGTCCTCAATTATGTGTATTATCAATTAGTCTTCGTCTGTAATTATTGTTTGTTACATTTTGAGTTCGTTTGATTATATTATAATGTTGATCATTGTATTTGGTTTATTTAGGCTTCTGTACTGATATTGATTAAAATATATACAGAATTATGAATATTTCTGAATAAGATAAAGTTTAGTAGTAGTCCACAGGTGTCGGGAGCAGAGTCCAAGCTATCGGTAGTTTTTTAGTTAGTAAAACTCTAATACAACCTCCCGCTCCGCCCAAGAATGAAAGAAGTCATTCTGATGATTCCTGATTGGATCGATAGTTTGAGCTCCAGATACAGTTACGTCCTCACAATGCGAGCCGTACTGAGTAGCCTTCAGTTACAGGCTCTTAATCAACCGCGCAACGACAGCTTCGACAGGTGATCGTCGAGGTATTTAGCCATCAGGCCGTTGGCGGTCACGACAATCGTCACAGTGACAGCCGAGACCACACTTCACATGTCGACAACCTCGTGTGCTAAATCGAGATATAGATAGAAATGGATATGTTTAATTGTTGGCGTTGTTGGTTTTTGGTGGGGTGGTTTCAAGTGGAATTCAGTAACTGTTTTAGTTAGATATTTGTAAATTAATTTCCAGTGGATATTGTGATGTAAAGTTGGTGTAGTTTTAACTAGACTGTATATGGAATTATTAAAACAGACGCTGTATTGGTAAAATGAATCTGAGAATTTTAGTGTAGTGTCGACCACCTCAGCAAAGCTTGCCGCGGAGGCTGACTTGATACATTTGCTGAAAAACCTGCAAAAACAAAATGTGTTACATCAGTCAATTGTAATGGAAAACACTTTTTCATATGTTTTATAATTTTCTCTGGTTATCACTGACTAATTGTACAAACAATGCGAAGCCAAAGGGAATAAAAAATATTCTACTTTTTTATTTTCTACCATCATGGTATAACAGTTACCAAGTTCATACAGGGTGTTTGGCGCAACAACTGACACAATTTTTTCAGGGGTTTCGGAGGTCATTACCTAGGTTCCACCCATACACCCTTTGTCCCAAATGTCACTGTTGGTTAAATATGTTTTTTTTTTATTAAAAAAATACCCAAAATATTTCCATTAATTCGAAATAACTTTTGGTTTGTGGGTGTAGTGGCACGAAATAAATTTTGTTGTATTCTCCAAAGTCTTTTAAATCCAAATACATCTTTATATGATGGTTTCAAGAAAATTCCTTACAAGCTTCAAAAGTTTAATTTTTATTGAATGTATGAAAGCAATAAACTCACAGAACGACAAAAGTACTTCTAAATTGTTATAACTAACTCCTCAAGGCCAGAAAACAACCAAAACTGCCCCTTAGACTCATTAACACCACTATGTTGCGACAGTACACCCGATCCAGATAACCAACCGAGAGATACCTCCCTAATTGATCATCAGACAGACTAAATTACCAGTCGATTATTCTACCAATTGCATTGAACCATTCTGTCCATAAGTCACTGCTGTACTAAACTATAGTATGTATAAGTTACTACTATACAGTATGTTATTAAACGAGGAACTTATTGAGGGAGGGTATTCAGTATTCGATTCTCGTCCCGAATATGTATCAAACTTTTAACCTTAATATGTGACGTAATTTAAAAAATATGTAAATTAATATTGTAAGAACCTGACAAGTTTAAAGTATGTAAGGAAAATGGATTCAAACTAAAGGTCATTGACCTGCGCATATTTTCTCTCGCAAGGGTGTATATGTCGCAGGTTTTTGATAAAATTAGGTTTTTGATGAAAAACCGGAAGATGACACATATTAAACTCAATTTCATCATAAACCTGTATCAATCCAGATTTTTGATCAAAAACCTGAACTAGTTTGGGTTTATGATAAACTTGTTGTCAAAACCACGGTTTAGCTTTGTTTTATGACAAATAAATCAATTTAAATGAAATAAATAAAACAATCCATCATCATTTGCTACTTTGTAGAAAGAAAACAATAATTTATTTATCAAAAATGGTCCATGGGATGTTACTTTGTCCAATTTAAAAAAAATCTTCCTTTCATAGGACCATTCAAAGAACACAATATAAGGATTTGTTTGGCACAGAGTCTAAAATAGGACTGAAAACACACATTCCAACAGACTTATTAGAGAAACTTATTACGGAAGAGGAACTTTATCATAAACCCAAACTAGTTCAGGTTTTTGATCAAAAATCTGGATTGATACAGGTTTATGATGAAATTGAGTTTAAAATGTGTCATCTTCCGGCTTTTCATGAAAAACCTAGGTTTTTGATCAAAAACCTAATTTTATGAAAAACCTGCGACATATACACGTTGTGGGACTTTTGCGAAACTTTTGGTATCATTCTGTCTGTTATTTATAAGTGTTTTTTGTTCCTATTTTTATTAGTATCATGTAAGCATACACTATTGTGGGTTTGAATATGTCCCTCGTTTAACCTAACATACTGTATACGTGTATATGTGTAGTCCGGTCAGCAGCCATTGCAATATGTGGTTTTGTTCGACGCCAAAGCATTTAATTGAAGCATTCTCGAAGCTTTCAATCGAACTATTTTGTGTTTTAAGTGCACACCAACGTGCTAAATACATTCTGTGCATAGATTCTATCTCTATAGTGTTTTATTGATTCTCTCCGATGTATGCGACGAATACTCACACCTACGTATTCGGCCCACACATATGTTTTAGGGGGATTTGTAATTCATTAGCAAAATTTTTAGGGGTGAAACTAGATAGTGATAGTTAAATAAAAATAAATAAATTTATTTGTCAGAATATTGTTTTTACAAGGTGTTACAATACATATAAGCTAAAAGTAAACTTGTGTTATGGACGCCAGATTTAAGGAAAAAATGTGTTGCACTGAAGCCGAGTAACATGGGAAAAGCCAAGAAATATGATGAGGGAATAAATTACAAAAAAAAATATAAATCTTGAAGTAAGGAATGAAAAATGTATCAGTAGAAACTGTAATTATTTGTTAAAACTAGTTAAGATTATAACAGGCTTTTTTTCCGGTAGGGAAATCATCAGAATGACTTCTCCCACTCTTGGGCGGAGTCGGAGGGCGTGTCAGACTCTTACTGACTAAAGTTCCTTCGTTGCCTTTGATCTGGGGGACACGGTGACAACCTTTCGGATTCCGTGTTCCCCAGAGGCTTCGGCCCTACCGGGCCCCTACAGTTTGCTGACAACTCCTTGAGGCGCGCGTGGAACATAACGCGCCGTTGACGACTGGGCTCGGTCCAGATTATTTCCAGACTGCCGGACGGCGAGCTACCCAGTGCTCGCCGTCCGCAAACCCGCGCCTACGGTGGTCGGAAATCGGGATCGGAATCTCGGCGGCGGCGCGCGTCGTGAGGGCCGTTCCCTTACGCTCTCGCGGTCGGCAACCTCCTTCGCTAGCATTACTGCTTCGCAGAAAGAGGCGACCGCATGCCACCCCTCCTTACTCTGGACCATGGCCTGTACCAGGGCCCGGCGCGAGAGGTCGCCGCCGCCGATAGCCTCCACAAAGACACGGTGCTCCGCCCAAGCGGGGCACACCTCTACCGTATGCTCCACCGTGTCCTCCGGGCGGTCCACACAGTGGCGACACCCGGGCAAGATTATAACAGGCTGATCTCATACGTCCGAAATAGGTCTCTGGATTCAAAATCTGAATTCATATTATTAATTCAGAAAGATCGGAATACCTACCATACATTTTAATAGAGCGGCACACACATAGTGGAATCAGATTATGAATCTTTCGAATTTAATTCTCCAGCAAACGATGAATCAAATAATGCTACTGACATTCTGTAATAATTGAAGATAGTCTTCAATTCAAATTCAGTTCAGGATACTGTCGCAATTTTCTCGCCAAAAAGTGATCTGACTCTTTTTCACTCCATCCACATTTAAAGGATGAATCCAGAGTTTGCGTTTGCATTTTTTTTCATTATGTGAAGCTTAAAGGAGCTCGTGGCTAGATAATAACAGCCGCACAGGTCGATCTACAAGGTCAAGCAACGCTTGCCAAGGTTGGTCTGTGGATGGGTGACCAATGACCATCTTAACATACCGAGTTTCCTCCGTGCCTCGGAAAACACGATAACCTGTAGGTCCCGGCTGTCATTCAACTCATTCATAGATCTTTAGCAGTCGTTACGGATAGTCAGAAGCCAGTAATTCTGACTCCAGTCTTGCCATGAAGTACCGTGTTACCCCCAATGGGTTATGGAGGTCTGGTAGGCAGCCGCTCCTCGTAAAATACTGGTATTCAGCTAAAGCAATGTGATTAGTACTAATTTCTCTTCCATAATATAGCCAGGATTGGTTTTTGATTTATCCATGATACAATTTTTCTAGGAAATTACAAATAGCTACGTCAATTTGTATAGAAATATTCGCTTGGGCAATGCAAAACATGTCCGTGACCTTATTCGAAATTAATTTTATGAAGGCAAAATTATATTAGCGTACAATAATATGGTTACGGAAGGTTGAAGTTATATTTTTAATTGTATTTGACCCTTTGTTCCTTAATTCAGCGATGTTTCTGGTATCTTCATTTGATTTTAAAGGTTTTATTTTTATTTTTTAGCAATATTTTTGTACTCCAGTCTTGCCATGTAGTACCGTTCGTGATATCCCAGTTAATGGGTTGTGTAGGTCTGGTAGGCAGCCGCTCCTCGTAAAATACTGGTATTCAGCTAAATCCAGCTTATTTGGAAGCCGACCCCAATATAGTTGGGAAAAGACTAAGCAGATAATGATAGCAATATTTTTCCAAGGCGATCTCGTTCAGCTATGTTTTTTTCTTACCTTTTCACCTCCAACTAACGCCACCTTACCATCTATTCCAGATAATCCTGCTGGTGAAGGCGCTGGACGCGTACAACATCACTTACTTCACGGTGACGGCGCAGATCGTCTCCCACGTACTGGCCTACATGAACAGCTGCGTCAACCCTGTGCTGTACGCCTTCCTGTCTGAGAACTTCAGGGTGGCGTTTAGAAAGGTAACTTGACTTTTTGTTTTTGGTATAGAAAATTTTGAACAGCGTGTTCACATTAAACTAGTGCGCCTCACCATCAACGATTGCATCACTGCTTACCATCAGGTAGGATTGCAGTCAAGCACTAGTTTATGGTACTTACAAAAAAAATCATCATTATCATCTTCTGAGGCCAATTCTACAAATTTCACACAACGCCATCTAGCCCCAAGCCAAGCAGAGCTTGTATTATGGGTACAGACAACTACAATGACGCCCACTACTGGTCATAGGCCTCCCCCAAGCATCGACACAACGACTAGTCCTGTGCGTCGCGCATCCATCGGATTCTCGTGACTTTCGCTAGGCAACAGCATGTACTACATACTATGTATAATTTTGAGGAACTGGGCGTCAAAATCGCTTTCGTCGATCGAATCGAATTTATAATATTATGGCCATATTTGTTGACGAGAAAGTGACTCCATCGAACGACTTGTTATACAAGAAAAGGTGGACGGCGACATATCAAGGCTTCGCGGTAGATCACCGATGCGATGAACAGACGTACGGCGTAGCTTCCGGAGAGCTACCTCCGTGATAACCTTAGCCATTCTGATAAGAGTGAATCGACCATTTTAGTTAGTAAAACGCGCCCTCTAACTCTACTCTTGAGTGTAAGACGCACAGGACCGGTTGTTATGGCTATATTTGAGGGAGGAATATGTCCAACAAAAGGATGTCTTTCGGCAAAAACGATGATAATTCACGGCGTTCTACTTTTGATACCTACGTTTCACTGTGTAACAGATTATTGAACTATTGGTGGAAAACAGGAAAAGGCCTCCAATGAATATTATCACTATAATAATCTATCTACAACCATTACTACGCTCTGTTCCGATCGCGCGATCAACTTCGCGAACCATTAAACACAATCACTTTCTGAATATTAATGCTGTACGTGGACTGAATACAGGGAGTTATTAAATTAAAATATTTTAATAATATGTCGCTTAATCTCCATATTCATTAGTAGGTGGAATGGGTTTACTGTGTACCTATTAAAACGAAAGGATTATCAATGAAGACAAATAATTGCGTCATAAAATATTACAGCATCAACTTGCTTAATTTTTTTGATAAATTACCAACTTATGGGTTTCCATATCTTCATTTTGTATGTAAGGCGATTTTGTTCATCAGTTTTTAGACCCCTTTTGACAAATACGTACAAACCCTGTACTTATACCTGAATCATTTGAAATAATTAGCTTTAAGTTAGTCACTCCCACTAAACTTCCTGAGAGGTAGGGGTTGGATACTCCTTCTCACTCTACCCAGAGTGGGATAAATTTCTATTTGATGATTTACCTTCTCATAAAATGGCTAACTACCTTAATTTAAATGGAAGATATAGATAGATAAAGAGTCATTCATATTTAGGTATACTTGTACTCAAGATTGGGATGATCTATTCCGGCTTTCCTTTTTTAGGGTTCCGTAGCCAAAATGGCAAAAACGGAACCCTTATAGTTTCGTCATGTCCGTCTGTCCGTCTGTCCGTCTGTCACAGCCGATTTACTCGGAAACTATAAGTACTACAGTGATGAAATTTGATGGGAATATGTGTTGTATGAACCGCTACAAAATTATGACACTAAATAGTAAAAAAAAGAATTGGGGGTGGGGCCCCCCATACATGTAACTGAGGGATGAAAATTTTTTTTTCGATGTACATACCCGTGTGGGGTATCAATGGAAAGGTCTTTTAAAATGATATAAAGTTTTCTAAAAAACATTTTTCTTAAAGTGAACGGTTTTTGAGATATCAGCTCTCAAAGTCGTAAAAAGTATGTCCCCCCCCCTCTATTTTTATAACTACGGGGTATAAAATTCTAAAAAAAATAGAGGTGATGCATGCTAATTAACTCTTTCAACGATTTTTGGTTTGATCAAAGTATCTCTTATAGTTTTTGAGATAGGTTGATTTAACTGTATTATATTTGCTGCTACGGAACCCTTTGTGCGCGAGCCCGACTCGCACTTGGCCGGTTTCTTTTTCTTCTTCTCGCGTCAACTTAATTTAGATTTTGCCCGGCTGGAGGCCGGAGGATTTCCATCTGAAAAGTAGTGAAAGAGGTGGCTACGCGAGTCAGCTTCCCGATCTCGAATTTAACTTCTAGCCACCGTAGGTGTGAGCCTGCAGACAACGATTAACGGGTAGCTCGTCGTCAGGCCGTCCTTAGTGTTCCACACGCGCTTCAAAGAGATATCAGGAAAACTGGACTAATGCTGTGCTGTGTACACACACGTACCCATCGCAGCCGAAGCCTACTGGGGTCATGGGTTGACTTCTGAAAGGAAAACTCGGAGTCCTGGATCACAAGAAAAAGAACATAGGTGTGGTTTTTGTCAATAGAAGTCTGTCAGACCCTCTTGTTCCGCTCTAGAACAGAAGAACTCATAAGATACTCATAATTTCCCATTCTAGCTTGATCCTGTAACACTAACAAATTCAATTTAAATTACCTACGACTCTCCAGATATTCATGCCACGTTTACCATATTGTACTTTTCCTACACAAACGGTAGATATCCACAAACACTTTCAGCCAAAAAAATGGTGATACGTAGCAACATAAATAATGTAACACGAGCAGAGTTCAGTGTAGAGGTCAGACAAGGTCAACAGCTGACGCGTGTTATCTGGAGTATAAATATTGGTGGCTGGAAAACAAGCTGTTTTTCATGAAATGTTATGATTGTGTGTGGAGACAGGGTCTGGGATCAGGTTTAGAGAAAATTTTGCGAAAGTTTTGATTTGATAGTCTCGCTAGACTAAAAAGTTGATAATAGTTGATTGATAGATCTATAACAGGAGATATTTAAAGTCTCGAATGGTCGATCTATGGGTTCGGTAAGCGGCCGGACCAAGCCGGAAAAGATGTCAGCAAAATCGTACGGGATCAGAAGGATCGAAGGCTACTGGGGCCATGAGTTGACTTCCGCAAAGGGAATTCACGGTCCTGGTCCGGTCTGGTGGTGGTCTGGTGGTCCGGTGGTGGTAGTCAGTACAAGTCTGACTCGCCCAACCGCTCTACCTTAGAGCGTGACTTCTCCTTGCGCTTGACTGGTGCCTTGTTTAATTTAATGTACAAGGCACCAGATAAGCTTGGAATAAAGTATATTGAACTTTTCCTAATATCTTTGCGAAAGTAGAAACGAACAATAAACTGTTTTTCATTTCTACAAAATTTAAAGGATCACGATAGATGTCAATTCAAGACGGTTTTATGTCTTTATTACCTCTCTATCTCTCTATTTTTTAAAATAAAGAATGTTATTAAAAATAAGAGGGTCAATGACCGTTATTCCATGTTTATCTGGCGCCTACCTTAGAAGGTTACCCACTAAAAAAATAAAAAGTTTATTTTGTCACTAACATTTTCTTCGTTTTAAAATTAAGCACTTAAACTACCCTCTAACTCCCATATAAGCCAGAAAAATCTAAAACATTAATATAAGTCTCATTAATAACAGCCTACTAATCTAAGCTTTAAGGTCCCCCAGGTCTTATACAGCAAAAAAAATCCGTAAAACCTGGAATGAATTAATTTCTCAATTTAATTAAAAAATCTTCTCCACTGAAGTTTTATCTTCAGGCGCCAGGATTATTACCAAACGTCTAGGTGAGATAAAATTTTACTATGTTCTTACATTTTTGCGTGGAAAGAATTTTATATTTTATTATAAAGCCGGAATGACGAACAGCTGACGCTAAAATGGATATTGGTACCACAAAAACGTATTTTCTTTTATACAATCTGATATTGATAAAGTTTTGGGAATGGAATCATAATTATTTTTGGATTAGAAAACGTTGGCTTGTAGATAGAATACGCAAAATAGTTTTAAATTAAAATAGACTAATATATAGATAACAATTCATATCAAAAACCTAACTAAATTATTTATATTAATTGTACATTTATTGTGTCACACCAGAGAATGGGCAGCAGCATTCTCTGTGCATTTCACCAACCACACTGCGATCGCCAACCCGCATGCCAAGCGTGGCAGTTATGGCAAAACCACCCAAATGACAAGCACACAGGGGAAGGCATGTGTCCAGCAGTGAACTTCTTTTGGCTGAGATGATGATAACGTTACAGGCGCATTTGTACTCTCTGTAATTTATTTCAACACCACTGCTCTCAGAACGGTGAAGAAAAACATTATGAGAAAACCAGCATGGCTTAAAACCAAAAATTCGAACGCATATGACATCCACCGATTCGGGATTAGGCCCACATGTTGGATTACGGCCCCTTCCTTCTCAAAGAGAGAAGGCCTGAGTACCAGCAATGGGAACATTAAGGTGAGTATACACTACAACATTTTGTGGAGCATTTCTCTGTAATGTAACATTCTTACGAATGGTACAATACAGGCAAAAGCTCAGTCTCCAAAGCATTTTCATGTAATGTAACGTTCCTGCGAATGCTCGGCGTTATGTTACAGGTAAATGCTCACAATGCACAATGCTCGTTTACCAACATTTCGTGGTACCTTGCGTTCATTCTTTTTATAATTCCTTCGACGAAATGTTACACCAATACGCTCGACGAAATGTTACACCAATACGCTCGACGAAATGTTACACCAATATGCTCGTTGGTTAGTAACAAAGAGGCGAGCGTGCTCGATGTGTAGTTCGTAAAAGGATGATACACTTGAACATATCATAGAGCGGCTCGTTGTTCTGTTACAAGTAAATGTTGTAGTTTATACTCACCTTTACATGGCTGATCATAAGCATTATGAGCCTTTTGCTCTATACACACGGACCACAATGACACCACAACGCAGCAACAAAAAGTGGATGTTACGTATCAACAGTGTCACTGCAGCTTCTTGTAGTTGTGTTGTAGTAATTACAAGTGGCGTTGTTGTGATTACTTTGTAATCAGTGTTTGCAGACCGACTAATTCACATTGGTTGCATTGTAGTTGCGATGTGGCAGCGGTGTAGCCTACACGGTTAGGTTTGACAAAACTACTCCTTGCTTTGTATTCCTCAATGCTAAGGGTCGTGACCACCCCGCTTCATCACTTTAACTTGTATAATATTGCTCAATCTGTTTCTGTCTCTCGTGGTATGAAGGGCATAAAACCAGAAAAATCTAAAACATGAATTTTATTAGCATTGGCAGCATAGTAATGTTCCCACTGTTGGGAGTCAAGCCTCCTCTCTAGGAAAGGGAATGGGCTGTAATCCACCACGCGGGCCCAGTGCGGATTGGTTGTCACATGTCTTCGAATTTTTGGTTCTAAGACGTGCCGGTTTCCTCCCGATGTTTTCTTTCACCGTTTTGAGAGCAGTGGTGATGAAATAAATTACACAAAGTAATGCGCCTGACTGGGTTTGAACCCGCGACCTACAACTCGTAAGTCGGGGCCGTAATCACTGGGCACACAGCTCCCAAAAACATGAATAAAACAAACTAAAAAGGCCATGAAACTCTTTATTTTTATAAAAAATATGATCAACTACGTGTTTTTGTTAAGGTTGTGGTACGTCTAAATAAACCCTTGTAACGTTTATTATGCCAATACTTCAAATATCCTGCTCCAATTCCCCCACAACAAAAACACGCGACCCCTCCAGTACCGTGGCTCCATTAGGGACCCCTAGCTTGTATTGCTTCATTTTCAGATCATTTCCTCACTGCATAAGAAATATCCGATGACATAAATAGCCCTTTCATCATTTATCCGATACAAACGTGAAAGAAAATAAGGCAGAAGTTCCATTTCAATATAAAAATAACTATATTAGTTTTTAGTTGGTTAGCATTTTGTTGTATATTGTGTGACACACCAGTATTAGGGTAGAATTACATTGCGTACACGTGGGCCACGTACGCCGATCTGGGCGCGTCGGTCTCCATAATTTTTTTATGGCAACTAGATTTGAACATGTACACCTATTACACCCACACACCCAAAAAAGTTTTCCCGCTTTAGGGTTCTTTTTTAAGGGGAATGTTTAAAAGTAGCCCAATTTCTCTTAAGTTTATTGTGTTTTGTAGGTCAGTAATTCTTTAAGCTGCTAGGCAAGCGTGATCAACCACATCATTTTTACCATCAGATGAAATAGCGGTCAAAAAACATTAAGTTAACCTGCTGGACAGATCTGGCTGGTTGCCCTTAAAGGTTTGTTCAAAGAGGATTTATTAAGGGTCAAATCCTTTTCATTTTTAGGTTAAAGTGGTCCTTCTTTCATTCTTCTTCAAACCCTAACCTTAATTTGATTGGTCGTTAGCCATTAAGCCCTCTGGGTATCGTAATATTCCCCCCACGTCTTCTATTGCACCGGCTTTAAGCCGCAGTTTGAAAATGTCCTTATTTCCTTGTTATTATATCAGAGGGACATTCAAGGAAATTATGGCTTTTTCGGCCTGAATGTTATGGGTATTAGATTTGTGTTTATGTCTTCGTGGCTTTATGTTGGCTTCTTGAAGCTTTTTTAAGCTTTTTCATGTTCGTTTTCGTTCGTTTTGTACCTAATGGGATTAAGGGAATTATTTGTTGAAGTCAGATTTCGTTAAACGACTATAATTAGGTAGATATAGTTGCGTTTTACAAGTTGTAGCAAAACTAATACCTACTTAGGTCTTTTATCGGCGGCGGCAACCTCTCGCGCCGGGCCTTGGTTCAGGCCATGGTCCGGAGCGAGGAGGGGTGGCATGCGGTCGCCTCCTTCTGCGAAGCAGTAATGCTATTGAAGGAGGCTGCTGACCGCGAGCGCGTAAGGGTACGGTCCTCACGCCCCCGCCGCCGAGATCCCGATCCCGATTTCCGACCACCGTAGGCGCGGGTTCGCGGACGGCGAGCACTGAGTAGCTCGCTGTCCGGCAGTCTGGTAATAATCTGGACCGACCCCAGTCGTCAACGGCGCGTTCTGTTCCACGCGCGCCTCAAGGAGATGTCAGCAAATTGTAGGGGCCCGGCAGGGTCGAACCCTCTGGGGAAGGGAACATGGGAAATCCAAAAGGAGTCCACTGTGTTCCCCAGATCGAAGGCAACGAAGAAACGGGATAGGGGTTTAGTCAGTAAAAGTCTGACAAGTCAAGTCAAGTCGCTACGCCGCGGAAAAAGTCATTCTGATGATTACCCATCTAAAAAAGGTCTGTTGGATTAGGTATTTTTAAAATTGCCAAGGATTGTTCAAAGAAAAATCGGTCAAGTGTGAGTCGAACTCCCACAGAAAGTTTCGTGCAAACATACTTATTAAGTTTATGACACACACGTCACATCGACACATCAATCGTCACATCGATTCGCGGACATCGAAGGACTGGAACAATCTGCCTGCTGCGATTTTCCCGTCCGATTATAATTTTGGTGTCTTCAAGGCTAGAGTGAATAGGCTCTTAATAAGCTAGTGCGCCTCTCCATCAACGATTGCATCACTGCTTACCATCAGGTGGGATCGCAGTCAAGCACTAGTTTAATAACAATTTAAAAAAAATGTAAAATACCTATAGACCAATGCCTGAATCTCGATGATGCACTTTATAGTTTTAAGACTTTTTCTTTACTTTTGTTATGAGACCTACTTGCCAAATTTCAAAATTAGGTCAAAGAGAAATACCCTATAGGCTTTGATTTCCTGGCGAGTGTACACCTAAATGGAGCATAAATGGCCCTTTCTTTAGATTGTGTTGAGCTCCAACTCAACGCAATCGTTTGATTTTTTCACAGCTCCAAGGGGTCATTTCAGCTTAATACCTCCACGCGTTCCCAAGAAAATGGTTATTGATTGACGGATAGACAGGCAACAAAGTAATCCAATAAGGGTTCCGTTCCGGCCGACTGAGATACGGAACTATTACCATACGAATCGAAGTTCCCAGGAAATTAATGGCTGGAGTATTTGTATTTTTTTGCACTAGCTTTTATGCTCGAGCAGAACTATTGTCTCACCTGATGGTAAGCTATGATGTAGCCTAGAAAAATAACCTATTCACTCTTGATTTAATGACATTAGGTTATAGCTATTGAGAAACATGGATAGTTCAGAAATTTTGAGATTACAATTCGGTCAAGTGCAAATCGGACTACCCTCCGTAGCAAAAAAAGCAATAAATAAATTTAAAAAAATTAAAACACGACTGCCGTGTCAAAAAAAGGAACTAATAATCAAAAAACAAGCATAACTTAAATATTTATTTTATTGTATTTTTATTTTTTGTACTCTGTAGATATTTGTTGTAAAAACAATATAAATACATCTTCTGTGAAAATTTCAACTGTCTAGCTATCGCCGGTTGGTGACATACAAACGGACAGTAAAGTCTTAGTAATAGGAGCTCGTGGCTAGATAATAACAGCCGCACATGTCGATCTTCAAGGTTAAGCAACGCATGCCAAGGTTGGCCTGTAGATGGGTGACCATCTTAACATACCTAGTTTTCTCAGTGCCTTGGAAAGCACGTTAAGCTAGTCCCGGCTGTCATATGTAGATCTTTGGCAGTCGTTACGGATAGTTATACCCCAGTTAATGGGTTGTGGAGGTCTGGTAGGCAGCTGGTCCTCGCAAAATACTGGTATATTCAACTAAATCTCGCTTGACTGGAAGCCGACCCCTATATAGTTAGGAAAAGGCTTCGGTAGAATATGATGATGAGTCTTAGTAATAGGGTCCTATTTCACGCTTTGGATACGGAACCCTAACAAACTAATACAGCTTCTGCTATTATTTTCAAAAAGTAACTTTAACATAACTCCCTTTTCTCTCCCACTTTAATTCCCAAAACATGTTCTTATAACTCCCAACTGCTTAACAGACTTTATTCCCTTAAACACAGTTTCATAAATAACAAATAATATTATTTCCAGAAAATAAAGCCGATTACAAAACAACAAAATAAATGTTTATTTAGAATTCTTAAGTAGCCCACAGTATTAGCAAAATGTGTCTCTTTGTAATTCTTAGACTGGAGAGAAAGACGTTTATTATTGCTCAGTGAGCATTGAAGATCTTTAAGTAGATATAAGTAAATATTGTACTTAGTTTATTTTGTGTTTTTGTACGTAATGGGCATTGACAATACCCAAGTTTTTCATTGATAGATCAATAATTGCGTCTGGCGTTTTCTCAATGATTCTAGTTATAACTGCACTACCACTAGCGGCTTTTCATGTTCTCACTGCTGGGACTCGGGTCTCCTCTCTAAGAGCGGGAATGTTATAACTGAGTAACAGTAATCACACGGACCCTTTGGCTAGACTGATATCTGAATTTCCGGAATCTGAATTATTACCAAGGCTTTAGGTTGGGGATAATTTAATTCAGTTCACCTATCTAGGTCAGAACTGAAGTGAGTTCAACAATTTTTTTTTAGAGTTGTTTATTTCCTTGACTTCTTTTTTGGGGTCTTGGATGGTACGAGAGAGAACTCCGGCACGCAATGCAAACAAGAAACATAGTTGTAGATTTTAGTCCGTAAAAGTCCGACATGACCTCCCACTCCGCCCTAACGCGGGAAGAAAAGCCTTTCGTTAATTTCCCACCTAAAAAAATCAGTATTTTTCATAGTTTAACTAAACCAAAAAAAATCTTCAAACGCGTATGTGTTCCTAAATATCCCTGAACTAAGATAAAAGCGTGAATATGAGCATGAATTAATTTAGCAGCTCGGCGTCAGAACTTGTTTCAACACTTGGCGAATTAAGCTTGCTTGCATACTGTGTGCGACCCAATTCATCTCGCATGTGTGTCCTGACGCAAGAACAGCTTAAAGCGACGCGCGACGTTATAAAAGTGTTATGACGTCGCGACGTGAACACACTGAACTTTCCTTTAAGGGTTTAGTTGAGTAATGGCGTCGGGGTTCTATGATGTGTGTTGTATTCCATCTCCTGGAGTAAAAAATAGGTCACTCTATTGAGCCTGCATGGTGCAGGATGAGACAGTAGGTCATCTGGTTCTCAGCTATCCAGGGGTTGCTATATATACCTATAGAGCAAAATACTTTGAGAACCCAGGATATAGCACATGGATTGTGGACGAAGAGCAAAGGGCAGTTTACCGTCTGGTCATCCCATAAAAACCGAGCCCGAGTCATCGACGATCCGTAGTGTTCCACGCGCACCAAAAAGAGCATGACGTCGCGACGTGAAAACATTGAACTTTCCTTTAGGACTTGGTTGAGTAATTGAAAGGGTTTTGTGATGTAAGGCAGCCACTTTGTAAAGAATGCATAAAAGAGATTGAAACAAGAACTCATCTGCTTCTAAATTGATACGGAGCAAAATACTTCGAAAACTCGGAGGACAAACAAAGTGTATCTTGCCGTCCGCTCGTCCTATAAGGACTGAGCCCAAGTCGTAAGCGATGCGTAGTGTTTCTCGCGCGCCTGAAATAGGGACCCAGTAAGGCCGAAAACTGCTAGAGCCGTTATGGAATCGGTTCTCAAAATATACTCCTATGAGTATACCAAGGGTCTTTCTTCGCGTTTTGCAATCCAGAACTATTCCTGGATTGCAAAAAGCGAAGAAGGAACCTAAGTATGGTTTTAGTCAGTAAAAGTCTACTACGCCCTTCCGGTCTAGATAAGAGATATAGCATAAAACGATTCCCAACCCAAAAACTAGATATCCTCTGCGAAATGGTCAATCAAAACCAAGGTGCAGTGAACTGAAATGGATCGAATGACAAATTATTCCAGCCATCCGCAAAATACGCTTTTGCCTAAATTGCGTAGGTATTTTGCGCATCCGAAGTGTGTAAGTGGTCAACTCTATTCCACTCCTGGAGTTATGGACTCCACATCGACATTAGTCAAACTGGGTGCAGATTTTCTGGCTTCTAACTATCTTTAACGACTGTCAAAGATCTACAAATGACAGGAATTTAGGCTGACATAAGCATTGCCTTAGTTTGGACACTGATTCCTTTAGCTATTATTACTTAGCCTCGAGATCTTCTAGTTTTGTTTGTAGTTTTTCCTTCCTTCCTTTTTATTTTCTGTTCTTAATCTACTGATCTGATGTCGCAGGTTTCATGTCGACTCTCAATATCGATGTTTATTGTTTTTGTTCTTCTAACTTTTGTTTTACGACATGATGAGTAGGGTCGCTCGTTTATAACTTTTTTAGTACCTCGAACCTTTTTTAGTAATTCGAAAGTCAGGCTACCAGTTCTATTTTTTTTTGAGGATATCGTGAAAAAACTTCTTTTTTTTTAATTTGTTATAAACTAGTGCTTGACTGCGATCCACCTGATGGTAAGCAGCGATGCAATCGTTGATGGTAAGGCGCACTAGCTTATTAAGAGCCTATTCACTCTAGCCTTGAAGACACCTCAATTGTAGTCGGCCGGAAAAACCGCAGCAGGCTAATTGTTCCAGTCCCTCGATGTACGCGGTATAAACAACTAAAGAAGTCGTTTCATAATATTCTGGGTCAAGAGGGAGAGAAGAGTGTCAGATACTTACTGACAACAGAAAGAGTACAGGTAGGTTTTATCAACCTGTGCTCTTTCTGTTATGCTATGCGTTCCAGGGTCACACTTTAAAGGTCTAATAAGATAAACCAGATATAGTATTAGGCGTCTAGTGGCGTGTGTATAGTATGTGGCATAAGTATCAGAAGACAGAGTCTAGAATCTACATACAGACTGCTCAACGTAATGTAAAAATATTGGTATAGTCCGTCTAATGAAAGCGCGACCTGAGAAAAAGAGGTTAGATCCAAAAATTTTATATGTGGTATTACTAACTAGTAGGAGAATCATAAGTTGACAGTTCACAATTTTTTTTATTTCCTACAATTGCGGCTGAATAATGTTGCCAATTACATTTAAAAAAAAACTCCTGGTCGCGCTTTCATTAGATGCACATTAATAGCGCTCTATGTTAAAAACCAGTTTTTATTTAGAAACGATAATTATACTCATTGGTAAGTAGTACGTACTGATTATTATCGTTGGTTCTATAGATTTTCATAATTATGTTAAAGTACTGTGGTTGAAAAATGGATTTTTATGATCTGATAGGGGAAATAAAATCCATATTATTATAATTACGTTTTATTGAAGCAGATTTTCATTGCAGATAACAATTTCCAAAAAATTCATTAACTAAACTAAATCAATAATAGTATTGCCAATTTGTTTCCAGATAAATCAAGAAATATATGGAAGAAAATAAGAGCAGTCAAATTATTTTGACGTTAAATAAAATTTCCTAACACCTTGAAAATGCTACTTACCTCTGAATTTTTGAAGATGGTTCTTCTTTTAAATTTGATAAAAATTGATGTGATTGGTTTACCAAAATCCAACGACCGAATTGTAACCAATCAGAAATCAACATTAGATTTGAATTTGAATTCGCATTCTAAAATCAAGGGTTCATAACATGCTAACGTTTTTGATTAACGTCTATTTGTTTTTATTTCCCATCTCTCTCTTTTTTTGCCCATTAGAAAAAGATAGATATATTTTCTCCGTAATTTAGTTGGTCCGCAGCAAAAAGAATGTTAATGTACTAGAACGTGTTACTAAGAAACTAATCACGGTTTTTCTTGTGCTTCCGTTTTCCTTATTAGGCGCAATTACATGTGTTTATTGCGCCCGAATGGCGTAAGGAAGTATAGTGAGAAAACTCCCGATCCTGCCCTTAATCAACTTTTACCGTCTAATGTTTTTTTTAGGTATTGATTAGCTGTTAGGTTAACAAAAAATAAGGTCATTCTTTTTACTTTACGAGTACTTTGTTTAGTTATAGGTTTTTAAAGGTTTGAAATCATCAGTATGGCTTCTTCCTCTCTCTTCGTTTCAGACTATAACTGACTAAAATCTACTCCTATTCCTTCTTGCTTTCTATTCTTGCTTGCCTAAATCTAGACGTAGGTAATCTTTTCGTGCCTATTTGACCTTCACAAAGTTATTTTATATATTTGTTTGGTAGCAGATATACTTGTTAATTATTTATTTAAGAAGACTCGTTTTATATTTTACATATTATATATTTGGAAAAACAGTGACAGACAGTTAACAGCTGAAAAAGTTAACATAATGGCCAGGGTGTACTTATTAGAATAAGAAGGTTTTAACACCTCCCCGTAATATGGACACCCTGTATCTGCCTAGCCTTTTTCCCAACTACATTGGGGTCGGCTTCCAGTCAAGCCGGATTTAGCTGAATACCAGTATTTTACGAGGAGCGGCTGCCTACCAGGCCTCCACAACCCATATGGACACCCTGTATATGGAATAAAATTTACAGGGAATTTACAAAAATAAACATCATATCAAAGTTTACTGTACACATGACACTAACACACAGCAAAAATTCTATTTAAATATACAAGAAAAAAAAGAACATCCTGTACACACCTACCTATCACTCACTATATGAAACACAACTAATATACATACCAACAAATTATAAACACTGTACAAAACCTACTCTAAAGTAAACCTAAGAGATTTGCACATCTAGCATGCTTAATTCTTGGTAAAGGTTTTGTGAGAATATCGGCAATGTTATCATTACTTGGTACATATTTCAGGGTTAGGTTGTGATGTGCTAGTGAGTCTCGAATGAAATGGTGTTTGATGTCTATGTGTTTAGTGCGTGCGTGATATGTGTTATGTTGGGCCAGTTTAATTGAACTTTGATTGTCTGAATGAATGACGATAGGATGAATGATGGCGAATATTTCTGAAATGAGCGATTTTAGGTATATTGCCTCCTTGCAAGCTTCCCCGAGAGCCATATACTCAGCTTCTGTCGAGGAAAGAGCGACTGTGCGTTGCTTGCGCGCTTCCCATGAGATGGGAGCTCCACTCATTAAGAATATGAATCCTGTGAAGGATCGCCTATCTATTATATTATTCCCATAGTCCGCATCGGCATATCCTGTTGGATAGGATTGACCTGGTTTGTATAACAATTTGAGGTGTATAGTCTCCTTTAGGTATCGAAGAACTCTCTTAGCGGCTCTCCAGTGCACCTCCCCGTAATGTACGTTGAATTGAGACAAGTACGAGACAGTATGTGCAATGTCTGGTCGTGTACATATGGAAACGTACATTAATGAGCCGATAAGCTCTTGATAGGGGACTTTAATATTTTCCTCTTCTTTGTCAGGTAACGAAAGTTTAAGGCCAGGTTCCATTGGTGTAGTCACAGGAATAGCGTCATTCATGCCAAACTTGTTTAATAGTTTTTGTATATACTCGGTCTGATCTAGAGTTATGAGACCTTCCTTTTGGATAACTCTCATTCCGAGACAATCCTTAAGAAGACCTAGATCCTTGACAGAGAATTTTTTCTTGAGGTTATTTTTGAAATTTTCTTTCAACTTCGCATTATTGCTAATCAAAAAAAAGTCATCAACAAAAACTGCGACAACGAGGAAGTCATTGCCTTCTCTTTTATAATAGAGGCAGTGTTCTGTAGTGGCTTGTGTTAGGGATAATGTTTTCATAGCTTCACACACCTTTTTGTTCCATTGGCGTGGAGCTTGTTTAAGGCCATAAATGGACTTCTTGAGAAGACACACTTTTCCCTTTGGATCTGTTGAGAAACCCTCAGGTTGTTCCGTATAAATCTCCTCTTCTAAGTCTCCATTTAAAAAGGCAGTCTCCACATCAAGGTGTTCTACTTGCAAGTTGTTTTGGACAGCAACTGCTATTAATAGCCGTACTGAAGACAGTCTAGCGACAGGAGAAAAAGTTTCGCCGTAGTCCACACCTGCTACTTGGGTGAATCCTTTTGCTACTAGCCTGGCTTTGTATTTAGTTATCTGTCCACTAGTATCCTTTTTAATTTTAAATACCCATTTACTCTTTGTAGTTTTCCTATCGGAGGGACGGTCAACTAGGATCCATGTTCCATGCTTCATTAAACAATCATATTCAGCCTTCATTGCTTCGAGCCATTTTTCTTTTTGGGGGTGATCTGTAATTTCTTTATAGGTCTCCGGTTCGAGGTCTGAAGTCATGAAGAGACCACACTGACTATATCGTGTAGGAGGATGTCGTTCCCGAATAGGATATCTTCTTTCGATGGTTGGTTCTTCACTGGGTTCAGCTTCGGGAGCACCTGGTAATACTTCAGGCGTTACAGGATCATGTAGAGCTTTCGGCTGATCAGAAGATGACATTTCAGGTAGTGTCTCTTGCTGTGAATGATGCTGCGCTTGTGGAACTAGTTGCTCCTCATCTTGAATGGGTACAAGGATTTCTTGCGACTGTGGCGAGGGTAGCGTTTCGCTGGAAGAAGAATTTTGTAAATCTACCGATGTCTTGTCCTCTATAAAGACAACATCTCTAGCGACTATTATCACTCGAGGATTTACGGGATTTATAAGACGGTACCCTTTGCTTTCTGTAGCATAGCCAACGAAAATACACTTTTGTGTCTTAGAATCCAGTTTGGTACGTTTTTCTTTAGGTACAAGAATGTGAGCTTCGCAACCAAAAACTCTTAAATGAGATAGGTTGATTTTGTTGCCACTCCACAGTTCTTCTGGAATTTTGTTGTTCAAAGCTTGCGTTGGTATACGGTTTTTGAGATAGATGGCCGTATTTACCGCTTCTCCCCAATACGCCATAGGTAGTTTTGAGTCTTGGAGCATTGATCGAGGTTTTTCAATTATTGTCCGGTTTACTCGTTCGGAAACTCCATTCTGTTCAGGTGTGTACGGTATCGTAGTTTGATGCACGATGCCATTTTCCTTAAGAAAGGTACACATATTGTTATTAACATATTCGGAACCATTGTCCGAACTGACTTACTTGACTTAATGTCCTATGTCCCCTAGATGGGGCAGAGGGCGTCCACAATAATCCTCCATCGCGAACGGTCTTGAGCTTCCCGCTTCACCTCGCTCCACGTCATTCCGTTGTTCGCCGCTTCTGCCAGCACGGTGCGACGCCAAGTTTGACGGGGACGGCCACGCTTTCTTTTTCCTTGGGGATTCCAGTCCAATGCTTGTTTGGGTATGTGGTCGGGATCCCTTCGGAGAGTGTGTCCAATCCATCTCCACTTGCGACGCTTGATCTGGCGGTCGATCGGGCTCTCGTGGCATTGTTCCAACAGTTCTGCGTTAGATATTGTCTCGGGCCAGTAAATACCGAGGATGCGGCGAAGACAGCGGTTGACAAAAACTTGGATTTGGCGTGAGATGTCCTTTGTGACCTTCCATGTTTCGCACCCGTATAGCAGTACGGGTTTGACATTGGACCCGAAGATTTTAAGTTTTAACCTTCGAGTCAGTTTCCGCGACTGCCAAACAGGTCTCAGCTGTGCGAAGGTTGCTCGGGCTTTGGCAATCCGTGAAGCGATGTCCCCTTCACTACCTCCGGTTTCAGTCACGACGCTTCCCAGGTAAGTAAACTTGTGCACGCGTTCCACTACTTCCGAGTTTAAAACCAACGGGGAGGGATTCCTCGCACCAGTTCTCATCTCTTGTGTCTTGCGAATGTTAATTTTAAGGCTAGATCTTGCCGCCTCCCGACTTAAGTCGTCCAACTTAGCTTGCATGTCGGCGTGAGTGTGGCTCAAGAGACAAAGGTCATCGGCGTAATCCAGGTCCTCCAAGACGTTGGACAATCCCCACTCTATTCCGCGGCGCCTGTTGTCGGAGATACGAAGCATTATTCCGTCAAGAACCACAAGAAAAAGGAGCGGCGAAAGTAGGCAGCCCTGGCGGACACCAGCGTGCACCGTGATGTCATCAGAGATGAGGCCGTCGTGCGTTACTTTACACGAATACTTCCTGTAGATAGCCTCCAGAAGACGGACAATTTTCGGTGGTACTCCAATGCTTAGCAGGCGAGACCAGATGCTGGACCACTTCAACGTATCAAAGGCTTTTTCGAAATCCACAAAAGTCAGATATATCTCCCTCTGCCATTCTGATGCCTGCTCGAGTATGATACGAAGGGTGTTGATCTGGTCGGTGCATGAGCGGTCGGAACGGAAACCAGCCTGCTCCTTGCGCAGAAGAGGATCCACGGCCTTAGACAGCCTATCCAGGATGATCTTACAGAACACCTTTGAGGGAATTGAGAGCAACGTAATACCTCTCCAGTTATTGCACTGACTGAGATCACCTTTTTTCGGTACCGTTATTAAGAGGCCTTTGTTCCATTCGTCCGGGAGTTCTTCGGCGGTCCAGATCCTTTCAATAAGGGGCGTCAGAACATCGACGGCAGAGGATAAGTCAGCTTGTAGCATTTCCGCCGTAATCAGGTCGAGTCCTGGCGCCTTACCTGTCTTCAAAGAACGGACCGCTTTAGCAACTTCAGAGGCTGACGGTGGTTCCGTATCGATGTCATTGTCCGAACGTAGGACTTTTATTCTCTCACCGGTTTGATTCTCTACTAAGTGTTTAAACTCTAAAAACTTAGCAAAAACTTGGGCTTTTGTTTTCAAAAGATATCCAAAAGTTTTGCGACTAAAATCATCAGTAAAAGTTAATAAATACAAAGCTCCGCCCCATGAGTGCGTACTCATAGGTCCACATAAATCCGAATGGATTAACTGTAGGACTTTGCTTGATTTTGTTTTAGAGTTTTTAAACGGCTTTTTAGCTAATTTACCTTGTAGGCAGGGAACACACTTTTCAGTGTAGCTACCGTTGTAATCTAAACCGATTGATTTATTTCTAAGTACATTCATACTTTTTGCATTTAGATGGCCAAGGCGCCTATGCCACAGCATTGCAGACTCTTTGGTCGAAGAACACAACACTTGGGAACTACTCAGATCCAACCTGTATATTCCGTTATGGTTTGATCCAGTAGCAATGACAGATCCTGTCACTTGACATCCGCCGTTTTGGATGATGCTTGCGCCTTTCGATGTAAACAAAACATCGAAGCCTTTTTTTACTAAATTACTTACAGACAAAAGATTTGTAGCGAGGCCAGGAATATACAGAACATCACTAATTTTATTTACACTATCGGAAATATGAATATTTACAGTACCTTTACCATGGCTTAGTAATTGCTCCTTGTTAGCAACTGTAATAGGGGTGACATGGGAAGACATGGTTGCATACCAATCTTTCCTGTTGCTCATATGGGAAGTTGCGCCAGAGTCAATATACCAGTCTTGAGAACCTGAGGGAGGAATGTTAGAAAAACAGGATGAAAGAGTGAATTCGGATGTGTGATTTGTAGAAGTGTTAGCCGAAACATTTTTGCCTTTCTTCTGTTTAAGCTTTCTACATTGCGACACTACGTGACCTAGCTTTGCCCATAACCAGTTATTTTATATATTTGTTTGGTAGCAGATATACTTGTTAATTATTTATTTAAGAAGACTCGTTTTATATTTTACATATTATATATTTGGAAAAACAGTGACAGACAGTTAACAGCTGAAAAAGTTAACATAATGGCCAGGGTGTACTTATTAGAATAAGAAGGTTTTAACACACAACACAGTAACTGGTTGACACGATATCTTTTAGTAAAAACCGATGACAGATTTCCTGGACTCTGAGTATCCGTAATTTAAAAAGTGACTAATTCATAGTTTTCGCTGAAAACGTGTACTAGATTTATATTATTCCTTTGTACATGGATATCTGACACATGGTGTAGGTAAATCCGTGTGTTATGATATGACTACCATTACACACCACCAAACCGCCTTACTTTACAAATTGAAAACAAAACATTCATTTTTATAAAACCCAATTGCTACAAGCAATACGTTCCAAATCGTTCAATCAATAGAGGTTAAGTAAAGGTTACCGCGGCCAGAGGACAGATGGGTGACCGATCGCGTTGGATATATACTTAGCACTTTGATTGAGTGGTGTTTGACTTGACAAGCAGGAGGGGTGTTTATAGAAACTGTTTGTGAGTGCGAAGGGTATTGACCGCTTGAACTCTTATGACCGTTTGGTCAACTGAGGGCAAGTTTTTTAATCCGTGATTAGCTCAACCAGTAACTAAAGTTAAAAATATTGCGTTTCTAGGTCTGAACTAAATTTTACCAATTCCTAAGGAAAATATCTAAGTCGTACCGCCATGTAGTTTTTGAGTTAAATCGACATAAAATAAATAAATCTATCTTTTTTATGAAATCAGTATCATCATCAACATCTCAGCTGAAAGATGTCTATTGCTGGACATAGGCCTCCCCACAGCGTCGCCACAAAGACCAATCCTGTGCGTCTTGCGTCCATCGTATTTCCGAAATTAGTATAGACAAAATTAAATACAAACAATTCTATTCTCTTTATAATATTAGTATAGAAGAACGTCCTATTTATACCAACCACGAAATAAACCATCACACTACTCATATTACAAACCCCACATCAAATTCTAAACAAACGGTTTATTTAACATAACACAAACAATCATAGGAAAATCTATCGGACGCTAATCACTCATATCGCAAAAGATTAAAGGGAAATAACTCGGTTTAATTCGATCTGGCATTCTGGCAGACTGCCAGTTGCCAGTGTTACTTCATACCGCGAGTTGCTGAATGCCAGTTAAATTGGCACCGGTTACACTAAGTGGCAGTGGTAGGTGTTTCGAAGTTTATTGCGAAGTCTCGTTGAAGTTTTGTTTGATTTAGTAGTTAATAAATGGAAGTGAATGTTGCGGTAGTCGATAGGTTAAGGCACTCGTCTTTCATGCATGAGGTTGCGGGCTCGAAACCGGGCAGCTGTACGAATGTGTTTTTATCAATTCATATGTACTTTTCTAAGTTTACCTGTAATACCCGTGCCTCGAAAAATATGTAAAGCTTTAAAATATGTAAAAATATATAGATCTTTGACAGTCGTTGCAGACAGTCCGATTCCAGTAAATTGGAGTTGTAGGGGTCTGATAGTATAGTGTAACTGACGAAATAAAAGGTAATCGTTTCATTTAAAATACGGATATTCAGCTACATGCTGTTACAGTACCTATAATGTGCCCCAAGCTAGTTGGGAAATGGCTAGAGAGTGATCATTTGACTACCTCGCGGTGTAATACGGCCTATTCCCTCTCTTAGAGTAGAGGCCTGAGTCCCAGCAGTGCGTAGGTGGTGGTATAACAGTAAATAAATAGTTATACATAATATCTATTATGTATACTGCTTACAAAATGTCTATCTCACCACTTTCATAACTTCATTTGATTGAGCGAGTAAATATTTCTTTTGAGTAGAATTTCTCCAAATTTTCTTACTCTGTTATAATATTTGGAGGATTAATCAAACAACCCCTTTTAATACACTCAGAGTACAGAACATTTCTTTGTTAAGAAAGGCTATGTACTTTACATAGTCAACAGAAGAACTTGATGAATATTTCGCAATTTTGAAATATTTGGCAGAGCTAATTATTTTTCTCAATACTCTAAATTTATAATAATTATTTTTTCTATTGCTCAGTATAATTATAATCCTTACATTACGGACGACGAGCAATGGGTATCTTGCCGTAACCGTCTGCACCGAGCTCGAGTCTTTGATGGCGCGTATTATTCCATGCGTGCCTCAAAGAGATGCTAGCGAAGCTTAGGGTCCAGCTACGTGGCGCCTACTGGGGCCATGGTTTGATTCCCGAAAACGTAACACGTTATCCTGGAATGTTTACGTTACATAAACCATCACTATAATTCTGGTAGTTTATGTAACCAACTGAGGTGGTTTCGATGCGGTAATGAGCAAAGGCTTGGATTTTCTTGGTGTGATCGTATTAGGAATGAAAATATGCGCAGGAGAATCATCATCACTGACATAACCCGAAGAATCGCTATACTTAAAAGGCAGTTGCAAAGCATATTGCTCATAGAACTGATAATCGATGTGTCGCGGGAATGCGATGGATGTGAGATTCATAGAACCGTTTATTGTGATGACACTGGGTGGAGGCCTACAGTGGACGTCTGAAATTATGATAATAAACAAGCAAAAAAAAGCGGATGCGATTAGTTGGTTGGTTGGTGGTTGGTTGGTTGGATTTTTGCGCAAAGTCTTGCTTAGTTATGGATTATTATTTACCCTTGTATTTATTTAAACCCAAAGGTTGACTGGTAGAGAATGCCTTGTTGCATTAAGTCCGCCTATGTACTACTACTGTACATGAAGCTTAAATAAATAAATAAATTACACGCAGGACAGAGCGACCACATAGGCTCGCTTCGAAATCGCACCTACGTCGTATCTCCCACATAAGAGTCACTATCGACCAAAAATTATAAGTATTTTAAAATAGCATCGATGAACCAAAACTCCCAAAGCTGAAATATTGCTCAACTCTACAAATACCTATACTAACACACTGTTCGATGAGTTCCTTTACTAAGAGCTCCACTACTTACTGCTAAAGGTCCCGGCGTAATGCAATAACGTGTACCACACGATTTTAGTGGAAATGGCCGACGAGGGGTTCGGGAGGTTACTATCTAATATGAAGTACAGTCACACGGGGTGAATAGGAACGCGGGGTGAATAGAGACAAAAAAATTGAAGGGGATTTTTACGTTTTGTAACAGTTTTTTCGAGAATTTAACTACTCCAATTTATTCATTAAAAGGAATAAAAGTTAATGCTTTGACTATTATATCAATATTTGGAGGTACGAGAAACAAAGAGTAAAGTCCCAGATACCTCCATTGAAAAGGGAGGATCCTACTACCTGACGGTTGTTATATCTGGTGGACAACTGCCCGATAGATAATTTCGGTCTGTTGTACGAGTGTCTAATAAAATCGCGCGAGGAACTTTGATTGCTCGGTGCAGAATTCATAGTTCTTATGTACGTCAAAGATTAATCAATAATAATCAAAGTTTTGTTTCTGTTGTCAATAGGAACGCAGGGGGTTCCTATTGACCCCGTTTGACGAGTAGTCTATCATACTTTTCCTGCACTGTGTTTATAGAGTATCAAACATTTACTGACTGAAACCCAGAGCGTTTTTTCAGTTGCCTTTTTTGCAAAGCTGCGGTAACTCCTGCGAACAATTCAGAACCGTGACAGGCGTCGTCAACCCTAACTGGCTCCATCAATTTTACTGACTTCTGTTTAAGGCGCGTGGAATACAACGCGCCGTCGCGTCGACGCAACCGACCGAATTTATTTTCAGTTAACAGTTTCATAGGATTATTTGAGTTAAACCATATTAAAATAAATAAAAAAAAATATGATTTTTTGTGTAAGATAACTCAATTACAAAGCTTTTCTTTTTTATGCTCTGTCACATAAAACATATCTTAAGTTTTTCCATCCTAAGGTTTTTTTGGTAGGAAATCATCCAATGATTTCTCCCGTCCTAGGGCGAAGCGGGATGGCATGAAGAAGTCTGTTGCTTTGGGATTCCGACGGCTAAAATGAGAGGAAGTTGGTTTCCTCACGCGTGTGATCGCCTCTTTTAACTAGTGCTTGATTGCGACCCCACCTGATGGTAACCAGTGATGCAATCGTCGTGTTGAGGCGCATTAGTTTATTAAGAGTCTATTCACTCTAGCCTAGAAGACACCCAAATTATAATCGGACGGCAAGCCCGCAGTAGGCAAATTCGTAGAAGGAGGCGACCACCTGCCATTCCTCCTCGTAACGTCCACCTAGGGTGAGGGTACCCAACATTTTCTGTCACTTAGTGATGTTAATGTCTCTATAAATATTAATAAAGGCAGTAGGTAGGCATTAACATCAGTAAAACTATATCATTAAGGTAGATACTCATTAATAACGAAATATTTGATAAACTAAACTACGAGTAAAGTGGGTTTTTGCGTGTGAGATTTATCATATCTTGATAAATACTTGAACTCATAAATTATTGTACTCAGCTATTTTATATTTCATCGCTCATTTATGACAGTATTTGAATACATAATTACATAAATTACACCTACTTTAGTTCTTTGATTTGTATAAATAAAAAGGTCACAAAAGTTTTAGGGAAAATGTGTGTCAAAGGATTTTGAGCTTTATTATTAGTAAGCATAACATTGAGTTAATACTGTGCCAAAACTTTTTGACTATCTCGGAACTAAATAAAACTCACATTATCCATCACAAACAAGCACGTAAAATAACAAATCTCTTACTAATATAATAAATGAAAAAGTTGGTATGTATGGATGTTTATTCGTATTACTCCTTCACGCTATAACTACTCGATCGATTTCGATGAAATTTATTACACAAGTAGACCATGTCTTGAAATAGTATGTAACGACATCTATGGCTTCACATGAGAACTACAAAATCCTGAAAGGTGCAATTAGTAGTAAATCCTTCGCGCGATTCACACAACCTTATAGTTACCCATAACAGACATAACATTTTCAACACACATTCGTTTGGTCGGACGATCTTCCCTTTTGAGAGAAAGAAAGAAAGAAAAGAAAGAAAATTGCACTTATTAGCATTACAACTACAGAAAACACTTGAACCGAGGTCTGTAGAACTTTAATCTTAATTCCACATACCTCCAAAGGCACCTAAAATACTTTTTATCCCGGGAGTATCATCATCATCTTCTTACGCATTTATATCCCATTTCATTTGGGGTCGATGCAACACGTTTTTTTTCTTCTTTTCTGTTCTGTTACTCGTCACGTTATTAGTATCCCGGGAGTATATTTCCGTGGTATAATTTTCTACATACACGTCGACGAAGCCGCTGGAAGAGCTTCGCAGAACATCATCATCTACATCCACCTAGCAGCTTCTCCCAACTATATTGGGGTATTTTACGAGGAGCGACTGACTACCAGACCTCCACAACCTATTAACTGGGATAACACGGTACTTCATGGCAAGACTGAAGTCAGATTTACTGGCTTCTGACTATCCGTAACGACTGCCAAAGATCTACAAATGACAGCTGGGACCAATGGCTTAACGTGCTGGAAGCAGCTAATAATCTCATAAATAATCTGTAGTTCAAAAAAAGTTTAACGACCTTTCATCATTGGATCTTTTTTCAGTAAAACTCCGATTTGTCTCGTGTCGAGAATATTTATTATTTCAATCAACTAACGCACTGATCAGAGCGTGTTTATGTACTTTACACCTGATTCATACAGTTCACTGACCTGTAAAAAAAAACTAATGAACTGTTTTATTAACTGAAATAGAAACGTATTTTTAAATTCTAACTTTTTTAAGAAAAAACTGGGCAAGTGCGAGTTGGAATCGCGCACTGAGGGTTCCGCAACTTAATTGCGGTTTACGATTTATGACGTATTAAAAAAAAACTGCTTACTGAATCTCGTTCAAACTAATTTTCGGTGAAAGTTTGCATCGTAATGTACATTATATGTTTTTTTTAGTTTTATCATTCGCTTATTTTAGAAGTTACAGGGACACACACACATTTTACCACTTTGGAATTGTCTTTCGCGCTAACTATTCAGTTTAGAAAAAAATGATATCAGTAACCTCAATATAATTTTTGAAGACCTATCCATAAATACGAATGGATTTCATGAAAAAAAAATAGTTTTAGTCCCAAGTATGAAAAATGGAATCCTTATCCAAGTATGGGTAAGGGTTCAATTTTTCTGCCATTTTGCTACGGAACCCTAAAAAAGAAAATAGAGAAGAGATAAAATTAAATTGAGACACACAACTTTTTATGTATGTTTTTGTTAGTTTTTTATGTATTCTAAAAAGCCTACACAATTTGTGTAACGATTTGTTGCCTTGAAAATCGTTTTGAATAGAATAGAATAAACTTTATTGTACAACAAAACAGTAAAAAACTTTCTTTTTATTTTATTTCTTTCACTTTTTTTTCTCTTTTTGTTTAGGTGGGAAATCGTCGATCAAGTTCTGCAAAAAAGAAGGTCAGATTTTTACTGATTAAAGATCCACATGTGGTCCGACAGTTGCCCTTTGAATCGGTAAATTATTTAAAAAATCCCGTAACCCTGGCAGATATGGGAACTCAGTCAATTATGCTGACATTTGATATATTTTCTTTGACAAGGTGACGACACGAACACAACGCGTTGCCGACCCGACGGTGAGCTTCTAATTGCTCAGCATCTCCAAGCCTAAGCATATAATGGCGACGCCTAGGGCGTCTCTATTGTGCAAACTTATATCAAGATTTTTATATCAGTCTTTTACGTAACCTATACTTATTGTTTTTTTTTAATGAAGGAAATCATACAACGAATTCTTTCGCTCTAAGGAGGAGCGGGTGTCAGACTTTTTTAACTAAAACCTACTCCAACGTTCCTTCTTTGCCTTGCGTTCCAGGGCCCCGGGTTTTCCTTTCAGAAGAGAAACCATGGCCCCAGTTGGCATGGGCCCTGCTGGGCCCCTATGGTTTTGCTGACATGTAACCTACTCATATATAGAGTATACTAGCAGCCCGTCCCGGCTTCGCACGGGGTAGACAATTATTTATTTTTGGAATTTTTCCCGTCAAATGACTACCCTACATATCCTACACTACCCTACACTACCCTACACTACCCTACACTACCCTACACTACCCTACACTACCCTACACTACCCTACACTACCCTACACTACCCTACTTTGCCCAACTTTTTTTTTTTTTTTAGATTTAAACTATCCTATCTCTCAAGTTGGATCGAACTGCACATGGTGTGCGAATTTTATTATAATCGGTTAAGTGGTTTAGGAGTCCATTGAGGACAAACATTGGGACACGAGATTTATATATATTAAGATTATAATAAGGAATATCCTATTCAATTCTAAGCGATAGCATCGCCACTAACGCGCGGTAGTCGCATATGTAACGCGCTACAGAAGCGATGTTAATGCGCTACTATTGCCCTACAGCATCGCGGCTGTGGCGCTGTAAACGACCGACTGTGTCAGACGACGTCGGGGAGAGGGCGGAGGGACGGAGGTACATGAATGAAAAACAAAAACATTCTACATACAAAATCTTAATTTTTGTGCTACTGTATCGCGTTGGCGTCGCAAAAGAAGCGCAACAGAATCGCGTTTGCAGCGCGACTGAGAATCGTGGCGTGGGCGGGGGCAAGCAGCTAGCGACTGCATCACGACTGTATCGATGCGAACACACTACAACATCGCTACAAAAAGTCGCCGTGGACGAAGCCCCTAAGAAATAAACCGCAAAAAAACTCGGCAAACATCAATATTTTTTAAGAATCCAAGAACTTTACAAGCAGTAAATAAAAACAAACCATTTTCAGATAAACCGCTGCGCCTTAACCGATACGAATCTTCTTCAATGGACATAGTTCGATTGAATTCCAACCATTTAAAAGGTTTTCCTAATAAAAGTGTGGGAGTAAATTGTAACTTCGGAATCACTTTAAATTAAAATTCCGTCTGAATATATAATGATTGTATTACACGTGTTTATCCCCAGTATTTTGCGTGGGCCCAGACTACAATAATGTGTGGGTTGTCGCAATTTAAAGGGAATTTGGATATTTTATAAATAAATAATTATACAAAACTTTATTGGAAGTTTTTTATCGAACCGATTGGGGCTGAAACTCTCATTCGTCAATTGTTGTATCTCACACAATCGTACACAATATACATATTTATACAGATAGGTGGGAAAAAATAACATTAAAATCTGTGTGATGCTTCTAACTCAACATAGCTGCAATATTTAAAACTTGTAGTTCACAAATTGTGTAAATATCTGTTGAAACGTCTTATTGACACTTCGCGTGACTCATGGCCATTTACTTTGTTGTTTAAGGTAGTGAATCATCAGAATAACAACTTCTCCCGCTCTTGAATGGAGCGAGAGAGCATGTCAACTTTTACTGATTAAAACCCCACCTCTTTCCTTCTTTGCATTTGGCCTAGGGTCCCGGGTTTTCATTTCAGAAGCTAACCTATAACTCCAGAGGCTTCGACCCTGCTGGACCCCTACTGGCTTTTAACTTGAACAGAGGATAAGCATTGTCATAATTTGGGCATGTTACTAGACGACAGCGATGTGGAGGAGTTTGTGACACGATGTTTTAGTTTGGTATTAGTTAGTTACTACCATTATAGTTCGTTAAGTATTTTTTTAATATAAAATATCCATGTCAATCAAAAAGTCAAAATATTAAAAATAAAAATAAATAAACAAAAAAAATCGAAACAAAGGCTTTACTGGCTGCAAGAAAGTTGGAATTCCTACCAAAGAATAGACAGTACTTCACTCTGGAACAGCTGCTCAAACTTTATCAAGTGCAAGTTCGATCGTGTATGCAGTACTGATCTGCCAGATACCAGCTTGAAGCACTTGAGTCAATTGAGAAGCGAGCCAAGAGGATTATTCAAAGACATAGTAGGATAAGTCGATGGTTCAAAGCTTTGAGTATCGATACAGAATTGCTAGCTTGACAGTTTTCTATCAGTTGCATTTTGGAGAGTATGTGTCGACCACATTCTCCGAAATGCAACTTGTACCTTCACAAACGTGTTAACTAACATACTCAAGACACCCAGACCCGGAACAACCTGTAGGCCATACAAATATTTGTTCCGTGCGGGAACTGAACCCACGACACGCACTGCAACAGCCAATCGATTAACCATCCATGCCGTTTATCTATACTAATATAATAAAAAGGTAGTTTGTTTTTTTTTGTAGGGAGTAATCTCTGAAGATCCTGGTCAGACAACAAAAATGTAGGTATTGATAGAAAGCTGCTTTCTTCCTGAGGCTATATTTTATGCGACCCACTTACGATATTATTATTTTTTCTGAATTTACTTCGTTATCTGACTTCTACGCGGGCGAAGCTGCGAGCTAAAGCTAGTGCATAATATAGTTAATAGTTTCAGAGTAAAATCATTGTGAAACATTCAAAAGGATGTCCACGAGTTTCGTTTTTGACATTTGACTATTGAACCATAAGAATAAACGTCGCGAATGCTGGAACAGAGTTCATTGAACAGCGACTGACGACAGTAGAAATATTCCAGTTGAGTGGAAACCGGAGGAACTGATATTTCATAACGTTCAGTTATCTCTGAATTTGTTTCCTTACCTTTTGTTGAGATACCTACCTAGACTTAGTTTCGTTGGAACGAATTGTGATATAAAATTAGTTTAGAGGTAACACAAGGTTATAATTTTATTCCCAAGGTAACCGATGAAATTTAAATTTTCTTAAAGGAGGATGCGAATCCTAGGCCCACCTTCCAATAGCTATGTGTGTTACATCGTTACAAGTTTTGAGTTGAACAAAAGTTACTATGAGTCCAAATTCCAAATCTTAATCTTAGTTTGTTCATAGTTATTAGAATGCTTCTTTGTAACAAATAAAACACTAGATCCCATGGAAACCTTGGCATTATTAATTCATCCAAATTCATTCAGCAGTCCGAGCGTGAAGGAGTAACAAACACAGACACACACACATATACATACAAACATTTTATGAATTACAATTACAAATAAATTGAAGAGTTTATTTTTTATTTAATGTCAAAGTTGGCAATATTTAGGAGTACGTTCAACTCTTGAAAGCTTTTAAATTAATTAAAAGTCTCCTTGTGTATTCCTTGTTCTAATTTTATCACCCAATTACAAAGTTTTGATTCGGTAAACAGGAACCGAGCATCTAATGTCAAAGCAAATGAACCGAATGGATCATTAGCATCATATACTATGTTGTATGTATATTTGCCTAAAGCGAATGTTTTAGGCATGGGCAACTACCCTTGTGAAAATATATACGTAGGTATATTTGTGCATAATTAAATGGGTTTACGAAAAACATGCTTTGAAAGCATGGTTGGCACAGTTGTTGAGGGATTGACGCGGGGTTGATATCCCGCATGGCACAAATATTTGTTTAGCCTACAGATAGGAAACATCATGTCTTAGAACCAAAAATTCAAAGACATGTGACATCCGCGCAGGGCCCGCGTAGTAGATTATGGTCCATTCCCTCTCCTAGAGAGGAAGCCTGAGTCCCAGCAGTGGAAACATTATAAGGCCGATAATGCTAATAATGCTACAGATAGGTGATTCGTGTCTGGATGTCTTGCGAGTTCACATGTTAACGAAAACTCCCACGATATAAACCAGTCACCGTCACGACAAGCAATGGGTAACTCGCTGTCTGGCCGTCCGGAAAACGTCCGAACGGAGCCTGAGTCATCAACGAAGCGTAGTCTTCCACGCGCGCCTCAAAGAGACGTCAGTGAAACCGTAGGGGATCAGCAAGGCCGAAGCCTACTGAAGTTATGACTGAAGTAACATAGGTTTAGTTTGTAAATCATCTTATGACTTGTCCCGCTCTAGAGTGGAGCGTCAAAAGTTATTAGATGATTCCCTGCCTTAACTCTTAATTCGACGCTGTGCAGAAAGAACCACGATACAGTAATAATTCCTAGCTTAAGGTAAACTGCTAAAAACATACTATAAATATTACCTAGTGCTAGTTGATTTATTATTTACACTCCCTCCATCTTTCTAGCGTATCATCTCAGCCTGAAGCCAATCCTTCTGCGTCTAAACTTCAATTAAGACGGAGTAATTAAAGGCCTGTCGTCTGAACAATGTAAGCCTACTTAAACAGTACACGTTAATGATTGCTACAATTTATCGCACTCAGCAAGCAATCAAATTGCTCTGTGTATATTTGGGTTTGTTAACACAATTTTAGGGCATGAAAAAAAAAATTGTTTACTACTTACTATTTACCTTTATTAATTGTTACTAACCAAAAAATATACAACAAAATTAGAATTGTGAAAAAGTCTCCAATTTTTGGTTGGAAAGCAAACTAGGTATTATTGTAATAATTTTAAACAAAATATATACAGGGTGTAAAAAGACCGATCACAAAGCCGATAACTACACATTCTGTACATGTAATTAAGTAACTTAGACCAAAAAATATTGCTGGGAAAAAACATTTTTTTTTCATCTTTAAAAATAATTAATTAATAATAATTCCGATCAGCGGCCGCTCGCGCTTGGTCGTTGATCCGACCGCACGCTTGTATATATGAAGTACTCGTTTTGTTTAGTTTTCATTGCATTTTTGTAACTTCAAATGCGTAATTTGTTATGAAAAATTGATAATTTTGGTAATGTTTGTTCGGAAGAAAGTTTATTAATGACACTTAGAATACGATTTTGAAAAAAAACGATTTTTTTTTCTTCACTTTGACCTTCAATATTTCCAGAACCAATGAATTCCCAGGTATGGTCTAGAAGAAAAAAACTATCCCAGTGATGAGTACAATATGAGGTTTTCGTTTTCGTTAAGGGTCTTTTTACACCCTTTAGATCTGTGTCTCTCGCCAAAACAATGTTTTCTAAGTAGCCGTATTATGGGTGTCATGGTTTTTGACGTAAATGACCATATGGGTCAGGCAGCTAAAGGAGACAAGTATGGTTTTAGTCAGTAAAAGTCTGACATGCCACGCCGCTTCACCTTAGAGCGGGAAAAGTCAAAGGATGATTTTTCACCACTAAAGAAACTAGTTGGTGAAACGGTTAAGGAGATGACGATATATAATAGGTACATTTGTTAAAAAGCAGCATAAAAAGTTTTTTTTTATAATTATGATAAATCCAGATAATAATTCTTCGATCAGTCTGTCTCCAAACGATGATAAATACACTTCCCCATTCTTTGTTACCTCGACTACAAACAAGATGAAAAACGACATCAATATTTCATTTTCACCCAACTTTTGACGGTATTAAATAGATCCCCATTTGTTCACAGGTAATGTACTGCCCACCACCCTACAACGATGGGATGTCGGGCCGCCCTCAGCCCACGAAAACCACCCGAACAGGCAACGGGAACTCCTGCCATGATATCGTCTGAGACTCAGTCAAAACCAGGTCACGATTCAACACCAACGACCAAGCTACGGTAGTGTGAATGTGCCCTTATATTTAACCAGAGAAACGGACTGTCTTTAGCCTATCTATGATGTACATATTTTTGTTAGATCTAATAGATGTATACCTTAAATTGTTATGTAGAATCATGTATTACTTATAGAATTGTAATATCATATTTTTATAGTTGTTCCTTTTTTTTATTTGTTTTTTTTTGCTTGATGTCTTTTACTGACTTCTGTATTCCGAGCCCCAATACGGAAGTAAGTAAGATTTATCGAAAAATAAACGTAATTTTTAAATGTAAATAAAAATTTTACGATGTCCTATAGTTAAATGTATCTTATAAAAAATTTAGTCAAACTAAAATGTACGAATTAGATATTAAATTTAATAGGTAAAAACATCGAATTATACGATATATGTAAATGTAAATAAAATAATAAAATTATTTGTATTTAACGAATTACATTAAAGTTGTAATCTTTAAATGTAAATTACATCAAATTATAAAATAATTATACAATATTAAACTTTGTAACTAATAAAAAGAATAGTGAAAAAAAAAACTTAGTTTGAAATTATAAAATGTTATAAATGTATATAAATATTTATGTCAAAATTACATAAATGTTATGTTGTATTAATTTTAAGTGAATTTATGTAAAACGCTTTAAAGTAAGTTAAAATTAATTAAATGTTTTGATAAAATTGGAGTTTGTTTTGTTCCCGGCAAACCTTGTAAGATCCGTTTGGATAATTTCTTTGAGTTTATTTTACAAAGAGTTTATTATTAGCCATGTCTTTGGTATATTCTAAAATTAATATGACACAGAGGAAATTAATTAGTAAAGCACCTACCTATTGCCAAACTTAAGAGCCTACTGGGGCCATGGTTTGTGCGAAAGAGATCCCCGGGGCCCTGAACGAAGGCAAAGAAGGAACAAGAGTGGGTATTAGTTAGCAAAAGTCTGACACCGCTCCGCTTAAGGGTGGGAGAAGTCATTGAATGATTTTCCATCTAGAGAAAAAGTGGGTAGGGCCAATTGGTCGCAGAATAGGTGGCCGTTGAGAGACGAAATGTACTATAGAGGCGGCAGTGATCCGGGAAATGCAGCATTGGAAGGCCTAATTCTTAATTCTTTTTTGTACACACAAAAAACATTACAAACAACTTGGTAATATAGATTGTTCATGTACAAAGGCGAGTTTAACTGAGCAATCTTTTTTTTTTTTTTTTTTTTTTTTTTTTAATTATTGATAGACTTGCGCTTGACCACATTTCACCTGATGGTAAGCGATCATGTGGTCGACGATGGAGCACGCTTGCCTAGAAGCAACCTATTCACTCTTGACTTAAAGACCCCTAGGTTGTAGCTATCAGGAAACACAGACCCCGGCAGGGAATTCCACTCTTTAGCTGTGCGCATAATAAATGTACTCCCAAAACGCTTTGTACGTATGGGTGGGATGTTCACCATGTACCGGTGGCGCATTGCCGTACGTCTAGTGGTCCGATGATGAAACGGGCTTGAAGGAATCAAGTTGTGCAGTTCCTGTGCACACTCTCCGAAATGCAACCGATAGAAAACCGACAGGCTAGCAACTCGTCGTCGATGCTCCAGACTTTGAAGCTTCGACTCGAAGAGTGCATCATTACCTATGATCTTCTTGGCTCGCCTCTCAATCGACTCTAGCGCCTCAAGCTGGTACTTGGCAGATCCGTCCCATAGATGAGAGCAGTACTCCATACATGATCGAACTTGTGCTTTATAGAGGTTGAGCAACTGTTCCGGCGTGAAGTACTGTCTCACCTTAGCCAGAATCCCCAGTTTTTTGGCAGCCAGTTGAGCTTTCGCCTCTATATAGCAACCGAAATTGAGAGTGGATGATAGTGTTACGCCAAGAAGCTCAAGATGGTCGGTAATCGGTACGGTCACATCCCGAAAAGATGGAGCTGGGTGGAATTGGCTCCGTTTAGCAGAGAAAAGACACGCCTGAGTTTTAGCAGCATTGAACTTGACCAGATTGGCATCGCCCCAATCGGAGACCGCCTGCAAGGACAAGTTCAAGCGCTCAACCATAGCCTCTCGGAGAGACTGGACCTGTGACCCACTAGCACGTGCGTCGGATACGTATCTCTCAGCCACAGTGCTGTCGTCTGCATACCCAAAGGTACCGGGCTTAAGAAGGTCATTCCCAGCTAAGGTGGACTGAACTTGGTAAGGGTAGCGGGAATCCGATGGATGCGAGATGCATAGGACCGATCGCTGTGGCGACGTTTGAGGGAGGCCTATGTCCAACAGCGGACGTTTTTCAGCTGAAATGATGAAATATTATTTAAATTGATTTTAGATTAATAAATAAGGTATTGGACAAGTTTCTGTGAAACTAATCTCAGCAAAGTATTAATAGTCTTCATCAGAGAAATGGCGTGGGTTATTGTAAAGGGCGACAAAGGTCTTCTGAAATATTTAAGGTTTAATTCAATATTACTCTTGCCAAGAGGTATTTAATCAAGATTAAAGTGGGATTTATCAGTATACTTTGTTAAATGATATTGTAATTTAGATTATGATAAATGGTTAAGGAATACCCAAAATTCTTGATAAATTGATTTTATTGAATTCTTCAACGTAAATAACAATTAATACTATAGCACAAATACCAGAAATTTAATAAAAATCACTGTTTGGTATTATGGTTATGAAAACACGAATATACATTATTTTTTAATTCTTTAGTTTATTAGTTTTTTTTTGTTTCGGTGACTTTTGTAGCGATATCTACGAGTATGATGCCACATAAGAACTGAAAATTAAAAATCCTGCATTACAGTATTAGGGTTCTTAGCGCGTTTAGAAAATATACAACAGTCTATAAATAACTGTCAGGCCCGATGAAAAATAAACTTTATAGCTATACGAACTTAGTAGCTAAACTTTTACACAAACTGAAATCTATTATACTCACCTGATGGTAAGCGATGATAATGGCCGACAAAGGAACTGGCCAGAAATATTCTATTCTCTTATGACTTAACTAGCTGTCTCCTGCGGTTTTACCCGCATTTTTCGTTACTGCTCCGCTCCCGTGGGTCGCAGCTGATGGTATACAGCCTATAGCATTCCTCGATGAATGGGCTATCTAACACTGAAAGAATTTTTCAAATCGGACCAGTAGTTCCAGAGATTACCCCCTACATACAAACTTACAATACTACAAACTTACAAACTTACAAATTTTACCTCTTTATAATATTAGTATAAAGTATAGACTAGTATAGATTCATGAATTCCCGACCGGTCCTATGAGACCGCGCTGTTATTGTTTTACTATTGTGTTTCGTTTTGCGGGTGATAGGTTAAAGACCTTCAGGTTGTAACTATGAGTGAACACAGAGTTCGACTGGGAAACCCACTCCACCACACATAAAAATGTGTTCTAAAACCCTTAAGTACGTATGGGACGTTCCTCTCGTACCAGTGGTGCAACGCCGTACGTCTACTGGTCCTAGGATAGAACCAACTTGACAGGATTGAACTATTGAATTCTAAAGCACTCCCGAAAAAACGGTTGAAAACCTAAATGTTATAATATTTAATGTTTTTTTTTTATGAACAGAATCATAGAAACATGATTATTTACACAGTAATTTATTATTTGCAACTATAGTCCGTCTAATGAAAGCGCAACCTAAGAAAAAGAGGTTAAAACCAAAAATTTTGTAAGTGGTATTACTGACCAGTAGGAGAATCATGTCTTGACACTTCCCATTTTTTTTTTATTTCTTTCAATTGCGGCTGAATAATGTTGCCAATTAAATTTAAAAAAAAAACTCCGGGTCGCGCTTATATTAGACGCACTCTAGAGTTCGCGCCACGACTCAAGTCCGGCGGCGAAAAGTCGAACTAAAGGTGACAGCTCCGTCATCTTGTCGTTTGTCAGCTAAGAACGTTACGAGTGTTGTTTATAGATTTGTGTTGTTTTTTATTGGAAGGAGATTGATTATGGAGCTTAAAGTGATAAGAAGTGGAGCCAGAGAAATAATTCTTAAGGTGAAAGATTTTTGTGAACTAGAGAAGAAAAACAACGAAGTCTTGATCCCGTTACAAAATGTTCAAATGCGAGTCGCTGAGGCAGGTAAATTTTAGGGTTGCAAACTCATTGATGTGTCATTGGAGTAACATTAACAAATTTGCCTGAAAAATCTCTTGTGGTAATGGATAATGGCTCCACATTCAAATTAACAAAGCTCCTACGATGTCAAGCTTAAAATCACACATGCAGCTGGAGTGGTAAAGACAAAAACAAAACTTTAAAGAAAGATGGACTGGAAAACAGTGTTATACAAAATTATTAAAATAACCAAAGAACTTGAGGTTCCAGTCTTGCCATAAAGTACCGTATTACCCCAGTTAATGGGTTGTGGAGGTCTGGTAGGCAGCCGCTCCTTGTAAAATACTGGTATTCAGCTAAATCCGGCTTGACTGGAAGCCGACCCCAATATATTTGGGAAAAAGCTAGGCAGATGAGATGATTAAAATAAACAAAGAACAACCACTATTTGCAGTAGATGAACTACTAAAACAGTATAATCACGAAGTGGTAAAATTACCTCCTTACCACTGTGACCTAAATCCCATTGAAAACAGTTTGGTAAAAAGATGCGTTGCTGAAAAAAATGTGGCTCACGATCCAAAAAAATTAATAGAACTGACAGAAGCTGCTTTTGATAGTATTACGCCAGAAGACTGGATCGTTCAGTGTAACCACATGGAACATCTTGAAGATGAGTATTTTAAAAATGACGGACTAATTGATGTGGAAATGGAGAGATTCATAATATCAACAGAGAGTGATAGTGATACTGAATCTGATCCACCATCCACCGACGAAGAATTGAGATTTGAGATTGCGATTTATTTTATTTTTATTTATTTTATTAATTACAACGGTTGGTCAACCAATTACAGTAATTAACAGCTAAACATAGAGACAATTAAAAGACAATTAAATTTATAAACATCATAACATCACATACATTAAATCCTCTCGCAGTACTGCTGACATACCAATAAAATCATCTTCCATTCATCCGCAAACAGATCGTTTGTTGGATTAGAATCCAAGAGACCATTTAGTGCAGCCAAAGTGCGAGGTATTGGTGACTGAGCACGTGCAACAGTGCGACACTGGGGCACAGCAAAGAACCTGTGCTTTTTACCGCGGCAGTAATTGTCAGGAACAAAGAAACGTGCCAGCACAGCAAGCAGGTCTGGCGCGTCAATAATGCCACGGAGCGTCTTGCAAGCGATGGTGAGCTGATCTCGTGCTCGTCTTACCTCCAGTGAGTTGTATCCGAGGCAACCCAAGAGAAATTTTGTCGGATAAAGGTATGGGTAATAACCGTGCATGCGCTTGTACAGGAACCTAAGGAACGCTTTTTGGACTTTTTCTAATAAAAGCGCATACGTACTTTGGTGCGGGTTCCAAACGCAAGAGCTAGATTCCAGCTTACTACGCACGAGCGCATTAAATAAGATCTTGATGGCGTGTGCAGTACGAAAGTCACGGCAATTGCGAAGAACAAAACCCAACCTTTGGTACGACTGCTTTGCTACCGCAATCATGTGGTCGTGGAATGTTAACTTTCGGTCGAATGTGACCCCCAGGTCTTTCATAGCGACTGTTTTTGTGATGATATTATTACCGAGATGATATTCGAAATCCACGGGGTGCCGCATTCGACCGAAGGTCATAGCATAGCATTTAGAGTAATTGAACTCCATTTTGTTATCAATGCTCCACTTGCATATGGCGTCAATGTCCTGCTGTAGTAACAAGCAGTCTGACTCGGAGTTTATTTCTAGGTACAGCTTCAAGTCGTCGGCATACAATAGACATCTTGCGTGACGCAGAACTTGGGGAAGATCGTTTACCATGATAAGAAATAGTAAGGGCCCCAAGATTGAGCCTTGACTCACTCCGGAACGCGTATGATAGGTACCGGATTCGTACATTCCGAGCCTAACAAACTGCTGACGATCGCGTAGATAGTCTGCGAAAAAGCGAAGGAGAGAGGGTGAGAAACCAATTTTGCTCAGTTTCATCAGCAGCGTGTCATTGTTGACCCTATCAAACGCTTTTCGGAAGTCAAAATAAAGTACGTCTACCTGACGTCCGCGGTCCAAGCTAGAAGAGATATAGTCAACTAGAGTCAGGAGATTGGTATCAACCGACCTCTTGCTCCTGAATCCGTGCTGCTCATTGCATAGGTACGTGTTTATTTGTTGGTAGATGGCATTGTGGAGGATGTTCTCAAAGACCTTCGCCGGGGAAGATATATCTCGTATAAAAGAATTATATCATAATGACCAAAACTATTGCATTAAATTGTATTAAACTTTATAATATTGTTTTAATGATAATAATTCTTTGTTTTATAACTTAGGCAACAAAAAATATGAAATTCCCAGAAAAAGAATAGTTTTGGTAGAATGAGATGTTTTTTTTTTTTTTTCCGGTAGGGGAATCATCAGAATGACTTCTCCCACTCTTGGGCGGAGCGGGAGGGTGTGTCAGACTCTTACTGACTAAACCCCTACCCCGTTCCTTCGTTGCCATCGATCTGGGGGACACGGTGACAGCCTTTCGGATACCGTGTTCCCCAGAGGCTTCGGCCCTGCCGGGCCCCTACAGTTTGCTGACATCTCCTTGAGGCGCGCGTGGAACAGAACGCGCCGTCGACGACTAGGCTCGGTCCAGATTATTACTAGACTGCCGGACGGCGAGCTACCCAGTGCTCGCTATCCGCGAGCCCGCGCCTACGGTGGTCGGTAATCGGGATCGGGATCTCGGCGGCGGCGGTGTGAGTTCCGTTGCCTCACGCGGTCGGCAGCCTCCTTCGCTAACATTACTGCTTCGCAGAAGGAGGCGACTGCCTGCCACCCCTCCTCGCTCCGGACCATGGCCTGTACCAGGGCCCGGCGCGAGAGGTCACCGCCGCCGATAGCCTCCACAAGGACACGGCGGTGCTCCGCCCAAGCGGGGCACACCTCTACCGTGTGCTCCACCGTGTCCTCCGGGCGGTCCACACAGTGGCGACACCCGGGCGTCCTTTCCTCCTTGATCCGATGCAGGAACCTCCCGAATAGGTAGAAGGTAGAATGAGATGTGGGAGAAGATTTCTTCCCACTGTCAACATTTTATTACACTACTGAGGCGCCGCGCCTATCGGTCATGAGTGGTGGCGCGGACTCTAACTAACAATTACTTATCTGCGTTCTAAATTCAAAAATACATTTTAATAAATACAATTTGACTTTCTATTTTTAATATTAGGATGTATACGGTTTGATAACTTTGCTTCTCCTGCAAAAGTTAAGCGCGGGATAAAAGTCAAATACCTACTATCATTAATTATGTTATTTGTGAACATAAATATCGGATTTAGGATTTGAATAGAATTCTTTAGATAGTACGCTGTACGCCACCATATATTGTGCTTGAGGTAAAAAAGACTTACGATAGCCTGCTTCCATCTACATCAAAACTAAAATTTAACCTATCAATACCCGCGAAACGAGACACAATAGTAAGACAATAACAGCGCGGTCCAATGAGACCGGTCGGGGACTCATGAATTAAGGCAAATTTGGACAATTTTCTTCAGTATAAAGTGAACAAAAATGCGTCGTAATTTTCAAAGAATGTATAGGTGCCTATTTGCTGAACTATTTCCTACATCCACTTAAATTTTTAATCGTGATTGTATTATGACTATGTTTGCTTTTTCTTAGGAGAGATTGGGGTAGTGAGTAAAAATGTTAGTTGCGCCGAAGTGCATTTGTATTGCCGCGTAAAGATTAATACTGTAAATTATGGTCTATCGGTTTAGGTAATCAGCTAAACGTAAACAATCTTGGCTTGTCTTTTTATCTAAAAATTGTCTATAAATTGTATGTAAAAATCTTTGCAACTAGGTATTTACCTAAATCGATGTTAGCTAATAAACTAAAGGGAATTGCTCAGATTGTTAGGGGAGTTTGGCTGAGTGTGAACATTAACTATAATATTTAATGACTATGGTTTTTGATCTTATATATACCAGAGAAACCAATTATAGTATTAAAGTTACAGGAGTAAACATGGTTTATGTGTAGTAACACATGTTATGCAAAAACTTGTTGCTGAAAAGTTACTATTGAATTTTGAATTGATTCGAAAGAAATGATACCTTTAATATAATTACATTATCTTCCGAGTACTTTGAATGCACTAGTAAGCATATCTTGAGGAAATAATTTAGTGAAATAAATAAATCTATACATTTTCTAATGAATTTTATTCAGAATCATAAATAATTAAAATGTTAGATATCTAAAAACCTACAGTCCTTCTCCCTACAAGACAATTGCAATAATATTGTGTTATTGCTTCTCTGCCTTGCAGATTATTATTTGTTATAATATATACAAAATACATTTTTCGGCTTATGTGCCTGCTTTGAATTTTTCCTCGTAATGGAGTGCAATTGTCAGGAATTGGTAAACCAAGATTGCTAGATCTCTCTGTACACACTTCAATAGAATAGGAACCGTCATTCCTTATATGCTCCCCATAATAGGACCGCGCTTGCTTAAGCTGATAAGTTCCACAGGCAAATAAAATAAGCTCACTGTATGTCAGTCTTGGGAAGATTACATTATTGATATTTACATTTATATTTAAAAACTGTGATTGTCTTCTGTTTACATTATTTTGGATTACAAAATCAGCCAGTGTAATTATTCATGTAAAGTCTTTCATTAACTATTTCAAGTATTAGGCTTGCATCTTCTCTATTTCTAACTCTTTGGTGAAACTTATTTATCAGTGCGGCAGCCACCTTAAAATCTATTGTTACGCCGTGAAACTTGAGTACGCTATATCTTCGACAGAACCAAGGGTAGCATCAAATAATTAAAACGCATTGCCGTGCGAAGCTTCTAGAATAGGAGTACATACTCAGGCCTGGCAAATTCCAGAAAAGTCGGACATACACTATTATTATTAGATGAAATTCAGTAGGTAGTTATGTGGGCGGATAAGGGAATTCGTACCTTCCGGTATTAGCAATAGAGTCGAAACTCGCATGTAGGGTGGTAGATAAGTACCTACTTACGAGAATAATAATAATGATTTATGGCCTCCCGATCAGACCCTATTGTTCTAGAATGTCCTTGAAACGTCGGTATCGAGAAATGTCGATGGCTTCGCATATAAATACGGGTCCCCGGCTAGAAACGAGTTAGTTTGATTTCGTCAGCGATACAGAGCGAACTACCTAAGTGCTTGAAGTGATACCTAGCGACCTAAGCGATACTAAACGGAACTCTTGAGTGTTTATAGTGATTGGTTATTTGTTGATTGGACTAATTTGTCATTGTTTTGTGGTGAATAAAGTTCTCTGCTAGTAAACCGGCATTTAATTACTCACGTTCGTAACAACTGGTGTCAGAAGTGAGATGCCATTACTACAGAGGGACGACGAACAGGGACCACGAACAAGGAGGCAAGTGGAGATGGATGCTGCACGTCAACGTCTGGAAGCGGAAGATCGGGCTGGTATGGGAGCAACAGCAGCTGCTGAGGCGCCAACAGGGCCATCCTCGGAAATGAACCTCGCCGCAGTGTTGGCCGCCATGCAAGCTAGTATGGAAGCTGCCCGCCGCGAACAGGAAGCAGCCCGCCGCGAACAGGAAGAAGCCCGCCGCGAACAGGAAGCAGCCCGCCGCGAACAGGAAGCTGCTCGCCGCGAACAAGAGGCTAACCAACGTAAGCTCCAGGACCTAATCGCGGCTAACCAGGAGGAAGCCCGCCGGGATCAAGAGGCTAAGCAGAACCTGATCCTCGAAAAAATCGATCACGGCCTCGTCACGTTGGGCGAGAAAGTGAAAAATCTCACCTTAGAGGTCAAGGAGGTTTCCGCCCGAGCTGATAGCCTCGAAACCAGAATGGAAGATCGCCTGCTGGACATCAACAAAAAAATTATCAAGCTCGAAGCACGCGAACCCGTTGCTGTTAGCGCACCATCGCACACCCACTGTGCATCAGCCGCAAAATTTGATATGCCGCGTTTTGATGGCACGTCGTCCTGAACGGCTTTTAAGTACCAATTCCAAACACTGGTCAAGACGAACCGCTGGGATGATGACCAGTCTTTCGCGGCGTTAACTTTGGCCCTACGAGGGGACGCTCTGCTGGTCCTAGAGAACCTTCCTCCAGACGGCAGGACGTTGGAGCGTCTAATGGAGGGACTAGACACTCGCTATGGTGACAAGCACCTCGAACATGTTTTCCGCGCGCAACTTCGCGAAAGAACGCAGAGGTCGAACGAGAGCCTTCAGCAGTGGGGAGTAGAGGTTGAACGGCTGGTCCGGCGGGCATACATGTCGATGACACCGGAGACGGTGGAAGTAAATCTGGTGCAAGCATTCATCGACGGTCTACGGGATACTGAAGTCAGGGCTACGGTGCGACTCGGACACCACCAAACTCTGAAGAGTGCGATGGCCCACGCTTTGGAAGTGGAAGCCGTACGACAAGACTCACGTACGCACAGAGTTCGGGAAGTGGTGGTCTCACCTTCAGTGCAACCACATCACCGAGAAGTGGCTTCGTCGGCAAAGTCCCGCTATATTCCGACGTGTTATGGATGTGGAGAAAAAGGGCACATTCGTACCGATTGCCCCAAGAGGAAGAGGGGAAGTGTGGACTCCGGAACTCAAGTTAACGAGGAGTCGTTAAAACTAAATGTCGCCAGGGCCGCGGGGCGGGTGCTGGCTGGTCAACTGAAGGCCCCAACCATCACCATCAATCAAGTCCACAACGGAAATAGTTTGATCATCGAGGGAACGCTGAATCAACGTGCTTGCAATTTCACCGTTGACACCGGGGCGTCACGGACTATTATAAGACCTGAGTTGCTGAAACGCACCATCTTGTGGCAAACAGAAACCCCAGCCTACCGACTTCAGACAGCCACCGGCCAGCCAGTCTCCGTCCTCGGTGATACAGAAATCGAGTTTAAAATCGGTGATCAAGTGTACACCCATTCAGCGTTAATTGCGAATATTACCGACGATTGCATACTGGGTCTCGACTTCCTGCGGAATTACCGATGTGTTTTAGATATCGATAGAGGAGTATTGAAATTCCCAGACAAAGAAGTCTTCCTGCAAGGAATTAACACATGCAACCTCTATTGCTTAAAGGATACCACATTGGCTCCAAGAACGGAAACCTTAGTCGAAGTTAAATTTCCTAAGAAAATTAGGCAACGCAGATGTGTTATGGTTGAAGACATTGGCCGGCACCCGGAACTTATCACCGCGAGGACATTAGTTATGACGAAAGGAAGATCCAAGGTCAGGATTGTAAATCTTGGGAAAAAGGAGATCCAGTTGAAGAAAAACAGTGTTGTTGGAAGATGTGAAGAAGTGAAGTATCTCCGCCAAATCAACACATCTTCAGTAAAACAAGACGCAATAAAAGGTGAACCTGATCACATCCAGCAACTTCTGGAAAATTCTAAGAGTAATTTATCAGTTTCGGAACTACAGCAAGCCAAGGAATTTCTGCTACGGTTCCGGGATATCTTTGCAACGGGAAAAGATTGCGGAAGAACAGGTCTCGTCAAGCATGAGATAAATACAGGTGATGCTAGACCAATTAAACAGAGACCGCGCCGCATACCCTGGGCTAAAGAAACTGAGGTAGCAGAAATGGTAAAGGATATGGCTGATAGCGGAATAATTGAACCTTCTACGAGCCCATGGTCTTCTCCTGTCGTTCTGGTGAAGAAGAAGGACGGCAGTACCAGATTCTGTGTAGACTACAGAAAGCTGAATGATGTAACGAAGAAGGACAGTTATCCCTTGCCTAGGATAGACGACACACTGGATATGCTCAGTGGTATGAAGTGGTTTTCAACCATTGACTTGAAAAGTGGCTACTGGCAAGTGGAAATTAGCGAGAAAGATAAGGAAAAGACAGCGTTCAGTACAGGAATTGGCAACGGCCTGTGGCAATTTAACGTCATGCCTTTTGGGTTGTGCAACGCTCCAGCGACGTTTGAACGCCTCATGGATAGAGTCATGGTGGGCCTTCTTGGTGACGTCTGTCTGGTATATTTGGATGACGTCATTATAATGGGCCGCACTTTTAAGGAACACCTGAGAAATATGGAGAAAGTATTCACCAGGATACGGGGGGCTAACCTAAAACTAAGCCCAAAGAAGTGTGCCCTGTTCAAGAAGGAGGTCAGCTACCTAGGACATGTCATCTGCGCCGATGGAGTGAGAACCGATCCTGAGAAGATAAAGGCTGTCCAACAGTGGCCGGCTCCAAAGAACAAAACAGAAGTACGTGCATTTCTAGGGTTGTGCACATACTACAGGCGGTTTGTTATGAGTTTTTCGGACATTGCAAAACCTTTACATCAGCTGACTGAGGATAAACGAGATTTTATCTGGGACAAGAACTGTGAGTCAGCATTCAACGAACTAAAGCAACGGCTATGTGAAGCGCCTATACTGGGGTATCCGAGCAGAGATGGAAGATTTGTCGTCGATACCGACGCCAGCAACACAGAAATTGGTGGAGTGCTGTCGCAGGTGCAAGAAGATAGGCAAGTCGTGATCGCTTACTTCAGTAAGGCACTTTCAAAACCAGAAAGGAACTACTGCGTGACTCGACGAGAACTACTGGCTGTTGTAAAAACTTTGCAACATTTCCACAAGTACCTCATAGGGAGACAGTTTACGTTGAGGACGGACCACGCTGCATTGAAATGGCTTCTACAATTCAAAAACCCTGAGGGTCAAGTTGCAAGATGGCTAGAGCAGCTGCAGGAGTTCAACTTTGTGACGGAACATCGTAGTGGAAAAGGGCATAACAATGCTGACGCCCTGTCGCGACGTCCTTGTAATGAGGACTGTAGACATTGCCAGCAAAATGAAGCCCGGGAACACGTGAACTTAATTAGGGCTGAAGGCAACTTTAAGAAGTCCCAGGAAGAAGATGACGATATTCGACCTATACTGGACTGGAAGCGTAGTGGAACTAGGCCTCAGTGGAATGAAGTATCGTCACATAGTCCTGTCACAAAGAGCTACTGGGCACAGTGGGACAGTTTAGTTCTAGAAAATGACGTGCTTTGTAGGAAATGGGAATCGAACGATGGCAAGGAGGTGACCACACAAGTGATAGTACCACGACGTGAAGTGGTCCCCCTGCTTCAGGAGGTACACGATGGCGCTTCTGGTGGACACCTGGGAATCAAAAAAACTCTACTGAAAGTGAGACAGCGGTATTACTGGCTCAATTGTAGAGAAGACATAGAGCAATGGTCTCGGAAATGTACAGCGTGCGCATCCGTGAAAGGACCACAGACTAGGAGCAGGGGTAAGCTTCAGTTGTACAATGTAGGAGCCTCATGGGAACGCATTGCCATCGACGTTGCTGGACCTTTCCCAGTGACAGATGACGGAAACAAATACATAGTGGTGATACAGGACTATTTCACAAAGTGGCCTGAAGTTTTCGCCATACCCAATCAGGAAGCGACGACAGTGGCGAAAAAGGTGGTCGAAGAAGTAGTATGTCGGTATGGCGCACCTTTAGAGATCCATTCCGATCAAGGCCGCAACTTCGAATCTGCGCTGTTCCAGGAAATGTGCACTCTTCTGGGGATTTTCAAGACACGCACAACACCTGCGCACCCACAGTCGGACGGAATGGTGGAGAGGTTTAACCAGACCCTGGAAAATCACCTGGCTAAGGTTGTCGATGACCATCAGAAAGATTGGGACCGGTATATTCCACTATTTCTGATGTCTTATCGATCAGCAGTGCATGATAGCACGGGCCATACCCCAGCAAGAGTGAATTTCGGCAGGGAGATGAGACTTCCAGTCGATACCATAACCGGCGTGCCACCTGACAAGACTAAGCCAGTTACGGACTTCGTAAGTGACCTCCAAGATCAATTGGATGAAGTGCATAAACGAGTGCGTGAGAATAGCCTGCACACCAGCGTTAAAATGAAAACTCGATACGACCGCAATGCCAACGCCAAGGGATTTGAGGAAGGTGCACTGGTTTGGCTCCACAACCCACTTCGACGAAAAGGGAAGTCGCCGAAACTTCAAGCTCGATGGGAGGGACCCTACACCGTGATAAAAAGGATCAACGACGTTACCTACCGCATCAAGAAAGGGTTACGAGGGAAACCTAAGGTAGTCCACGTGGATAGATTGGCGCCGTATCACGGATCTAATAATGCTCGGGACGAGCATGACTAAGAGGGGGGCACTGTTACGCCGTGAAACTTGAGTACGTTATATCTTCGACAGAACCAAGGGTAGCATCAAATAATTAAAACGCATTGCCGTGCGAAGCTTCTAGAATAGGAGTACATACTCAGGCCTGGCAAATTCCAGAAAAGTCGGACATACACTATTATTATTAGATGAAATTCAGTAGGTAGTTATGTGGGCGGATAAGGGAATTCGTACCTTCCGATATTAGCAATAGAGTCGAAACTCGCATGTAAGGTGGTAGATAAGTACCTACTTACGAGAATAATAATAATGATTTATGGCCTCCCGATCAGACCCTATTGTTCTAGAATGTCCTTGAAACGTCGGTATCGAGAAATGTCGATGGCTTCGCATATAAATACGGGCCCCCGGCTAGAAGCGAGTTAGTTTGATTTCGTCAGCGATACAGAGCGAACTACCTAAGTGTTTGAAGTGATACCTAGCGACCTAAGCGATACTAAACGGAACTCTTGAGTGTTTATAGTGATTGGTTATTTGTTGATTGGACTAATTTGTCATTGTTTTGTGGTGAATAAAGTTCTCTGCTAGTAAACCGGCATTTAATTACTCACGTTCGTAACACTATTATGGCATGCTTGGATGCCAAGTTAAAAAATTCATGGCGGAATATTTTAAATGAGTGTTTAAATATCCCGTTCACTGCTTCTACAACCCATCGACATATTGTAACGGTTCTTGATTTATTTGCTGCCAACGTTGATAATTGAGTTTCACCTGCTTGTAAAGATGCAGGCATATGTACAGAATAACCACACTCATCTAGTAGCGATACACAGTCTCTGAATCCCCTATCCAGAATAAAAACATCTCCTGCCTGAAAATACTGTCTCAAAGGGTTTGCCTCAGATCTAAATTCATTCAACATGATATTAGCATCAGATGTTGGTGCTGGATAGGGGCCTAATACATCAATAATGTATCCATCGGAGCATACCAACAGGAATGGTTTCATTAGGTTCCTGTACTTATGCAAGGAGTATGTATTTTTTTGATAGAGATAATTGGAACTCTTTTGCACGTATAAATATGTACCGTCAATTAAAACAATTGGTTTTCTTTCTTCTCCACTGAACAAACCATTTGGAATGATAAGGTTATTTTGAGATATTTCTGCCCGTGTTATATGGTTTATACCTAAATTATGAGGAACGAAATCCTCGTTTAAGATATCACAAGCCTTGTCCATCAGCCTAGATAATGTTGAGCGTGATACATTTAACAATGATGAAATTCATTCATCGCTATCGCCAGTTCTAAGTTTAATTAAATATGCAATTAAGCCCAATGTCCCATTGTGTAACATAGATAACCTTGGAAGGTCTGCTTTAAACTAACTGAGTTGTGGTTTGGACTGTCCAATCCAGAAATGGACAATGTCATCTGACATTCCTTCTATATTGTTAAAATCAAATGTTTGGTTTCTTTCTTTAATAAACGTTGCAAAATCTTGAATATGTGCAGCAGTAAATGTATGGTTAGGATAAGAAATATTTGACAAAAGCTCTGCCCAGTTATTATCCCTTAAATGAAACTCACATATTCTACAGTTTTTAGGCACATAATAATTAAAATCAGTAAACAACTTCACCCTTAGCCATGTTGGGACGCTCAGTCGCTGTGGTGAGTCACAATCTGGACAAAAACAATAGGCTTGTATATCAGCTGCTCGAGTATTATCTGGTAATGTTATTGTTTCTGTTGATACTGGTACATTTGCAGATATTGAAACAGGAACTGGTGCTTTATCAGCTCGTTGCCAACATGGGTGGCAAATGCGATCTGTCCCATGAACCTAAAACAATTTCATTCTAAGTTAGTAGTGCTAGAACACAAGCTGTTACTTTTTATTTACTGTATGACAACTTTTCATTGAACAGTTTCTAAAGTGTGCCTACATTTCATTATTTATATTTTTTATTACATATATTCTCAATGCAAATGTCAATTACTTACATAAAAAATATCTACAAGTACCTACATAAAAAATAACTACTAGTACCTGTTGTGGTGATATCCACTCGCTAATTACATTTCTTATGTGCGTTTCTCTTGCGGAATTTGTGTGCAAAACATGAGATCTAGATCGCAGTATTGAAGATCTACAATTCACACATAATTGTCGTTGACGACCAGTACTCGTACTTGGTTCATCTTCCTGTGATGCAGAGTTGTTGAGAGCCAACATCCAGCAAGAATGACAGACCAAACTCTGGGCTGTTACCTGCAAATAAGAATAAGTACTTATTCTTTATTCAGTTTCTATGAAAAATAGAGATTATTTTGTATACAAAAGTCGTTATATTTACAAAATGAAACCATATGTAACAAAAATAACTTTTGCATTTAGTATATTACACATCACCTTACAATAATAAACAAAAAGAACAGACCTCTTAACACATTTTTTCATACGATAAGCGAAACAAAAACAAGTGTCAAGTGGCCGACCCGAACGGCAGCCAAAAAAACAGGTATGTCATGCCTGTGTTGTTCTTTATTATTATTTTTGAGGACATTTGTTTACATTTTAGACGACGATTCGCGCGTCGACTTCAGAAGTCGCTTTTCACAAGTATATAAATCAACAACTGTAGGAGACGATCGTCAGTCGACCGGAATAAATAAAACAATAGCTTACGTGTTGTGGAGCAGTCCATTGTCGAATTACTGATAGTATTTCAACGGGTTCCAGAGTGCGACTCCTGCGGTGCGTAATATCACTTCCGCAATTGACGCATCGCACTGGTTCTTCATTACCACTAGGGGCATTAAGATCGTGCGCAGGAGATTCAATATTTTGATCTAAAGCCGGTTCATCGTTTACCGAATTAATAGCGCCAGGGTCGTTGTTGTAAGCAGATTCGGGGTCCAAGGGTAAAACCAGGTCATCAATTAGTGCGGTATCGGAATCCATTATTACAAAGCCACAAAACAAACGGGGGAAATAATAAGCAAGAAAATATTCGTATGCACAGCAGCGGCGGCGAAACGAATGTTTTGTTTTTCATAATTTCATTGTATATCTTTATTGACAGTTGGTGTTGCCAGATAATAAAAATAAAACTATTTGAACAACAATCGAATTATTTCTATAATCGAATGTAAAACTGATTTAACTGCATGTCAAAACCAACGAGTTTATTTTAATGTAAATAAAGGAAAATTAATATAAAACCTTTGAATTCTATTAGATTAATTGTCACGAAAATATAATTATACTTAACAGATTTTTTTTTTCAATTTAGATCTAAAAATCGATTACAGTTACCTCATCGATTTCTAGATTCCGAATTCTTATTTTAAATCTGGCAACATAAAATCAGTCCGCAATAAAAAAAATGCCGGAGCACTTTCAAGTGACTTTCAATGCAATTGGTATAAATACTTATAAAACGAATTATTTTTATACTCATTTTCCAGCGACGATAAATATAAAAATATTAACTGTCGATTTAATTATATTGTTGCGTAAAATTACTTTTTGCTGAACAACTTGTCCACGAAAAGCCAAGAATGACAATTCCCTTTAAATAATCTTTGCGTATATTATATACGACCTCCTTAACGTTTGAATCCCCGACCGGTCCTATGAGACCGCGCTGTTATTGTTTTACTATTGTGTCTCGTTTCGCGGGTATCTGAGTAATTAATATAAAAAGACTACCAAGATTGTTTACCTTTAGTTAACTACCTAAACCGATAGACCATAGATGCAAATTTTTTGTGCGTTCATTTATTGTGCGTACAGCCAAGGAGTAGAATACCCTGCCGGAGTCTGTGTTCCCTGATAGCTACAACTTAGGAGTCAATAGTGAATAGGTTACTTCTAGGCAAGCGTGTTCCATCATCGGCCACATCATCGCTTACCATCAGATGAGATAGTGGTCAAACGCAAGCCTATGCGTAATAAAAAAAAAATACATTCCAAATTCAAATTCAACTGTTTGAACACATCCTATCTTCTTTCCTTCTCGCACTAACCTCGAGAGAAAAGGACACAAGAGGCAATACGTCAGGTTTCGATTTGACCAGAACCCGCCTTCCATTTTTGAATATCGCAACGTTCGCATGGCGGCGTCCGCGTTTATTACAAGAAAATTGGTAATAGTGAGATTCAATCGCTTTTATAGACTAATGACGCTAACAGTTTGTATACAGGTCTCCCAAAGTGATAATGCGCATAGAAATCATCGTCACTGTTCGGCAACGGTTGTATTCCTCGAGCATCGGAAGACGATAATTATGTACTCGTATAAAGCGTGGTTAAGTGCATTTTCTTCGTGCATAAATTAGTAGAATTATGTGTTTTGTGTGTGGTGTTTCCGGGAATACGACAATTAGTGAAGATCTACATGCGCATTATTAATTTGGTAATACTGTAGTTTGTGTAACATTTTGTGTGTTTGTGATTCGTGTAGTGCTCGCCACTGGATCCAGATGTTGTAGAAACCAGGGAGCACCGGCCGGCTGCCGCGTGGTGAACAAATTCAAGGCGTAAGTACTTCTTCTCTACCATTTCGAGCTGTTTCCTCTGTTTTAATGTTTGAATTCCCGGAGACCGCGCTGTTATTGTTTTACTATTGTGTCTCGTTTCGCAGGTATTAATTACTCAGATACAATAGTAAAACAATAACAGCGCGGTCTCATAGGACCGGTTGGGGATTCAAACGTTAATAGGTTAATAACCCCAATAACATATAAAATTATATTAAATACCACAGAGTTATTACTGAACCCAATACAAAATTAATCAACAAAATCGGTTCGTAAACAATATTAATTCATGAATCCCCGACCGGTCTCATAGGACCGCGGTGTTATTGTTTTACTATTGTGTCTCGTTTTGTGGGTATGTGATAGGTTAATACCTCATAGGACCGGTCGGGGATTCATGAACTAATAGGTTAATAACCCCAATAACATAGAATTTAAACATAATTGGTAAAATGAGAGTACACCAGAGGAAACTTTACTCATCTACGACACCCCATCAGAGCACTTTACTACGCCATTTTGCTGCGTAACATTTTGTTAAGAAGTGGTGTAATCATAAAAGACATGTTATTGCAGCAATTCTCGAAAAAATGCAATCATTTATTGAAGATATTCATGTTGTATCTCCGATGCTCTTCATCAGACTGATTTTTAAGAAATATAAAAGGAACCGCTTGACAGAAACACTCTTTAAACAAAAAATATTCGTTAAAATCGATTGCCATTTGGCGAAGAAAATCGCTGAATAAGATGAAAAAATAATCACACAAATATAGACACTCTTCCTTCTTTAAAAGTTGGTTAAAACTGAGTAGCTTTTTTTAAGTGTTATAAACTAGTGCTTGACTGCGATCCCTCCTGATGGCAAGCAATGATGCAACCGTATTTAGCTGTGTCGTAATCTTATGTAAGTAGCTTATTTATCTGTCAAAGTATAATATTCCGGGGTACGTCCTATCACCCCGGGGGGCATGGTTCGCCTTAGGAAAGGGAAACCTGTTGTCCTGGTAAGCAACGCAAATAAAGTACATAGGTATGGCTTTAGTCAGTAAAAGTCTGATGCGCCCTCCTGGTCCACTATAGCGCGGGAAAAGCAATTGGGCAACATCCTATAAAAAAAAAATCATTGTAACGGATTGCCAAGGCGCAGTTTTCATACCACACAAGACATCTCCGTCAAGTTTGAGCTGACCAATCCCGGAAGAGCGTGTCTCAAAACACATAATGTGTCACGCACTACATTGAAAGCTTTGTCCAATAAAGATTTATAGTAGTAATAAATTATTCTCCCCTGAAATACTGCCTTATTTTACTACCGCACTATTAATCACTTTTAATGACTCGCTCGGAAGTACTTAGTTAGTTTCACGGCCTTCTATCAGTAGATCCAGGCAACGCCGGGAAAATTTATTATCTGATTTTACTATGATAAGGTATGGTATATTGACAGGCTATGGTGGTTCCGAGGCGGGCTCAGGAAGAAGTGACGAGGCGACTATGGATAATTATATTAATTGAAGTTATAGTTGCAATATTTTCCTACCAACTGGGAGTTGGCCTTGGGTGCACTAGAATAGCGTGGACAGGGATAAATCACGATTAGCAGTAACACATACCATACCTGGTTTACCCGTCAGTCAATTCTCCAACCCTCGAAACCCGTTCAGACGTTTCAGGAGCGTGAAAGAGTAAAAACATATTCGAAAATCTAAAATTAATTATGATGATGTAATCATTTAAGAAGTGAGTTTTTGAGATTTAAAATTAGTACTAGAAATTTAAGGACATAATTTCAAACCATAGCAATATTTAAAAAAATATATGTATGTCAAAAAGAAATTTAAATAAAAAGTACTAGGCAGTCATGGGCTCAAAGAATGAGTTCCAAAAAAGGTTGGGCTGAACGGTTCAATCACAAACGCTGTGAACATACATTGACTCCTATTGACGCTCTTAATAAGACCTACCTATCAAACCAGTTTAATCAGAAATCCTACGCCCCCAACACTATCCTAATCCAACTACGCTGGACAAGATCAAAATCAGTGAACATGAATATCTAGCCTAGGATATGACTCGCATATCAAACGCTACACTCCACACAAAGGCCTGAACACTTAATGGAACAGAGCTTGCGAAGGCCATGACGCCTTTGAACGCTCCCACTTCTCAGAAACTGAGAAGACATGGCGGCCTTTGGTACAATTGAAATGGCGAGAGTCAGCCGCACATATCAACTAATAAACGTGTCTTACATTCACTTGAATCAATTTTGTTTGTTATCCAGACATACATTCGTCTTGTATTCATTGTCTTGATTCCGCCATCATCATTCTACCATCAAACAACTTGGGTCTCAAGTCTGCTATTAGAATAATATCAGAATTGTCGATCATTGGCTTCACAATTGTTAATTTTGACAAATTTGGTATTCCAAACGAATCCTAACCCCTATTAGATCTTAAGACCTAGTAAGCCACCTTCTTGCAAATAAATGTACTTTTTTTCATTCATTCCATTTGTCAAAATCAATAATTATGAAACCAATGAGCGACAATTCTGTCGAAAATGAGACTTATGACCCAGATGTACGGCGAGTATCTACCCTTACTTTGTTACACCTGTACGGTCCGGACGAAACGTTTCGCCTCGTCGTCTATACAAGTAAAATTGGTGTAGTTTTTTGTCTCAACTGTCTATGCAACTGGACAATATGTGGAATCATTGAAACAGGAGCGATCTCGGTAAAATGAAGCTGAGAATTTTACAGTAGTTTAGTTTTTGACTAGCTCAAAGAAGTTTCCCGAGAAGGTTGACTTGATACATTTCATCTGCCTAGCCTTTTCCAACTATATTGGGGTCGGCTTCCAGTCAAACCGGATTTAGCTGAATACCAGTATTTTACGAGGAGCGGCTGCCTACCAGACCTCCACAACCCATTAACTGAGGTGACACGGTACTTCATGGCAAGACTGGAGTCAAATTTACTGGCTTCTGACTATCCGTAACAACTGCCAAAGATTTACAAAATCATCAGAATCTGTACATCCCTGATCTAATGGTAAACAAACTATAAGAAGCATGTTGATGAATCTCTATTATTATTGCGACTGTAGGACTTTGTATCCATGGTGAGAAATACATTGTAATTATCATTCTGTGTGTAAGCTGTTAATGTGCCATAATTAGTCCGGTCAAAATAGACTAATTAATTGGGGTGAGGTTACAATAATTCGCACTTGGCTGAAAATTGGTAGGTTTGTTCAATACACTATTATAAAGGAAATGTGAAAAGTCCTCATCGATCCGGCACGTGCAAAAAAATATACACGCGGTCAAAGGTCACAAAAATGGGTTTTTCGCGTTATTAAGCAAAATGGTAAGTTTTATCATAAAATTAGCGCAGACAAAAATTATAGATCAGACAATTATTAATATGTCTAAATACTTTTTTCCTAAGAGCCACCGTTTTTGAGATATAACGATTCAAAATATTGAAAGAGTTGTAATCGTCAAAATATGAATAAGTACACCACGTATATACTCGTACATCACTGAAGCCGTAATACAAGCAAAAATATCGTTCTATCGGTCAGTGTGACTAACACATATAAAATATGAAAATTTGGTTTAAAAAAAAACCCATTCCCTTATCTTCTACGCCAGTGTAACCTTCAGCAACATCTGCCTCCCATTCAATTGTCTGCGTGGCTAGGGTCGTATACCTGCTTTATTTTACTATGCCGAATACATTCAATGCTATTAGAGTGCGTCTAATGATAGAACGACCTGGAGTTTTTGATTTAATGGGCCACATTATTCAGCCACAATTGTCCGAAATAAAAAAAGTTGTGAAGTGTCAAGACATGAAGAATCATGTCTTGACAGTTCACAACTACTAGTTAGTAATACCACATACAAATTTTTTGGATTCAACCTCTTTTTCTCAGGTTGCGCTTGCTACTGTTTCAACTTTTTGAATCGTTATATCTCAAAAACGGTGGCTCTTAGGAAAAAAAGTAGTTAGACATTTTTATAGATAATTGTCCGATCTACAATTTTTGTCTAAGCTAATTTTATGATAAAACTTACCATTTTGCTGAAAATCGCGAAAAACCCATTTATGTGACCTTTGACCACGTGTATTTTTTTTTTTGCACGTGCCGGATCGATGAGGACTTTTCACATTTCCTTTATAATAGTGTATTAAACAATCCTACCAATTTTCAGCCAAGTGCGAATTATTGTAACCTTGAATGTCTAAATTGACCGGACTAAATGGCGGGCGACAGCCTTCCTATTCAGTTAGCAATCGTTGAGATAGGAAGCATGATTTGTCTCTTGCATTATTATAGCGACAAGAAATATGTAGCACAGATAACGTAACTTAATTTAAAAGAGTGTGAATGGAGTTTTTTGCACATTTCTGTAAAGTGATCCACGCTTTGGAATAGTGCAATTAGCATCATTTTTCTGACAGACTGATTTTTTAACAATTCAAAGGATATAAATATTTTATGCTGAAGCGAACATTCTTATTTTACAAGTTAACAAACACTCGGGATAAGAACTATTTCACAAATTCTATATTCCAGGACATTGTCTACCCTTGTACCAAGTTTCATTAAAACCCTTTCGGACGTTTTAGCGTAAAGAAGTAACGAACTTAAACATAAACCTTTCAATATTAGTGTGTGTATGCGTTTTGCCTCTCCGTTTATGCCACGTACACCGAAGGACTGGAACAATTTGCCTGGTCCGGTTTTCCCGTCCGATTATAATTTAGGTGTTTTCAAGGCTCGAGTAAATAGACTTTAATAAACTAGTGCACCTGATTATGAACATAACTGCTTACCCTTAAAAATTATTGTACCTCACCATCAACGATTGCATCTCTACTTACTATCAGGTGGGATCGCAGTCAAGCACTGGTTTATAGAAATAAAAAAAGCATATTTTCTATCTCCTTCTTATCAAATTCTTTTGTGTGTGTACATAAACAGTTAAATAAATTAGAATTAATTAATATTTATATATTATTTAATTAATTAAATAAAAAGCGTGATTTGCTACGTCATACAAGTACTTTCCTGAAATGCTAATGAGTCGAAACTTTAAAGTCATTTAGTATATACCTACTGTATTAGCTACAGCATGGTCAGTTTTGCCAGTCATACTCGAGCACACACTAAAAATAAACTAGCTTTGTGAACAGCCAATTAAGGTCTTGCCAGGGGCGGAATTGGTTCCGCCGAATTGTTTGATAAGTTAACGTTTCCAACCATTCAGGCATCCGTGCCTCGAGTTAAGGTTTTGGAAATATGGCACAGTTTCCAGATTTGGTAAACACCAATCTACAAAATCTGGTGCACAGGCGCATAAGCCAGTTTTTCGGTGATTACAGTATGCATTTTGGAGAGTGTGCGCAGGAACTACATGGCTTGATTCCTCCATCAGCTTTTTGTCATCGGACAATCTGACGTACGGCAAGTGTTCACTATTAAGTTGTTGAAACCTTTAAGGTTTAGACTCAGCGTTTCGTTTCCTCATTATTATTCCACATACATCGAAAAACAATATTCCTAGTGTACCCACTGTGGCCTTCCCTTCCGATTGTCTCGACGAGGCTAGAGTAAAAATGCTTTTAATAAGCTAGTGCACTTCACCATCAGCGATTGCATCACTGTTTACCATCAGGTGGAATTATAGCCAAGCACTTTTTTATGTGGGAGATCATCCAATGAAATCTCCCGCTCTTGGGTCGAGCGGGAGGGCGTGTCAGACTTTTACTGACTAAAATCCAAACCTGAGACTTATTTGCCCTTATTCCAGGGCCCTGGGGTTCTCTTTCACACAACCCATGGCTCCAAAAAGGAGAACTAGCTTTAGTTTATTTAATTTTTAAAATTCTCGAACTCAGTTCTGACCTAGGTACTGAATACAACTACAAAACTGTGGAACTGAACCCGATACAATTTAACGTTCTGCATAAATTTAATTATAATACCTACTCCCGTAAAAAATGTCGTTTCTCGCACGGGTTTTGGAAATATGCCAAAAGCTGCACAATAAAAAATAACGACAATGTGTCTTTTGTTGCTGGTTTTCAACGAATTGATTGAGAGTTTGGCCGCCAAAAGTTGAAGAAAGTTTCAATAGACGGTACCGAACTAGAGAATCTATAGACTCGATTTTTAGAAAAGTCGGCGAAATAAAAGTAGCCTGTCATCATGATCCTCGTAAACAAGCTTACTAATTAATTAGTTTACTGCGAAACTATTTTTTTCAAGGGATCATTTTTGCTGTGTAAGGCTTGTAATAAAAAGTAACATTTAGGCAATTGTGATGTCACTGTATTACCGAAACGCTTTTTATTCCATCACAATGTTGTACTCTGGTTTCTTCAATATTATTGGTAACTTATAAAAATTGGGGATTGATAAAGATTAATTGAAATACGATTTAAATACCTTGGCCACCATGGAATTTAGAAGCAATAATGCTTGCAAAACGGTGAAGGAAAACATCGTGAGGAAACCGGCATGTCTTAGAACCAAAAATTTTAAGACATATCTCAATGACGTCCACCAACCCGCTGTGAGCCCGCGCGGTGGATTATGGCCCATTCCCTCTCCAAGAGAAGAGGCCTGAGTCCCAGCAGTGGGAACATTCATCATCTGCTTAGCCTTTTCCTAAATATATTGGAGTCGGCTTCCAGTCAAGCCTGATTTAGCTAAATACCAGTATTTTACGAGGAGCGGCTGCCTACCTACCTCCACAACCCATTAACTAGGGTAACACAGTACTTCATGGCAAGACTAGAGTCAGATTTCTTCTGACTATCTGTAACGGCTGCCAAAGATCTACAAAGTGGGAACATTATAAGGCCGATAATGCTAAATGCTTGCACACATACTCGTACACGAATTGTGCATGGACATGCAACCCTGGAGCCAATTGATTGAAAATAAAGTGTTAAATCCGTTTCACAATTTTTTTCGGGTTTCGTGGCCCAACTGTTAGTATAATAATAAGACATAAAAGCTATTTTTAGTAACGATCAAAACTCACACAAGGGAAATATTATTTTTCGTATTTTTGTTCTGTAGTTACGCAACAAAATAAATATTTTCTGCGGTACGGAAATTTCTTCGAAATTTGATTCGGGAATCGCGCTATTTACATACTCGGGCGGTTTTTTCTTATTATATTGGTTACTCTGTAAATATGTTTTATTTCTTTTATTTTTACTTTTGTAGTAAAACAGGTAACTTTATTATGAAATCGTATATTTATTTCGAATTACCCAAGAACGGTCTTATCAATAAACATACAAACGTTTCTTAAAGAGGCCTCTTCATTACAACATTCAACTCCTCATTATAATGAGATGAGAAAACTCTTCTAAAAAGAGAAATCTTCAAAATAAGTTAAAACATAACGAAGATATAACTAAAAAATGTAAAAAAAATTGAATATAATACCTCCTTTTTAGAAGTCAGTAAAAACTTTTATAATATATCACAGAATCACCTTCTTTGTATGTACAATTGAAAACAATCAAACAAAGCACCCGAAATCTATCATTACCATTCCCTTAGGCAGGGAAATACGTAATGGATTCACATTAGCCCTCATAAAAGCACTCAACAATTAACATAAAGTGAAATAATCGTGTTGCTATGCTAATTACGAGTACTAAGCTATTATGATATGAAGGCCCACGTGCGGGGCTCACGACGGTGAATGCAGTGTCCCGGGGCAGGTTCGTCTTGGCGGTGTCTTTGGACATCGCCAACGCCTTCGACTCTCTGCCCTGGAGTAGCGTTGGAGGGGCACTCCGGTATCACTAAGTGCTTGCCTACCTCCATCGTGTAATCGAGGCCTACAATCGAATCGATCGAGGCCTACCAGTCTGACAGATTTGTCATCTGCCCCGGTCACCAGGGAGAGTGGAAACGGCGAGAGATGTCGTGCGGTGTTCCGCAGGGATCGGTACTAGGACCGCCTCTGTGGAACATTAGGTACGACTATGTGCTGCACGGTGACCTCTCCGACGGGGTCAGCGTGGTCTGTTACGCAGACGATACGCTCGTCCTGGCGCTGGGAGAGTCGTACCAGGCGGCGATCCAACTAGCGACAAGTGGGGTTGCGACAGTCGTAGAGAGGATCCAGCTGTTGGGACTTGAGATGGAGTTGCACATAGTCACTGCCTTTAACTTTGAAAACAATAAAAAAGGCACCCATAATCTGTAAGTAGGTAAGGAAATACCTAATGGATTTACATTAGCGTTCACAAAAGCGCTCACAATTAACACAAAGTGAAATAATCGTGTTCCGAAGCTAATTATGATATTAAGTGATCGTTATCGCAACGGCAATTAATAATACAATACTTCCTTTGGTTATAAAACTAAGGAAGTGTGGTGTGAGTTGTCGCTACCATGAATTTGCAGAAAAAGTGTAGATATACACGCAACGTATAAGTACTTTAAACATATTATTGTTTAAGAGTGAACTTATGAAGTGAATTTATATTACTTACTGGCTGACCCGGCTGTCTTCGTAGGTAGTTTAGTATGGTAGGTGTTTTTTTTCTCTCCTTTTAAACCGTTCCTAGACCTCCCCAAACATTTCAAGACCAAGATAAGATAACGTTCAGCCGTTCTCGAGTTTTAGCGAAACTAACGAACAGCAATTGATTTTTATATAATAGAAGATTTAGCTAGTTTAACAAAAGTTTTTTACATTCTTTTTAGGTTCAATACGAATATTACTTACGTAAGTTAGAGGTTTAATTCTCTTCATGAAAAACTCATTAAAAATATGTTGGAAGGGTATAAAACCACGTCACAGAATAGATACGCACACACTGAAATGTGTGTCATCGCCATTAGGTTACGAGTGTACACAATCATTAAATCTTCTATGTCCCCTATTCGGAGCAGAGGGCATCCAAAGTATTTTTTCATTGCGACCGGTCTTGAGCTTTGTGCAACATCTATCTGTAAGCTATAGAAATATTTGTTCCGCGTGGAAATCGAACCAGAACATGCAGCGCAGCAGCCAACTGTGTTGCAGTAGTTAAGTAATTGGCAACCGTGCCCTTAAATTTTAAATTAAATTGCCAAAGCTTCGAGAGACAGTGCGAGAGCAATAGTGGCCTAGTGGTAACTGCCTCGACTTACAAATTGTAGATTCTGGGTTCAAACCCAGCCAGGCGCATTACTTTGTGTAACGTATTTCAACGCACTGGGCCCGCGGGTTGATTTACGCGGGTTGATTCTCGGGGAGGGATCCCCGAGAAAGAAAGCCTGAGTTCCAACAGTGGGAATATTACAAGGCCAATAATGTTAATGCCAAAGCATTTACTATTTATATTTCAAAAAACCTAATTTTGAAATTGACGTATTTTTCCGATTAGCATCTATTCAAAAACAAAGCTCTTTATGAAAACTCTTTGATAAAATAGTAATAAAAATTCTTTATTGTCAGGTAACTAAGGCCCATACACAAAATAAGCAAATAGTAATCTTACAAAATAATAATATACTGATACATAATTATTATTAATGAACATTAACAACTAAATTACGAACTATTTACTGCACACGAAGTGCCCGCGTCGTGTACTTTAATGTACGTATTGACAAATTACAATTTATTGCTTATACCTCAATCAAATAACAAAAAAAGTATCCCCTTTCCCCCTAGTCAAGTCGCAATAAAACCATAATTTAAGCTCTCAGATAAATTATCCGAGATAAGGCATATATTACACTAGCTACTACCAGCGGCTTTGCTCGCGTGAAAATAGCTTTCTCTATACAAACTTCGGACTCCCTTTTCCCTTAAATAGGGGGAGAATTTTGGAAAACTCTTATTGCTCGCCTGTTTTAAAAGGAAATCTTATGCACTTTAAACTTTGAGACTAAAATGACATTATGTGGGTTGTCACAATATAAAAGAACTGACATAATTAATATTGTAGGTTTGACATTTGCCTGTGTCAATCTAGTCTCAGATTAAAAAACCTGACTTTAGTCCCAGTTGTTTCAGCTGTGCGTTGATAATTATGTCAGTCAGTTATTTTCTCTTTTATATATATACACCAGTCCGATATATAAAAATAGTGAATAGGAGTTCTAAGTAATCGCGTGCGAGATATAAACGCGATAAGTTAGGAAATGAAGTAACGTTCTCTAGTAATAAGTTTTCGGTTTTACATGCTATTACGTAATTTATTTTGAAGTTTTTTCTTCTGATTTTGCAATTTATTTTGTGGTCGACACGTTTTTCATGCAATGGCTTTGGTAATTAGTGGCATTTCGGTTACATTTTTTCTGTGATTTTAAAACACTTCGATTATAGCATAAAATTATTTGAATACTAATTTCTGCTCGTGATTTTGCTTGTGTGAAAGTAAAAACTCAAGGGAACATACACTGTAGGGGCCCGGCAGGGTCGAATCTTACTGGGGCCCTGGGTTGAACGAAAGAGAACCCCGGGATCCTGGACTTAAGGCAAAGAAGGAACAAGAGTGGGTTTTAGTCGGTAGAAGTCTGACATGACAGTCATTTTGATGATTTGCCAACTTCAAAAAAAGGAAACATACACCCTGACCCTGCACCCTGATTTGGCATAGTACCTACACCCACTTAGAAAAGTACATAATATATGAAACAATTAAATAGGTACTTGCCAGGTTTCAAACCCGCGACCTAATTAATGACACGCAAGTGTCGTAACCACTATACCATCACGACACTCAAAGAAAACATCAAAACAAAGTACATCTACATATTACCTTGAAATCAAATCGACATTACTCAAAATAAAAGCCCATTCCAAATATATCAAAAATGACAAAACTCTACCCCTAAAACGCCTGCGTAGTACCTACCCGTAACATACAACACGGTACTTACCTTAAAAACGTTTGGCATACTTCACGAAAACCTAGACTCTTTGTCATGTCAAAGATGAAGAGGGTGTCAGAAGCTATCAGCCTCACAGGTGCTGAGAAGTTTTAAGCATTTTTCTACAAAGTATGTTACTTTGTTCGATACATTGGCAACAGTATATTGTGTGGAGAAAATTGTTGTGCGGCAGAATGTGTAATTTTTATATGGTTGTACAAAAAAATACAAGCAAAGAATCTCTTGTTGGAGGGGCGTGTGAAGAGGTTAATTGGTTTAAAGTGTAGGGTAGCCAGCCTTTTAGGCTTCTAAAGGATGCATTTTGGAGAATAAGTAGATATGCATGGGGATTACTTCGCTTGAATTCACCATCACCATTCTATTATCGGACAACCCGACGCATAGCTAGTTATTTACTGACTTATTTAATGACTTATTTAAGGCCCAGAAGCGTTGTGTCAGAGCTATGTGTAGTCTAAAACCGAGAGATAGCTGTGAACCTTCATTTAAATCTTTGAAAATTCTTACTTTTCCGTCCTTATACATTTTAGAGATGGCAATTTTTGTAAAAAGTAATAAGCATTTGTTTGCTAAGGTCTCAGACACCAGGAAAGGTCCCGTGAGAAGCCAGTACAAAAATCTTTTAATTGTCGGTAGTTATAAGACAGCACTACTTAGAAAAAGTGTTCTTTGCATGGGTCCAATAATATTTAATAGATTACCAGACAACATTAAAAATGACACCCATCAACAATTTAAATCTAGACTTAAGACTTTTTTGATACAGAAATGTTATTATTCGATAAGTGATTTTTTAAATGACCCTATTTCTGACATTTAAAGATTAATATTATTGACACTATAATTTTAATATCTAATTTTGTTATTTACTTTGACTCTATTTTAATAATTTATTAATATTATATCAATTTTCTTTATTTCTAGTTTAACTGACATTTGTTAATTTTTGCATGCCAAAACTTAGGCAGAATGTATCTGGCTCACTATATACTTTTAACATCTTTATTGTTACCTACATTCTATGCAAATAAAGATTTGATTTGATTTGATTTGATTTGATTTAGTACTTTAAACATTGTTGTCACCTACACGGTCCGTAGCTAAGCGTTTTGTCTCGTCATTTGTGCTGCATGCAGGGTGTAAAAAGACCGATCACAAAGCCGAAAACTACACATTCTGTACACGTAATTAAGTAACTTAGACCAAAAAATATTGCTGGGAAATATCTTTTTTTTTTCATCTAAAAAATAATTAATTAATAATAATTCTGATCAGCTGCGCGTTCGGCCGCTCGCGCTTGGTCGTTGAACCGACCGCACGCTTGTGTGTGTGAGGCACTCCTTTTGTTTAGTTTTCATTGCATTTTTGTAACTTCAAATGCGTAATTTGCTATGAAAAATTGATAATTTTGGTGATGTAAGTTCGAAAGAAAGTTTATTAATGATACTTGGAATAAAAAAAAACATTTTTTTTTCACTTTGGCCTTCAATATCTCCAGAACCAGTGAATTCTCAGGTATAGTCTAGAAAAAAAAAACTACCTATCTCAGTGATGAGTAGAATATGGGGTTTTCGTTTTCGTTAAGGGTCTTTTTACACCCTTTATATCGAAGTGTCAAAACATCTGCTGCAGCCTTGCCGTCCGATTTATAATTCACACGGCTATAGTGAATCACCATCAACAATTGCATCACGCACAAACAGTCAAGCACTAGTTGTTTGTAAGTTTAAAAAATAAAATAATTTTAAAAGTAACTGATTACTAACTTGAATTTCATATCTAGACATTTATCATTAGAAAAAACTAAAGGTTTTGCATCCCTAAACTACAAACACAATGCACCGACGAACATAGTAATCCTAAGTGCCAAGATATAAATAAGGGTGTTTACACATTAGATTTATGCTATGCACCTATACTGCAAGGATGTGATAGCTAAGCTACAGAATTAGGTGACCATGTCCATTGTCCACTGATACTAAGCTATGTAGCAAAGAAAGCGGACCAGAGGAGAGGGGAAAGTTGAGGCACTCGCGCCACCATCCCTACTTTCTATCTAGAGCACATCTCCTTCCATATAAAGAACATAGCTTAGAAATTAAACTCGTTTCCACCAGTCCTAAGCTACATAGACCAATATATGATAGCTGTTTTTTTAAAGTGGTATAAACTAGAGCTTGACCGCGATTTCACCTAATGGTAAGTTTATTAGGAGCCTATTTACTCTAGCCTTGAAGACACCCAAATTATAATCGGATGGGAAGACTGCAGCAGGCCAATTTTTCAGTCCTTCGGTGTCCGCGGTATAAACGACGAGGTGAAACGCTAATATTAACTGGTTCCATAACATAGCACATCCCTGGTGAAAAGGCACCTTTAGTCTAGACGAGAATCTAGGGAAATGGCGTGGAAGCCCATTTTCATAGTAGTTACGATGAAATACGATGCATGCGCAATGAGAGCTGACTAAAAGCTTAGACTTTCATAGTCGTATGGTAAACCAAGCATATATGCCACAGTTGGTAACGTGCCCCGCTTGCAAAACTTGGTTCGAATTAAAAAAATAGTGCTTATTTGAGCCGATCTGGTTAGGTAGGTAAGTAAGCGGCGATGTGCGGGCTAAGCGCTTTTCCTAATCTTTAATACCGCGTGCATCGATCTTTCAGTCCGTTTATAATTTGGGTATCTTCAAGGCTAGAGTGAATAGGCTCTTAATAAACTAGTGCGCCTCACCATCCACGATTGCATCACTGCTTACCATCAGGTGAGACTGCAATCAAGCGCTAGATCATGTTATATAAAAAAAAAGATGTAAACTATACAACGCACCATTAAATTGTACGGTAGGGGGGGTTCACATCGGCGTCGGGTCGACGATGAAGTACCTGGGACTCGTCCTCGACAGCCGGTGGACTTTCGAGGAGCATTTCCGACGTTTGGCCCCCAAACTGGACAGGACTGGTGCCGCTCTGAAGCGGCTCCTGCCCAACCTAGGGGGTCCAGACGCCCCCTGCCGGAGGCTCTACGCGGGGATCGTTCGGTCCATGGCCCTTTACGGGGCGCCAGTTTGGGCGCCATCGCTGGGTAAGCGACCAGCGGCCAAACTGAACGCTTGCCAGAGGGTCATGGCCATCCGGATGGTGCGGGGATACCGCACGATCTCCCGCGAAGCGGCGAGCCTCCTTGCTGGCCTGCCACCGTGGGATTTGGAGGCAACAGTCCTTGCACGCATGCACGATTTGCGCGTGGAGATGCAACGCCGGGGCGAAACTCCGCTGCCACGACAAGTCGCGGAATGGCGGACAGAGTTCCGGCGGGATCTCAGGGTGGCATGGCGACTGCGACTGTCGCAACCCAGTGCTGGGCATGCCGTCATTGCGGCGGTAAGTCCCCTCTTTGAGGAGTGGTTGGAAAGAGGTCACGGCGTCCTCTCGTTCCGTATGACGCAGGTCCTCACCGGACACGGTAAGTTCGGGAGGTTCCTGCATCGGATCAAGGAGGAAAGGACGCCCGGGTGTCGCCACTGTGTGGACCGCCCGGAGGACACGGTGGAGCACACGGTAGAGGTGTGCCCCGCTTGGGCGGAGCACCGCCGTGTCCTTGTGGAGGCTATCGGCGGCGGTGACCTCTCGCGCCGGGCCCTGGTACAGGCCATGGTCCGGAGCGAGGAGGGGTGGCAGGCAGTCGCCTCCTTCTGCGAAGCAGTAATGTTAGCGAAGGAGGCTGCCGACCGCGTGAGGCAACGGAACTCACACCGCCGCCGCCGAGATCCCGATCCCGATTACCGACCACCGTAGGCGCGGGCTCGCGGATAGCGAGCACTGGGTAGCTCGCCGTCCGGCAGTCTAGTAATAATCTGGACCGAGCCTAGTCGTCGACGGCGCGTTCTGTTCCACGCGCGCCTCAAGGAGATGTCAGCAAACTGTAGGGGCCCGGCAGGGCCGAAGCCTCTGGGGAACACGGTATCCGAAAGGCTGTCACCGTGTCCCCCAGATCGATGGCAACGAAGGAACGGGGTAGGGGTTTAGTCAGTAAGAGTCTGACACACCCTCCCGCTCCGCCCAAGAGTGGGAGAAGTCATTCTGATGATTCCCCTACCGGAAAAAAAAAAAAAAAAAAAAAAAAACCATTAAATTGTAAAATATCTTGCCTGGTAGTTTTCTGATAGCTACAACCTAGGACAACACACAATCAAGAGTTATTAGGCTTCTTCTAGGCAAGCGTGCTCTATCGTTGGCCACATCATCGCTTACCATCAGGTGAGATAGTGATCAAACGCGAGCCAAAAAAAGCAGTATATAGCTGAGTATAAAATTGCAAGTATTGACATTGCCTCTCGCACTGCTCCCCCATGCGTTTGACGTCACCAGACAATTAATAAACGTGAAAAGACGTGAAAATTCAATTAAATTGAAAGGTGAGAAGACCGCGGAGCATCGAACAAGCAACATGTCAGAATGATTAATTGAACTTTGAAACATGAGTCTTAAAACCAATTAGTTTCGCTCCAGTCGTCCAGAAAAATAAATTCTTATATCAGGTAGAAGAAATTGCTTTGTGAAAAGTAATTTCTTAATTTTTTATCTTGCTTCGAATAAATTTTAGGGAAAATTGTTTTATGGTGCAGTTTGCGGAAGTAATTTGTGTTGTTGGTGCTTTGAATAGAGAATTCAGATACTTGTACATAACAGTTGAATATCTATTGTTCGAAGGTTGTGAGGTTGTAGGTGGGTACTGACCTACGTTACAAGCTGTAATGTAACATTCACATCGAGCGTGTTACGCATCGAATATATTACGCTGTGTTCTTAAATCAGTGTATGCTCGTTAAAACTCAGTACTGAACCGCGTAACAATCAAAGGATTTGCCAAGAAACCGACAGTCGGGCGGAGTACTCAAAGCGAGCAAAGAGCGGCTCGTTGCTCGTTGGTTTCCCAGTAACACGACGTACTGACTGCTCGAATGCTCGCTGTGTAACACGTTACATTACGTCCCGTAACCCCGGTCAGTACCTACCCACCTAAAGAGTAACTGTGGCCTTAGATAGCTAAGGGCAACTGATAATACATGGGTAGGTTTTGGTCGATGAAAGTCTTGACACTCCCTCTAGCTCCGGGTGGGTTTTAGTCAGTCAGTAAAAATTTGATACTCCTTTTCATTCCGTCCAATGCAGGAGAGGTTATTTGATGATAAGCCATTGAAAAAAGAGGTGTTTTCTACCAGTTAACCTTTACTTTTGAAACAATCTAAAGCTTACAAGCAAGTTGGCAAACGGACTTTAAAGAAATACGCAGAAGCACTTACACTTCACTTGCAGTAAATTAAATCGATTTTTACTTTAGTCTTAGTAATGTCAAAGTCAAAATCTTTTTATTTCACACTAGCTTTAGCCCGCAGCTTCGCCCGCGTACATAAAATATAGCCTATGTCACTCAGGAATACAGCAGCTTTCTATTGGTGAAAAAAATTTAGCAATCGGACCAGTACTTCCACAGATTACCTCATACAAACAAAAAAACAAACTTTACCTCTTTATTATATTAGTAAAGATAGGCCTACATGGGTACTTATAAAATGTTAGAAGCTAGTGCAAAAAAGTCCTTGTACATCTATGGAGTAAGCCAAAACCACAGGAATCTAAATAATAAGTCAAACTATTTAGATTTCTGTGGCCAGAATAAATCTTAATTACGAAGTTGTTCCGTATAATGTTATCATTGAAGGTCCCAATGACCTACATTCTACTTGACACAACAATCTAATAGTAAACCTCGCACTTTCCACACCCGTGACTGTGAGACCACTAAATCAAACTCAGTTGATTCCGGCCGTCAGATAGGAACCAAACCCGATGACGGCGTATACCGTTTCCACGCGCCCCTAATAGAGTTTGGATGTTTGAAAAAGTTACTGTGACCCGAAAACGTAAAGTGAAAATGTAGGAATATAGTGGCTTTTTTTTTTAGTAAATGTCTGACACACTGTAGAGGAGCTCGCGGCTAGATAATAACAGCCGCACGGGTCGATTTTCAAGGTTAACCAACGCTTGCCAAGGTTGATCTGTGGATGGGTGATCATCAGTTTCCTCCATGCCTCGGAAAGCACTTTAAGCTGTAGGTCCCGGCTGTCATTTGTTGATCTTTGGCAGTCGTTACGGATAGTCAGAAGTCAGTAAATCCGACTCTTCAGTCTTGAAGTACCGTGTTACCCCAGTTAATGGGTTGTGGAGGTCTGGTAGGCAGCCGCTCCTCGTAAAATACTGGTATTCAGCTAAATCCGGCTTGACTGGAAGCTGATCTCAATATAGTTGGGAAAAGGCTAGGCAGATGATGATGACGTCTGACACACTGTATAGCGGGAGAAATCATTTGATAATTTCTCACCACAAAAAAAGTCTTCAGTCCATTTTACGGCCTAATAAAGTGATGGAGGTAACTATAGGGTGTGTAGCTCCATCTCTCTCTCTCTCTCTCTCTCGCTCTCGCTCACACGCTTGTTAGGCCCCAATTCCTTTTTTTGTACCTATTCGCGAAGTTTTAAGTAATATGAAACCTCAAAATATTTAATTAACTTACTACGCAATAGATTCGTCGTATATTTTTTTCTCCAGAATCAAATAGCGTTTTATTTCAATAGACTAGAGAGAGATGTTTTGACAGTCTGAGACAAAATACTTGAGTTTAAGTCCTTCAAACTACTGCGTAATTCTGTCTGATAAGGTATTATTTTTTACTAGTTTTTTCCAGCGTTGCCATTTACCCTCTGGTCATGTGTGTTTCGCATCTTTCGGATTCCCATGACTTTCACCAAACATCTTCAGGCTGATGTGGTCTCCCTTTTGGATCACCTTCAGCACCTCAGTCGCCCTCTGGCCTATCCTAAAAGGAAATATATTGTCAGAGATAAAGAGATAGGTATATGCTTCCAACAATTCCTATACAAACATGACATTATCATAAATTAGCCTGGTATTGTTCCTATTGCTGGGACTGCAGCGTCTGCAGCCCACTGTCTATGATAAGGAATGGCCTGTAACGAGCACGCGGGCCAGTTGGGTGTAGGTAGATCTGGGTAGATCTTACATGTCTTCGAAGTTTTTGCTATGCCAAATTCCTCACGATGCTTTCAGTCCCTATTTTAAAAACACATTTACAAATCAATTAGTAATAAATAGTATAAGACCGACAGTCAACGCGCAGACTCAAATTAATAATGTACATTACTAATGTAAATATACAATACTAAAGCCAATTTACAATACTAATGTCAAATCAAAAGCACAATATATGAATATATTTTGTCACACCTGTCTAGATTTGAACTCACAATTAACGACCCATAAGTTAGAGTAGTTACCATTATGTCACAGCTGCTCCTAAGAGATTACTTTCAAAACTACAGTATTTTTTACATAGCATGGGTTGGGTGACAGCAGGACGAAAATATGCATCTTTAAGATGAAAGAAAAGGACAGATAGCTACAGTTCCCGGCACGTAAGTTGGCAAGAGTCGTTAGTTGCGCAGAAATCGTTTTTTAGATCTATTTGGTGGTCAAACGGGACGCGGGGTATGAGGTAGCGCCGATCCGGCGCCCGATTGGTGCAGTATTATAATAATAGTCTATGATTGGTGCTCATTCGCTTTTTTGTGCGCCATGCGCGAATTTACCCCCACAACGTCAAAATCTTGCCAACTTACGTGCCGGGTACTGAACATTGTATGAATCTGACAGCTGTCACCGAAACCATCCTATAACAAATTTAGTATAACAACAAACAATTTGACCTTTCAATAATATCAGTTTTCCCGACTTTTTTTTCAATGACCTTTACAAAGATTTTTCTAAATAAAATTAGGAATCTTGTTCAGACGGTAATACATCTAGATAAGTTTGTAAGTATCACTTCACTGGGTACTTAAACTAGTTACTAAGTGGAGAAGCGTTAGTTGATATTCAACAAAGTGATATTAGTTTTCTCATCACTCAAATGATTAATTACTTCTTTATTACGTTCGGGAGATAAATCATTATTATTTGCTAAGTGCTACTGAATTTTTTTTGTTCCGAATTTTTTGTTACACATTTAGGGTCCTGTACTTTTTTATTAGGTGGGAATCATCCAATAAGCTCTAGAGTGGAGCTTGTTGAACGTGTTATTATTATTATTATTCGTGTTAAACTTTTGTTGTCTAAAACCACTACACGATACGCATAAGGCGACTGAAAGACATATTTTCAGTCGCCTTTAAGGTTTTTTTTTTTAATTGGTTTCCTTTTCAGAAAATCCCCACGGTCCTAGCGGGCGTCGATCCTTCTGGGCCCCTACGGTTTTTCTGACATCTTTTTGAGGAGAGCGTGGATTACTAACCGCTGTCGACGATTTAGGTTTGGTCCAGTTGATTAACGGTCGTCCGGAAGGCGAGCTATACCCATTGCTTGACGTCGAAGTTGAAGGGAATATTTCAACACTGCAACTTCCAGTGCACGGTCGCGGCAGTCTGGCCCCACCAACCATCCGTTCTACGAGCAATGCGCTCTGCCCACTACCACTTAAGTTTGGCGATTCTTCAGGCTATGTTGGTGACCTTGGTTCTCCTGCAGATATCTTCATACCTGATGCGAAAAAAATTGAGAAAAGCAAAAATAATTGATACAGGACAGGACACAAAAAAATACCTAAGTATTTAAATTAAAGTGACACGAGCAAAGCCCTTTTCCATCGCTCATTTGTAGCAACGTTCAAAATTGTTGCCTCGACCTTGTAACGCAAAGGGTAAATGTATTATTTTTCCATATTATATCATACTATAAGTGGTCCTTATTATTTTGCTATCCAAACCTGAAAGCTGAAACGCAATTGAGGCCAGCACGCAACTGATAGTATTTTATACAATACCCGATCATATAATCACATAAATCAAGCAATTCCTAATTTTCCATGATGATCGAATTATTATCGTCTGGCATTCTTGAATGTCTGCCAATTGTAAAAATATAGTTTAGTTCAGAATTCGGAAATGAAAATTGTATTTGATTGTCTTGAAATACTTGAGTGAAGGTTTTGATATCTATTTATAATACTTTGGAACGAAATAACACATTATTTATATATTGTAAATATATTCATATTTATTTTATTGCATAACAGTGTACATGTCATATTTAAATAGTGAAAGTCCATAGTAAATTATCATTTCATAACCAAATAAATAAAAAAAGTCAATGCCGGACGGTCGGTCGGCGAGCTATTCAATGCTCATTGTCCACAAGCCCACACGCAAGGAATTCGGGGTTAGGATCCTAGCGACTGAGGCCTGAGAAATTCCGTTCCCTCAGATGTGCGAGCGCCCCCTTAACAAGAATTACTGCTTCGCTGAAGGACCGCCTGTCATTCTTCCTCGCTGCAGACCATGGCCTGTACCAGGCCTTTACTGTCGATCACCCCCACAAATATAAAAAGAAAAACGACTATCTGGATTAGAATCCACGACGTATTAAATCGTAAGTCGATGCCTTTACCATTGGGCCACCAAATGAAACATAATACTATACCTAACTTCTATTGCGTGCGCTTAACCCACACAATATACCCAAAGGTAAATCCTTACTTCGACCCAATTAAGCCACAAGTGAAACCAAAGGAGAAACATATCTTGTTTCCGAACGGAACAATAAAAATAATCCAATAAGTCCGGGAGGGTAGTTCGAACGCAAACTTTTTTAATATCCCGCTTCCAGAGTGATTGCGTAGAACTCAGTAGGATATGGTATTACTTTTATAAGATAACTCGAACCAATGAAATAGTTGTACTGGGTTTATTGACTGAAGAGTTGGATCGTAACTGGATCGATTACTTAAGTTCTAGCCAGAAGTTAGACTCAGACTAGATTGTTTTTTTTATCGGAAGTATATGAAACCTTTCATCATCTAGTTTATATTATTTAATAAAAAAATCACTATCATCATTTCAGCCAAAGGCCGTCCACTGTTGGCCATAAGCATCCTCCAAGTATCGCCACGTGCAACGAACGGTCCTATGCGTTTTGCTTCCATCGCATTCCCGTCATCTGTCCACCTTGTGGGAGGGCTTAGAACCTTTAGGCTCCATTGACCATTCATTCTACGAGCAATGTACCCTGCCCACTGCATCTCGGGCTATGTTGTGAACCTTGATTCTCTTGGGCATATCTTCATTTTTTTTATAACATAAGCTAGTGCTTGACTGCAATCCCACCTGATGGTAAGCAATAATGCAATCGTTGATGGTGAGGCGCACTAGTTTATTAAGAGCCTATTCATTCTAACCTTGAAGACACCCATTTTGTTTATTACTAGAAGTATAATGAACCTTTCAGTCATCAGAAAAAAAAGAAAATACGTTGAAGCCCAGCTTAACCCACGTTAAGCACATCTTGTTAATTAGTTGCCCTTGTTTTTTATTGTTTGGAAAAGTCGTGTATCACACACAACTGTTGAGGGTGGCTTCTAGTCTAATCAGATGCAATGGGATACCAGTATTTTTAATGGAGTAACTGTTTATCTCTCCCGCACAAACTAGATACTACTAACTAGCATAGTTACTAGAACTTCATTCATTGCATCACTGCTTACCATCAAGTGGAATTGCGGTCAAGCGCTAGTTTATAACAATTAAAAAAAAACTATTACTAGAGTCACAGGATACCATATCGAAATTCAGTGAGACTTCAGAAGGTTTGCTGCTACTTGGTAGAAACAGTTAAACGGTAAAAGTTAACGACGGCCATTTTTTACCTCAGTAAAGAACTTGTACTTTTTAACGGTCTACTGGTTCAATACCCTTGTCAAGAATCGGCCACGTCATGTCCAGAATTCACAAAGAACTTATTTCAATCACTCATTTCAATTTCAACATTTTTATCTCACATAGGCCTTCATGGGAACTTATAAAATGTCAGAAGCTTGCGTCTTTGCATTAAATTGATTCCCAGGTTTCGTAAAAAAAAAGTCACTATTTTCTATTTCAGAACCTGGTCTAGCGATGCAATGAGCCAATATCATCCAAATCAGTGATAACTGATTACGCTCACACTCAAACGGACACTATATACTCCAAATCATTCACATATTATCTATACCTTGCCTATACAGTCCCACTGCTAAGCAAAGGCCTTTCTCCGTTCCTTCTATCGTTCCCGGCTTTGAGCCACTTCTTGCCAATTCTTAAGGAAACCATCCAAGAATCCCGCCATCTCCTCCTTGGTCTACCGCGACCCCTTCGAGCGATTTCAGGGCACCAACCTTGTATTTTACTAGCCTACCGCTTGATCGGCATGCGGCAGACATGTCCGGCTTAGTCTCATTTAGGCTGGGCAGTCTTCCGAGCCACGTCAATGATCTGTGTCTTGGAGCGCAGTAATATGTTTCGAACGCAATTAGTTTCTTTAACACCTAGTATACAGACTGGGCTCCATAACACATACAGTCAGATGCATGGATAGTACAGGAAAAATATTGTATGAAGCGAGAAATGACTCGAGGAGTAATTTTCGAACACTTGAACTCAAACGTTCAAGGGAAAATAGTCATTAAGGTATCCATGCTATTGTACCTTGCCTATAAATAGTAAAAGTTAATTAATTGTACAATTATACCCAGATATTGGGCTTCGACCAACCTGCTATTGGGTTTTGACGTGATAATAGACCCACTTTCTAAGAACCCTTTGAGGAAACCAGGCGTGATACGAAATTGATGTTGATATAATTATAACGGTAAGGACACAAAGATTCCATTCAAATTCGTGGTTTCAAAAGGAACCGCTACCGTATTAATTACTATTTCAGGGGTTGTTACAAGCAAGGGTGTTGTTGCAAGTAGGGATGTTATGAAAATTGAATTTCGGATCTAAATACGAATAATATCTATACATATAATAAAATCGTAGGAAAGTCAAAACTGTACATTGAATATTTTTTTAAAAGAATACTTGGGGCGTAATCTACAATCGATACCGAAGCCAAAAATATAGTTTTTAGAATTCATGTCTGTTTGTCTGTTTGTCTGTTTGTCTGTTTGTCTGTTTATCTGTATGTCCGGGCTAAACTCAAAAAGTACTGCATGGATTTACTTCAAATTTTGCATGAATATTACTGAGAGGTCGGGAAAACAAATAGGCTACATATTATCACGCTATCACCTACGGGGGAGGAGCTGTGAATCTTTATTTTTCTTACGCATTATGTGGCAGCGTGTAATCTAACGACGCATATACCTATAAATGTTGTTTTTGAGTAAGCCATGCTATTATTTAGCTTTACAATATAAAAACTACGCAATTTAAGTAACTTGGGCAAAAAAACATAATTTAATGAATTTTCGTAGTATAAAGGAAATTTTAAAGCAGCGCCATCTATGACATTTAATATAAATCACATCAAGTTACATATTCACACTTTTTGGAAATTTATAATTAAAATTTTATCATGTTGGCGAGGTTAGTAGTTAGTTATTCTTAAAATTCATAGATGGCATTTTACATTTTCTTCAAAAAAGTGATGTTCATTGATGATGAAGTGACATTGAAGCTCATTTATCGCAAGAACGTGACAGAATCCAAGAGAACAGCGTGCGGCACCAATAGAATAAGATCGCCTGTGTCGTGACATAAATCAACTTTCGACATCTGATGATGAATCCACGGTTTACGATATCGAAGAGCAAACGGCTAAATAAAGAAGGAAGTGGATTTATCTACAATATCGTGATTAACTACGCCGCCCATGGAGATATTGTTGCCTTAGAAGAAGTTTGTACCCACTGCCAAGTCCGCAAATGGAAAAGGGGACTAAATGGCGAGCATTCGAAGTCCAGCCATTTTTTGAAATATATTCGAGCTTATAACAGCGCCTTCCAGATGATTTCGTTTGGTGAACAACAAGCAAGCGTTAAAGTAGACGCATCCTCAATTTGGTCTGGTCTGTTCAAAGGATTGCAAAGTAGGTTGCATAACGTTAATCCGCAAATTAGCAAAGCAGCCCTCGTGTCGGTGCCTGAGAACGAGCACAACCACTTTAAGTTTGTCATCAGAGCAGATAGAAGGCGGATCACAGCCCATCCAGGGTGGTATAATGCTCCAACGACGAATAAGGTAGCTGTTGTGTTAGTCGATCAGGAGTGTGATAAAAGAGACATCGTTTTACGCACGCATGATGACCGGCTTCGAAGGATCAGCGAGACTCACCGTGCGTACGATTCTCTTCAATATCCTCTCATTTCAGTTCTGTCGCGGAGAGGTTGGCTACCATTTTGCCCACTATAATGTAGACCCCCAGACAGGCACCCCAAATCATAAAAAAACCATCGACCATGCATTCCTACAGCTTCTTGATCCAGCTGAGGGTAAATAATGGTTCTTATCTCCGCCATTATCGTACGCTCTTTACTCAGTTTCTTAGGACGTGTACGCCAAAATTGAGACAGAGCGTTTGGTATTTATAAGGTCCAACCAAAGAAAGCTCAAAACTGAGAACTACGTCTATCTCTATGCAGAATAATACAAATGCTCATTCATGGTCAATCTCCCCTCCACCTTCACAAAAGGTCCGTGGTACATGCACGAGAGGACCCAAGATGCATTTTGTTACGTGCGAAAGTTTGGTCGCCCGGACCTCTTCACTATCATCACTACCAACCCAAAGTAGCCTGAAATAACAGCTCCACTCCTTGCAGGATAGGCTTCGTACGACAGGCACGACTTGATCTCTCGCGTATTCCACCTGAAGTTAAGTTCAATTAGAAATGCTAATTTTTAATGCTCAGCTTGGAGACAATGCACGTGTTCAGGAATTTTACGATGTTCTTCTAAGTCATGGCAAACGCACACAAGAAGAGAGAGGTGGACAGGTGGTGCTGCTAGAGTCTCTCGGTAGAGTGGTACACTCTCTTGGTAGAAGTACAGAAGCGGACTTAATGCCTTAGGCATTTTCTACCAGTCAACCTTTGGGTGATGCAAAAAAATAGTATCCAGCTTAGAAGAACTCATTCGCTGTGTGTACGGGGATGGCAGTCGTATACTGCACCATCCGAATTCTTGCGTGTGTGAGTAGGCCATTTAGATGCCCATAAATGATCAGGCTACAGCAATTAACGAATGCATTCTCTGGGAAATTGAGGGGAATGATGTGGTCTACACCTCGATAAACACTGTTGTCGAGCAAGATAACGCTACACATTATCCCGTGGAATTTCTGAACACCCTGTCAGCAAGTGGACTTTCAGTGCATATCATCCAGCTGAAGGTCAGTGTCCCAATTGTGCTTCTTCGGAACCTATCTCCTCCAGAGCTGTGTAACGAGACTCGCCTTAAAGTCGTCTCACTCCACATACACACCATTGGAGCAGAAATTCTTATGGTTGTGGCATCGGCGAGGCAGCATTTATACCACGCATTTCCCCCCTATCTTACAACTTCCCGTTCCAGTTCAAGCGCGTACAGTTCTCAGGACGAGTTGCTTCTCACAAAGGCACTGTACGATGCTTGCTCCCGCGTCACCAGTCCTGATTCTCTTTACATTTTGTCACCTGGCAACGTAATTTATAGGGAAGTGTTGTAAGGTACGATATCTTTGTTTGTATTTTTACACTTTTGTGTCCTGAAATGGAATACATTCCACACATACATCACCATCATCATCTGCCTAGCCTTTTCTCAACTATATTGGGGTCGGCTTCCAGTCAAGCCGGATTTAGCTAAATACCAGTATTTTACGAGGAGCGGCTGCCTACCAAACCTCCACAACCCATTAACTGGGATAACACGGTACTTCATGGCAAGACTGATATTCCACACATACATCATTTTCTCTATTTCCTTCAGTCACAACTTATGACTGAACTCAGCAGGATTCCCATATAATTCTCTAAACTTGCTTCGCTTGCAAAAAAAACATGTATTTTAATGCTATTTTAAAAGTTGTTTACTTATCATGCTATAGCGACATCTTAAGTATTTTTGGTGCTGTAGAGCCTTCACGCAGACGACGTCGCGGGCAGCAGCTAGTGAGCAATATAATTAAAATACACGCCTATCTATATTTTATACACTTTCTAAGTGCAAAAGTAAATTACACAAATTATTACCTACCTACAATAAAAGTGCAAAGTCTAAACCCTGTTACAATATTTTATTTTAATACTTTAACGTTAATTAATTAATAATTTAGGCACAACTAACACTATGATCTATGTTGACTACATAAATGATTCTAAAAGCTAACTATAATTTATAACAATGACTTGTACTAATATCTAACACTCTTAAATTATATGTACTATGTTAAGATACTTGCTACCAAATAATACCACTTTTAAGCAGATAATTATGTGAATTAGTTACAGTTTTATATAATGTAAGTTTAATTAATGTAGCAAATAAGCTAACTATACTTTTATAAGTATGATTTTAAACTTAACTACTGTTAAAAAATACTAATCACAATTCAAAGTACAAGTACCTATGATTTTAATCTAACACAGTAAAATACATATAAATACAATAAATTAGTACTGACCTGAATATGACTAATTTACCTAGATACTACCTGAGTGTTGGGTGATGATGATATTAGAATAAATTATGACTGTACACCACTAATTAACTTGCTCGAAATCAATCCAGTCATCGGCGATTAACCTCCACTCCACGTGGATTTTCCTTTGTCTTATATCTTGATAAAATCCGCTGATCTTCTCAATATTTATATATTATCCGGTTCGTTATGGACCATGTGCGGGACTGAGGGATATTCCGATGGAAAATAAACTGGATGCTCAATGCAAGTTAAAGATGAATTTTAATGGGTGTTCACAGTATAAGGTTTTATGAACAAGTGAAGTCATTATGACCGAACATATTACAAACTAATTACTGCTATGATTAAGCGTGTTGCTGCTATGCGATATTTCAGGCGTTTCAAAGCTAGGAAGCGCCTGACCAGCAGTTGGTTGATGAACGCTGATGATGGTGATGATGATGACGCTCCAACACTTGGGGCGTGATCTACAATCGATACCGAAGCCAAAAATATAGTTTTTAGAATTCATGTCTGTTTGTCTGTTTATCTGTATGTCCGGGCTAAACTCAAAAAGTACTGCATGGATTTACTTCAAATTTTGCATGAATATTACTGAGAGGTCAGGAAAACAAATAGGCTACATATTATCACGCTATCACCTACGGGGGAGGAGCTGTAAATCTTTATTTTTCTTACGCATTATGTGGCAGCGTGTAATCTAACGACACATGTATAAATGTTGTTTTTGAGTAAGCCATGCTATTATTTAGCTTTACAATATAAAAACTATGCCATTTAAGTAACTTGGGCAGAAAAACATAATTTAATGAATGTTAGTAGTATAAAGGAAATTTTAAAGCAGCGCCATCTATGACATTTCATAAAAATCAAATCAAGTTACATATTAACACTTTTTGGAAATTTATAATTAAAATTTTATCATGTTGGCGAGGTTAGTAGTTAGTTATTCTTAAAATTCATAGATGGCATTTTGCATTTTCTTCATAACAGTTGTATCGTATAGTTCGTTTGACAAATACAAGTTCCAACAAAACCCTCAAAATCTTGAGCAGAGTTGAGGAAGACAATTTAAAAAAAATGCGGTGTTAAGTATTACAAAAAAGTGATGTTCATTGATGATGAAGTGACATTGAAGCTCATTTATCGCAAGAACGTGACAGAATCCAAGAGAACAGCGTGCGGCACAAATAGAATAAGATCGCCTGTGTCGTGACATAAATCAACTTTCGACATCTGATGATGAATCCACGGTTTACGATATCGAAGAGCAAACGGTTAAATAAAGAAGGAAGTGGATTTATCTACAATATCGTGATTAACTACGCCGCCCATGGAGATATGGTTGCCTTAGAAGAAGTTTGTACCCACTGCCAAGTCCGCAAATGGAAAAGGGGACTAAATGGCGAGCATTCGAAGTCCAGCTTGTGAACAACAAGCAAGTGTTGAAGCAGACATATCCTCAATTTGGTCTGGTCTGTTCAAAGGATTGCAAAGTATGTTGCATAACGTTAATCCGCAAATTAACAACTTCAAAGCAGCCCTCGCGTCGGTGCCTGAGAACGAGCGCAACCACTTTAAGTTTGTCATCAGAGCAGTTAGAAGGCCGATCACAGCCCATCCAGGGTGGTATAATGCTCCAACGACGAATGAGGTAGCTGTTGTGTTAGTCGATCAGGAGTGTGATAAAAGAGACATCGTTTTACGCACGCATGATGACCGGCTTCGAAGGATCAGCGAGACTCACCGTGCCGTCACCGATTCTCTTCAATATCCTCTCATTTCAGTTCTGTCGCGGAGAGGTTGGCTACCATTTTGCCCACTATAATGTAGACCCCAGACAGGCACCCCAAATCATAAAAAAACCATCCACCATGCATTTCTACAGCTTCTTGATCCAGCTGAGGATAAACAATGGTTCTTATCTCCGCCATTATCGTACGCTCTTCACTCAGTTTCTTAGGACATGTACGCCAAAATTGAGACAGAGCGTTTGGTATTTATAAGGTCCAACCAAAGAAAGCTCAAAGCTGAGAACTACGTCTACGTCTTCTCTATGCAGAATAATACAAATGCTCACTCATGGTCATTCTCCCCTCCACCTTCACAAAAGGTCCGTGGTACATGCACGAGAGGACCCAAGATGCATTTTGTTACGTGCGAAAGTTTGGTCGCCCGGACCTCTTCACTGTCATCACTACCAACCCAAAGTAGCCTGAAATAACAGCTCCACTCCTTGCAGGATAGGCTTCGTACGACAGGCACGACTTGATCTCTCGCGTATTCCACCTGAAGTTAAGTTCAATTAGAAATGCTATTTTTTAATGCTCAGCTTGGAGACAATGCACGTGTTCAGGAATTTTACGATGTCCTTCTAAGTCATGGCAAACGCACACAAGAAGAGAGAGGTGGACAGATGGTGCTGCTAGAGTCTCTCGGTAGAGTGGTACACTCTCTTGGTAGAAGTACAGAAGCGGACTTAATGCTTTAGGCATTTTCTACCAGTCAACCTTTGGGTGATACAAAAAAATAGTATCCAGCTTAGAAGAACTCATTCGCTGTGTGTACGGGGATGTCAGTCGTATACTGCACCAGTAGAATTCTTGGGTGTGTGAGTAGGCCATTTAGATGCTCACAAATGATCAGGCTGCAGCAATTAACAAATGAATTCTCTGGGAAATTGAGGGGAATGATGTGGTCTACATCTCGATAAACACTGTTGTCGAGCAAGATAACGCTACACATTATCCCGTGGAATTTCTGAACACCCTGTCAGCAAGTGCACTTTCAGTGCATATCATCTAGCTGAAGGTCAGTGTCCCAATTGTACTTCTTCGGAACCTATCTCCTCCAGAGCTGTGTAACGAGACTCGCCTTAAAGTCGTCTCACTCCACAGACACACCATTGGAGCAAAAATTCTTATGGTTGTGGCATCGGCGAGGCAGCATTTATACCACGCATTTCCCCCCTACCTTACAACTTCCCGTTCCAGTTCAAGTGCGTACAGTTCTCAGGACGAGTTGCTCCTCACAAAGACAACTGTATGGTGCTTGCTCCCGCGTCACCAGTCCTGATTCTCTTTACATTTTGGCACCTGGCAACGTAATTTATAGGGAAGTGTTGTAAGGTACGCTATCTTTGTACGTATTTTTACACTTTTGTGTCCTGGAATGGAATACATTCCACACATACATCACCATCATCATCTACCTAGCCTTTTCCCAACTATATTGGGGTCGGCTTCCAGTCAAGCCGCATTTAGCTGAATACCAGTATTTTACGAGGAGCGGCTGCCTACCAGACCTCCACAACCCATCAACAGGGATAACACGGTACTTCATGGCAAGACTGATATTCCACACATACATCATTTTCTCTATTTCCTTCAGTCACAACTTATGACTGAACTCAGCAGGATTCCCATATAATTATCTAAACTTGCTTCGCTTGCAAAAAAACATGTATTTTAATGCTATTTTAAAAGTTGTTTACTTATAATGCTATAGCGACATCTGAAGTATTTTTGGTGCTGTAGAGCCTTCACGCAGACGACGTCGCGGGCAGCAGCTAGTTATGAATATAGGAATAATATATTATCGGTTTCGGATATGATATTATTTCAGATCTTAAATTAATAAATTATCCCCGAGTTTTGGATAGTTTCGGTTACAGATAGTACGATTATTATTGTATTAAAATACGAATAGCAAGATATGGCTTTAAATTCTAGTTTCTTAAAACATTATTTTGTTTGGCAAAATATAGCAAAATTAACAAAATCTGTTGCAACCTGATATTTATACTTCTGACTTTTAGTCGGGTGCTTGGGGCGTTAAAATCATCACAACCTAGACCTTGGTTGACTGTGAGTTGATTTTAAAAAGAAAAACTGATATGTGAAGCTAATAACAAGCATAAAAAAGTTTACCTATTAAAAAATCAACCCACAGTCAACCAAGTTCTATGTAAAAACCCCCAGGCACTGGACTATTTGTCCGTGTTTAATTAAACTGTTGTTACTCATTAGTACTAATCTAAGTTCATGAAATTCAACTGGTGAAACAAAATACTCCCTTATTTTGTTAGTATGCAAAATCTTATTCTTTGTGACATTTTTGACAATTTACTTAAAAATTTGCATAAAAAGTAACCTTAAATGCTGTCGATTGCTAATAGTAAAATTCTTATTTCTTGGGTAAATAAACCTGAAACTTGCCACAGATTCTTATTAATGTTTGAATCCCCAACCGATCCTATGAGACCGCGCTGTTATTGTTTTACTATTGTGTCTCGTTTCGCGGGTAAGTGATAGATTAAAATGAATAATAAAGACTGTCGTTGTTTATATTTATGTAAATATTTCAAACCCTTTCCTCAAAATAAAGTTTAAAGGAAAGAAAGAAATAACTTTTCATGAACGAATTCGCCGGCAAAGTGCTAGTACGCGCCGTCACAACTTTTCTGGCAACTATAAATCGCTGTCACAACTTTTTCCTTAGCTAATACACTGGTTTTCATTCCAAATTTTTTTTTTTGCTATAGTTTGTTTTTGTATTATTTATTTATTTATATTTATATTAACAGTTTAACTTTTAATATCAGTTTTGGTTATGAATCCGAATTTTCATTATTTCGGATACCCATTATTCGGTTATAGTTACACAGCCCTACAACACCCCTGGTTACAAGTACATATATGGGAACTGGGAAAGGTTTCTCGTTAATCATCAGACCTGATCCAGCTGTCAAGTGGTGCAGGTTCTACCCTTTCTCAGACGTCACCGACAGGGTTCAAGGCTTTGAAGCTAATTTTGATATGGGGTTGTGGTTGGCTGTGTGTATGATTATGGTGAAGAAAAATCTTTTATGGTGCAAAAGCTAATAAAACTGATAATTTCTACTTTAGAGTTTCTTCCTAGTTACGGAATGCCAAAATAAGGGAATATGCATGAAAGATATTTGTTACCTAACCAGTTTATAAATTAATTTAAAAAATGTAAATTAACAGTAAAATAAAAATTAATAGAAAAGCAAACGAAATATAAGAATCTATATATATAAAAATCAATTGCTGTTCGTTAGTCTCGCTAAAACTCGAGAACGGCTGAACGGATTTATCTTATCTTGGTCATAAATGTTTGTGGAGGACTAAAAAAGTCTGCCGGTTTTAAATAAATATATTTTTCTCTTTTGTCAAAATACTATGAGCGAGATTCTCCAGTAGGCTTCGGCTCTGCTGCGTCCTTACGGCTTTGCTGACATCTCTTTGAGGTACGCATGGAATACTACGCGCCGTCAACGACTCGGGTTCGTTCCGGACGGTGATCGAACATACGAAGGCCGAGCTACCCATTGCTTGTCGTCCGCAAGCCTACGCCTACGGTGGACGGGCTGCCATTAGCAATTTTATTTTATGTATTTTAGGAAAACTTACAGCTAATATATTAGAGTAAAACATTACCTATATGTAAAAGAGAGCCAATTACAAGTTTCTACTTATATAAACTTTCTAAACACAATAGGAAGATCGGTATTAACAGTGTAAACACATAAATCAGAAAAAAGAAAACAAAATACATTCCAAAACAAAATCGAGCTCCAAAGAAAGAGTTACTTAAGAGTTTTTTAACTTTCCGAACACCACTTGCAAATAGATCAAGATCAACATCCGAGACACCGCACACCGTGTTATACGTTCGACGTCTCCCGAGAAACACAGATGGTACACGCAGTCCAATCTTGGCCTCTACTCAGGTACCTACGTCAATGGACCCGTTCACTACATTGACTAGGTAAACAAGATCTGCAATTTTTCTTCGTTCACGTAATCATCAATCCCCCTAATCTTCTATTACATATAATAAAACAGTAAAATTATATATCGTTAGCCACGGTTGGCGCAAAAACTACTGAACCGATCCTGTTCAAATTATGCATACATAATCCTTATAGGCACCTTCATTTTTATTTATTTATTTATTTATACTTTTGCACAAATAGGTACAAAGGCGGACTTAATGCCTTGGGCATTTTCTACCAGTCAACCTTTGGGCAATGCAGAGAATATTAGTGGTAGGTGCAATAAAAGAGAGAAATATATTGAGAAGATATACAAATGACTCCATGATACAACACAATATACATATAATTTATACATAATTCAATCAAATAAATATAATTAAATATACATACATAGATATAAATACTCGAAAAATAGATACAAATCGACAAACAGAGAAACATTAGCGTTGTGATGATACTACTGCCAACTTCTTACGAATGTGCTCGCGAACCTCAATTTTGAATTTTAATCGGTTTGTAACCATCCTGACCTCTTGGGGGAGCGCATTCCACAGAGAGATAGATTGAATAAAGAAAGAACAGTGAAGGAAGTCAGTGCGATGAGTGGGACATAGAAGAAGGCGGTTATGAGATGAACGTAGATTTTTACTGTGGTTGGCGCAAATGTATTGAAAGTGAGGGGCTAAATAACTAGGGCAATTGGGAGAAATGAGATATGAAAACAAGGTAGTAAGCGCCCTTTGCTCTCTGCGCTGACGTATGGGCAACCACTTTAAAAGCAGCCGATGTGCAGAGACATGATCATATTTGCGCAGATTGAAAACGAATCGAATGCAGTAATTTAGAAGACGGTCAAGTTTATTGAGGAGATCTGCATTCAGGTCATAGTAACACACATCACCATAATCGATGATAGGAAAAATTAGGGTCTGTACAAGCATTGCCTTCGTGTTCGATGGCAAAAAGTTTTTAAGACGATACAGAGCCCGCAGCACCCCTGTAACCCTCTTACTAACACTAACGACTTGACTACGCCAATTCAGAGTACTATCGATGTGCAAGCCCAAGTCCTTCACGTCAGTACTAAAAGGAACAGTCGTTGAGTCGAATATAACCGGTGACAGAGTTGCAATATCCACTTTGGCGATGCTTCGAGAACTCCCAATGATGATTGCCTGACATTTATTGGGGTTTACTGCAACACCAAATCTATCAGACCATGTTTTAATAGCCGTCAAGTCCCTATTTATCTTTTCGATAGCATCAGTTATCTCATCGACTCCCCCTTGGCAGTACAGCTGGAGGTCATCCGCATACAGATGATACGCACACTGAAGGACGGAAGTAATGAGATTAATAAAAATAGAAAATAGAAGAGGAGAAAGAATGCCGCCTTGTGGAACGCCAGTTGGCAGATCACACCAGCGAGAAGAAGTCTCTCCAGCGTGAACCGACTGCTGGCGCCCCTGAAGGTAGGAAGTGAACCATTCCAGTGCTTCAGGAGAGACCATCAAATAGGACAAAATGGCTAATAGAATGTCGTGACTGACGGTATTGAAAGCATTCGAAAAATCGACCAACACCAGAACAGTGACTTTGGTGTCTTCTAGTCCTGCCCTTATATCGCCAGTCACTTTAAGGAGGGCGGAAATTCATTCTATAGGCTATATTTTATTACGCTATTTGCTATGGGGGGTGAGCAATATTGCATTTTGTCGGTTTTGAACGAGTCGCCCCGAGTTCGAATCCCACCTTCAATTTATATTTCTGTCAATATTTTAACTTATTATTTTTAGAAAAAAAATACTTTTACCATTTTTCATAAGAAAATCAACACTCCTATTTGATAATTTCCAAATATTTTGTAAGAACTAATCAAAACACGTTATAAAATCCTAGCGTCCACGAAATTCAAATACTACAATGTTACATTATTCCATTTAGTAGCAAATTTATCTACTGAAATGAAAATCATCACGCTATCATCGGCGAAGAGCTGGGCAGTCAATTATGACATTTATATGAGAACGTCTATTTTGTTTCATTTTCATCGAAGATCGCAGTGCAGTGCTGTCATTACTGGATTGTAACGTAACATGTTGGTGGTTCGAATCCCAGGTGTTTTAGAAAAGGCTTTTTTATTTCTGTAATATTTTTTTCACATATTTTTGCATTCTCACAATTTTTTTTTACATAGTCATAATGTGAACTAGAAATACATAAACTAACGACTTCACCCATGGAGTAGGCAAATATTTAAAACGCGAACTATTTGACTCAGTGCTTCGTTGATGTTTGAAGGCAATTGACGTCGTGCGGCAAAAACACCCGGTTGTTACCATTGGGTGGATCGCCCAGAGGACACGTTGGAGCATAAAGTACTGATGGGCCACGCTTAGGCGGAGCACCACCGTGCCCTTGAGGGGACGATCGGTGATAGTGACCTCTCGCGCAGGGCACTGGTACAGGCCATGGTCCAGAGCAAGGAGTAATGGCAAGTAGTCTCCTCTTTCTGCAAAGTAGTAATGCCGCTGGGATTCTGAATCCGATTTAGAGCCACCGTAGGAGTGGGCTTGTGGACAGCGAGCAATGGGTAGTTTGCCGTCTTGCTGTCCGGTAATAATCCAGACGGTCAACGGTGCGTATTGTTCCACACGCGCCTTAAAGAGATGTTAGCAAACTGTAGGGGCTCAGCAGGGTCGAAGCCTCTGGGGTCATGGGTGAGCTTCCGAAAGGAAAACCCGGGAACCTGGAACGAATGCAAAAAAGGAACGGAGTGGGGTTTAGTCAGTAAAAGTATGACTCACCTTCTGAGAAGTCATTCTGATGATTCCCCACCCAAACAAAAAACCTGGGCACGCCGTCATTGCGGCGGGAAGTCTCCTATTTGAGTAGTGGTTGGAAAGAGGTCACGGCGTCCTCACAATCCGTATGACGCAAGTCCTCATCAGACACGGTAAGTTCTGGAGGCTCCTGCATCGGATTCAGGGCACCCGGGCAGCCGGGTGTCGCGACAGTGTGGACCGCTCGGAGGCCACGGTGGAGCACATGGTAGAGGTATGCCCCGCTTTGGCGGAGCACCGCCGTGTCCCCGTGGAGGCAATCGGCGACGGCGGTCTCTCGCGCCGGGCCCTGGTACAGGCCATGGTCCGAAGCGAAAAGGGCGGGCGGTCACCTCCTTCTACGAAGTAGTAATAGTAGTAATGCTAGCGAAGGAGGCGGCCGACCGCGAGCGTGAGAGGGAACGACCCTCATGCCCCCGTCGCCGCCAGGATCACGACCCCGATTTCCGACCACCATAGGCGCGAGCTTGCGGACGGCGAGCACTGGGTAGTTTGCCGTCCGGTAATAACCCGGACCGAGCCAAGTCTTCGACGGTTCCACGCGCGCCTCAAGCAGATGTCAGCAAACTGTAGGGGCCCGCGGCAGGGCCGAAACCTCTGGGGACTTGGATCGGTATACCGAAAGGTAAGCTCGGTGTCCCAAGATTGAACAAACAAAGGAACGGGGGTGGGGTTTAGTCAGTAAAAATCTGACATACCCTCTCGCTCCACCCAAGAGCGGGAGAAGTCATTGTGATGATTTCTCATCTTAAAAAAAAACTAAATATGAAACACTGGGGCCATGGTTTCGCTTCTGAAAGGGAGACCCTGAAACGTAGGTAAGGCAAGGAAGGAATATAGGAGTGAGTCTTAGGTAATGATCTGAGACGCCCTTCCGCTCCACACAAGATCGGGGGAAGTCATTAGATGATTTCCCTACTAAAAAAGTACTAATTGGCGTTTTAACTTGAACAGTTTTATGTAAAATTAAGAATCAGATGTTTTCGGAATTAATCAAGGTATAGGATTGATATAAGTTACTTTTGTGCAGTTTTACGAACTTAACGCGGACGAAGTCGCGGGCAACAGCTAGTCACAAAATATTATTACACAAACTTTACACAATATTGCCAACATAACTTACCAGACCAATTTAGACATAATAATCTTGTAAAACACAAACGCAGCGACCGAAACCCTCTCGACTCTAACGAGATTAGGTCCCCTTTGAAAACAATGGTCACTGCATCACCGATCTAACGCATTCATCCTATAAGAATTAATGACTATCCCTCCCTCTCTTTCCCTCCTAGTAACTTACCAACCAATAATGAATAGCTGCATCTCTTTCTAGGAGATGCAATGGGAAGTTCAAATAGAGTTTTAATTGCGTCCATTCAGAGACTATGAATCAAGATGGCTGCCGGTCACAGTCTATGATTAATTATGTCAAAGCTAATTATTATACTTAGTTCATCCTTTCTTGGTATTTAATTATGAGAAAAATTTTGAAGTGTGTTTGAAGAGTCGTTGAGGTAAATAAGTTGATGATGCTCTCAGTTAAGCGATAATGAACTGGTTTAAAAAAAAAAAAAAACTAGGAATTACTCTTGTATCGTGGGTGATTTACACATAACGCTGCCCGCCCACGACAGACTTCTTGTAGGTCCGATAATTGTCACAAATTATAATCCTATTGTATATTCTGACCGACTTTTTGTCGGCCGTGTGCGTTACAATATTGCTATCAGTGTGTTCTATTTTCCACCTACAAAAAATCTTTTACCGATTGTCGGTCGTGGGCGGGCAGCGTAAGGCTTTTCTCGCTCTAAGATGGAATGAGAGAGCGTGTCAGAATTTGACTGGCTTAAACTCACCTGTTTTTCAGTAATCTTATGTTCGAGGGTTACGTTACGGTCACTCATTCAGCAGCCCAACTCATCATCTGTCTAGCCTTTTCCCAACTATATTGGGGTCGTCTTCAGTATTTTCAGTATTTTACGAGGAGCGGCTGTCTACCAGACCTCCACAACCCATTAAATGGGGTAACACGGTACTTCATGGCAAGACTGGAGTCAAATTTGCTGACTTCGGACTATCCGTAACGACTGCCAAAGATCTACAAATGACAGTCGGGACCTACGACTTAACGTGCTTTCCGAGGCATGGAGGAAACTCATTATGTTAAGATGGTCACCCATCCACATACCAACCTTGGCAATCGTTGCTTAACCTTGAATATCGCCCTGTGCGTGTGTTATTATCTAGCCACGAGCTCCTCCTTCATCATTTCACATTTTCTTCAGCCCAACTATCTGTAGGCTATAGAAATATTTATATTAGTCCGGACCCAAACCCGCAACTCTCAGTGTGGTAGCCAACCACCCTAACGGTGCACCAACTTTTCCATCAATATTCTAAAATGTGTCAATTTTTTTTTAATTTATTCTCAGTTGAATATTATAGGTACAATACAAGTATATTCAGGCACAGAAACCTTCATCTTTTTCCTTTCCTTCTCTAAAAATTAATAAACTAGACCACAAGACCCACCGAAATGCCTAATAGCGCGACATTTTTGGCATTTTCAAATTGGACCCGGTCCGTTAGTTCTAACAAATGGTCTATTGGCACTTGGTCCAATTCTCAACAGCCGTTAACCATAAGGACACACATAGAGAAAATTCAATGAAATGGAGCAATCGTTTACTTTAGCCTGATTCACGTAAAATCAAACAAGTCAAATATCAGTGAAGTTTTATAGTCGTTGGATCGAAGTTCTACCCAAAATCGATATTCACGTGTTCCTTGAACGGGATTCGATATAACGAAAGTTCAATTGGCTTGAAACTAAACGATCTATGAACAGCTTATTGCCAGTTACATTATTATGATTTAAATTATAGAATATCTGATTTAAGTTTTAATGTATAAATAAATAGAATTAAAAACCATACGCGTCAATGAAACTTCGATCGAACGACTTTAAAATCGAAGTCGTTCAAACTCGATTGATGGATGTGAATACGATAATGGTCTAAACGACTAAGTCGCTTCGATACCGTTACTGTTTTAATTACGTGAATCGTGATAAGAACATATACAACAGACCAAAATCATCTATTAGGCGAGGCAGTGCCGCGCTGACCGTTGAGACGTACGGACGTCTTAATTACTTTGTCGTGTCATTTTTACTACTATTTACGCTAATGTTACTCAATAATTTAGACAATGGATAGTTTTGGAAGATCTTTAAGTACAGAGTTGAATATACCAGATGAGAGTGGCATGAATGAAGAGATGATGGAGAATACCAGAGAAGAAACTTTTATAGAAGGAAGAACAATCAATGTAGAAGAAGAAAGACAGAGACAGGTTGACAAGAGAATGAGAGAAGATAGCGAGGAAATTATCGAAGAAGATGATGGATTTACCACTGTGAAAAGAAATCCGAAAAGAATATTAAGAAGCAATTCACAAGATAATCATCGTAATGTGGGTAGATTTGAAAATAACAAACTGCAAGCAGAACAATTTGAGGTATGTCTTACATCTAAGACTATACTTCCTAAAATGGTTGGTATGGCTAAATTATTTAAGTCTCAAAATATTAATGATATCCTTACAGTAAAATATAAAAGTCCATACAAAATATTTATAAAACTTAAAAATATGGAGGATACAAATAAAGTTCTTAACTGCCAAAAGTTCAGAGAATTGGAATTTAGATGTCAAAGAACAGACCAATTGAATATTATATATGGTATTGTTAGAAATATTGACTTGGAATTAGAGGAAAGCGAACTCGCAGATATATTTGAAAGTGAATCAGACATTTGTGCGGTTAAAAGACTTAAACGATTAACCAATGACGGGCAGTGGGTTAATAGCGAAGTTGTACGTGTCGCCTTTAAAGGTTCAGTTTTACCCTCATATATATATGGATATGGATGCCGTTTTAAGGTTGATGCATATTTGTTTCCGGTTACCCAATGTTCAGGATGTTGGAAATATGGGCACATGAAGCGTTTTTGTCCTACCCAAAACATTATATGCCCTAAATGTGGGAAAAAACATGATAATTGCGAAACCGTTGAGTTTTCTTGTATTAACTGCAAAGGCCCACATATGGCACTGAATAAAAGCTGCCCAGTCTATCTTAAAGAAAAAATGATAAGGGAAATAATGAGTAAAAATAGCTGTTCTTATAAGATGGCACTGGATTTATATTTGAAGACACTAAAAAACTGCAATAAAGAAGTTCCGGTCAATAATGAAGTCACCATAACACCAGCTCCTCATACCTCACAGCGCCAAAGTTACAGGGATGTTCTCACCCCCATAGAACCACAAATTATTGTGACAAATACCTGCATGGACACGAGTGGTTCGCTCGAAAAAACTAGTGAAAGTGAAGAAGAAATTTCTGAAACTAGAGCGTCTACAATAAGACAAATTAAAAAAGTTAAAAAAAAATCAAATCGACCTCAAAACCAAAAAAATAAGGGTAACACACAAAAAAATTACCACGCAATACAAAAGGAAAAAAATCGTCAAGATAAAAGTACACCGGAAGGAAGTGTCAAAAAACAAGATGATAGTGAGAAAGTATCGAAATTGACCAATTTTTACAACAAGGTAAAAGAGATATGGTTATCGGATTCATCAACGGAACAAAAGGTGAAGAAGGGGCTACGATTAGTTCTAGAAGAAATTATGGTTTATGTTTTTTCATATTTTAAGAATTGCGACATTGTAAGTAGATTATGCATGTTATTTATAGATGGATAATAATGTTCAGATTAGTAGTAACATTAATATTTTTCAGTGGAATGCTCAGAGTCTAAAGCCTAAGTTAATTGATTTGGAATTACTAATGAGCCGGGAAAATATTCATATAGCCATTTTAAGCGAAACCTGGTTAGATGCAGAAAATCACATAAACATAAGTGGATATAATGTTTATAGAAAGGACAGGTTTGATTCGTACTGTTAGAAACCGACCGAGGATTCACTTTTTAAAAAAGGAAAATACTTTATGCTAAAAATTAATATACTTTAATTTATATTTATTACGAGTGCAGCACATGAGTGCACTGGATGGAGGATGGAAGACGACTGACTGGAAGAGTAGGACGGGTGTGTGAGGAGTGGAAGAGTGATGTGTCAGCACTCTGACGGGACTGCAGTGTAAGCTGCTGGGTAAGGTAAAAAGGGTACAATGGAAAGGTATAACAGCCCCCCGATTAAGAGGAAACTTACGGGTGGAAAGGTAAGTTGACGAGGAAAAGGAAATTCTAGGTTTAGGAGGGTTTTCCAGGTTTTCAGGTCATTCGGAGTCGAGGAACAGGTATATCTTCGGGATCAGGAGAGGACATTTCTATGGAATTATCAGGTTTGGATTTACATCTAGAAGACTTAAGTGTCTTAAAGCAAGTATACAATTTATATGATATAGCTATAACTATAACTAAACTTATTATAATAGTAACATAGGAGTAGAATTTACCATAAAGGACAATATGGGGTTTCTCAATTACTTCATTGAGATTTGTTTTAATTTGATCGGTTATTTTATTATAATTAGATAAAAGTGAGTCTAAGTTATTTACGTTTTTTAAGTTCACATAGGGAACCTTAATATTATCCTTTAGGTAAGTAGCAGGACTACAACAACTATCGTTAATTATTTCAAAGTGTAATATTATTGGTTTTGTTTTAATTACAATACTATGTTGAGGTACTAGCTTGTTATCTCTACAATAAGCAATACAATGTTCTGGTATAGTTAATATTCCGGTACCATGGATAGCAAATTCAGACAAATCTTGATTATTACATTCTATTGTGAGTTTAGAATTTTGACTTAATATGTATATCCATTGGTTTCTATGTAATTTATGAAAGGTTTCAAAGTTACCGTTTACAAATTTAGTATTACAGATACGTGGAACAGAAGTCAGAGCTTTAGAAATAATCTCGCTTTCACATATGGGAACGGCAGATGTGGAATACACACTAGGTGTTTCACAAATATAATATTGACTATTTATAACCTTACAGGAGTTAAGTGAATTTAATTTACAATAAGATGACTTATCTTTAGTTATGCCGATATATTTTGTAGATGGTATTATTGTAGAATATAATGTACTGTTTATAGCGTTAAGTTCAATAGGATAAGGAATAGTGTTATATAGATCAAATTCCTTTGTGTTTACTAACGGTATTTGTAATACAAATATTATTTTGTTATCTGCGTAATAGCTAGATACATCAGATACGTTTTCTAGGATATGAATATTATCTAAAATTAAAGGTACAGGTAATTGCTTAGAACTAGGCAGGAATCTATAATTATCTACAAGATCTGCAAAAAGTTGTTTTGGAGTAATAATTGATGGATATAATATGTTAGACTTACTAAACATAATAGCATTAATAATATCTTCTAACTTAAATGATAACGTTAACATTGTACTTTCTATGATATCTGACAATGCTGATATCTTAGATCTCATAAGTAACTTATCTGTTACTAACGTGATGTTAATTACATCTTGGGTTAGAGTATCAATAGCATGGTTTAAACTGGCTTCATTTGCAGTAATTTGGTCAATTATTTCTTTTAAGGATGATAAGGTAGATTCTGTAACTAATATGCTATCTTTCATTAAAGTTGCTAATTTAGATTGATCATTTTCTAAAGTTTTGATGGCGTCACTATATTTTATAGCGTCATCTTCATCCATGTTGCCAAAAAGTTGTTTAATAACGGAACCGATTCCTGCAAACCAAGCTGATCGTTTTTTAGATTTAGACATCATAAGATGAGATATAGAGTCGAAATCTCTTGCTATATCAGAGTAACGGGATGACAATGGTTGAAATAAGTAGTGACATTCACTTTCGTAATATGCATTACTCTGTTTACACAAATATTTCGAAGTTCCTAGAATGTCTCTTATGTTATTTAAATGCGGTTGTATAAATGATATATCTATAGGAATAATAATATCTAGTGTATCATCGGTAGTTTTTAGGGAACCAATAGGGTCGAAATATATGCCTGCGTTGTCAGATGCTGGCTGGATATATCCTTGACCATTTGATGCCAGGGACGGACAAATATAGCCAATTCTGGAATGGAAAGTGATTGCAATTTTATTAATTGTAAATTATGCACTAGTATGTAATTTCATTTCGTCAAAGTGGTGTTTGACGTGACGTCTATTTATTAGGAGTGATGCGGTGTTATTTCCGTGTATTTTTATTATCTTATATGGACCTTTCCATATTGGTGAAAGGGCTTTACGGAGCCGTAAGTGGTTTTTCAGATAAACAAGGTCGCCGACCTTGTATTTGATAGGCCTTGTACGTGTGTCGTAGTAAGCTTTAGAATTTACTTTGGACTTTTGAATGTGTTCTATGGCTTTAGTTCGACAATATTTTAATCTATTTTGAAGGACACGAACATAATCAGGGTACGTCACGCCAGCCGTTTCTTCATAAACGGAATCTGGTACATACGGTTTGGTTCCGAATACTAGCTCGTAAGGGGAAAAGTGAGTGGTTGAATGGATTGCTGAATTATAGGCAAGCATAGCTGTGTATACAAAGCGGTGCCAGTTATTTTGTTCTTCGTTTATATAGGATTTTAAATATTCTTTTAAGGTGGAGTGGCTCCTTTCGAGAGCGCCTTGTGTCTGAGGATGATAAGGGGTACTCCACAACTGTTTGATTTTTAACAGTTTGCAGGTTTGTTTAAATAACTCGGCTGTGAAATTGGTGCCTTGGTCAGTTAGGATCATTTTGGGTATTCCGAATAGTGTGATGAAGTGGACAAGACATTCGCATGACTCCTCTGCTGTGGTGTTCGTGATTGGGTAGGCAGTAGAGAATTTGGTAAGGTCGTCTTGAAGGGTCAAGATATATCTAAACCTATCGTTACCAGCTTCCGGAAGTGGGCCTACGATGTCTAATGCTACACGTTCAAAAGGACGAGTAGAGAGAGACGTGATTTGCATAGGAGCGCGATTGACTTTCCTAAGGGCTTTGTTGGTTTGGCATTGAGGACATTTTTTCACGTAATTTTCTACGTCTGAACGCATATTTTTCCAGTAGTACTTTTCCTGGATGCGTTTCAGCATTCTGGTGGAACCTAGATGACCGGCAATGGGTAAGTCATGATTTTCTTTCATTATTTTGGGTATTTCACTTAACGATGGGTAAATAATAGCGTTTTTATAAATATGTACGTTTATTTCTGAATTATGGAACAAATATAATATGATATTATAGACTTTTAGGTATTGGTGACTATCGAAAGGATTACTAAAGTCTGAGATAGCTATCTCGGGATTGTTTTGACCTGTAAGGTCAACTACGAGTTCATTTCTCAAAGATTTGAGACTTTTATAAATGTCGTCGTAGGTGCAGGTGTCAAAATGATTGACTTTAGTGAAAAGAAAATAATATATTTTATTTTCGAGTTCATATTTGAGGTAAGTGTGTAAGGTTCTTTCTAGTAGAGAAAATTCGCTTAGGTTAGGAATATTAGATATAATTTCTTGAACATATGGGACCGATTCATCCATATCTATGGATGTAGGGATTATAATGTATTTTTTGTCGGTTTTACATAAGCTTTCGTTATGTTCTATAATGGTTACGTTTGAATTAAAGTCTTTGGAGATTGTCTTAAGAAAATCCGAGTAATTGCCATCTAGAGTACTATGGCTTGAGTTATCACTCGGTGTTGTTGGATCTGAATGATCAATGGGTGATGGCGTATTTCGGTTAGTTACATTATCTAGATCGTCAAGGTTTCCTAACTCCGGTAAACTCCTGGGTGGAACAAGTGGATCTATTAGATCTTCCAGTTGGACTAAATCGTCTGAATCTATCGTTCTGTTGGAACCAGGTGGATTTAAATTTTGTCCTGAAGTGCTAGGAACGGGGTCTATGGCATTAATAGGTTTTACTGGAGGGTAACGTGATAATGCGTCAGCAGCATTATTCAGTTTCCCTTTCCGGTAAATTATTTCATACTCATATTCCTCCAGTTTTAGTCTCCATCTCTGGAGTTTACTACTGGGGTCAGAGTGGTTAAAGAGCCAACGCAGAGGGCGATGGTCTGTGACAATCAGGAATTTTCTACCATACAGGTATGGGCGAAACGTCTTACAACCGAAAAGAATCGCAAGGAGTTCTTTTTCCGTTGTGCTATAGTTACTTTCACTTTTGTTGAGTGTACGGGATGCATAGGCAATAGGTTTATCTTTCCCTACTTCGCCTTGAGAAAGGATAGAGCTGATTGCATAATTCGATGCGTCGCAAGTTAAAATGAACGGTTTGGAAAAGTCGGGATATATCAATAGCGGTGCTGTTATAAGTTTATTTTTTAAGATTTCAAAGGCTAATTGATGTTCATTTGACCATACGAATTCTACATTCTTTTTTAATAGATTGGTTAAAGGTTTTGCGATACTAGATAAGTCAGGAATGAACCTGCGATAATAAGAAACAAATCCAAGGAATGATTTAACGTCCTTGGGAGTTTTGGGTACAGGAAAATCCAGTATTGCACTTACTTTAGCCGCATTTGGCTTGACACCTTTGTCAGTGATGACATGACCTAAGTATGAAACTTCCTTTCTTAGAAATTCACATTTGTCGGGTTGTAATTTCAGTTTAAATTGACGGAGCCTACCAAACACATTTGTTAGGTTATCAATGTGAGAGGCAAGGTCATAGGAGTATATAACAATGTCGTCAAGATAAACAAAGCATTGTATGCCTTGAAGGCCAGATAAGGCTGAGTTCATTAACCTCTGGAAAGTTGACGGAGCGTTTTTAAGTCCGAATGGCATGCGCGTGAACTCATAATGTCCTTTTGGGACAGAAAAGGCTGTTTTTGGGGAATCTTCAGCGGACATGTTAATTTGGTGGAATCCGGACGCCAAGTCTAACGTGCTGAAATATTTGCTTTTGCCTAGCTGGTCTAAGATTTCTGCTATATTTGGAATAGGATAGGAATCACCAATAGTGATATCGTTAAGTTTACGGTAATCGATTACCACACGCCATTTTCTTTGACCGGATGCGTCGAGTTTTTTAGGCACTACCCAAATTGGTGAGGACCACGGAGACATAGAAGGTTTTATGATACCTTGCCGTAGCATTTTCTCGATTTGTGAGTCAACTTCTTTCTTATGACATTCAGGGAATCGGTATGTTTTTACATGGATTGGGTCATCAGACGTTGTTTTGATTTTATGTTCTATTGCATCTGTAGAGGTAAGCTGATCGTCAGGTAAGTGAAAGACGTCAGAAAATTGGGAACAGACAGAGTATAATGCTTCAGTCTCTTCTGAATTAAGGTGAGAAACGCGAAGTTCTTTTAGGACTTCTTCTGTGCGTTCAAAGGTATGGCATTCGTCTGAGGTGCCTATGAATATTGAGGCTTGTAATTGGAATGGTTCTAGGCGCAATTGAAGGTCAGAGTTAATCATTACGGGTGCTTCTAAAGTATTTAAAATGGAAATATTGATACGGTTATTATTTTTTACTTTAACCATACAGTTAGCTATTAATAGATTCCTAGATATGTGCTGATCAATTATTAATCCTTCTCCGATTTCAGGATTTTCGACTGTGCATTCTATTATGACTTCGGTACGTGCTGGTATTGTATAAACTGGTTCATTGAAATACATCTGAAACTTTATGTCTTTTAAGTATAACATGCTTTCTTCGTAATTAATTTGGCCATTCATAGAGTTAAATAAATCGTTGCCGACGATGCCATCATAGGGAATGGTTAAGCCATCTATTAAATTGAATGTATGAGTTAGGTATTTACAGTCACTGTGGGTTTCACTATGGGTACTTATAGTTACAGGAATTTGTCCTAATGTGCTTAGGGGACTATCGGTGGTCGAATCGATGCCTTTAATTTTAAATTTGATCGATTCGTTAATTATGGGCATATCGTTGATGACTGACGCTTTTATAATGCTTATAGAGGCGCCGGTGTCAACCAGGAGTACAAGATCTTTGGAAGACACAGGAGATTTCACTTGTATATAAGGTAAGTATTTGTTTGATATATTTTGTGTGAATTCGTATATTATAGTTTTATTAACGTTTTCTTTGTTTTCAGGTTTTGGGATGCAGTCTACAGTTTGGGGCTGGTTACCCTGTTGCTTGACTACGTCTGATTTTTCAGGAATGTTAGAATCTACGATTTGGGGCTGGTTACCCTGTTGTTTGATTCCAAACGATTTTAATGTTTTACGAGAGTCTACGGTTTGGGGCTGGTTACCCTGTTGCTTGACTACGTGTGATTTTACAGGAATATTAGAACCTACGATTTGGGGCTGGTTACCCTGCTGTTTGATTCTAGTTTTATTGGTGTCGTCTGCTGTGGTGATTATTTGTCCCGTGCGGCACCTTTTCGGGACATTATTTAGTTTAAATCGCCATCGACAGTATCGTAACCTTCAGTTTCGGTGAAGGTATTTATTTGCGGTTTGAAAGACGTAGACGGTTGGACGTTAGAATTAGAGGGTTTATTGTTGAATTTTTTATTATTGTATTCACGAAGCCTACAGTTTTCTAAGAGATGTCCTGCCTTTTTACAGTATCGGCAGAACGGATCCTTAGAAGTTGGTTGACTGGAAGAAGGCTTTTGATTTTGGTTATTATTAAAGTTACCGGTTCTATTAGGTCTAGTGTTAGCGTCATTATTACGCGACGTTTTTGCGAGCATATTTTGTTTATAAGAGTATTGCTGCAACTTCTCTTCTGATAGAGCACAATTTATTGCATCATTGAGATTTTTAGGGTCCCTACATCTTACTATGTTAGCGATACGAGGGGTGAGACCTATAGTGAAGGTGTAAAGAGCTAGGTCCTCCATAGCGGCTAATCTACCGGAGACTTCACTTTTCTTATGATTAGTGACGGCAATTTCCGTGAGGAGCTGGGATAGGCAGGTTTCAACCCTGAGTGAAAATTGGCTAACATTTTCTTGGGCACCCTGTCTACAATCTTGTAGCTCTACTAGAAGGTGAGCATAGTGTTTACGCTCTCCGAATTGATTTTGTAAGAATTCCCTAAGTGAGGACCATGTTTCAAATTCTTTTATGGAACAGGCTATTTCGGCTTTGCCGTCTAGCTGGCTAAGGATATATTTAAATACGATGTCTTGTTGATTAGAGGAAGCTAGTGAAATTGCGTTATCGCAGTTATTTATAAATGCATTTAGTTTTTCGCGGCTACCATCGAAAGGTTTAATGAATTTTAAGATGACGTTCAAGGTTAAACCTTCTCTGGGCTCTTCTTTGACATTCTTGGAACTTTGAGACATTGTGATTTGCTAGAATAAATACACAATTTTAACAAGCAAACCCTGAAAATAAGATTAGTATAACTTATATGTATAAGTCGAATCACGTCGAAGTGTTCTTATCAACAGGAACTGCGTCAGCGTCTAGACGGGACGGTTTGTCCGTTACAATGTTGCGGCTATTAGATAAGCCGGCTGAGGTAATTCTGATGAAACTTTTGTCGGAGTTTAACACTTGTAAATTAGGAATATATGAATGTTTCACTGAACTCACAGTAGCACCAAACATGCGTTTTTCATGTCCATGCTGGAACTGGAACTGGAGCTGGAGTTCTGGATACTGGAACCGGAGGTTGACCTTGGGCCAGGTCGGTGCTGGGTTTGGAGCTGCGGGAGACGCTACCTGCGTCGCTGCTCTCAGCCACTTACTGCACAGTGGACCGGCTATGAGGTTCACCGGTGTGGTGTACGGGATACACCTGGACGAGTCGCTTCGTGGAAGTTATGCACTCACAGAACTTCACTGCACTTCACTGATACGGTTTTCGGAGGAAACCTGGGATTTTTCAATCCCTTTACCGCTGCCACCAATGTTAGAAACCGACCGAGGATTCACTTTTTAAAAAAGGAAAATACTTTATGCTAAAAATTAATATACTTTAATTTATATTTATTACGAGTGCAGCACATGAGTGCACTGGATGGAGGATGGAAGACGACTGACTGGAAGAGTAGGACGGGTGTGTGAGGAGTGGAAGAGTGATGTGTCAGCACTCTGACGGGACTGCAGTGTAAGCTGCTGGGTAAGGTAAAAAGGGTACAATGGAAAGGTATAACAGTACGGCGGAGTGGCAATCTTTTCACATAAATCTTTAAAAACCTTGTTAGTTCCTATAATTAGTGTGGCTAATGCAGGCATTGAAATAATTAATATAAAAATTCTAAATTGTAAATTAATTACCAATATAGTATCGATATACTGTCCGTCCTCTGTAAGAACCTCTCAAGAGGACTGGGAAAATATCTTTTCAAAATTTTCGACTAACTCTATTATTGCAGGCGATTTTAATGGACACCACCCCTGCTGGTCTAATAGAAATGATTCGCGCGGGAATCAATTGTTTGAAGCTGCAATAGAAAACAATTATTTTTCATTGAATAATGGTGATCCTACTAGAATGAAACTCGTGAATGGTTTTTTGCAAAAAACCTCTCCTGATGTTTCATTTTGCACTACAGATATTGCTATTAATGGTTTATGGAGTGTTATTAATGAAAGCCTAGGAAGTGACCATTTAATCATTAAAATCAATTTTAAATATAAAGACGCTGCCAATATCACCTCAAAGCGAAATTTTTTAAAGGCAGATTGGGCTAAGTACTGCCAAACTATCTCCAGCCATTTTTTAGAAACTTCGCCGCCCTCTGGTAACGTTCAAAAGATGTATGATTTTCTAATTGATCAAATTAACAAAGCCGCAAATAAAACAATCCCGTTCATAAAACTGTGTCATAATCCAACTGCTAAATTTGTACCAAAACGATATTGGAACCAACAATTATCTAGAATAGTAGCTGAGCGACGTTTAGCATTAGTCAAATTTAGGAAAAACCCCAACCCCCGAAATTTAGATTTGTTAAATGTTAAAGTTTCTCAAAGTCAAAAACTAATAAGACAAGCTCGATCTAAGTCATGGTACAACTTCTGCGATAGTATTGATGAAAACACGACTTCTAATACAATGTGGAGAAAAATGCGCTGGATGAAGGGCTTTAGGCAGACAGGAGTTGGTTCATCAGATGAAAAAAAAGAACAACTTCTAAATTCACTGGCCCCTGATTTTGTGTTGTCTCCAACCCCCCTTCTTAATGACGAAGATTCTCCTTTAAATTGTGAGTTTTCGAAGCAAGAATTCGAATCCTGCCTTAAAACGAAAGATACATCTCCCGGTAGTGATAATATTACATACTCAATGATTTCCAAGATGCCTTTTATTGCAAAACATTATTTACTCGAAATATATAATTTAATTTTTAAAACATCATCGATCCCTTCCAATGGCGAGATATCTATATAGTACCAATACCCAAAACCAGTAGTGGTGCAGATACTAAGTTGCGACCTATAGCACTGATATCCTGTCTGTGTAAACTCTTTCACTCTATGATCCAAAAACGACTGGAATGGTTTATAGAATTTAATAAAATATTGTCGCCGAGTACAACTGGTTTTAGAAGAGATCACTCGTGTCACGATAGTCTGGCTCGCTTAGTTACTAAAGTACAAATAGGATTTACCAATAATACACCAACGTTAGCTGCTTTTTTAGATATAGAAGGGGCATATAATAACGTTCTTATCGACCGAGTTATACACATTTTGAATGAGTTGAGAGTTGGGAAATACATTTGTTCCTACATCTGGGAATTTCTTAAAGAAAGACATCTCATTATGAAAGCTGAGGAAAGTAACAAACTGTATGTAAGATGGACAGGTAAAGGAATTGCTCAGGGTGATCCTTTATCCCCCCTTCTCTTTAATATAATTACAGCAAATATTTGTCAAAATATAAATAATGTTTGTGTCAGTCAATACGCTGACGATTTCGTGTTATACTGTAGTTACAATAAATTAGAAGATAGTATAGAAAATCTACAACGGGCTTTAGATTTTTTTGTGACATCCGTTAATAGTTTGGGCCTAGAATTAGCAAGTAATAAATCAAAATTATGTATTTTCACCAGGGGTCGTAGAAGACTTTCCATAGATATTAAAGTTAACAACACTACTTTGGACACTGTCGAAAATATAAAATATTTAGGGATGTGGCTAGATAAATGTTTGAGGTGGGGAAAGCATATCAATGAGGTACATGAGAGCTCTCAAAAAAAGATTCAATTGCTTAAAGTTTTGGTAGGATCGTCATGGGGTATTCATCCCATATATATGCGTAGACTATACATTGCCCTTATTAGAAGTCGGATTGACTACGGATGTTTTTTGTATGATAATGCCGCAAATAGCCACACTTATAAATTAGATAAACTACAAAACGTAGCGTTAAGAATAATTGGCGGCTTCATTAAGACCACTCCGATTCATGTTATGGAGAGTGAGTTAAGCATTCCTCCTCTACACATAAGAAGACAGTATCTTTCTATAAAATTTTGTTTGAAATTACAATCCCGGACTAATGATATGTCAGCTGCTTTGGTATCACAACTGAGTACCATGACTGAAAATAGATATTGGAGGGCGAAGAGGAAACCTCTTCTAGTTACGTCGCTAAACTCGGTGGAGGCTGAGGAGATTTCTTCTTCGTATCCAGTCTTAATGTTCACTTTAGAGACTTGGGTATCTAACATAAATATTGAGGATATTATTAGATGTGATTTAGAAAGCATTTCTGCTCCAAAGTCATATTATGACATTTATTCCCTGAAATATAATACCCTTAATGAATTACATGAACGATATGCTGGCTGGCACATCTTATACACAGATGGGTCCAAAACATCTGAGGGAGTCGGAGCAGCATATTGTGATTTAGCCAAAAAATGTCATAAAATGTTTCAAATGAATAACTATATTTCAATAATGACAGCCGAACTATTTACGATTTCTGAAGCTTTGAAATATATGTTGGAGATAAACATGAATAAAGTGGTCATATGCACAGATAGCAAGAGTGCTTTGCAACACATTAAAAAATGTGTTTTTAACGGATCAAAGGGTTTAGCTATAGCGTACACAATTTTAAAACAAATAAGATGCCTTAATAATATGGGTCATAATGTAGTTATGCAGTGGGTACCGTCCCATGTAGGACTTGAAGGTAATGAGGAGGCTGACAGATTAGCCAAAAAAGGCATTACTTTAGGCAACCATTCATGGGGTTTATTACCAAATTATTCAGAAGTATTAAGTAAATTTAGAAAAACGATTTTTTTATCTTGGAAGGAATACTTTAATGAAAGATCAAAATCAAAAGGAATCTGGTATAAAAGTATACAGAGTGAGCCTCCTCATATACCCTGGTTTACTGAATCAAAAATGAGTCGGTGTCATATTGTAGCCGCACATCGTTTGCGGTCTGGACATATTCCACTAAACCACTTTGCATATCTCATGCGGAAAACGGACTCCCCTAACTGTGAGATTTGTAATACAAAAGAGGACGTACATCATGTGTTGGTGGAATGTGTCCGATACAATAACAAAAGAATCGCTCTTCTTAACTATTTAAAAGTATCAATGATGGATGTTGGCATGTTCCATGGTATCTTAGCGAAACCTAACTGTGAAGCAGCAAAGATGTTGTACGCCTTTATAGTAGTTAAGAAATTAGACTAAGTTCATTATGTTAAATTATTTGTAGTAGCACGATGGGACTGACATCGTCACTAAGTGTACAAAAGTCCCTTAATAAAATAAAGATAAAAAAAAAAAAAAAAAAAAAAAAAAAAATCTATTAGGCGAGGAGGCTGGATCAGACATAACATTCGTCTGGTCGGGGGACCCTCCCTTATTAATGTAGGTTTGCGGCACTTTACACTCTGACCTACATACCTCTAAAATGGTGAATCTCGACGGTTAATTTCAACGCAGCTTTCGTGCAGCTAACGGGACCCTGGAACGAAGGCAAAGAAGAAAGAATGGAGTGGGTTTTAGTCAGTAAAACCTGACACGCCCTCCCGCTCCACCCAAGAGCTCGAGCAATCATTCTCATGAATGATTGCTCTCAGTCTCTCTCTCTTTCGTGCTACTACTACATCATGACATCATGACTATGACCATGATAAGTTTATAACACCCAGATAACTTTTTCAGATAGATCGAACACGGTCCGCGTCGACAGGAAGTTGTAGTTTTACGCTCGTTTCAAAGATTTGTCTGTTATGTCAGCTTGATCGACAGATTTCGACAGGGTCTGTTGAAAGTCGGGACGGGATTTTGGATGCTGGAACGTGAGACCAGTTCTCTAACGTATGCGGACACTTTCTTCTATCCTTTGCTAGCATTAGGTGCTGCAGAACGAAGCGACGGCCTTCCTCCTTGCTCCGGACCGTAGGCACGAGAAATCGTTGCCACCAATCACCCCCACGAGTACCTACACGATAGTGCCCAAACGGGGCACTGCTCCACCGTGTTATCCGAGCGGTTCACACCATGGTGACACCGCCGTTTCTTCCACACGGTTTCGGTACAGGAACCTCCCAAACTTACCGTGTCCGGTGAAGACCTGCGTCATGCGGAAGGTGAGGATGCAGTGACTTTCCAGCCACTCTTCAAATAGAGGACTTTACCAAGGGGCCCGGCAGGGCCGAAGCCTCTGGGGAACATGGAAAATACGAAAGGGGTCTACCGTGTCGCCCAGATCGAAGGCAACAAAAGAACGGGGTAGGGGTTTAGTCAGTAAGAGTCTGACACACCCTCCCGCTCCGCCCAAGAGTGGGAGAAGTCATTCTGATGAATCCTCTACCATAAAAAAACCACCATAATTATAACATGCTCAATCTGTTCAGTGGGCTGTTTGTGTTACTGACAATTTCCGTATTCCGGACGTAAACTTTAAACCAAAATTCCAACTTAAGAGCCTGTCGACAAAGTCTTAAAACTTCAACAACAGCCAACAGCGACTACTTAACAACAAGCGACACAAAGCCTTCGGAGTGATCTGTCAAAATCGCATAGACGTTGTCTTTGTTAAGTTTCTTACAGTTTCCCTCAAGATTACACTTAAGGACCCTCGCGTACAGTGACTTTTTGTAGCGATGCAATAGTGATGCTTTTTTTTGGTGTTTAGGTTAGCCAGCCTATCGGTGTTCTACAGGATGCATTTTGGAGAGTGTGCGCAGGAATTACATGAGCTAATTCCGCCATCTCCCTTCTACCATCGGACAAACCGTCAAAGTCAAAGTCAAAGTCAAAGTCAAAGTCAAATGTCTTTATTTGTAACACATAGGTAAAATGTTATGACACGTGGTGGTAAATACAACAAAAAAAAAATAGTGTTCACTATGTGTTGCCTTGCTGGGCGTACAAATATTGCTTGCCAGAATATGGTTTTATACTGTCATGGGACAGTTTAAATAATTCTTTATTAAATAGTTCTATGTTAAACATTACAAATATTTTTATCTTACTAATTAAACCTTTATTTATAAATATAACGCACTATAGAAAAAAAAAACATAATAAAATATTAAAATATAACAAAAATATCTCGCTTATAATATTATATCCTTATAACTAAAATGGGCTGCTACTAAACAAATCGGAGAATATGGAGTTAGACACAGTTTGTCATTTATCTTCTAAATATTCATTAATACTATAGTATGCTTTTTGTACAAAAAATTTATGCAGTGTTTTTTTGAAGGATGTTAAGTCTTTTGAAGTTCTTATGGATTTAGGCAGTTTATTAAATATTTTAGGAGCCATTCCTAAAAAGCTTTTTGAGTAGAGGGTGGTTTGGTGGTGTTTTGATTTAAGTGCTCCTTGATGGCGTTTCGTGGATAATTTTTCAAAAAGGTCTTGATTAGTTCTGATGAACATGGCAACTTCATAAATATATGGCGAGTATCCATCCTTACGTTGTCGAAACCTACACGGTCGGGACTAAACGCTTTGCCTCATCGTTTATACCGCGTATATCGAGGGACTAGAACAATTTGCCTGCTGCGGTCTTCCCGTCCGATTGTAATTTGGGTGTCTTCAAAACTAGAGTGAATAGGCTCTTAATAAACTAGTCCGCCTCACCATCTACGATTGCATCACCGCTTACCATCAGGTGGGATTGCGGTCAAGCAGTAGTTTATACCAATTTAAGTGATGTTTTTGCGCGTTTATACGTACAGTCGCGATGCGGTTAGTAGCTGTTTACTCTTGCCCACGCCACGATTCTCAGTCGCGATGCAAGCGCGATTCTGTCGCGCTTGTGGCGCATCTCCATTCTCCCTGATGTAATCTGACATGGTCTTGCGCGTTTGCTTCGATACAGCTGCGATGCTGTAGCGCGCTAGTAGCGCGTTAACATCGCTTCAGTAACGCGAAGCAAATGCGATTAACGTGCGTTAATAGCGAAGCTGTCGTGCGACCGCGTCGCTACAAAATGTCGACGTGAGCGATGGCCCTTAAATCAAGACCCCCTTGCGTCGAAACTTCTCGTAAAACTTATCAATAATAAAGTCACTAAAAGGGTATCGCGTTAATGATTTTCACAGAATTACATCAAAAGGTAATTATCGCTTAAATTCCTCATGTTTCATTTAAAACAATTTCGTCGTGCCTTGAATCAAATTATTTATTTAAATTGTTTCTGATCTTTGTTTAGTGATCGTATTCTCGGAACAATGAAAAGGTTGGGACAATTTAATTTAAAAGCCTATTTAAGGCTTTTAAATTAAACAAAATATACTAACTTAATTATAATTAGTGTTTGTTTATTTATTAAAACCTTAGTCGAAAATGTAGCTTTTGCAGAAACGTTTAATTTTTGAAAACTTAATTTGATCTTGTACTTTTGTTAATTATTATCTGTAGGTAGATACATTATTTTCTATACGATATAAATTTAATCGAAAGTGTCAGGTTTTAATATCAAAAGAACATAAATTATTACTCAGTGTTTAAAGCTCCCCCGCATCTTTCGAATTTTTCATTTGATATGTATTTTTCTAAGTTTATCTTGGACATGATAACACCCCGTGCCTCGGAAAGCACGTAAAGCCGTTGTCGATATAGGTAGTCAAGAGGTCAACAAATTTGCCCATCATCCAAGGAGTATCGTGTTGCTCAGTAACTGAGTTTTGGAGGTCTTATAGGCAGTCGCTCCATGTAAAACACGGCTCTTCAGCTGCGTCTAGTTAGATTGAAAGCCCACCCCAAGGTAGTTGGGAAAATGCTAGAGAGTCATGTCTCTAGCCTGTTCCCAACTAGCTTGGAGTCGGTACTTTATACATATAAAGTTTATTCTATTGTTTTTATGTAAGTACAGAATTTCTAACATCTATAATTCACAAAAATTTTCACTAACTCCACCTATTTTCGTACACTGAATATAAAGGACCTGAAGACTTTTAATATTATAAACATTATATCAAGAGTCTCAAAAGTTACTAAGTAACTTAAGTACTAAGAGCTAAAGCCTCAAAGATATATTGTCATCCATCTCATCTTCTTACTTTCAAAGACTTGCATTGTGTAAGTTCTGGCCTTGTCCCCCCATTGTCCTCTCATTGTCTCTGACCCAGAGTGACCGGCCCACCATAATAAGTATCCGGCCACTTCAAATAAGTGCCTAACTAGGGCCCGCGCAGGAAATTGAAGGACAAAACTAACAGGCAAATAGTTTCTGTAGTATCTAGTTCATATGTTGTTGTGGTTAGTCAATACTTTTATTATTGTAGCCCGAAGTAAGTAACCTTACCATGTTTGTTCATTTTGTTTGACCATTTTTTTAAGAGTACTTATAATATAGGATAACTACTACAAAAAATAGCTTTTTTTGGCTTCGCAAGTGTTGTGTACTTCATCATCGTCATATCAGCCGAAAGACGTCAACTGCTGGGCATAATCACAATGGTTACCAAAACGAACGGTTCATTATCTAGTTGTACTGTGACAATGTGGACGATCCTTGTCAATTACACTACTTATAATGTTGACAATCTTTATGAATTTATGAATAAACAGTTGTCATAATTATTTACGTAAAAAGTAAGTGGGATTTATCACAGTTATAATATTTCAGTAGCATATAATATTAATCCCACGCTTCTTGAAAATTATTTAAAAGTCTTCTTATAAATTTCATACAATTTCACTTCCTCAAGGACCTCTTGAATACAGTTTTAATTAATTAAATCTCTTAAAACATTAAGGACAGACGAAAGAAAAAAACCATTTCTTGAGGACATACTTAAAAACAACATAAAAAATAAATTATTGTGCACCGGACAGCTGTGCCAGATAGGCAATAAAAAAGATGGGCAATTAAAAATGAAGAAATGTTTCCTTAAAGCATTTTTTACACGAAGACACAGCGTTGGAAGGACTCCCCCAAGGTCGACCGAAGTCCTGGCGAGGGTCGCGGGAATCCGATGGATGCGAGACGCACAGGACCGGTCGTTATGACGACGTTTGGGGAGGCTTATGTTTGGACAGAGGACGTCTTTTGACTGAACAAAAATGATGATGAGTTTTTTGCCTATAATAAGGTATTTTTTCTCGGCTTTTTCTCTACCCTGTATCAACAGAGCGCCAGATTGTCTCACCCACGTACTCACCAACTTATCTAAGCACTTAGCATAGTTAGATCATTAGACCAATTACAGTTGAGAACTAATACTGCAGCAGAGCGCTATCCGGCACTGAACTTTAAATAGTTCTAAAAACATGGAACCGTTCTGGTCAGTTTTCTGAGAATTCATGAAGGTGTGTGGAACTCCGGACATGAGGGTAAGTGCAGTTTTATTTTAGCTAAAATATGAAATTAGGTTAGACTGTATGCTAAAGATAGTAAAGAGGATTTCACAACTGCAGCGTTCCGTAATTTAGTACCTCTTTTGGTATTCATTTTGGTTTCCAGTTTCGGAGTTCGCGTGTGTTCTGTTTTTTTTTTTGCGGTGAGTTGGTAGAAAATTCTTTAGCTTCAGCATTAAAAACTATGTACATAAATTTTTAAGAGGTAAACTTGTTTGTTTGTATTTACGAGGTACGAGTAGATAAAGTTTATTACTCCAAATATGAATACTAAATAAGTAATCCGTATGAAATCTAAGAAAATAAACTACACTATTAAAGAAAATACGAAACCTAAAGAAATCAATAAATAATTATTTCGGCAGAAACGTACCTTTTACAACGTTTATTTGACATATAATAAAATTCCAAGTCAATTCAAAAATATCACAATTTAAAGTATCCTGTTTCATAAACGGGAATATCATAGGAAAACACCTATTATAATTTGTTTTAGTAAGTTGTCTTTGAATATGAGCAGAGCAACACAGGGATAAAGCTGTCTTTGTATTCCTCACTTCATTCTGGTTTCTATGTAAACTCCCTCGCAACACTCGGGAGTTAATAATATAAATCCCTCTCTAGCGTTCGGGATTAAGACTTAGCATCCTTCGTTTCATTCGGAACTCAACACACAGTCACATAATCTACTATTATGTACAAAAGCAAAGTTCCTCACTAAAGAGCTTAACTCAATATTTCAATAGTAACTAGAGCCAAGCTAACTGCTAAAACGGTCCAGACATTTTGTATAACTTTACTGTAACGGTTTCAGAGCGTTCAAAGCACATATGTACTATCAAAATTCGGGATGCAATTATCTGGATTGAAACCAATTGAAGTTCAGAAGTAATATTAGTTCGGTACTGCCTTCCTAATGTCATCGTTGGCTTTGTGCCAATTAATGTTACTATTAGAATGGAAATTGTAGAACTAAGTGGCCTGATTGGCGGATAAATGCATTGTGAACCGGCTAGTTTTGACGACATATTGGATTCAGTTGCAGTTGAGCGATTGTCTGCTGCGTTGCGTTTCGTAGTTTCGATTTCCGCACGAAACAAATATTTGTTGGGCTTTCAGTTAGGTGTTCTGGACATGTGTATCTTGTGAGTTTACATGTTTGTGATCCTACCCACGATACAGAAGTTAATCCTAGTTTGGGACAAAGTTCTTTACCAAAACAAAATGCATAATTTGGTTGAGACCCTGACCCGGACCAGCCACCGTATGCTTGGGTTTGCAGACGATTTTGAACCACAATATAATATACTGCAACCATTAAAAGGCCAGTAGTCTATTTCATTTACGTAATTGAACGTTGTACGCCTCAGACTACTCCCTGCATTATTTATCTTACGATCTATCCTAAGGTTGTCTGGTAGATATCGCTGTCAGCGATAAGACCGCCATTGTATCCATAGATTTAAGTTTCTGTACAATTTATAACTTCTTTCGGAGTACTATAAAGTGTATTCTATTCTAATCTATTCTAACGATATCGTAGCGACTTTGTCGTTTAGAGTACCATTATTGTATTCACATCCATTAATCGTACTTGAACAACACCGATTTTAAGTCGTTCATCGAAGAGTCGTTGTTGCAGCTATGCTAATATAATTATCCTGGTAGAATACATAATAATGTAACTGGCAATAAACCATTGATAGATCGTTTAGTTTCAAGCCAGTTAAATTGTCGTCCTACCGAATCTTGTTCAAGGAACACGTGAATACCAATTTTGGGTAGGACCTTGATCGAACGACTATAACTTCAACGATATTTAACTTGTTTGATTTTACGTGACTCAGGCTGCAGATAATAGGATGAATGCCCTAAAACTTTTAGAAACCATTAACTTAGCAATAACAGTGTCGAAACTTTCGACAGGTTATTCGACTTCTGGCTTCCGTTTGCGGATCGCGGCTGTTACGGACGGGCATGACAACCGATACTGAAACTTTAACATGCTGTCTGGTGCACACTTAGATAATAATCTTAATTTAAAAGGGAATTAAGTTATCACCATCGTTTCAGCCGAAGACGTCCCCTGTTGGCGTTCAGTTATCCAACTGAACGCTAACAGGGGACGTATATCCATATCCATAGACCTTCCTAAGTGTCGTAACAAAGTCCATTGTAAGGTCCTCTGCACCTCGTATACATCAGATTCCCGCGACCCTCACCAAGTCATCGTTCCACCTTGATGAAGAACCAACGTTATGTCTTTCACATACATATTGGTTTTGCGCGATTGCTTCACATATTTCTTAGATGCAATTGTCTGCCTAGAAATCAGGGTGTCTTTTTTTATTAGTATTTCTATTTACTATCCCAGTGCCTGTAATGTTAGCGATCCTAAAACATAAACAAAATAAAAATAAAATCCCACCACTTGAAAAAGCAGTTTATAATTATTAAACATTCGGTTTAAAGATTCTTCTATCTCAAGTGAGATAATTCAATCCCCTTCAACGGTTATAAATTGCGAGAATTGTTATTGTATTAAGATGAGGCAGAGCTCAGACGTAATAAATGAAATTTTCATAAGAAAAGCATACCCAACATCATTGATGCTAAGGTGAGGCTCGTATATTTTGATATATGTACATATTTATCGTGCCCTCGTTACGAGGCTTTGTAGATTTTTTCGAGAGCCCTTTACAATCAACGGTAAAGTCTGAAAATTGGTACACTTGAAGTAGAATCCCATTTAGGGATTGTGTTTTCTTTGATATTTTCGTCATTGTAGAAGCTGTTGGCATCAAATTACTTAGACAAAATGAAAGAACACAAAATCTATGACAGGTTCAATAATCTGAAGAAGGTTAACCACCAAAGGGTTTTGAATTAAAACAGTTTTAGTGTCTTAAAATCCTGTTTCACCTTAGGGTTAAAGAAGACATTAGATTCAGCTAGTAGCATAATCGGCCTTATAATGTTGCTACTGCTGGGACTCAAGCCTCCTATCTAGGGGAGTGAAAGGGCTGTAATCTACCACGCGGACCTACTGCTGATTAAGGGTCGTAACACACATATCAAAACGGAAAGGGATCGTCGATCGTATCAACTCGAGCCGTTCGAGTATTATTTGTATGAAACTCCTTACTGCAACGCACACTAATCGGAATCGTAAAATAACCGCATCAGACAAGCTCACGAATCACGGTGCAGTGCGCGGTCGACTTGCGGTCGGCTTTCCGTACCCTCGGTTACGGCTCTCCGTCCACTAGCTTATTGTTTTGCGTTTTTTTTACGAGGGTACATACTCATAAAAAAGTAGGTATTATTCATTTTATTTTAAACCAAAATACGAATAAAAAACTTTTTACGTCTAGCCGTCAACCAGCGGTCGCCGGCGCGGCGTCGCCTAGCTGTAGCGGAGTTGACGGTGCTTTACGTTACGTGGTTACGTAATGGCGCAATTTCATTAGTCGATAGGGCCCGCACGCCGGGTGCGAGAAATTATGGCGTATTTTCATTAGTCGATAGGGCCCGCATGCGGGGTGCGAGAGATTTCTGGAACGCATGCCACAGGGCCCGCATTCGGGGAACCGTTTTCATTAGTCGATAGGGCCCGCACGCCGGGTGCGAGAAATTACTGGAACGCGTGCCACAGAGCCCGCATTCGGGGAACCGTAGACGGTAAAACGACCATGTTACTTTCATTGATTGTTATCTCGCATGCGGGGACTCCCCGCATGCGGTATACCGAACGAGTTAACGACCAGTGAAATTGCGCCATAAAGTGGACAACTGTTTGACGCTGAGGAGAAAGGCGAGTCGGTAACGATCCCTTTCCGTTTTGATATGTGTGCTACGACCCTAAGTAAGTTAGTAGTCATGATTATTTAGGCCATCATGTGATGCAAAATTGTCAATGAACTGGTTGCTGAAGTCAAGACTAGGACCGTATAAGTTATGGGTATCATTTAAGCTGTCGCCAATTTAATTCGTTTTGTGTTTCCTAAATAATAGCTTTGTCCTCAAAATAGTAGATTTGTCGCCAAAATGTAATCACCAAACAACGTAAAATCAATTCTCCAATAAATCATCTAAAATCATGGAGATATAGGATCTAGTACCAAATAATTGTTTTTGTACATATTATAATAGGTTTGTCCTAATAAGCATTTAAGCAAACTAATTAAAAGAGATCACCAAGTGTGTTACTACAAAATTTCATAAAGTTCCAAAAAAAATAATTGTTGTCGTCATCATCGTTTCAACCAAAAGAGTCTACTACTTAGTATAGTATATTATAACTGGCTGGTATCCGCAACTCCACGACTAATGCGCGTATTTTGCGTATGGGTGGGAGAAAAGTGTTATTCGATCCACTCCAGCTCCTCAAGAAAGGCCAGCAGCGCCTTCCCGGGCGCCGGTCGTTATGGTTTTTTTTTCTTTCGTTAGGGGAATCATCAGAATGACTTCTCCCTCTCTAGGGCGGAGCGGGAAGGCGTGTGAGACTCTTACTGACTAAACCCCTACCCTGTTCCTTCGTTGCCTTCGATCTGGGGGACACGGTGACAACCTTTTCAATTTTCCGTGTTCCCCAGAGGCTTCGGTCCTACCAGGCCCCTACAGTTTGCTGACATCTCGTGGCATCGTATGATCATCGTAGGTAGTAACGAGTACATAGGACACATCGTTGAGGATGAAAAGCGCGCCAATTTGTCTCCGCCTCTTTGAACATATTTTCAAGAAAATTATAAATTGATGTATTAAATTGGCAAGGAATACTATTATTTTAATAACCGAACGAAATAAAATGTAACTACTTTATTGGTGACAAAATAACAAATAAAAAGGAGTTACAGTCAGGGATTGATAATTAATCGATTTATTTGGCGACAGATCTACCATTTTGGCGACAGATCTACCAGTTTGGCGACAGATCTACCATTCTGAGCACAAAGCTATTAATTTTGTAATAAAACTATTATTATAAGAACGAAGTTTTATTTTATTGGTGATCCATCACTTATTTTTTGATAATTCATACCTGGATACACTTTTTGTTTATCTGAGAACGAAAATATTTCGTGGCGATAGATCTATTAATTAGGTAATACAACTTGATGACAAATATAAAAGTTTGGTGACAGAAAATATATTCCCCATAAGTTATGATGTGCCAAATTGGGATTGCCGGTGTTAAAGTTTTTAAAAGCGCATAAAATATTAGCACATAACATTCGTAAGGAGTAATAGAGGACATAACCTCCTATGTGAATTTAAGCCACGTTGGCGAATCACAGCGAAGATAAGCCGTTGACGCAAGATAGAATATAGCACAAGTGAATGTAAATACATCATAGATGCATTTCCTCTTTCCTCAGTCTAAAAGCTAGATAGAACCGGAGAGAGATTTAGTACAGAACTGACGGCTTAAGAGCAACTAACCCGTGTACACACAACCGCTTTGACGTAATTATTGACGCTATTACATATCTTCCTCTAGATATTTTGATAATACAGATATTTCTTGTCATTAAATGACATTTAAATGACATTTAAATGACATTTAACCTATCACATACCCACAAAACGAGACACAATAGTAAAACAATAACAGCGCGGTCTCATAGAACCGGTTGGGGATTCATGAACTAATGACAAAAAATATCTTGTCATCATATGAAATGCAATATTTCATATTTTTTTATAAAAGGAATCCAGGAAAGACCTCTGAAATTTACTCATTTGAACAAATTTTACGTGAAATTTGGCTCTAAAAATCCTTTTTTTAAATTTATAACTACATTATGTTTACTTTTACTTTTGGAGGTATGTGGAGCAAAAACTAAAGTCCCACGTACCTCCGTTGAAAAAGGGGAATGGTCCGACCAGACGGGTGTTACGTCTGGTGGAACTACCGTATGATTTCGGGTCTGTTCTATATGTTCAAATCGTGCGGAGAACTTTAATAATTATTATGCGATGCTAGTTTCGAAGTTCTTATGTGACTTCATAGATGTCACTAAAAAGTAAAGCAAATGTATTTATGGAAACTTTGTACATTAAATCAAAATACTGGACTGCAAAACAATTTTTCCAAAAACTTTGCAAGGTTTTTAAAACAACAAGTATTTTCATTTCCTGGAACAAGTTCTACAGTGAAATACGAGTGAACGACGGAAGTCACCGAATGCCAACCGAGCGTTCGGGCGCTATCTCTCTTTTTTCGCGTTGCCTTTTTGTCATACACTGTGTTGGATGAAAAACAACAAGGTTTTCAACCATGCTCACGTCGACTTGAAAGGTCCGACTTACGCTGCCCGCCCACGACAGACTTTTTGTAGGTCCGACAATCGTCACAAATTATAATCCTATAGTATATTCTGATCAACTTTTTGTAGGTCGTGTGCGTTCCATCATTGCTATCAGTGTGTTCTATTTTTCACCTACAAAAAATCGTTCACCGATTGTCGGTCGTGGGCGGGCAGCATTAACGTGTTTTCTACGAGGTATGGATCAAGTATTGCTAGATATCCTTTGCTTGCAGCCCAGCAGGGTCGAAGCTTCTGAAGCCATGGGTTGGTTTTTGAAAGAAAAAACCCGGAACCCCTGGGAACGAAGGCAAAGAAAAAGCAATGGAGTGGGTTTTGGACAGTAAAAATCTGATACGCACTCCCGCTCCACCCACGAATGGGAGAAGTCATTCTAAAGATTTCCCACCTAAATAAAAAAATCTGTATGTATCTTTTTGTGTCCTTAATAAAATAATTTCTATTCTATTCTGTTCTATAAACATCTTATAAACTCCAGGGCCTCAAGTCTGCTATTAGATTGTATCTGAATTATCGATCATTGGCTTCATAATTGTTGATTTTGACAGTTTAGTACTACCAAACTGAGGAGCTCGTGGCTAGATAAAAGCAGCCTTATTTAAGCAACGCTTGCCAAGGTCGGTCTGTAGATGGGTGACCATCTTAACATAACGAGTTTCCTCCGTGCCTCGGAAAGCACGTTAAGCCGTAGGTCCCGGCTGTCATTTGTAGATCTTTGGCAGTCGTTACGGATAGTCAGAAGCCAGTAAATCTGACTCCAGTCTTGCCATGAAGTATCGTGTTACCCCAGTTAATGGGTTTTGGAGGTCTGGTAGGCAGCCGCTCCTCATAATATACTGGTATTCAGCTAAATCCGGGTTGACTGGAAGCCGACCCCAATATAGTTGGGAAAAGGCTAGGTAGATGATGATGGTACTAGCAAACTTGTCAGACTTGAAACCAATGATCGACAATTCTGATACAATTTTAATAGCAGACTTGAGGCACCTGAGTAATTCTTAAAGGAAAACCCTATACAAAACGTTCTGGGAAATATTACTTTATTCCCTTTGTAGCTAAGGTGTCAGGTCAAATAAAATATACTATTATTTTCTAGGGATTTAAAGCAGTTCGTCTAGCTTCTTGATTCGTATCCCGGAGAGCGAAGGTCTCGGGGTATCTGCTGAGTAATCTCTAGATTTGCTGGCTCCCTGTTATTTGAAACAAAGGTTAAAATAGTGTAGATATTGAAAGTTTTTATTAGGGTATTTTTTTCATTGAAATCTCTTGTATTTTTTATATGTAAATGTGAAAATAGTATACCCCGCGGATTCGTAGATTGCTTTTCATTTCGATCCGCTATTTTACTGTTGCTGTACTTATTGCTCTTTTGGATGTACCCAACGATGTACATAAGTTAAGTCGTTGTCTCATACCTGAATGTAATAGTTGCATGCGGGGATCGAGCTTGCGTCTCACAGCGCAGCGGGCAATCGCTCAACCACTGCGCCTAGGGGCTCGCGCACCTCAGGTTGGAAAACCCAGTTATAATGTTAATATGATAATTTCTGTAAAGAGGAGGTGTGAGTGAGCTTCTTGACATACACGGCGGCACTACGGCACTACAACACCGCTTCCATATTTCGTCCGTGTTCTATCGCAGTCTATGGCCTCTCTTTTACACGGCACGTTTTATTGACCGTACGGTGTGTTAGCCGTACGGTTAAAAAAAGGGTGCTGTGTGGCCTTAGGCCGTTTGTCCACCACCGCCGTCACCGGGACGTCACCGAAAACGAGATGACGGCGCGATTGCGACACATACATTTTTATAACCATGTATCCACCGAACGCCCGTCACTCGAGCGCCGTCATCCCGACCGCCGATGTAAAAGTCGTTCCGTACACGGCACGTCTCCTCTAAAACCTGTACAAATATCTCGCTTGTTTGTGAACAATGTAACCTTAATTTCAGCTGTACTCACAAATTGTTAGACGTTTAATTGAATAAGTCAAATATTTTCGCTCAAATTACCTAATAATGTTTCAGAGTTTGGTGTTGGTCCCATAACAATGTTTCCCTTGGGCATTATGTGATGTGTCGCTAACTTTGTACTCAATTTATATTTTTGGATCAAGTTTTATAACTGTAACGTGCGCTGTCTGTCAGTTAGTTTATTTATAGATTTCAGGAATATACGGGATAAAATTAAATTAACTAAAAAGTTTACTGGTTTCGATACTTCAACATATATTCAGTTGTTTAGGGAGCTCAGTGGTTCGCAGGCTTGCGGGCGACGAGCAATAAGAAACTCGCCGTCCGACCGTCACGGCAAAACCTGATGATGAAATGCATTACACAACTCGTAACTTAAGGCTGTAGCTATTGGACCCACATTTGTATTTTTTTGAGCTATAAATCATCAAATATCGTGTCCCACTCCGGAGTGTAGCGATAGGATGAGTCAGACTTGTACTGACTAAAACCTGTGTCCTTTAGTTGCCCGTTGCGTTACCGGGGTCTTAAAGGGTCTCCGCATGGTAGATTACGGCCCATTCCCTTTCCTAGAGCGCAGGCTTGGGCTCTAGCAGTGGGAACATTATAAGGCTGCCGAAGTTATACTATGCTGTATGAAATTATAGCTCATGGCTAAATAATAACAGCCGCACGGGTCGATCTTCAAGGTTAAGCAACGCTTGCCAAGGTTGGTCTGTGGATGGGTGACCATTTTAACATATCGAGTTTCCTCCGTGCTTTGGAAAGCACGTTAAGCCGTAGGTCCCGGTTGTCATTTGTAGATCTTTGGCAGTCGTTACGGATATTCAGAAGCTAGTAAATCTGACTCCAGTCTTGCCATGAAGTACCGTGTTACCCCTGTTAATGGGTTGTGGAGGTCGGGTAGGCAGCCGCTCCTCGTAAAATACTGGTATTCAGCTAAATCCAGCTTGACTGGAAGCCGACCCCAATATAGTTGAGAAAAGGCTAGGTAGATGATGATGACACCTACTCAGTGAATCTCAAACAATTTTCTTCAACACCACACTAAAAAATCGCAATCATTCAAAGCTGGCGACGTCATCAACCCTCTTTATCGGCTGTAACCAAACCCTCCAAAAATATTAATGGTCTCATTTCTTGCCATAATGTATTCATACTTTATGGCTAATAAATCCTATCCAGATATTATATTGATAGTAAGTCTGGATTTTTTTTCTGGAAAACTAATAGAGGACATTTATTTAAATCGACTCATAATTTATCCCGCCGCTCTTGTGATTTCTTCTATAAAAGTTTTTTTCGGATAATAAATCCGTTAAATGAGATTGAAAATCTTTTATGAGTAAGAGACGGTGAGGAATCAGTAACTCGCCGTTTAACCATCGTCGGGTCAATTCCGCGTCGTCGACGGACGAGCGACGGACGTTGAACCTATTAGTCAAGCCTACTGGGGCCATGAGTTGTGCGAAAGTACACCACAACGCCCTGGAAAGAAGGAACATACGGGGTTTCGACAGTAAAAAACACGGTCTTTCTTCTCAGCCCTAGTTCCTAATGGGTAGTATATAATTAAAGGTGTAAGTATTGTATACCCACCGTACATCGAGATGTCCGACGCTGGAAAGGTGATGGTGGAATGAAGTCATCTAATTCATGCGCACGCTCTCCAAAAACGGAATTCGTGGCTAGATAATAACAGCCGCACGGGTCGATCTTCAAAGTTTGAGCAACGCTTGCCAAGGTTGATCTGTGGATGGGTGACCATCTTAACATACCGAGTTTCCTCCGTGCTTCGAAAAACACGCTAAACCGTAGGTCCCAGCTCTCATTTGTAGATCTTTGGCAGTCGTTGCGGAAAGTCAGAAGTCAATAAATCTGACTCCAGTATTGCCATGAAGTACCTCAAAATGGTGTTACCCCAGTTAATGGGTTGTGGTCTGGTAGGCGCCGCTCCTCGTAAAATACTGATATTCAGCTAAATCCGGCTTGACTAGAAACCGACCCCAATATAGTTGGTAAAAGGCTAGGTAGATGATGACGCTCCAAAATACATCTTATAGAATACTGAAAGGCTTGCTACCCTACGGCCATGATCCAGGCTTTGTAGGATTAGTCTTTCTTTTTTTCAACTGTTAACTGGGAATACTTTCTATCACAGAAATAATCTTCTTAATCGCATTAGTTAGTGCGTCCAAGTACCAACTACTAATTTCAGCTCTTTATAATCTTAGTCTAGATTAGCAATATTGTTCAAATTCAGGCTTTTCTCGTTTGTACTTGAAAATTAGTTTGTTTGATAAAACTTATTCGTACTTCAAGTTTTTGAGAGTTTAATATAATTTGAATGTCTTTTGTCTGTTTACTTTGATTTTGTTCCAGGATATTAGCAGATTCGTTTTACTTTGGCGAAGAATTTTAGATTAATAAGCAATGTTTTAATAGATAGGAAAGTTTGCTTAGAAGATTTTAAGGTACCTACTTTGTAAACTTAGTCATCACCAGTCTCAAACTGGCGAAGAAAAACATCGTAAGGCAATCGGCATGTCCAACAATTCTAAGCCTTAAAATTATACGGCGTTTTCAATTTTCCAGAAACATATTAACCGACTTGATGAGGTCAGTCCACCGTGTTGGAGAGCGTCCACGTGATCTTTTGCCCTCAACTTTCCCTTGCACCACCAATCGTTCCATCGAGTCCTCGTTACGGGTTAATGCCCGAAGAACGAAGCCGCAGGCAAAAGCTAGTGTAATATAAAAATAGGTACCCAAGTAAATGTTTTTCCTTCTTTCACATACGTCAAGGGTAATATTCTCAGAAAGGCACCTTTAGACACTGAGCCTTAAAAAGGCGCTGTCAATGTCAAACCCTGACAGACGCTTCCAAATAGAATTTAGTGAATAGCTAACGCACTTGTCAAGTTACGAAGATGATGCCTCGTTTCCATATTAAATGTACACTGCTGTCCAAAAATTTGGGAGCAGTCATGTAAAATAAAGTAAAAGAAAATAAAGCCGTCTATTTTTAATCGACTTTCGAAAATGACAGAGGTTTTTAGTTCAGCTGTTTTGTTTTTCTATTTATTACTAGCTTTTACCCGCGGCTTCGCTCCCATCAAATGACTACCCTACATATCCTACGCTACCCTACCCTACCTTACCTACCCTACACTACACTACCCTACACTACACTACACTACCCTACACTACCCTACACTACCCTACACTACCCTACACTACCCTTCACTACCCTACACTACACTACACTACCCTACACTACCCTACACTACCCTACACTACCCTTCACTACCCTACACTACCCTACACTACCCTACACTACCCTATACTACCCTACACTACCCTACACTACCCTACACTACCCTACACTACCCTACACTACCCTACACTACCCTACACTACCCTACACTACCCTACACTACCCTACACTACCCTACACTACCCTGCACTACCCTACACTACCCTACCTACCTAACTTTTTTTTTTAGAACCATCACTGAACTTCAAGGAACATTTTAAAAAAAAATCAGCCAAATCGGTCAAGCCGTTTTCATGTGATGTCGTGACAACGAAAAAGGGGTTTCATTTTTATATATATAGAAGAAGAAGATATACTGATTTAGTTCAGTTGTGTGTACGGTTGGCGTATTGGTTGAGCGATTGGCTGCTATAATGCGGGTCATGGGTTTGATTTCCGTACAGATCTACCTAGTATTTGTATGACATACAGATAAGTGTTCCGGGGCTGTGTTTCTGGTGTAAGTAGGTTTACATGTTTGTGAACGTACTCACAATACAAGAGCAATCATTTCGAGTGTACCTAAATTCTGTTCATACGCGTTTCTACATAGGTACCATTATTTTCAGTTTGTATAGATAATTAATTTATCTATTAAGTTATTTATTAGTTTAGTTGTTTGTTACTATACCTAGTATAATTTAAGATGAAGTTTCTTGCCGGTTCTTATCCATAGGAACCGACCAATTGGAACCGTACGCTAGCTTTTGACGTTTTATAAGTGCCCATGTAGACCTATGTGAAATAAATATTTTGAGTTTGAGCTTGAATTACTTAAGTATTTGGTATGTATGTAAATAATAATTATACTTGTTTCTTCTAAATTTTAATGCGCATATTAGTTAGTTTGGCTTTGAAAATAGATGCGCTCCCAAACTTTTGGACGACAGTGTATCTAAAATAGAACACATTGTCTTTTTAAGCACTTTTGTATGAAGGCTACTTAATATTCTCATTGCCGCCTTAAAGCGTCAGCCTACGTGATAGGTCTTATCTTTATTTTTAAACGCTAACTATGTAAAACTTGATGGATAGGTTAGCTCCTATTTAACCTATTTTCGTTAATATTTGAATACTTAATATATTTTCTAGGCAAGTCTAGATTATATTTAGATAGCACTAGACTTATAAGGCTTTAAAAAAGAAACTACACGTGTAGATTATTAACCTGCCAAACGTTGAAGTGAAATACACGGGTCCTAAATTGAATGTGCCTTAACTTTTCCAACTACCCCAGTTACAGTTAATGGGTTGTGGAGGTCTGGTAGGCAGCCGCTCCTCGTAAAATACTGGTATTCAGCAAAATCCGGCTTGACTGGAAGCTGACCCCAATATAGTTGGGAAAAGGCTATGTAGATGATGACTGGCTCTCATAAATATCAGTAGCCCGGTTCACGTAGTCAAAACCGTAACGATATCATAGCGAGGTAGTCGTTTAGACCATTATCGTATTAATCTATCACATACCCGTGAAACGAGACACAATAGTAAAACAATAACAGCGCGGTCTCATAGGACCGGTCGGGGATTCAAACATTAACATCCATCAATAGAGCTTGAACGACACTGATTTTAAAGTCATTCGATTGAAGTGTCATTGACGCATACTCAGCTATGTCAATAATTATGGGGTTTTTTTTTCAAATGGGGAATCATCAAAATGACTTCTGCCGCTCTTGAGCGGAGCGGGTGGACGTGTCAGACTTTTACTGACTAAACCCCACGCCATTCCTTCGCTGCCTCCGATCTGGGGTCACCGAGCTTCCCTTTCAGAAGCCCATCCATGGCCCCAGAGGCTCGGACCCTGCTGGGCTCCTACAGTTTGCTGACATCTCATTGAGGCGCGCGTGGAAAAGAACGCGCCGTTGACGACTTGAGTGTTTTTTTTTCTTGGGTTAAACTGTAGTAAGAGGAGCTCGTGGCTAGATAATAACAGCCACACGGGTCGATCTACAAGGTTAAGCAACGCTTGCCAAGGTTGGTCTATGGATGGGTGACCGTCTTAATATAACGAGTTTCCTCCGTGCCTCGGAAAGCACGTTAATCCATAGGTCCCGGCTGTCATTTGTAGATCTTTGACAGTCCTTACAGATAGTCAGAAGCCAGTAAATCTGATTCCAGTCTTGCCAAGTACCGTGTTACCCCAATTAATGGGTTGCTGAGGTCTGGTAAGCATCCGCTCTTCGTAAAATACTGGTATTCAGCTAAATCCAGCTTGACTGGAAGCCGACCCCGACATAGTTGGGCAAAGGCTAAGCAGATGATGGGTGAAACTGTAGTAAATTCTTGATAGGTTACTAAATCGCAAATTGCGTGCTTTTATACGAGTTTGCGTAAGCGGTGCACTTCCCTTGTGCGTACGGTTCATGCGAGAGTCAACAGCATCCTGAGGGTATTTGCACAGAGTTCCGATTGCCAATATCTGAACATTATACTGAGTAATCAAAGCTTCCGGGTGTGTGCACCTATCAATTCTGATTGCTCACGCGTGACACAGCTAACTGTATGAAGTGTGTTGTGTATCTTGTTTTCATATGCGTGCCTCCTTTTTGAAACGGATTAAAAACGATTTTAACCTACTTCAAAAAAGAGGAAGTTATACATAATATATGTTTGGCTGTATGTATGTTTTTAAATATCGTTTTCATTGACTTCTCGGTCAATTTATTGTAAACCAATTTTTAATAAATTCACGCTTTTGATGATACATTTCTCTTCTAAACATAACATGCATACAATAGTTCTACAAATTCATTGTTAGCAACCCTTACTGTTTCCGGCCTAATCATATTATAATATTGGGGGCAGCTTTTAGTGTTGTCATATTGTGATACTCAGAATTTGTATTAATACGGTCAGAGAAGCAATTGTTCGATGTGAAATACCGGCTTTTGTATGCATTTGGATTCATAGGAAGCGGCATTATTGTTGCTGGCTATACAACATGTAACTAAAACAATGCACGCATATACGTACATCTCAATTAGAAAACGTTACAATCAATACACAGTAATTTTCCTGGACAGAGCCCAAGTTGAACACGGCGCGAAGTGTTCCACGCGCACCTCAAAGAGATGTCAATAAAATTGCAGAATTTTATAGCAGAGGTGAAGCCTACTGAGACCACGGGTTGTCTGACATAGAACCTCGGGGTCAAGAAACGCAAGGCAGAAGGAACATAGGAGTGGGTTTCTGATTCTGACACGACTACCTGCTCGGCCCTAGAACGTGAGAAGTTGAAGAAGGATGATTTAAAAAAAAAAATGTTTTCGAATCTAGCTTTCCTTTACCGTTTTGAGACCAATGGCACCGAAATAAAACACACAAAATGTGCCTAGCTGGGATTTTTTTTCTGGTAGGGGTCAATCATCAGAATGACTTCTCACGCTCTTGGGCGGAGCGGGAGGGCGTGTCAGACTCTTACTGACTAAACCCCTACCCCGTTCTTTTGTTGCCTATAATCTGGGGGGGAATCGGTGTCAACCTTTCGGAATACTACATGTTCCCCAGAGGCTTCGGCCCTGCCGGGCCCCTACAGTTTGCTGACATCTTCTTGAGGCGCGAGTGGAACAGAACGCGCCGTTGATGGCTGGGCTCGGTCTAGATTATTTCCAGACTGCCGGACGGCGAGCACTAGGTAGCTCGCCGTCCGCGAACCCGCGCATATGGTGGTCGGAAATCGGGATCGGGATCTCGGCGGCGGCGGCATGAGGACAGTTCCCTCACGCGCTCGCAGTCTGCAGCCTCCTTCACGAGCATTGCTGCTTCACAGAAGGAGGCGACCACATGCCACCCTCCTCGCTCCGGACCATGGCCGGAACCAGGGCCCGGCGTGAGAGGTCGCCGCCTCCGATAGCCTCCACAAGGACATGGCGGTGCTTCGCCTATGCGGGGCACACCTCTACCGTGTGCTCCACCGTGTCCTCCAGGCGGTCCACACAGTGGCGACACCCGGGCGTCCTCGCCTACTTGATCCGATGCAGGAACCTCCCGAACTTACCGTGTCCGGTGAGGACCTGCGTCATACGGAACGAGAGGACGCCGTGACCTCGACGTCCACCGGCTGTCGAGGACGAGTCCCAAGTACTTCATCGTGCCTAGCTGGGTTTGAAATCACGACAAAAAGTCCGTAAATTAGGACCGATGCCAATGGGCTATCTCCACATCCTTATGCTAGCAAGCAAACAAATAATTTCGCAAAGAATCTACACCAGTTAAACTACGCAAGTAAGAAGATATCTCTGTCTACAAGATTTAATTCTGCAGTTAAAGTTTTTACTGCGCCCGTGTTAGAGTAAGTTTTAGTTTCTACTAAGAAGTCTGTAAAGTTTTTACGAGTGAACTAGGAAATATGTACTGACTAGCGAGAGAACCGTAAAAACATATTGTCTTACAAAACGATATTCAAGTTTTATAGTAACTTTTTTCCGCATATTTTGGTCTGTGAAAACAAGTTATATCAAGGGGGGAAGGGGAGGGTTGCATCGAAGGACTGGAACCATTTTCCTTCTGCTGTCTTCCCTTCTCATTGTAATTTAGGTGTCTAAGGGCCTATTTCACCACCTATGATTAAGTTCCCAATATCTAACTTGGCAGATAATTTCATACAAATTCTGTTCCATTTTTGAATTTATTCAGGAAGTAGTGGCTACTCGGACATTGTGAAACAGGCCCTTAGAGGCTAGAATGAATAGGCTTCTAATAAACTAGTGTGATCATCATAAAAAAAACGTTTCAAAATACTTACTTACTTTGTATTTACGTTCCATGCGAGCGAAGTTGTGAATACTAAAGAATTCTGTAATCATAATTTCAGCCAAAAGCTGTCCACTGATGGACATAAGCGTCCTCCAAGTCTCGCCACAAAAAATGACTGTGCATCTCGCATCCATCGCATTCCTACGACTCTCACCAGGCCATCGGTCCATCTTAAGAGAAGCCACTCCAGAACCTTACGGTTCCATCGACCAACTGTTCTAGAGACGTGCCCTGCCCATAGCCACTTAGTTTAGCGTTTATCGACCAACTGTTCTACAATTAATGTGCCCTGGCCATTGCCACTTAATTTTGGTGATTCTTCGGGCTATGGTTACGGCCTTTGTTCTTCTTCGATGTCTTCATTCTTGATGATGCGAGTACGCAAGGAAACTCCGAGCATAGCTCTGTCCATTGCCCTTTGGGTGACTTCTGTTGAAAACCATTGTAAGCGACTATGGTTCAGTGCCATTTGTCATAACTGGAACAATTTGCCTGCTGCGGTTTTCCCCTGCAATTATATGATAAATGATATTTATTTTGCAAATAGGTTTTTTCAAACTCTTTTACACGTCAATTTTTTTTTCTTGGACTTTTTTTTTTTGTTACTAGATGAGGCCGGTGTTTCCTAACTGACTACCCTGAGAAGAAACACCGAAACAAACTCAGGGGTCACAGTCTCTTTTAAAGTCCGTACAACATGAAAATAATATGCGAACCATGCAGATTAGTGTCTGAGATGGCCTTTTGAAGAAAGAACCATGCAATTTGAGTGGACCTGTCCAGTCAGTGCAAGCATTTGTCAATATTCGCAAAGCTCAACTCAGGACTACTAAGGAGCTCAACGACTTGACGAACAATACCAAAGAGAGGACATAATGGTTAGGCCACAGAAAACACTCAAATTGCCAGACATAAGTTAAAATGACTAAAAAAGAAAAAAAAAAGCAATCCACATAGTCCTCACATTCACAAAAAGAAAAAATAATAATAATACAAAGTGTAATACTTAACAAAGTAAGCATTTATGTCAAACATAAATAAAAAAGAAAAAAATAATTAAAAAATGTCAAATTGTAAAGTAAAAATTATTTTACAATGTCAAATTGTAATAAATAATAATAATAATCTACAAAGCCTTGAGCACAGGCGCAGGGTAGCCAGCCTTTCGGTTTTCTACAGGATGCATTTCGGAGAGTGTGCGCAGGAACTGCATGAATTGATTCCGCCATCCCCATTCCACCATCGGACAAGCCGTCGTACGGCGGGTATCCACCCTTTCGTTGTCCAAACCTCTACGGTCCGGACTAAGCGTTTCGCTTCGTCGTTCATACCGCGTACATCGAGGGACTGGAACAATCTGCCTGCTGCGGTTTTTCCATCCGATTATGATTTGGGTGTCTTCAAGGCTAGAGTGAATAGGCTCTTAATAAACTAGTGCGCCTCACCATCGACGATTGCATCACTGCTTACCATCAGGTGGGATCGCAGTCAAGCGCTAGTTTATAATGATTAAAAAAAAAAAAAAAAAAATTCAAATTGTAAAAAAGTACAATCGAAAATAAAATAAAGTAAGAAGATAAGACAACAGTTGTAGTGCGCACTGGAGCGGGTCAATCCCAAGCCTTTACGTCCTCAATGTAGTCCTTTACAGTGTAATAAGCCTTTTGGCAAAGTTTTCGCTTAACAAAAGATTTGAACTTATTAAGGCTTAGTTCTTGCATATGACTAGGAAGCTTATTATAAAAGCGTATACATTGACATCTAAATGAACCCCCTATTTTTTTGAGCCTGGTTGCAGGAACAACATAGTTATGTTTGTTCCTGGTATTAAAACTATGAATATCACTGTACTTTTTAAACATGTTTTTGTTTTTATGGACGTACAAGATATTTTCGTAAATATACTGTGAGGGCACAGTCATTAAATTAATTTCTTTAAATTTAACTCTGAGGGAGTATCTGGGACTTAATTTATAGATTGAACGAATAGCCCTTTTCTGCAATACGAAAATTGTCTGGATATCGGCGGCATTTCCCCACAGTAGAATACCGTACGACATGACACTATGGAAATAGCTAAAATAAACTAAACGGGCTGTCTCTACATCAGTTAAATTTCTTATTTGTCTAACAGCGTATGCTGCAGAGCTAAGTTTCTTCGATAATTTGTCTATATGTGGGCCCCACTGAAGCCCAGCATCTAGAGTTATGCCCAAGAACACTGTTGCATCTTCAGGACTCAACTCTTTACCTTTAACTAGTACACTAGTTTCTACTTGCCTAACATGTGGCATGGTAAACTTAATACACTTTGTTTTTTTTTCATTAAGATGGAGGTTATTTACATTAAACCAGTGTATTATTTTGGAAAGAACTACATTTATATCATCAGTAACCGTCTGTTGACGTTTCATTTTAAACAAAATTAGGTGTCTTCAAGGCTAGAGTGAATATGCTCTTAATAAGCTAGTGCGTCTCACCATCAACGATTCCATCACTGCTTACCATCAGGTGGGATCGCAGTCAAGCACTAGTTTATTACAATTTAAAAAAAATGGCAACTAGTTAAAACGAATAGCAATTTGCACAACGTTGAAACATTAGGCGTTAGTCACTACATAACAACTTTGAATGCTGATGTCTTTTGCATCAACACTATAAAAACTCCTTACCGCCTTTTAGTATCGATTTCACAGTGCTATTAAAGTACTTTATCTTGCTTAATACTAGGAATAACAAATAAAACAACGGACAAACACATTTAACTTCATAAAATAAAGTCGGTAACACTATTTTATTCTCGCCTCATATTCCTCTGGTTCACATTAACAGGCATGTTGGAAAACTTTACAAATGAAAGTAAGTTCAGAAGGTACACTATATAAAATATGTAATAATAAGTTTTCACATAAAAAATACAGTCGACTTCAATGTATAAAAAAAAAACAAATTAAAAATACTTTGTAATTGTATGGGGGTTTTTTAAATAAAAGTGTGTAGAGCATATAGTTTGGGACCAGGATTTTGTCATTGGAAGAAAACGAACGAAGAATAAACCATAATTTCCAACTTCTACTTTCAAACTTCCTCTAATATACTCATTTCTCACGTTCTCATCTCCGCTACATGCAATCTTTCTTCATCCGAGAAACTCCTTGGCAACTCTTTTCAAAAAACTAATCGGAGTGGGTTTTCGGAAACTAGTTCAGAGTGTTACTTGTTTGTATCCTAAGCATCCTACGCAGGCACCAGAAAGTAGCGGATAAATAGCGTAGGACGCAAGCACTGGAACGTGCTAGATATAAAAATATTTCTCCGCCTGTGTATACCAAGAACTTTTACTACCGGAAATGTAGACGAACACTCACTAAAAAATATCTATACTATCACTTTTCTTTATGATGGGAATATGAGAAGCGGAAAGGTGTGTCAGACTTTTTTTTTATTGTTATAAACTAGTGCTCGACTGCAATCCCACCTGATGGTAAGCAGTGATGCAATCGTCTATGGTGAGGCGCACTAGTTTATTAAGAGCCTATTCACTCTAGTCTTGAAAACACTCATATTATAATCGGACAGGAAAACCGCAGCAGGCAAATACACTAACAGCAGACTACACAGACTACTACTAGCAGACTTATACTAATAAAACCTCACTAAAGTTTTTTCTGTTTCCCTTATCATTCGAAAACCACGGATTACCTTTTCAGAACTCCTCTCATGGTCCTAGTAGAGATGGGTCCTGCTAGACCCCTGTGGTTCTACTGATATGTCTTTAAGTCACGCGTGTAATACTACGCGTCGGCGACTACTCGGGCTGGACGGTGAGCTATGACCCATTGCTCGTCATGAGTAAGCCCATGCCTACGGTAATAGGTACTCGGAGTCAGGGTCTCAGCGGATGGGATGTGAGGGCGTCTGTTCTCTCACACGTGTGGCTATCATCTCCGCTAGCATAACTGCTTCCCAGAAAGAGAGGGTGCTACCATTACTATTTAATAACATAACATGTTTAGCTTTTTCAGTTAAGAAAATTGATATCAAAGAAGAAAAGCAGTTAAGAGCGAGCCAATCTGTCTTCCCCCAGTAACTGGTTGACATGATACCACACGAGGGAAGTCACTGGCTGCAGCTAAATAGTATCATCAATTCATCACTACAAAGTCAAACAAAGTCGTTTCCCGCTGTCTATCTCTCTGTCCCTATGTACATACTCGTATGTATATGCATAATATAGTACTCGTGCGAAGACTGGACGGGTTGCTAGTCACAATTTTAAATAAAATACCCAGCCCAATAAAAAATGCATCATTCACAAGATTGATCGGCAGCCTTTCAATCGTGGCTGAACAAGAGGATGGCAATGAATTAGTAATTTGGCGATTCTTTACACTCATTCGCGAATCAATCATGATTGACACATGGTTTGATAGATTGACCAGCAATTGGTTAAAAAATGGCGTATGAAATTAAAATGTCATAAATTGATACGCAGTATAATTTAGAACCACCTTAAAAAAAGTATATTTTAGAAGGGCCATTTTGATTAACTAATTTTTTCAAACCGCGTATCATAAATCGATACGCTTTATAATTTAGAACCACCTTAAAAAAAGTATATTTTAGAAGGGCCATTTTGATTAATTCATTTTTTGTGTCATATTGAATACACCGGAAAAGTACACAGAAAGATAATATTACTGTAAATTGGCTTTGCTTTTCATGTATTTTTCACACAGATTTGAATTTTTGTTGTAATTTGTTTGACTTTCAAAAAATTAATCCAATTACGTCAATTTTTGATTAACTTACTGATTACTTCAGTAAGTTAATCAATTGCATAGTGTGATTTTCCCAGAATTGATAGATTTTTTGATAGAGTTGCTGCAGCCCAGGAACACAAAACGCAATTAAAATGGTTTTAGTCAATCAAAGTCTGATACTTCGGGTCGCTTTAACTAGATCGGGATGATCAAGTAAGTGAATTCGGCACTTCAAAAATAACATTTATTTACTTAGGTACCTTTAATAACCCTTCTTTTAGATCAAGTACCTCATAACCTAATTATTTTGATGATCAAGTTACATACACTTACACTACCTAACGATGGAGTCTGCTAATTTACGGTCAAATTGTCGGAGTGTGAACCTGAAATTCATTGCCGCATTCCCCGAGCCGTGTGTCACCATAAAATCATTCAACTCATTTAACTTCATTTCCAACCAACTGTTCCTTTTGAAACTGTGATTTTGGAGCAGTTCCATTACAGACACTGAATTTAATATAATTTCTTAAGGTGCGATCAGACTGTAGTTAATAGCCTTGCCATGCTTAAGAGCAGTGCCTAAGAGCTTTCATAAAAGAGCTTTACGGAACATCCTTGACCCACTACCCAAAAAAATAATAAAACTATGGAAAGAGTTTCACCTACTTCTTGAAACCCCAAGTTTCACCCACCTGCATGTAAATTGCAGTGGTCTATATGGAAAGCACTAAATCGGTTGTACTTCCAAGTACGCCACTGCAAACACAGGTAAATGGGGTTTTATAGTCTGATTGTTCACTAAATAGTCTAATGACTAGATACTCAGCGCGGGTGCAGTGCCCCTGTTCAAAACATGAGCTACACGTTAGAGTGCCCCAACTAGCCATACACCACCTGAACTTTGGAGGATTTAATGAGCGCCACAGATGCTGCTGTTATCGTAGCCGCCTACTAGGCCCAAAAGGCTTGAAGGTTTACCATTAATTTGAAAACAAAACGAAGAAGATTGTCAATCGACGTTGAATCGTTAATTTCGATAGCAATTCACGAAAAAACATCATTTTTTTAATAGATTTTTCGATCGGCCTCAATCTGCCAGTGCCTTTAGCTTCCTCCATAATTTTGTATGCTAATTAAACGGTAGTTCCAGCTTGTGTTTTCAAAGATGTCATGTTAGTCGCAGGCTGTAGTGGCTTAAATATGCAGGCGCGGAAACTTTTAATTAGATTACTCTGTGCCAACTCACGAAAGAATTGCGACACTAGGCTTGCTAATTGAAATTCCGTTTATATTGTGTTTGTTTTGTTGCTGCTATAATTTTGTATAGTTTGACATAGTTAGAAAAGAGTGTGTCTTTGCTCATTCACTATTAGTTTTCGAGCCTGGAGGACATAGTGGAGCATGGTAGAGATATGCCTCGCTTTTGGCGGAGCACCGCCGTGTTGTTGTGGGGGCGATTGGCGATAAATATCTCTCGCTCGACATGGTCTGGAGCGAGGAGGAATGGCAGGTGATCGCCTCCGCGTGCGAAGCAGTAATGCTAGCGAAGGAGATGGCCGCAAACGCGAAGAAATAGTCCTCACACCCCAGCCACCGGAATTCTTACCCGGATTTCCAACCACCACCCAGCCCAGCGCGGAAGAAGTCATTAGATGATTTTAAACCTAAAATAAAAAGCATTAATTGTCGAAAGCTTTATATAAAGAAATCATGAAATCCCTCTAGAAAAAATAATCTCGAAGATGACGTCACATACGCCGCCCTTTCTTTCATTTAGCTGAACTGACTGAATGAAAGAATATTGAAGTCGGTTAGAAAGGAGAACCTGACTGACTGACATATTAACGAATAGACGAAACTGCTCGGACTACGAGTGTGAAGTTTTGCACAAGGTTTACTTTTATGACTTAGGCAAGCACTAAAAGAGAATTTCCCGAAATTCACCGATAGACGGGTGTCCAAAGTTTGTGTGAAGAAAAATGTACTTTCACGCGAGCAAAGCCGCTGGTAGAAGCTAGTAACACAAATAATGAGATTGATCAGTAATTACTAGCTGTCCTTGTAAGAAATTCTAATAAATAACCAGGAAAATGAACCGAAAATAAGAGTCTGGTAAATGTTCGTGTATACTATTATTTATCGTGTGATTGGAATATTTGAATAGCTTAAGTTGATCGTAAAAGAAAACATAACAATAAAAGATCTATGAATATAAATTTTGATGGGAGGAATGAGAGAGTAAGGTCAAAGAAAAAATTCATGGATTTTGTGACCATGAGAATAACATGACATGAAAACGGAATTATATGACACGGAATATGGACAGCAAGATTATGATGATCATGCTTCCGTAATCTACCAAGTTCTGTGTATTCACGGCCAAGACGGTGTGATTGTGGAACGCGTTGCCAATGACATTCAGTCAATATAATATCGTCAAAGAATATTTCTTTAAACCCTGAAACTATTTTACTTCAACCTAAGTTCAGTTTATCCATCACTAAATCACCTTTTGTTCTTTTCTTTCTTTCACTTCTTTCTATGAAATTGTAACATATAAGTAAATAAATTATATGTTGTTACAAAATATAATTAGTATAATTAATAATAATTAGAATAATAATTAGTATAATTATATTTTTCCGTTAGAAAATGGAGCACAATAATATGCGCAATAATTTGTTAATCTGTAGACTATCTGATTAAGTCTGTTTAGGGCCATGTGCACCGACATAAGTTTAAGATAACCATCTGATTAACGTCAATAACCGACGATAAGGAACAGGAAATATTGCTAAAACAGCTGTTTTAATATTTAAACAGTCGATTTGGTGTTGGTGAACATCGCCCTTAAGTGGCAAAGAATGTTAATTTATAAATTGATATGGTAAAAATGAAAAAAGGTCATTTTCAAAAATCTTCAAAAGGCGATCGCAATGAAGCACTAGTTTACATATCATTCAAAAAAGAACATCAGGTCAAGTAATAACTCCTAAATCTGCTAAATTGCAAAGTAATATGGAAATAACATCATCTAGATACATGGAAATCTAAATTTCCTGGTTATGTGAAACATTACTGATCTAAAAGAATGTAAGATGCGAATTTAATTTGATGAGTTTTGTAAACAGAGCGGTTCTAGTGGTTTTAAGATTAAATAAAACTCTCATGGACGTGTAATCCCTGGTATTTTTTTAGCAAAGGGTTACCTGGCGGTCAGCTGTGGATTTCAAAGTCATTAAAATGTCGTCAATGGCTCAATGGGATTATTTTGGGATACAATCAGCTCAAACAGAAATACTGCTCGCTTTTTTAATCATGGAAATAATTTATTTAACAAAAACATCATCAAACACACAGGGAGTTAAAATAACAGCTTTACGTTTTACATACTGCACTTTATACGAATTTTACCATGCAGACAAGGCATTGCAAACTTCGTAAAAAAATAATTGCTTGTAAAAATGTACGTGTCGATCAACTACACTGATATTTTGCAAAGTAAATTGTAGGATTTAGTTGTCTCAGGATAATTTAAATAGTATGGTGACTGTCAAGAACATACCAATAAGTTTTTATCCATAAAATCAGCTGCTTTTAATTTATTTTAGCTAAATCAAATAATCAATTCTAACTTCCGAGTTACCGCATCCATAATATTTGGTAAAACGTCTGTCTCGTTTTATGTTTATATTTATTTATAGTGACAATTTGAGGTGATTGATCTACCGATACCTTCTTTATTATTATTGTTCCCAAGTTTTTTAACAATTTTGGGACTAACAAAATGATGAAGAGTATTCCTTTGGGGTAATGTCATATTGTAAATTTGCCGCCATTTCGTTAGAAGTAATATAAATGGGCTCTGTTTTCACAGCATGTTTATTAAAAAAAAATGTATTTCATTAAGACAAATGACCAATTTTAGAGTTTATGCACACTTGTGGCCCATGCCCTATACCAGAGCTTGACACGAGAGGTCGCTACCACCAATCGCCCTCACGAAGATACTGCAGTGCTCCGCCCAAGCGGGGCACATCTCTACCGGCTGCTCCGGGTGGTCTAGACAATCTGGGCTTTTCTTCTTTTTTTTTTTAATTGTTATAAACTAGTGCTTGACTGCGATCTTACCTGATGGTAAGTAGTGATGCAATCGTAGATGGTGAGGCGCACTAGCTTATTAAGAGCCTATTCACTCTTTCTTCCTTCTGAATCAGGTGCAGAAACTTCCCAAACTTACCATATCTGGTGAGGGCCTACGCCTTGCATAAAGGTATGATGACACCTCTCCAGTCACTACTAAAGGGGGAACTTACCACTATGATTTTGAGGTGCCCGGTCACAGAAACCTGCGATGCTAATCTATTCACAAGTACCTACTTGCAATTTGTCGTGCTGACTCGCAGATTATAGTGCCCAAGGCCCAACACCTGCACTTTGGAGGATTTAATGAGTGCCACCGATGCTGCAATTAACGTAGTTACCTACTGGGCCCAAACAATCTAAAGAGTTTATCTTCGATTCGAAAAGAAGAAGAAGACGATGCAAAATCGTTACAAAAAAGTTTTGTATATGGGCCCTTATTTTGTGGTGTTGAAATATTATGGAATGGTCTTGCTTTCTGTTTTAAAATATGTCTGTTTATCTCTTTTGACTAATTGGGAGCTGTTTATAATGAAATCTGTCCACAAAGTCAATCAAGTTTTCCAAAGTACCTTGAAAATAATATTTATTCTTAACTCCAACTAAATAATTATGACAACAATTTAAATAGTAGAACTTATAAAATGGCGTAAGACATTAATTTATTTTGACTGTGAAAGTTTTTAACAACTACAAGTAGTTGTTAAAAAACAAAGCTTACTGAAAAAGTTAAAAAAGGGGTCAATATTTGTAAATTTGAGTATACGTTTGTAAAAAACTAATTAATCTGAAAAAAGCTTACGAATCTGATAACGAATTTATCACTAATGAAAATCTGCAATATTGTTGAGTGAGTGTGCACTATTGATACTCACGCTTGACTCACGCTTGCTTGGCACGTGTTCCACCAGGCGTGTTTACCATCAGGTGAGATAGTGGTCAAACGTGTGCCTATCAATTGATAAAAAAAATCATCTCTTTTCTTCCCAACTAGCTTTTTTTTAATGTGGTAGATCATCGAAATCACCTCTTCTGCTCTGGGCGGACTGGGAGTTTTAGACTTCTATTGACTTTATCCCACTCCTGTTCCATCTTTCCTCATTCCCAACTAGCTTGGCTTGAGGTCAACTTCCAATCTAACCGAATGCGGCTGAATACCTGTGTTTTACAAGGAGCGACTGCCTGTCAGACCTCCACAAACCAGTCACAGTAACCTATTCACTCTTGACTTAAAGACCTCCAGGTTGTAGCTATCAAGAAACTGACTCTGGTAGGAAATTCCACTCCTGAGCTGTATGCACAATAAATGTATTCCCAAAACGCTTAGTGCGTATGGATGGAATGTCCACCATGTAGCCGTGGCATAACGCCGTACGACACGTCGTTTCTCCTCTCTTAACCTATTCATTCATGACTTAAAGATCCCCAGGTTATAGCCATCAGGACACAGAGACTCTGACAGGGAACTCCACTCTTTAGCTGTACGCACGTTAAATGTGTTCCCAAAACGCTTAGTACGTATGGATAAGAAGTCCGCCGATGTGCTACCAGTAACGCATTTTTTCTTTCTTTTCTAACTTTCTTTATACGACTAGTGTCCTTTAATCCTTCTCTCCTAACCTATTCATTTTTGACTTAAAGATCCCAAAGTTGTAGCTATCAGGAAACACAGACTTCGGCAGGGCAAGGAATTCCATTCCTTCCAACTGTATGCACAATTAATGTGTTCCCATAAACGCTTAGTGCGTATGTGTGGAACATTGTCGACCATGTACCTATCAGTGTGGCGCAACACCGTGCAACTAGTAGTCTCTCCTCTCTCTCTTCTCTTAACCTATTCACTTTTGATTGAAAGGTTGTAGCTGTCAGGAAACACAGACTCCGGTAGGGGATTTCACTCCTTAGTTAAACGCACAATGAATTTGTTCCTAAAACGGTTTGGTGCGTGGAATTGTGCACGCGAAGTAAATCCACAATAAAAATCTTATAACAAAAACTAGCTGTCCCCTGCGGTTTCACCCGCATTTTTCGTTACTGCTCCGCTCCCGTGGGTTGTAGCGTAATGGTATATAGCCTATAGCATTCCTCGATAAATGGGCTATCTAACACTGAAATAATTTTTCAAATCGGACCAGTAGTTCCAGAGATTACCCCCTACATACAAACTTACAAACATACAAACTTACAAGTTTTACCTCTTTATAATATTAGTATAGATATAGGTCAGAGGTTTTGCTATCGTAGAAAAGAAGAATAAAATATTATATTAGCTTTTACTTCAAAACTTGCAATATAAGTCTGAGGACTGTTCAAATAAGCTCATATAAGCAGCGAGTTCAGCTAAGAAGCATACATCACGCGAAGGCTTTGGTCGGATCGAGTGCCTTGGAAATATAGCGAAGTTTGTCCTAGTTCGAGGTATGGTGCCAGTTGCAGTGGGGATTGCCAATTAGCAGGGTAGAAAAGAAATGTCTCTCTCTCTCTCAGGCACTCCTGACTGCGATCCCATCTGATGGTAAGCAGTGATGCCATCGTTGATGGTGAGGTACACTAGTTTATTAAGAGCCTATTCACTTAAAGACAATAAATCAGACGACTAGACCGCAGCATGACAATATTGGTCCAGTCCTTCAATGAACGTGGCGTCTTTGAGCTGACTGTTGTGAAAGATCAAAAAACCAAAATATGGTGGTTATGTATTTTTTTCAGCGTGTAAACCTAGCTACAATCAATGCCTGTGCTGTCTATGTCTCACGCAACGTGAGAAATAAAAAGATTTCTGATAAGGCGGGATCACAGTCAATCACTAGTTTAAATAGGACAAATTAATAAAATAATTTAAAAAAATTGGAACAAAAAGATGCTAGCTTCGGACGAGCCGTTTTTTGCCTGAAACCGATACTAAACCTTCGGTCGCTTTCTATTTATAATTATTGAGAAAATGTACATAAATTAAGTAACTCTTCCAAACAGGTTCACACAGCTGACGCTGGTTTTCAACAAGTTTACGTGGCCACAGGTGCCTACTTTACACTTCTGTATTATCCTTTTTGTTAATTTGTAGTTGTGTTTCGTGATAATTCATTTATTATTACTTACTTATTTACTTTACTTTTTCTAAACGCGACTTCATCTCTATCCAACAGTTTTCAAATATCAACATCAAGTTAACCAGAAAATTATTTTTCCGGTTATTCGATAGTAAGAAATTTTTTTGATAGTTGGAAAACATCTAATGACGCTTTAGGGCGTAACGCGGGCTTATAACGTGCTATAAAAGCTTGCTATGAAAAAAATGTTTTTCATTGAAAACTTGTTGCTTTTATGGACATCGTTTTTGTTCTTTTATTCTGTCTTCTGTTCCCGTTTTCTTTTGCTCCTGTTTTAAGTAGGTTCCCGCTGTCATTGGTACCACAACTCTTGCAGAACGTGGTTGAACTTCCTCGAAGACGGATATTGTAACAAATTACTTTTGTCATTTTATCATAACATGGGGGACGTGTGCAACGAAGCTTTTCTCTTCAAACTGTAGAGGGAGCCACGAGTAATGAAGAACCATATTTTAGAGGAAATATGGAATGGGAGTGCTTGGAAGTTTTGTAGCAACATGGCTGTCTATGACGTTCAATTTTTATACTTGAGTAGGAATAATTTCGATTTTCAGTAAAAACCTATGTGAGTATCTAAATGTAAGTTAAGGCCTGAGGTCTCTTGTACACGGAACGTTTTATTAACCATGCCTACACACGGCGAAAAACGTTACGGCTTAAAACATTTTTTTATTTGTTTATATTTACTTGTTTGTATACAAAAATTACACTTTACACTACAAAACTTTATAATAAAAAACACGCCATATATTGTGACCTTATCGAACTCGAAAATTTCTTCCAAGCAACCAAAAATTATAGATTAGATGATATTATAGCTTAATTAGTAGATATAACCACTGAAAATAATAATAAATATGTACTAAAGGGTAGAATAAGTACTCGTTAGGCATCAAAACATTCATCCACATCGAATTCAATAGTACCCAAAATGCTGGCAGCATTGCCATATTGAATAACAACTCAGCCCTCTGGTCATACAAAGAATCTTTGTAAATAAAGTTCATTGATATTTCGAACAACTCGACCAACACTCTTACCAATAACTTACCTCAATTTATTAAACCCCAACCTTCAAACAAATTACTTCAATTCCTCAAGTACAAAATCTCCGACTGCTGAAAGAAGACTGGAACCACAGAAAGGAGCACAAACCTTTCAATTTGCATTTGAAAGGGCTCAAATACTAGGTAGAGACCACAAAGGAAGGTGTAATCGTCAGAAGACGGAATCTATTCAAAGTAGCCTACAGTTGCGAGGGTTCTACCTTGGAAGATAGAAAGATACAGGTATATAAATTAAATGCTAGCTTAGATGGTCTGCCAAGTATTTAATTTATACAGACTTGTCGGTCTAGGGGGGCAATGGCCTAACTTGGAGGTAATTAACCCTAAGAGGGGAAAAACGGCGTATCGAATCTAAATCGTGATGAGTTAGATTCGATACAAAGATTGACTAACAGTGTAATCAAGTGACCAGTCGATGACTCGATTTAAGCCATCACCCCATACTAAAAATTTTAATGCTACGTTTACAAAAGTCTACAAAGATTATAATTTTGAAGAGTTAAGGTAATGTCTTTGTAATAGAAATTAATTTATATGATACAAAATGTATATGATGTCCTATATTCATAGATGGCATACGAGTAAAATATTTTCCCAAGCTAAATAAAAGGGTTGATCAGTTCGAAAAGGTTAAGAACCACTATTAAACAATGTAGACCTATCTCTAGTATCTCACAAAGAATGGTAAACAAGAAGGCAAGATAAGCAGTGCTACGCGGTGTCATAAGTAAGCGATTCAACGCGACTGCCTTTAAGAAGCGAAACGGCGTAGTGCAAACAAATAATATTCTGTTGAGGTGGCCTATGTGACTAATCATTGATTTGGTATTGTGGCGCAAACTCAAAAGTTAATTATGGCTAAAGCGGAGCTGATATATGTCGTACTACCGTTTGAAATATTCAGATAACACTTTTTTTATCTTACAACGAGATAAAAACTATTCTAGGAACTTTTCTAACACATTATTTCTTACACTTGTGTGCCAAATTATATTCAAATCCGTTCAGCCATTCAAGCGTGATGAGATTACAAACATACACAAACTTTCGCTTTTACAAGAATAGTTTTAGTGTGATATATTTTATCACCACTACTCTCAATACGGGTAAAGGTTTTACGTCGTCATGAAACTAATACTCGTATATCCTTGAAGCAAAAAGTCAGAGTCATGTGACATATTACTAATCTACACTTGACCGGTGTAATGGATGAGCTTACTCCGCCTTACTTCGCCTGGAGACCTTATTTTTCAAAAAAAGTCCCCTCTGGGAGAAAAGGGAGGTCTAGGAAAAGGTTTCAGATTTTACGATGTATCCAATTTATTCTTTCAGTGGTTGTAGTAACCAACAGAAATACCAATCCAAAATACCTATTGGTGCCGAAACAAGAATAGCTTGGGTGCTGAAACAGGAATACTTCCTAATTCCGATCTCTGCACGCTACTCTTCTTTCCAAGATCTTTGCCCCCTGCCAATACCTAATAACATCGAATTTTTTTTAAAACGAATTTGGATAAGGTTTTATTTAATATGTATGTTTTGTAATAAAATATGTATTACATTTATAGTTAGCATTTTGCTAGGTTAAAAGAGAGGTTTTTTTAAAAAAAATATATTCATATGCTTAACTGCGGCCCCACATGATGGAAGATCAATCAATCACGTAAATAGATGAGAAGATAAGACTTCTCAAGCAAGAGGTACTACTTCACTAAGACAGACAATACGTTTGGTCAATAAGTATATTGATCACTGTGAAGTTAGCGTTCCGAACAATTTTTTTTAAGGTTATAAATAGTGTAAGCAGTGATGCAATCGTTGATAGTGAAGCGCACTAGTTTATTAAGACCTTATTCACTTTAGACTTGAAGACAGCTAAATTATTTATAAATCGGACGGGAACACCGCAGCAGGCAAATCGTTTTAAGTTCTCAAATATTTACAGTCTCTGTAAAAAAATACTTCAAGCTGAGATAAACAGACGGTAAACGGGAAAAGAACGTTAAAATTTAAGTGCAGTAACTATCCCCGTTTGCATGGAATATAATTTTATACTTAAGGAACTTTTTTCTGGAGTCATTTAGCTCTTTCGACGTTACTGGAGGGCCAGATGGCGAGCTACCCATCGCTTACTGTCCGCAAGCCCACGCCTACAGTGGCCAGAGATCGTCGTCGGAATACAAGTGAATGGGGCTTTAGGAAGTCCATGAGTTACCCATTACTCGGTGTCCATAAGCTCGCGCCTTTAACGGCTGAGAATCACCCAATAGAACGAAAGAATTTGAATTGTTTCCTGATAGGTACCTATAACTAAGGAGTTTTCAACTCAAGAGTGAATAGGGTACTTCTAGGTAAGCGTGCTCCATCGTCGGTCACATCATCGGGTTTTGGCTTTACCATCAGGTAAGATAGTGGTCAAACGCGAGCCTATACATAATAAAAAAAAAGAAAAGAAAAACACTTTATTATCGCGGAAACAACGCAATTTTAAACTAGCTAACAATATCAATACAAAGAAAATATGAGTCAGATCTGCACTGAACGGCCGAACTCAGCATAATGCCATGCCCTCGTGCATAATGCGACGAGATCACAGCGCTGGTTTTCTGCCAATGACATCTCTTGCAGTGACAGGATTGTGGGAATATCCTCTTCTTCATGTTTTCTACCACCTCCTCACCTTCACTGCATTACTACTTCTGTTTCACAGAAGAAAGTCTATGCTTCCTGTCTCGTTCTATGGCCTGAACTAGTGCCAAACGCCAGAGGACAATGCCACAACACTGCCACCGAACTGCCAAGAAGCTTAAACCTAAATAAGCTCATCATCATCTGCCTAGCCTTTTCCCAACTATATTGCTGTCGGCTTCCAGTCAAGCCGGATTTAGCTGAATACCAGTATTTTACGAGGAGTGGCTGCCTACCAGACCTCCACAACCTATTAACTGGGATAACACTTCATGGCTAGACTGGAGTCAGATTTACTGGCTTCTGACTATCCGTAACGACTGTTAAAATAAATGACAGCCGGTACCTACGTCTTTACGTGCTTTCTAAGGCACGAAGGAAACTCGGTATGTTAAGATGGTCACCCATCCACAGACCAACCTTGGCAAGCGTTGCTTAACCTTGAAGATCGACCCGTGCGGCTATTATTATCTAGCCACGAGCTCCTCAAACCTAACTAAGCTATTCATGAATATTTCGTGAATTTCAGACTGTAACAAGGCGTGGCTTTTGAGGAAGAATTTATAACTTTCATTTAGAAGTTGACTTGACAAATGGCGTTATAATTTAAACACAGCAAGGTCTGAAAAGGTTTAACCCTGGAGCCATTTACTTCAAATTATACAAAAACCCGTACAAGAGTGAATGTCTCATATATTATACGTCTGAAGCATTCATTAAATTCTGAATTGCTATAAAAATACACGGCAGTTAACACTGTTCACACGTGAAGCCTCTGGGGAACACGGAAAATCCGAAAGGTTGTCACCGTATCCCCCAGATCGAGAAACGAAGGAACGGGGTAGAGGTTTAGTCAGTAAGAGTCTGACACACGCTCCCGCTCCGCCCAAGAGTGGGAGAAGTCATTCTGATGATTCCCCTACCGGAAAAAATACCGCCTTGATTATGGCAAGAATAGTATTATAGAAAAGTAATAAACTAACACACTTGTCAACGGGTATTTCACATTAAACAGTGTCAACTTTCGAAATTTTTGGCGAGATTTATTCGAATGGAATTCAGTCAGTGGTTGATTTAATTATTCGTGAATTCCCATAGTGGATATTGTGATGTTGTTTTTTTTTTATTTTTGATGTATTTTTTTGTTTGGAAAACTGGGCAGCATGTGGAATTATTTGAATAGGTGCAATTTGGATAAAATTGAGCTGAAAATTTTATTGGAGGTTTTATTATAGATAATCAGTACGACCACTCCTGCAAAGCATTCTTTGTAAGGCTGACTCTGTAGGCCGACTCGATACTTTTGGCAGCTAAATATTGTAAAAGCATATTATTAAGTTTCATATTATAAAGGAAGTCAAAAGGACTGTAAGAACTAAATACATTCTAGACTTGACATTGTTTAAATACAAAAACTAACCCCGTGTCAAGATAAAACAAAAAAAAATGATAGAAACAAATATGTATACAGATGGTTTATCTTTCTTTCCTAACTAAAATTAAAAATTGGAAAAAGCGTACCATCAAATAACACGTTTTTATAAGTTTACTAATCCAAAACTATTAAACTTAGGGGAACGCTACTACGAAAACCCAAACGCCGTAACCATGCGGTCTTGAATAACCAAATCTCAAATTCACTAATACAAATTTCTTTAAAAAATGCGCATTTCTACTTACTTTCCAACTTATCGCCAAAGTTACGTGATCTCACTTTCCCAAAACTCTAAAGAAAGGACATGGTCAACACCCTCAAGAATTCTAAAACAAGAGCAAAAACTGAAGCAAGTGTATTTAAGTTCTTATAAACTTAGCTGTTTTGTTATGTTTTTAAACAAAAAAGAATTGGTTTAATATTCATGGGTGATTTCACCATCGAAAGTGAATTACCTTCCGATAACACCTGTTGGGTAATCCGATCACGTGCCGGTTTGGTTAACTTGAAACTTTGTGAGGGAAGTTGGCCTCTCTGAGATCGACTAAGAGAGATACCACACGGGTGACACGGGCAGTGCCGATACGCTGCGTCAACGTCGGTGTTGCGAAGCCAGAAAGGTCCATAATATCATCATCTTTCTGACCTTGTCCCATATTACATGTGGTCGGTGCAACTTGTTTTTTCTCTGACATGTTTCTTCTGTCCTGTTTTCTGTAACGCTATTATTAACTCTGTTTTCTTTCATAATATATCACTCCTCATACAATCTATCCATCTTTTCTAAATCCTGACTCACTTATTCACTGACTCATCAACGCCCACCCCGAATCCTTACACAAGGAATTCAGAAAATTTGCTCTATTTACCGCATAGGTACCTAAAGGGAAGGAACGGACGTCTAACATTTGGATTGAGAAACTTACCTTCACGCAGATGAACCTCCTAAGAAGCTCTTTCCAATTACCTTTGGGTGACATCAAGATTTCAGATGAGGCCCGTGTAGCATTTAGTTTGTTGAAATCTATGGGTATGCAGATGATAGCACAGTTGTAGAGAGATACCTGCCAAGTACTCGGGCTAGTAAGGAGCTAATCCAGTCCGAAAGAGAGGCTATGGTAGAGCGTGCGAATGACTCACTTCAGGCAGTCTCCAAGTGGGGCGAAGCCAATCTGGTGGGATTCAACGCCGCCAAAACACAAGCGTGTCTGTTCACCGCTAAAAGGAGCCCGTTCACCTTGGCTCCTGCTTTCCGGGATGTATCCCTGGACTGCACCGATCGCCTTCAGCTCTTGGGAGTTGAAATTTCCTCCGACCTGAACTTTGGGCGGTTCATTGAGTCCAAAGCTAAAGTAGCTGCTAGGAAACTCGGCGTTCTTGCAAAGGTCCGGCAGTACTTCACACCGGGACAGCTTCTTATGTTATACAAAGCACAGGTCCGATCGTGTGTGGAGTACTGCAGCCACATATGGGCTGGAGCTGCAAAATGCCACCTGGCAACTTTGGACTCAGTGGAAAGGCGTGCGAAGAGGCTAATTGGAGATCCAGATCTAGTTAACTCCAACCTACAAAGCCTTGCGCACAGGCGTAGGGTAGCCAGCCTTTCGGTATTCTACAGGATGCATTTCGGAGAGTGTGCGCAGGAATTACACGAATTGATTCCGCCATCCCGTTTTTTCCATCGGACAAGCCGTCGTACGGCGAATGTCCATCCTTTTGTTGTGGAAACCTCTACGGTCCGGACTAAGCGCTTCGCTTCGTCGTTTCTACCGCGCACATCGAAGGACTGGAATAGTTTGCCTGCTGCGGTCTTCCCGTCCAATTATAATTTGGGTGTCTTCAAGGCTAGAGTGAATAGGCTCTTAATAAACTAGTGCGCCTCACCATCTAAGATTGCATCACTGCTTACCATCAGGTGGGATCGCAGTCAAGCACTAGCTTATACAATTTAAAAAAAAAAAAAAAAAAAATCACTGCTTTGCCAACGCTACGCAACGCACCAGCGAAGCCCGTGTGGTATCTCTCTAACTTGGTATGATTAGTGGCTGATACACCATAATTTTATCTTCACGCCCTTTTTATTTCGAGGGCGTGATCGGAATTATAAGTGGTGTTTACCGGGGTTGACAATACTTATTTGTTACAGCGAAAAAGCGTGAGTTCATGGTATGTTTTCGGATCGGTATACACCAACAAGATTTGAACAGGATTACCTTTGAGATGTTTTGAATATTTAAGGATTTTTTTTACAACCTTTCCTCAAGTATTTTCATAACAAGAAAAGCGAAAACATGATAAAAATCTCGAATGCTCAAAATGAAAAGGAAATAATCAAACAACTTCTCGCGTTCTGGAAGTCTGGGTACAGCGAAAAGGATTGTCAAACGTTTACTCATTAAAACCTACCCAGTCCTTCAGTTTCCTTTTGCATTCCAAGACTGTGGTTACTCTTTTGAAAAATTCCGCAAAAGGGAATATCCTGACACCGCATAAGTGTTCAGTTTGTCCAGTGGTTTTTGTAAAGATCATCATCTTTCTAGCCTTTTTCCAACTAGGGGGTCGGCTCATAGTTTATCCGGATGCTACTGAATTCCCGTGTTTTACATGAAGCGAATGTCTGTCAGACTTCCACAACCCAGTAACTGTAACACCATTCTACGGTTTCGAATCCGAAACTTACTTATGATGTGTACTTATGTTTAAATCACTCTGGGTACTTTGATTGTGCGACATAGGATGTATGTAACATTAAGACTTTTTTATTTACGTCGTATGTGGTGGGGTAGAAGCCACTACAACAATGCCTTTCTTTTCTACTAAATAATAAAGAACAAATTATCAGTCTCCTCCAGCCACATCAAGCACCTTGTTTCCAAATTGCAAAACAAACTTCCGAAGACGCGTTCAGTCCCGGAATACACTTAACTTCCCGAATTACAATTGACACTGGTACAAAGTTGCTCAATTACTGAGCTCAAGCCGTCAAGCCGAACTGTAAGTTATGTTTGAAGCTACGAAGTTGAGGCTAACTTGATCATGTCTCCAATGGGGCTATACGTCAGGAAACACAACTGAATGGGCCAATTGAGGGGGAAAGATGGCTTTCGAAGTGGCTTGAATTTTGTGGGGTGAATTCTTGATTCTGATTTGAGGTATATCAGTTAAACGTGCGTAGACTTGAATGCCTTTCTTAGTCTATGCTTTATTTGAGAGAGTCTTAACATAAAATAATCTACATAATGTGTCTACTGCTGGGACTTAGGCCTTATCTCTCTCGGACAAGGAATGTGCCATAAATCATTTCGTGAACCTAGTGCGGGGTTAGTGGATGTAACATATTGTTTAAAAAAAATTGGTTTTACGACATATCGCAGACTCTTGCAGAAGTTTACGTTGTGTGGTGTAGGTACTCTTAATTTCGTATTGATAAAAAAAACCTGCGCTAAATCTTAACGTAACTACATATATAAATGTGAAGTTACTCGTATGTCAGTTACGAGATGTTGCCTTTCGTAGCCAATACGCAAACGCTCTAAGCTATCAACATTTTAAGAATGCTTAAATGAGAAAGAGCGTTTTACAATAAATTACTAGACGTCATATAAAATTTGAAATGTCCGTAAGGATTGAGGAGCCACATCAGATTTTTTGAATCTGATCTCACCATTATTTAGCAGCAGTGTAGATTATTTTGCAGCACGAATTCTAGATTTAGCAGCAAAATATATCACTAGTTATTTTAATGCAAAGGTGGCTCCTCAATCTAAACGTCTGGATTGAGGAGCCACCTGAAAACTCGTTAAGTAATGGATACACATTTATGAAAATTTAGCAGCATTTAGCAGCTATTTAGCACATAACCGTCTAAAAATTTCGCTTCTGTAGCACTAAAATGAAAGAAAATACAATACTTTTAATATGGCTCCTCAATCTAAACGGTGGGTTTCAATCAAGAGGTGAATTTCTATTGGATGTGAGCGATCAATTAATATATTCGACATATGATCATTTAGCAGGTGTAGTGTTTGTTTTTACAGTATAGGAATAAAATAGTAAAACAGATAGAATAAAATAGTAGAACACATTTTCTTTGGCTCCTCAATCCTGACGTTCTAATTATACTATGTTTGACTGTAGCCACCTGAAATCTCAACGGAATTTAAAGCCAGATATACTAACATTTAGCAGAAATTTCTGCTAAATATACCAGCACAATTCAGCAATGTATATGCTTTAGATTCTGAAAAAACCATCATTAACTATTTTCTTGTAAATTCAGTGTGTAGGGTGACCACATTTTGGGGGTACCTACAAATTAATATTTCACTTACGTACGTGCATACACACAATAATATTTCAAATCTGACACAAAACCAAAGTCAATCCGCCAAAAGCGGCTGAATAATGTTACCAATTAAATTGAAAAAAAAAACTCCAGTTCGCGCTTTCATTAATCGCACTCTATCAAACTGCACTTAATTATCAGTCACTGCACGATATTATTATCCCCACAATTTAATTATGAAGCAACTGGAAAGCACATATAGACAAAATTCTAACAAAAATAGACCGTTTTATATACGTTCTAAAAAGAATTAGACAAACGGTAAACTGTGATACTGCAATGCTGGCTTACCACGGCTATGTATCCTCCGTACTGAGATATGGTATTGTAATATGGGGTAACTCAGTAGATTTTGACAGAGTTTTTAAAGCTCAAAAAAAATGTATCCGAGCCATTTGTGGAGCTCACTTTTTAGACAGCTGTAAGCCACTATTTCACAAACTTAAAGTACTACCATTACCATGTTTATATATTTTTGAAATATGTGTATTTGTTAAAAAAAACTACAATCTTTTCGAGACAAACACTGACAGGCCAAATAGCCGATCACGACATAAAGACAGACTTCGGCTCCCACAAATGAGACTAAAATTATTTAAGAAAAATGTATACTGCATGTCGATCATCATTTATAATCATTTACCAAATATTTTACAAGACTTACCCGTGATAAAGTTTAAAAAAAATCTTTTTAATCTGTTGTTATTTAAAAGATATTATACTGTTAAGGACTATTTAGAAGACAAGTCAATAGAATGTATAATTTGTAAGTTATAGTTATTGACAACACTGACCACAGAACAGATGAAAGACACTGACTGTGAATATATTTGCACGCCATGTTATGGCAGGATATGCTGAAACAAATGTATTGTAACACCTTATGTACCATATTCTAGCAAATAAATATTTTGATTTGATTTTGATTTGATTTGATTTGATGACAGAAATATGATGATTAACTTTATAATAATTATAAGAAATCCAAGTTAATTATTTATTTCGTACATTAAGGATTGAGAACAAAATCATGTCGCATATATGGACCAAAATGCTAAACGTAAACATTTACCTATATAAAAAAAAAAGTTATAAAATAACAATATTAACTTCTGTTACTTAATTATAAATCTTATGGAACAATTATAAACTTTAATATCGTTTGCGTTACATTTGTATTTAAGACCTTCTATATTTAGATAGTAAGTAGAATCAGTCAATTTAAAAATGACATTCGAAATTCAAACCTCATTTTTAAATGTGTTCAAAATTATTTATTCCAAAATTAAATCTAATTGTATGTAATAAGGTTTAAAATAAAATGTCAACAATGGTGTTTTTTTTTTTGTTAGCCTGTATTGAAATAGTTAATTAATGTGATATTATATACGGACCTATTTTAATAGGTGGTACCTATCTGGCTATCGATAGAACTATGTCAATTTCATATAAACCTAGTAACCGTTCCACGGATTGTTTGTTTATATTTATAGTTGTCAGTTGATCATAAACAGTTCTCAGAATAACACAATAAAATTCATTGTATACGTTATCCTGGTTTCCCTGCTTACACTCTGCTTAAATATTGTGCCCCTACAGTGGTTATGGGCCCAGAACGCATAAATCAGGAGAGATTTAAACGTGATAAAGGAAGAAATTGGAGTGAAAATGAGTTCTGTCAAAATTGATCAACTCCATCAGAGCAACTACGAGACCTGGAAAATCCAAGTGGAAGCCGTTTTAGTTAAGAACGATGCCTGGGGATACGTGAACGGAAGTATCGCACGCCCAGCAGAACCAGCCGAAGCAGTAAAGTGGGACATTGGAGACTCGAAAGCTAAGTCTGATCTCATTTTATCGATAAGTCCGAGCGAATTACGACATCTACGAGGATGTAAGACTTCGCGAGACGTATGGTTAAAGTTACAGAACATTCATGCGTCGAAGGGACCTGCAAAAAAGGCGACATTACTAAAACAGCTGTTGCTCCATAAATTGGAAGAAGGTGGTGATGTAAGAGAACATGTTATGAGATTTTTCGATGTGAAAAGCCAGTTAGCTGACATGGATATCGAAATGCATAATGATCTGACCTCGATAATGCTCCTGTACAGTCTGCCGTCCAGCTTTGACAACTTTAGATGTGCCATAGAATCTCGAGATTCATTGCCGGATCCAGATACGCTCAAGATTAAGATTTTAGAAGAAGATCATTCCAGAAATCGAAAAGAAAGTGTAGATAGAGCATTTCTTGTAAAGGGAAAGAAGTCTTCTAAACCAAAGAGTGGTACTGAGCTGACAAGTTCGAAATTCAGATACAAATGTTTTAAATGTCATCTGTATGGTCATAAAGCCTCTGATTGTACGAAGAAGAACAAAGAACAGTGTAGTGATACCGTAAAGTATGTGTCGAATGATTATGAAGTACCTGATATCGATTCCAATTTTGTAACATTTAATTGTGTTTCAGATGTTAATGCTGTTTGCAACGGGAGTGGAAATTGGATCATCGATAGTGGCTGTACATCACATTTGTGCAATGATGCAAGTAAATTCGACAAAACACTTGTGCCTTTGTTCGGTAAGCTAAACTTAGCAACGAATTCAAGCACAAACGTACAAGGTAAGGGGACAGTCAGATTACTTACATGTGATAATGGTTCTAAAACAATTGTTCAATTGCCCAATACTCTATTTGTTCCGGATTTACGATGTAGCCTAATTTCAGTAAGCAAAATTACTGATCAGGGGTTTAGCGTTACGTTTAAGGATAACATAGCTAGTGTTCAAGATAGTTATGGTAACACTAAACTTGTTGCGAATCGTAGAGGTAATTTATATTACGTTGAGGAACATTTAGATAGTGTGTCAGCCATTTCTGAGCAAAAGGTTGACGTATGGATGTGGCATGAACGTTTAGGACACTTAAATGCAAAGGATCTCGTCCGAATTTTAAATAAATCTGGCATGAATGTTAAGATGACAGATGTGAGTGACTTGTACAATTGTGATATTTGTGCGAAAGGTAAAATGTGTATGTTACCGTTTACTAGTTCAAATGGGCCATGCGATGAAAAGTTAAGAATTATACATTCTGACGTTTGTGGACCCATGCAACATACGTCAATAAATGGCGCGAAATATTTCGTCACTTTTATTGACGATCATACTAGGTGGTGTGAAGTATACTTTCTCAGCAAGAAAAGTGAAGTGTTCACGACATTCAAAGTATACAAAAGTCATGTCGAGAATTTGTTAGGACATAAAATAAAATATCTTCATACAGATAACGGCGGTGAATTCTGTAATCGAGATTTCGACGATTTTTTGAAGAAAGAAGGAATAGCAAGAATGTTGACAGTTCCTGGCGTCCCGCAACAGAATGCTGTTGCTGAGAGGAAGAACAGGACGTTGGTGGAAATGGCGAGGTGTATGCTCATCTCGTCAGGATTATCTCCGGGTTTCTGGGCTGATGCTGTAGCGACAGCATGTCACGTAAGAAATCGTTGTCCAACAAGAAGTCTTGAAGGTGAAATACCGTTTGAGAAATGGTTTGAACGACCTGTCAGATTAGACTACTTACAAAAGTTTGGGTCTAAGGTACACGTGTTGGACAAGACACCCGTTAAAGATAAGTTTGCTCCACGAAGTTTCGAAGGAATCTTCGTAGGTTATCCTAGAGATCGAAAGGGTTATAGAGTATGGATACCAGCGCAACGACAAGTTATCATGTCAAGAGATGTGAAGTTTCAAGAATTGAAGAGTGAAGAAAAAGAAAATTTAAATTTACGATTTGATCCCTTCAAGATTGACCAAGAAGGGCCTGCAAATATTTCGGACCAACCAGCAACGGTGGAAATAGAATTCAATCCTAACCAATCCAGCAGAATCCAAGATAACAAAATTCCAGAGGTGGAAGGTGAAGGCATTTCTGTACCTGTGGAAGGATATGAAGGTCAAGAAACATCCTTTGATGCACCACAACTGACGGACGTTCCAGATATTGCTGTAGGACCATTTCAGCACGATCATCATCGGGATGATGTTCATACTGATGGGGGGAGGGCAATGAAGAGAGGTCCAGGGCGACCACGACTGGAACGAGGTCACGTCGGACGTCCACGGAAAATATACAATATGGTTAACGTAGAGCCAGATATTCCCGTGGAGGAACGCGTCGAATCAACGGAAGAGTTTGTTGATTGTCAGGATTTTGCCGGAGTCGTTGAAATTACTTTAAAGGAAGCTTTATCCAGTAATGAAAGAAAAGGATGGAAAGATGCAATACTTTCAGAAGTGAAGAGTTTAATCAAGAATGACACCTTCGATATAGTCAACAAACCTATGGGACGGAACGTCGTAGGTTGCCGTTATATTTTAACGACAAAGTTAAATGTGGATAAAACTGAGAAGAAGAAGGCCAGGCTGGTGGCAAGAGGTTTTAGTCAACTTTATGGAATAGACTATAAGGATACCTTTGCGCCTGTAGCTAGACTTGACACAGTAAGATTGCTAGTTGCACTTGCAGTTGAACTTGACCTTGAGATTCATCAATTGGACATAAACACGGCCTACCTAAACGGTTTGTTGGATGAGGAAATATATATGAAGGTGCCAGACCTCCTAGAAGAATGCCTGCAAGACCTCATGCGGATAGAACAGCCAGGTTCAGTTATACATGAACGTGCCAGCAAGTTGTTATGCAACCTGAAGTCTGGGGGCGAGGTGTGCCTGCTGAAAAGATCTTTGTACGGTTTACGCCAGTCAGGTCGTCAATGGAACATCAGGCTGGACGAGGAGCTGAAGTCCATGGGGCTACAAGTCTCTTTAAACGAGCCATGCCTTTATTTTAAGGCCGTAGATTCAGAAACGAAACTCTTTGTACTAGTTTACGTAGATGACATTTTAGTCGCATCGCAAAGAGGTGAGTGTATACAAACTTTCAAAAGGGAACTGGCCATGAAGTTTGAATTGAAAGATTATGGCATTGCGAAGTATATGTTAGGCATAGAGTTTGACAGATGTGACAAGAGCATTAAATTGTCACAACGAAAATATATTGACGATTTGTTAAATAAATTTGAATTAAGTGGATGTAATCCGATTTCTACACCCATGGATCCGAAAACTAAGATTACGAAACCTACGGAACAATGTGATACGGGGCAGTATCCGTATCGAGAGTTAGTCGGTTGTTTAATGTATTTATCTACGGGCACAAGATTGGATATTACGAATACTGTGGCAGTATTGAGCCAATTCTTGGATTGTCCTAATCAACAGTGCTGGAATGCAGCAAAACGTGTACTGCGCTACCTAAAACATACGAGAAATCACGGACTTATGTTTACGAAAACAGGTAAAACATTGCATGGTTATTCAGATGCCGACTGGGGTGGATGTTTGATAGATAGACGTTCTTATTCCGGTTATGTTTTTATGTTAGGAGGTGGATGCGTGTCTTGGAAGTCACAAAAGCAGAAATGTGTATCGACTTCGAGCTGCGAAGCCGAGTATATAAGTTTGGCGTCATCTATGAAGGAGGCAATTTACCTGAACAGCTTGCTTACTGAGATTGGGCTATGTAAGTTTGCACCATTATCTTTACATGTAGATAATCAGGGGGCGATTTGCCTTGCCGGTGATCCAATGTTTCATTCTCGGAGTAAGCACATTCACATCAGGTACCACTTTATTAGAAGTGTATTGAAGAACAATACGAGTATTGAGCTAAAGTATTTATCGACAGACTCAATGCTCGCGGACATATTAACGAAAGCTTTGCCCAGAGTAAAGCACTATTCGTGCATGCGTGGTTTAGGCATTGCTTGTTAATTGTTTATTTTGTTATGATTGTTCTTTGATATTACTTTCTTTTGTATGTGTTTTTTCTTGTATTGCTGTTTGTATTTAATATGCGCATTAAGGGGGCGTATTGAAATAGTTAATTAATGTGATATTATATACGGACCTATTTTAATAGGTGGTACCTATCTGGCTATCGATAGAACTATGTCAATTTCATATAAACCTAGTAACCGTTCCACGGATTGTTTGTTTATATTTATAGTTGTCAGTTGATCATAAACAGTTCTCAGAATAACACAATAAAATTCATTGTATACGTTATCCTGGTTTCCCTGCTTACACTCTGCTTAAATATTGTGCCCCTACAGCCTGTTCTGTCGCACTCATGTTTCAGGGTACCAACTCTGTGTTAGTTTGTTTATATTTTTTTACTAGACTGATGTAATTTATAAAACTTAGAACAGAGTTTTAATTATTATTTTTTATCGAAAGTACTTTCTTTTTTGTTCAAGTTGCAAATATTAACTGACCGGTTTAAATAATTTTAGGATTTTAATATTTTAATGGTTTTCTTTAAATTTGTTTATCTACATATAAATAAAACGTCTGAAGAATTAACCTTCGGTATGCCTGGTAGCAAAAAGTTACACGGTATGCCTGGTGGGTCTATCAGACCCGGATTTTTAACTTGTAATTTCTCAAATATTTATGGATAAATATATGTTATTAAAAAATATCAATATTTTTACTAGAGGTGTATATTAGAAAATAAAATAAAAAAATATTGCAAATCAACAACTTTTAATTATTATTTTGTCAATTAAACTTTGGCAGTGTTTTTAAAGGTTTTTAAACTTAGTTACTGTTATAACACACTTTACTTATTAAAAACTAAAGAGGTCTCAATCAGACTTTTAAAACATATTAAGGCACTTCTATATACTTATTAATTACTAACCAATAATCAGTCTTTATCGGTTCTATCAATATTTTCCAGGGCTCTGGTTCTAAAGCAAGTTTCGCATTGGAAAATCGCATGATCCAGACATAAATTACTCTTACAAGTCTCACAGATATATTACGTTTTGCGTCTTTTTTGACTGGGCACACGTTGCATCTGCGTTTTATACTAGGATTCGATTTTTTCAATGGTGAGTCATCTTGGGTACCCTAATGACTACCTATTCGCTTGCGAAGATCTGATAGGCGGTCGAAGTTTTTTCTTGACTGCAAATGTTGATCGATTAGTGCAAGTGCAAAATTCTTCGACTATACTTGTTTTCTGGACAGTTGAACATTTGTATAATTTAGCCTCTCCAAAATCATGGTTTTCAACCTCTGAATCAGATGCTTCGCTTCCCTGACTCTCGTGATTGGACTCTTCTAAACTTGAATTGAAAATTACGTCATCATCTTCAATCGCGTCGAGTAATAAACTACTAATATCATCATTGCACAGATGGTTCCCCTTTTAAATATAAAATAATGTAAAAATATTATATTTAATCACAAAAATAACTTCAATTTCCAAAAACACTGACAACAATATACCTACATAGAAACGTCACGTCGTATGCCTGGTCGGGTCCGTGAGACCCGCGCGAACTCTACGCATGTCTTACTACCACGGGAGTGCGCTCAGGGCGGAGGAAGCGGGTGGAGGACGTCTAGCAATTCATAACGGCCAGCTACTAAATGCGGATAGGTGCAAAATTCGAATTCAAAGGAAATACAGCGGTTTACGTACACAGGTGGGTCTGAGGGACCCTACCAGGCAGACCGAAGGTTAAATGCAGCGTTTTTGTAATATGAAAGTCTCCACCTGTTCCAGCTAATTTCCGAAACGGCTGGACTGATGTTGATGGAAACATAGCTGATATGTTATAAGGAGTACATAGGCTGTGAAAAAGAATTGGGCCTAGCACTTTTGGTGGAATGTGGTGCGTATATTCTACCGTACGGTGAAATAAACGCATTCACGGAGCAAGCACTGCGGTGAAACAAACGCATTTTATTGTTCCATTATATCCTGTCAACCTTTACTAAATAAATATTATTGTGTGTATGCACGTACGTAAGTGAAATATTAATTTGTAGGTACCCCCAAAATGTGGTCACCCTACACACTGAATTTACAAGAAAATAGTTAATGATGGTTTTTTCAGAATCTAAAGCATATACATTGCTGAATTGTGCTGGTATATTTAGCAGAAATTTCTGCTAAATGTTAGTATATCTGGCTTTAGATTCCGTTGAGATTTCAGGTAGCTACAGTCAAACATAGTATAATTAGAACGTCAGGATTGAGGAGCCAAAGAAAATGTGTTTTACTATTTTATTCCTATACTGCAAAAACAAACACTACACCTGCTAAATGATCATATGTCGAATATATTAATTGATCGCTCACATCCAATAGAAATTCACCTCTTGATTGAAACCCACCGTTTAGATTGAGGAGCCATATTAAAAGTATTGTAAAGTCTCCGTCACGAGAAGCTATAAATTTTGTAAACAAGTGTTCAGGAGTTCACAACATTTGGACCAACAAAAAAAATGAATTTGTTTAAGATTTAATAAATTATTAAGTAACAATATTAATTAACATATGTATATTATTTAAGAATAATTATTCGTCAGATTCAGTTGTTTCCATTTCTGTGTCAGAATCAGTGACATGTATCACGAAGCTGTCTACAGTTTTATCAATCATCTCATCGATTTATAACAATAACAATCAGATCCGCGATATATGCAAAGCAATGAAACAAACTCGTACGCATTCGAAACTCGAATGACGCGTTTATTTCAAAATGGTGTCCCGATAGTTTACAATCCCTGCGACGGACCAAGAAACAAAAAACGATAGCACTTTGCGTCCTTAAAATATGATCGGACTAAATTAAAGAGGTTGTTACTTTCATATAACCCGTCACTATTTCATGTCGATTGAAAATGTTTACTTAGTAAAAGATGTTTGTTTACATAATTTATAGCTTCTCGTGACGGATACTTTATTTTCTTTCATTTTAGTGCTACAGAAGCGAAATTTTTAGACGGTTATGTGCTAAATAGCTGCTAAATGCTGCTAAATTTTCATAAATGTGTATCCATTACTTAACGAGTTTTCAGGTGGCTCCTCAATCCAGACGTTTAGATTGAGGAGCCACCTTTGCATTAAAATAACTAGTGATATATTTTGCTGCTAAATCTAGAATTCGTGCTGCAAAATAATCTACACTGCTGCTAAATAATGGTGAGATCAGATTCAAAAAATCTGATGTGGCTCCTCAATCCTTACGGACATAATTTGAATGGTCTTACATTCAAAACCAAATTAAAAGATATATTAATTAAAAAATATTACTATACGGCTGATGAATTTTTCAATGATGAATTAATGTAGGCATATTTTTTTATTTGACTGTAGAAAAATTACGTCTTAATTTTTAATTGAAATATTGTGACTAATAGTAATTTATAATTATTTATTTTCAAATAAATGGTCGCCCGCCATTATGATACATCCACAGCTTTACTACAGATAAAGTTGTCAAAAAATAAATGGCCCGTTTTAACATTTGAGAAAGACCCTGCAATGTAACTTGGAACGAAACTGAAAGAATAATAAAATAGTAATAAATTACACATAAATACATCCATTTTTTGGCGCTTTTATAGTAATATGATAGAACATATTACAAGTATTCTCTTTGCGTTTACTTTATAGTAGCACGCCGCGATGACAAATGTCAGAATGGACCTTTCGTTTTTTGACAACTTTAATCACGAATACGTTTCAGTGTTGCAAGTACAATTAGCCGAATGCAATGAATACTTAATCGAAAGCAAAGTAAATTAAATAATGTTTTTCATTACATAATATCGTGTAAACAATCTAATTACCTATGTATCAAAACCACCGTAACATACTTTAAGGATTCTGTTCAAAACTTTAGGACTAGTTAACAATAATAAGTGTGTAATGTATTTCGAAAGAATCACCTCAACGTGTCCCACGGTGACACGCTTTGTTAGTTAATTGTTAGTCTTTTTTTTAATATTAAATTTCTACATGTTTTTTTTTTCTACACTATGTGTAGTTTGCCCAATGAAAGATTTTTTCTTTCTTGCTTTCACCTTATCCCAGGAACGTAAAGAGTAACACTAAAGGAAAACACTTTGACTTTGATCAACGAAAGTCCTACAGGGAGTGTAGGTCTCACTCTGGACGGAGTTACTTATTGAATAACTTGACTCCACATAAAAAAGTAATTTAGTACTTTAAGAGATTCGTTGATTATTTCTTTTTTCTTTTACTTGAGATAAAATATAAAGACAAAGTAATGAAGTCCTCAAGCCACCGATGAAATCTGCTAACGAACAACTGAACTCTCAGATTTTAAAACTAAATTAGACATCGTTCTCGTGGTTGCAGCTGATGGTTTAAAAGTAATTTAAAGCATCTAATTTGAAACTAAGGAGCACATACTTCAGACTCCGTAAGATAAGAACAAAGAAATTGAACACTTAGTATAAATAAATTCGTATCTAATTTACATACAAAATGAACTGAACAATTCATTGAATTTAAGTAACGTATTCTTAGAAATTTACTGTATCTTTTTTCTACGCGACTTGTAAAATAAACACTATCTCTCTCCACAATCGATTTCGAACTTTATCTCTGGGCCCTAAAGTACAGATTAATATAATCTTTATGTACTAACTTTTAATATCGGAAAAGCTTAATGTCCCACAAAATTGTTTAGTGTCACATAAAAGAAGCTTTTTGATTTATTTAGCTAATTTATTTTGCAGGTAAGTTGGTCAGTTGCTATTGAAAAATGGATCCTCTGGCTATCAAGATAAGGGTTTCAATTTATTTCGAGAGTTAACTTTGTTTTTTGTTATCAATAAAATAGGCTGTTTTAGTTGCATTTTCTGAAGTTAAAAGTAAGATTAAGTTTCTAATGTATTCTTAGCTTCTGCCGATTGCGTTGTGGATTCACTAAATTATATGCTCTGTGTTAATTCAAGATATATCTAACCTATCTGGAAGAGAATGCTTAAGACATGAAGGCCGCCTATGTTTTTTGTGCATAAAGAATAAATAAATAAATAACTTTTCTGGTACAAAAAGGGTGTAGGAATAGCTTTGCAATCAATTTAAGTATCGCTGTCGACCGGAAGTGTGCCCAAAAGACTGGCGGTATTGCCACGTAGTATGGCAATGCTTAATTTCTGACCGAGGTAAAAGCCAGCCCTTGAGTCACGCGAAGTGTCAACATGATGCTTTGAAAGATCTTTAAAAAGCGTATGTGCACTCGGGCCCCACGGTCCAAGGGTTTCACACAAACGGCACAAAAATATAACTGCCGACGAGGTTGTTATACCTACTTATATTGCTTGTTGAGGTGATTGTGATGTAGACACACACACACATATTAAGAACCAAAGACTATTTATCTTATGACTAGTCATTTCTGTTCATAATTCTACTCTGAGATGCTCCAGAAACAAAGACTTTTTTCAGAAAAAAACCTGTTTCTGCATATGAGTCCCTAGTAGCTCATTAAATACATTATCATGGAACATTTATTCTACTACGAGCGTCCAATACGAGTTACGTTTTCATTATTATATTACAATGTATTTATGCCAATACGACAATAGATAAAAACACTGGCAATACTCATCATTATGAATAACTTTTAGTATGGGACCAACCCTGAAATTGCGAAAAAGTTTCAGGTGTCCCGTACATTTTGTCGACTGACACATGAAATTTTGGTAATGTCACAAACACATTGTATAGGGTGACTGGTAATTAGTGACCGATACTTAAACACATGATTTTATGCATGATAACAAGCAACTTTTACTATGGGACCAACAGAAATAGCAAAAAAAAAACATCGTCAGTTTTAGTACCATTTAGTAGTCATGCGAATACAAATGTACTACTGAACAGCTTATTCTTTCACCATTTCAGGTTTGGTCCAATAGTAAAAGTTGTTTGTTATTATGAGTATAATCACGTGTTTAAGTATCGGTCGCTAATGCCAGTCACAGAATATACAAACTAAAGATAGAAGTATGTACAAACTTAAAATCCAGCCACTTTACAAGCGTCGCTCAAAACAATCTAATAGCTCTCTAGGAAGTAGGAAAATACTGTGGGGGTCATAACTCAAACGGTAGACTCTCGGTGTGCAACCATACGTTTATTGAACAAATCTCAATATAATTATAACATATTTTATTTAATACGCTTTTCCAATGTGACGCGCCTGATATATCTCTATAAAATAAAAAGGATTTAATGGGCTTCAAAAAATTCATCCACGTCGATGCTAATAGGATTAGTGCGGAGCACGCTGGCAACATTGCCACGTTGAATGGCAATGCTGATTCGGTGGCCAAAAAAAAGCCCAGCCGTCTGGTCACGTGGATATTTTTTTTTTACTTTTCATGCAACCGCTTCTAAGTGATTATGACGTTATTATACCTACAACTTCCTCTAGATATTTTGGTAACACATAAATCTTATGGATCATCATTTCAGCCGAAAGACGTCCGTTGCTGGACATAAGCCTCCCCCAAGCGTCGCCACAACGACCGGTCCTGTGTGTCTCGCATCCATCGGATTCCTGCAACCCTCGCCAGGTCGTCGGTCCACCTTGTGGTAGGCCTTCCAACGCTACGTCTTCCGGTACGTGGCCGCTACTCCAGAACCTTTTGTCCATATAGTTACCTATCTTATGGATAGTATCTAGGTTTCTATTTAATCTTTCGAGTACTGTAATTAGAAACATAATAGAAAGACAATAGTAGACGCCGGCGTCCGCTCGGGGCTCAACAGATTAAATTAAATCATACAATTGTGGAAAACTAATCCAGTAAAAACCTCTGCAAACCTGCTATTTTGCGTGAATTGTGGCCCTATAATATAATGTATTCATGAATAAAAAAAACACTATGTATTTACAGAAACATTGTACATCATCATCCTCATCATCTACCGAGCCTCTTCCCAACTATATTGGTGTCGGCTTCCAGTCAAGCCAGATTTGAATGAATACCAGTATTTTACGAGGAGCGGCTGCCTACCAGACCTCCACAACCCATTAACTCCGGTAACACGGTATTTCATGGCAAGACTGGAGCCAGATTTTTCTGGCTTTCACAAATGACGGAAAGCATGTTAAGCCGTAGGTCCTGGCTGGACCTACGGATTAACATGGTTTCCGAGGTATGGAGGAAACTCGGTATGTTAAGATGGTCACCCACCAAAGACCAACCTTGGCAAGCGTTGCTTAATCTTGTAGATCGACCCGTGCGGCTGTTATTATCTAGACACGAGCTCCTTACAGAAACTTTGTGTATTTAATCAAAATTCTGGACGACGAATTTTTTTTGCAAAAACTTATAGGTAAAGTTAAAAAACACGGGAATACGTGTTGGAACAAGTTTTGTGAAATATTCGAATGAATGAATGAAATGAATTACCGAATTCTAACAGAGCATTCAGGTGTGGTTGGATTATTATCCTCCACAATAATTTTGTAACGTTTTTTACAATATTTTGTATCACTAATTTAATTCATAAGTGATATTTTGTTGTTATTTATAATTATGCCATTATTAATAGGTTTATTTTTATAATGTGAATGTGTGAGAACAGTGAAGACACATCAATCTAAACAACTAACCTACATGGCTAAAGCTTAAGTGAGGCGCTCCCGACTTCATCATCATCATCTCAGCCAAAAGACGTCCACTGCTGTGCATAGGCCTCCCCCAAGAGTCGCAATAACGACTGGTCCTGTGCGTCTCGCATCCATCGGATTCCTGCAACCGTCGCCAGGTCAATGGTACACCTTGGACCTTCCAACGCTGCGTCTTACTTTACGTGGCCGTCACTCCAGAATCTTCCGTTCCCATCAACCATCCGTTCTACGAACAATATGCCCTGCCCAATAGTCAAACTTAAGTGGCAGTCCACTTAAGTTTGACTATTCTTTGTGCTATGTCGGTAACCTTGGTTCTCTTGCAGATATCTTCATTTATGATGTAACCCGTCTCGACTTTGCACGGGTGAAAATTTATCAGTGTTACAATACTATATTATGCATGTATTATACATATAAACCTTCCTCTTGAATCACTCTATCTATTAAAAAAATCACATCAAAATCTGTTGCGTAGTTTTAAGCATACATAGGGATATAAGGACAGAGAAAGCGACTTTGTTTTATACTATGTAGTGATGACGCAAGGAAACTCCAAGCATAGTCCTTTCCATTTCCAGACTTCAATCGCGTCCAATCTGCATCCATGGTATTCTTTCGCATAAGCTCCAATTTACCAGCATTCGATGCTAATAAGCCTGGCTGCCTCAGCTGGCTGCGAAAACGACAAAAAACTTCGTTCATTAGTCTCCGTCGAGTAGACTAGCGGTTGATACACATAAGAGGGTTTACGCGAATCTATAAAAAAAAACTTTTCATTTTACTTTGTTCCGCATTAAACAACATGTTGCTGGATTAATGCACTCCTTTAAATACTCCAATTAGAGAATTAAGTTAGAATCATACTAAGTACGACTAAAACAATTCGACGAGACTGGAACAATTTGCCTGCTGCGGATTTCCGTCCTATAATCGGTAGAAAAACCGGGTGTCTAAGGCTAGAGTGAATAGGCTCTTAAAAAACTAGTGCGCCTCACCATCGACGATTGCATCACTACTTATCATCAGGTGGGATCGCAGTCAAGCACTTGTTAAGAAAAAAACATAATTCAGGCAAGAAGATTATATTTAAATGCTCTTTGGCGTATTTTTTTTATTACGAAATTAGTTATCCTAATATTGTATGCAAATAATATGGAAATCGCGGCGGCGCTTTAGGTTGGTAGTGCAGTGTTCAAACATCAGGGATTGTACTGTAATCATATATTCATTCATATATTTTATAGTATAAAATATTAAAGATACAACATCAAATAATATATTTAAAAAATGTCACAAAAAAGTACATACACATCCACGCTCAAAAAGTATATGTAGAGGCACACTAATTAATAATACCTCAGGTATTTTCTGCCAGTCTACGTTTGGATGATGCCGAAAATAAATAATAGTAGTTGAAATGTTACGAGAAACAAAGCGGATACAAAGATATACAAATTATATATTTTATAATCTAACATATTTTACTCAAATATACAATTAGAGAACATTAGCGCCGCAATGATACTAGATACTGCAAACTTCTCATAAATGTTCTCGTACCTACAATAGTATGACGCCTTGACCAAGAACTAAGCCCTACTACAAGTTATTTCATCCCCATCTATTATTACCACTGGCCTTCCATAACTTGTTTTGACAAACAACTAGAGTCCGTAATAGATTGTCCTGCTAGTCCTAGAGTCATAGAGTACGGAACTGTCTCACTGGTAGACACTAGAGATCTTATATATCCGTGGAGACCAAATTTCAACTATCACATATTTTTTTTTGTCCTTCGAACTGGATTTGAATAGGGTACCTGTGGATTTAATGACCTGTTAATCCAAGGTGTGTGCGATTGTGATGATGATGATGTGTCATTCAACAACGAGTACATCATTTTGGTCCTTCGACCCGGATCCGAAGCAGTGCATACAAAGTATTCTCGACGTCAATAATTATCAATGACGTCTAGAATGTTAAACTGAGTAAAAAAATTAAATAGATCAGTATGTCACAAAAAATCAAAATTTGTTATTAAAAAACTCATTTAGATTGAAGTAAGCTTTATCTGCCAGGAAACTTTTCCAGCTTTTTGGCAACTTATTATTTAATAAACTTTTGTTGGAGCCATGCAAAAGACACTTTTACGCATAAGAGCAGTTTTGTGCTGATATTGGCAAATTTGAGTATTGTCGCGTCTTATTTCGAGAAAACGATCTGCCATACGAGAAAATAAATTTGGATTCGTTCCTAATGTCAAAGATCGTCAATTTTTATGTGCAAAACGATGAAACTTAATGACATTCTTGATTTACTTAAAAAATGCGGATACCAAACGATGGAACCCGCCGCCGACGATGATGCCGTGCTGGCTGCGTGGCTCGCTGCTCGAAAGCTTGAGGAAGTGATGATGACGTCACGACGTAGTTGCTGCACGAAGGCTGCACTGACGTTCTTTGTCGAGGGTCACCAGTTTGGAGGTAGGTGGGACAGAGAGTAAAGTCCCACATATCTCCGTTGAAAAGGGAGGATCCTCCGACCGGACGAGGTGTTATGTCCGGTGAGCTACTGCCCGATAGATGATTTCGGGCTGTTGTATCTATCCAAATCGCGCGGAGAACTTTGCTTGCGCGATGCAGGATTCTGTGATGTCTCATGTAGTAGATCGTAGTCACTACACTATGGCTTCTCCATACTGTTTGAACTCTATGTTTTGGACTTGATAGCAATAACGTCTACGGATTACGGGCCTAGACTTTGATACTGTTTATTAGACAGGACTAACTTCTGAGCACCGGCGGAGACTAAATTGTGAGACATTGAAACTTTGAGTCGAGAAAATATTGGACACAGATTCAAAATGAAAGTTGGGGTTCGAAAATTGAGTCCGTTTGTTTGTAAGTATAATATATATTTTAGTTGTTAGGAATTTAGTTTAGATATACTAGTAGAAGTTTGTGGACTAACTAGATTCGTGTCCTATGAGTTATTGGGTTCGATTTCATTTACATATTCAACGAATGGGTAAATGAAACCGAACACTTTTTGTTCTTGAGGGTAGGTCGGTATGGTACTGTGCCTTTTTTTTTGAGGTAGAAGATCATGTAATAATTTCTTCCTCTCTAGGGTGAAGCTTTGTGTGTCAGATTTTTAGTTACTACAAAAACACCTATGTTTTTAGGGTTCCGTAGCCAAATGGCAAAAACGGAACCCTTATAGTTTCGCCATGTCTGTCCGTCCGTCCTCGCTTAATCTCTGTGACCGTTAGCACTAGGAAGCTGAAATTTGGTACCAATATGTATATCAATCATGCCGACAAAGTAGTAAAACAAAAATTGAAAAAAAAATGTTTTAGTAGGGTATGTAAAGTGGAAAGTATTTTTTTTTAATTTCAACCCTAACGTGTGACATATTGTTGGATAGGTATTCAAAAATGAATAGGGGTTTACTAAAATCATTTTTTGATAATATCAATAATTTCGGAAATAATCGCTCTTAAAGTAAAAAACAATGTGTTCCCCCCCTCTAACTTTTGAACCATAAGTTTAAAAAATATGAAAAAAATCTGGAAAGTAGAGCTTTATAAAGACTTTCTAGGAAAATTATTTTGAAATTGATGGGACAAATAGTTTTTGAAAAATTGGGGACACTTATTGTGACGGACGGGAAACTACGGAACCCTACACTGAGCGTGGCCCGACACGTTCTTGGCCGGTTTTTTCTGTTGCAATTTGCGTTCTAGGACCACGGGTTACCTTTTCAGAAGTTCTCCCTTGGCTATAGTAGGCATCGGCATCATCATCATCATCATCATCATCTCAGCCGAAAGACGTCCACTGCTGGACGTAGGCCTCACCCAAGCGCCGCCACAGCGACCGGTCCTGTGCGTCCCGCATCCACCGGATTCCCGCGAATCTCGCCAGGTCGTCGGTCCACCTTGTGGAAGGCCTTCCGACGCTGCGTCTTCCGGTACGTGGCCGCCACTCTAGAACCTTCCGTCCCCATCGACCATCTGTTCTACGAGCAATGTGCCCTGCCCACTACCACTTAAGTTTGGCGATTCTTCGGGCTATGTCGGTAACTTTAGTTCTCTTGCGGATATCTTCATTCCTGATGTGATCGCGCAAGGAAACGGCATCGGCATTACGGGTTTATTGACATTTCTTTGGGTTTAAATACTTTGAATTAGATTTCTTTTTTTTCCACTTGAATTTTACAAGCGAGGAACACTACAACTTGACAGCGCTTCTACGATTGGTGGTAGCCGAAGTCCGTACCGTAAACAAAATCCTAGTTCCCACATCACTAATAATATTGTGTATCTCTTTATAACAACAACTCTGACTAATGCTTACGAGACTGATCTTCTTTGTCCATGGCACATAAAACAGCTGCTCGATAAAGGGTCAACAGTAATAAACAGACATGCTGGAGTTAGGAAAGTCGGCAAGCGTAACAAATTACATGAAACTTTTGAGCAGCCCACATGATTGGCTCCCCAGCGTTCTCGGGTACACTCAAATATATGAGTTTTACAGGGATGGATTAAAATTTTTTTTCAAAGTAAATAAACATCATTTGAACACTGTTTTAGGCTATCACGGTTTGTTTCATAATTTAAAATGTCACTTACGGGATATCTTCCGTGATCACGGAAGATATCCCGGAATCCCCGAATCCACGGAAGGTATCATTTGATCGTACGGATGGAGAGTAATGAATAGTTTTTTCTTATATGGAAAATCAATAGAATGACTCCCCTTCTTGGGTGAGGTGGGAGGGCGTGTCAGACTTTTGCTGACTAAAACCTACTCCTTTGTCCTCTTTTCTCCTTTTTTGCCTTCGTTCTAGGACCCCGGGGTTCTCTTTCGCGCAACCGATGGTGTCAGTGGGCTCTGATCCTGCTGGGCCCCTACGATTTTACTGACAACTGTTTGAGGCACTATGCACCATCAACAACTTATTCTCGGTCCGGAAGTTTACCAGACGGCCGGACAACAAGCTACTCATTGCTTGCGGCCCATAAGCCCGCGCTCACGGTTGCTAAAAATTGGGTCAGGGTCAGGTTCTCAGTTATTGGGACGTGAGGTATTCCGTTCTCTCACGCGTGCGGCTTTGCTAGCATTACTGCTTCACTAAGGAGATATCCACCTGGTATTCCTCCTCGCTCCAGAACATCACCTGTACGAGGTCTCGGTGTGAGAGATTGCTGCCATTAGTTACCCTCACAAGGACACAGGGTTGCTCTGCTTAGTACATGATTCTAATTGGTGGTTTTCCCGGAGAAGAACCGGCTTTTTGCCGATTACTTGATTTATCCTTGGATGATTAAAAATCTCACTTTTAGGCGAATTTCTCCTACCAAAAAAAATATTTTAACATAGGCTGTAGATAAGTAAAATATTCCAATTAATGCTTTCAATACGTCCCTGGTGGATCGAAGCCATTATTCGAGGAAATCCTTTATAGCCGAAATATTTGATAGGTTTAATTTATTTCTGAATATTTTACAGGAATTTAAGGATTATCAGGACCCTTTTTACTGGCTTAATCGATACCTATACAATAGACATTGATACGAATTTTAAATTTCGCTCTCAGGAAACACAAAGACGTACAGACTTCAATTGAAATAAGTATATTTTTGGGCTTGATTTCTGCGTATGAGCAAATATTACGTCTTATTTTATTGGTATTAATAAATATTATGAAGCCTAAAATTTGTTTGCATGAAAACACAAAAAAAATCGAAATAAGAATAACGTAATTTACTTTTAATATTAAGTTTATTTCAAATATTTATTCCTAGTCAGTCCAAAGATAATTTTTAAGATAAGTACTAAAAAGTATCCATTTAAAAAAAAAACAAGTTCATAGAAAAGGACCTATTATTTTTTCTGCTTTAATATTTTTTACCTACTTATTACTGTCCCACTGTTGGACAAAGGTCATTCTTCATCGGTGCCGTTTCTAACCAGTCCTCGTGGTACGCGTATGGAATATCTCGCCACCTCTTCCTGGCGTTGCCCTCTACAGAAGCCCACTGCTTGAAGACTCCTGCCCAGTGGTCTCTGTGCTTGCAGCTGACATGACCTACCCAATTCCATTTAAAGGTTTTTTTTATATAACATAAACATAAACATGGATGGACTGTGTGAGAAGTGATATGGAAGAAAAGGGAGTGAGTGATAGCGTGACGAGTGATAGGACAGAATGAAAGAAAAAGACGTGTTGCGCCGACCCCAAATAAAACGGGACAAGGGCATGAAGATGATGATTATGATGAAACTAGTGCTTGACTGCAATCCGGCCTGATAATAGTAATGCAAGTAGTATATGTAGTAGATAGTATAGTATATATGTAGTGGATAGTAGGTAGCAGTAATGCAATCGTTGATGGTAAGGCGCACTAGCTGCGCGCTGCTCTGCTAGCTGCTTTAAACAATTATTAATTATTTCGCTTAAACAATATTCTACGTTTTAATTACATAGCCATCGTCAATTTTGTTAGCATAATCGCTCGGTATCGACATTTCGTGGTTAACGTTGATTTTTGGAGTATAACGATTAAACGCTGTCAAGCTGTCTCGTCCACCATTGTTCATTGTATTTAGTTCATGTAATGGAATATAATTATTTGTTTAAAAAATGTTGGTGCCACCTCAAAAAAATAATTACGAAAAAATACAACTTACTTCAGTGTTAAAAAAACACTAAAAAGTACAAAATAACATTTCGGAAGTCGGTGTTTCTAAAATAGTTTTGCTTATTCGTTATTTATATTTACCAACGACTTCCGAAATTAAAGCTATTTTGTACTGTTTAGTTTTTTTACATTCTGGGGGAAAAACTGCAAGAGTGTCGTCTGCGATGGTATGGCCACATCATGCGCCGCCCTATGGAGTACGTTGGCCGGAGATGCATGAATATGGCTGTCCTTGGCGGTAGGTCGCGTGGTCGCCCTCGCAAGCGCTGGCTGGACGTCGTCAAGTCCGACATGAGAGCCAATGGGCTTACTGTCAAGGATGTAGAAGATCGGGCAAAGTGGAGCAAGCTAAACCGGAAGGCGGACCCTGGCAAAAGCCGGGACTAACGCCTAGTAGTAGAAGAGAGTTTTTTTTTTTTACATTCAACTTGGTTGTATGTTTCTGATAAAAAGTTTTTTACTAGTGATATCCTCTCCTTTCCCCTCCCCGCCTCTTCTTCCTTCGGTCATTGTCATCGTCTTCGACTACACGTATAAATAAAGCAATTTTACTTGGTAAGACATTAGTGTTATGATCCTATGAGGAGTTCCGTTCTATAACTTCAAGTTTTTCATCACATCAAAAAAATATTTTAGGATCTTTCAAGCAAAATTAACCTATCAATGCCTGCGAAACGAGACACAATAGTAAAACAATAACAGCGCGGTCCAATGAGACCGGTCGGGGATTCATGAATTAAAATGTTAAAATCGGTCCACAATTGACCGAGACAAAACATACAGAAAAAGCCTCCTCGTATTTGAAGTCGGTTAAAAAATAACAAACATTACTGATTATTTACAAAATGGCTATTTTCCTAAAAGAAAAATCACAACAAAAGATTTTGTTCATATTTACTTTGTAAGAGGAAAAACGTTACAAATCATGTTTGAGTTCAATATTAACTTTACCAATACACCTGAGGGTAGGGCTTCAGTTTATTTATACAGGAAGTATCATATACAAATACATAGTATAATATACAAAACAAACAACATAATATGTGTATTATGTTGTTTATAGCATAGCCTGAAAAATCGCCCAACTCAAGCAGCAGTTGGGCAGGGCAAAATATGGTCGAAGGGGATGAAAGGTTCTAACAGTGGAAACCACATTCCGGAAGACGCAGCGTTGGAGTGCCTTCAACAAGATGGCCCGATGAACTGGTGAGGGCCGCGGGAATTGGACGCATACGAGACGCACAGGACCGGTCGTTGTGGCGACTTATGTCCAACAGTGAACGTCTCTCAACTTTTGTAACATTTGCTGAGACTGGACCCTTTTTAACATCGCTGAGATTTTTTTTGAATCTTTTGTAAATTATGTTTTTATTTTATTTTATTAATTAATGTTAAAAATTATATTTTAACATTTTTATTTAATTCTATTATACGTCCCGACCAAGTTTCAAACAACGGTTTTCTTTCTTTTTTGCTTCCAAGTATCCATGTATTCGCAAAAAAACTTCAACACTGAAAAGAACGTCACTAACCACACAAGAAATACGACAACCCTCCACACGAAGTAACAAATCTACTAACCGTGTCTCAAAGTTATTCCAAACCTTCAAACAAAAACCCATTCAATATTCCAGTCAGTTTCCTCTGAAATGCACTCATAACCGGAGCATTCCCGTTTTGGCAACCAAATTTTCGGTACCAAAAGTTTCGGCACCCAAGGTGTTCCCAAATCGGCACCAGTAGGTATTTTGGATGGTAGTAAGACCGTTTTCACATTATCCGATCCGATATCGGTATCGGACGCCGATACGATATCGGGGTAAGTAAAATGTATGAAATGCTGTGCTCCGATATCCGATATCGGGTCGGACAATATGAAAGACAGGTACATATCTCATATATTTACCTTACCCCGATATCGTATCGGCGTCCGATACCGATATCAGATCGGAAAATGTGAAAACGGTCTTACCCATACAAAATCATCATCATCTGTCTAGCCTTTTCCCAACTATATTGGGGTCGGCTTCCAGTCAAGCCGGATTTAGCTGAATACCAGTATTTTACGAGGAGTGGCTGCCTACCAGACCTCCACAACCCATTAACTGGGGTAACACGGTACTTTATGGCAAGACTGGAGTCAGATTTACTGTCTTCTGACTATCCGTAACGACTGCAAAAGATCTAGAAATGACAGCCGGGACCTACGGCTTAACATGCTTTTCGAGGCACGGAGGAAACTCGTTATGTAAAGATGGTCATTCATCCACAACCAACCAGTAATTTGGATGGTAGTAACCCATACAAAATCCCAATCCAAAATACCATATTGGTGCCTAATCGAGAATAGCTTGGGTGCCGAAACTTTTGGTGCCGTAACGAGAATACTCCTCATAACCGCACTGAAACTAAACTCAACTGAAAATGAGTAGGAATTTCATTACGTCCATGGTTTGGCTAACGAGTGGTTTTAATCAAGTGAGCTGAGCTCAACATAATATTTAGTTTGGCTCTAATATGTTGAGCTGTAAGCGGAGCTGAGCTCATTCCCCTAGGTGTTTAACAGGATTTTGGATGTAAGTTAGTTAGAGGAATCTGTTAAATTATTTTGATGGTCTTTAGTAAATCTTGATGTAAAACTTGGTCCACGTCTTTTTATTTATAGATTAGGAATTGGGTAGTACTCAATTTTTAATTAATAATTAAAACAAATGTAAGTTAATCATATATCGTAATATTAGTTCTTAGTGACCATGCAACGCGTGACCGCTACCGGTGCCAAACTTAGAGTGGGTTGCGCGACCCGGTCGCGGTCGCTTAGAACGGAATGCTACCTTTAATAAATGTTTAAAATCCGATCAAAAGTTAACACAAAATAATAAAAAGAAGGCCGTACTCCTTGATATGGCTCGTATCGTGAGGAGGTTCCTGTCTCTGGAGCCCAAACCACCGGTAGCTTTGACCCTGCTCCCGCTATCGGTTGCATTCTATTTTTTATATTTTTAAATGCTTTTTTTCTCTTTTTTGTATTTGTAAAAAATATTTAAAAATATAACTTTTATGTGAACAATTGAATAAAGATAATAATAATAAAATTTAGTTCAGATTAACGAATTAATTAAATAATGTCCAAGTATGTATCCATAGTATCCACGGACACTCGTTTAAAACAGGTAAGTAATGTGTAACAATAATCTTTCTTAATTTTTTTTTATTGTACACAAAAAGAAAACATAGTGACTCAGACAGTTCATGTACAAACGCGAGCCTAACTCAGCAATGACTTTTTTCCCAGCAAACATTCACATCCATCTCTGTTCCATATTTTAAACTGCACTCGCAACACACAGTTTTGAGAAGCCAATCACTCGTCAGCTGCACATACCGTGTAATCAAACGTCGGACCGTCGCAGCACCGAAGTGCTAGCCTCTCGGTTTTCTATCGTTTACATTCCGGGGAGCGTGCATCGGGATTACACTATTTAATTCCGAGAAACACGTTCCATCATCGGACTACTAAAAGCATGACATTGCACCACTGCTACATGGAGGACATTCCCACCCATATGTAGGTCTGTAGGGGCCCGACAGAGCCAAAGTCTCTGGGGACCAATGAAATTCCGAAAGGTAAGTCCATGTTCCCCAGATCGAAGGCAACGAAGGAATGGGGTGGGGTTTAGTCAGTAAAAGTCTGACACGCCCTCCCGCTCCGCCCAAGACCGGGAGAAGTCATTCTGATGATTCCCCTTCCAAAAAAAAACCAGTCTGTCGTTGGATAATCTCTCATTTATAAAAACAGTACAGCATGCAATCACTCAACCACTACAATAACAGTGGTAAGTTTTAGAATCGCGGCTTTCGAAGGACCAAACTAGCGTTGTATAAGTTTAGCGGGAAAATAATTTTTACGTTGGATGATATATTGGACACAGAAATTGAGCTAAAGGAAAGTAGGTATGGGAAGAGTATTGTGACTTACTTGGAGATCTGGATGCCAGGTTTCTGCACTGACTGCCGGGTGGATGACGACACTCACACGTGTTCTCGGATGCTTTTCACTCGCGGTTAACAAATCGGTTATATTTCGCGTCACTGTGTCTTTGTGTCGGCCAACACGTTAATTAGGAGGATTAGATATTAGATCACCGCGGCGCCGCGGGTTTTCCTGGATCAGCGGGTTATTAGCGGTGGTGCTGTTCGGATGGAGTCTTGAAGCAGAAGAGAGCGGTCAACCAAAGAATGGCGACCATTTTTGCAGCGGGCGGAAATGTTCCTGATTGGCTTAGCGGCGAACAAGCTTTCTCATTCGCCGGCATGGGATATGAGGATATGGGGAGTTGGAGTATGATTGGCTCAATACTGTCGTCCAATATGAATGATTATAATGTGTGAGATGCGTTTGGATACATGATACAAAAAATGTTTATAGGGCTAGCTTGCGTAAGCATTCTGCCCGGCTTTCGAGGATATGAAGTATACTCAAAAAGTAAGGAGTCAAATTAAAGCGGATTGGAATCAAATTAACTTGGACAAAAGAGAAAAGTTATAATGAAAATATGTGAACTACAGCTAAATTAGATGTTTAATTACGCGGTGGTATTATTGAGAAGGTAAAGGACATAGTTTAACAACGGGTCTTTTGAAAGAGCCACTGCATGTCTTCACCATGGCAACGCGAGTTATCCCATCCTTGCCGGGAAAAATCTCGGTGATTATGCCCATTGGCCAACGTAGAGGAGGGACATCATCCTGATGCATGAGAACCACTGTACCAATCTTAATATTGTCGGCGGCATTCAACCATTTTTGCCTAACTTGCAAGTTATGTAAGTATTCTAAACGCCATCTTCTCCAAAAGCTACAAACCATTTGGTCAAGCAATTTTTTGCGGCAAGTTAGAGGTTTCGTCGTTTCGGGAACGTTCACGACAGGCAACGTAGTTAACGGAGAAGCCATTATAAAATGAGCGGGAGTAAGCGGTTCTGGGTACGGATCCTCACTCAGGACACAGAGCGGTCTGGAATTTAGAACTGCCTCAATTTCAGTGAGAACAGTCGAAAGCTCCTCATAAGTAAGAAGTTGAGAGCCGATAACACGATATAAATGCGTTTTAGTAGATTTAATATTTGATTCCCACAGCCCTCCAAAGTGGGGGGCGCGGGGTGGAATCATTTTCCACTCTATGCGGTAGCGGTTAGCAAGTAGTTCTTGTAATTGAGCCTTGGCTCCAACGAAGTTTGTTCCGTTATCAGAATATAAATAAGAGACGGGGCCTCTGCGGGAAATGAATCTTTTAAAAGCTGAAATGAAGGTGTCCGATGACACGTCGGTAACCAATTCAATATGAACTGCTTTGGTAACGAAACAAATGAATAAGCATATGTAAGCCTTCTGACTTCTTTGGCCTCTGCGTCGACATAAGGTTACTTTAATAGGACCAGCGTAATCCACACCAGTATGAACAAAAGCTTTAGTCTCTTGTACGCGGCAAGCGGGTAAATCAGCCATCTTTGGACTGGGGTGAGAAGGAGAAACTTTGAAACAAAAGTTACAAGCATGTACCCTTTGTCTGACGACACCTCTGGAAGAGATGATCCAATATTTTTGGCGTAACAGAGAGGTAAGAAGGTTTACACCGGCATGACAATGAATGCGATGATAATAGTCTATTAGAACATGTGTAAAGTTATCATGTTTAGGTAAAAGCGCGGGATGCTGAGCTTCATAAGGAAGGTTCGCATTTGACAACCTGCCACCAATTCTAATTATGTTATGCTCGTCTATAAATAGATCGAGTTTCTTAAACTGTGAGCGAAGTTTTTTATTTTTAATCTCGTCATAAATATCTAAAAAATGAAACTGTTGAATACAATGAATTAAATAAATTTCAGCGGTAACCAATTCACGGACAGTAATTGTCTTATGTGACTTGTCATAAGGAATAATATGCAGAAATCTCAAAATGTATACAATTATGCGCAATATTTTATGTAACGATGTAAATTTTTGAGAAAGGCTATATATCAAGTTAAGTTCTGATACGGTAGATACTAATGTTAAAGATTTATTTTTAAACTCAGGCAATTGCTCGCTGCATGAGGAAACAAACGGAGTAATAGGCCACTCATCAGTTTGTCGCAGAAGCCATTCAGGGCCATGCCACCATAAATCATGGTTTAATAACTGTTCGGGTAGAAGACCTCGAGACAGACAGTCACTAGGATTTTCCTTTCCGTTAATATGGTAAAAATGTTTAGGATCAAGATTTTCTTGACATTTAGCGACGCGGTTACTAACAAAAATGTTCCACTTGTGAGGTGAGGAATGAATCCATGAAAGTGTAATTGTAGAATCGGAAAAGGCAAATATTTTATTAATAGCGGTGCGAGAGCGGTAAGTGTCATAAACTAGTTTAATTAGTTTAGACAAAAGAACAGCGGCGCAAAGCTCTAGACGAGCCAGAGATACGACCTTAACAGGTGCAACTTTAGATTTAGCACACACCAAATTTACGTGTGTATTACCATTTGTGTCAGTGACATGTAAGTATATAACGCAGCCATACGCATTCAAGCTGGCGTCAGCAAAACCTACTATATTTGTCACGCAACCCATAGTAACGGCTACATGACGCGGCAATTTTAAAGAAGAAAGTAGAGGCAGTTGCTCTTTGAATTTTTGAAAGAGAAGTACGATAGAATCGGGCGGAGTTTCATCCCAATCTGTGTTTAATTTCCATAATTCTTTTATGAGTAATTTCGCGAATAAAACTACAGGAGCCACTAGACCGAGAACGTCCCACAGACGGGCAATAGTGGAAAGTATGAAGCGTTTAGTACAACCTTTATCTAACTCAGATGTAGTAAAGGTGAAACAGTCCTCGGAAGGAATCCATTTGAGTCCAAGGATTTTTAAATTATCCCCGTCAGTGAAATTAATAGAAGAGCGGTTGGAGTGTGGAATAATCTCCAGTAATTCCGAGGAATTACTTGCCCATTTAGTAAGGTCAAAGCCCCCAGCTTTAAATAAGGCGATAAGTTCAGCGGAGAGAATCTTGGCTTCTTCTAGAGTAGGGGTCGAGTTAGCCAAGTCATCCATGTAAAGCTCATGAGAAGCGACAATGGATGCGCGCGGGAAGCGATGTTTTTCATCCTCTGAAAGCTGGCGCACAGTGCGCATGGCTAGAAAGGGACTGGGCTTGAGACCGAAGGCAACACGGATAAATTTAAATTCGCGAACAGGTTCAGTAGTATTAAATCGAAACAATATTTTTTGATATTTTCGATGATCCTCAATAACCTTAATTCGAAGATACATCTGTTTTATGTCAGCTGTAACTGCAATAGGAAACAAACGGAAATTTAAAAGTAATAAAAATATGTCAGCCTGTAAATTCGGACCTGTATGCAGTAAGTCATTCAATGAAACGCCATTATGAGACTTAGCGCTCGCATCAAGGACAATGCGCACCTTAGTAGTTTGTTTATCATTCCTAATAACAGGGTGATGCGGTATGTAATATCCTATAGTCTGATCAACAGAACTAGGTGTAGTTTCAGTTAAATAATTTTGATCGATATATTCTTGGATTATTTCGTTATAACTAGCGCGCAAAGAAGGGTCGCGAAGCTTAGTTTTTTCCAAATTAATTAAACGTCGATAAGCGACAGCATATGAATTTCCGAGTGATTCTGGATTTTTACAGAATGGTAAGGCAACACAGTACCTACCACTGGAGTCACGTGACACAGTAGAAGCGTACAGCTGTTCACACTCCCGTTCAGCGGGGCTCATAAAAGATTTTGAAGGTATTTCTTCGATATTCCAAAATTTATGTAAAGATTCGTCCAACGACAAAAAACAATGAGAATCATCTACTGTTAACGCGGTAGAAAAACATGAAGCGGTATTTAAATCATCTAGACTGTTATTGTTATTAGATAAACTAGAGGGTATCTCACCCATAATTATGTATCCAAACACGGTTTCAACAGCTGATGGCGCGGTAGGTGAGAGAATTCTGTTATGAAGTAATAAATACGGAAACAGTTTTGCCCCTAGAAGTAATTCAACCTCACCGGGCACGTGCCACAGGGGGTCGGCTAGCGGTAACTCGAATAAATGTTGCACAGCAGAGGTGTCAACCAAGTGAGATGGTAATTTATCAGTTATACAATCAATAACAAGAGCGGTTATTTTAAAAGAATTTGTTTTATTTTTTGCAGTAACTGTTATCTCCACGTAACCTATGATAGGCCGCGAAGAGGTTCCTACACCCTTTATAAATGAATTTGAAAGCGGTATAATATTTAATTGCAGTTTTTTACAACAGGCTGTAGTAATTATATTATTTTGCGAAGCGTTATCTATTAAGCACCTTACAGAAACGGATTTGTTATGTTTGTTATCAACATAGACTTGTGCTGTTGACAAAACAATCGTAGTACGTGGAGTCCTTATTCCTACGCGAGAACATGCACAAAGCGCCACCTGTTGTGACTGCGCGGAAGCGTCAGCTGATATCGATCGCTGCTGTGAAATTTGTTCCAAATGTAAAAGAGAATGATGTTTTTTGTTACATGTTCTACAGGTGTGTATAGATTTACACTGCGAGGCAGTGTGCGTTGTACTAAGGCAGTTTACACATCCGCGTTTATTTTTAACAAAATCCAAACGCGAACCGGCCGATATTGTTTGAAAGTTTGGACAGGTATAAAGCTTCCAATGATCCTTGCTACTACAATACATACAAGTTTGGTTATTGTTACAAGCAACAAATGTATGTACTGTACTATCACGTGATTGGCTACGACAAGAATTATTTTTATTATTGTTGTTACTTATGGATGCGGTCCGAGTTAAAGTAGATCTATCTAATATTTTTACTTGCGATTTTATAAATTCAACGAAACCCGTATAAGTAGGAATCTCCACATCTCTCATATGCATCTCAAATGAATGTATGATAGCGGGATCTAACTTTTTTAAAGCTAAATTTAATAATATGAAATCCTTTAGGTCGTTAATTTTTAATTGTTCTAGTGCCGAAACAGACGCGTGAAAACTTTCAATAAAACTATTTAAAGAGGCGGAATTATTAATTGCGGGTTTGATATTTAAAATATTAGACATGTAGTGCGAGCCTAATGCTCGTTTATCTTGATACTTTTGAACCAAACTGTTCCAGATAGACGTATAATTATCCCCTGACGGAATAATTCCGGCGGTAATTTGCAATGCGTTTCCTTTTAGGTTACCTATTAAATATTGCACACGTTGAGAATCTGTAAGGTTTGAATTTTCATGGACATTTGATTTAAATGATTCATAAAAAACAGGCCAATTATCAATTCTACCATCAAAAAACGGAATCTGAATTGGTGGCAGCTTGACTGAGCATTTTGATTGCGGCGCGGTATCAATAGACGCTGAGTCCTTCAATGACCTTGAGGACTTCGCTTCAATAAGTGAGCGTATTCTCTCTACTCGCGTATAAACTCCGTCAAAAGATATTTGACTGTTATAATCTATTTTATGATCAGGATTTATTTGTAAAGAATATGTATTTATTTTATCTATGTTAGAAATAAACTCTTGACGAGTAACTGAGATTATTTGCGTGTCTGCCATAAACGTCTCAGCCGAACGTAGCTCAATACTAGTCGTATTTATATTCTTTGATATTTCATACAATGACGATAAACGCTCAAAGATTGCTTGGTTTTTAGCTTGCAGTATTTTAACTTTTATTTGAAGATCTTCCATATTGGAGTAGTTCTAGTAACTATAGCGGACAAAATAATTTATGTTTATGTAGGTAGACTTCAAGAATATTTTATATTTTTTTATTTAAGTAGCGGGTGAAAGAAAATTATTGCGGTTGAGTTTATGTTATAGGCAAGTTTGCCGAACTAACTCACGATAATTAGCGGTTTTAATAATTCCCTATGCTATTTCAATGCAACAGGCGAACTATTAAATTGGTACAGTAGTTCTCAATGATGTAGGTAGGTACCTAGCGGGGAATGTAAGAACGATAGTATGCGTTCAATATGGCGGTTTTACGAATTCAGGATAGGTAATTATGTACCTATTTGACCTAAATCCTAGGTATGAGACCTATGAATGCTGATTCTATGAATCCGACTCGAATGGACCATTTTAACTTATGGTAAGTTTTAGAATCGCGGCTTTCGAAGGACCAAACTAGCGTTGTATAAGTTTAGCGGGAAAATAATTTTTACGTTGGATGATATATTGGACACAGAAATTGAGCTAAAGGAAAGTAGGTATGGGAAGAGTATTGTGACTTACTTGGAGATCTGGATGCCAGGTTTCTGCACTGACTGCCGGGTGGATGACGACACTCACACGTGTTCTCGGATGCTTTTCACTCGCGGTTAACAAATCGGTTATATTTCGCGTCACTGTGTCTTTGTGTCGGCCAACACGTTAATTAGGAGGATTAGATATTAGATCACCGCGGCGCCGCGGGTTTTCCTGGATCAGCGGGTTATTAGCGGTGGTGCTGTTCGGATGGAGTCTTGAAGCAGAAGAGAGCGGTCAACCAAAGAATGGCGACCATTTTTGCAGCGGGCGGAAATGTTCCTGATTGGCTTAGCGGCGAACAAGCTTTCTCATTCGCCGGCATGGGATATGAGGATATGGGGAGTTGGAGTATGATTGGCTCAATACTGTCGTCCAATATGAATGATTATAATGTGTGAGATGCGTTTGGATACATGATACAAAAAATGTTTATAGGGCTAGCTTGCGTAAGCAAACAGTGTAATCAAAATTCAAAACGTCGACATTTCTGCAACACCGAGCTACTAGCCTTTCGGTTTCCTATCGTTTTAATTTCGGAGAGTGTACATCGGAAGTAATATAGGACAAGGGCAGAAAATAGAAGAACCAACATAAAACTTAGAAATTTGAACTAAAACAAAATATTTCATCACTTTCTTCCTTCTTCTTTTTTCTTACTTCACTGTGTGTTAAGTGAGAAACGTCACAAAAAAAAGCGTTTTCAAGCGCTCTCAGTTTGCAAACTTCACAGCCGAAACTAGCAAGGGGTTGAAAATGCTATGACGCAATATCATTCATATTAAATTCTAAGGAAAGTCCAGGAATGTCGTAAGTATGTACTTAATCACAACGGTGGACACATTAACGGGCAGTTTTATTCAAGTAAAGCTGGTTATAGTGGTTATACACCCGTTAATGTGGCCGGCTTGTCTTAACGACGGAATGTGGTGGGAAACCGCGCGTGTGTAACTGGCTTTAGGGAAAGTCTAAGTAAGCTGACTTCCCAACTAAATACCGCAAATAGCTGTAATTAGTTTACAATAGTATGAAAAACAAATGTTTATTTGTTTATGTATTTATTAAATACCTTATGCACATAGAAGTACAGAGGCGGACTTAATGCCTTAGGCATTTTCTACCAGTCAACCTTTGGGTGATGCAGAGAAAAATAGTGGTAGGTGCAATAAGAGAAAGAAAAAGCGAATACAAGAATAGATATACTAATAATAATAAACCTTAAATATAATAACAATATATAATATATACTCAAATTAATAAACTAAGTACATAATATATACACTAATACAATCAAACTATTGGTTATGATCGACAATTGAATACCATTACTGCTGTGATGATACTACTGCCAACTTCTTGCGAAACAGCTCGCGAACTTTGGTTTTGAATGAAACCGATGAGAAACGAACCGATTTGCGGTTCGTTTCCATACAAAACTGACTGAATTACATGAGACTAGCATCGTGAAATTTTGCACAAGATTTTCTTTTATGACATAGGCGAGCACTAAGAGAGGCAGAATTCACTTATTGTATTTTTTTATTATTCATCGTCTTTTTTTTAATAAATAAACTACTAAAACAAGAAAAATTAAAACACTTAACTATATAAAAAATAATAAATAAACTCGTAGGCACAATAATAAATAAATAATGAACCATCGACCATAACCCAAGGTCGAACACATATATGTGTCTGAATAACTGTTAATTTGAAGCATTTATTTGAGCCTATAAGGCACGCTGATTGACCTTCACTAAAATATTAAGCACAAAAAGGGCTTAAAGGATTATTCTGTATGTGTCAACTACAAACGATTGACAGAAATATAAATATGATTTTATTTGTAAAGCATACTCTTAAAGCGAATTTTGGTGCAAGTGGATCGAAGGCAATAGCCTTGAAAGGCATGGTAAGAGTAGGTCCTGTAACAACTCTTACCATGCCTTTCAGTAGTAAGTAATAGAATGGAACGGAACGAAAGCGAATTAATCGGAACAGAATGGAATGGAATAGAATAAAACTTTATTCCACACCAAAACTAACACAATTTATACAAAAGTTAAATCTATATTTTTTTAATTCTAAGTAGGTAGGTATAATAATTGTACTTAGAGATATTTTGTAATACATACGTACATTCAAAAGAGTGTCCATGGAGTTTCTTGCACATTCTTTTCCATAGAGATTTGCGCTTGGTATGTGCAATAGCATGATTTTTCTGACTGACTGACTTCTTGAAATTTCAAAAGTGCCTATATAATATGGTTTAAAATCTTATTTACCTACAATAAGTAAAGTGTTGAGAATTTACTCCTAACTTAAGTTAGTCAAGTAAGTCCTGGCCACTAAACCATATCATAATAAAATTTTCAGAGACAGCCTAGATTTCAGTCTGAATAAACCTATCAAAAATAAGCTGCCGATTAAAAGTAAGTTCTATTTGAACGTCAATAAAATAACAACAGTCAAAAAAAGAAAATAGAAAAAAAAACTATTTTGTCTGCCAGAAAAGACACAACTGAATAAACACATGAAAATAAATATTTTTGGGTTTATTTTATGACTTCTAATAAACTAGTGGGTCTGAATTATTAGACAGTTTAACAAGTGACCGAATGGTTGAATGAAAAATTGAATGAATGAATGAAACCATGTAGTAGACATGACGTCGGTCACAAAAGTTCTATTTTTATTAATAAAACGAAATAGAAATAGTATCCAGCCAGTTTTCTAAGAAACATAAAATTTATTTTGGAATACAATCTTTCTTAGGGTTTCGTTCGCAGAAGGTGCTAGTGGATACTGCCTAAAAGCAAAATAGTTCCACGATTCGGGTGCGTCTCGTTTCATAATAAAATGAATACGTTATTTTGTATACCTATTTTCATTTCAATAACGTAAACAATCTATATCTATATAAAGGCACGTGGGTACCTATATCAGAATCAATCATCTAAGAGTGGGTATTGTGGGGTGGTATTTTGGAAATAAGTAGACTCGTCTTCGACTAGCAGCCTCGATGGATTTAGATTTGGGACGCAAGTGATCCGTCGTAATCATTTAGTCCACGCTATCGTTCAATTCCAAAACTTTACGAGTACGGTGGTTGTTTTTTATGATTATGACGTTCCACCAGAGTGACAACTGGGTTGTCACTCTCGTCCGCTCAATGATCATTCCATAAATCACACAATGAAGGTCAAAATAAGGTTTTAAATCTCTATGGCGCCTGGTACGCGCCCTCACGGCCGGACTGACAATCGCCCGTCCTCGGGCGCACATGTATTCCTGCAACGAGAAGGTACCATACTGTTAATCGAGCCACCATGCTCGTCCACCCTGACATGAGCCAGTGCATCTTACTTTAGGCCACAGTCTAGTTTCGAACTCACTCTCGCAACTTGCACCACTCTTTTATTCTCATACAATGCATAGCCCGGACAAATGCGTCCCTTCGACTTGCCCCAAGTGCAAGACCGGACAACACCGTCCCTCCGACTAGCCAACTCATGATGCGCAGCCCGGACAAATGCGTCCCTTCGACTTGCCCCAAGTGCAAGACCGGACAACACCGTCCCTTCGACTCGCCAACTCATGATGCGCAGCCCGGACAAATGCGTCCCTTCGACTTGCCACAAGTGCAAGACCGGACAACACCGTCCCTTCGACTCGCCATCACTCACGTCACCGAACTAGATACGTACGTCCCTTCAACCAGCACCGCTAGCCCGGACAATACTATCCATTCGTGACACACTGACGCATGCGTCCCTTCGACCTGCTAGCACTCTAGCCAGGACCGGACAACATCGTCTCTGGGTTTGCGTCCCTTCGAATTACCAACCAATAGGCAAAACCGGACAACAACACCCATACACACGTAATCACATCACACAATCGGAACCTACCTTAGGTTCTGAACACTTTGCTCGGTGGATGTCTACTTCTACGTCAAAGGTCATCCCATCATCACTACCGAACCAGCACACACACCAACACTACTTTCTTTTCTTTTCTTTCTTTCTTTTTTTTTTTTACCTTATCTACCGAACAGCACTAGGTGTAATCTGCAGTTATGGTGTCAACACTGCGATTGTTGAAGCCGACATAGTCTTAAAGTCGGCATCAATAATGTCTTCTGACTGCATATTTACCGCCTTCACGGCTTCCTCGTCATTCTTAATACCTCCAGCTAATTCCATTAAGCCCTCGTGTCCTCCCGACACCAAACAAATTTTCGTGCGAATACTTTAACGTATAGCAAGGACCATCTACACTTTTTACGAAAACATAATCACCTCTATTAAAAGGATTTACTCTAGCTCTTCCGCGATTAAAACGAATAGTATCAGAGTTAGCAGCTTTCTCTATAACCTTGGATGCATTTAAGCGTATCGCTTCTAAATTTAAGTGATCGTGTGGACCATCTCCAGTTGAAAGCTTGGAAATTCTTAACGACTACGAGTACGACTGAACTCCAAGCATTAATTCAGTCGAAGTCGTGACGGTAGACCTTGTACTATTTAGAGTAAGTTGCACGTTGGCTTAACTCATCGCGCCAATTCTTGTGTGGATCATTTTCAATGATTGTAACTAATGATTTTAGAGTTCGCATTAAATTACCCGTTCAACCTAACCGTTTGCTCTACTTGAGCCAGTGGCGAAGAAGTGAAGGTCAATGTGATGGTCCGCACAAAATTCCTTGAATTCACCGCTAATATAGCAGCGACCCTGATCAACTACAATTCGTTTAGGAACCCCGAACAAACAAAACAGCTTTTTTCAGTACCATAATGGCACTGGCCGCATTTAAAGAGGTGGTATGTTCTAACAGAACGTACTTGGTGAACACATCAAAGATAACGGAATAGTATTCTTTTTGATCACTCTCACCCGTCAATCTTCCAGTAAAATCTATGTGCAGCGTGTGCCAAGGGGTTTGCTCTTTAGGAATGGAGTGAAGTCTTACTAGTTGGGCCTTTCGAGGTTTTACATATTATGCATGAGTCGACAAACCTGCGAACACTTTTCGACATCTTGGGGACCCAATAGAGATTGTCATTTTGACGAGAGTCTTATCGGGACCTAAATGTTAAATTTCCGAATGAATGTGACTGATCAGAGTCCATACCAACGAGCGGGGTATTATAGGTAGCCAAGAAACCGTTTTATTGCAGTTAATTTTCCGGTAAAGAATACCGTCGCGCGGGACACTGAAGTCCGAAGGATTTCAGTGTCGCGCTTTTGTTCGACAGACAACTAACCTCCATGAAACTCTACGAACATACTTTCTTTGCAGGAGTAGAACTAGGAGAAACAATGATATCTGAACAATGTTCTACAGTTGCGATCTTAGGTAGATGATTACGCGATAGATAATCGTCGTGATCCATGCTGTACCTTTCACGATAAAGAATATCAAAATCGTACGCTTGAAGCATGACCCACTTCCTATGAACGCGGGGTATCAAATCGACCTTTGATTTAGTCGCCTTCAACGAGTTACAGTCTATATAAAATGTGAACTTCCGGCCGTGCAAATGTTTCACCGCTCGAACGACTGCCTGAGTGTCTAGTTCATATAAATGATAACGAGCAGGCGGCTAAAATAAGCCCAGATCAAAAAGGAAACAGATATGCTCACCAGATGCCGTCGTCAGTTAACCTCTCGAAGTCTTGTGCTCACAAGTGTTTACCTCCCTGACGCTGCGCCGGCTCTCTTCTCAGGGCATGACGTAATTACGTGGCCAGGCTTCCCGCAGGTGAAACAGGTGATTGGTGCCGGCTTGTCCTTGACTTGATCCGTGTTGAAACCATCAGCTCGATTAGCTGGATCGTCGCCTTTTACACTCTGCTATTTTGTGTCTAGGAACTACACACCGATGACATTATCCATAGAACTTCGAGTCTGACAGGTGAGGTCTTTTTGATTTATTGCCATTACTATCATTATCTTCGGTACCGGTACAATGCTTTACAGAAATCCCACCGAATCTCCGGAAGAGTTGAGCACGAGTTGTGATATCAAAGAAATTCAGTTCACGACGAATCATGTGGTCTTTCGAGCTCAGAGCAGAAATAACGAACCCGGTGATTGCCTCTTCTGACATCTTGACTATAGGGATTCACTCGCTAGGGATTTGCCCATTAACGCATAGCTGATTCACTAGCAGTCTCCTTTGCTCCGATCTGAAAGCGCAACACGTCATCGAAATAGTCCTGTATCAATTTGTGCTCTGCAAATTTCGCCAGCAATGTTTGCTTCACAACTTTCCAGGTTAAGTCTTCCAAACGGAACTTAGAACAAATGCCGCTCGCGGTTGTCAGGGCAATTAAAAGTTCTAGGCCACTCAGATTCTTGCCGGTAATAATCAGGTCGGAAACACGGCACCTGCAGCCCTTAACATTAGCATCTTCATCATTTGGGTCGAACTTGATCAACTGAATCGCGTTATTGTTTGCTGCAGACTGCGATGTTTGCTGCGGCATTGCTAACAAACAGGTTAGTAGGCAACTACTCTTCACTGAGCAATCCACTATTGCTAGATTGATTGTGCGGCTGAGTATCTTTATCCAACTGTTTTTCGTATCCCACTTCTGATAAAGGCACGTGGGTACCTATATCAGAATCATTCATCTAAGAGTGGGTATTGTGGGGTGGTATTTTGGAAATAAGTAGACTCGTCTTCGACTAGCAGCCTTATAATCACGATTCTCAATGATATGGGACGCAAGTGATCCGTCGTAATCATATTTTAGTCCACGCTATCGTTCAATTCCAAAACTTTACGAGTACGGTGGTTGTTTTATGATTATGACGTTCCACCAGAGTGACAACTGGGTTGTCACTCTCGTCCGCTCAATGGTCATTCCATAAATCACACAATGAAGGTCAAAATAAGGTTTTAAATCTCTATGGCGCCTGGGACGCGCCTTCATATACATACTGGGTACAAAAAAAATTCATTGGTCATCAAAACATTTATCAACATCGATGTCAATGGAAAAAGTACCCAAAACGCTGAAAGTATAGCCGCATTGAATATCAATACTGAGTCATTGACCGAAGAAAAGCTCAACCCTTTGGTCATACAAAAAATCGACCGGCTGTTCACCGATATCCCGAACAACTCGACCAGCGCTCGGACCAATAACTTACCTCAATTTATTAAACCTCAACATTCAAACAAATTACCGTACTTCAATTCCTCAAGTACAAAATCTCCGACTGCTGAAAGAAGACTGGAACCACAGAAAGGAGCATAAACCTTTCAATTTGCATTTGAAAGGGCTCAAATACTAGGTAGAGACCACAAAGGAAGGTGTAATCGTCAGAAGACGAGATCTATTCAAAGTAGCCGACAGTTGCGAGGGTTCTACCTTGGAAGATAGAAAGATACAGGTATATAAATGAAATGCTAGCTTAGATAGTCTGCCGAGTATTTAATTTATACAGGTTTGTCGGTCTAGGGGTCAGTGGTCTAAATTGGAGGTAATCAACCCTGACGGGATAAAATTGCGTATCGAATCTAACTCATCCCCTAACAGTAAAGATAAAGATAATTTTATTTTGCAAATACGGGTAATAGTGAAAGATGACAAAAGAGTATAAGGTAACAGGTTCAGCCATATTTTACCATGCAGGCCTGCAAAAAACTAACATTTAGCTGGGTACTCACTTAGCAGTGTAGCACGTAACGTATCAGATACGGTATCAAGTAAGTACGTAGGCACGAGCCTGCTGCGAGCCGCTCGCGCGTGGAGCGCTGTAAGCTCGCAGTGACCCGCCGAGTGGCGGTTTCACTGCGAACACAAAGGCGGCTCGTAGTGTGCTCGTGGACGGCGTCACGACCGCTTGTATAGTGAGTACGTACGCGCGAGCTTCAAACGAACTATTGAGGTTGTCGGCGTGACGTCGTTGCGAGCACTGCGGATCCGGCAGCTCGTAGCTAGATACGCGGAGGACCGTGGACGAGCCGTACCCACTTGCAGGTTGATACCGTATCTGATACGTTACGTGCTACACTGCTAAGTGAGTACCCAGCTTACTAAATTACTTAACACACTAAATACAATTTTAAAATAATTACACAATGAAGCACAAAACAAAGGAAACATCCAAACTAACATAAAAAAAACTTTTTTTATTGAGGTACTTCCCTATGTTGTAGTATGCTTTAACCAGTAAAAAACTATGTAAGTAGTTTTTTTTTTAAATAGTGCCGACGGCAGTGTATTCAAAATCCGTTGCATAGTTTTAAAAATTCAAGCATACATAGAAACAGGACAGAGGAACACAGAAAGAGCAGGAAGAGGGACAGAGAAAGCGACTTTGTTTTATACTATGTAGTGAAGTGTTACAGTGTGATTTATTTTATCACCACTACTACGGGTAAAGGTTTTACGTCGTCATGAAACTAATATATCCTAGGAGCAAAAAGTCACAGTCATGTGACATATTACTAATCTACACTTGACCGGTGTAATGGATGAGCTTACTCCGCCTTACTACGCCTGGAGACTTTTTTGCAAAAAATACTCGCTCTGGGTGAAACGAGAGTACCTACGTTTCAGATTTTACTAACTTAAACCCACCATATTCTTTCAGTTTTAGGGATTTTAATTCACTTTATTCTTTTGCTGTATGAAATTATGAAAACAGTGTAGTTGTACCTAAATTGAACCTTACAATGCAAAAAGCATGGATACCTTAATGTCTATTTTCCCGTGATCGTTTGAGTTCGAGTGTTCGAAAAATACTCATCACGTCATTTCTCGCTTCACACGATTTTTTTCCTATACTATCCATGCAATTTAACATCTGACTGTAAATAAATAACTCTAGGTACCTAATTCCGACCTCTGCGCATAGCTCTTCTTTTTAAAATCTTTGCCACATACTACCTCATTTATTTAAAAGCGATCTGGGATGATATTTTTTTCAAAACGAACGTTTTGTAATAAAGTATGTTACTATTAACTATTTCAGAAACTTTCGTGAACATTTTGCTTGTTTTTGTTTTTTTTTTTAATTTAGTATTCTAGTGCTTGACTGCAAACCCACCTGATGGTTTTTTTTTTTCTGGTAGGGGAATCATCAGAATGACTTCCCCCGCTCTTGGGCGGAGCGGAAGGGCGTGTCAGACTCTTACTGACTAAACCCCTACCCCGTTCCTTCGTTGCCTTCGTTCTGGGGGGGACTCGGTGTCAACCTTTAGGAATACCACATGTTCCCCCCAGAGGCTTCGGCCCTACCGGGCCCCTACAGTTTGCTGACATCTCCTTGAGGCGCGCGTGGAACAGAACGCGCCGTTGACGACTGGGCTCGGTCCAGATTATTTCCAGACTGCCGGACAGCGAGCTACCCAGTGCTCGCCGTCCGCGAACCCGCGCCTACGGTGGAAACCCCACCTGATGGTAAGTAGTGATGCAATAGTTGATGGTGAGGCGCACTAGTTTATTAAAAGCTTATTCACTCTAGACTAAACTATAACTAAATTATAAATCGGACGTGAAGACTGCAGCAGAGAAATTGTTTTAAGTTCTGAAATATTTACAATCTTTTTAAAAGTATACTTTAAGCTGAGATAAGTAGACTATAAACGGTGGAAAAGTACATTAAATTTTTTGTGCATTAACCATCCCGTTTGCTTGGAATATAATTTTATACTCAAGGAACTTTTTTCTTCCAGTCTTGTCATGAAGTACCGTGTTACCCCAGGGTTGTGTAGGTCTGGTAGGCAGCCGCTCCTCGTAAAATACTGGTATTCAGCTAAATCCGGCTTGACTGGAAGCCGACCCCAATATAGTTGGGAAAAGGCTAGGTAGATGATGATGACTTAAGGAACTTTTTTCTGAAGTTATCCATCGGACTCGGTTCGGATGGTTTCTAGACGGACGGATTACAAGCTACCGATTGCTTACCGTCTGCAAGCTCACGCCTACAGTGACTGGAAATCGTTGTCGAGATCTCGGCGGCTGGAGTCTGAGGAAGTCCGTGAGTTACCTATTATTCAGTGTTTGCAAGCCCGCGCCTTTAACGGCTGAGAATCATCCAATAGGACGAAAGAATTTGAATTGTTTCCTGATAGCTATAACTTAGGAGTCTTTAAGTCAAGAGTGAATAGGGTACTTCTAGGTAAGCTTGCATCATCGCTTACCATCAGGTGAGATAGTGGTCAAACGCAAGCTTATGCATAATAAAAAAAGAAAAGAAAAAGGAAAATAGTTTATTAGCGCGAAAACGATGCAATCTTAAATCTAGCTAACAGTATGAATATAAAGAAAATATGCGTCAGATCTGCACTAAATGGCCGAACGCTCAGCATAATGCCATACCCTCATGCATAATGCGACGAGATCACAGCGCTGTTTTTCAGCCAATGACATCTTTTACGATGACAACGGTGTCGGAATATTCTCTTCGTGACGTTTTCTACCACCTTCTTACCTTCACTCACATTACTGCTTCTGTATCACAGAAGAAGGTCTATGCTTCTTGTCTCGTTCCGTACCATGGCCTGTACCATTACCAAACGCCAGAGGACACTGCCACCGAACTGCCAAGAAGCTTACACCTAAATAAGCACATCATCTGCCTTGCCTTTTTCCCAACTACATTGGGGTCGGCTTCCAGTCAAGCCGGAATTAGCAGAATACCAGTATTTTACGAGGAGCGGCTGCCTACCAGACCTCCACAAACCATTAACTGGGGTAACACGGTACTTCATGGCAAGACTGGAGTCAGATATACTGGCTTCTGACGAGCAAGCGTTGCTTAACCTTGAAGATCGACCCGTGCGGCTATTATTATCTAGCCACGAGCTCCTCAAACCTAAATAAGCTATTCATGAATATTTCGTGAATTCCAGGCTGTAACAGGGCGTGGCTTTTGAGGAAGAATTTATAACTTTCATTTAGAAGTTGACTTGACAAATGGTGTTATAATTTAAACACAGCAAGGTCTGAAAAGGTTTAACCCTGGAGCCATTTACTTCAAATTATACAAAAACCCGCACAAGAGTGAATGTCTCATATAAATACGTCTGAAGCATTCATTAAAATCTGGATTGGTATAAAAATACGCGGCAGTTAACACTATCTTACCTACAAACATAAAAACCTTAAAATCTTCACACTCTAAACGTCATAACTAAATGCAACACTTCATTCAAATTACAACCTTCTGCTACTAAACTTTATGATAAAACTTCCTTTGTTCCTGACATTCATTTGGGGAGTTGGTGGGTAGGTAGAATTGTATAAGTATGGAAAATGTTTCAATTAACATTTATTTTGTTAACATGAATCACGGTACTGGAAAACAAACCTTAGGGATGCTGACGGGGATGCAATTATTTATTTTGTTTTGTAAAAGATAATTTTTTTTTATTTGTTACATACTTTATGCACACAAAAGTACAGGAGCGGACTTAATACCTTATACATTTCTTCTTTTACGTTGATTACTCAGTCGTAAAAATTTGCCATGACCCTGACTCCGACTACAAAGTCGGGGTCAGGGTCACCAGCGGTTGGGGTGAGAGGACATTTGTTCTTTCATAGGTATGACTGTCTTCTTCGCTAGTATTCCTACTTCGCAGAAGGAAGCGACCACTTCCCATTTCCTCTCGTTCCGGGCCATGGGCAAAAGTACCTGGTATCCCCTCCACGATGACACGGCGTTACTCCACCTGAGCAGGGCGTACTTTCACTGCCTGCTCCATCGTGTCTTCCGGGCGGTCCGCGTGCATAGTAAAATCGTTGGCAACACGATGCGCGCGAATGTAAAAACGTTCCGCTGCGCAGCGAGACACCGCGCGGCGGCGTCACGAGGCACAGCGCTGCATGAAGCAACGCATTCTAAATTCTCACAATGAAATGTGTATCTTTTTGTGTAGTAAATAAAGTTCTATTTTGAGTCACTCTATTAAAATGTGCATGCAGCATCGCGTGGCGTCCTGGTGTGAGCTGACCATAATAGTGACACCCGGGCGTTTCTTTTAATCCGTTGTAGAAACCTCCCAAACTTATCATGTCCAGTGAGGACCTGGTACATGTGGAAGTAGAGGACGCCGTGACGTCTCTCCAGCCACTCCTCATAAAGATAACTCACCAGCCGAAGCCTCTGGGGAACACGGAAAATCCGAAAGGTTGTCACCGTATCCCCCAGATCGAGAAACGAAGGAACGGGGTAGAGGTTTAGTCAGTAAGAGTCTGACACACCCTCCCGCTCCGCCCAAGAGTGGGAGAAGTCATTCTGATGATTCCCCTACCGGAAAAAATACCGCCTTGATTATGGCAAGAATTAGTATTATAGAAAAGTAATAAACTAACACACTTGTCAACGGGTATTTCACATTAAACAGTGTCAACTTTCGAAATTTTTGGCGAGATTTATTCGAATGGAATTCAGTGGTTGATTTAATTATTCGTGAATTCCCATAGTGGATATTGTGATGTTGTTTTTTTTTTATTTTTGATGTATTTTTTTGTTTGGAGAATTGGGCAGCATGTGAAATTATTTGAATAGGTGCAATTTGGGTAAAATTAAGCTGAGAATTTTATTGGAGTTTTTATTATAGGTAATCAGTACGACCACTCCTGCAAAGCTTTCTTTCTAAGGCTGACTCTGTAGGCCGACTCGATACTTTTGGCAGCTAAGGGCCTGTTTCACCACCTATGATTAAGTTTCGAGTATCTTACTTGGCAGATAATTTCATACAAATTCTGTTCCATTTTTGAATTTATTCAGTGACTAGTGCCTACTCGGACATTGTGAAACAGGCCCTAAATATTGTAAAACTTAATAATATTATTAAGTTTCATATTATAAAGGAAGTCAAAAGGACTGTAAGAACTGAATACATTCTAGACTTGACATTGTTTAAATACAAAAACTAACCCCGTGTCAAGATAAAACAAAAAAAAAATTATAGAAACAAATATGTATACAGATTGTTTATCTTTCTTTCCTAACTAAAATTAAAAATTAGAAAAAGCGTACCATCGAATAACACGTTTTTATAAGTTCACTAATCCAAAACTATTAAACTTAGGGGAACGCTACTACGAAAACCCAAACGCCGTAACCATGCGATCTTGAATAACCAAATCTCAAATTCACTAATACAAATATCTTTAAAAAAATGCGCATTTCTACTTACTTTCCAACTTATCGCCAAAGTTACGTGATGTCACTTTCCCAAAACTCTAAAGAAAGGACATGGTCAACACCCTCAAGAATTCTAAAACAAGAGCAAAAACTGAAGCAAGTGTATTTAAGTTCTTATAAACTTAGGTGTTTGTTATGTTTTTAAACAAAAACCGGGCTAGTGCGAGTCGGACTCGCGCACTGAGGGTTTCGTACCAACCTACCTATAAAAACAGTTTAATTCTCGAATCGAGTCTTGAAGACTTTTCAAATTTTTTTTCTTGTGACGTTACTAAAAAATTTCAGTTTTCAGACTTTTCCCGATATTAGTGCTATAATACCTTGCTTCGTGCCAAATTTCAAGATTCTAGGTCAACGGGAAGCACCCTATGAGTTTTGATTCCTTTGACAGTGTCGAAATGTACGTTTTTTGCAACATAAACGGGCGTATCTTTTTTTCCCGTCAACTTACAAGTTTGATTTTTGCACAACTTCAAGGGACCGCAGATTTCAATATATGGTTTTAATTTCAACTTGATACCTTCACGCGTTCCTGAGAAAAAGGGTCTTGACAGACGGACGGACAGACGGACAACAAAGTGATCCTATAAGGGTTCCGTTTTTTCCTTTTGAGGTACGGAACCCTAAAAAAGAATTTCTTTAATATTCATGGATGATTTTACCATCGAATGTGGATTACCTTCCGATAACACCTGTCGGGTAATCCGATCACGTGCCGGTTTGGTTAACTTGAAACTTTGTGAGGGAAGTTGGCCTCTCTGAGATCGACTAAGAGAGATACCACACGGGTGACACGGGCAGTGCCGATACGCTGCGTCAGCGTCGGTGTTGCGAAGCCAGAAAGGTCACAGTCCATAATATCATCATATTTCTGACCTTGTCCCATATTACTTAGGGTCAGTGCAACACGTTTTTTTGTATGTTCCATTCTGTATTTTAATAAGTGCAGTGGCTGACTACAGACTAACGGCTGAAATTAATAATCAATCCATCCCATATCGGAGATTGAAAAACAAATGAAACAACAGAAAACATGTAAATTTTTGTATGTATGGTAAAACAAACAGCACAGTTAACAACGTACGGTACATAAACCTGAAGTCCCCCATCATCATTTTTCAGCCCAAAGATGTCCACTGTTGGACATGGCCTCCACCTAATAACACCACAACGAACGGTCCTGTGCGTCTTGCGTCCTTTGCAATCCCGTGACTCTAACCAGATTATCGGTACACTTTGTGAAAGGCATTCCAACGCTGCAATTTTTGGTAGGCGATCACCACTCTAGAATCTCCTCATCAACCAGCTGTCCTACGAGCAATGTGTCTCACTGACACCTAAGTTTCGTGGTTCTTCGGGCTATGTCGGCGACTTTGGTTCTCCTGCGAATAACTTCATTTCTGATACGATCGTGTAAAAAAACTCAACTATGAGCATAGCTCTGTCCACTGACCTTTGAGTGATCGCAAACCTTCAGATGACGCCCGTGTGGTACTCATTTCGTTTTGATTTATTGCTACGCAACAACGCAACGCACTAGCAACGCCCGTGTGGCATATCTCTAACTCGGGATGATTAGTGGCTGATACACCATAATTTTATCTTCACGCCCTTTTTATTTCGAGGGCGTGATCGGAATTATAAGTGGTGTTTACCGGGGTTGACATTACTTATTTGTTATAGCGAAAAGGCGTGAGTTCATGGTATGTTTTCGGATCGGTATACACCAACAAGATTTGAACAGGATTACCTTTGAGATGTTTTGAATATTTAAGGATTTTTTTACAACCTTTTCGCAAGTATTTTCATAACAAGAAAAGCGAAAACATGATAAAAATCTCTAATGCTCAAAATGAAAAGGAAATAATCAAACAACTTCTCGCGTTCTGGGATTCTGGGTACAGCGAAAAGGATTGTCAAACGTTTACTCATTCAAACCTACCCAGTCCTTCAGTTTCCTTTTGCATTCCAAGACTTTTTTTTTTTCCCGGTAGGGGGGAATCATCAGAATGACTTCTCCCACTCTTGGGCGGAGCGGGAGGGCGTGTCAGACTCTTACTGACTAAACCCCTACCCCGTTCCTTCGTTGCCATCGATCTGGGGGACACGGTGACAACCTTTCGGATACCGTGTTCCCCAGAGGCTTCGGCCCCACCGGGCCCCTACAGTTTGCTGACATCTCCTTGAGGCGCGCGTGGAACAGAACGCGCCGTCGACGACTAGGCTCGGTCCAGATTATTACCAGACTGCCGGACGGCGAGCTACCCAGTGCTCGCCGTCCGCGAGCCCGCGCCTACGGTGGTCGGAAATCGGGATCGGGATCTCGGCGGTGGCGGCGTGAGTTCCGTTGCCTCACGCGGTCGGCAGCCTCCTTCGCTAACATTACTGCTTCGCAGAAGGAGGCGACTGCCTGCCACCAACTGCATTCCAGGACTGTGGTTACTATTTTGAAAAATTCCGCAAAAGGGAATATCCTGACACCGCATAAGTGTTCAGTTTGTCCAGTGGTTTTTGTAAAGATCATCATCTTTCTAGCCTTTTTCCAACTAGGGGATCGGCTCACAGTTTATCTGGATGCGGCTGAATTCCCGTGTTTTACATGAAGCGAATGCCTGTCAGACTTCTACAACCCAGTAACTGTAACACAATTCTACGGTTTCGAATCCGAAACTTACTTATGATGTGTACTTATGTTTAAATCACTCTGGGTACTTTGATTTTGCAATATAGGATGTATGTAACATTAAGACTTTTTTATTTACGTCGTATGTGGTGGGGTAGAAGCCACTACAACAATACCTTTCTTTTTTGCTCACTAATAAAGAACACATTATCAGTCTCCTCCAGCCACATCAAGTACCTTGTTTCCAAATTGCAAAACAAACTTCCGAAGACGCGTTCAGTCCCGGAATACACTTAACTTCCCGAATTACAATTGACACTGGTACAAAGTTGCTCAATTACTGAGCTCAAGCCGTCAAGCCGAACTGTAAGTTATGTTTGAAGCTACGAAGTTGAAGCTAAGTTGATCATGTCTCCAATGGGGCTATACGTCAGGAAACACCACTGAATGGGTCAATTGAGGGGGAAAGATGGCTTTCGAAGTGGCTTGAATTTTGTGGGGTGAATTCTTGATTCTGGTTTGAGATATATTAGTTAAACGTGTGTAGACTTGAATGTCTTTCTTATGCGCTTTGTTTGTGAGATTTTTTACATAACATAATCAGCTTTATAATAATCCTACAGCTGGGACTCAAGCCTTTTCTCTAGGAAGGGGAATGAGCTGTAATCGACCACATGGGCCTAGTGCGGTTAGTGGATGTCGAAAGTCTCCACTTTTGGTTCTAAGACATGTCGGTTTCCTGGTTTCCTCATAATGCTTTCCTTCACTGTTTAAAAGCAGACTCTTGCAGACACTGATATTGTGAGGCTTAGTTGTTACCTTTCGTAGCCAATACGCAAACGCTCTAAACTATCAAAATTGTGAGAATGAGAAAGAGCGTTTTTAATTACCAGACGTCATAAAAAATTCAAAAACAAATTAAAAGATTTATTAATTAAAAAGGTTACTATACGGCTGATGGATTTCTGAATGATGAATTAATGTAGACTATTTTGTAGAAACATTTTTTAATTTCAATATTTTGATTAATAGTAATTTATGATTACTTATTAACACATACAAATAGGTCGTCGTCCACTACTATGCTATAGCTTTACCATTTATGTAGATAAAGTTGTCAAAAAATGAAAAGCTACCTTTGACATTTAAGAAACACCCCATCATCAACTTGGAACGAAACTGAAAGAATAATAAAATAATAATAAATTACATAAAGTGTTTAAAATATATATATATATTATTTGTCACGTATAATATTTAATGGAATAAATTACGAGTACCGTATTCTCTTTGCGCTTACTTTATAGTAGCACGTCACGATGACAAATGTCACAATGGGCCTTTCATTTTTGATAACTTTAATCACGAAAACGTTTCAGTGTTGCCAGTGTAATTAGCCGAATGCAATAAATAATCGAAAGCAAAGTAAAAAAAAAAATATTTTTTATTACAAAAAACAGTGTAAATAATCTAATTACCTATGTATCAAAACCACCGTAACATACTTTAAGGATTCTTGAGGTCTAGTTAACACTAATATGTGTGTTATGTTTTTCGAAAGAATCACCTCAACCGGCCTCATCTAGTAACAAAAAAAAAAAAGTACGAATAAAAAAAATTGACGTGTAAAAGAGTTTGAAAAAACCTATTTGCAAAATAATTATCATTTATCATTTATCAACGTGTCCCACGGTGACACGCCGTGTTAGTTAATTCTTAGTTTTATTTATGTCTTTTTTTAATAATAAGTTTCTACATGTTTTTTTTCCTACACTATGTGAAGTGTGCCCAAAAAAACCTTTTTTCTTTCTTTCTTTCACCTCATTCCAGGAACGTAAAGGATAACACTAAAGAAAACACGAGGACTTCGATCAACAAAAGTCTAACACTCCCTCTCTCTCTAGGTGGAGTAATTTAATGACTTGACTTTACAAAAAAATATAATTTAGTACCTAGGTAATTCAAAGGATACGTTGTTTTTTTTTCTTTTACTTGAGACTAGCTGTCCCCCGCGGTTTCAGCCGCATTTTTCATTACTGCTCCGCTCCCGTGGGTCGTAGCGTGATGGTATATAGCCTATAGCATTCCTCGATAAATGGGCTATCTAATACTGAAAGAATTTTTCAAATCGGACCAGTAGTTCCAGAGATTACCCCCTACATACAAACTTACAAATCTTACCTCTTTATAATATTAGTAAGACAAAGTAACGAACTGCTCAAGCCACCGATGAAATCCACTAACGAACAACTGGACTCTATGCAGTAGATTTTAAAACTAAATTAGACATCGTTCTTGTGGTTGCAGATGGTTTAAAAAGTAATTTAAAGCGTCTAATTTGAAACTAGGGAGCACATACTTCAGACTCCGTAAGATAAGAACAAAGAAATTGAACACTTAGTATAAATAAATTCGTATCTAATTTACATACAAAATGAACTGAACAATTCATTGAATTTAAGTAACGTATTCTTAGAAATTTACTGTATCTTTTTTCTACGCGACTTGTAAAATAAACACTATCTCTCTCTCGACAATTAAATTTGAACTTTATCTCTAGGCCCTAAAGTAGAGATTAAAATAATCTTTATCTACTAACTTTTAATATCGGAAAAGCTTAATGTCCCACAAAATTGTTTAGTGTCACATAAAAGAAGCTTTTTGATTTATTTAGCTAATTTATTTTGCAGGTAAGTTGGTCTGTTGCTATTGAAAAATGGAAAAATGGATCCTCTGGCTATCAAGATAAGGGTTTCAATTTATTTCGTGAGTTAACTTTGTTTTTTGTTATCAATAAAATAGGCTGTTTTAGTTGCATTTTCTGAAGTTAAAAGTAAGATTAAGTTTCTAATGTATTCTTAGCTTCTGCCGATTGCGTTGTGGATTCACTAAATTATATGCTCTGTGTTAATTCAAGATATATCTAACCTATCTGGAAGAGAATGCTTAAGACATGAAGGCCGCCTATGTTCTTTGTGCATAAAGAATAAATAAATAAATAACTTTTCTGGTACAAAAAGGGTGTAGGAATAGCTTTGCAATCAATTTAAGTATCGCTGTCGACCGGAAGTGTGCCCAAAAGACTGGCGGTATTGCCACGTAGTATGGCAATGCTTAATTTCTGACCGAGGTAAAAGCCAGCCCTTGAGTCACGCGAAGTGTCAACATGATGCTTTGAAAGATCTTTAAAAAGCGTATGTGCACTCGGGCCCCACGGTCCAAGGGTTTCAGACAAACGGCACAAAAATATAACTGCCGACGAGGTTGTTATACCTAGTTATATTGCTTGTTGAGGTGATTGTGATGTAGACACACACACACATATTAAGAACCAAAGACTATTTATCTTATGACTAGTCATTTCTGTTCATAATTCTACTCTGAGATGCTCCAGAAACAAAGACTATTTTCAGAAAAAAACCTGTTTCTGCATATGAGTCCCTAGTAGCTCATTAAATACATTATCATGGAACATCTATTCTACTACGAGCGTCCAATACGAGTTACGTTTTCATTATTATATTACAATGTAAGTATTTATGCCAATACGACAATAGATAAAAACACTGGCAATACTCATCATTATGAATAACTTTTAGTATGGGACCAACCCTGAAATTGCGAAAAAGTTTCAGGTGTCCCGTACATTTTGTCGACTGACACATGAAATTTTGGTAATGTCATAAACACATTGTATAGGGTGACTGGCAATAAATTAGTGACTGATACTTAAACACGTGATTTTATGCATGATAACAAGCAACTTTACTATGGGACCAACAGAAATAGCAAAAAAAAACATTGTCAGTTTTAGTACCATTTAGTAGTCATGCGAATACAAATGTACTACTGAACAGCTTATTCTTTCGCCATTTCAGGTTTGGTCCAATAGTAAAAGTTGTTTGTTATTATGAGTATAATCACGTGTTTAAGTATCGGTCGCTAATGCCAGTCACCCAATATACAAACTAAAGATAGAAGTATGTACAAACTTAAAACCCAGCCACTTTACAAGCGTCGCTCAAAACAATCTAATAGCTCTCTAGGAAGTAGGAAAATACTGTGGGGGTCATAACTCAAACGGTAGACTCTCGGTGTGCAACCATACGTTTATTGAACAAATCTCAATATAATTATAACATATTTTATTTAATACGCTTTTCCAATGTGACGCGCCTGATATATCTCTATAAAATAAAAAGGATTTAATGGGCTTCAAAAAATTCATCCACGTCGATGCTAATAGGATTAGTGCCCAGAGCGCTGGCAGCGTTGCCACGCTGAATGGCAATGCTGATTCGGTGGCCAAAAAAAAGCCCAGTCGTCTGGTCACGTGGAGATTTTTCTTTATTTTTCATGCAACCGCTTTTAAGTGATTATGACGTTATTATACCTAAATTTTTCTTCAAATATTTTGGTAGCACATAAATCTTATGAATCATCATTTCAGCCGAAGGACGTCCATTGCTGGACATAGGAACCGTACCGGGAGACGCTACGTCTTCCGGTACGTGGCCGCTACTCCAGAACCTTTTGTCCCTATCTTATGGATAGTATCTAGGTTTCTATTTAATCTTTCGAGTACTGTAATTAGAAACAATAGAAAGACAATAGTAGACGCCGGCGTCCGCTCGGGGCTCAACAGATTAAATTAAATCATACAATTGTGGAAAACTAATCCAGTAAAAACCTCTGCAAACCTGCTATTTTTTTGGTGAACTGTGGCCCTATATAATGTATTCATGAATTTAAAAAACCCTATGTATTTACAGAAACTTTGTACATCAGCATCATCATCATCTACCTAGCCTTTTCCCAACTATATTGGGGTCGGCTTCCAGTCAAGCCGGATTTAGCTGAATACTAGTATTTTACGAGGAGCGGCTGCCTACCAGACCTCCACAACCCATTTACAAACTTTGTACATTTAATTCTGAATGTCGACATTTTTTGCAAAAACTTATAAAGTTAAAAAATACGGGAATACGTGTTGGAACAAGTTTTGTAAAATATTCGAATGGAATGAATGAAATGAATTACTGAATTCCAACAGAGCATTCAGGTGTGGTTGGATTATTATTCTCCACAACAATTTTGTAACGTTTTTTTACTATAATTATTTATTTATATCACTAATTTATTTCGTATGTGACACAAAATTGTTATTTATTAGTATATCATTTATTAATTAGGTTTATTTTTATGATGTGAATGTGAGAACAGTGAAGACACATCAACCTGAACAACTAACCTACATTTGTAAAGTTTATGTGAGGCGCTCCCGACTTCATCATCATGATCTCAGCCAACAGACGTCCACAGCTGGACATAGCCCCCAAGCGTCGCCACATCAGATTCCCGCAACCCTCGCCAGGTCGTCGGTCTACCTAGTGGGAAGCATTCCAACGCTGCGTCTTCCGGTACGTGGCCGCCACTCAAAAAACCTTCTATCCTCATCGACCATCCGTTCTACGAACAATATGCCCTGCCCACAGCCACTTCAATTTGGCGATTCTTTGGGCTATGTCAGTAACCTTGGTTCTCTTGCGGATATCTTCATTTATGATGTAACTAACGACCCGTCCCGGCTTCGCACAGGTGCAAATTTATCAGTGTACCTCTGTTATATTATGCATGTATTATACATATTAACCTTTCTCTTTAATCACTCTATCTATTAAAAAACCGCATCAACATCCGTTGCGTAGTTTTAAGCATACATAGGGATATAAGGACAGAGAAAGCGACTTTGTTTTATACTATGTAGTGATGACGCAAGGAAACTCCAAGTATAGTCCTTTCCATTTCCAGATTTTAATCGCGGCCAATCGGCATCATGGTATTCTCTCGCATAAGCTCCAATTTACCAGCATTCTTTGCTAATAAGCCTAGCTGCCTCAGCTGGCTGGAAAAATCGACAAAAACCGTCGTTCATTAGTCTCCGTCGAGTAGACTAGCGGTTGATACACATAAGAGGGTTTACGCGAATCTATAAAAAAAAACTTTTCATTTTACTTTGTGCCGCATTAAACAACATGTTGCTGGATTAATGCACTCCTTTAAATACTCCAATTAGAGAATTAAGTTAGAATCATACTAAGTACGACTAAAACAATTCGACGAGACTGGAACAATTTGCCTGCTGCGGATTTCCGTCCTATAATCGGTAGAAAAACCGGGTGTCTAAGGCTAGAGTGAATAGGCTCTTAAAAAACTAGTGCGCCTCACCATCGACGATTGCATCACTACTTACCATCAGGTGGGATCGCAGTCAAGCACTAGTTAAGAAAAAAACATAATTCAGGCAAGAAGATTATATTTAAATGCTCTTTGGCGTATTTTTTTTATTACGAAATTAGTTATCCTAATATTGTATGCAAATAATATGGAAATCGCGGCGGCGCTTTAGGTTGGTAGTGCAGTGTTCAAACATCAGGGATTGTACTGTAATCATATATTCATTCATATATTTTATAGTATAAAATATTAAAGATACAACATCAAATAATATATTTAAAAAATGTCACAAAAAAGTACATACACATCCACGCTCAAAAAGTATATGTAGAGGCACACTAATTAATAATACCTCAGGTATTTTCTGCCAGTCTACGTTTGGATGATGCCGAAAATAAATAATAGTAGTTGAAATGTTACGAGAAACAAAGCGGATACAAAGATATATATATATTATCTCAAATATACAATTAGAGAACATTAGCGCCGCAATGATACTAGATACTGCAAACTTCTCATAAATGTTCTCGTACCTACAATAGTATGACGCCTTGACCAAGAACTAAGCCCTACTACAAGTTATTTCATCCCCATCTATTATTACCACTGGCCTTCCATAACTTGTTTTGACAAACAACTAGAGTCCGTAATAGATTGTCCTGCTAGTCCTAGAGTCATAGAGTACGGAACTGTCTCACTGGTAGACACTAGAGATCTTATATATCCGTGGAGACCAAATTTCAACTATCACATTTTTTTTTTTGTCCTTCGAACTGGATTTGAATAGGGTACCTGTGGATTTAATGACCTGTTAATCCAAGGTGTGTGCGATTGTGATGATGATGATGTGTCATTCAACAGCGAGTACATCATTTTGGTCCTTCGACCCGGATCCGAAGCAGTGCATACAAAGTATTCTCGACGTCAATAATTATCAATGACGTCTAGAATGTTAAACTGAGTAAAAAAATTAAATAGATCAGTATGTCACAAAAAATCAAAATTTGTTATTAAAAAACTCATTTAGATTGAAGTAAGCTTTATCTGCCAGGAAACTTTTCCAGCTTTTTGGCAACTTATTATTTAATAAACTTTTGTTGGAGCCATGCAAAAGACACTTTTACGCATAAGAGCAGTTTTGTGCTGATATTGGCAAATTTGAGTATTGTCGCGTCTTATTTCGAGAAAACGATCTGCCATACGAGAAAATAAATTTGGATTCGTTCCTAATGTCAAAGATCGTCAATTTTTATGTGCAAAACGATGAAACTTAATGACATTCTTGATTTACTTAAAAAATGCGTATACCAAACGATGGAACCCGCCGCCGACGATGATGCCGTGCTGGCTGCGTGGCTCGCTGCTCGAAAGCTTGAGGAAGTGATGATGACGTCACGACGTAGTTGCTGCACGAAGGCTGCACTGACGTTCTTTGTCGAGGGTCACCAGTTTGGAGGTAGGTGGGACAGAGAGTAAAGTCCCACATATCTCCGTTGAAAAGGGAGGATCCTCCGACCGGACGAGGTGTTATGTCCGGTGAGCTACTGCCTGATAGATGATCTCGGACTGTTGTATCTATTCAAATCGCGCGGAGAACTTTACTTGCGCGATGCAGGATTCTGTGACGTCTCATGTAGTAGATCGTAGTCGCTACACTATGTCTTCTCGATATTGTTTGTACTCTATGTTTTGGACTTGATAGCAATAACGTCTACGGATTACGGGCCTAGACTATGATACTGTTTATTAGACAGGACTAACTTCTGAGCACCGGCGGAGACTAAATTGTAGACATTGAAACTTTGAGTCGAGAAAATATTGGACACAGGTTCGGTTCAAAATGAAAGTTGGACTTCGAAAATTGAGTCCGTTTGTTTGTAATATATGTTTTAGTTGTTAGGAATTTAGTTTAGATATACTAGTAGAAGTTTGTAGGCTAACTAGATTCGATTCCTATGAGTAATTGAGTTCGAATTCGTTTACATATATAATGAATGGATGCATTGATGCTATCGTTCTTGTTTTTGAGGCTTGAACGCGTCACCGGTTTTTTTTTAGGTGGACAATCTTATGACTTCTACCGCTTCACAGTGGAGGCGAAAGGAGTGCCAGATTTTTACTAACTACTACCATACCTATGTTTCTTTCTAGGACCAGGGGTTAACTTTTCTGAAGTCCTTCCATGAATTTAGTAGGCATCGGTTCTGCTGGACCCTACCAGTTTTACGAGGATTTCTTTGAAGCACGTGTGGAACGTTTAGATTTCTCAGGCGCGGTCCGGATCGTTACCGGGCGACCGAATGGCGAGCTGCCCATTGCTCGTCATCCGCAAATTAGCACCTACAGTGGCTTGTAGCCGGGATTCGTACCGTGCATCTACATAATAATGCTCGGCATCAAATATCTTCACGATGTGGCAACGTGCCAAAATCAGGTGCCTCTTCATTTCTCTGGCCCTAAGAAACAATATCACAGTTCCTACAACACTACCAACATTGTTTACCTCTCTACAATAACTCCACTACATCTAACCCCCTCGGGACTGATCTTCTTTGTCCATGGCACATAAAACAGCTGCTCGATAAAGGGTCAACAGTAATAAACAGACATGCTGGAGTTAGGAAAGTCGGCAAGCGTAACAAATTACATGAAACTTTTGAGCAGCCCACATGATTGGCTCCCCAGCATTCTCGGGTACACTCAAATATATGAGTTTTACAGGGATGGAATAAAATTTTTCTTTAAAGATACTGTAAGTAAATAAACATCATTTGATGGAGAGTAATGAACAGTTTTTTCTTAGATGGAAAATCATCAGAATGACTTCTCCCCCTCATGGGTGAAGCAGGAGGGCGTGTCAGACTTTTGCTGACTAAAACCTACTCCTTTGTCCTCTTTTCTCCTTTTTTGCCTTCGTTCTAGGACCCCGGGGTTCTCTTTCGCGCAACCGATGGTGTCAGTGGGCTTTGATCCTGCTGGGCCCCTACGATTTTACTGACAACTGTTTGAGGCACTATGCACCATCACCAACTTATTCTCGGTCCGGAAGTTTACCAGCCGGCCGGACAGCAAGCTACTCATTGCTAGCCGTCCATAAGCCCGCGCCCACGCTTGCTGAAAATTAGGGTCAGGGACCAGGCTGCTTGGATGTGAGATATTCCGTTCTTTCTCGCGTGAGGCTCTTTTGCTAGCATTACTGCTTCACTAAGGAGATATCCACCTGGTATTCCTCCTCGCTCCAGAACATCACCTGTACGAGGTCTCGGTGTGAGAGATTGCTGCCATTAGTTACCCTCACAAGGACACAGGGTTGCTCTGCTCAGTACATGATTCTAATTGGTGGTTTTCCGGGAGAAGAACCGGCTTTTTGCCGATTACTTGATTTATCCTTGGATGATTAAAAATCTCACTTTTAGACGACTTCCTTTTACCAAAAAAATAATTTTAACATAGGCTGTAGATAAGTAAAATATTCCAATTAATGCTTTCAATACGTCCCTGGCGAATCGAAGCCATTATTCGAGGAAATCCTTTATAGCCGAAATATTTGATAGGTTTAATTTATTTCTGAATATTTTACAGGAATTTAAGGATTATCAGGGCCCTTTTTACTGGCTTAATCGATACTTATACAACAGACTTATTGATACGAATTTTAAATATTGCTCTCAGGAAACATAAAGGCGTACAGACTTTAATTGAAATAAGTATATTTTTGGGTTTGATTTCTGCGTATGAGCAAATATTACGTCTTATTTTATTGGTATTAATAAATATTATGAAGCCTAAAATTTGTTTGCATGAAAACACAAAAAAAAATCGAAATAAGAATAACGTAATTTACTTTTAATATTAAGTTTATTTCAAATATTTATTCCTAGTCAGTCCAAAGATACTTTTTAAGATAAGTACTAAAAAGTATCCATTTAAAAAAAAAACAAGTACATAGAAAAGGACCTATTATGTTTCTGCTTTAATTTTTTTTACCTACTTATTACTGTCCCACTGTTGGACAAAGGTCATTCTTCATCGGTGCCGTTTCTAACCAGTCCTCGTGGTACGCGTATGGAATATCTCGCCACCTCTTCCTGGCGTTGCCCTCTACAGAAGCCCACTGCTTGAAGACTCCTGCCCAGTGGTCTCTGTGCTTGCAGCTGACGTGACCTACCCAATTCCATTTAAAGGTTTTTTTTTTATATAACATAAACATAAACATGGATGGACTGTGTGAGAAGTGATATGGAAGAAAAGGGAGTGAGTGATAGCGTGACGAGTGATAAGACAGAATGAAAGAAAAAGACGTGTTGCGCCGACCCCAAATGAAACGGGACAAGGGCATGAAGATGATGATTATGATGAAACTAGTGCTTGACTGCAATCCCGCCTGAAAATAGTAATGCAAGGTAGTATATGTAGTAGATAGTATAGTATATATGTAGTGGATAGTAGATAGCAGTAATGCAATCGTTGATGGTAAGGCGCACTAGCTGCTCGCTGCTCTGCTAGCTGCTTTAAACAATTATTAATTATTTCGCTTAAACAATATTCTACGTTTTAATTACATAGCCATCGTCAATTTTGTTAGTATAATCGCTCGGTATCGACATTTCGTGGTTAACGTTGATTTTTGGAGAATAACGATTAAACGCTGTCAAGCTGTCTCGTCCACCATTGTTTACTGTATTTAGTTCATGTAATGGAATATAATTATGGGTGTTAAAAAACTTTATTAGTACTTCAAAAAATAAAAACTAACCGACTTCAGTGTTGAAAAAACACTAAAAAGTTAAAAATTATTTTAATTTCAGAAGTCGGTGTTTCTTTAATAGTTTTGCTCTCTTCGATATTTCGTATTATATAATTATATTATGTATATTTATTTATTTCGTAACAAAAAAAGTTTAAAAAAAATACGTGTTAAAGAGTTTGTAAAAACCAATTTGCAAAATAAATATCATTTATCATTTAGCGCTTTTTAGTGCTTTTTTAGCGGGGAGGGAACTCCGCCCCTTTTTCCTTCGGTCAGTCATCGACTACGCGTATAAACAAAGCAAGTTTACTTGTTACAACATTTCTGCTATGTTGTAACAAGTAAACTTGCTTTGTTTGTTCAGATAAATCCGGCTTGACTGGAAGCCGACCCCTATATAGTTGGGAAAAGGCTAGGCAGATGATGAACATTTCTGCTATGATTCTATGAGGAGGTCCGTTCCATAACTTCCAAATTCATAGTCCGATCATTTCATTACCCTTCCAATCAAAGAAAAATATTTTAAAATCGGTCCACAATTGACCGAAATATCGGTGACTGCACATAAAAAAATACATACAGCCAAACATAGAAACTCCTCTTATTTGAAGTAGGTTAAAAAACAACAAACATTACTGATTATTTACAAAATAGCTATTTTCCTAAAAGCAAAATCGCAACAAAAGATTTTGTTCATATTTACTTTGTAAGAGGAAAAACGTTACAAATCATGTTTGAGTTCAATATTAACTTTATCAATACACCTGAGGGTAGGTTCTCAGTTTATTTATACAGGAAGTATCATATATACATAGTATAATATACAAAACAAACAACATAATATGTGTATTATGTTGTTTATAGCATAGCCTGAAAAATCGCCCAACTTAAGCAGAAGTTGGGTAGGGCAAAATATGGTCGAAGGGGATGAAAGGTTCTACAGTGGCAACCACGTTACAGAATCCGCAGCGTTGCGTTGAAAGGCCTCTCACAAGGTGGACAAACTGATGACGTGGTGAGGGTTGCAGGAATTGAATAGATGTGAGATGCACAGAATCGGCCGTTTTGGCAACACTTGGAAAAGGTCTATGTCTTAGGCGATTAACACACGGCACCGCGCACCGCCGCGGTTGACGGTGAAGCGGATCTCATGTCGCATTGGCCTCTAATCAATCCGTCGATACCTAACATACGTAGGTACACCGCCCGACCGCGCGGTCGAGCGGACGAAATTCCCTTTAAAGTCACCATCCACCGCGGCGGTGCGCGGCGCCGTGTGTTAATCGCCTAACCGTTGAACGTCCTACGGCTGAAATGACGATGATATTGATGACTACCTATCTGATGTCCACACAGATCCAGGTAAACCTATTCCCACTACTAGTGGGGCACATACAGGTGGTTTCTTTTATTATCTTTTCTGTGTATTAATTATTAAAATTTTATAAAATTTTCTGACATTGGAGCCTTTTTAACTCCACACAGGTCTGGTTCGTGTCTTATACTCGTAAATATTGTATTTTTAGTTTTAGGTATTTATTTTCAAAAACTTTTATTTTATTTTTTGGTCCTACAATAATATATGAGTATACAAGTCTCAAATAAAACGATTTTATTACTATTTTTCTTTCAAATTATCCAAATATTCATGAAAAAAAAAACTCTAACATTAAAAAGAACGTCACTTACCTCACAAGAAACTACGACAAACCTTCACGCGTTCTAACAAATCTACTAACCGTGTCTCAAACTTACTCCAAGCCTTCAAACAAAATCCCATTAAATATTCCAGTCAGTTTCCTCTGAAATGCACTCATAACCGGAGTATTTCCGTTTCGGCATCCAAATTTTCAGCACCAAAAATTTTTTCACCCAAGGTGTTCCCAAATCGGCACCAGTAAGTATTTTGGATGGTAGTAACCCATACAAAATCATCATAATCTGTCTAGCCTTTTCCCAACTATATTGGGGTCCCGGGTGTCGCCACTGTGTGGACCGCCCGGAGGACACGGTGGAGCACACGGTAGAAGTGTGCCCCGCTTGGGCGGAGCACCGCCGTGTCCTCGTGGAGACTATCGGGAGCGGCGACCTCTCGCGCCGGGCCCTGGTTCAGGCCATGGTCCGGAGCGAGGAGGGTTGGCATGCGGTCGCCTCCTTCTGCGAAGCAGTGATGCTCGTGAAGGAGGCTGCTGACCGCGAGCGCGTGAGGGAACGGTCCTCACGCCGCCGCCGCCGAGATCCCGATCCCGATTTCCGACCACCGTAGGCGCGGGTTCGCGGACGGCGAGCACTGGGTAGCTCGCCGTCCGGCAGTCTGGAAATAATCTGGACCGAGCCCAGTCGTCAACGGCGCGTTCTGTTCCACGCGCGCCTCAAGGAGATGTCAGCAAACTGTAGGGGCCCGGTAGGGCCGAAGCCACTGGGGGGAACATGTGGTATTCCTAACGGTTGATACCGAGTCCCCCCCAGAACGAAGGCAACGAAGGAACGGGGTAGGGGTTTAGTCAGTAAGAGTCTGACACGCCCTCCCGCTCCGCCCAAGAGCGGGGGAAGTCATTCTGATGATTCCCCTACCAGAAAAAAAAAAAAAAAACTATATTGGGGTCGGCTTCCAGTCAAGCCGGATTTAGCTGAATACAGGTATTTTACGAGGAGTGGCTGCCTACCAGACCTCCACAACCCATTAACTGGGGTAACACGGTACTTCATGGCAAGACTGGAGTCAGATTTACTGGGTTCTGACTGTCCGTAACGACTGCCAAAGATCTACAAATGACAGCCGGGACCTACGGCTTAAGAGGCCTGCGAAGACCGCGCGCTATCTCGAGTTGAGACGAAATAAAACACGTTTTTGAGGTTGATGGAAGCAATCCAGATAGTTTAAACAATTCTTGGACACACCGACTGGAGTAAAGTCATCATCTGCACACTGACAGTTTTTTTTTTTTTTTTTTTTTTTTTTTCCCGGTAGGGGAATCATCAGAATGACTTCTCCCACTCTTGGGCGGAGCGGGAGGGCGTGTCAGACTCTTACTGACTAAACCCCTACCCCGTTCCTTCGTTGCCATCGATCTGGGGGACACGGTGACAACCTTTCGGATACCGTGTTCCCCAGAGGCTTCGGCCCTGCCGGGCCCCTACAGTTTGCTGACATCTCCTTGAGGCGCGCGTGGAACAGAACGCGCCGTCGACGACTAGGCTCGGTCCAGATTATTACCAGACTGCCGGACGGCGAGCTACCCAGTGCTCGCCGTCCGCGAGCCCGCGCCTACGGTGGTCGGAAATCGGGATCGGGATCTCGGCGGCGACGGCGTGAGTTCCGTTGCCTCACGCGGTCGGCAGCCTCCTTCGCTGACATTACTGCTTCGCAGAAGGAGGCGAGAGGTCACCGCCGCCGATAGCCTCCACAAGGACACGGCGGTGCTCCGCCCAAGCGGGGCACACCTCTACCGTGTGCTCCACCGTGTCCTCCGGGCGGTCCACACAGTGGCGACACCCGGGCGTCCTTTCCTCCTTGATCCGATGCAGGAACCTCCCGAACTTACCGTGTCCGGTGAGGACCTGCGTCATACGGAACGAGAGGACGCCGTGACCTCTTTCCAACCACTCCTCAAAGAGGGGACTTACCGCCGCAATGACGGCATGCCCAGCACTGGGTTGCGACAGTCGCAGTCGCCATGCCACCCTGAGATCCCGCCGGAACTCTGTCCGCCATACCGCGACTTGTCGTGGCAGCGGAGTTTCGCCCCGGCGTTGCATCTCCACGCGCAAATCGTGCATGCGTGCAAGGACTGTTGCCTCCAAATCCCACGGTGGCAGGCCAGCAAGGAGGCTCGCCGCTTCGCGGGAGATCGTGCGGTATCCCCGCACCATCCGGATGGCCATGACCTTCTGGGAAGCGTTCAGTTTGGCCGCTGGTCGCTTACCTAGCGATGGCGCCCAAACTGGCGCCCCGTAAAGAGCCATGGACCGAACGATCCCCGCGTAGAGCCTCCGGCAGGGGGCGTCTGGACCCCCCAGGTTGGGCAGGAGCCGCTTCAGAGCGGCACCAGTCCTGTCCAGTTTGGGGGCCAAACGTCGGAAATGCTCCTCGAAAGTCCACCGGCTGTCGAGGACGAGTCCCAGGTACTTCATCGTCGACCCGACGCCGATGTGAAACCGTTATTTGGGAACCCGGTGGTGGCGCGGTCCGAAGGCCATGAAAGCACATAGCCTCGGACTTGTGCAATGCCACCTTGAGTCCCAGTTGCTGGATCCTCTCCACGACTGTCGCAACCCCGCGTGTCGCTGTTTCGGCCGCCACCTGGTACGACTCTCCCCGCGCCAGGACCAGCGTGTCGTCTGCGTAGCAGACCACGCTGACCCCGTCGGGGAGGCGCCGCGCAGCACGTAGTCGTATCCGATGTTCCACAGGGGCGGTCCTAGTACCGATCCCTGCGGAACACCGCACGACATCTCTCGCCGTCTCCACTCTCCCTGGTGACCGGGATAGATGATGAACCTATCCGACAGGTAGGCCTCGATCACACGACGGAGGTAGGCGGGCACCTCATGGTACTGAAGTGCCGCCTCGATGCTACTCCAGGGCAGGGAGTTGAAGGCATTGGCGATGTCCAAAGACACCGCCAAGACAACCCTGCCCCGAGTCACCGCATCCCCCGTCGTGAGGGCTCTCACGCGCATGATGGCGTCCACGGTGGAGCGCCCCCTGCGAAAGCCGAACTGGCCGTCAGCAAGATCCGGCCCCACCCGTGATAGATGCCCGACGAGGCGGTCTGCAATTACTCTTTCAAAGAGCTTGCCCACCTCGTCGAGCAGCACGATGGGCCGGTACGCGGATGGAGAGTCCGCGGGGCGCCCCGGCTTCGCGATGAGGACCAGTTTCCCAGTCTTCCAGCGAAGGGGGAACTGGCCTCTCTCCATGCATGCGCTAAAGAGCCCCCGTAATCGAGACCCGAGAGCCTCCATGGCCAGGACCCAAGCCCTTCCAGGCACGCCGTCGGGTCCTGGGGCGGTGTTCTTGACACTAAGTCTTCGTACCACCGCCCTCATCTCCACCTCGGTCACCTCTTGAGTATCGTCGTCGTCGTCGCTGGTGTGGTCCGCTACGGGCACCGCAGATGGCGGAGCCATGAGCGGGGGAGAGTGTTCTCCTCGCTCAGGGAACAGATTGGCCACCACACCCTCCACAAGCTGAGGCCGGAGACTCTGAGTTAGCGGGGGAGCCCATGGGCGGAGCTTGTCCCGCACCACCTGGTAAGGGCGTCCCCATGGGTCCCTGTTCAATCTCCAGCCACACATTGCGGGCCTCCAACTTGGCCCGCTTTATTTCCGTTCGGAGGGTGCGCCTTGCCGCTCTGTACCCCTCGTACAGCTCCGCCTCTCTGGCCTCCGCATCCGGCGGACGAATGCGGCGCCTGCGGTACCTGGTGTACCGGCGCCGCGCGGCGTTGCACGCTTCGCGCAGAGCCTCAATCTCCGGCGACCACCAGTACACCTGGCGCCGAGCACGTCCTGGATGGACTCGGGGCATCGCCTCGTCGCAAATTTGCGACATTGCCTCCTGGAACCACTCTGCTTCGAGGTCGATGTCGACAGGTCTGTCCGGTGCTTGCACCCAGGCCTGTACCCTCGCGGCTTCCAGGAAAGCGTCCCGGTCCATCTGCCTCAGCGCCCACCGCGGACCACACGGGGTCTGCTCCCTGACCGGCGCGGTCGAGGTCCGGGCGGAGACGTCAAACCGGATGTACCGGTGGTCGGAATACGTCTCCACTGCACACTGACAGTTGCTTGCTGTGATAGCAATACAAACTATTGGAAATTTGGGAGAGGTTCCGTAATACCAAAAATGATGAATGAAAAATTAATGTATTTCCATTATTGTTTCGAATATTTATAACTTGATAATAATATATGTGTTCCTACGAAAAGATATTTTGAAATATTGTTGTTTATAATATAGAAAAATCAAAATAAAAACATGACATTTTCGCTGTGAAAATGTGCAAATTTTAATTCGCTTAAATTTCGTTTGGGGTAAGTTTTTCAACAAAAAGACGATGTAGGAACCTAGATAATTATTGTCTGAATCCGAATAACATCATATTATGGTGTAAATATGCTTAAATTGCAAATGATTTTGGTATTACGTTTGTATGGATAATTCTAACGTCGCGCCCGCCTTAACGTGCTTTCCGAGGCACGGAGGAAACTCATTATGTAAAGAAGGTCACCCATCCACAACCAACCAGTATTTTGGATGGTAGTAACCCATACAAAATCCTAATCCAAAATACCTATCGGTGCCGAATCAGGAATAGCTTGAGTGCCAAAACTTTTGGTGCCGAAAATCTGGGTGTCGAAACAGGAATAGTCCTCATAACCGCACTGAAACTAAACTCAACTGAAAATGAGTAGGAATTTCATTACGTCCATGGTTTGGCTAACGAGTGGTTTTAATCAAGTGAGCTCAGCTCAACATAATATTTAGTTTGGCTCTAATATGTTGAGCTGTGAGCAGAGCTCAGCTCATTCCCCTAGGTGTTTAACAGGATTTTCGGTGCAAGTTAGTTAGAGGAATCTGTTAAATTATTTTGATGGTCTTTAGGAAATCTTGTAGTAAAATTTGGTTCAGGTCCTTTTTTTCAAATAAAACGACGTCTCAGATTACAAATTGGGTAGTACTATTTTTTTTATTATTAATATCAAAAAGTAACTTAATCTAATAAACTTAAATAAATGTAGGCATATAATCTGATCAAAAGTAAACACAAAACAATGCCTAAATAGGTATGTATCCATAGTATCCATGGACACTCTTTTAAATCAGGTTATGTGTAACAATAATCTTTCTTAATTCTTTATTGTACACTAGCTGTCCCCTGCGGTTTCACCCGCATTTTTCGTTACTGCTCCGCTCTCGTGGGTCGTAGCGTGATGGTATATAGCCTATAGCATTCCTCGATAAATGGGCTATCTAACACTGAAAGAATTTTTCAAATCGGACCAGTAGTTTCAGAGATTACCCCCTACATACAAACTTACAAACCTACAAACTTACAAACTTACAAATTTTACCTCTTTATAATATTAGTATAGACAAAAACATAACATGTCATAGTGACACAGTTCATGTACAAAGGCGAGCTTAACTCAGCAATGAGTTTTTTCCCAGCAAACATTCACACACATCCATCTTTACATCTTTGTTACATATTTTGAACTGCACTCTCAACATGCAGCGTTGAGAAGCCAATCACTCGACAGCTGCACATACCGTGTAATCAAACGTCGGACGTTAAATAAATGAAGATATACAATGTGATCAAAAGTAAATACAAAACAATGCCTAAATATGTATCCATAGTATACATTTTAAACACTCTTTTAAATCATGTTATGTGTGACAATAATCTTTTTTAATCCTTAATTTTTTATTGTACACAAAAATATATATAAACATTCACAACCATCCATCTTTCCATCTTTGTTACATATTTTAAACTGCACTCGCAACACACAGTTTTGAGAAGCCAATCACTCGACCACTGCACATACTCGTACCATGTAATCAAACGTCCGTCGGACCGTCGCAACGCCGAATTGCTAGCCTCTCGGTTTTCTATCGTTTACATTTCGGGGAGCGTGCATCGGGATTACGCAATTTCATTCCGACAAACACGTTCCATTATCGGACCATAAGAAGTATGGCACTGCACCACTACCAGGTACATGGAGCTACATCCCTATAAATTAATAAAATAAAATAAATAAATCCCACCCATAAATACAAAACGCTTTGAGAACACATCAGCTGTTTTGTGAATGTGTGTACACCTAAGGAATGGAATTCCTCGTCAGCGTTTGTGTTTCTTGATAGTTACAATCAACCATAAATAAGTCAAAAGTGAAAAGATTACTTGTAGGCAAGTGTGCTCCATCGTCGCTTACTATTAAATGAGATACTGGTCAAACGAGAGCCTAATAGTAAGAAAAAAAAATCAAAATCAATGTAATTATAATTTTGTAACTATGATAATATTCTTTTAATTTAAATATAAAAAGTGTTTGAGAGCAGTGGTGGCCAAGTAATAACTGCCCCAACTTACAAGTTTTAGGTCCCAGGTTTTAAACCCACCACTGCTCTCAAAACAGTGAAGGAAAACATCGTGAGGAAACCAGCATGTCCTAGAACTAAAAATTCGAAGACATGTGACATCCACCAGTCTGCACTGGGCCCGCGTGGTGGATTATAGTATATTCCCTCTACTAGAGGGGAGGCCTGAGTCCCAACAGTGGGAACATTAGAAGGCCGATAATGGTAATGGTAATAAAAAGTTTTATCTTTTCGGTTCGGTAACGAACATAAACCTTAAAAATCTGACCACTTTCAAACGATCTCAGATTGATAACTTAACACCAAAATTGGCAAAGGGGTTGAAAGTGCTATGACGCAATATCATTCATATTAAATTCTAAGGAAAGACCAGGAATGTCGTAAGTATGTACTTAATCACAACGGTGGACACATTAACGGGCAGTTTTATTCAAGTAAAGCTGGTTATACACGCGTTAATGTGGCCGGCTTGTCTTAACGACGGGATGTGGTGGGAAACCGCGCGTGTGGAACTGGCATTAGCGAAAGTCGAAGCAAGCTGACTTCCTAACTAAATAAATACCGCAAATAGCTGTAATTAGTTTACAATCGTATGAAAAACAAATGTTTATTTGTTTCTCACACAAAACTAACTGAATTACATGAGACTAGAAGCGTGAAATTTTGCACAAGGTTTCCTTTTATGACGTAGGCGAGCACTAAGAGGGGCAGAATGCACTTAATGTATTTATTTTTTATTCATCGTTGGTTTTTAGTAATATAAACTACTAAAACAAGAAAAATAAAAACACTTAACTATATAAAAAATAATAAATATACTCGTAGATACAATAATAAATAAATAATGAACCATCGACCATAACCCAATGTTCGAACACATTAATTTTATGTTTCTGAATAACTGTTAATTACAAGCATTTGAGCCTATAGGTCACGTTGATCGACATTCACTAAATATAATTAAGCACAAAAAGGGCTTAAAGGATTATTCTGTATGTGTCAACTTCAAAAGATTGACAGAAATATAAATATGATTTTATTATAAAGCATACCGGTACTCCTAAAGCGAAATTTGGTGCAAGCGGACCGAAGGCTGTTACTCTTACTATGCCTTTCAGTATATTGTCTATCAGTATATTGGGGTCGGCTTCCAGTCAAGCCGGATTTAGCTGAATACCAGTATTTTACGAGGAGCGGCTGCCTACCAGACCTCCACAACCCATTAACTGGGGTAACACGGTACTTCATGGCAAGACTGAAGTCAGATTTACTGGCTTCTGACTATCCGTAACGACTGCCAAAGATCTCCAAATGACAGCCGGGACCAACGGCTTAACGTGCTTTCCGAGGCACGGAGGAAACTCGTTATGTTAAGATGGTCACCCATCCACAGACCAACCTAGGCAAGCGTTGCTTAACCTTAAAGATCGACCTGTGCGGCTATTATTATTTAGCCACGAGCTCCTCCAGCCTTTCAGTAGTAAGCAAAAGAATGGAAAGCAACGGAATCGAAGGGATCGGAACGGAACGGAAGTTGTCGGAACTGAATGGAATAGAAAAGACTAAAACTTTGTTACACACTATAAAAGTAATACAATTAAAGACAGGTATATACTTTTTTAAGTCTAAATATATAGATGTATTCATTTTAAATTGTCGTAAACTACTTATTACCTAGTAGCGACAAGAATACGTAGGTATATTCTAAAGAGTGTCCATGGAGTTTCTTGCACATTCTCTTCCAAGCGCAAATCTCTAGATTTGCGCTTGGAATGTGCAATAGCATGATTTTTCTGACTGACTGACTTTTTCACATTTCAGAAGTGCTGTTTGTTCTTTATTTGAAACTAGGTTTAGCCCGCAGCTTCGCCCGCGTACATAAAATATAGCTTGTCACTCAGGAACACAGCAGCTTTCTATTGGTGAAAAAAATTTAGCAATCGGACCAGTACTTCCACAGATTACCTCATACAAACAAAAAAAAAACAACTTTACCTCTTTAGTATAGATAAAATGCTTAAAATCTTGGAATTTTACCTACGTTACAAAAAGTATTGAGAATCTGCTCCTAACTTGAGTCCTGGTAAGAAATGTTATTATTCGGACTCTAAACCATATCATAAGAAAATTCTCTCAATAAAATAACAACGACAAAGAACCAAATAGAATAAAATAGAAAAACTATTTTGTCTGCCAGAAAAGACAACTGAATAAACACGTGAAAATAAATATTTTTGGGTTTATTTTATTACTTCTAATAAACTAGTGGGTCTGAATTATTAGACAGTTTAACAAGTGACCGAATGGTTGAATGGAAAATTGAATGAATGAATGAAACCATATACTGGACATGATGTCGGTCACAGAAGTGCTATTTTTATTAATAAAATAAATTGGAAATAGAAATAGTATCCAGACATTTTTCTAAGAATTATAAAATATATTTTGGAATAAGTACTTTCATTCTTAGGGTTTCATTCGCAGAAGGTGCCAGTGGATACTGCCTAAAAGCGAAATAGTTCCACGATTCGGGTACGTCTCGTTTCATAATAAAGTTATTTGGTATACATTCGGCAGATATAATAAACGTGAGATATACCTACCCAACTGTTGATACAATTTCTTTTCATACATCATATAAGTTCTAAAACTTTTCTCGTAAAACATTATTGGATTTTCCATAAATGATAAATCCAATAATGAAAGTAATTAGATCTTTCGTTTTAAATATATACTTGTCGTAGTGGCATCGTATAACAACCCTCATTACAAATTCGCACGCCGTAATGAAAAACAATGCGTCTGATTGAAGAGCGGACTTTCAGATAGATAAATTACAATTCGACTGAAATAAAGTACGCCATACTGTATGCGCAGTCTCCGTTCGTCAAAGAGGTTTAGTAAAGTTGAATCCAAATACAAACGGGTACAGTGTATTTAAAACTTTAAGTTCCAGTAATCCCCACAAGTAGCGCTGCATAGTCACAAAAATGGCATCATAATTGACTCTCATGTCAGGATAAATAGTTAATCCAAGAGCGGAATTTTATTTCACTTCAACACGGACAGTTAGGTTAGAAGGCTAAGGCGGGAGCTTCACTCCGCTTCTCTCCCGCCTTAACTTTCGTGGTTATCTTTTTATACCACCCAGAAAGAGGAGCTCCGCTCTTAACTCCACTGGTACAAACCTAGAGTTCATTGGAGTGTGTAAACTCCACCACGACGTCAGCGTAGAGATAAAGCGACAATTATTATTATGGTTTTTTTTTAGTGTGTAAACAATTGTATAAAATTAAGCGTTCTAAGGATTTCGTACCTCAAAAGGACGGAACCCTTATAGGATCGATTTATTATACGACTGTCTATCTGTCAAGACCTTTTTTTAATACGAGTATTTAAAAAATATACATGTAGCAGTCATAAAAAAATAGAGCCACAATTTTATTTAAAAACAAAACAGTTCTAAACAAAATCCTACCTGCAAACGAAGTGAAAACTATTCCAATACGAATGGTATCGATTAATTATTCGAATCACCTGCTCCGCATACCATTAACTGCGCGAATCGGATTCCTTCGTGTAAAATCGATTGCCGACTCGATTTGTGTGGAGTGCTCGCATTGCTAAGGGTGGCTTGACACGGCGCGCAAATACTCGAGCTAGGCACGAGGCGACGCGACGTGAAAAGTGAGTGTTATAGGGAGGTATGCTCACTCTCACGAATATGCTTGGCACTACGTCTATAAATGTATCTATCATCATCTGCCTAGCCTATTCCCAACTATATTGGGGTCGGCTTCCATTCAAGCCGGATTTAGCTGAATACCAGTATTTTACGAGGAGCGGCTGCCTATCAGACCTCCACAAACCATTAACTAAATAAATGTATCTATATAAAAGGAAAAACTTGGCATCATTGCACAGCCGAAATTCCTAGGATTAAGAGCGTGAAACTTTGCACAAGGTTTCCTTTCGTGACGAAGGCGACCACTACGAGAGGAGGAAGTTCAAAGTTTTTATGGAGAAAGCTACTTTTACGCGGACAAAGCCGCTGGCAGAACCTAGTCTCGCTACACATAAAAGGTTAAATCCTGATTCGTTCTCTGACTCATTAATACCCAGCTTAAACCCTTGGACTTAGAACGCTGAAATTTTGCAAAGAGATGTCCTTGAACTTTGATTTTTTGATGAAATACGAAGAATAAGAAACAATTTTCTAAAATTTTCCCCTGAAGGAATGAGACCGGGATCCAAAGATTGTATGGAGAAATCAACTTACACGCCGGCAATGCCGCTGGAAGTAACTAGTATCAAATTTGAAAAATGTGCTGCATCGTTGAGCCACCATTAGGCGATAGCAACTTAAATATTACAGTGAATTGACGATGGATTTGAACTAGGAAAAGGCTAATAAATCGATGAAATGCAAGTTTCAATCATGTAAGGAATAGGAAGCGGTCACCTTCTTAAGTCGCATTAGGTACTGCTTTGGTATGTATACTCGCGTAAAGGAGATGGTCGCAATTGTTAGAGAATGGATATCCTTACGCCTCAACGGCCGCTACAGGACTGCTAGGTAATCAGAATAGGTAGACGCAGGGTGAGGGAAGTTGCGAAAGAAAGAAAGAAAAACATTTTATTTAGCACATATACACACACATAATGTAGAAACGAAGGAAGACGAGTAATAATAGGTAGCTTACCATCCGGCTGTCCGGTATGCACTAATCCCGAACCTTCGACGGCCTGTATTGTCAATGTCCGATAGGACCAAAGGACATTAAGTTCTGTAAAAAACAAAGATTAACTGAAAGACACAGGTATGGTTTTAGACAGTAAAAGTGTGAGACGCCCTCTTGTTTCACCTTAGAGAAGTCATTGGATGATTTTGCACTTTAAAATAGTTCAAATTCCTAGTTGCTGAAACTGAAACCCTAATTTACTAATACGACTTGATTACATGACTATGCACTGAATTCAATTAGACAGCTTGGCTTAATGAAAACGTGATGTCTCTGTGCATTTTGAACGGGAATACAATCTAGATTGAATTATTGTGTTTAGCACTTTCGAATGTATATACCTAAGATGCTAGTTTATCGTATAAGTGGGTTTAGCACTATGGAATGTATTACATAGGTACTTATGTCGTTAATTGTCGCGTAGAGGTAAACACTTAGGTTTCAGTTAAATATTAAGTGGTATTGTAGGTAGGCCAATTAACGGCGATAAATGTGTGTTTACAATTGGGTACTTGCCCATGTTTATTTTTGTAATATATTTTGGAGGAGCTCGTGGCTAGATAATAACAGCCGCAAGGGTCGATCTTCAAGGTTAAAGCAACGCTTGCCAAGGTTGGTCTGTGAATGGCTGACCATCTTAACATACCGAGTTTCTTTCGTGTATCGGAAAGCACGTTAAGTCGTAGGTCCCGACTGTCATTTGTAGATCTTCAATCGTTACGGATAGTCAGAAGCCTGTAAATCTGACTCCAGTCATATCAAGAAGTACCTAACGTGTTAGCCCATTGAATGGCTTGTGGAGAGTAAAATATTCAGCTAAATCCGGTTTAACTGGAAGCCGACCCCAATATAGCTGGGAAAGACTATGATGTTGATTTTGTACACAAGAAATAACACTAAAAATATAAAATGAAACAGCAATTAGCATTTCATTATATTGGTATGAGGAAGAGTGAGGGCGGGGTGGGGACATCTCGCTATGTCTCTCTATGTCTGTATGCGCATAACCTAATGGCAGTGACATCACATTTCAGTATGTGCATCCTTATCCTGTCACTTGGTAGTTCCCTGAAAGGTTTCTAACTTAAAGAACAGTTTTGAAGACCTTTTTTATCCCGGAAAAAAAAAGAACACCCCTTGAGAAAATTTCTGGTAAGGTGTTCCCTTCACAAAATTTTCAACTTTAACGCGGGCAACACCACTGTCATGCTAATAACCGGACAGTCAAGTTAAGTTAGAAGGAGATGGCGGGGTCCAGTGAGCGAGCAAACCCCGTCATCTGCTTCTGATCAATTTTAAGATCTGGCCACAACATCATACATAAACTACGCAACACACAAATTTTCACCTTAAAATTTTCCTCTCACGTACAAAAATAGCCTCTACTTCGTGCATTTAACTTAAAAGCTTTTTCTTGGAAAGTGTATTACCAGCAGTGAATGCACCTGTGCCCTTGAATGGGCACTTCAAGCTCAGAATAGAACCCCATGATGTGCTCCGGTTGTTGATAAGAAAAGATGGGGATTGCTATTCATAATGGCTGCGTGATGCATTTTTATTTTCTGTTTTATTGAATGGGTGAAAGGAATCTTAATGAATTTATAGATAACTAGCGAACTGCCACGACTTTGCACGGGTTTTTTTTTTTTTTTTTTTTCTGGTAGGGGAATCATCAGAATGACTTCCCCCGCTCTTGGGCGGAGCGGGAGGGCGTGTCAGACTCTTACTGACTAAACCCCTACTGCGTTCCTTCGTTGCCTTCGTTCTGGGGGGGACTCGGTATCAACCGTTAGGAATACCACATGTTCCCCCCAGAGGCTTCGGCCCTACCGGGCCCCTACAGTTTGCTGACATCTCCTTGAGGCGCGCGTGGAACAGAACGCGCCGTTGACGACTGGGCTCGGTCCAGATTATTTCCAGACTGCCGGACGGCGAGCTACCCAGTGCTCGCCGTCCGCGAACCCGCGCCTACGGTGGTCGGAAATCGGGATCGGGATCTCGGCGGCGGCGGCGTGAGGACCGTTCCCTCACGCGCTCGCGGTCAGCAGCCTCCTTCACGAGCATCACTGCTTCGCAGAAGGAGGCGACCGCATGCCAACCCTCCTCGCTCCGGACCATGGCCTGAACCAGGGCCCGGCGCGAGAGGTCGCCGCTCCCGATAGTCTCCACGAGGACACGGCGGTGCTCCGCCCAAGCGGGGCACACTTCTACCGTGTGCTCCACCGTGTCCTCCGGGCGGTCCACACAGTGGCGACACCCGGGCGGCCTCTCCTGCTTGATTCGATGCAGGAACCTCCCGAACTTACCGTGTCCGGTGAGGACCTGCGTCACACGGAAAGAGAGGACGCCGTGACCTCTTTCCAACCACTCCTCAAAGAGGGGCCTAACCGCCTCAATGACGCGTGCCCAGCACTGGGTTGCGACAGTCGCAGTCGCCATGCCACCCTGAGATCCCGCCGGAACTCTGTCCGCCATGCCGCGACTTGTCGCGGCAACGACTTTGCACGGGTGAAAAATTATCAATGTTACTCTACTATATTATCTTTTAAACCTTCCTTTTTAATCACTCTATCTAATCAAAAAATCTTCATCAATATTCGTTGCGTGGTTTTTAAGATCTAATCATAAATAGGGACAGAGACAGACAGTGGAAAGCGATTTTGTCTTATACTATGTAACTAGCAAACCGCCCCGGCTTCGCACGGGTGCAAAATTATCAGTGTTATGCTTTTAAAACTTCCTCTTGAATCACTCTATCTATTAAAAAAACCGCATCAAAATCCGTTGCGTAGTTTTAGAGATTTAAGCATACGGAGGGATATAGAGACAGAGAAAGCGACACTGTTTTAGGCTATCACGGTTTGTTTCACAATTTAAATTGTCACTTACGGGATATCGGGAACTCAAAATAATTAAAAATCACGGAAGATATCCCGTAAGTGACAATTTAAATTGAGAGAAAGCGACTTTGTTTTATAGTTACTATGTAGTGATGATGATAAAATGCATTCATAAAAATAAATCTAAAAAACACAAGCAGTATTATTATCATTTTTTGGTGATAGTGGGGTTCTAGTCGGTCTAGGGGTGGAGTAAAAATACGTGTTAAAATTTTACTCACTAAAATTATTTTCATCATTCAGAATCTCAACTGAATATGTAAGGTTTCTATAAATAAATATAAGTGCTTTAACTTTTGCCCTTAATCTTTTAAGGGCCAAAGTTCACGCAAAATAACAGATTTTCAGAGATCTTTTCTGGATTAGTTTTACACAAAAGTATGTTTTGATGGATCACGGATTTACCACTCTTGAGGCTAATTTCTTGTTCAAGTAGGTTCTGCAGTCATAATATAATCCAGAACACCTTTTAAATGCTCTACTTTTTTTAAGTGTTATAAACCAGTGCTTGACTGCGATCCCACCTGATGGTAAGCAGTGATGCAATTGTAGATGGTGAGGCGCACTAGTTTATTAAGAGCCTACTCACTCTAGCCTTGAAGACATCCAAATTATAATCGGCGCCACAAGCTGCTAATACTTCGAGCGCTTAACTCGATCCGATTGACGATGTAAACTGAACTTTTCTTTCTTTCTTTTAAATAAAACGTTGCCCCACACTAGGAATTACTCCTGTATCGTGGGTGCGCTTACAAACATGAAAACTCACATACACAAGACGCTCAGACCCGGAACAACTATCTGTAGAACTGTTAATTGGATGGAACTATATAGGGTGAAAGCTCCATCTCTCTTTCTCATCTCGCTCGCACTTCTGCCATTTTAACTCGTCACGGTAAGTTCCCTGACCACTAATTGTCCTGTATCCATCATCATTCGTGTCACATATAACCTTGTGCTTTGAGCCGACCCTAATAGTATGCAAATAACTTGCCACGTAAAACATCATTATCTTTCCGCCATTTGTCATAACATTATATCTACTGTAACAGAAAACGCGTGTATATTGCGTTCCACTTTTAGTGTGAGGACACATTGGAAACGCGGGTGCGCGACAATCAAAGTCAAAATCTGTTTTATTTCACACTAGCTTTAGCCCGCAGCTTCGCCCGCGTACATAAAATATAGCCTATGTCACTCAGGAATACAGCAGCTTTCTATTGGTGTAAAAAATTTTGCAATCAGACCAGTACTTCCACAGATTACCTCATACAAACAAAAAAACAAACTTTACCTCTTTATTATATTAGTATAGATAGGCCTCTCTGAATGTCACATAGGCCTCTCATAATCTCAGACATAAAAGGCCTATTACACCACTCACTTTTACGAACGGTCTTAGTCTACGTCGCGTAGTGTAATAAGGGTAAGACGGTCTTACTCGTAATTCCGACAGCAAAACCGGACTCGACGTATCAAGTCGATGTATCGAGAGGACGTATCGAGTTGACGTATCGAGTCGATGTATCGAGTTGACGAATCGAGTTGACGAATCGAGTTGACGAATCGAGTTGACGTATCGTAAATACGTAGCGAGTAGTGTATTAAAACTTTAGGAACTTCGTTTGAGTGTCCAGCAGGGACACAAATGGGTGCGGGAAGCGGCGGCAACTGCTCGACGCGGGATGCACTCGGGCAACTCATTCCATAGCTTGTCCATACAAGTGGCCACAGTGAGGCGAGCGTCATCCCTGCAATCGCGCGCCTCGCTGCACCCACGCCGTTCTCCGCCCGCGCTTCCAGTCCTCATCATCTACCTAGCCTTTTCCCAACTATATTGTGGGGTCGGCTTCCAGGCAAGCTGGATATAGCTGAATACCAGTATTTTACGAGGAGCGGCTGCCTACCAGACCACCACAACCCATTAACTGGGGTAACACAGTACTCCATGGCAAGACTGGAGTCAGATTTACTGACATCTGACTATCCGTAACGCCTGCCAAAGATATTAAAAAGACAGCCGGGACCTACAGCTTAACGTGCTTTCCGAGGCACGAAGGAAACTCGGTATGTTAAGATGGTCACCCATCCACAGACCAACCTTGGCAAGCATTGCTCAACCTTGAAGATCGACCCGTGCGGCTGTTATTATCTAGCCACGAGCTCTTCCTCCACCCACGTTTCCGCGCCCGCACCGCTCCCCGCGCCGCGCCTCAGTGTAGCCAAGCACTTAGGACCATGTCAGCGTAATAAAAAAATTGTGCACATAAATCAAATGGTTTTTCGTTACAAGTTGACATTACGAGTTATAACACTGTCTACTGAAACCGCTGTAATCTAATATTTGAATATCCACTGAATTTGTAGGCATGAGGTAACTTGTATGCAGTGCATAGGGGGATTTTATTTTTTGAAGGAAGTTTGAAAGTGGCGCCAGTGACTGAAGAGAAGAGATGAAACGTATGTTACTAAAAGAATTATGAGTATTGAGTAGGTATGCATGTGGACGGATGGAGAGGGAGGCCAAAGCAAAGATGGATATATGGTATGAGAAGTCATATTTTTTATTTATAATTTACAAAACTGTAGCACATCCATCACACAATCAAAAAAGGAAATCGCAAAACAATATATTTGATTAAAGTGAAAACGATATATTTGGTTTATTCGGTTGTCGTTTCCCCTCATTCTCAAATACCTGGTCTCCCAGAGCCAATTAGTAACAAATACTACGGATCCAGTTCATGATTCTGGACCCCCCAAGTCCACTGGTGGAATCTTCCTGGTGGAATTTTTCGACGTTGCGTCAAATAAATCACTACTTGCTTTACTTTAGTTAGAGCCTAATTCTCTTTAGATTACATAGAAAAGTTTTTAAGTTTCTGGTGGGACGGATGATTTTATGAAGAAAAATAAAATTGCTCTTGGAATAAACTTTGCGGTCACCTGCCATTAATAATAGGGATTTCAGGAGATTATCTCTAGTGTAAAGTATTTCTAGTGTAGACAAAGTTTATCCTATTTGGTTGATTGTTGTTAGTTTGAGTAGATGGACTTATTTTATGAAGTAAGTACAAATGTTTTTATATTGTTTCCAGCTAAGTAAACAGAATTATCCAGGTTACCTGTAAGAGATCGCAAAATGCTATAGGCGTTGTAGTTGTCTAAAACAGTATATGTTTTAGACATAAGTTTTAGACATAATGTTTCTATTTATTATCATCAACGTCTCAGCCGAAAGACGTCCACAGCTGGACATAGGCCTCCCCCAAGCGTCATCACAGCGACCGGTCCTGTGCGTCTCGCATCCTTCGGATTCCCGCGACCCTCGCCAGGTCATCGGTCCATCTTGTGGGTGGCCTTCCAACGCTTCGTTTCCGGTTCGTGGCAGCCACTCTAGAACCTTCCGTCCCCATCGACCATCTGTTCTACGAGCAATGTGCCCTGCCCACTGCCACTTAAGTTTGGTGACTCTTCGGGCTATGTCGGTAACCTTAGTTCTCTTGCGTTTAGGAAGCTGCCCGGTATTTTCTCGTCCAACTTACCGCAGTGTCTCAAGACAAAAGTCTATGAGCAGTGTGTGTTGCCAGTGAAGACATTATGGCTCGGAAACGTGGTCGCTCACAATGGGCCTCATCAGAAGGTTTAAAGTTACCCGAAGAGCAATGGAAAGGGCTATGCTCGAAGTTTCCTTGCGCGATCGCATCAGAAATGAAGATTTATACTCTGAAATAAAATAAATATCCAGATGAGATACTTTTGAAACTATTAGCAAATTACCATGACTGAATCTACAAGTGACAGTGGACGGAGTAAGGTGGCAGTGGGCAGAATAGATGGTTGATAGAGCCGATATATTCTGGAGTGGTGACCGCGTACCACAAGACCAGTTATTGTGGCGGTAAGTACGTAAAGAAGCCTTTTTTCTTGTCTAGCAGTTAACGTTTTTCGCTGAAATGTAAACAAACAAAAGTAAACAACAAACAAATAGACGAATCTATCGGTAAAAGCAATCTTTATTAGATAACTTTTAAGGGCCTTCCACTTAAACAATTTGTAAGTACAAACAAACCCATCAATTTAGCTTGTTTTGGAAATAATTAAGTAGTTTCTAAGAATTAACAACGTCTGGGTCGTAATCCGAGCCTCAGTAGTATCAACTATCGCTGATATAAGATCTGTAGGATTATCACTTTGTAAATCTAAAAGGACATTCGAAAATTTTAATTCTTTTGTAATTTTCGCCAATCCACACTATGCCAACGTGGTGGATTACATATAACTCCTCAATATTGTGACATAGCGGTCATATAGAAATGTGCCTTAAAAACTACCAGCATTAACACTTTCTATTGCATGGTGAAGATAAAGCGAACCTGCCGTTAGGCTTTCCAGAAGGTTGTGGACATATCCCACGGTATGGACGGAGTCCGAGTAGTTAACGACGGCGCTAGTGTTCCAAGCGCGACTCAAACAGCAAAACCGTAGAGGACCAGCAAGGCCGATAGCCAATAAGGTCACAGGGAATTAATAAAATAAATAAATAAAAAATGTTTTTATTTTACATAGGCCTAAATGGGCACTTATAAAAAGTCGAAGCTAGTGCACGGTTCCAAATTGGTCGTTTCCTATGGAGAAGAACCGGCAAGAAACTCCATGGTTACTCTTTTCAAAAAAAATGATTGGGTTTACAATACTTTCATATTACAAAACAGACACATATGCGAGGACAGTGCAGACCAATCAAAATTGTAACCCAAATAAAAATAGATTCAATCAAAAACTGGGTTGAATTAATGAAAAGATACCTGTGGACCTAGAACGCAAAGGGCAACTGAAGGACAAAGGTATAGTATTAGTTTGTAAGTTTCTGACACGCCTACCAGCCCCTAGAGCGGGAGAAGTCATTGGCTGACATCCCACTTCAAAAAAAGCTCTCATTCATTTAATTGCACTCATCATCTGCCTAGCCTTTTCCCAACTATATTGCGGTCGGCTTCCAGTCAAGCCGAGTTTAGCTGAATACCAGTATTTTACGAGGAGCGGCTGCCTACCAGACCTCCACAACCGACCTCATTCATTTAATTGCACTAACCACAACTAATAAAATTAATGGAAAACTTCTTTTCTAGAAGACAACTTGTTGATAATATATGATTTATTTATAGTCAGGTTTATTTCGATATAAACCCCACTACAGATAGTAAAACAGCTTCAAATGTTTATGTTTACAAGGGACGTTTCAATTTATTTTATTCCCAACAATAAACACTGTCATTCTGCTGTATTGTTTGTATTGTTGTCTTACTATATTGATATAAGAACTGATAGGAACCTTTTTTTGGCAAAGTCGAAAGGCACACACAACGTATAATTTATTTTGCGTGGAGTTCTAATTCTCATCATCTACCTAGCCTTTTGCCCATATTGAGGTCGGCTTCCAGTCATGCCGAGTTTAGCTGAATACTAGTATTTTACGAGGAGCGGCTGCTTACCAGACATCCACAACCTATTAACTGAGGTAACACGGCACTTGATAGCAAGACTGGAGTCAGATTTACTGGCTACCGACTATCCGTAACGACTGCCAAAGATCTATAAATGACAACCGGGACCTACGGCTTAACGTGCTTTCTAAGGCACGGAGGAAACTCGTTATGTTAAGATGGTCACCCATCCACAGACCAACCTCGGCAAGCGTTGCTTAACCTTGAAGATCGACCTGTGCGGCTGATATTATCTAGTCACGAGCTCTAATTCTATTCCTAAAATAAGAGTAGCCTATTTCTCTTTATAACACCACTATCTATCACTGAAAGGTCCGTCGAAATCGGTTTAGTTTATAGACTCTTCCATTTAATTTATAGGTACGTAGTTACACGTATTCAAAGTGATTGCCTGTCAAAGAAGCAACATTGGGTCAAAACTTGTCTAATCAAAGAGAAATCATACTAAGAAAATGTGACCACCGTCAACTCCTTCGACATTACATCATTTAACCGGACAAAAGCTATTTATTTAATTACTTTAAATTTTTCCCAAACAATATGTATGTGATGTATAGCTTAAATATGTTATTTCTAGATCCATTCGTAGTCAACAAGAGAACTTGATTTATTCAACAAAATCCCTCGCATAAAGCCTTACCGTATATACTAAACTACCAGAGCATCAATAAACTGCAAAGGTCTTCCACCCTTCCCAGATTTATGACTAACTGCTTCATAACCTGCTACCCTTGTAGTTCCCTTCAGTAAACTGGATATGAAATATCCATGTACTAGCCTTCCCAATATTTCTGGGAATGATCACAGAGCAATGAGTTGCCTCAGTGGCTAGTGTTACAGAATTTATTGTCAAAACATTTTTTATTTGGACAAAAACGTTTCCCGGAACGTTCGTTTTGGTGATGCTGGCTGAAATAATGATGATAGTTTGTACAAAGAATTATTCATGTATTGTGGGTGCGTTCATAAACACATGTAAGATTACATAAACTTACAACACATTCAGAATCAGTTCGATCCAATCGTTCAATCAAGGTAACTGCAGTTTCAATTTTACATTTCACATTCATTTTACAAGTTAGCATTCCATTTAAATCGAGCGCATCAGTGAACATCTTAATTGACTTAAAGTAATTACTAATTCTGCCTATATCAGGTAAAATTGTGTTCAGCAGAGTGAATTTGCGCAGGCACTCATATCTAATATTTGAGAATGCCAAATTGGCTCCTAAGTCGCAAATTCAACTGCTGAGCAATGCATTTCGTAAAGGATAGACTTTTGATATTGCCACTCAGCAGTCTCAAGAATCTTTTCTTTTCAGTGCGGTGGTGGACATCACATATTATTATCTTCGAATGTCAAGTCTCATAGAGGTGCCCATTTACAGCCAAAACCTAGCTACCACATATCGGAGATACAAAAACAAATGAAACAACAGAAAACCTATTTATAATTTTTGTATTGTATCAAGATTGCATTATTTGTTTTACTATTGAGTTAGATAAGTTATTGGGTTCGGCCGTTAGACATCATGTTTTCCTTCACCGTTGCAAAAACAAAGATGATGATGAAATAAATCACACAAACTAAATCATCTGCTTGGGTTTGAATTCACGAAGTATGACTTGTAAATCAGGAATCTCTTGGACCACTTGGCCACCACTACTTTGAGCTTGTCGCATCAGATTCGATCTCCTGTTCATACATAGTGTTATTTTTTGTTATCACGTTAGTCGGTTACGGTCGAAACTGCAAGAGGAGATGAATGTTTGGTTTTTTCTTCGCATCATGTTCGATGACGCGTTGAATCGTCTTCTTAGGATACCGTATTAGTCGCTGCTATATGATTCTTTACTCTATGGTACCGACCCTTGATATCATGAGCAGTTTAGAAATGTTGATGGTTTTGGTATATACTCCTACTTCATCCTCCCTTTTCGCGTTTTGGGTAACATTGAGTTAGTTTATTTTTCTTGACTGATGTCATACAATCTGCTACAAATCGAAAAGTCAAGTCCTGATTTTGTCAATTTGTAAATGAAATGGAATTTATTTATTTGCTAGAATGTAGGTACTGACATAAAATGGTATGATATAAGGTAAAGACACAGGAATGTCTTTGATTGCATTCTTGTAATAAAAAAAACTTTCAAAATTCAAAATAATATTATTTCACATAGACTTACATGCATAAAGCTAGCGCAAAGTTCCAATTGATTGTGTCCCATGGAGAAAAATTGGCAAGAAACTCCATGAGTAACTTTTTAAACAGAAACGATTGATTTTACAAATATTTTCATTTTACAAAACTAGTAGATATATGAAAAAAAAGACAGAAAAACATCTTATGCATGCAAACGTAACACAATCTTTAATCTATACAACAATAAAGGGAAAATATGTGTCACATCCGTGAAAACCATCCGAACGCACTACATTTGCAAAACTAATGCCCGTTTTCACCAACAGCCCCTAAAATTTAAGTGTCTCTTAAGCCAATATAATCACGGTTTTTGCAAGTTATTAATAAGTTATTATTCTGAATTAAAGTATGACATCTTTAAAAGTGTTCGATTTCATACTTTGATTCAGAATAATAACTTTGTAATATGCAAAAACCGTGATTATATTGGCGTAAGAGACACTTAAATTTTAGGGGCTGTTGGTGAAAACGGGCATAAATATTATTAATGCTAAAAAACAAAACGAATAAAAAAACTGGCATGTAGGAACAATTCAATTAAAAATACCGGCCGTGCATACTAAACAAATGCATATAAAAAATAACAAATATTTTCTAACCAACAATTTTTGATGCTTCTGAATTCGAGTGGAAACGTGGACAAAACATGAACAGTATTTATTTATTTATATAATTATACTTTTTGTACACCAAGATTACAAAAACAATAAGGAAACCTTATGGTAAAACTCATACAATTGGCGGCCTTATCACACTTGGCGATTTCTTCCAGGCAACCTTGAATGGACAGAGACAGACTGGACACAAAGTGGGGTTGCACTTGGTGCATAATATTTATGCATATTATTATTTATGAAATTCCACAGAAAAATGGAAACGTGAATACCTATCTATTTGTTTTATTAAAGCACATAATTTCTGACGCGTGCGTTAGATTTTTTTTTATTGTTGATAAAACCATGTGTTATATCGCATTTTTTTAAATAATATTTTCTTACATTCTGCATGACCAAGGCCTTCACGGGAATGTAGGAAAAAACGCCCGGGTGTCACCATTCTGATGACCGCCCGGAGGACTCGGGGGGGGGGGGTGACTGATCTCTCGTACCGGAAAACCTTAGGAGCATAGCAGGGCCGCAGCCTACTGGGACCATGGGTTATGCGAAAGACCCTTAAATTGCAAAAAGGGACATGAGAATGGGTTTTAGTCAGTAAAAGTATGACACGACTTCCCGCTCCACCTAGGAGCGGGAGAAGTTGTATGATTTCTCGATTAAAAAACGCCCCTTAGAATGATTTTCTACTTTCAAGCAGGCGAAACAGGCAAAAACTAGTTTAAGATAAAAACAAAGAAAGAAATAATGTTTTTATTTAAACTTTAACATTTTCTACTGGTTAGAATCGACAAAAATGTTGAACATTTTCATATGCTAATCAAGATATCTATTCTATTAGTAACGCTAAATACACGTTGATGTTCAATTTCACGTAAATGCATGTAGATACAATTGTACTAATAGGCACTATCTAGTGAAATAAATTTAATTACACGCTTACAAATTGTTACTAATCAACTAGTTCCATTTAGATAATGTGATTACGCAATAACTTTCATTTTAAATTGTGAAACTGAAAATTCAAACAGTTGGAAATTTTGTAATTGGGAATTTTGCCGCAAATTCGCCAATGTATTTACTGTTAATAATAAGTCGTTCGTTATTGCTATTATGGTTTAAGTCGGTCAGTAAATAACATTTTGACAATTTTATAGTAATTTAAATTGTTGGTGTAAATTGGCAATAAATAAAAAAAAATTGTAAAAGTATATTCCTTATTTGTAAAGTGTAGATCTATAAAAAATAACGTGCAAGAAACTCGATTGATAGTCTTTATTTTTTTTATGTATTACATAAATCCTGGATGCACATATATTTTCTATGTTTGGGCAATGTAAATAAGAAACAAAAAAATAATAAAAATTTATATACTACTGGTTTGTTCATGTCAAACAATGTTATTCCCATATACAGAACAACAGCCATAAACAATAACTACTATAATAAATATTTACAACTAAACAAAAAATGAAGTTCCATTTAACATCAGCAGCAAAAAAACAAATTAAAATATTATTCTCAACACTTTATTTCGTACTAAACTATTCTAATCAACTTTTACGTTTATACATATCCTGTATAATGATATTAGAGCCTTTTTCAGCAATCATCATCGTCGGAGCTGCAGTTCCCGCTGTAGTTATCACTGGTATGACACTGGCGTCCACCACACGTAGCCTCTTCACTCCAAACACATTCAGCTCACCATCAACGACAGAACCCATGGCACAGGTCCCCACACCATGGTCACTTGGATTCATCATGCAAAGAGCATAACATTTCCAGTACTCCCTAGTTCCAAATTTATGTCCTCCACAATTTTTATCGAATGGATCTAAGAATTTTGCTCCTAATTCTTTAAAAACTTTAGTATCTCCAATTTTGATATAATCTTGTAGAAAATCAACATGTGCTTCAAGATCTTCTTCATTGGAAAAGTATCCACCATCAATGATGGGTGTATCCTTGTGGTTTGAGCTTCGTAAAGTCACACATCCTCGAGATTTTGGAATTGCATTTTTTATATAAGAATTTACTAGTTTATAGGACTTCGCTTTTTCATAAATTTTGTTGAGAACGCAGTTACTGTAGCGATGATAGAAAGCATCTATGAGAGTTTGTTTAGCGGCGTTATTGCTTAGTAGGAAATAACTAGATACTACATAATCAGGGTATCGACAACTTTCATTTAAAGCCACATATCCCGCTATGCATGGAAATGGAAATTTACGGAGATCTACTGCAGGTGTAGGTTCTTTTGGTGTAGAAGCTTTTCCTAATTTATAGATAATGCCTACACTAACATGATCGTGATAGTTTTCGCCTACTGGTAAATCAGCTTTCACTTTAATGCCTACGGACTCTAAATGTTTTTTAGGCCCGATTCCGGACAGCATTAGTAACTTTGGTGTGTTAATAACTCCTGCACACAGTATCACTTCTTTTTTAGCTTTAAAAGTAACAATTTTATTGCCACGCATAGCTTGCACACCAACAGCGTTCTTCTTAGAATCAAATAGAATTTTGGTGACCTCTGTATGTTTCAGAAGATGTATATAAGAAGATTTATCTGATGCTTTTAGAAATCCTGTAGCACTACTTTCTCTTTGATTACTTACATAGTATTGTGATCTAGAAAATCCAAGAGTCTCGTTACTGTTTAGATCAATGACAATTTTTCCTGCAAATTCTCTAAAAGCTTCTTTATATATGGAAATTTCTGTACTATTTTCTTGAGTCACGACCACACGTCCATCCACACCATGGTACTTTCTATATGGTGAGTTTAAGATATTTGGGGCTTCGAGTTTTTCAGTACGTTTGAAGTATTTGAGGGTGTTGTTTAGAGACCAGTGTGGATTTTTCGATGCTGTTACCCAGGGTTCATAATCTCGTTCGGTGCCTCTTTGGTACAGCATGATGTTTAAGCTACTGGATCCTCCGAGCATCTTACCGGCATTCAGTAGGAAGTTACCGTCCCGACCACATGGTTTGTTATAGCGTTTATTTGTTACTGTGAAATCGTAGTTTATTGGTGACGATCTTGTGTACACTACTAGACCAGGATACTGGAATGAGTAAAAATTTATTATTATTATAAATCTTGCTAGATTCATTTAAAACTATTGTTATATTTTATTAAGTTTTCTTTCTAATAATTAGGCCAGAGGTTTTTTTTTGGAAGGGGCATCATCAGAATAACTTCTCCCGCTCTTGAATGGAGCGGGAAGGCGTGTCAGACTCTTACTGACTAAACCCCACCCCGTTCCTTGCCTTCGATCTGGGGGACTTACCTTTCGGAATTTCATTCTTCCCCAGAGGCTTCGGCCCTATCCCCCCTGAAATGAGTCTACGTATGTCAACATATCCGTAAAATGTGTTACTTACAATAGTTTCTAAAGGAGGATCACCGCCAGCTTCTATAAGTAGAACCTTAGTTTTGTTCTGTGCTAATCTGCTGGCAACAATGGCGCCTGCTGTACCCGCTCCAACCACAATGAAGTCGTATTCAGCTCCTTCTATATTAAAATTAAATAATATAAGTATCAGTTCAGTGCTATCTTTGTCTTTATTTAAGAGTTCTGAGTTTATAATAGAGATTTTCTCAAGCCTAGATAAAAATTTAAGCCAATCAATGCCATCATATATTTATTTATTTATTTAAGCTTTATGTACAGTGGTGGTACATAAGCGGACTTAATGCATCAGGGCATTCTCTACCAGTCAACCTTAGGGTTAAAAAGAAAACACTGTGCTACCACAGTGTTTTCTGTTGTCTGCACAATAAATAAATAAGTGATAATTGAAATAGAGGTTTTATCGATAAAGTGTGTTTATAATTATAAAATACAATATATAATATATTATAGAATTTTTGTTTGATTGGCCTTGCTGAGCTAGTTCAGTTCTTATGACAGAGTAGTTTTGATTAAAACGAGGGATCCTTAGTTCGATACCGGGTTTGGTTGATGTGTTTTTTTAACTTTCTATCAAAATATTCAAATGTTTCCTTCCACTTACCACTTCTGAATGGAGAGTAGAAAGACATATACTAAATATAAGCTGTGTAAACTAACCTGGCACTTGACATTCAGGCATCCACATGTGGCTGGTGATTCCGAGGGTCATGACCACGTTGAGGGCACTCTGAACCCCTCTCACGTAAGACACAGCCGATGCTGCGTCTGTTATTGACTCCATTACTGTGTTTGAATAGAATAAACTTTATTGTACACCAAAAAATAACAGAAAGTAAAAAATATTATTATATTGATAGGCTCCTGCTTGACCACTATCCAACCTGAGGGCAGCGAAAATAGAGTTTCGTTTTATCGAAGGTAGAGCACGCTTGCCAAGAACTCTTGACTTAAAGAACAACCAGGTTGTAGCAATATAAAGACCGGCAGAGAAGATTTTTTGTCCTCTCAACTGTTTTAGTAGACTTCAATATGATAGACGAAATATAAGTTTTGTTTACTTTACCTTTACACTTGGAATTACTCGTGTATCATAGGTGTATTCAAAAACATATAAAGCTAGATACTCAAGACACTCAGATCAGGAAGGGACATCTATCAGGACATGTATCTTGTAGGTCATACAAATATTTTTTCCTAACAAGGAAATTTAGATTTCCCTGAAGAATTGTTATTCTTTGAAAATAAGACGGAACTTTAAAGTGGTTAAAATTATAATTTTATTAAACCTTTCACAACAACGACCAAACCAGAATCCATCCGGATCAGGAATCAATTCGCTCCTGGCAGGATATCTCTTTTTAATTACTGTCAAAACGTCACTTACACCAAACGACGGTAATTCAATCATCGTCTACTTGTTCAACTTTTGCCTAAAAAATATTTCCCTACCGAACCATGCCTTAGAACTTTCGTGTTTTATGGCAAGAGAACATGGATTAATTTCCGCATGAAACAAAACTTCTGTGTGGCCTATAGATATTGTTCTGGGTCTGGGTGTCTTGTGTAGCCTATAATGAACTTTAACACAAGGAGACTGAAGGTGATGAAACAAAATAAGTGCACTTTCGTAATGAGGGGAGGTAGTCCAAATAGGATTAGCTACAAGAGTCCGTGTGGCATGACCACTATTGATCAGGGCTATCCTAACAAATATTATAAATGTGAAAGTGTGGATTATTGTTACTTAATCACGCCAAAACAGCTATACAGATTTTTATGTTTGGCAGGCATATGGCTTTTGACATGGAAAAGAACATAGGCCACCTTTTATCCCGATTCGTGAACACGCTGACGAAGTCGCGGGCGGAAGCTAGTTGAAAATAATTTGAAGTCTTTTACAGAATTAAAACCTTTTAAATGATATTCTTACCTGAGTCGACCGTATCTTTTCTAGCACCAGTACAAGTTTCACGAATGAATGCAAACACTAAACTCGATGCATAAAATATATACGTTCCGATGTGGCTGTACATAACAATTTGAACTAGAAAAGTAGATAAAAATAAAACATAAAATGATAAGTATGAATAGTAAGTATTCAGTTACTTTTAAATGCTTTTAACTAATTATTTGTTCTAAAAATTATTAGCAATATACCAGTTACAATTAAATGCATTTAGCACAATTTAAATTTATAATTTTTTTTTCTTTTGACTTCATAGGTATTACATTTTTTCAAGTTTAGACAATATTTATAGTTTGTGACATTCAGCAAACGGCACTGGTCCCGAGTGATGGATTCATCACTCGGGACCAGTGCCCTCATTCCCTCTCCTAGAAAGAAAGCTTGCGTCCTAGCAGTAAGATCATTATAAGACTGATGCTATGCTTCATTTTTGACACAGAGATCGTCACTTTGTTCTTCTTCTTCGTCTACCTGGCGTTAATCCCGGCCATTGCCAGGGTCGGCATAGGGAGTCATCATCATCATCATCATCATTTCAGCCGAAAAACGTCCACTATTGGACATAGGCCTCCCCCAAACGTCGCCACAACGGCCGGTCCTGTTCGTCATAGGGGGTGTCAATGTATTTTTGAGTCATTGTTAGATACGTGTTTACGGTGCCAAGTTGAAAACTATCTTTATATAAAGTGAATTTTATGTGATAAAGCCACCTTTTGTGATATTTTTTATATCACTATGTGTATGTATTTAAATTCGACGAAAAACTAATCCCATTTGCTTTAAAATATACTCGTAGAAAGTAGGATGACTAAATTCACATTTTTTGTTTATTTGTGACATCAATAGGTAAACTTGTTTCATGTCAACCTAGATCTTATTTGAAGAGTGTTTAGCAACCTGTACAGTGTACAGTATACAACATCTACCATCAGCTTCACATAAATCCTGGAAGGTGCAGGATAGGCCACAATACAGATAACGCATATTCTAACACTTGGTGACCAACGGGTCATCTGCCATCGCATGTGTGTCATCTGACATCGCACCTAACGTTGTACTTTTACATTATAGCAGACTACAGAATACGTTTCGTAGCACTTTGCTACTTAGAATATTAGAGCCTATAAGCTTCGTAGCACCTTGCTACGCAGTATGGCGGAGCTTATAAGTTTCGTAGCACCCAGCTACGTGGTTTGGCGAATCCTAAAAGTTTCGTAGCACCTTGCTACACTGTATGGCGGAGCTTAAAGGTTTCGTAGCACCTTGCTACGCGGTATGGCTGAGCTTATAAGTTTCGTAGCACCTTGCTACGCAGTGTAGTGAAACCTATAAGTTTCGGAGCACCCTGCTACGCGGTATGGTGGAACCCAGGAACCCATAAGTATCTCTATCACCCTACTTATTCTGAATAGGATTTTCACGACTATCAAATATTACTGGCTATCCTAATACAAGTGACTGCAATATTAAAATTTTTTGACAATACAGAGAAAGTTATTTTTGGATCAACGCCCAAGTCTCCACTCACATTAAAAATATTTAAATTCGATGAATAACTATTCTTTTTTGCTTTAAAAATATACTAGTACAAAGCAGAATGACTAAATAAACAGTGTTTACTGAAAAAAAAAACAATCTGTAAGACATTCTTTTAATCCTGAAGTCCTGAAAATTTTATTAGTACTTCGCTTTTTTAATTAAACAAGAAGGTAGTCTTAATTAAATGTTCTTTGTACCTTCGACAGTGAGAAATAGAGAAATAAGTTACTTTCTAAGAGAGTGTAGTGAAATAAATTATTTATTGTACGAACAGAAATAAATAGAAATGTTTTATCAACAAGAACTTGTGCTAATAGATAAGCAAAGTAATTACAAAAAGCACAGTTCTGGAAAGTTTTTATAAAAACAAAAAAACATCAAAATGTCGGATTTTAATGTCAATTAAATTTAAAAAGAATTTGTTATAATAGATATCAAAAAGTTTGGCGCTTTTTCGTTCATATAACCCTGTCTTAATGTTGATTACTGGCAACTTACGAGTATCTATGAAAACTATTCAATTCCCGAATCAAGTCATGAAGATTTTACAAATTTTCAGTTTTCAGACTTATTCCTATATTAGTGCCTTATGCCAAATTTCAAGATTCTAGGTCGACAGGAAGCACACTATGGATTTTGATTCCTTTGAGAGTGTCGAAATGTACGTTTTCATAATTACATTTAAAGTTTTCTTTATGATTAATATCTTAATATACAGGGTGAAATTGAATAGATGCGACAAAATTAAATTTACAATAATATGTGTTGTGAAGAAAATTTTGAACATGTCAAATGAAATATTAATTAACTTTTATTAGTGTTACGAAAAACGTTAAAATAATTAAAGTATCAAAGAGTTTCGCGTGCATTACACGATTTAGGTACATTCTCGCTATGAATGAATACCGCTTGCGCGGCGCGGCGCCTCGCGCCACGCCCCCGTCCGCCCGCGCATTTCTTTCCCGCGAGGACGATTAATAAAAATTATGTGAAACCAAACTTCCATTCATACTTTTCTCGGCTTAGGACGATCAAAAATACAATAAAAGTAAACAGTAAAATAATGTTAACGTTGGTATAAACTGAACACGTATGTTTGAACACAACCAATCAATTATTGTATTTTTGGCGTATTTAAAAAGTTGGAATCACAGTATTTACAATAATTATTATTAAGTATTTACAATAAATCAAATCTTACACGGTACACTTACGTGTATTTTAATAATTATTCAAAATGTCCACCTCCGTTTTGTAAACATAATTGAGCACGGCGCCGCAAATTGTCCTTAAGTTTAATTAGCACTAAAGTTTGTGATTTCACAGTTTCGAATGCACTCACGATTTTGTTTTTTAGTTCGTCTAAAGTTTCGGACTCGCGTTCGTAAACGCGTCTTTTTATTTCTCCCAAAAAATAAAAGTGTAAAGGTGTGAAGTCCGGGGAACGGGCCGGCCATGGTACGGGTCCGCCGCGACCTATCCACCTATCACCGTATTCACCTTGTAAATAAGCCCGCACTTCACTGAAATAATGAGCCGGAGCTCCGTCCTGTTGGAAGTACATACCTGCAAGATAAGACTCGGGCACGTCTTCCACCACCCCTGGCGTGTGCCGGCACATGTACTACACTAGCGAAATCCAGCATATTCTGAGTAATTCTTAAAATGAAATGAAGGTGGAGTGACATTGGGATATTTTACACAAAATCTTCACTGCGTTTCACGTAGATTTCTTACGGTAGTCATATTACACAATAATATCGACACACTGTACGTTGGTAAACGGTTCACGACTATTTCGTCTCATCCTAGCCATTGTTATGATTATGACACAAACACAAGACAAATTATTCGCGATACGTAAAGTAGGATTTGCGGAATGCGCGCGCGACGTCTGTGACCTACATACGTTTTGGGGAGACTAAGGGTGAGCGGGCGGCGGGGCGGTCGCGGGAAAGGGATGTCAGCGCTGGCGCCTAGCGAGGTTTGGCAACGTCGCGCGATATTGCACTAGAAAGTAGGCAAAATTGGGTAAATGACCGCTATGAACGGCAACGTTTAATAACATGAGTACTCCTCGACGGTCATTGAACACTGCGATGAGTCGGACGAGATTTTTTGATATTTTTATGTTCCTTATATTTTGCATATTAATTATTATTCTGGAATGCCGATAATTCGTACTTAAATGAAGATAACAACGTCAATGGACCATTTTAAAACGATAATTACGCAATTTTTTTTAATGATTTAGATTTTAAAATAAACAGTTTCAAATTATTATATTGCTGTAACTGAAGCTCCTATTTCATTTTGTCGCATTTATTCAAAGTCATCCTGTATATAAATCTCGTGTCACAATGTTTGTCCTCAATGGACTCCTAAACCACTTAACCGATTATAATAAAATTCGCACACCATGTGCAGTTCGATCCAACTTGAGAGATAGGATAGTTTAAATCTAAAAAAAAAAGGTTAGGTAAAGTAGGGTAGTGTAGGGTAGTGTAGGGTAGTGTAGGGTAGTGTAGGGTAGTGTAGGGTAGTGTAGGGTAGTGTAGGGTAGTGTAGGGTAGTGTAGGGTAGTGTAGGGTAGTGTAGGGTAGTGTAGGGTAGTGTAGGGTAGTGTAGGGTAGTGTAGGGTAGTGTAGGGTAGTGTAGGGTAGTGTTGGGTAGTGTAGTGTAGCGTAGTGTAGCGTAGGGTAGTGTAGGGTACTGTAGGGTAGGTAGGGTAGTGTAGGGTAGGTAGGGAAGGTAGGGTAGGGTAGCGTAGGATATGTAGGGTAGTCATTTGACGGGAGCGAAGCCGCGGGTAAAAGCTAGTTTATTATAATTTTTAGCGTATATATGTATTTTATTATTATAAGCTACTTATTTATTCTAGTTGTTATTTGTTTATTATGCAAACCTACCACATGTTGTTTTTTTAACCCAACGGTTGACTGGTAGAGAATGCCTTGTTGCAATAAGTCCGCCTATGTACCACCACTGTACATGAAGCTTAAATAAATAAATAAATAAATACTCGTACTTTAGCGTGTATGTATACTTTTAGATTTTTTTTCTCATACACAATAGAATGCCCTGTGTAAGTGAAATATCATCCCAGAAACTCCCTGGTCACATTGTGTTACAGAACATATCAGCAAATTGAAAACCGCAGGCTCGTGCAGAAACTGCATATTGCAATGAATAGTCTCTAAATCTAGGTTAGACCTGAGTAGGCTTGCCAGGCCGTCAAACCAAAAAGCCGGACAAACCTAACAGTTTAGCCGGACATTTGAGTAAAAAGGCCGAGGTTGAATTTATTTGGCACATAACCGATCCGACGTCTTTTGAGTCAATCACCGGCCGACGCTGAAAACCAGCGCTGTGGACTAGTCGCACTATAAGTGTGCCCACAGCATTATGCTGAGCGTTCGGCCGTTTTGCACGGACGTGGCGCATATTCCTAGCTGATTTTTTTTAATCATTTTTTTGTTAACTAATCTGTAAAATCGCCACTGTTTTGTGCAAATAAAATGTTTTTCTTTCTTTTTTTCTTTACATTTTTCTTTGATGCCATTCCGGAAATTTTGCTTTTTACATTTTACTGAAATAACAAGTCATTATTGGTCTGCAAACGCTTGCAATTGCAAGAACACGTGACAAATCAATAAAAATGATCAAGTTTAAAAAGCCTAACAAAAGCCGGACAGACCGTCATCATCATCTCAGCCGAAAGACGTCCACTGCTGGACATAGGCCTCCCCCAAGCGTCGCCACAGCGACCGGTCCTGTGCGTCTTGCATCCATCTGATTCCCGCGACCCTCGCCAGGTCGTCGGTCTACCTTGTGGAAGGCCTACCTACGCTGCGTCTTCCGGTACGTGGCCGCCACTCTAGAACCTTTCGTCAAACCGTTGGGACAGACCGTACTCTACCTAATTTTACCGGACACACAACCAAAAAGCCTGACCGTGTCCGACTTTATCCAGACGCCTGGCAACGCTAGACCTGAGGATAGATGGAACAGGAAATAGTTGCCAAGTCTGAGCGGCGAATCTTTAGAGGGATTCTTGGCAGAGAGTCAAGAGTTTGCGGTAGCGAGGATGGGTTATCAAGACAGTTTTGTTAGGATTGACTGGCATTGTGAGGATATTTTTCAGGGTTTTTATAAAAAGAAGTAAAACGGCTTCATATTGAGCATTCATTACGATTTTTCGGTGCCAAGTTGGCGACTCTTTAATAAAAAATTAATAAGCTCTTTATGTGGTAAAGTTTTAGAAGTACGGAACAGGGTTTGAAGTCCCGCCAATCTCCATTGAAAAGAAAGAATGGTATGCTCCGAGCAAGTGCCAGATTTTGGGCTGTTGTATTATGTTCAAATCGTGAGAACAACTTTAATAGCGCGACGAAGGATTTTGTAGTTTAGTTCCTATGTTGCGTCATAGATGTCGCTCCAGTTGTCAATATAGTAATAAAAATATTCTATTGTATCTCGCGAAAGCGCGTATCTTACTTATCGGTAGGACAAATATATCGTCGCTGCGCGTGCATAACCGCGGAACAACAGTTGGTAAATACCGCGTATCGGTTTTTGAACAATTTTACAGGAAGGTTTTCAAGGAAGCTAGAAGTGCCTTGATGTCACTGACCAATTCGCGAAGGGTCCCGTTTTTTTTTAAGTGAGTAATCATTAGAATAACTTCTCCCGCTCTTGGGCGGAGCGGGAGGGCGTGTCAGACTCTTACTTAGTAAACCCTACCCCGTTCCTTCGTTGCCTTCGATCTGGGAGGACGCTGGCTTACCTTTCGGAATTTCCGTGTTCACGAAATATTTTGTCCTGTACCCAGCGACCACGAAACACTACTAGGCAGTCTAGAAGTAATTACATGAGCTTATGTTTTTTTTATTATTTGTTATAAACTAGTGCTTGACTGCGATCCCACCTGATGGTAAGCAATGATGCAATTGTTGATGGTTACAACTAATAATACAACACTAAAGAAAAAATAAAATAAATAAAGGTGATGAATAAAACATGTGCACACATTAGCACTGACCGTAATGGATAGTTGATTCATGAAACCTTTCCTTAAGGAAACTGTGAACAGACCTCTATAAGGTTATGTATATTAGTTGGGTTACCCAGGTAATGTTCAGGGATTTGTACGGGTTATTGAACGAACCTTTTTTGGTCGGAAAATCATTAACCCGTCATTGCACGTTTTTAATAAATCCTAAAAATAACAATCGATCGTTTTGGGTAGACCTTAAGAAAAACGAGGATATACATAGAAACCTTTTCGGGAGAAGCAATTTTGTACGCCCGTGTGTACTAACAACTCTTGAGCGTTTTTAATGGCCAATCAAGTTGTACAAACGTATAGACAATTGGCGTTCGAGGAGAGATAGCTTCGAGGAGAGCGAGAGATAGTGTCAGTGTTTTACTGACTAAAACCCATTCGTGTTTGAACTACGACCACCAGTGGTCATTCAAGCCATAACTCTCGCTGAAGATGCTTCAGGTTTCAGGTTTCAAGAGTCGCAGGACAATTTCCGGCCAACGTAGGCACGACCTGTGGAAGGGTGAGCAATAAGTAGCTCTCCCTCATCGACACCACGTTGTGGTCCACTCGTGCTTCTAAGAGATGTCAGCTACATTGACAGGACTAGTTAAGGTCAATGCCTGCCAGAGCTGCGAATGGTTTGAAGGAGCTACTGTAACCCTCGCAAAATGGCAAGTGAAAGGAAACTGTGGGTTATAGTCAGTAAAAGTCCGACAGGAGGGCGTCGTCCCGTTCTTCTCTAGAGCGGGAGAAAGCTTCTATTGATTCCGCACATCGGGACATAAGAGGTCCCGATGCGAGGTCCAATGCGGGTTGGTCTTTATTGGTTTTGGATGGAAATGTGTGTCACATATGTTTTAGAATCGGTTGTTCCTTTATTGCTTTTGAGATGAGATAAAATAAATTACAAAAGGTAAAGCCTCTCCCTGGGTTTGAACCCACGACCGTCTCGTAAATCTGGCTCGTTATCATTGAGGTACTACTGTTCTGCTCACTGTAAACCTTATCTATGTCTAATAAGTTGCGAAATTTTACGTAATTATGCAATTTTGAAATAATATATCGTTTGAGTGTGAAAGAGGGCAGTAACTGCGCGTTTTCCATGTCGTAAATCGCGAATACAAACCCAGCCAGACAGACGCATTCATCATCATCATTTCAGCAGAAAGACATTTAAAAAAAACACACACATAGGCATAAGCACATACTAACATTGACAAAGCTGCATGGCAGACCTTAGGTCGACATTTGACTGTGAGATTTTGCAAAACCTTTCATGACTTTCATGAGACGGCTAGATGGCGCTGTTCAAACATTTAAAAAACACAGCATAGCTTAAAAATCTTATTACGCAGTGGCACTTAATATGGTTTTTAATACCTAAAATAATTACTAAGTAATAATAATATAATAAAAAACAAACATAAATGATTTTATTTTCTTATTTCCGAGTACTTAATACAGCGCCATCTATACTAAAGCAAAAAAGCCAATTGGTATATTATTTAATTCGACAACAGATGGCGTAGATCATAAATAATAAAATCCCTACATTCACAAAGTAGCTCTCATTTTCGCATATTCTAATAATTAGATCGGTAGCTCAGGTGGATTAGCATGGCAGAATATCAAAGCTAGTTCCACAGGGCACAGGTTCAAATCCCAGTTCTAAGTCGACTTTTTTAAAATGTAATTATTGTATAATATAATTTATATTCTCTTTTTTATATTTTTAAACGTTTTTTATTTTATTTTTTGTTGTAAATAATATAAAAATATGAGGTATAAGATGTAATAAAGGCATAATACACAAGTATACATGTACTACTATATATTAACACTATATAAATATATATACATAAATTACTTTCATAAATAGTGGTAAGTATTAGGATTATTAGTAATAGTTTTCTTACAGATTAAGATTTACTAAGTTACGAGAATTAGTAAAGGATAAGAAATGAAACTATTTTAGTGATATTATAGTTAAAGACATTTAATTCTCAAAGAAGAATACAATTTTTACTTCTTTCTTATTTATACAGTGTATAACCTAACTTAACAGTTTTACACCCAATTAACAATTATTTAATTCACTTCTTATGAGAAATACAAGCAAAATTTATAACTGAATAACTCTATTACAAAATGGAAGACATTAAAAAAATAAAACTAGTAGTAGATATTATAAGTATTCTAAATGAAAACTGTATTGTGCCATTCTCCTATTATTTAGTTTGATTCATAATGTTACAATACCCTTCCCTATAAATATGCAACCTTATCGTCTGTTGTTTATACCCTGAGACTAAATTGATACATTAGTGTCAAACTAGGAATGATGCCAGTTCTTTTGTGTTGTAATGTCATTAGACGGTAGTTCTGTAAATATTTTACCCACTCATAAATTATAAAAATATTACGTTTTGCATGATTATGGTTAGTGGTATTGACTATAATGATTGATTTGTGCATTATGTTATGACTAAGGTTCATAGCTTAAGTATTCGTTCCAGAACGAGGAAGAAATTGAAGCTTGACCTCAAATCAATAACAATAATAAATTGTAAGACCGGGTTATAGCTGTAATTTTGGGATCGAGTACTTAATTTATAATAATATCATTATTTCACCCACAAAAACAAGACTTACATGATTAAAATTAACTAACATAATAAAACAAATTCAGTCTAGTGTGCGGAGCTGGTGTCTATTATAGTCGTAAACCTGTATTACAGATCACCAGGTCCTCACCCCACGGAATCACGTATAACATAACGAGGAATATAAATAACATATATTTAAAAACAAAAAAAATTGCTGTGGCAAGATATTAATTTAGTATCTAAACGCTAATTTGCCTCTTAGCGCGAAGGTTTGTGCATTAAAAGTATGGTGTGCATAATAATTTATGTATAGTGTATGCGTGGTGTGTACGTGCGTGTGTATTTAACTAGTTTTCTACTTACGGTTAAGGTATTTATTTCCCAAAAATAAGAAGGTAGGTTTCACACAAGGAACCGCAAAAAAATTTGACTTATGAAGGTAGGATGCAATTGAATGACTACTGCGTGCCTATAAGGCCTACGCCACAGTGCAGAATATAAGCGATTTAATACAATTGTTTCGGTTTATTATTTGTGCATATAATTTTGATTTTGTTTTGTTTAATAATTTGATTTATTTCATATTTATTGTTGTTTGAGTAGACTTTCTTTATTATTAATTTAACTTGTTTTTTATTTGATTTGTATAATATATAAAATATATTTTTTATAAATATTTTTTTTTATATTGGAAAGGAATACAATATAAATATAGATTATATTGTTTTTATTTTAATTTCTTATATTATATAAGAAATCAAAATCATTAGTGTAATAACATTTTGTTGTTATAAAGTAGTGATTAAAATCCCACTTACACTAAGTTTGATCACTGTAATTTATCAAATAAATTATAGCTACCCCGGTCTTTGTTATTACTCAATCCAATAGTCAACACTTTATATTCTCTTTTTTAATATTTCGTGTGTCCGCCGTTTATTAATTAGGTATTCATATGAGCTTTGACCCCGTAAAGTCAGTGATTCCTAAGTCCTTTCGTTCCTATTGTCCCACCTTTGAACTATAACGCCCCATAAACTTTCAATGGGGTTTAAGGGTCTATTCACACAGACCGGCTCGGAGAGGAGAGCAGATTTTTTATCACGTTGAAAACTGAGTTTTAGGTATTTGTAGTAAGGTTTATTTTTGCATGTGCACTGTTTTGTCATAAAGAATGCTTGAACGCGCAGTGCACATGCAAAAATAAACCTTACTACAAATACTTAAAACTTTATTTTCAACTTGACAAAAAATCTGCTCTCCTCTCCGAGCCGGTCTGTGTGAACGGACCCTAAATCTGGTAATCTCGCAGGCCAAGGAATGATCCGTATATCCGATTGCTGGCTAAACAGATTTGATGTCCGTCTGTCAAACTAGTCATCGTCATAATCGCCGCAGTTATAAAGGAGCGATTGGTTTCGAGGCACAGCCGGTGGTCTGGCAGACACATGCCGCTGGTTCGATCCGGACTCAAACGGACATAACCTTTTTGTTACAAGAATTGCGCTTCTTTGTTTATTTTATGCGTATTGATTGTTAAACTTAATCTAGTTGAGAGTTTGTGCATAAATGGTTGTACTGGCCGTGTTCGTCTTTTATTCGGTTTAACAGGAACCCTGAACATTACACACTCTTGCACAATTATGGAACGGTGTATAGGATAATTTTATGGTCTTGCACGAACGTTATCACTACAGGCATTTCTTCTACAGAAAAAAAAATTCCGCACGGTTGGTAGCATGACGTCATTCAGCACATCTATGTAGTTTGCACTATTTGCACGACTGAGTATTACAGTAAGTTCTCCTGGTCAGCACTCATCCATTTCCCACATGTTCACTGTTACACGACCGGATCCAGAGGTAGGCACAACGTGATCACTGTCATAACGCGTTTTATTCCTACGCCACAACCTAACTTGCCCGTGCTGGATTTGAAAGTATTTCATCACTGAAGATGACGTTGCTCTAGTCGAAATTTCTGTATTTAGCGAACTCCAATCGTACTCTTTTATGAGCTTCGGTTAGCAATGGCTTAGTAGCATGTCGATGATAATGCAGCCCTTCACTATAAAGAGCACGATACACCGTCCACAACGATGTATCAAACAACTCTGCGTAATATCTTGTTGGTGTAAAGCCATTTCCCTCATAACCTTGCACCATAACCTGACGCTGGTCTGAGTCAATATGGCGTCTTCTACCAGATCTACTACGATGTTCCAACGAACCCTCTTCTTGAAACCGCTTTATCCAAAAGTGACAGTCTTTACCTATAAAGGAAATAATATATTATTTATTATTTTCGTGTATCGTTAATCGTGGATAATAAAATAAATAACGAACCGTGACTTTAAAATATTACTTACGTTTAAGTCTTGATTATGCAATGCTATTATTTGGGCCCTCGTAGCCATATCAATATTTGATCGCGAACTCATGATAAAATAAATGTTAAAAACTTGTTAAACGCAATCGTAACTAAACTCACTCAAAGATTGTAATGAACGTTATGATTGAACAAAAAGATTTAATTTTTATACAGTTAATATTAAACTACCCTCAATTCTTTTGAGATTTATGATACGGGCTAAAGTCGCTAAACATCTTCAATATAATAAAGAGTAGGATAATTTCAACTCATTGCGTAATGACTCGATGGTCTAGTGGCTAATGGAATCGGTAAATTTTATGCCACCGAGTTCGAATCCCAGTTATTACGTGCTTTGTTTTATAAGGTTTGTAATGTCGTAGGAGACTTTGTGTTAAGATTAAGTAATTTTGTAAATAGCAAAAAACAAAGTAATGTTCTTTAAAGAGATATTATGTATATTTTCCAATCCTACTGCTATACTAGCGCCATCTATGTCATAAAAGACATATTATTAAGGCCACAGAACAGTTGACATTATTGTGTCTCGTTTTGCGGGTATGTGATAGGTTAAGACGATGAAACCCTGTGCAAACGATTTTGGTTTAGAATCTTCCATGCAATTCCGTCACAATTAGTACATAGGACATAGGCTGACCCAACTATCTTCACAATGATCGGTGCATGCGTGTCGTATCCCAGGCGCATTAGTTTGTGTGATTTATTTCATCACCAATTCTCTCAAAATGGCGAAGGAAAACTTCATGAGGAAACCGTCCTAGAACAATAAGTTCGATAACATGTGATATCCACCAATCCGCATTGGGACCGCGTGGTAGAAATATTACGGCACATTACTTCTATTAGAAAGGCTGCCTAAATCCCAGCTATGGGAACATTTATATTTATATTGATCTTTATATCGTCTGAATGGCTACTGGTCGGTTTTTCTTTTCTGTTGGTATATTTGTCCATTTAATAATTTAATTCTTTATTTGCTGTCCTGTATGTGTAACACTCATCGGATTCCCGTGAATCTTACTAGGTCATCGGTCCATCTTATAGGAGGCCTTCCAACGCTGCATCTTCCGCAACTCGGCGCCACAACGAAACATTATTCCTATGTGCAGTAGTAGGCGTATGAAATGATGATAATCTGCCTGCCAGATCTCTAAATAGACATTTGAACAAATAAATTGTTTATTTTGAACCAAAAAATGGTTAAATAAGTTAGACCCACCAAACAAGTGGCAGTTATTGGCAAACAGTAAAGTTTATCGGCGGGAAATCTGATATCTGTCCATCTTATTCCCGATTTGCTTGTTATTCTGTCTGTTCGTTCGACTTTCTGTCCATCAACTGTCTCGCCTGTCTTTATATCTGACTGCGAAGGAAGTAACACCGAGTATTTTGTTACGAAGTTACTAAAATCACGCAAAAAGTTGGATAAAAGTGATATCGGCCGACGATTGGCACTCAGAGCATCGCGATGATAGTGGCGTGTCGACTGTCATTTGTCTGACATGAACTGTCACTAGTTGTCGTAATGCATTTCGGTTGTCACGTGTCATAACATTATTGCTACCAAAATTAAATTATAAGGTTCGTACCTATAAAATTGTCGTTTTTAAAACGGGTTCTGGTTCTGTGCGTAGAGGAAATCCTTCCTAGCTTCCTAGGACCTTCATAGCACATTGCCACGTATAGTGGTCTGACGAAGGGTCTGACGATTGAATAAGCTTGGTGGATTCATTTATGTATTTCCGATGCACACTTTCCGAAATGTAACGTACGTACGTATTCATTATGCGTACAGCTGTGTGGAAGTTCCTGCCGGAGCCTGTGTTTCCTGATAGCTACAACCTGGGAATCTTTAAGTCAAGAGGGAATAATTTGCTTCTAGGTAAGCGCGTTTCATCTGTCACCGCATCGTCGCTTTCCATCGGGCGAGATTGCGCTCAAGTCAAAAAAAAACGTAATCGATAGAAAATTTACAGGCTGGCAACTCTGCATCGACGCTCAAAACTTCGGAGCTTCAATTTGATCAGTGTATTCATTCCGGACTCTCTTGGATTATTTTTAAATATACTCGAACACATCAATCATCCTTCTCGTCCCTTGTGGATAAAAGTTACCTCAACATAGTCTTAAATACCCCTTGAGAATTCTAGTTACTTCAACATAGTCCTAAAAGAAAAATATAGATACCGCTGAAAATACGCATTGAAAATATATTCTGGCGTATGAAACTTTTAAATAACTTAAACTAAAATCTCTTGAGAGAATAAATGAAGAATAAAAGTGTAAATAAGTAAACTCAAGACTGTTATTCGCGTTTATTATGCAACAGCTTTTAGCTGTAGTGGGCGTTAAGTTATTAAAACCCTCTTCCTTGCTTCTTTGTTTATAGTTTTATTTTATGCTAAGTAATGGATAAGTAAGTGCTTATGTGCGATTATGTGATCGTTGTGGGGTTACTGGGTAATGATATTGGTTTATGATACGGTTGTGTGAGGACGGTTTTTAAGATTTATTTTATACATTTTTTTTTTCAGTCAACACTGCCGTTCTTTTGCTGTTGGAACCACATTGAAGCAGCGTTTGTTTTTTTTTGTGGTGGGATGTCATCCAATGACTGCTCACGCTCTCGGGTGCAACAGGAGTGCGTGTCAGACTTTCACTGACTAAAATCACACCTTTTTGTAAGTTAGAAGTCATCTAATTGCTTCTCCTCTCCCTGATTTACTGACTAAGATGTTGATCGAGGTATTAAAAAATTGACTAATACAACTATCGCTACAATGATCGTCGAGTTCACATCTCACAATATGTCGACATCCTCATGAACCAAGTCAAAGAATATGCATTTACTTATCTGAGAGCCTAGGGGTCCTGGATCTTTGAAAGGCGTACGAGGGGCCTTAGCCAATTGAAACTCTTCTTCTTCTGTATTATAAAGTGAAAATATTTAAATTTTTGTTTTTATACAATAACCTCAAGAACTACTTTGTTTTCTTTTCTTCACCAGTCCTTCTTATTCTTTTACCAGTGGAATCCTAAATAAAGTAGCTGAGTAACATAGACTATATACTTTCTATTTTGACGCGGGTGACGCCATCCAAAAGGTAGTTATTATTATTTTTGTTGGTCTCCCTTGTCCTCTCCATCCATTCAGATGTTGTGTAAACTCTTACCTAAATTTAATATGGTGTATAATTATCTACCTATCTATCTCCATAACCCTCTAACATACCAAGAATATCCCCTAAACCCCACATTATATTTGAAACAAACAGTAAAACTACTGAAACTGGGAACAATAGTTATAAATTGTTAGCACAAACAGTGGCTGAATACATAATTAATTGGAGATATACTACACCTCAGCTGTGTTTGGATTGTCGAGTGAAAACTGTGGTTCAGGCTCTACGAGTTGGGGTACACTGAGAGGATTCATGCGAAATAAATTTCATGAAACTCGCACTGTTGTTCTCCTGAGCAGGTTTTGTAAAAACAACAGGTGTTTTAGCATAGTGGGTGTCACTGGTTTGATTTTCATACGTTACAAATAGTGGAGAATAATAAAATTAAAAGCAGTGCAATGCGTCAGGACAGGACTCAAGCACATAAACACGTTACGACGACGTAACGTGCCATGACACAGCACCGTGACGTGAATGTTTACGACACAGTGCCATGACATGGAAATCGACGTTTAGCAACGTAAAAGTTTTCGCCATGAAAATCCACGCCACGACAACGCAACGTGCCATAGAATTACCGCAGTTCATTTCTCAAAATGAACTGCATTAGATGTACTCGCCTCTTGTTAATATTAAGACGGATAAAAAAAAAATACCATACAGGTTGTATGCAATGTTTCTGCACCACCCTAAGTTCAACTGGTAGAAAATGCCTAAGGTATTCAGTCTGCCTTTCACAATATTTATTTGTGCATAAAGTTTCAATAAATAAATAAAATAAAAAAATCTAGATCCATCTATATCTTTCAGCCAAGAAAAACAATGAGATTTTACGTTACGACAGCGTGCAGAGCAACGTAGCACGCTATCGTAACGTGATAATTTACGTTGATCGACGTCGATTTCCAAATCACAGCACCATGACGAGAACTTCCACGTCAAGTTACCGTGCCGATGCACGATGCGTCATCTTAACGTGTTTATGTATTTGAGTCTTCATTCAAAAAATAAGCGTGAACGTCTAACGGCCGAAATCAATGACCTATCGATCTCCAGTTTTGGCATACTGGAGATTGTAAAACAAATGATACAATACAAAAAATATCATGTTTTCTGTTGTTTCATTTGTTTTTCAATCTCCGATATGTGATAGATAGGTTATTGGTTTCGGCTGTAAGTTTACTACAAACTCTCAGTGTGCCTACCTCCTTACTACCGCTGCGTCTCTGTGACAATTCTCCGTAGTCGGTTAGCTCCTTGTATACATAATATAAATGTGTCTGAACGCACCGTCTAACATAATTTGCGCCTAATGAAAACGCGCTGAAAACCTAGTGTTTGGACTGTTAAATCGTTTAGTGGGATAATAGTAAATTATAAGTGTGGTGATTGTTGTAGTTTGTATAAGACACTTTTCATCATCATCATCATTTCAACCGAAACATATCCATTATTGCCAAGCGTCGCCATAATGAATAATCCTGTGCATTCATCGGATTCCCAAGACCCTCATCAGGCCATTGATCCACCTTGTAAGAGGCTTTCCAATGCTATGTCTTCTGGTACTCGGTCACCACATTATAAGACGCTTAAACATGATTTTACAGAACAAAAACGTTATTAAAAGCATTCAAAGATTAAGCATTGCCATACGACGTGGCAATGCAGCCAGTCTATTGGGCACACTTCCAGTCGACAAAGACGCGGAGGAATTTTTTGACGCCTTATTTTAAGTTAGTCTTTAGTGTTCACTCGTATATAGTTTTAATTACTTAAGGCGTTTTTATTTTTCGTGTAGATAGAACGTTATAGATAAGAGGGGCTATTCAAAGTGACATCCACTAGCAAAAACTTTCTGACGATCGGTGTATCGTCAAAAAGTCATACCGATTATCCTATGTCTTATAATCATCTTCCAACCAAAGTTTCCGACCCCAGCCCCAACAAAAGTATAAACATTATTGATTACTTTTCAAAGCCTGCTTACACAATACCCCCAGAAAAGGGGGGGTTTAAGAAAACTTGTCAAGTGTGAGCTCCACAATACGTTTCCGCTCTTTCTGTTCACAAGTCAACGTTGAATGGAAAGAGGACAATATGCCTAGATGTTCATCACAATCTTTGGGTTACTTCGGCAATGTATTGAGTATGGAGTCCTTTTATTTACATTGTTAAGGCATTTTGAATTTGTGCGTAGGTATGGGTGAGTGAACGGGGACTAAGCAAAGATTTTTTTTGAGAATCATTGAAGTAACGTGCGGTTTTGCTTTTATATATTTGAATAATTTTAATTTTGTTTGAATAATGAATAAAATTTTCTGCCAGAGTCTAACGCCCGTTTTCAATAAGCTATTTATCTAAAGTTGCAGCTACTAAAGATAAACAAAGGATAGATTTGTTTATCTTTAGTAGCTGCAACTTTGCCCTTACTTGCTTTCCTATAACCTACCGACGGTTAGCATTTCCTACCAAAAGTGGTGGATTAATAGATAGAATCTTACTGTTTATTTATTTATTTATTTATTTAGTCTTCATGCAACTCAATGTACAAAGGCGGACTTAATGCCATATCCATGTTATGCCATGTTGTCTGGGATAGTTGACTATCTATGAACTGCGGTAGTTTATTGGAAACTGACGTTAGTTTCTTGATATCCGTAATCTAGGGGTCGATAAGTCAAGAGTAAACTAGCTTACTTCTCAGTTCATATCAGTCCTCAATCTTGCATATTCTTCGCAGGAAGATTTTCGACTATCGTTGGCGTGGGCTTGGGGATGGCAAGCAGTGGATAGCTTGCCGTCCAGCCATCTAAAGTACCCGTCACGAGAAGCTATAAATTATGTAAGCAAACATCTTTTACTAAGTAACTATATTCAATCGACATGAAATATAGACGGGTTATATGAAAGTAACAACCTATTTAATTTAGTCGGATCATATTTTAACGACTCAAAGTGCTATCGTTTTTTGTTTCTTGGTCCGTCGCGCGTCGCAGGGATTGTAAACTATCGGGACACCATTTTGAAATAAACGCGTCATTCGAGTTTCGAATGCGTACGGGTTTGTTTCATTGCTTTGCATATATCGCGGATCTGGTTGTTATTGTTATAAATCGATGAGATGATTGATAAAACTGTAGACAGCTTCGTGATACATGTCACTGATTCTGACACAGAAATGGAAACATCTGAATCTAACGAATAATTATTCCTAATAATATATGTTAATTAATATTGTTACTTAATAATTTATTAAATCTTAAACAAATTCATTTTTTTTGTTAGTCCAAATGTTGTGAACTCCTGAACACTTGTTTACAAAATTTATAGCTTCTCATGACGGTTACTTTAGTAAGGATCATGCCTGGGAAAACGATGCATTGTGTTCCACACGGGCCTTAAAGAGATTAGGAGGGCTGATGCCTGAAGCGCCACGGGAATTTCTATTTAGAACGTAAAGGGCAACTAAAGGTTAAGTAGAAAAAAAAAGAATACAGGAAGATTAAATTATTATATTTATATTGTGTTGTATCTGGATTCATTTGTATATCTTTTCAATATATTTTTTTCTCTCTTTTTTATTGCATATATTATAATATTCTCTGCATTGCCCAAAGATTGACTGGTAGAAAATGCCTAAAGCATTAAGTCCGCCTTTATACCTTACTAGCTGTCCCCTGCGGTTTTACCCGCATTTTTCGTTACTGTTCCGCTCCCGTGGGTCGTAGCGTGATGGTATATAGCATTCCTCGAAAAATGGGCTATCTAACACTGAAAGAATTTTTCAAATCGGACCAGTAGTTCCAGAGATTACCCCCTACAAACAAACTTACAAATTTTACCTCTTTATAATATTAGTATAGACGTGCATAAGGTTACCTTGCCAAGCCCACCTTGCTTTACCTTGTGTGTGTAAGTATTAAATAAATAAATAAAAATTGTAGTCTGTAAAGGTATTCACACCCTCGCACTTCATCCTACGGATAAAGCCCTCCAAAAAAACCTGATAGGTACAAAGGTGGTTTATCTCTACGGAAAAGGAAAATCGTGTCACAGAAAATCTACAGTCTTTTTCAGCACAACTTCATGCACTATCTGCAGTGCAGTGAGTCAGTTTTAACACTGACAAATGATAGTATGGATGCAGGAGTCAGTTGATAGTGATTTGTTTCAGCGACAGTTTCCGAGATACGAAGGCTTTAGACACGGTGATGTGTTCATGTATTTAGTTGGGATTTTTCAAACTAAAGTTACACAAAAAAAAATGTTAGATGTTTTAATCGTTTTTTATTATTTTTATTAAGGTTAGTTTTTAATGAGGAGCTCGTTTATAATAACTGTCACACGAGGCGATCTTCACGGTCAAGCAACGCTCGCCAAGGTTCGTCTGGATGGGTCATCCATCCATATTAGTGATGTGCCGGATCGTTAAAAATGTATATCCGCGGATACGGATCTGAATACGGATATTTAGTGTAAAGATCCGCGGATACGGATACGGATACGGATCTTTATTTTCTTATTCAAAATTATTGAATTGGTGTCGGCGCCTGCGACCTTGAAACGATAGTTGACGTTTTCGCTCGCCGCAACGTCAGGCAGAACACTGATATTTTTTCTTGCTTTCATTATAAAGATCTATCTATCGAAATGTTTGCAATATAAAGGTGCCATATATTTGGTTTTAAGAAATAAAAATAATCTGATTGGAATTTTATAGTTTTTTATTTAATAATTCTACTTAATCACCTGAAAAAGATCCGTAAAAGATCCGCGTGAAAAGTAACGGACACGGATACGGATACGGATTTTTCTTTTGCCTCGGATATCCGCGGATACGGATACGGATACGGATATTCGGAACATCACTAATCCATATTAACATACCGAGTTTCCTCCATGTCTCGGAAAGCACGCTAAGCCGTAGGTCTCGGCTGTCATTTGTATATCTTTAGCATTCGTTATTCAGAAGATATATTCAGTAGATATTCAGAAGCCAGTAAATCTGACTCCAGTCTTGCCATGAAGTACCGTGTTACACCAGTTAATGGGTTGTGGAGGTGTGGTAGGCAGCCGCTCCACGTAAAATACTGGTATTCAGCTAAATCCGGCTTGACTGGAAGCCGACCCGAAATTATTTGGGAAAAGGCTAGGCAGATGATGTTGTATATTATCTTCACGGGTTTGATAGTGCGGCATTTGTTCGATAGTTTGCGCGTTGACATCAGGGATGTTATGGATATGAAATTTCGGATACGGATATAGAAATGATTATTATACCAGATACGGATAAGGATATGAAATTATTTCTGATTATCCGTTAGTTTTGGATAATTTTGGTTACGAATATAAGATTTTTAAGGAATTTTAGAAGTAAAATATAAGACGGGGACGACAGCAGAAGAAAACAAACAATGCGCGCGTGTGTCGACCGCTACCCGGCTGATCAACAAAACAGCCTGTCATAACGTGTCGCAATTAGGCTCCGCCCCTATCCGATACTATCCGAAACTTTTATTTCGAATTCGGTTACGGTTGTGAATATTATTTTATATATAGTTATGGATATTATTTTATAGATAACTAGCAGTCCGTCCCGGCTTCGCACGGGGTAGACAATTATTTATTTTTGGAAATTTTTCTACACCTTCGGTTACATTGTTCAAATTTTACTAAGGATCCCTATTTTTTTTCAAAATGAGATGTAGCCTATGTCAAATTGGAAAAAATGTAGCATTCTATTGGTGAAAGAATTTTTTAAATCGGCCCAGTACTTTTTGAGCCTATTCATTACAAACATACAAAAATAGGTATAAATCTTTCCTCTTTATAATATTAGTATAGATTTTGGTTACGGTCATAGCTAAGACACTTCACCCACGAATTACATATACTAACAGGCTTTGATTTGAAGATTACGTAGAGCTTGGACACATCTGGTAACTGAACTGGGATTGGTTCTGTATTTCAGTATACAGCGCCGCTAGATCCTCGAGACAACAATAACGTTTACCCTAATCGACAAAAGATACATCAGTGATTGTTTTATCTATACATATAATAAAATCGTAGGAAAGTCAAAACTGTACATTGAATATTGTTTTTAAAAGAATACTTGGGGAGTGATCTACAATCGATACCGAAGCCAAAAATATAGTTTTTAGAATTCATGTCTGTTTGTCTGTTTGTCTGTTTGTCTGTTTGTCTGTTTGTCTGTTTGTCTGTTTGTCTGTTTGTCTGTTTGTCTGTTTGTCTGTTTGTCTGTTTGTCTGTTTGTCTGTTTGTCTGTTTGTCTGTTTGTCTGTTTATCTGTATGTCCGGGCTAAACTCAAAAAGTACTGCATGGATTTACTTCAAATTTTGCATGAATATTACTGAGAGGTCAGGAAAACAAATAGTCTACATATTATCACGCTATCACCTACGGGGGAGGAGCTGTAAATCTTTATTTTTCTTACGCATTATGTGGCAGCGTGTAATCTAACGACGCATGTATAAATGTTGTTTTTGAGTAAGCCATGCTATTATTTAGCTTTACAAAAAAAAAAACTACGCCATTTAAGTAACTTGGGCAGAAAAACATAATTTAATGAATGTTAGTAGTATAAAGGAAATTTTAAAGCAGCGCCATCTATGACATTTCATAAAAATCAAATCAAGTTACATATTAACACTTTTTGGAAATTTATAATTAAAATTTTATCATGTTGGCGAGGTTAGTAGTTAGTTATTCTTAAAATTCATAGATGGCATTTTGCATTTTTTTCATAACAGTTGTATCGTATAGTTCGTTTGACAAATACAAAACACAATCCAACACCCCCTTAAAATCTTGAGCAGAGTTGAGGAAGACAATTAAAAAAAAATGCGGTGTTAAGTATTACAAAAAAGTGATGTTCATTGATGATGAAGAGACATTGAAGCTCATTTATCGCAAGAACGTGACAGAATCCAAGAGAACAGCGTGCGGCACAAATAGAATAAGATCGCCTGTGTCGTGACATAAATCAACTTTCGACATCTGATGATGAATCCACGGTTTACGATATCGAAGAGCAAACGATTAAATAAAGAAGGAAGTGGATTTATCTACAATATCGTGATTAACTACGCCGCTCATGGAGATATGGTTGCCTTAGAAGAAGTTTGTACCCACCGCCAAGTCCGCAAATGGAAAAGGGGACTAAATGGCGAGCATTCGAAGTCCAGCTTGTGAACAACAAGCAAGTGTTGAAGTAGACACATCCTCAATTTGGTCTGGTCTGTTCAAAGGATTGCAAAGTATGTTGCATAACGTTAATCCGCAAATTAGCAACTTCAAAGCAGCCTTCGCGTGGGTGCCTGAGAACGAGCGCAACCACTTTAAGTTTGTCATCAGTGCAGTTAGAAGGCCGATCACAGCCCATCCAGGGTGGTATAATGCTCCAACGACGAATGAGGTAGCTGTTGTATAGTCGATCAGGAGTGTGATAAAAGAGACATCGTTTTACGCTCGCATGATGACCGGCTTCGAAGGATCAGCGAGACTCACCGTGCGTACGATTCTCTTCAATATCCTCTCATTTCAGTTCTGTCGCGGAGAGGTTGGCTACCATTTTGCCTACTATAATGTAGACCCCCAGACAGGCACCCCAAATCATAAAAAAAACCATCCACCATGCATTTCTACAGCTTCTTGATCCAGCTGAGGATAAACAATGGTTCTTATCTCCGCCATTATCGTACGCTCTTCACTCAGTTTCTTAGGACATGTACGCCAAAATTGAGACAGAGCGTTTGGTATTTATAAGGTCCAACCAAAGAAAGCTCAAAGCTGAGAACTACGTCTATCTCTATGCAGAATAATACAAATGCTCATTCATGGTCATTCTCCCCTCCACTTTCACAAAAGGTCCGTGGTACATGCACGAGAGGACCCAAGATGCATTTTGATACGTGCGAAAGTTTGGTCGCCCGGACCTCTTCACTATCATCACTACCAACCCAAAATAGCCTGAACTAACAGCTCCACTCCTTGCAGGATAGGCTTCGTACGACAGGCACGACTTGATCTCTCGCGTATTCCACCTGAAGTTAAGTTCAATTAGAAATGCTAATTTTTAATGCTCAGCTTGGAGACAATGCACGTGTTCAGGAATTTTACGATGTCCTTCTAAGTCATGGCAAACGCACACAAGAAGAGAGAGGTGGACAGATGGTGCTGCTAGAGTCTCTCGGTAGAGTGGTACACTCTCTTGGTAGACGGTACAGAAGCGGACTTAATGCTTTAGGCATTTTCTACCAGTCAACCTTTGGGTGATACAAAAAAATAGTATCCAGCTTAGAGGAAATCATTCGCTGTGTGTACGGGGATATCAGTCGTATACTGCACCAGTAGAATTCTTGGGTGTGTGAGTAGGCCATTTAGATGCCCATAACTGGCCGGCTGCAGCAATTAACAAATGCATTCTCTGGGAAATTGAGGGGAATGATGTGGTCTACACCTCTATAAACACTGTTGTCGAGCAAGATTTTCACATTATCCCGTGGAATTTCTGAACACCCTGTCAGCAAGTGGACTTTCAGTGCATATCATCCAGCTGAAGGTCAGTGTTCCAATTGTACTTCTTCGGAACCTATCTCCTCCAGAGCTGTGTAACGAGACTCGCCTTAAAGTCGTCTCACTCCACAGACACACCATTGGAGCAGAAATTCTTATGGTTGCGGCATCGGCGAGGCAGCATTTATACCACGCATTTCCCCCCTACCTTACAACTTCCCGTTCCAGTTCAAGTGCGTACAGTTCTCAGGACGAGTTGCTCCTCACAAAGGCAACTGTATGGTGCTTGCTCCCGCGTCACCAGTCCTGATTCTCTTTACATTTTGGCACCTGGCAACGTAATTTATAGGGAAGTGTTGTAAGGTACGATATCTTTGTACGTATTTTTACACTTTTGTGTCCTGGAATGGAATACATTCCACACATACATCACCATCATCATCTGCCTAGCCTTTTCTCAACTATATTGGGGTCGGCTTCCAGTCAAGCCGGATTCAGCTGAATACCAGAGAGATTTGATTTTGAGATTTTACGAGGAGCGGCTGCCTACCAGACCTCCACAACCCATTAACAGGGATAACACGGTACTTCATGGCAAGACTGATATTCCACACATACATCATTTTCTCTATTTCCTTCAGTCACAACTTATGACTGAACTCAGCAGGATTTCCATATAATTCTCTAAACTTGCTTCGCTTGCAAAAAAAACATGTATTTTAATGCTATTTTAAAAGTTGTTTACTTATAATGCTATAGCGACATCTTAAGTATTTTTGGTGCTGTAGAGCCTTCGCGCAGACGACGTCGCGGGCAGCAGCTAGTATACGCTAAAAACTTTAAAAACAATATTAAAAAAAAGAGTTATGTAATAGTAATTTTGTGTAAGCGTAGAATAGTGAAAGGTGTATATTTTACCAAAATTGCGCTTGTTTCAATAATTCCACGCATTTCCAGTTGTGTTAACATTTGATATTCACTGATTCGACATTACAATATTCACTAGAAATCAATTTGCAAGTAATTTAAACAGATGTTGAATTCATTCAGAGGAATCTTTCGAGGAAAATTCAAGATTATGGAGCGTGTATTGAACTCGCGCCTCATGGCATACCTGGAAGATAACGATCTCCTCAGTGACCGACAGTACGGGTTTCGTCGCAATCGGTCTACTGGGGACCTACTAGCGTATGCCACTCACTTGTGGGGCGAGGCCCTCGAGAAGAATGGGGAAGGACTTGCAGTCTCCTTAGACGTCTCGAAGGCCTTCGACAGGGTATGGCACGCTAGCCTTTTAAGTAAGCTTCCAGCGTACGGCGTCTCTCCTGGCCTGATTAACTGGATAAAAGACTTCCTGAGTGAACGGTCTCTCCGAGTTGTTGTCGACGGATGCTCATCAGAGCCCATGATGACTAATGCCGGAGTTCCTCAGGGGTCTGTTCTCTCTGCAACTCTCTTCCTGCTCCACATCAACGATCTGCTGATGCCCGGTATCTATGGGTATGCAGATGATAGGAGCTAATCCGGTCTGAAAGAGAGGCTATGGTAGAGCGTACGAATGACTCACTTCAGGCAGTCTCCAAGTGGGGCGAAGCCAATTTGGTGGGATTCAACGCCACCAAAACACAAGCGTGTCTATTCACCGCTAAAAGGAGCCCGTTCACCTTGGCTCCTGCTTTCCGGAATGTATCCCTGGAATGCGCCAACCGCCTTCAGCTCTTAGGAGTTGAAATTTCCTCCGATCTCAACTTTGGGCGGTTCATTGAGTCCAAGGCCAAGATTGCTGCTAGAAAACTCGGCGTTTTGGCAAAGGTCCGGCAGTACTTCACACCGGGACAGCTTCTACTGTTATACAAAGCACAGGTCCGATCGTGTGTGGAGTACTGCAGCCACATGTAGGCTGGAGCTGCAAAATGCCACCTGGCAGCTTTGAACTCCGTGGAAAGGCGTGCAAAGAGGCTAATTGGAGATATGGATTTGGCTTCCAATCTACAAAGCCTTGAGCACAGGCGCAGGGTAGCCAGCCTTTCGGTTTTCTACAGGATGCATTTCGGAGAGTGTGCGCAGGAATTGCATGAATTGATTCCGCCATCCCCATTCCACCATCGGACAAGCCGTCGTACGGCGGGTATCCACCCTTTCGTTGTCCAAACCTCTACGGTCCGGACTAAGCGTTTCGCTTCGTCGTTCATACCGCGTACATCGAGGGACTGGAACAATCTGCCTGCTGCGGTATTTCCATCCGATTATAATTTGGGTGTCTTCAAGGCTAGAGTGAATAGGCTCTTAATAAACTAGTGCGCCTCACCATCGACGATTGCATCACTGCTTACCATCAGGTGGGATCGCAGTCAAGCGCTAGTTTATAATGATTAAAAAAAAAACCCGCTAAAAAATCTTTCATAATAATATCATCATCATCATCATTTTTCATCCGAAAGACACGAAATCCAAAAAGACTTTCACGTTTGGACACAGGCCTCCCCCAACTGTCATCAGAACGAATGATCCTGTGTATCTTGCATTCATCGTATTTTCACGACTTTCACCAGATCTATATTGGTATCGAAATCACACTAAACATAATTATTATTAAAATGGTTTTAAAAGATTACACGTCATCATCTGCCTAGCCTTTTCCCAACTATAATGGGTTCGGCTTCCAGTCAAGCCGGATTTAGCTGAATACCAGTATTTTACGAGGAGCGGCTGCCTACCAGACCTCCACAACCCATTAACTGGGGTAACACGGTATATCACGGCAAGACTGGAGTCAGATTTACTGGTTTCTGACTATCCGTAACGACTGCCAAAGATCTACAAATGACGATCTACGGCTTAACGTGCTTTCCGAGGCACGGAGGAAACTCGTTATGTTAAGATGGTCACCCATCCACAGACCAACCTAGGCAAGCGTTGCTTAACCTTGAAGATCGACATGTGTAGCTGTTATTATCTAGCCACGAGCTCTTCCAATAAAAAACACTAATTATAGTCTTCAAATTCTCATTATCCTATCTCCGCCGTGCAGTGGACATTAAAAAAACCCTTTTCAACCAGAACAATTAAATTAGGTACTCCGACTTTAAAAGCCCGGTACTTAAAAGTTAAAAAACGCTTACGTGACTCCTCGTTGGAACAATTTTCCAATTCCAGTGCGGTTAAATAAAACTCAACTTGCAATTTCTCACTTTCAAGTCTTTTGCCAGCAATTTACAGGTATTAAAACCAATTTTAAATGAAATGCAGAAATGGTTAAATCTGCTTTCATTTACGTATTCTATAGCCTTGTTTGTAATGGTTTGTAATATCATAATAATATTTTATTAGAAACTACATAATATATTCAATACCTCTAACAAAAAAGATATGTAATGATGTTTTTTTTTTCCGGTCTGGCGTGTCAGATTCTTACTGACTAAACCCCTACGCCGTTCCTTCGTTGCCTTTCGATCTGGGGGGGACTCAGTGTCAACCTTTCGGAGTAAGTACCACGTGTTCCCCAGAGGCTTCGGCCCTGCCGAGACCCTACAGTTTGCTAACATCTCCTTGAGGCGCGCGTGGAACAGAACGCGCCGTTGACGACTGGGCTCGGTCCAGATTATTTCCAGACTGCCGGACGGCGAGCTACCCAGTGCTCGCCGTCCGCGAACCCGCGCCTACGATGGTCGGAAATCGGGATCGGGATCTCGGCGGCGGCGGCGTGAGGACCGTTTCCTCACGCGCTCGCGGTCAGCAGCCTCCTTCATGAGCATTACTGCTTCGCAGAAGGAGGCGACCGCATGCCACCCCCTCCTCGCTTCGGACCATGGCCTGAAATGTAATGATGTGTAACTACATGCTTGATTATTTCACTATTCTATCAAGATATATACGAGCCGGAAATGAAATAAAATGGCCTCTGAATTATTTTCACAACGTAATACGTGTCTACTTTATGGATTTTCAGGTCAAAAATCTCAAAACAGTATGTGTTCCAGACTTTAAGCCCCAATAGACAGTCTGTTGTAAAGAGATACACGATATGAACGTTCAAAGATTTCATTTAAAAAAAAACACCAATTTTATAAGAAGCAATAAATATAAAATTATTTTAAATTCTACAAAACGAAATATTATAGTTATGAAATATAAATAACGTGATTTTTTAAATCTCTTACGAGGTATTGTACTAAGTTCTTTAATAAAACTCTTGTTTGAGAATAAAGTAAGTTTTTGTAACCATTAGTTTGAGTGTTTGAACGAATTACGTTTCATTGATTATTTTCCTTTGCTGTTATAATTATCATCTACTTTAAGACTTCAAAGGAACTGTATGAAAATTTAAATAAATACATATACCGTTTACTTTTTACAGTTCATGAAACCGATTAAATTTGAATTTCTGAGTAAAAATACGGATTGTTTGGCCTCGATATACACGACTAGCTTTAGCCCGCAGCTTCGCCCGCGTACATAAAATATAGCCTATGTCACTCAGGAATACAGCAGCTTGCTATTGGTGTAAAATTTTTAGCAATCGGACCAGTGCTTCTACAGATTACCTCATACAAACAAAAAAAAACTTTACCTCTTTATTATATTAGATTGTGAAGAATATTTCAGTACAATTGGCATAATATCCTGAGTAATGAGAAATTAAAGTACAAATTGAGTTCAGAGATTATTTTGATGAATAATTATGCTGCTATGCAAAACCAGATATCAACATCTAAATGTATTGTAATTTACAATTAAATTGAAACTGATCAATCATAGTTTAACGATGTCAATAAAAATCACAAAAATACCAGATCTGTAATTTAATAAATAAGTACCATCTCATCTTAATCAAGAGATTTTGACCAGAGCCTTTCCGTAATTTTCACCATTGAGCATCCCCACGAAGGCATCAAAAATTTTATCAACACCTACAGTAACATGTTCTTTGACCTTCACCTTTCCGCTTGTGATCCAGTCCGCCAGCTCTTGCAAGTCAGACCATCTTCTACTCACCCATCGGAAGGCGACAAACCCTTCAACTTTCAGCTGCTTCACCAAAACTATCGGCTGGAAGATGTTTAGTGTGTTCGCTGAGGAAGAAACTTCATTATGAATACTGACATCTCCGCATAAAGCAACTCTTCCGCGTGTTTTCATCTGTTTCATGATAGCAATACTTAAATCTCCACCAACATTATCAAAGTAGATGTCAATTCCATCTGGAGCAGCTAATGCTAAGGCTTCAGCGATATTTTCAGTTTTGTAGTTGATTGCCTTATCGAAGCCAAGTTCTTTCTTCAGCCGTTTTACTTTTTCATCACTGCCTGTAACCCCTATTACCTTACAACCTTTCATCTTCGCTATCTGTCCTACTAGAGAACCAACGGCTCCGGCAGCTGATGTAACTACCAACGTTTCACCTTTTTCAGGCTTGCATACCTTGAGGAGTCCATAGTAGGCAGTAGCACCAGGCAAGCCTAAAGCGCCGATTCCATAAGATGCAGGCAGGCCTGGCCAATCTTTTAGCTTATATGCAACGGGATGTTTGACATTGAAATAAAAATCCTCAATCTCAGCATAAGGGTTCACAACGCAGTAGTTACACCAACCATGGCGCGTTACGACGCGAGTACCAACAGAGTAATCTTTGCTTTTCGTTTCTATAACTAGTCCGATTTGGTACCCCCTTTGGTCGTAAGGCAGTTTGTTGAGGGAGTTGTATGCGACCACATAGGGGTCCACGCTGACCCACTCAACCTTGACTAGTATGTGATCTTTTGGTAATGGAGGCAGTTCGTACTCCACGATTTTGAAGTCGCTTCTCTTGGGCATTCCATTAAAACGTTTGATTACGACGTATTTGCGTGCCTTCACCATGCTCGTTGCTTCTTCCGCAGATTAGTCTGAAAATAGGCAGTTCATAATACTACAAAATAATTTTGTGATTGTCATGTTGTGTTATTATATATTTTTTTAAGAGTTACGCTGCCCGCCCACGACCGATTAGGTGACCGATTTTTTGTAGGTGAAAAATAGAACACACTGATAGCAATAGCGCAACGCAAAAGGCCTACAAAAAGTCGGTCAGAATATACTATAGGATTATAATTTGTGACAATTATCGGTCAACAAAAACTGTATCGTGGGCGGGCAGCGTTAGAGACTGCTTTTTAATTTTGTTTTTTGTTGGGTGGAAAATAATCAAATGCGGAGGAGCTCGTGGCTAAATAATAACAGCCGCACGGGTCGATCTTCGAGGTTAAGCAACGCTTGCCTAGGTTGGTCTGTAGATGGGTGACCATCTTAACATAACGAGTTTCCTCCGTGCTTCGGAAAGCACGTTAAGCCGTTGGCCCCGGCTGTCATTTGAAGATCTTGGGCAGTCGTTACGGATAGTCAGAAGCCAATAAATCTGATTCCAGTCTTGCCATGAAGTACCGTGTTACCCCAGTTAATGGGTTGTGGAGGTCTGGTAGGCAGCCGCTCCTCGTAAAATACTGGTATTCAGCTGAATCCGGCTTGACTGGAAGCCGACCCCAATATAGTTGGGAAAAAGGCTAGGCAAATGATGATGATGAAAATAATCAAATGCCTTCTTCCATTCTGCTTTGAGCGAGAAGGACGGTCAGACTTTCACTGAATAAAACCCACCCGTATTCCTTTAACTGCCTTTTGAGGCCTTCCAACACAGCGTCTTCTGGTACTCAGTCGACACCACAAAACATTTCGGCATCATCATCCGACAAGAAAAATGTGCCTTATGTACTGTCACTTAAGTTTGGCAATTTTTCAGGCTACGTCGGAAACTTCCGTTTTCCGTCATTCCTGACTGGATCACGCAAGGATGTTTACTTGTGGGAAGTCAACTAAAGAATAAATAATGGAAAAGGCTATACTCGAACATGTTCCGCATAGCCCTTTGGGTGACTTAGGCTTTGGGAATCCGTTGGATTCAAGTCGCACAGGACTGGTTGCTGTGGCAACGCTTGATGGAGGCCTATGTTCAGCAGTGGACGTCTCTCGGTTGAAATAATAATGACTTTAAGCCTTCTGAGGCCTAATGTGAACATTTACTTACTTGTTTTTATAATAAGCGTATGATTCAGATAACCGTACTTTCTTATGAGCAAGCGCAAGTCACTAACGGTGGTCCCGTTACTGATTTGCGCTTATAGTAGTCTCAGATAACCGTTTTTAATTAATGCAGTTAATTTAAAACAAGAGCACTACTGGTTCGTGCAGTTTTGCTTTCAGATTTCTTTCGATATTTATATGTCGGCGCATATTTATTTAGGTGTCTTCAAGGCTAGAGTGAATAGGTTCTTAATAAGCTAGTGCGCCTCACCATCAATGATTGCATCACTGCTTGCCATCAGGTGGGATTGTAGTCAAGCACTAGTTTATCACCATAAAAAAAGAAATCGTAATCCTGGAATGCAAAGGGCAACCAAGGACACTGTGTATTTTTTTAGTAAAATCGAAGCGGGAGAAGTCATTGGACATCTGAGTCTGTGAGGTATCACAAACATTTTTACCTTTTTTTCTTTTTTCCCATCTCGAAAAAAATAATTCTGTAAAAAATAATTTTTAGGCCTTCACTTTTCAGTGTTATAATATTGCTGTACAATAAAATAACTATAATTATTATGTTTTTTACTGCCTGACAACAGAACGGACTGCACAGTAAAGTGAAGTGTAAACAATTTGTTATTATTATTTAGTGCCTGTAAATACACCGTTGTTTTATGTACTTATTGATTCGTAATAATTGACCATTATGTATTGTTAACAGTTTTGATAAAAGATTTCTTGATTAGAAAACTGATTGTGAATAAAAACCGTTTTAACTGGAAACATACACTGATAACTTAATTATAAATCATTGTCCATTCGTATTGCCATCCAATGGGTACTACTTAATATGGAAAACTGAGAACTACTGAAAAAGCCCTAATGATTGACACATTATCATCTACCTAGCCCTTTCGCAACTATATTGGGGTCGGCTTCCAGTCAAGCCGGATTTAGCTGAATACCGGTATTTTACGATGCGCGACTGCCCACCAGACCTCCACAACCCATTAACTGGGGTAACGCGGTACTTCATGGCAAGACTGGAGTCAGATTTACTGACTTCTGACTATCCGTAACGACTAATGCTAGCCACACACTAAACAGTTTTTTTAAGGTGGGCAATCATCAAAATGACTTCTCTCGTTCTTGAACGGAGTGAGAGGTCAGACCTCTACTGACTAAAACCCAGTCAAGTTCCTTCTTTCCCTTAATTCCAGGGTTACGAGGATCTCGGATCGGAGATAGTGTTTGCCATCGACGGCGCGTATTGTTCCACGCGCGCCTCATGGAGATGTTAGCAAACTGTAGGGGCCCGGCAGGGATGATACCTGCTGGGGCTACTGGCAATTCCTGAAAGGGAAACAGAAGAACATAAACGTGGTTTTAGTCAGTAAAGTCTGACACGGCTATCCATTCCACCCACATTAAGAGAAGTTATTTAATATTTTCTCATCCTCAAAAAAACTAAATTCCTAACATAAAATACCTAATTGTCTCCTTAACTTAATGTCCCTGCAAACTGTTTACATTTTACGAGTCACCGCGAAACAGATGCTTCATCATAAATCTCTTTTTATCTGTCTAGACACACAAAAACTTAGGTAAAAAGCTGTGGAAGGGACGCTTCCAAAAAATTGTGAACAAAAAGAATAATAGGAGGCAATTGTTGATGACATTATTAAGTTTCTACATACTAGTAGGTCGCCATAATATAAACCCGGGCTTGCGGACGGCAAGCACTGGGTAGCTTGCCGTCCGGCAGTCCGGTGATAACCCAAGCCGAGCCTAAGTGGTCAACGGCGTGTGCTGTTCCACGCGCGCCTCAAAGAGATGTCAGCAAACTGTAGGGGCCCAAAGGGGTCGAAGCCTCTGGGGCCATGGATCGGATTTCTGAAAGGGAAGCCCGGGACCCTGGAACGAAGGCAAAGAAGGAACAGGGTGGGGTTTAGTCAGTAAAAGTCTGACACGCCCTCCCGCTCCGACCAGGAGCAGGAAGAGAGAGAGAGAAGTCATTCTGATAAATTCCCCACCTTAAAAAAAATCGGCAAAATAATTTAATTTACTACGTTCTATCAAATCAAGCTAATGGCCAGTCTAGGTTTCACAATTCAGTCACCGTAATAGGTAATTGAATAGAGTAGATTTTTAACGATAGTAAATAATCATGGTATATTTGTTTTTTTTTTGTTGTTGGCTTAACTTTATGACCTTTAGCTAAATTGAATTTTTATTGTTGCCACTAATATAAATTTTGGTGAAGTATGAATCTTCATGTGTTGTATTAATATACCACAACAAAAAATTGTAATATTAAAACCATTTTACAAAAAAAAAAACCGACTTCAATGTTAAAAAGAACACTAAAAGAACAACATAAATCTATACTAATATTATAAAGCGGAAGAGTTTGTTTGTTTGTTTGAACGCGCTAATCTCAGGATCTACTGGTCCGATCTGAAAAAAAATTTATACAGGAATTAGCGATAGCCTATTTATACAGGAAGGTTATAGGCTATATAACATCACGCGAGGACTAATAGGAGCGGAGCAATAACCAATAATGCGGGCTAAACCGCGGGTTTCAGCTAAATATAAATAAAATTTAAATTGTCACTTACGGGATATCTTCCGTGATTTTTAATTATTTTGAGTTCCCGATATTTCGACGCTGTTGCAAGCGATGTGGGATGACTGGAGAGTGCGGGTGGATGGAAATAAATTGTTTAGAGCAGACAAATCTGTCTACCCTCTTTCTATGTCTCTTGCTACACGCACTATTGCCATCCCATTTTTACCATCGGACCAGTCGCGTGCGTGTAACCTAGACCCTATGCAAGCCCAAGAAATCTAGACTAACCCTGATGCCATTGATAAGAAAAAAAAAACACGAGTAGGTCGTATAGCCGCGGAGAATCTTAACACCGCGATTCAGGTTAGTGACGTAATAGATCAACGCCATCTATCGAGCAATTAAGAACTAATATTTAATAGAGTCAACTTAAATGTACGGTTGTACTGCCATCTATAGATTTTTTGCGGCAACCTTTGCTTCGCTACAATCGCGGTCATAACAAATTGCATCGTTTGAGCGCCATCTAGTGTAAACTAACTACAAATTATTTACGATATTGATAATATTAGTACTTACAATGTAAACAAGCAGTTTTTCTTCGTTTCTTACCACGAACAGATAACAGAACACACAGAAGGCACATTATAGTTTATTTTGATTTACTTTATAGGTACATGAATTGAAAAAATACTTTTTGAATTCTAGTTCATAGTAGGCACTTATCTTTCTTTAAAAAAGATGTTACATGAGCGTGACGATGAACGTTTTACATCAATTTATCTCTAAAACTTGATAGTATTTATTATGCCAATTAGTAAAGTCGTTACTCAGTCACACAGTTCACACACTTTGATTTCCAAATGTCTTTAAACATTCTTTCACATCGAACATTACACGCGTTTCCGAATTCATTTCATAGATTCATTTCATTTCAAGAAACTTTAGTTAGTTCAAAACCAAGCAATTTACACTTTACAGTAAGTAATAACTAAACACAAAACTTTAAACGACTGAACTTTTAAAATTGAATAAAACAAAACAAACAACCATTAATAGCAATTGAAACTACATTGAAGTTAGCAACATTTCAAAAACGTAATTTGCGCAAGTTTACTGCGCATGTCATAGTAGACACTCGTAATTTTCGTGAACTTACAAATTCTCATTCATTAAATATCTGAAGTCAGGCTTATCCGCTAGAACAAATTTAAAAATTTGTACTTGCACACAGTATCAAATTTTACCCACACTCCGTCACATTTTTACGTTTTTATAGAACAGACAGAGATGGAATTTAAGCCATATACGGAAGCCAGTGTGTCGTTTGAGACAGAAACACACTGGTGTCTTGTGGTTGTGATCTCTTTCTAATTTTAAGTGTTAGAGTGAGATGGGAGAGAATGCTCAAGGCGGCAACATTGCATAATTGAATGAATGAATTTCGTATTGGACACGAATTGGCAACTAAGCGTAGCCGCATAGGCGCGCGAAGTTTAAAGTTTTGATTTAGATTGCGCGCGAAGTTTAAAGTTATGATTTTTAATAAATTAATTTATTTGTTGTTTTCTATGCTTTAGGTGTTAGGTATCAATTATTTAGCCATTACAAGCCGGGCTTATTTACATGTATTGGCCTTCCGCCTCTGCATCGGACAAGCCGTCGTACGGCGAGTATTACCCCTTACGTTGTCGAAACCTCTACGGTCCGGACTAAGCGTTTCGCTTCGTCGTTTATACCGCGTACATCGAGGTACTGGAACAATTTGCCTGCTGCGGTTTTCCCGTCCGATTATAATTTAGGTGTCTTCAAGGCTAGAGTGAACAGGCTCTTAACAAGCTAGTGCGCCTCACCACTGCTTACCATCAGGTGGGATCACAGTCAAGCACTATTTTATAACAATTAAAAAAAACCGGCCAAGAGCGAGTCGGGCCACGCTCAGTGTAGGGTTCCGTAGTTTCCCTTCCGTCACAATAAGTGTCCCCAACTTTTCAAAAACTATTCGTCCCATCAAGTTCAAAATAATTTTCCTAGTAAGTCTTTATAAAGCTCTACTTTTCAGATTTTTTTCATATTTTCTAAACTTATGGTTCAAAAGTTAGAGGGGGGGGGGGGCACATTGCTTATTACTTTTGGAGCGATTATTTCCGAAATTATTGATATTATCAAAAAATGATTTTAGAAAACCCCAATTCATTTTTAATACCTATCCAACAATATATCACACGTTAGGATTGAAATTAAAAAAAAAACGCTTTTTACTTTGCATGTAGGGGGGCTACCCTAATAAAACATTTTTTTCCAATATTTATTTTTGCACTTTGTCGGCGTGATTGACATACATATTGGTACCAAATTTCAGCTTTCTAGGGCTAACGGTCACAGAGATTAAGCGAGGACGGACGGACAGACATGGCGAAACTATAAGGGTTCCGTTTTTGCCAATTGGCTACGGAACCCTAAAAAACTTTTACTGACTAAAACCCACTCAAATGTTCTTACTTTTCCTAGTGTTTCCAAGTGTTTTTTTTTTCCCTTTCAGAAGTCAAACCATTTATCTTTTAAGTTTCATGCCCCTAATTTTATTTACAAAACTGCTATGAGTCATCCTAAAAAAGAAATATCTAAATCTACTTCATCATAAACCCTTTTCACACTAATCTAGACTGCAAAAAAGACCTAAGTCACAGCCCGTGGTAGTTTTTCAAAACATTATGGCAGAAAATGTCGTAATTAAATAGATAACTTTGCCTGAAGGAAAGTTTCAGTTTTCAGAACTTGTGTCTTTGATCCTGTGCTCTGAAGCGAGAAGAGATTAAACACTGGTAGAATAAGGATAAAGGGATTATTTCGGAAGAATGGACGGCTCAAATTCATTAATTGATGCAGTGGTGGTTGGGTTGGTGGTTCGAAGTTCCGATGTAAGAGTGAGTTCGATTCTTTAAGTTGGTGATCAGAATTGATCAGTATTTTTTTATGGGGTTTCATTGGCTCATCGCAAACCCTATAGATCTTTAAAACTAGATTTTGCCAGTTGATAAATCCGAAATTAACACAATGGAAATGGGATAAAAAGGAGCAAGAGGCTGCCTTTTTCCTCAAACTTTTCGTTGGACTTCTGCGCTAAATTAGTTTAGATCTTCAGTCTGCCGAAGATAGCAGAATGATTTGAACTATTACGGACTTCTTACTGCCTATATTCTTGCGAATAAATATCAATCAGGAGCAGTGGTGGCCCAGTGGTAACTGCCCCGATTTGCAAGTTGTAGGCCGCGGGTTCAAACCCAGTCAGGCGCATTACTTTGTGTAATTTATTTCATCAGAACTGCTCTCAAAACGGTAGAAGGAAAACATCGTGAGGAAACCGGCATATCCTAGAACCAAATATTCGAAGACATGTGACATTCGCCAATCCGCACTGGGCCCGCGCGATGGATTATGGCCCATTTCCTCTTTTAGAGAGGAGGCCTGAGTCCCAGCAGTGGGGACATTATAAGGCCGATAATGCAAAAAAAAAAGATCAATCATTAATTCATTCAAAGCAGGGGCAATATGAAGCCCCTTCTTAAGATATACGTCACCTCCTTTGTTGCCTAGCATGCACAACTACTTGCACCTTCAATGACTTTTACGAGGTCAACAACAGAGTTGTCAGTCGACTAAATTCGGACAAAATTTGAGTCAGATCGTCACGAAAAGAAGAACGTTTTTATAAGTTCTTTATTTTAAATCAGTCTGTAATTGCTTCAATAGAAAGAACTTTACTCGTATTCCGACATCACCATCGTTTTAGCCGGACCACATCCACATTAAAATTGATATAGGCCTCCCCCAAGTGTCTCCACAACGAACGATCATGTTTGTCTCGCTTCTACACTATTTCCGCGACCCTCACCTAGTCATCGGTCCACCTTGTAGAAGGCCTTTCAACGCTGCATCTACAAAGATATATAAAGTTAATTAATTCTATGTTTCTTTTACGTCCCCCAAACAATTACTTAAACCGCCTAAAGTCATTGTTGGCAAACATACGAGGTATAAAATAGATTGGGTCGTGTTTACGAGCTGGTTCTTCTATATAAATTTGAACAGTTGTAAGGATCGCAGGTACTTAATAAAAAGAGCATCTTTCTGATTGTGAGAAATAATGAATTAGCTAAGTAACTATAATTTAGATAGCCCTTAGGTAGAAAGTAAGCTTACTGGTTTTGTTTAGTGGTTTTTTGACACCAACTTCCAAATGAAACTTATTTTGCATTTAGTTTTTTAATTCGTGTGTATTTTTTTTTACGAGTATACGAGTCTTTAACTCAAGTTTATTTAAGCTACAATTAATTTAATAATCATTACTTTACATATTAAACTAATAAAGTGCTCCTTGTGGAGCTCCACATCGATGTCAATGCGGTGAAGCAGTCGACCGCCTCGGACGTCATGGCCTATCCTGCAGCAGGAGCGCTGGTTTGATTTGGGGTTGAAACATTAGGGCCGTGGGGTCCGAGTGCTCATCGAGTTGTTCGTGATATTAGCAAGCAGCTAGTCGACTCTTCACGTGACCAGAGGGCTGGGCTGTTTTTCGGTCAACGAATCAGCATTGCCATCCAACGTGGCAATGCTACCAGCGTTCTGGGCACTATTCCTATTGACATCGACGTGGATGAGTTTTTTGATGCCCAGTAAATCCCCTTTTTTTGTATATATTTACAAAGGGTTATAAACACTTTTATCTAGAGTGTGTATTATTGGTTTAAAAGTTTATTTTTCCTTTTTTAGTTATGGTATTCCACGTGCTCTAATGTGAGCAAGTTATCCAGCAAAGTACCTTTTTTGAGCTGATCTTATTGAACGGCCGGACGGCAACTTAGCAGTAATACTACCGAAGTTGGTGGGTGCAACTGTGAGGGAATGGATAGACTCATGCTGCAGCCAGTGCCACAGGACACGTCCCGAGCGTCGAGACTCGCGGAAGGACGACTAGCAATAGATAATTTGCCGTCCGGCTCTCCAGTAAGAACCGAGCTCACATCGAGCTCATTTTCGAACAATCTCCCCTACAGAAAACTACGCAAGAGACAGAATAACAAAGTATTTTTTTAAATATTATTGATACGTTTGACCACTGTCTCAGTTTCAAATTCATATCCCCCATTTTGTTTAACAAGTTACAGCCTATTTACTGCATTTAGGTCAGTACACGTGTACCCAAAAGTGCTACAAAAACCGACACAAAATACTGGCACAGCTTTTAAAAAAGATCTTCTCGTTCACCATCACTAGGAAAACGCTCAGTGCCACTAAAAGCCTGCAACAAAAAGTGGATATGAGGACACTCTGACTAAAAATGAAATTTCCACGGCATTTTTCCCCAAGGGCGACCGGGCGCTCTGGGCTTCTCGCTCGTAACAGCAATAACAGAGTTTTTTGCTATTAAATACAAAGACTTTACAAAGTATGTTTGTAAAATAAGGGTTTAAAATTTTTGAGGAAAGGAAATGCAGTTAAAGATCGGTGAATGTTTGGTGAAGCTTCTTGTAAAATTGTTTTTATGTTGTACAATCTATACATATAATAAAATCGTAGGAGAGTCAAAACTGTACATTGAATATTTTTTTAAAAGAATACTTGGGGCGTGATCTACAATCGATACCGAAGCCAAAAATATAGTTTTTAGAATTCATGTCTGTTTGTCTGTTTGTCTGTTTATCTGTATGTCCGGGCTAAACTCAAAAAGTACTGCATGGATTTACTTCAAATTTTGCATGGATATTACTGAGAAGTCAGGAAAACAAATAGGCTACATATTATCACGCTATCACCTACGGGGGAGCAGCTGTAAATCTTTATTTTTCTTACGCATTATGTGGCAGCGTGTAATCTAACGACGCATGTATAAATGTTGTTTTTGAGTAAGCCATGCTATTATTTAGCTTTACAATATAAAAACTACGCCATTTAAGTAACTTGGGCAGAAAAACATAATTTAATGAATGTTAGTAGTATAAAGGAAATTTTAAAGCAGCGCCATCTATGACATTTCATAAAAATCAAATCAAGTTACATATTAACACTTTTTGGAAATTTATAATTAAAATTTTATCATGTTGGCGAGGTTAGTAGTTAGTTATTCTTAAAATTCATAGATGGCATTTTGCATTTTCTTCATAACAGTTTTATCGTATAGTTCGTTTGACAAATACAAGTTCCAACAAAACCCTCAAAATCTTAAGCAGAGTTGAGGAAGACAATTAAAAAAAAATGCGGTGTTAAGTATTACAAAAAAGTGATGTTCATTGATGATGAAGTGACATTGAAGCTCATTTATCGCAAGAACGTGACAGAATCCAAGAGAACAGCGTGCGGCACAAATAGAATAAGATCGCCTGTGTCGTGACATAAATCAACTTTCGACATCTGATGATGAATCCACGGTTTACGATATCGAAGAGCAAACGGTTAAATAAAGAAGGAAGTGGATTTATCTACAATATTGTGATTAACTACGCCGCCCATGGAGATATGGTTGCCTTAGAAGAAGTTTGTACCCACTGCCAAGTCCGCAAATGGAAAAGGGGACTAAATGGCGAGCATTCGAAGTCCAGCTTGTGAACAACAAGCAAGTGTTGAAGTAGACACATCCTCAATTTGGTCTGGTCTGTTCAAAGGATTGCAAAGTATGTTGCATAACGTTAGTCCGCAAATTAGCAACTTCAAAGCAGCCCTCGCGTCGGTGCCTGAGAACGAGCGCAACCACTTTAAGTTTGTCATCAGAGCAGAAGAGAAGGCCGATCACAGCCCATCCAGGGTGGTATAATGCTCCAACGACGAATGAGGTAGCTGTTGTGTTAGTCGATCAGAAGTGTGATAAAAGAGACATCGTTTTACGCACGCGTGATGACCGGCTTCGATGGATCAGCGAGACTCACCGTGCGTACGATTCTCTTCAATATCCTCTCATTTCAGTTCTGTCGCGGAGAGGTTGGCTACCATTTTGCCCACTATAATGTAGACCCCCAGACAGGCACCCCAAATCATAAAAAAAACCATCCACCATGCATTTCTATAGCTTCTTGATCCAGCTGAGGATAAACAATGGTTCTTATCTCCGCCATTATCGTACGCTCTTCACTCAGTTTCTTAGGACATGTACGCCAAAATTGAGACAGAGCGTTTGGTATTTATAAGGTCCAACCAAAGAAAGCTCAAAGCTGAGAACTACGTCTATCTCTATACAGAATAATACAAATGCTCATTCATGGTCATGCTCCCCTCCACCTTCACAAAAGGTCCGTGGTACACGCCAGAGAGGACCCAAGATGCATTTTGTTACGTGCGAAAGTTTGGTCGCCCGGACCTCTTCACTATCATCACTACCAACCCAAAGTAGCCTGAAATAACAGCTCCACTCCTTGCAGGATAGGCTTCGTACGACAGGCACGACTTGATCTCTCGCGTATTCCACCTGAAGTTAAGTTCAATTAGAAATGCTAATTTTTAATGCTCAGCTTGGAGACAATGCACGTGTTCAGGAATTTTACGATGTCCTTCTAAGTCATGGCAAACGCACACAAGAAGAGAGAGGTGGACAGATGGTGCTGCTAGAGTCTCTCGGTAGAGTGGTACACTCTCTTGGTAGAAGTACATAAGCGGACTTAATGCTTTAGGCATTTTCTACCAGTCAACCTTTGGGTGATACAAAAAAATAGTATCTAGCTTAGAAGAACTCATTCGCTGTGTGTACGGGGATGTCAGTCGTATACTGCACCAGTAGAATTCTTGGGTGTGTGAGTAGGCCATTTAGATGCCCATAAATGATCAGGCTGCAGCAATTAACAACTGCATTCTCTGGGAAATTGAGGGGAATGATGTGGTCTACACCTCGATAAACACTATTGTCGAGCAAGATAACGCTACACATTATCCCGTGGAATTTCTGAACACCCTGTCAGCAAGTGGACTTTCAGTGCATATCATCCAGCTGAAGGTCAGTGTCCCAATTGTGCTTCTTCGGAACCTATCTCCTCCAGAGCTGTGTAACGAGACTCGCCTTAAAGTCGTCTCACTCCACAGACACACCATTGGAGCAGAAATTCTTATGGTTGTGGCATCGGCGAGGCAGCATTTATACCACGCATTTCCCCCCTACCTTACAACTTCCCGTTCCAGTTCAAGTGCGTACAGTTCTCAGGACGAGTTGCTCCTCACAAAGGCAACTGTATGGTGCTTGCTCCCGCGTCACCAGTCCTGATTCTCTTTACATTTTGGCACCTGGCAACGTAATTTATAGGGAAGTGTTGTAAGGTACGATATCTTTGTACGTATTTTTACACTTTTGTGTCCTGGAATGGAATACATTCCACACATACATAACCATCATCATCTGCCTAGCCTTTTCTCAACTATATTGGGGTCGGCTTCCAGTCAAGCCGGATTTAGCTGAATACCAGTATTTTACGAGGAGCGGCTGCCTACCAGACCTCCACAACCCATTAACAGGGATAACACGGTACTTCATGGCAAGACTGATATTCCACACATACATCATTTTCTCTATTCCCTTCAGTCACAACTTATGACTGAACTCAGCAGGATTTCCATATAATTCTCTAAACTTGCTTCGCTTGCAAAAAAAACATGTATTTTAATGCTATTTTAAAAGTTGTTTACTTATAAGTAATGCTATAGCGAAATCTTAAGTATTTTTGGTGCTGTAGAGCCTTCACGCAGACGACGTCGCGGGCAGCAGCTAGTAAAGTATATATCAATCAATCAATGTTGTCAGAGGAAAGTTTATTAGGTTAGGTTACAATTAAACTTATTATTTGTTTTCTTTTGGCTTCGGTCAAGTTTAGAAAGTCGTTTTTAATACAGAAAACTGTAGTGCACCAATTGTCCACCACAATATCCAACAGGAATCAAAGCGCAAATAATTATAACAGCCTAAAAATCCCGTCAAAAAACCATCTTCAACTGCGTAAAATTGATTTATTACGAAGATCTGATGCCTATCTTTCTATGCATATCTTTTTTTCTTTAGATTTATTGACAGATTTACTTGGATGAACAGGGAGTACTCCTCCTGTTCCTTCAGTCAATCATCGACTAGCATAGCATAAGTATAATCAGCCTTTTAAAGTTCCCTTCACATTGGTACACTCTTGCCTGGTTTCGAACCCAAAGCCTCGTATATGAGAAGCGATCTCTTGACCACTGAGCCATCCCGATCAAAATTTTGAAAATGAAAATTAATAAACAAAAAATAAAGAAATAATGCTTTCACGGCAATAACGAAACACATAAAAGAAAACTAAGTAAGTGGTACAGGTATCAATAATTTGATTGCTTTTACGCAGTACTTCAACAAATAAAACACGACAACCATTTAAATGTGATTGAATAAGGGGGAGAGTTTGATCCCAGGGATGGGAAGATTTTATTTGAGTTATTTCCCGCCATTGGGGAAATCAGAGGCTGTCCAGAGTTTGGACTTATGTCCGGCACACAATAAATAGATATATCTTCACTTATCGAACAATATCGTTCCAGTAAAAAATCTACGGTTTTAATTCACAGTTTAGAAAAAAAAAATTAGAACTTCAGCACTTTTTCACAGTTTAAATTGAGTAATTATCCAAATACAGATCAGTTAAATGAAATCAATAACTCTTCTTCTTCTTCCTGGCCTGATCCTATATCACCTTGGGGTCGTCGCAACATGTTTTCTACGACATGTGTAGTATAAATGAAATCAAGAACGTTTTTTTCTAATTAACCATTTACAGGCACTTTTGTTTAAAATGTCGTGCAGTTCGAATCATAGAACTCAAAACGAGTGAAGAACTCCATGATAAAACTACATTATACAATGTTTTTCCATATGTATTCAAATAGATGTGGAAATGAGCCAATATATTTGTTACAGAAATTATTTAGTTTTTCACTTCACTGTGTGTGTGTCTTCACTGTGTTGTTAGTCAAGATGATAAGCGGTAACATTATACAAGCGACGATAACCTATTTCATGAAGGTGAATTTGACTTGTAGATGTTTACATCATGTCCGTAAACGGATGCATCATGCCGTTGATCGGATGCTGCAAGTTTAGTTTGATCATCTATACCTACTTTGAATTGTTTTTTTTTACTTTGTTTATTTACATTGATCTTACATTATAAAATAAGTTAATAAAAACTACCACGGCACTTTTATTTTTACAGATGACTGTACTTAAATCACTTGACCAATTGCGTATTTGACGAATTTCATAATTTGGCAAATTCACGATTAGACGAACTACAGCTTTGGCCAATTTCAAATTTGACGAACTGCGTACTTGACGAATTACCGACTTGACCAATGTCGTGCCACCCATAAGAAATATGTAACCGAGGTATTTGTAATAAATAACATGATTTTAAAGACTTTCTTGCGCAGTCATCTCCATAAAGATCTACTCTTTGGTATGTGCAACTAGCATTATTTTTCTGACTTCTTAACAATTTAAAAATACTTGTAAATAATTTATTCTTCTTCTTCTTCTTATCGTGTCGATGTCTTTAACTAAATTTTTTCCGACCAGTATTTAGCAACCTGTACGGCTCTATCGTTGGCCTCGCATTGATCCCGAAAAGTACAGGTGGTTGTGCAGGATGGGCAGCTCAGCAAGTGTCGCATGTCTTGCATAGCGGCTCCACACTGGCACTGTGTTAAGGATGGGTCGAGGAAGCCCCATTTGGCCAGATTGTTTTTACAGCGGCCAACCTGGGTCCGGAGTTGGTTTAGAGATTTCCAGATTGGCCACTGTAATTCGCGTCCAGTAGGGAGATGCTCTGATGGGGTGCAACAAATGATTTAATTTGATCTGTGCACATTGTTTTTGTATAGATCTGTGAGTAAACCTAAGTCTTCAAACTTGTACGAACATAGATAAAATCAACGCAAAATTACACACACACACCCAAAATCAATACACTTTGGCGAGACAGAAGAACTATACCTATGTACCTACATATATCGAAAAATAATGCAACCAAAAACAGATGTTGGAAATATACCTGACCGTGACAAGTGTATGCAAAGCTCGAAACTTTGGCTTTATAGAGCGTCGTTCCTGTCATTACTATCTGGCTATCTCTTTCTAAAGTTCAATGAATCATATTTACGCCATTTCAAACTTATATTACTCTTGACAACAACCTTATTGCTACGACGATAGGGATCATAAATCAAAATCAGAGGTAAATTAACAGAATGGACGATACCCCAATGGAGATGGATTCAGAAGGCCAACACACATAAAAGTACACACGGTACACGTCATGCTGATTGCGAGATTACTATAGTCCGTCTAATGAAAGCACAACCTGAGAAAAAGAGGTTAAATCCAAAAATTTTGTATGTGATATTACTAACTATACTCCGTTTGTTTAGGTAGTTAACTAAAGGTAAACAATCTTGGTATGTCTTTTTATATTAAAGAGGTCGTATATAATATACACAAAGATTATTTAAATTTAGTTTATTAGCTAACATCGAATTAGGTAAATACCTATTTACAAAGATTTTTACATACAATTTATAGACAACTTTTAGATAAAAAGACATGCCAAGATTGTTTACATTTAGTTAACTACCTAAACCGACGGAGTATAGTAGGAGAATCATGTCTTGACACTAAACATTTTTTTTTATTCCCTACAATTGCAGCTGAATAATGTTGCTAATTAATTTAAAAAAAAACTCCAGGTCGCGCTTTCATTAGACGCACTCTAGAAGTACGCACGGTGATCTGTACTACATGCTGGTTGCGAGATTACTAGCTGTATTTGAAGCGTTTTGTCTAAAATCTGTTTTTAAATCCTAGAGACTAAATTGACACAGACAACTGTCAAACGTACAATAATAATGATGCAAGTTCTTTTGTGTTGTGACAAGTGTTACAACCCTCGTAGGTAATATTATTTTAGTCTCAGATATTAAAAAACAGTCTTTATGTCAATCTGCTTCTAATCAAATGCAGCAAAACTGTCTACGCTTAACGTCGGGTTTTTTTTTCGGGTGAGAAATCTACAAATAAGTCCTCCCACTCTAGGTGAAGCAAGAAAAACTGTTAGACTTATACGAACCTTAACCCACTCGTGATCTGTAGGGGCCCGGCAGGGCCGAAGCCTCTGGGGAACATGGGTAATCCGAAAGGTTGTCACCGTGTCCCCCAGATCGAAGGCAACGAAGGAACGGGTAGGGGTTTAGTCAGTAAGAGTCTGACACACCCTCCCGCTCCGCCAAGAGTGGGCGAAGTCATTATGATTATTCTCCTGCCATAAAAAACCCACTCGTGATTTTTGATCCTTACATGAACTCATGGGTCACGGTCATGGGAAGTTCAGGAGGTTCCTGCACCGGATTCATGCGGAAGAAACGCCCGGATAGTCCGATGATGGAACGGACGTGGCTAAGTGTATGTGAGTTCTCCTTTATCGTATGGAACTTACCTTCTATAGTTATCTGTCTCGTGGTTACCCCCACCAATTCGATGTTTGTCAGTGGAGGGGATCCCGAGGTGAGGTGCTCTGGCCGGATGCCGTGCGGCATTCAGGCTTCGAATTTCGCAGCTTGGCGGACGCAAAGCAGCGAAAATCCAAGTCCTCTATAATACTCTTGAATATTATATTAAGCCTAATAGTCCCTAGGGAGTTTTTTCTTTAATTTGCTTAATTTAATTAGATGTGTGTATTGTGATGTTGTGTGAAAAGTTTTATCGATAAAAAATTATTTTGTGCATTTTGATACTATTTAAATATTTATTTTTTTAACTTACGTCAAATTTATTAACTAAAAACCTCGAGTCTCAGTGTTTGTTATAGAACCCCTCCGAAACGACTTGATTGATTTTTGTGACATTGTCTATATTTAGTAAGTCTAAGAAAAGATGTAAGCTATTTTTTTTAACCCTATGTGATAAGATGACTAATAAAATCACTGTCTAGCTGATAAATTGTATTAATTACGAAAAAATCAATATACGGTGGCTTCGACGCAGACGTATGTGTTTTACCTAACCATGACGAGAGTCTGAGGTGTGGCCCCATCACCAAATTACACTCGACCCGCTCTAGGTGGAGTAAGGGGGTATCAAATACAAATACAAATACAAAAGTTTTTTGCAACAAAAAGTATTTACATTTCATGTGCGAGCCCTGTTTCCCAAACTAGCGTGAGCTGTATGTTGGGAATCAGTTCCTTCCAGATAATATGCCAAAGCTAAAGTGTCAGGCTTTTACTTTTACAGATTAAAATCCTCCTGTGTTCTTCTCCAGCTCTGGAGGAAGCGAGAGTGTTCCTTTAGTTGCCTTATGCAAGGGGTCACGGTAAATCTTTCGAACAATCTGCAGCCCTGGTAGGTATTGGCCCTAACTGGCCTGGTCAATCTTGCTGACATCTCATTTAAGCGCGCATGGAACACAACGCGTCTTCGCACCGTTGGAGTCGTCGTGGTTCTTTCAGGACGGCGAGCTACCGACTGCTCACCGTCCCGCAAACTCGTAGTTACGGTGGGTGGGAATCGCTTTGCAACTCTCGTGAGCCTTGTCTTCTCTTGGGGTAGGTATATCATTTATACAGCTACCTGAAGGTAATTGCTAGTAAATGGCACAGTCCTATATGCAGGTGGATGGATGCGGGACGCACAGGACCGGTCGTTGTGGCGACGCTTGAGAAAAGCCTGTCTAGCCGTAAACGTCTATCGGCTGAAATGACGATGATTAGAGTACTTACTAACATTTGTTCTTAAGGTTCTTTTGGTATTTTTATTAACATTACATTATATACACTAAGACTAGTGTAGAGTATGAGTGTGTGTGAGTGTGTAGAGTGCGGGTAGTGTAGTGTGTAGTGTGTGTGTTTGTGTGTGTAGTGTAGTTATAGGATGTCAGACGAAAATGAAGCTATTGAAATAAAACTCGAATAGCTATTGAATTGAACATTTTACAATTCCACATATTTTGTAAGTGGACAATCGATAGCAGTCCTCAAGATTTCTCTGTCACAAACAAAGACACGTTCGACAATTCCGGCAAAAAATTTAGTTCTTCTTGGAAAGCTATGAAATGATATTCACGCTTCGCGCCTTTTCGGCTATGAATTTCAGGTAAGTAGATATGATGTTTATTGCGTTGTATTTATAGCAATTTATAACTAGTATTTATTTTAGGGAGGAGCTCGTAGCTACATAATAACAGCCGCACGTGTCGACTTTCAAGGTTAAGCAACGCTTGCCAAGGTTGGTCTGTGGATGGGTGACCATCTTAACATATCGAGTTTTCTCCGTGCTACGGAAAGCATCTTAAGCCGTAGGTCCCGGCTGTCATTTGTAGATCTTTGGCAGTCGTTACGGATAGTCAGAAGCCAGTTAATCTGACTACAGTCTTGCCATGAAGTACCGTGTTACCCCAGTTAATGGGTTGTGGAGGTTTGGTAGGCAGCCGCTCCTCGTAAAATACCGGTATTCAGCTAAATCCGGCTTGACTGGAAGCCGACCCCAATATAGTTGGGAAAAGGCTCGGTAGGTGATGATGATGATTTATTTTAGAACGGGTAGTTCTAAAATAAATCATCATCATTGCACAAACCTAGGAACCCAGCAAGGGTGATGCCTACTAAGGCCATAGGTTGACTTCCGAAAGCGAAACCCAGAGTTGTCGAACGCGAGGCAAACCAGAAACATAGAAGAGGGTTTTAGTCAGTAAAAGTCTGACATGTCTCACTCCGCCCTAGAGCGGAAGAAGTCTTTGGATTTCCATGTGCAAATCGTGTATTTGTGCAAGGACTGTTGCCTCCAAATCCCATGGCGACAGCCAAACATGGAGGTTCATTGCTTCAGGATAGACCGTGTGGTATGCACGCATCATCCGACTGCTCATAACCCTCTATTATTCTAGGACTTGTGCAGACTGCAGTGCTTCCTTGCTGAATAAAATATAATTTAGCAAAAGTAGAAATTGTCCCAAGGGAACACAATTCCAGGATAAAAAGGCTAAAAAATGCTATATGTTATTTCAGAACATGGACTTCCCCGTAAGCCTAAATAACGTAGCCATAAATTACATTTAAATCTATTCAGCCGTTTGAGCGTGAAGAAATAACAAACATAATACGAGTACACACAAACTATCAATTTCGTGTAACTCCAAAACTCAACCTTTATAAATACTAGGAGTTTAATTTATTTTTAGAAGTTGGCCAAATATTTACCAACTTAATAATATTGTTTGACCTCACACGTCTGAATCTCTGTGAAAAACCGACACGAGCCTGCTTTCAAATTAATATTACTCATTTACTGACCGTAACTCGTCAGATACCCTGAAAAGTTGTTGATATTGGAGTGGGTGGAGATGTGAAAAGCCTTCTGTTTAATTAATATTATAAGAAGTTCTAATACATCATCATTATCATCATTTCAGCCGAAAGACGTTGGACATAGAGGAGCTCGTGGCTAGATAATAACAGCCGCACAGGTCGATCTTCAAGGTTAAGCAACGCTTGCCTAGGTTGGTCTGTGGATGGGTGACCATCTTAACATAACGAGTTTCCTCCGTGCCTCGGAAAGCACGTTAAGCCGTTGGTCCCGGCTGTCATTTGTAGATCTTTAGCAGTCGTTACGGATAGTCAGAAGCCAGTAAATCTGACTCCAGTCTTGCCATGAAGTACCGTGTTACCCCAGTTAATGGGTTGTGGAGGTCTGGTAGGCAGCCGCTCCTCGTAAAATACTGGTATTCAGCTAAATCCGGCTTGACTGGAAGCCGACCCCAATATAGTTGGGAAAAGGCTAGGCAGATGATGATGATGATGACGTTGGACATAGACCTCCCCCAAGCGTCGCCATAACGACCGGCCTTTTGCGTCTCTCACGTCCATCGCCAGTGACTGAAAGTTGTGAGGGAATCGTTGGTATTGGCATAGCCATGTGAAGAGGAGGGATGAAATGCATGGCACTGAAAGAGATAATTAGTATACACGTAAATGGATGGAGAGGACCTCTCTGGTCGAAGAGAATTTGGATGGATTTTGATATAAAAGAAAAGAGAGTTAGTAATAGCGTGACGAGTGACAAAACTGAATGGAATGGCAAATAAAATGGGACGGAACCCTAAAAAGTTCTGCATAGTAACAGTTATCTTCACTTCTACATAAAGTTTTATTGAATAACTCCACAAAATATTACTGAACGAACCCAAGAGTCACATTCTCTCTTACCAACCTGATTTCCTTTTCAACAACACAGTAAGGGTCAGCTCACACCGAGACGCAACGCGACGCGACGCTGAGCGCACATTTTAATAGAGTGACTCAAAATAGAACTTCATTAACCACGAGAAAAGATAGACATTTCATTGTTAGAATTTAGAATAAATGTTGCTTCGTGCAGCGCTGCGCCTCATGACGCCACGCGGCGTCTCGCTGCGCAGCGGAACGTTTTCACATTTGGGACGTCGTGTTGCCAATGATTTTACTATGTGCCAATGTCAACGTTGCGATGCGTCTCGCGGTGGTGCGCGCCACAGCGCTACATCACTGGCCTCTTCCAATATCGTCGCGTCGCCTCGCATCTCAGTGTGAACTGACCTTTGTTAGGGTCTGATTTCCTTTTCAACAACACAGTAAGGGTCAGCTCACACCGAGACGCAACGCGACGCGACGCTGAGCGCACATTTTAATAGAGTGACTCAAAATAGAACTTCATTAACCACGGGAAAAGATAGACATTTCATTGTTAGAATTTAGAATTTGCTTCGTGCAGCGCTGCGCCTCATGACGCCACGCGGCGTCTCGCTGCGCAGCGGAACGTTTTCACATTTGGGACGTCGTGTTGCCAAAGATTTTACTGTGCGCCAAAGTTGCGATGCATCTCGCGGTGCAGCGCTACATCACCTCTTCCAATATCGTCGCGTCGCGTCGCGTCTCAGTGTGTACTGACCCTAACAAAGCATTCAATACTTTGTTTCATGATCCAATACAATTTTACGAGGTAGTAGTAGGTAGTAGTCTAGATCTTGTTGGGTTTACGATAGTATTATTAAATGCAAATGATAGCAATAGCACTGATCTTATGTAGCGTAAACTTTATTTGTTATTTACTGTGTAATAAGAGAGGGCGATTAAAGTTGCCAAGATTGTTGGTGGTTATTTAATAAAATAAAATAACCATTTATTGTTTAGGAGCATTGGTGACTCAATTGTAACGGTCCTGACCTACGAGTTGATGAACGCGGGTTCAAAACTCAGTCCGGTGCCTTAGTTTGAATCAGCCCAGTCAGGTTTTACATAATCATGATCATGATAATTTCAGTGGAAAGACGTCAAGTGTGTTCACAATGAATGGCCCTATGCGTCTCACATTCCAGGCGCATTATTTACTGTAATTTATTTAATTAACACTGATCTCAAAATGGAGAAGGAAAACATAAAGAGGAAGCCGTCACATCCTAGAACCAAAAAAAATCAAAGACATTTGACATCCACGAAACTGTACAGGGCCCGCATGGTGGACTAAGGCCGTTTCCTCTTCTAAAGAGGAGGTCTAAGGCCGAGCAGCTTTTCTTTCGGTGGTTATTGTAGCGACTACGATCTACTACATATGACGTCACAGAATCCTACATCGCGCAAGCAAAGTTCTCCGTGCGATTTGAATAGATACAACAGCCCGAAATCATCTATCGGGCAGTAGCCCACCGGACATAACACCCGTCCGGTCGGAGGATCCTCCCTTTTCAACGGAGGTATGTGGGACTTTACTCTCTGTCCTCACTACCTCCAAATTATTATTTACAAAATTTATACGAATAAACCCAACACTAATATGCAAATAACCCTAATTTAATATCTTCGATCCTCAAACTTTCATCAAACTTTAATCTAAATGTCGCAAGACCAATTTGCTTACAATATGCACCTGACTGTGCCAAGTACTTCAGTGTAATTATCAACCATCAATAACGAGGCTGCATTGTATGAAGACAATATTGTAACCGGTAATGAAATTCGGATGTAGACGAGCTGCATTCCCATTACCATAAAACTTTAGTGAGCAATAAATACTAGTAGGTACACCGTGAAAAACGGCTGCTCTCAAAACGGTGAAGGAAAACATCGTGAGGAAACCGGCGTGTCTTAGAACCAAAAATTCGAAGACATGTGACATCCGCCAATCCGCACTGGGCCCGCGCGGTGGATTATGGCCCATTCGCTCTCCTAGAGAGGAGGCCTGAATCCCAGCAGTGGGAACATTATAAGGCCGATAATGCTAATGCATCGTGAAAAAATCCAATGTGCCTGGCTTTTTATATTTTTTTTTTTAAGGTGGAGAATAATTTCATTACTTCTTCCACTCTAGAGTGAGAAGCGGAAAGGCGTCAGACTTTTACTGACTAAAGCTACACATAATTGTTTCTTTAGGTGCCAATGGCCAATGGCGCAATCTTATGACCAGTGGACTTCTATAGGTTGAAATCCTGTTGAGGATGATGATGTGTATAATTTTATATGCGTGTATATTTGTTACTTCACCCTGAAATATATTTTATTTTAATGTTTATGAACTAGAGCTTGACTGCGATCCCACCTGATGGTAAACAGTGATGCAATCGTCGATGGTGAGGCGCACTAGTTTATTAAGATGAAATGATTTATTTATGCAAATTCGCTTACACAGGCTAGTAATTTTTAAAGTTCCTTTCTCTCCCACATAAATCTTTTGCAACTATACCTACCTTTTAATCTTCATAGAGAGATTTCTCTAAAATTTTACTCCATTTTAGTGAGAGCACATCTGTGAGGCGGAGGACCTATCACTCAATGTCCTCAAGCCTCTATAGTCGAAGGAGCTAGAGCAAATAAAACGCGATTTTGTGTGTCATGTGATAGCTCCTTCACTAAGAATTGGCCCTGGCTTTGCTTGTTATTTTTGTGTCACCAACGATGATTATTCGGCGCATTTTATTAGTGTGTTTTGATATCACGTTGCAGTACCACTACTTTCACACTATGCGTGGAGTAAGAACAATAGACTTTTACTGACTAAAACACATCTTTGCGAGCTTTAGTAACCCTATCGTAAATGTCGCAATTCTGGCAGGTTTCAACCTTAACGAGCCACAAGATCTAACGATATGTTAAGTTTCATCTAAATCCGTTCGACCGCTAAAACGTGAAGAAGTTACAAACAGACAGAGTTATTTTCACATTTACAACATTAATACAGACTGTTGTGTCTACAGATCATACCTATCCCAATTATTATCATATTATACCGATTTCTTACGTCTACTAAAGAAAAAATATCAAATTAGATATGATGATGTCATACCCATTCAAAACTATTCCTAGATATAATTTTCTGGACAAATAAATTACTGTAAGTATCCCTAATTTATTATTTTCTTCGATTCTTGTCTGGCAACGAATTATTAGGTAATAGTAGTCATATAAAGAGGCGTAGCGAGTGGCTAAGAGGCCCCGTGTACTGATGAAATGGAGGCCCTCTTTTTTTCTGATTGTGATAAAGACTGGGCTTGGCTAGTTAGGTTTAGATACTGTTTCTGACACTTGACATATCATTACACGTCATGCTCTCGAGGTCCTACCACAAGTTTTTAACGCGACCTATTTAACGATCTAAACTGAGTTGATAATGGCATAGCTTGTCTGCTTGTATAGCTCCATCTCTTTTTCTCGCTTGTATTCCTTACGTTTTAATAATAATAATAAAAAAATATAAATATTTTTTACTTATCAATTTTGTAAAGAAATATTAAAAAATTAAAAAGATATATTAATTAAATTATTAAGGCGTCATGGTAAAGCCCCTGTTACCAAAAGGTTTATTTCGTAATAAAAACAGTAATTATACATTTTATATTGTTTTTATTGCGAAATAAACCTAAATAGCACCTGTCGACTCGGCAATTTGACAAGCCTATTGGCCTGTCTTTAATTGCCGAATTATCAGGCTATTGCTTAGTTTTAGTAAGAATTTGAGTTTTTGAGCAGTAATTTTGTGCTTCCAACCGGGGCCCCTAAAGTCTGGGGCCCTGTATAATAAATAAGTCGGTAGCTACGCCCCTGCATATAAAAATAATCAAGGCTTCGACGACCAATCGACATGTTTTCATCAAATTGTCCGTAATGACACGACAGACTTTTTTATTATTAGTCTAAGTCGATGTTAAGAGACTATCTTTTTGTAACATTTATGTATGTAGTGGGTCGTCTGGGTTGGGCTATGAAACTAACGATTTGAGGGAACAGGAACATAAGTATTCCTCACCGAGTCATTGGTCCACCTTGCAGGAGCCTTTTCCCAACTACCTTGGGGTCGGCTTCAGTGTAATCAGAAGCGGCTGAATATCCCTTTTTCATATGGAGTGACTGCCTTTATGACCTCCACAACTCAGTTACTTGGCAACACGTTGATATTAGTCTGGACATACTTTCTGGCGTTTGACTTGCCAGACTTTTACTGACTAAAACCCACAGTTCCTTCTTTGCATTGCGTTTTAGACCTCGGATTTTCCTTTCGGAAGTAGGTAACCCACGGCCAGTAAGCTTCGGCCCAGCTGAACTCCTACGGTTTTGCTGATAATTTTTTTAGGCGCGCGTGAAACACTATGCCCCGTCAACGAATCGGGCTCGGTCTAGATGGCTATCAGACGGCTGAACGGCGAGCTAACCATTGCTCTTCGTCCACAAGCCCACGGCTACGGTGGATGGAAATCGGGTTTCCAGGTTCTAGTGGTTGGAGTATTAGGACACACGTGCTACGCTACTATCGCTTCCTTAGCTAGCATTACTGCTACTGCTACCAGAATGAAGCGCCTGATTCAGTAAGATGCTGATAAGGATCTTGACCGTACTTGCAGGATTGCCATGATTACCATGGTAGGTACACCTCTCAACTCCTCAAGCACCTGCAGAATGTCTTCACCCAACTGTCCGGGTGTGTTATAACAAAAAATAAGAAAGTCCACTCCACTGCCCCGCAGTTTTCATAGCCAAGCACTAATGCTTAAATAAACTACCCGAAAGGACCTTGTCGGATGATGCGTCATTTTTTTACTTCACGGACAAGAGCCTATACAAAGTAATGTATCTTAAAAAGCTAATATTTACTTACTATCTAACGTTTTTTGTAAAGGACACCGAAGGATATTCAATGTTATTTAGGATGATCGATAACTTACCTATTTACTAGTTTCTATTAGTAGTTTTATTCGTGGAATTAGAACTTCACGACATTATAACTTATTTATAGGTATGTTATTCTAATGCTACATTACAGCTACATAACTATAAAGTTCCATCCGAATCGGTGCAGCCGTTTAAGCATCCTCCTAAAAGATTAACAGACACATGAGATGAAACTTTCGCCTTTAGTGTGATGGTTAAATATTTTTTGGAACAGAGAGTAAAGTCTTACAAGTCCTTGGTTGACTGGTAGAGAAGGCATTAAGTCCGCCTTTGTACTATTATGTCGCATGAAGTTTAAATACATACCTCCATTGAAAAGGGATCCTCCGACCGGACGAGTTTATCTGGTAGGCAAGTGTCCGATAGATGATTTCGAGCTGTTGTATCTGTTCAAATCGCATGGAGAACTTTGATTACGCGATGCAGGATTAGATAGTTTTTTTATGTAACGCCAAGATGTCGATACAGTATGTAAGAACAGATATTCGCGACGTAAGTTAGCCTTACATATAAACGAATGACCTAAGTATTATCAAATAGGGAAAGAATATCATTACCATGACCCCTATTTCTTGCAAACATACAAAAAAGAGCAAAGTGTATGAATGACGCATTTTCCCCCTTATGCGAACGTCAGCTGTCAATGCTCTTTCCCGGGTTTTTTTCCAAGGATAGGCCCGAAAAGCCAATAAATCATGACTATCGTCCTATCGACAAATAGGGCCGCGTTGATACGCCGTAAAGAGGGTAAGCAGCTGTCACCGTGACAGACGGACGGGATATTGTTATGACTTTTTTTTGTATTAGTGTGTCTTTAGAATAAGTGTTTGGGAGAAGGTGATGCGTTTTGTCTGAGTATTTTGTAGTTGATATTGGGTAGAATCCATTTGTAATTTTTGCGTGAAAAGTAGACCATATCCTGCTATAGCATATAGGATACTTTTTATTCTTAAAGTATGTTCCCTTGGGATAATTTTCTACTATATCAGCAACTATGGTGGCGGAGGAGATCGTGGCTAGATAATAACAGCCGCACAGGTCGATCTTCAAGGTTAAGCAACGCTTGCCTAGGTTGGTCTGTGGATGGGTGACCATCTTAACATAACGAGTTTCCTCCGTGCCTCGGAAAGCACGTTAAGCCGTTGGTCCCGGCTGTCATTTGGAGATCTTTGGCAGTCGTTACGGATAGTCAGAAGCCAGTAAATCTGACTCCAGTCTTGCCATAAAGTACCGAGTTACCCCAGTTAATGGGTTGTGGAGGTCTGGTAGGCAGCCGCTCCTCGTAAAATACTGGTATTCAGCTAAGTCCGGCTTGACTGGAAGCCGACCCCAATAAAGTTGGGAAAAGGCTAGGCAGATGATTGGGTAGAAGCTTTGTTGCATGTTTTATTCTTAAACTTTTTTTTTCTTTTTAAAGTGACTTTTATTACATCGTCTCAAAATTTTTCGTCTCTTTACTCGTCACCGTCACGCAACATGCAACTGTTGCGTGACGGTGACGTCAGAGCAGCCGAGGCCAATATGGCGGCGCCAATGCGGAACTCGCATCAGCTGACCGTGTAGTGTATAGACTATTACTCATTTGTGCCAGTGCTCCACGCTATTTTGTTTGTTTTTGTCAGTGTTTAATACCTATACCTACTCGTACATGTAATGGAATATTAATCCGATTTTTTTTTTGTTAAATTATGTCTATAATGTGGAAAAAAGTTTCACTTTTACTGTGGTACTTTCATTTTTTTTAATTGCCTTGAATACTCGGAATTGCTCTTGGACCCAGACCCGAAACAATATCTGTAGGCCATAAAAATACTCGTATCTTTCCGGTTCGATTCAGTCCGATTCTGTTTGGGGAAGTAATCGGATATTTAGATACCTACACTTCTGATGACAACTGACGATGACGATTACGGCGCGAGAGCGCTGATCTCTCCTACAGGACACCTCGACTATATGCTGCACCGTGTCCTCCGGGCGGTCCGTACTTAAAGTTGTTTTTGATAAGGTGAGCTGAGCTAAGAGGTTATTTGATAAGATCTTCCTCTCTAATGTGAAAGTGGGAGAGCATGTCAGAATTTTACTAACCTGTATTCCTTCATTTGCTCTTTACCTTTCAGGGCCACGATAACTATTTCAAACATTACCGCAGTTTTGGCAGGTATCTACCCTAGCGAGTTTCATAGAACGAAACCTTTAAAAATCTAGTTTCAAATTATAATTATCTCATTTTCGCAGAAACCACCCAATATGTATAGTTACTAACATATATAATGTATTTGCCAAATCCCTCGTTACCAGAAACTTACTCCCACGCCCAAATGTTATAGACGAATTTCAGCGAATAGCGGAAACGGTATACAATTACTTACGTTGCTATTTATTTTATATATTTGACTGGCCTGTTGGTCTAGTGGTTAGTGACCCTGACTGCTATGCCGGAGGTCGTGGGTTCCATTCCCACCCAGGACAAATGTTTGTGTGATGAGCACGATCATTTGTTCTGTGTCTGGGTGTAATTTATCTATAATATGTATGTATTTAGAAGTATATAAGTATGTTTATCAGTTGTCTAGTACCCATAATACAAGCTCTGCTTAGTTTGGGACTAGATGATGTTGTGTGAAAGTTGTAGAATATTATTATATTATTATTATATTATATAATAAATCACGTTTCTGTGTGCCGATTATTATTATTTTGCAAGTATAGCCTTAAATAAATCCGGACCGAGCCCATATCGTCAACGGCGCGTATTGTTCCACGCGCGCCTCAAAGAGATGTCAGCAAACTGTAAGGGCTCGGCAAGGTCGCCTATAGGCCCACGGGTTTGTTTCCGAAAGGAAAACCCGGAAACCTGGAACGAAGGCAAAGAAGGAACATAGGAGCGGGTTTTATATATTTTTATATTCAATAAAATTCTGGCACACCTTCCCATTCCACCCTAGAGCGGGAAAAGGCATTAGATAATTTTCCACTTATAAATAAATAGCTAATGGACTCCATAGAAGAATGTTTACCTGTCTGACTATACAAACAAACAATATTTGGCAGTAAATATACCTTTCTCACTCGTCATCTGCCTAGCCTTTTCCCAACTATATTGGGGTCGGCTTCCAGTCAAGCCGGAATTAACTGAATACCAGTATTGTACGAGGAGCGGCTGCCTACCAGACCTCCACAACCTATTAACTGGGGTAACACGGTACTTCATAGCAAGACTGAAGTCAGATTTACTGGCTTCTGACTATCCGTAACGACTGCCAAAGATCTAAAAATTACAGCCGGGACCTACGGCTTAACGTGCTTTCCGAGGCACGGAGGAAACTTGTTATGTTAAGATGGTCACCCATCCACAGGCCCCGGCAAGCGCTGCTTAACCTTGAAGATCGACCCGTGCGGCTGTTAATATCTAGCCACGAGCTCTCAAATGTACCTTTCTCACTCTTCGTTCCTATATTGTAGATTGACTTACAACAGAGGAGAGAATATATACAAATACTAAGTAGCAACTCGGACCCAGTAAGCGGATAAAAGTGATTTAAACCTTTTTGAGTTCGTGTAGTCTTTAAAGTTAACAAAGTGTTTCCATCTTGTCAATATCAGACTCTAAGAAAGTGCTACGGGCGTTTCTAAAAGTGCAAATGGACACTATTCTTAGTCTTTATTTAATTTACTTGATTTGCAAATTTGAGTTGCAAATCAAGTAAATTAATTAAAGTTGGTTTTGAAGAAAAGTGTATAATAAAATTTTATTAAGGAATATACAAGCATCATCATCTACCTAGCCTTTTCCCAACTATATTGGGGTCGGCTTCCAGTCATTCCGGATTTAGCTGAATACCAGTATTTTACGAGGAGCGGCTGCCTACCAGACCTCCACAACCCATTAAATGAGGTGATACGATAAAAGCATTAAAAAAAAAACGAATTTGTTTTTGTTTGTTTATTTTCTATATTATAATATTCTTTTTTTATCAATTAATATACAACTAAGTAGTAGTAGAAACACTTAACTAATTAAAACTGCATATACACTACCTCTTACTCTAACTTAAGTGTTTTTATTTTTCATGTTTTTTCTCTGCATAATAAAATACACATTTAAAAAAAGTAGTAGTAGTATTATTATTATAAAGAATGAATGGCAACGTTAGTTTCTAGCTTGATTGAAATCATGAATCAAGAAACTTCTTAACATAAAAGTATTAAATAAAACAAATACCTATAAATATTTACATAGATCTACCTTACTCGGTTGAAACCACAGAACCTTGGCGTTTAAAATTCAACAACACTCGTTTACATAAATCTATTTAATATTTAGGTCAGACACAGTATAAAAGGATTACAGTAGACCAGTGGGGTAATCCTCATATATTAAGGCACGTGCGTATTCGCATCTCAGTCGAAAAATATCAAAAACTTCTCTTTTCATGTTTTTGACATCGTTTGACGCTGAGACAAAATTTCCACTTGGGCGTGGACGGTGTTTCCGTCGGAAGACTGTTTGATATAGGCCTCCTCCAAGTGTCGCCACAACGACCGGTCTTATGTGTCTTTCATGCATCGGATTCCCGCAACTCTCGTCAGGTCATCGGTCTAGAAGATAACAACAATAAAAAATTAATTATAGAAAGCAATAAGTGCAGCGGTAACAGACTTGGAATCTTACCATGACGTGTTAAAATGTCAAGCGTTCGAGCGAGAAATAGGGATAAAGCTATACTATCTACTACTCGCATCCATCAAATTCCCGCAACCCTCACCAGTTCATCGGTCCACCTTGTAAGAGGCCTTCCAACGCTGCGTCTTCCGGTATGCGGTCGCCATTCTAGAACCTTTTGGCACAGATTATTAAATAGTTACTCTTTTGGTCCCAACGGCCATCTGTTCTGCAAGCAATGTGCCCTGCCCACTAACACTTAAGTTTGGTGATGGTTCGTGATAGGTTGGAGAGAACTCCTGCGATATTTAATTAGCATAGCATAGCATCAACCTTATAATGTTTCCACTGCTAGGACTCAGGCTTCGTAATCCACAACGCGGGTTCAGTGCGGTTTGGTGGATGTCACATGTCTTCGAATTTTTGGTTCTAGGATATACTGGTTTTCTCACGATGTTTTTCCTTCACCGTTTTGAGAGCAAACGTGATGAAATAAATTGCACAAAGTGATGCTAGATTTGAAACCGCGACCTGCAACTCGTATATCGGGGCCGTTACCACTGGGCCACCACTGCTCTCTCTGGGCCACCATTGCTCTCGATATTTAATTATTAATATCTAATTTACTTACTTATAAAAATAAATTAAAATCACAAATCTGTTATCAGAAATTGTCTTGTTCGAAATCAATATAAATTTATGAGTTATTGGCAAGTGTTTCGAATGAGTATACTGCATCAATCTATTCTGTGGTCATAAAATTTTCGCCTAAAATACTCCAAGACCGTGATCTTAAACTTAGGAGACGTATGTTTATTGCAAACCAAAAGTCAAGGATGAAATTAATCCGAGGTAGGCCCCGGATTTATTTTATACCTGCCTTGGATACCCAGTAGGATCTTTATAAAGATCCAGACACCTGTGAAATTAGTTTTTGGATAGCCAATAAAAAAACTATTTGTTATCTTTTCTTAGCGGGACAGGGCGTGTCAGACTTTTATTGACTAAAATGGAAAGTCACTAAAAAAGGAGTAGTCCTGTATTCCTTCTTTGCCTTCGTTGTAGGGCCCCACCGCAACCCATGGCTCCCGTAGACTTCGACATTACCCCCGAATCACTAATGGCTCAGTGGAGCAATTGGCCAGTAAGCTATGTGTTGCAATTTGATTATTATTGCACAAATCAATTATTCGTATGACCTAATTCCTTGCAATCTTTCACCTTTTGTTATAGGTACTAGTATGATTTTGTTACCTGCACCCAAATTATAGTGTGCGTCTAATGAAAGCGCGACCTGGAGTTTTTTTTTTAAATTTAATTGGCAACATTATTCAGCCGCAATTGTAGGAAATAAAAAAAATTGTGGAGTGTCAAGACATGATTCTCCTACTAGTTAGTAAACCACATACAATTTTTTTTTTGATTTAACCTCTTTTTCTCAGGTCGCGCTTTCATTAGACCATTAAACGGACTATAGTATGATTTGGTTACTTACCTGTACCCAAAATATGTAACCTGTATACCCATTATAAGGCCAATAGCTATCGAAACTTCAGAAAACTATTGTAACCAATTATTTCGTCTATTTTTTTAACCAAGGTTGCCTGTGTCCACATCAACATGAAGACGTAGGAAGCCTGTATTGAATCAGAGAAGGTATCGGTATTGACTCAGCTGTACTGGGTTCAGGGTTCCTAACACAAATACGCACTTAATTTGTCGTGTAGGTTGAAACTAAGGAGTAGATATGCTACAGAGACCGAAGTCTCAATCAATTTTGCCAAGAATGAGTGCATATAATCAGAATTGGATATATTTCATCTATTTCTAAAATAGGTAATTGTTCAAATCAAAGATCATAATATTTATAATCTATTTGTCATACAGTCAATTATTGTTATTGTGGTTGTAACTTGTGTATGTCTTTATACACAAGTTACAACCTAATGTTAATAGGTACGTATGTACCTCTGTCAATTAGTAAATAGGTACCTTTAAAACCAAGTCAATAATACTACTTTTGTGCACGGTTTGAGGATAACATTTGAGGCCTCGTCCAAACAAAAAAAAATATCTATTTATTTTCACTAGCATTTTTGTTTGTGTGTGCATATTAGCAATACAATTATAATACGCTGCTAATGTAGTGTTTCGATACTTAAACTAATAACAAAATATTTTTTAAAAATAAACATGGGTAAGTATCTAATTGGTAAAAACAGTTTTACCGTCTTTAATCGTAATCTCTGTAGATAGTGAAGTAGCACTGTAACCACTCTACTATGAAATATTTAACTGAAATCGAAGTGTTTACCATTTAATGATAAATTATTAACAACTAAGCTACTTATACATTCCAAAGTGCTAAACATGATAATTCAATTCTGATTGTATTCTCGTTCAAAATGCACAGAGATATCACGTTTTCATTAAGCCAAGCTGTCTAATTGATTTACTGCATACACATGTAATCAAGTCGTATTAGTTTGAGCACTAAATTGGGGTTTCAATTTCGGTAACTATTCATTCATTGTGTTTCATATAATAATTAATTTCGATACCATTTTCAGAAAATGAATTCTTTTTACCCGATTGCTAGATGGTGGTTTTTCGCGCGTCGCATATCTTTCAAACCGGTGTGAACGAATTAATATTATATTAAGATATCATTAGATACCGGAAGACGCAGCGTCGGAAGGCCTCCCACAAGGTGGACCGACGACCTGGTGAGGGTCGCGGGAATCCGATGGATGCGAGACGCACAGGACCGGTCGCTGTGGCTTGACGACTGGACGCTTGGGGGAGGCCTATGTCCAGCAGTGGACGTCTTTCGGCTCTGATGATAATGAAGATGATCATTAGATATGTCTTGATAACCCAAGTGTTCTTAGATATGAGACGATAAAAAAACCAAAATTGCAGAGTCGCCATGTTGGTATTTAAAAAAAAACCAAACCAAAGTCGTTCCAACCAATATCCAACCCGACTGTTGCAGTTAACATGTTCCGTATTAAAATTTATTTATTATTTATTTTATTTTCTGTGTGTAAATTAATGCAGTCGGAAGGCCTCCCAACAAGGTGGACCGACGACCTGGCGAAGGTCGCGGGAATCCGATGGATGCGAGACGCACAGGACCGGTCGCTGTGGCGACGCTTGGGGAAGGCCTATGTCCAGCAGTGGACGTCTTTCGGCTGAGATGATGATGATGAAATTAATACAATTGAATTGTTTTCACTTTTTATCTCACTACTGGACTGAACTAGCTTTTTATTTAGTTTTTTTTACGCAGTTTGGTTTTTTTATTAGTGTTAATTGTTGTTTAGTATTAAAATATTGTACGAAAATAAGCAAAGACATATACCCCATTTTATATAATACCAATGATCTTTAGAAAGAAAGTTAGATCTCTGTCGACTATCTACTCTGTTACCACAATAGTGTTCCAAAGGTGTGAGAACAGTCCCCAGGAGTTCCAACACTACTTGAGAGGAGGAGTGCCCATTGTAATGAGGGAGAGGGTAGCTTTCACAACAGCTGGGTATCGCCATTAGAAGGTGCCAGGTGATTGTGACAAACTTTCTGAATTACTGATTAGTTTAGAACTGAACTTTTTGGTAAGTTTGTTTTGTTTGTGTTTTGAATAGTTTAGCTATGTTTTAGTAACGACTGGCTGTGGCTGTAGTATTATGTTGTTTAAAACAGTGTCTGATGGTTGTACTGGTTATTTATTAGATAGTTTCTTTTTTTCGGCCAAATTTTACAAAATTTCCAATTTCAAATCGTTTTAGTGTTTTTTAGTAGTGAAGTCGGTTATTTTGGTTATGTCAAAAGAATTTTTACATTACATTACGGCATTGCCACATAATTAAAAAAAAACACTACCTAAGAGGCACATTTAAGTAAAAGTTTAAGTTATAGAAAGCAATTGAGAATTTAGACAAACCAAATATTTGTAATAAGTTATTTGTATCAAAATAAATGAAACACTAATAATCTTAGAAATAAAGATAGTTCTTTGCCAACTATCTACTCTGTTACCACAACAGTGTTCCAAAGGTGTGAGAACAGTCACCAGGAGTTCCAACACTACTTGAGAGGAGGAGTGTCCATTGTAATGAGGGAGAGGGTAGCTTTCAACAGCTGGGTATCGCTATTAGAAGGTGCCAGGTGATTGTGACAAACTTTCTGAATTACTGATTAGTTTGGAACTGAAGTTTTTGAGTAACTTTGTTTTGTTTGTGTTTTGAATAGTTTAGTTTTAGTTACGACTGGTTTATGCAGTAATTTTGGTTTTTAAAATAATGTCTAGTTATGCTTTTTCGATGCGTGATAGTTTTTTTTTATGGATTTGTAGTTCTTTTGTAACCGGAATTCGAACTTTCGGAAGAAGAACTTTGACGACCTCGATCATCTGATCGAGGTCATAATCTACAGATTTACCAGTTAATCTATACGCTAACTGATTTACAAACATTAGCCTGGCCTATTTCCTACATGATTTCCCACCATAAAAAAAACCTTGGAATGCAAAGAGCAAATGAAAGAACACAGGGTTCAATCAGTAAAAGTCCGACACGCCCTTTCGCTCTAGCCAGAGAGGGAGATTTATTTATTTGATGATTTTCAAATAAAAAGACTAATCACTAGTAACAAAATGTGTTAAATTAATTTCTTTTTCTACATAATATATTAATCTAAAAGTACTTAGAATATTTCTTACAAAAACTGACTATTAATAATAAATATTCTTATTCTCTATGTTGAAAGTTTTACTACTAATCGCAGCAACTTAAAGCAATTAATTTAACACTAAGAAGAAATTAAGACGATAAAAAAAAATTAAAACCCTTTATTTTCTTTCAAAATTATAGCAACAACTTTATGAAAGAAAACTTTGTTTATTCTTTCTTTCTATTTAAGTGCACACAAATCATTTTGTATTTCTTTTGAGAAACATTTGAAGCAAATGTTGCAAGAGTTGTGGTCTTAGTCAGTAGCGTAGCTAGACGTGGGTGAAGCGGCCCATCGCTCATGGCCTCGCATGGCTCTGTTCAAGAACGACAGTTTTTTTTTTCATAATTGATCGACGTTTATTTGACTACTATTTCACCAGGTGGTATGTGACGATGTGGCCAAACACGGTAGCGACAGTCGCCGTCTCGTTTTAGAACTTATGAAAAAAAACCGGGCAATTGCGAGTCGGACTTATGCATTGAAGATTTCGTAGGTTCAATCCCGAATCGAGTCTTAAAGATTTTTCTGAAGCACAAAAAATACTTGTGACGTAAGTTGTGCCATGAGACCTTGCTTTATGGCAAATTTCAGGATTCTAAGTAAACGGGACGTACCTTATGAATTTTGATTCCCTTGAGAATATCGAAATGTATGTTTTTTTTTTGCGACATAAACGGTCATATCTTTTTTTCTCGTTAATTCACAAGTCCGATTTTTGCACAGTTTCAAGGGATCGCAGACTTGAGTATATGGTTTTAATGTCAACTTGATACCTCTTGGCATTCCCGAGATAGACAAATGAACAACAAAGTGTTCCTATAAGTTACCTATATAATACTAATGTTACCTATATAAACTAGTGTTTGACTGCGATCCCACCCGGTGGTAAGCAGTGATGCAATCGCAGATGGTGAGACGCACTAGTTTATTCCCTTTTGAGGTACAGAACCCTAAAAAGGCCTCACTGAAGCGCCTTCACCCACGTCTAAACTAGTCCACCTTACGCCTCTGGCCTTACTCGTCTAGGTAGTTTCGTAATTAAGGATAGTACTAATACTAACTAATAGTATAAAGTCAAAAGTTTGTGTTTTGCATCTGTGTGGGTGGCAACAGAACTATTTGAGAACATCACCGTAATTAGTTTTCTTGTATTAAACTTAGACTGACTTGGTATACACTTTCTTCTATTCAAAAGGTGAAAGTTTATCTAATCTCTACTATACTCAAAGAGAATTAAACCACTTGAGAGCTGATAGACCGATTTCGTTTAGGCACACGACTCACCGCTGCGGGCCGGGGGACGAAGAAAATATAGCGGTTGCGATTGGCCGATGCAACAATGTCAGGACGAATATTCCAAACATAGTGATTCGCAAGTCAGTTTTGCAACAATAATATCGATATCGATAAAATCGATATCTACAAATTCTACATTTTTTAAAACTATATTGATAGGGTTTAAATAAAACAATATGTAGCAAATAAATAGTGGAGTGCGCATCGGTACGTTTTTGTTCTAAATCAAAATTATATCAATGAAAAAAGAAATATTAGTTTAGAATAGCATTAATCCACTTTTCTTTAAGTTCCGAATTATTTGGAAATCGAAAACATTAAAACGTAATATTATTTTTTATTTATTATTTGAAATCATCGATAAAATAATATTTATCAACTGCGTTTTGAAGTTAGCACGTCACTTCAGCACTATGTAGAAAGTACTTACGGATAGAAAGGGATAGACTTATCTAATATTCTAGTGAAAGTAAAGGACTTTTTCAAAAGACATCAACGCGGTATCATTTTTTCCGTAACCAACCAATTTAGCTTGAACCCTCTATAATTGCTAATATTGTAAATAAATATATCAAATTTTATTTACCAATGAAAACTTATGCCATCTTTTTTATAACTAAATATTCTAGTTGATTTCCCGCACCATTTAATTGCACAGGTACTCATTTTTGTTTCGGATTTATTCAATAAATATTTATAAGGTACCAAAATTAAGGAGTGTGCACAGATCCAACAACTGGTCAGTACTAAAAAATTCACTTATATCGGCAACTAATATAAGTGCTATATCATGAAAGTGTCGCGAGCCTGAGACGCCCGTATGAGCGGTCAAGTGGTTTTATAGTCATTGACTATACTAATCCAAACTAATATTATAATTGCGAAAGAAACTCTGAACTGTTTTAACAAACAGACAGACAGAGTTCTTCGTTTTCACGCTTAAACCGCCTAACCGATTTTTATGAAATTTGGTACAAAGACAAACTAGAGCTTGAGAATGGACATAGGCTACAAATTATCACGCTATTCGCTTTGGGGGATGAGTAACATTGCATTTTGTCCGTACTCCATGGACCGTATTGAACGGCATTTGTCGTGAGTTCGAATTCTAGCACCAGTTATTCTTTTTGTGTTTATTTTATCTTCTTTTTTGGACATAAGTCGATTTTAATACTAAAACTACTTTTTAATAAACTAATAGTATGAAGAGAAAAGATTTATATTTTTGTTTGTAATTAATAAAATCAAAAACTACTAGACCCATTCAGACCAGTAGAATTCTGATTTATCAATAAGCAACATTGGCTAAATTTTTACTTTCACTGAACTCCTTCGGAGAGACTGACCCATTTTTTTTCTGTATAATTGGTAGGTCTAAAAATAGGTCATAGATTATCATTATACCCCTAAATGATACGAGTCGAAGAATAGGTCGTAGGTTTTTTATACCTCTGGTACAAGTTGCCCTCTCCAGAAAGTTTAATTTATGTAGCAAAACAACCGTATTTGTAAAGATACTATGTACTTTCTTAAAAATGGGAAATCGCCCAATGACTTCTCCCACTATAGAGCGGAGTGGGAGGACATGACTTTGTGTGCACATAGGACAAAGCCGCCGCATCGCGTTGAATTCACGTGAACCACATCGAATTACTGCGCAACCGGTTTAAATCATTCACGTAGCCGCGTTTTATCTCACTACTGAAAAGAAAGAAGAACCATAAAGAATCAAATGGCGCAAATAAACCTACCGCAGTAAAATATATGAGTAAAGTTTTTAACTTGATCACGTTAAGCGTTTTTCACTTTCGTTTAGTATTCGGTTCCAGTCTCGCATACTGAAAAATGTGGACGCTGGCTCCATAAATTATAGCCTCAGACTGATTTATTTTAAGTACTACAGGTATTTTTAGGAGAATTTAAGTTAGAAAACAGGTAAGGCACGACCACAGAAATCTAAATAATAAGATTTATGTGGGCGCAACAGTGCTGTAAGGACGAGAGGACGAGTTTAAACATAGAAAATGTGTAATGTATACCTTTGTGCAGTGTTATTCACTAGTGCATAAAGTTTCAATCATATCATCATCATCTCAGTCGAAAGACGTCCACTGCTGCATGTGCACGCTGGACATAGGCCTCCCCCAAGCGTCGCCACAGCCGGTCCTGTGTTCAAAGTTTCAATAAAACAAAATAAATATAAAAAATAAAATAAAATAATCTAAAGGGTGTAAAAAGACCCTTAACGAAAACGAAAACCCCATATTCTACTTATCACTAGGATACTTTTTTTCTTCTAGGCCATACCTGGGAATTCACTGGTTCTGGAGATATTGAAGGTCAAAGTCAACATTTTCTTTTTTCGTTTTTTTTTTTCAAAATCGTATTCCAAGTATCATTAGTAAACTTTCTTCCGAACAAACGTTATCAAAATGATCAATTTTACATAGTCAATTACGCATTTGAAGTTACTAAAATGCATTGAAAACTAAACACAACGAGCGCCTCACACACACAAGCGTGCGGTCGGTTCAACGACCAAGCGCGAGCGGCCGAACGCGCAGCTGATCGGAATTATTATTAACTAGCTGTGCCCGCGACTTCGTTCGCGTGGATGTCGGAACTTAACATTGTATTTTTTAGTGCGAAGCGCTGTTGGAGGATACCGATACAAATAATTATAGGTAGTTTATTTATTCTAGTCGTTCTTTAAGATTATTTGGGTTGTTTACCCGTGAAAAACTCTTTCACGGGTAAACAACCCAAATAATCTCGTACTCGTACGTACTCGTATAGTTGACCATGGGAAAAGCATTCAATACTTAGGTCCACCCCCGCAACAGGTAATGTCTGGTCCTGACTTTATAAATCATCAGGGCATAACAGACACTAACTGGGAATCGCACTCGTTTGAAAGAGAAAGAAAAGTTGCTAGATATTATAAGTATTCTTGTAATAAAAACTATATCACCAGCGCCGCAACCAGTTAATATTTACGAATTCTTCAGACAGACAGCAATTTCATCGGCTCTCGTTCCTCGGGGTACTATCGGGAGTGTCTGCCGAAAATCACCGCAACAGCACCGTTATGCCTCCCATCGGCCCGTCATTTTGCTTTACATCGTGTAAAGTTCTATTCACTGTTTCTATAGCATTGCGGTTTGCCATTGTGCACTCAACCCACAATCGCGTAAAACCCTTGCTTTATCGCTATTTCGCGATATGTTGCATACCGGGCTTTCCGTACGGTCTAAGTCGATAGGAATTTTAAATGTTGTGTGTGCCGTTTTTCCTCCAGGCAATAATGTGGCTGCTATCCCTGAGGAGGCGACAGCAAGGGCAATTTTATTTTGGTTCCTTATTCGAGCCAAAATAACTTTGGTTAAGAAAGTATTACCTGTTCCGCCCGGTGCGTCTAAAAACAGGATTTCACCCGAGACGTTATCTACACTGCAGCATACCCTATCAAACGAAGGCTCTCGGTCAGCTGATAATCGCGCTTTGCGGTCCTCGCTGCTTTCTTGGGAGCGCAAAGTCGCGGTAACAATTCTTTGCAAATTTAAGCGCAACTAACTCCCTTTCGGTAAAAGTCTCAGACTCGCGTGAGAGGCGTAAAGCTCTCGGTCGGCCAATAAACGCGCTTCGCGTTCCTCCAAAACTCTCCTGTGATAGAGAAACTGCCGTAAGAGAACGCGGAATAGCAAGTCGTGACTCACAGTGGGTAGGCGTTTCTAGCGCAAGAGTTCTGACTTGCCTAGCTCGAACTGCTGATACCCTCGTTACGATCTTCTTCTGATTCTTGGGACGAACTTAGTGTCACCCTTTTTGCATCTCAGCTACGCTGCGAAAGGCTTGTTTTTTTTTAGAAGGCATTTAAAAAAAACTGATTCAAACTAATAAAATATTGAACCAAATAATTCACAACAGCACAAACTTTCAAAATGAGAATAAAGTTTACTTGACTCAAATTGCAAGATACAATTTACTTCGCACTTCAATACTTAAACCGAATGTTAAACTCTTTTTATCGAACGATTTATAGTCCAGTCAAAATAGACATTCCAGTTTGCATTAATTCCCAACAAGCTGGATTTTTGTGCAGGCCTTGAATACGTCATTACGAATGATATGTCAAAAGTCCCCATCGATCCCGCTTGTGCGTTGTTTTTTATTCGAGGTCAAAGGTCACAAATTAGCGTTTTTTGCGTATATCTCTGAAACAACGAGAGCTCTCGAAAAATGGTTCAGGCAAAGTTTGTAGATCGTAAAATTGTCTACAAAAAAGATCTCGACACTTTTCTTCTATAAAGCATCGCTTTCGAGATATCGTGACTTTAGACCTCAGGAAAGTTGTATTTTAAGTGTACCTAACAATCACTGTAGTACTTAGCCTCAGCAGCAACTAAGTCATATTCATACTGAATGCGGGCAATGGCACTACTTGCTAGCTCATAAGAACGAATCTGAGCTTCCTTAAAGATGGTTTTCTTGAAGTTAAGGCTTGAAAGTTGAGGACACTCTTGGTCGAAGATGCTGCGCTTTTTTTTTATTTCAGCCGTTTTATCTGCTTCATTGCCACAGAACAAACAGTATTTCGTCAAAAAGACGATTCATTACCTCGTGCTAGTACGAGGAGAACTAATCCCAGATGTGGTAGCTATCTCCGCCTCACGCTGTCTTTTAGCTGCAGCGATGCTGCTCTTCCGAGTGTATGCTTTACGACACTGCTTATGTATCGTTACAGATGGTTTGTCCTTCAAATATTCATCGAACCCATCATCCCTTAGTATGAGTGCATATTCGTATTTTCTATGATTAAAATAGCCATAATTCGAGAACAGTGTACCGTAGAAGAAAAAGTTTAAATCTTTTTTGTAGACAATTTTACGATCTACAAACTTTGCATGAACTATTTTTCGATAGCTCTCGTTGTTTCAGAGATATACGCAAAAAACGCTAATTTGCGACCTTTGACCTCGAATAAAAAACAACGCACAAGCGGGATCGATGGGGACTTTTGACATATCATTTGTAATGACGTATTCAAGGCCTGCACAAAAATCCAGCTTGTTGGGAATTAATGCAAACTTGAATAATAATTTAGTCTATTTTGACTGGACTATTAACGATGTTATTCAGTCAAGGCCTTCTCAAAGACAGTACTGTAAAGACACCTAATAACCTAAGAGCCCGTGAACGCCAGACCTATTTTATAAAAGCTGAAATTTTGTCAGTGCATGATCCAAACACAGACCTAACAACGATGGCCAATTATGAAGTTTGGGTTCCAGTGGCTTTGATAGGTACAAGGTAACAAAATTGTGTAAAATACCGATCTAATTACGTCGAATTATAAAGATTTATGTTTTGGTATTACCTTCAGAATATTACTAAAAATCACCTTATTCATTGCCAGACACACACATTACATAGTGGAAACCCCTTGCCAGACACCTTTATTGTTTATGAAATTATATAATTGTTAACTTTTGTACCGATAGATGGCGTTGTTAGCTGAGCGTGTTCGATCTTAGGCGCTCCACATACTGCACCGCGTCCCGTCGCGGCAGATTTTACCGTTGTATGCAAATATCTCAATTTGTATAGAAATCAGCCTAGCACAGCAGACGGATCTGCGCGGGAAGGCGTTATGCGCGCAGTTTCTGCCAATCTGAGCGAGAGCGCGGGGCGTGCCGCGCGTTAAGACACACTGGCTCCGCAGTCCCGCGCGTGATTTGATATTGTAAAGACGTTCGTAAAAAGGGATATATCCAAAACCTTCTATGGACGCAATGTCTTTTAATTCTTGTATACAAAACCTAAAATGATAATAATATAATTGCAACATCTTGAAATTTAATCATTTCGTCCATTCTCCACGACGATCGACAGCACAGTGAACATATGAGTTTATTTAGCGCGAGGCCGTCGTAATCTGCTTCACCGCGCAGGGGAGCAGATTACACCGCTAACTAAGGCAGATCTGCGCCTCCGTCGCCGCGCGCGTTAGTGCACCACGGCGGAATGCGGTGCAGTGTGTGGACCGCCTTAACATCGTGATTCAGAATTTTGTGTCAACTAACAACGCCATCTATCGGTACAGAAAATTAACAATTATATAATTTTATGAAAAATATGCTCACAAAATTTTGCCTTTATGTGTGTGCTATGAGATCAAGAATTAAGTTAGTATTAAATTGGTAATTGAATTGGTTTAAAATCAATTTTGATTTACTAACAACGCTGATTTTATATATACTGCACGCAGTTGATCTCTAAGTTTTTATAGATGGCGCTGTTTCAATATTTTACTTCGAAAAGACTATTATATTTTTTTTTATTTTATTATAAGGTATGAACTGATTACGATGAAACAAAAAACTTAATATTACAACAATTCGCACAATTTATTGCTATGTATAAAAGTTACGTGAAGTAATGAGACCAAGTAAACATAACCCTAATTTTACTTCTGGAAAATTTTAAATTCTAATATCTTTTGCTAAACTGAACCGATTGCAATGAAACAAAGACTAAATGTTACTATAAGTTACGCTCAATCCATGTGTCTAAAAATTATCTACATTGCTTTCGTATATTTAACGTGATGCCCGAACAAATAAACAGACAAACAGACAAAAATTCTAAAAATGCTGGAAATGGGTTCTGCTGGTTGTTCTTTAACACCCTAGCTATTTTTTTTGGATTTCTTTTTCATGTACAAAAACCACTTTTCTACAGATTTATTATATGTATAGATAGATTAATTATTTTTTAAAGATGACAAAAAAAAGTTTTTTCCCAGCAATATTTTTTGGTCCAAGTTACTTAATTACACTAGCAGAATGTGTAGTTATCGGCTTTGTGATCGGTCTTTTTACACCCTGTATAGTCGGTGTTTGCGGTTGGTTTCTCGCCTTCCGGTATTTAAGACCAACTTACGAAATTTAAGTTATTTTGTATGTTTTTATTGTACTAACTTTTTTCTGAAAAATTCGAGCAGAGCGGGTAGGCGTGTCCGACTTTTACTGACCAAAACCACATCTATAGTCTTAGTAGGTAGGCTTCGGCGCTACTCCTAAAACATTTGAGGAATTCCCTCAATACATTTTATATTCAGATTTGACAGACAGGATTTCTACAACAATTGGACCAATGGGAAATTCTCCAAAACAGTTTACAAAGAGTTCTGAGGTAATAAACAGAAAAAAAAAACAAAACTAAACTAATAAAGTAATTCTAAGAAACAAAAAAGCCGAAACTTTACAAATAAACATAAACTTCCAAATATTATGCTTGGGAGGAATAATAAACTTTTATATTATATTAAAATACCCAAGATGCGTCAAATATAATACTACTCTAAGCAAAGACACTGCTAAATAATTTAGAAAGAAAGGAACAGAATTTATTGGTGGCGAATACCAAAAATTCGAAGAAATGTGACATCCACCAATCCGCACTGGGCCCGTGTGGTGGATTACGGCCCATTCCCTCTCCTAGAGTCGGAACAATAGAAGGCCGCTAATGCTAACAGTGTTGTGCCAGGATCTTTCGAAGACTAAGGGTGATGCAGAGGTGGACCAATAAGTAAATTGTCTTCATCATCACCTAAAGGTGTTGGCTACTGGACTTAGGCCTCCCCTAAGCGTCCGCGTCACCAAAACTAGTCCTGAGCGTCTCGCAATAGAATCAGCCATTGTATAATGTTTCTTCTGCAGTGAATCAAGCCTCCCTTCTACGAGAAGGGAGGGGTAGTTATCCACCATAGGTTCAGTGTGGAATAGTAGATAGGTAGCCATAAGCTATGTTTAAACTAATTTAATAGGAGGGCAACCATGTTGCCATCAATCGGTTTGAAATTAAAAATACTTTATTTGAAAAAAAAATAGACAGAACCAGGTTAGACCGTTTTCGCATTATCCGATCCGATATCGGTATCGGACGCCGATCCGATATCGGGGTAAGTAAAATGTATGAAGTATGTACCTAACTTTCATATTGTCCGACCCGATATCGGATATCGGAGCACGGCATTTCATACATTTTACTTACCTCGATATCAGATCGGCGTCCGACACCGATATCGGATCGGATAATGTGAAAACGCTCTTACTGTTTTTCACTCAAATGGTTGAACGAATTCGAATGAAATTTCGTACACGAGTAGACCTAGACTTATTCGTCCTTATGGGATACATTTTATCCCACGAGTATGTTTCCTTGGGTTTATTTTTCAATTTCACGAGAGCTAAGTCGCTAGTGATTTTATTAATCCCAGTTTCATCATCTGCCTAGCCTTTTCCCAACTATATTGGGGTCGGCTTCCAGTCAAGCCGGATTTAGCTGAATACCAGTATTTTGCGAGGAGCGGCTGCCTACCAGACCTCCACAACCCATTAACTGGGGTAACACGGTACTTCATGGCAAGACTGGAGTCAGATTTACTGGCTTCTGACTATCCGTAACGACTGCCAAAGATCTCCAAATGACAGCCGGGACCAACGGCTTAACGTGCTTTCCGAGGCACGGAGGAAACTCGTTATGTTAAGATGGTCACCCATCCACAGACCAACCTAGGCAAGCGTTGCTTAACCTTGAAGATCGACCTGTGCGGCTGTTATTATTTAGCCACGAGCCCCAGTTATTAATCCCAGTTTATTTGAAAATAATGACGTACCTACTCAATACATAAACTTTTCACATATCGGTTCTACGGTCCCCACTAACCCAATTACCGACATTTATTTATGCTAATCAAAGCAAAGTCTACGATTTAATACCTGTGTACCGTATAACTCTGCGCTAATTAGATTACCCTACGGTTCTGCCTGCCCTTTTGGGGTAAGCGTGATTTATTCGAATGGGTGGTTTCGGGGAAAGACGTAGAGAACTGTACTGAGCGTTCCCTGTTTGGCTGTCAAGTTAAAGGGGTTAAAAAAGTGTGAGAGAGACAAAGTGACTGTGCAGTCGGTTGTAGTCTGGAACTAGGTCTAGGTTAGAGGCAGAGCGATGAGGAATGGCAGGTGGTCGCCTTCTTCTGTGAAGCAGTAATACTAGAGAAGAACGTGGCCGCATTCATGATGAAACGGACTTCTTCACGTCCCAGCCACCGGAATTCCGACTCTGATTTCCAGCTACCTTAGGTAACTCGCCGTCCAGCCGTCCGATAACAGTCAGGAACGGTGATTTCAGTCTCAAGTCATTGATAAGTCGTACTGTTTCACGCGGGCCTCAAAAAGATAACAGCAAACGGTAGGGGCCCAGCAGAGTCGAAGTCTACTGGGGCCGTGGAACCCCCGGGACCAGGAACGAAGGTAAAGAAGGACCAGGAGTGGATTTTAGTTAGGTAAACTTTGACACGAGAAGTCACAAAAGACACAGGTATTTAACGTTTGAATCCCCAACCGGTCCTATGAGACCGCGCTGTTATTGTTTTACTATTGTGTCTCGTTTCGCGGGTATCTGAGTAATATCGCTGGGTTATTGTAAACTCGTCACAGTTTGACACGCCAAACAATGCACTTATGAATGAAAATGCAATAAAAATGTGACGAGTTTACAATATATATATATCATTTCTTTCAGTCTTGCCATGAAGTACCGTGTTACCCCAGTTAATGGGTTGTGGAGGTCTGGTAGGCAGCCGCTCCTCGTAAAATACTGGTATTCAGCTAAATCTGGCTTGACTGGAAGCCCGCCCCCAATATAGTTGGGAAAAGGCTAGGTAGGTAGATGATGAATACTCAGTCCAATTCTCTACACCCACAACTTCAACCAAATTAAAATTTAATTTGTCGTGAACGTTGATTCGTGGCTCGCCAGCGTTCTCTGCATAAATTATGAGTAACACCCGGTATTGTATCGTGGCCGGATTTGTACTGAAGTATGGCCGCCGAGTTTTTTGGTAATTACTTTTATTTATCGTTTACCTAGCTGCTAACAGCTTAAAGCTCTCCCAAGGGAATGTACTGGACTTGTTATTTGTTTTGGTAATAACGCTTGTTAGCGGTTTTGTGGTCGTACAGTTGAAAATTATCTCTCGGGAATGTTTTAGTGAGCTGAATAGCAAATTAATGACTTAATGTGGATCATGAACATGTGCCTCGGATAGCACGTTAAGCCGTAGGTCCCGGCTGTCATTTGTAGATCTTTGGCAGTCGTTACGGATAGTCAGAAGCCAGTAAATCAGACTCCAGTCTTGCCAAGAAGTACCGTGTTACCCCAGTTAATGGGTTGTGGCGGTCTGGTAGGCAGCCGATCCTCGTAAAATACTTGTATTCAGCTAAATCCGGCTTGACTGGAAGCCGACCCCAATATAGTTGGGAAAAGGCTAGGTAGATGATGATGACTTTTATTTATTGGTTACCTAGCTGCTAACAGCTTAAAGCTCTCCCTAGGGAATGTACTGGACTTGTTATTTATTTTGGTAATAATGCTTGCTAGCGGTTTTGTGGTGGTACAGTTGAAAATTATCTCTTGGGAATGTTTTAGTGAGCTGAATAGCATTTTAATGACTTAATGGGGAACATGGTCTGGCGTATGTTAAGTTTAATGTTAATTTGTTTAGCTATTGAGGCGTGATCGAGTAACAAACGTGTGCATGTATGTTTGTTATTTCTTTACGCTTGAACGGGCAGCCGATCTCTGCAGAGAGATTTCGTTGAAACTTAGTATACAGATAGACCATGTCCTGAAAAACCAAATATGATAATTGTTTATCTCGGAAGTTTAGCAGTGAGTGAGTCGTGTAGTGTGTGTGTGAGTGTTAGTTTGTGTGTTTGTGTCAGTAGTGTAGTAACAATTTAAATTGTCACTTACGGGATATCTTCCGTGATAGGTTCCGTGGAACTCAAAATAATTAAAAATAATTATTTTGAGTTCCCGATATTACGACGCTGTTGCAAGCGCCATGATCGCGGGATGACTGGAGAGTGCGGGTGGGTGGATATCCCGTAAGTGACAATTTAAATAGTGAAACAAACCGTGATAGCCTAAAACAGTAGTGTAGTAGCTAGTAACAACATTAATTAATTATTACATTACAATCATTTTATACAATTTACTTAGAGGACTTTTAGATGTGGAATCTAATTATACGCACATTTAAATTCACTGTGAACCTAATACTTCGTGGTTAGCCTAAATCACGCGCTTACAAAACGCAACATACATAAATATACAATGCCACCACAAAACTGTGGTTGTTCTGTGCCGAGCTTAACATAAAGCGCTAACTTTACTGTTTGAGGGACATCTAATATTTTGTTAAATACATATTATCAGGTTAAACAACGCTTTCCAAGGTTGGTCTGCTGGTTGGTAACCATCTTAACATAACGAGTTTCCTCCGTGCCTCTATAAGCACGTTAAGCCGTAAGTGCCGGCTGTCATTTGTAGATCTTTAGCAGTCGTTACGGATAGTCAGAAACCAGTAAATCTGACTCCAGTCTTGCCATGAAGTATATACCGTGTTACCCCAGTTAAATGGGTTGTGGAGGCCTGGTAGGCAGCCGCTCCCCGTAAAATACTGGTATTCAGCTATATACGGCTTGACTGGAAGCCGACCCCAATATAGTTGGGAAAAGGCTAGGTAGATAATGATTCTTCTACTAGGCGTTAGTCCCGGCTTTTGCCAGGGTCCGCCTTCCGGCTTAGCTTGCTCCACTTTGCCCGATCTTCTACATCCTTGACAGTAAGGCCATTGGCTCTCATGTCGGACTTGACGACGTCCAGCCAGCGCTTGCGAGGGCGACCACGCGACCTACCGCCAAGGACAGCCATATTCATGCATCTCCGGCCAACGTACTCCATAGGGCGGCGCATGATGTGGCCATACCATCGCAGACGACACTCTTGCAGTTTTTCCCCCACGTCACGGACACCAAGACTACCTCGGATGAATGAGTTGCGTATGCGATCGGATCGCGTTACGCCGCTCATCCACCTCAGCATCTTCATCTCCGTGACGCGAAGCTCCTGGGTGTGTCTGCCTAGTGCTGGCCAACATTCGCCGCCGTACAGGAGGACAGGACGTATGATGCATTTATATATCTGTCCCTTAAGCTTCGGAGGCATTTTGCGGTCGCATACAACGCCCGTTACCTCTCGCCATTTCGACCAAGCCGCGCCTATACGTGCTTGGACATCGTCGTCCACGTTGCCAGACTCGTGCAGCACGGATCCAAGGTACCTGAACGTATCGGCTAGGTAGATAATGATGCCATATTATATTTTGCTTAAAAAGATCGTGATAGTTCAGTGTTAAGTCACCCGTCTCTTATGCATGAGGCAAAGACATCCACTGTTGGACATAGGCCTCCCCTCAATGGCATCATAACAACGGGGACCGTTTGTTATGGCTGTGCGTTTCGCATCTATCGGCTTCCCATGACCCTCACCAGGCCATCGGTCCACCTTGTGGAAAAACTTCCAATGACGCAGAACCAAAAGACGCAGTTTGGTACGTAGGTAGTAGCTTCTCCAAAACCTTTCGTCCACATCGACCATCTGTTCTACAAGCAATGTGCCCTGTCTATAGATGTGCCTTTTCCCAACTAGTCTCCGACAAGAGGGTCGGTTTCCAGTCAAACCGGATTTAGCTGAATACCAGTATTTTACGAGGAGCGGCTGCCTACCAGACCTCCACAACCCATTAACTGGGGTAACACGGTACTTCATGGCAAGAATGTTGCATGTTAAGTTGCATGAGGTTGCGGTTGAGGTCAGGAAAGCATCAATATGAATTGTTCATAGGTTTTTTTTTTTTTTTTTTCTGGTAGGGGAATCATCAGAATGACTTCCCCCGCTCTTGGGCGGAGCGGGAGGGCGTGTCAGACTCTTACTGACTAAACCCCTACCCCGTTCCTTCGTTGCCTTCGTTCTGGGGGGGACTCGGTATCAACCGTTAGGAATACCACATGTTCCCCCCAGAGGCTTCGGCCCTACCGGGCCCCTACAGTTTGCTGACATCTCCTTGAGGCGCGCGTGGAACAGAACGCGCCGTTGACGACTGGGCTCGGTCCAGATTATTTCCAGACTGCCGGACGGCGAGCTACCCAGTGCTCGCCGTCCGCGAACCCGCGCCTACGGTGGTCGGAAATCGGGATCGGGATCTCGGCGGCGGCGGCGTGAGGCCCGTTCCCTCACGCGCTCGCGGTCAGCAGCCTCCTTCACGAGCATCACTGCTTCGCAGAAGGAGGCGACCGCATGCCAACCCTCCTCGCTCCGGACCATGGCCTGAACCAGGGCCCGGCGCGAGAGGTCGCCGCTCCCGATAGTCTCCACGAGGACACGGCGGTGCTCCGCCCAAGCGGGGCACACTTCTACCGTGTGCTCCACCGTGTCCTCCGGGCGGTCCACACAGTGGCGACACCCGGGCGTCCTCTCCTGCTTGATTCGATGCAGGAACCTCCCGAACTTACCGTGTCCGGTGAGGACCTGCGTCACACGGAAAGAGAGGACGCCGTGACCTCTTTCCAACCACTCCTCAAAGAGGGGCCTAACCGCCTCAATGACGGCGTGCCCAGCACTGGGTTGCGACAGTCGCAGTCGCCATGCCACCCTAAGATCCCGCCGGAACTCTGTCCGCCATGCCGCGACTTGTCGCGGCAGCGGAGTTTCGCCCCGGCGTTGCATCTCCACGCGCAAATCGTGCATGCGTGCAAGGACTGTTGCCTCCAGATCCCACGGTGGCAGGCCAGCGAGGAGGCTCGCCGCTTCGCGGGAGATCGTGCGGTATCCCCGCACCATCCGGATGGCCATGACCCTCTGGCAAGCGTTCAGCTTGGCCGCCGGTCGCTTACCTAGCGACGGCGCCCAAACCGGCGCCCCGTAAAGGGCCATGGACCGAACGATCCCCGCGTAGAGCCTCCGGCAGGGGGCGTCTGGACCCCCTAGGTTGGGCAGGAGCCGCTTCAGAGCGGCCCCAGACCTGTCCAGTTTGGGGGCCAAACGTCGGAAATGCTCCTCGAAAGTCCACCGGCTGTCGAGGACGAGTCCCAGGTACTTCATCGCCGACCCGACGCCGATGTGGACCCCCCCTACCGTTATTTGGGAACCCGGAGGTGGCGCGTACCGAGGGCCATGAAAGCACATGGCCTCGGACTTGTGCAATGCCACCTTGAGTCCCAGTTGCTGGATCCTCTCCACGACTGTCGCAACCCCGCGTGTCGCTGTTTCGGCCGCCGCCTGGTACGACTCTCCCCGCGCCAGGACCAGCGTGTCGTCTGCGTAGCAGACCACGCTGACCCCGTCGGGGAGGTCGCCGCGTAGCACGTAGTCGTATCCGATGTTCCACAGGGGCGGTCCTAGTACCGATCCCTGCGGAACACCGCACGACATCTCTCGCCGTCTCCACTCTCCCTGGTGACCGGGATAGATGATGAACCTATCCGACAGGTAGGCCTCGATCACACGACGGAGGTAGGCGGGCACCTCGTGATACCGAAGTGCCGCCCCGATGCAACTCCAGGGCAGGGAGTTGAAGGCATTGGCGATGTCCAAAGACACCGCCAAGACGACCCTGCCCCGAGACACCGCATCCCCCGTCGTGAGAGCCCTCACGCGCATGATGGCGTCCACCGTGGAACGCCCCCTGCGAAAGCCGAACTGACCGTCCGAAAGGTCCGGCCCCACCCGCGCAAGATGCCCGACGAGGCGGTCTGCAATTACTCTTTCAAGGAGTTTGCCCACCTCGTCGAGCAGCACAATGGGCCGGTACGCGGACGGAGAGTCCGCGGGGCGCCCCGGCTTCGCAATGAGGACCAGTTTCCCGGTCTTCCAGCGACGGGGAAACTGTCCTCTCTCCATGCATGCGCTAAAGAGCCCTCGCAATCGAGACCCGAGAGCCTCCATGGCCAGGACCCATACCCTGCCGTGCACGCCGTCGGGTCCTGGGGCGGTGTTCTTGAAACTTAGTCTTCGTACCACCGCCCTCATCTCTACCTCGGTCACCTCTGGAGCGTCGTCCTCGTCGTCGCTGGTGTGGTCCGCTACGGGTACCGCAGGTGGCGGAGCCATGAGCGGGGGAGAGTGTTCCCCTCGCTCAGGGAACAGATTGGCCACCACACCCTCCACAACTTGGGGCCGGAGACTCTGAGTCAGAGGGGGAGCCCACGGGCGGAGTTTGTCCCGCACCACCTGATAAGGGCGTCCCCATGGGTCCCTGTTCAGAGTCCCCAGCCACACATTGCGGGCCTCCAACTTGGCCCGCTTTACCTCTGTTCGGAGGGTGCGCCTTGCCGCTCTGTACCCCTCGTAGAGCTCCGCCTCCCTGGCCACCGCGTCCGGCGGGCGGGTGCGGCGCCTGCGGAACCTGGCGTACCGGCGCCGCGCGGCGGTGCACGCCTCGCGCAGAGCCGCAATCTCCGGCGACCACCAGTACACCTGGCGCCGAGCACGTCCTGGATGGACTCGGGGCATCGCCTCGTCGCAGATTTGCGACATGGCCTCCTGGAACCACTCTGCCTCAGGGTCAATTTCGACAGGCCTGTCCGGTGCTTGCACCCAGGCCTGTACCCTCGCGGCTTCCAGGAGAGCGTCCCGGTCCATCTGCCTCAGCGCCCACCGCGGACCACACGGGGTCTGCTCCCTGACCGGCGCGGTCGAGATCCGGGCGGAGACGTCAAACCGGATGTACCGGTGGTCGGAATACGTCTCCACCCCCTCCATTACGCGCCAGTCGACGACGCGCGGCGACAGAGCGGGGCTGGCGAACGAGAGGTCCACCACCGACTCACCCCGCATCCGCACGCACGTGGGGACAGAACCCCGGTTTAGGACGACCAGGCCTGTCTCCAGAGCCCAGTCCTCCACCATCCGACCCCGTCGGTTCGTCAGCCGGGAACCCCAAGCCAGATTCCAGGCATTGAAGTCCCCGCAGACGACCACGGGGAGGGATCCGAACCCAGCGACGACGGCATTCAGCTCCATGAGGGAGTTGTGGAGATCGGCGAGATCTCGGTTCGGGGACAGGTAGACGCCTACCACTGCAATGTCCCCGACCCGTGCTGCCACGCAGCCCCGCCTTCTCGTGATGGACTCGAGAGGCGGGGGTACCGGCGGCGGCCGACGAAATTAGGGTCACCGAGCCGCTCAGGTCCTGGACCCAGTCTTCCCTGGGCAGGACAAAGTACGGCTCGGAGACCACGGCGATATTGATCGACCACTGCGCCATGCTCTGGAGCAACAGATCCTGAGCGGGGGCGCAGTGGTTGATGTTCGCCTGGAGGAGACGTAATGGGGCCATCACTGACAGTCCATTACGGTCTCCTCCGGAGCCCCCCTTGAGGGCTCTGCCGCGGCGATGGCGGCAGCAGCGTCAGCCTTGGCTGCGGCGGTGTGGATTTTGGGGTGAGGGCCCCTCCGGACCTTACCCTTGGCTGTGGCGGGGGGGTCGCAGGACCTGCTCCCAGCCCGGTGGTCGGCAGCCTTGCCTGCCGCCGCACATGCGTAGCAGTGCGGCGACGCACGGCATTCGACGGCCCTGTGACCGGGTTGACCGCACTGGAAGCAGCGGTCACTGCGATCCACCTCCGCGGCGCAACGGGCTCCCGCGTGGTGCCCCACGTGGCAGCGGAAACACCGCAGAGGTCTGGGCTCCAGCACCTTGACTTGGGCTGAAACCCAGCCCACCAAGAGCCTTCGGCCCTCCGCCGTGATGGCCTTGACCGCCGACACGGGGCAGCTCACCGTGACGGCTCGCATACCCGTGCCGTCAAGGCGGATGATGCCCGCCCGCACTTGGTCGGTCGTGCACCCTCCCGCCTCAACGACGGCGGCCACCACTTCCTCCACCTTGACGGAGTCGTCCAGGCCCATGATGCGCATATCGATGCACTTTGTGGGCCTGGACACTCGGGCGTCCTCCTCGTTCACAGACGCCCTGACCTTGTCAGCCAGGGCGTCCGCGGCAGGACCGCTGTCCTCGCCGGGAACCTCCAGCATCCAGGCACCGGTCACGGTGCGCCGCATGCGGAAGCCCTTCGAGGCCCCGTACTCGTCCAGGTGAGGGAGTACCGCCTTTTTGGCCTTCTCCATCACGGCGTCGTACGTCACGCCCCTCTTCTCCGCGCCCGGCTGTAGTGTGATCACTACAGCCGCGGCGCCCGGAGCGCGAAGCCGGTTCGCCACGGCACGCTTTTTGCGCTGCTGCCGCCTTTCCCTCTTTTTGGCGGCCCTGGCCGCCTTGCCCGCCTGCTTCTTGGCGCCGACGACCGACCACTCGGCGCCAGCTGGAGAATCGGCAGGCGGGGGCAGCCGAGGCCGCCCGTTCGCCACCACAGCGGCTGGAGCACCCGCCGCATTGACGGTGGGCGCCGCCCTAGCGGTGGGCGCCGCTTTGCCCTTCGCAGGAGGGGCAAGGGCAGGAGCTGCCCTCCCCTGCTGCTTCGTTACCGGGGCCTGCCTAGCGGTCGCAGCCGCTGCCGTCACGGCCCCACGCCCGGCTTGCCCTGACGGGCCAGCCTTGGGCGCGGCAGCTGCCGTAGGCGCAGCTGCGGCGGCGTACGACGCCGCCAGTCTGCGACCGGAGCCCGCGAGTGGGGGACGCAGCACAATCCCCTCCAGCAGGGACAATTGCCGCTGGAACTGCTCCTGCTGCCGCAGCATTTGCTGCCGGAAGGCAGCTAGCTCCTGCCGCAGCAGGGTCAGAGCCTGTCCCTCTGGCTCGTGCTGGGGCTGGGTCGGCGCCGACCCCTGCCCCTGCGGGCTCCCCGCCTTTGGAGGCTGCTGGGAGCAGACTTCCCTCGGAGGGGCGGCGGCTTCCAGGACCTCCCTCCGGGCCCTCGCACCCCGTTTGTCCAGGGCCTTCTGGAAGGCCTCCAGAATAGGGGGCAAGGCCTCGGCGACGGCAGAAGTCCTGCCCTTCGGGGTGCTCTTTCTGGCCACCAGCCGCAAGGACTCTATGACCAGGTCGCAGACCTCCTGGTGAGCCTCGTCGGCGGAGCCTCCCCCGTCGTCAATCTCACCGCCAGACGGCCCCGAGGGACCGGGGCTGGGTGCTCCGGGATGGCGTCCCTCCGCGGCAAGCTTCCCAGCCCTCTCGGCAGCCTCCTTGGAGGTCATCACCCTCCCTCTGCCGCGGGCTTGGCTCGCTCCCCGCCGAGCGGTGGGGATTTTTCTAGCCGAGCCCCTTCGGCTGTCGGACTCCTCGTCCGACCCCTCTCTTTCTAGAGAGCGTTTCCGGGAGCTGTGCAAGCTCCCGGAATCGCTAACTAACTCCTCCCCCGAGCTCTCCGAGCCCTTCCGCGATGCCGCGTCGGACTCCGACCGCGCATCGCTCTTCAACTTTTCGTCGTTCTTGGGTTTTTTGTTTTTAATCTTTATCATGTTAGGTCCCACGAGTATTTATCTTTGTGTACCTGCTCAAAATGCGTGGTCCGCACTAGAGACTAATTTAGCTACCCATTAGTCAAGCTAACAACCTCCCTCACGGTGCGCCGCCGCTTGGAGGTTTGGGGTAATTTTTTTATAGAGGTTGTCTTCCTCGCGGCCCGGGCGGTTAAGCCAGGACCCTCGACCCCCACCAAAAGTCAGAAACATGACCTTGGACAATCAATGGGGCTACGAGACTAACGGTGGCAGGAGGAGGAGCGAGTCTTCCTCCTGCCTGCCCGGCAGCAGGGTAAGTGCATACCGAGCCCGCTCTTGCTTCGCCACTGTGCCCTCTGCTGAAGCAGAGGGACACGCGTTGAAGCGCTCCTTCAGACAGAACATTTGCAGACGGCCATCGAGGCTCCTTAGGTAGAAGTACCCAAGAGAGTCGTTGGCCGCCTCCCAGGGTGCACCGTCCCGCGGACTGGCCTTCACTCCGGAAAAATCCGTTAGTGAATTCCAGCCCGCGAGCACGCGTGGAGGTTTTCTGTCGCGGCACCCCTTTTCTGTCGCGGCACCCCGAATTGTTCATAGGTAAAGTATATAGTATAAGTTTATCTAGGACATTACTATACCACCTGTGCCTCGGAAGGCACATAAAGCTCGTTAAAGGTAGTCAGACGCCAGGTGGTCTGACCATCAGTCTATCCAAGCAGAATCGTGTGGCCAGTAAGTGGGTTGTGCAGGTCTGATAGGCAGTCGCTCCATACAAAACACGGTTGTGTTTAGTCAGCAAAAGTCTGATGCGTCCTCTAGCTCCACTCTAAAATGAAAAGTCATTAGACTACCTACCAAAAAACCGGGCAAGTGAAAGTCGTACTCGTTCACTGAGGGTTCAGTACCAATTTAACACACAAAAACAGTAACTTGTTCAACACCCGAATCGAGTCTTCAAGATTTTTCCGAATTGCATTTTTTTTTCTAATGACGGCTACAACAGTACGGCTGTCATGTCATAACTTGGCGAGTCTGAAGTTAGGCTTTGAGAATTTTAGCGCTTGAAAACTCGTACAAAAATAAAGGTTTTAAAACAATAATACCAATAACAGTTTTTAACAGCAATAACAACTGCAAATTGCATTCATTTTTTTAAAACCTTTATTTTTGTACGAGTTTTCAAACGCCAAAATTCGCAGAGCCTAACTTACTTAAGACTCGCCGAGTTATAACGGCCGTACTCAAATCAGTTTTCAGATTTTTTCCGTGATTTGAATTAACACTTCATTAGTATTCTTTATGAGGAATCAAATATGTTACGGAATCCAATGAGCGGTCCGTACCATATTTACTCCTACCCCAAACAATCCCCTTAGTTGAGGGGGGGGGGGAGTAACAACAGTACATTATCAAGAATTATAAACTCCGCCGAAGCGAAGTATTACAAAAATGCATAAGACTCATTTGAGCGTTCCCCTCCACGGAAATCTTTAGTAAAAGGCGAAAGATTTATGCGTTTTGAAGGGAAACCAGAGGTATCTAATTTTGAGCAGTCCGCGAGACCCAACCAAACGGCGGAGAATCTTAACACCGCGATTCAGGAACGTGACGTAAATGTACAACGCCATCTATCGAGACAGGTTGAACTAAACAAGCTTAACAAAACTTTTTTTAGCGGGTGAAGTGACTGTAGCTAGGGTGACGTTACAATAGGTAGCGGCAAGGGGATCGACTTTTGTTATTTTTACCTTAAAGACGTTCCGTTTACGTCACGTAACTTTTCATGATACGTAATTACAGTTTTCAGACTTTTTCCTATATTTTTGCCATGAGACCTTGCTACGAGTATATACCAGATTTCAGGATTCTAGATCAACGGGAAATACCCAAGAATTTTGATTCCTTTAAAAGTATCGAACGGCTGAAAGTATCGAAATCTCTTTTTTTTTAAATTAACTTACAAGTCTTATTTTTGCACAGCTTCAAGCGACCGCGAACCTAAGTATATAGTTTTAATTTCAACTCAATACCTCCACGCGTTATTGAGATAAAGGGTCTTGACAGACATATAGACGGACAACAAAGTGATCCTTTAAGGGTTCCGTTTTTTCCCTTTGAGGTACGAAACCCTAAAAAGCAGCTAGTAAGTAACAAGTTTAATTAATTATTAGCTTACAATCATCATGTGTACAACATAGCTATAGGACTTTTAGATGTGAAATCTAATTATACGCACATTTAAATTCACTGTAAACCTAATACTACGTGGTTAAACGAGGTTAACCTAAATCACGCGCTACCAAAACGCAATATACAGGGTGTAAAAAGACCGATCACAAAGCCGATAACTACACATTCTGTACATGTAATTAAGTAACTTAGACCAAAAAATATTGCTGGGAAAAAACTTTTTTTTTTTCATCATTTGAAAATAATTAATTAATAATAACTTCGATCAGCTGCGCGTTCGGCCGCTCGCGCTTGGTCGTTGAACTGATCGCTCGCTTGTGTGTGTGAGGCGCTCGTTGTGTTTAGTTTTCATTGCATTTTTGTGACTTCAAATGCGTAATTTGTCATGAAAAATTGATCATTTTGATAATGTTTGTTCGGAAGAAAGTTTACTAATGACACTTGGAATACAATTCTAAAAAAAAAACGAAAAAAAATTGTTGACTTTGACCTTCAATATCTCCAGAACTAGTAAATTCCCAGGTATGGTCTAGAAGAAAAAAACTATCCCAGTGATGAGGACTATTTGGGGTTTTCGTTTTCGTTAAGGGTCTTTTTACACCCTTTAGATTGCCGCCACAAAACTGTGGTTGTTTTGTGCCGAGCTAAACATAAAGCGCTAACTTTACCGTTTGAGTCTCATCTAATATTTTGTTTCAAATAAATATACACTACAAAGCATTAAAATTAGGGCAGAAAGAGCATACAGAGCATTGGAAGGCCTCCCAAAAGGTGGACCGACGACCTGGCGAGGGTCGCGGGAACCCGATGGATGCGATACGCACAGGACCGGTCGCTGTAGCGACGCTTGGGGGAGGCCTATGTCCAGCAGTGGACGTCTTTCGGCTGAGATAATGATGATGATGAGGTCGTGATATTCGGTTTCAATCTTATCAAAAAATTTCTCGATTCGGTTCAATATCCGAATCGAGTCTTCAAGATTTTTCCGAATCGCATTTTTTTCTTGTGACGTAACTTAAAATTAGTTTTCAGACTTTTTCCGTGATTTGAATTAACACTTCATTAGTATTATTTATCCTGAGACCAAGAACATGACGGAATCCAATGATCGGTCCGTTACATTTTTGATCCCACCCTAAACAACCCCCTTAGTTAAGAGGGGGAGAATAACAGTACATAATCAAGAATTATAAACTCCGCCGAAGCAAAGTATTCAAAAATGGATAATACTCATTTGAGTGTTCCCCTCCACGGAAATCTTTAGTAAAAGGCGAAAGATTTATGCGTTTTGAAGAGAAACCAGAGATACCAATTCTGGGCAGTCCGCGAGACCCAACCAAACGGCGGAAAATCTTAACACCGCGATTCAGGAACGTGACGTAATTGTGCAGCGCCATCTATCTTAAAAGCTTAAAAAACACTTTTATTAGGGGGAGTTCAAATATTGTGCTTTTGTTATTTTTAATTTACAATGACATTCCGTTTACGTTATCACGTAACTTTTCATGTTACACATGACAGTATTCAGACTTTTTCCTATATTTGTGCCATGAGAAAGGTCTAAAATTGGGCATAAAGCAAGGTGCTTTTTGCCAAAGGAGAATGCCACGGGGCAGGTCCCTTTTGTGCTGTCGTGTACCTGTTTGGAATAATAATCTAAAAATATTATTTATTTTTTTGTGTGCAATTTATTTTTGATATAATTTTTCATAAACTAATGGAATTAAGGTAATAGAGACATAATTCCATGCTCATGGTGATGTTTAGTCTGTCAATTTGAAATTATAACCTAGATTTTTAAAACAGAAAAATAATGATATCTCCTGAACCAGGGTGACACAATGAAAAAAGATTTCTGATTATGAAAATGCTATGTTTTTACTATTAGGTAAAATAAAAATCTTCAGGGCACAAGCATTTTCCACTGGGACCCAACTTCCCTTACAAAACGGGCAATCTCCTTTCAGGATTCTTGGTCAACGGGAATTACCCAAGAATTTTGATTCCCTTGAGTGTCGAAATATGCGTTTTTTGCTACACAAACGGCTGTTTCTTTTAAAGTAAAACTTTTATTAATTTTCGTCTGTGTGTTGCATGACGGGTGACGGTGACGTCACAGCAGCCGAAACCAATATGGCGGCGCCTATAGTTCGCAACAGCTGGCCGTTTAGAGTATAGATAGACTATTACTCATTTGTGCCAGTACTCTACGCTATTTCGTTCGTTTTAGTCAGTGTTTAATATAGCTTTAATGGAATATTATTCCGAAATTTTGTAGTTAAATAGACTCTATAATTTGAAAAAAATATCACTTTTACCGTGGTTTTATAAAAACTACACAATCCTTTTTTTTCATTAACTCATCTGCCTGCCTAGCCTTTTCCCAACTATATTGGGGTCGGCATCCAGTCAAGCCGGATTTAGCTGAATACCAGTATTTTACATTTTTTTCAGTAACTCATAAATTTGTTTTTTACACACCTTGAAGCGACCGCAGACCTGAGTATAATATGGAGATTTATCTGCGTGGTCTTTATTGTCCGTCTGTCTGTCTGTATGTTAAGACCTAAAGGTAAAAGTCAGGGGGAATCGGACACCCTTGCCGCTTTCTATTGTAATGTCACCCTAACTTCAGTCACTTTACCCCTTTTAACAACATTCAAGCTCACCCTAAAAAAAGACTTTTTTAAACTTCTTTAGTTCAACCTGTCTCGATAGATGGCGTTGTACATTTACGTCACGTTCCTGAATCGCGGTGTTAAGATTCTCCGTCGTTTGGTTGGGTCTCGCGGACTCCTGTAAATTTGTATCTCTGGTTTCCCTTCAAACGCATAAATCTTTCGCCTTTTACTAAAGATTTCCGTGGAGGGGAACACTGAAATGAGTCTTTAGCATTTTTGAATACTTCGCTTCGGCGAAGTTTATAATTCTTGATAATGTACTGTTATTCTCCCCCTCTCAACTAAGGGGATTGTTTGGAGTGGGATTAAAAATGGTACGGACCGTTCACTGGATTCCGTAACATATTTGATTCCTCTTAAAGAATACTAATGAAGTGTTAATTTAAATCACGGGATCTGACGCAGAACGTCCCATTCGCAAAAGGTCACACTGAAAAAAAAAGTCCTATTCGCGAAACGTCCTATTCGCAGAAGGTCCCATTCACAGAAGGTCCCATTCGCAGAAGGTCCTATTCGCAGAATGTCCTATTCGCAAAAGGTCCCATTCGCAGAATGTCCTATTCGCAGATGGTCCCATTCGCAGAACGTCCCATTTGGAAAGACCAGTCATAATATTAATGTTATTGACTAGTTATGTCTATCTGTTAAAGACAGCATTGATACAGTACGGCCGTTATAAGTTGGCGAGTCTGATGCGCAGGCCACACCGCCAGTTAGCGGGCGGGCGAACATCATTTCACCTCTTTACATACTTCGGTTCACACCGCGAGCTACCGACTAACGTGACGAGCTGAGCTAACGAAATATCCGACGATTCCAGCGAATCTACTCGTTTACCTCGTTGGCGCGCCCGCGCTTCGCTAGCTTAAGGTCTCTGCACACAGCCGGCTTGGCGTGGCGGGGCGGCGACGCTGCGCTGGCGCGGCGGCATTGGTCACACTGCGGGCGCGATCGTAGTCGTAGCCCGTCCCCGCCACTTCTAAAGGTCTCTGCACACAGCCGGCGTGGCGATGGCGTGGCGGTGCGCGGCGTGGCGGGGCGGCGACGCTGCGCTGGCGCGGCGGCATCGGTCACACTGCGGGCGCGATCGTAGTCGTAGCCCGTCCCCGCCGCTTCTGACTTGTATTCCCGCTCGACGCGGCGGCGGCGTGGCGCGACGGTTACCGTCGCGTCGAGCGGGACGGCTCTGTGTGGCGTCATCCGTAATATCTAGTACATTACAACTGCTCAGTGTCGCGTCGCCGTCCCGTCCCGCCGCGCCGCGCCCGCTGTGTGCAGCGACCTTAACTTGTATTCCCGCCCGGCGCGGCGGCGGCGTGGCGCGACGGTAGCCGTCGCGTCGAGCGGGACGGCTCTGTGTGGCGTCGTCCGTAATATCTAGTATATTACAACTGCTCAGTATCGCGTCGCTGTGTGCAGAGACCTTTAACTCGCCCGCCACGCCAGCCCGCTCGCCAGGTTCGTTCGCCCGTCCTCCCCGTTTCGAGTAGACTAGTCGACGTTCGTCTTTCGAATAGCAATGCACCCCCCGCTTCGCCCGCTCCGCGCGCTTATCTATCCGTAGTTTTCGGTGTGAACCCCATAGTTTAGCTCGCCAATATTTCTCGTAGTTTGTTTAGTTTCCTTCGTTCGCTTCGCCCGCCCGCCTAGAGCGCCCGCCCGCCAGCTGGCGGTGTGGCCTGCGCTTAAGCTAGGCTCTGCGAATTTTAGCGTGTGAAAACTCGTACAGAAAAAAAAGTTTAAAAAAATAAATGCCAATAACAGTTTTTAAAAGTAATAACATCTGCATATTGCACAATTTTTTTAAAACTTATTTTTGTACGAGTTTTCAAATGCTAAAATTGGCAGAGCCTAACTTCAGACTCGCCAACTTATAACGGCCGTACTGTATCAATGCTGTCTTTAACAGCTAGACATAACTAGTCAATAACATTAATATTATGACTGGTCTATCCAAATGGGACGTTCTGCGAATGGGACCATCTGCGAATAGGACATTCTGCGAATGGGACCTTTTGCGAATAGGACATTCTGCGAATGGGACCTTCTGCGAATAGGACGTTTCGCGAATAGGACTTTTTTTTTCAGTGTGACCTTTTGCGAATGGGACGTTCTGCGTCAGATCCAAATCACAGAAGATGTCTGAAATCTGATTTGAATTTACGTCACAAGAAAAAAAAATGCGATTCGGAAAAATATTGAAGACTATTCCGGTATTGAACTGTTAATTGTATTTGTGTGTTAAATTGGTACAGAACCCTCAGTGCGCGAGTCCGACTCGCACCGGTTTGTTTTTGGTAGGTGGGAAACGTAATGACTTTTTCCGGTCTAGAATGGACCGAGAAGGTACATCAGACTTTTACTGACTACGACCAGGCGCGCACTAGCGGCCAAGCCGCAGGCGGCCATCGAGATACATACGTTAGTATGAAACCTGTCCGACAATCGGCTAATTTCGGCTTCGAAGAGCGTTATCTCTTTCACACGAAATACAAATAGTCCGGTATCTGTTAGGAGCTGTTAAAACAATTATGATTTGCTTCTTTTGATTATTCTTTGTATAAAATACCGCACTTTTTCTATAAGGTTTATGTGCAAAATTTATCGCCGGGTACTGTACTGGGGAACATGATACTGCTTGCAGACTGATGGTCAGACCACCTGGCGTCTGACTACCTGTAACGAGCATTACGTGCCTTCCGAGGCACAGGTGGCGTGGTAATGTCTTAGATAAACTAATAATAATAATAATAATAAAGATTTATTTTCTCACCACAATATAACGTACATTGACATAGTATCACGACTACAGTACATAGCTTCAGTTATACAAGTATATTGTGGGAGACTGGTGCCTAAGCTAGACAAAAAGCCTGTATTTCAGGACACCAGGACTCCCTCTCATTCGGAAATAGTTACATTTTATAAATCATTATGTACCTACTTACACATTACTAAATGCGGCAAGATATTAATGACTTAGCATGTTTACAAATAGGAAAAAAGAATAATAAATTAAATTAGTGGTACTATTGGCGTGAATATTAGTTGTGTGGGTGTATGTGTGATGGCATGTAAAGGTGAGTGTGTGTGTGTGTGTGTGTATGTGTGTGAGGGAGAGAGAGAGAGAGAGAGTGACGAGGTAAAGTGTGGTTCCCATATTTAACGTTTGAATCCCCAACCGGTCCCATGAAACTAATAAAAGTACATATGGAAAATTCATATTAATGCTTGCCTGGTTTCGAAACTACAACCTCATGCAAGTTAGCAGTACGTTTTTTCCATTTGAGTTAAGTAACCCTAATAAGAGTTTTTGTCTCAAACTAGGGCCGCTACTACTATAGTTAAAGAAATATATTCATTAGAATTTAATTCCACCAAGTCTGTTTCATTATCGGACCATTAGGCGTATGGCGTCGGGACATGATGAACGTACCAAGCGTTTTGGGAATACATTCATCCTGCGTATAGCTAGGAAGTGGAATTCCCTGCCAGTGTCTATGTTTCCTGATGGCTACAACTGGCTACAACCTGGGGGTATTTAAGTCAATAGTGAATAGATTACTTCTAGGTAAGCCTGCTCCATCGTCGACCACATCATCCCTTAAAATCAGGTGAGATAGTGGTCAAACGCGAGCCTATCCATAATAATAAAAAATGTATTGTCTAGTGTATATGTTCCCATGTCAAAAGCTTTTAAAGATAACAAATCTCGAAGTTCAAACAGTGAAACCCGGACGAAACCGGTACAGTACAAATATTTGTTGCTTGCGTATAAACCCAGGTGTATTTCCGTTCATAGGGGTAAACTATTTTAGTATGAGACTGGAAAACTGAAGTTCCTCAGATCTATAAGTTGGAACACTGAATGACGAAATGAAATTAGTAGAATTAATGGTATCCAAATCTTTCTACACATGGCGATGTATAGGGCATTAGATGGCAGGGTTTTCCCTTTTGATTGTCAAGAGATCATTGGATCACTTTAGTAAAGAGCTCCACATTTCATTGAACTCAATAAATATGTTTTTTTACATTTGAAAACAGTCGAAAAGTTGTTAATGAAAAGTATCGATACTTACTTAGAAGTCTGATATGCCCAGAGCGGGATAAGTCACTTTGATGACTTCCCACTTTAAAAAAACCCTTGTAATAACGACACACGTGTTACTGTTAAAATTAATATCATAATTTATCGATACCCACCTATAATTTGAATTTGGTTACAAGCGCCGAGTCAAACGCTGCGCGTATACCGTTTTAGAAATTAAGTTACGTATACGTGGAACTTATGGCTGACCCTAATATGTTTTACCGATCGACCTCAGATTAGCACGTAACAAATCACTGATATTCTCAGCACTTCTCTACTATGGTATGCAATATGCATGTATAATATTCTTAAACCTTCTTCACGAATCATTTTTGTCAAAAACTGCATGAAGATCCGTTCAAGTTCATTTTTTCACTGTGTGTATATATTGTGTGTGCCAAATAAAACATTTTTTCTTTCTTCTTTCTTTCTTTCTTTCTTTCTTTCTTTCTATTTATTGAGTTTGTCACGTTTATTCATACATACAAAGATCACGGTGTGGGACTTTGTTTTATGTTGACTAAAAAATAGTAATCTTTTTCTTTCTGCCCTAGTTCCATTTTATTTGGTACTATCTTATCACACGACACGTTATCACTAACTCCCTTTTCTTTCATATCACTCTTTACACGATCCATCCATCTTTTTTTTGCTTCCCTCACCAACCATTTATATATGTATAGGTACTCATAGTAACATCCGCTTCATCACTCCTCTTCACATGACCATACCAAAACAAACGATTCCTCTTCAACTTTTCAGTCACTGGTCAAACTTATTGAAACTCAAACGTAAGAAAGGATAATATTAGCCAAAAAACAGGAACCAATCTATCATACAAACTGCCGACCAAACCGACGAAAAACCATATTCGTTACAAGTATCTCGACCACAATGTTATTTACACTATCATACCAGTGATTTATCAAAATGATCCAAACGCAAATTCTTTTGATTTATGGATCATAATATATCGCTCGCCACGCGAAGGGAATTCCGATGAGATTCATTTGAAATATTGGCTAGTGCTTAGTTTATATGATTTAGGTTTTCATGGTTTTTTATAACATTATCGAGTAGGGTCTTGAAATATTGGTAGAGGTTTAGAAGGTATATAAGTAAAACTTTGAAGGTATTTAGAATTGGAAGGTAGCTTAGAAGGTATATAAGTAAGCAACAGTTTCACCCGCATGAAAGTAAGTTTCCCCATACAAACTTTGGACACCCGTTTTATCCCCTGAGGGGATTTTGAAAAATCCTCTCTTAGTAGGTACTCGACGACGCCGTAAAACTTGCCCCCCCCCCTAGAATCCTTTAGTTTTGGGTTGTGTCCTAACTGACATATCAACGCACAGCCGAAACTACTAGAACTAGTAATTTAAAATTTTACACAAAGCTTCAAGGTGATAAAACGGGAGTCCAAAGTTTGTATAGAGAAATCTACTATCACGGAGGGCAAGCCACTGACAGAAGCCAGTTATGTATAAATGTTCTTAAACTTTGTATGACAAAGCTCCAATTCCTACTACCCCGTTACCAAAACAGGTGCAGATATCCATCGAACCGCCATTTTTCTCCTTAACGCCAATATCGAACAGAAACTTTTATACTCTGTCAACCGTATCCCAATTCCAAACACAAATATAACAAAGATTTAGCCAAACTTTGTTGAAAGTTTCCGAGATAAAAATATCACGTCTAGCCGAAATCCGACCACAATAAGGAAAGGGTTGGTCGATGAGGAAAAGTTGGCATTCAAACTAACGTTAGTGTCAGTTCACACCGAGACGTGACGCGACGCGACGATGCAGGAAGAGGCCAGTGATTACGCGCTGCGCCGCGCGCCGCCGCGAGACGCATCGCAACGTTACGAGGAGCACAGTAGAATCGTTGGAAACACGACGGTCGCGAATGTAAAAACGTTCCGCTGCGCAGCGAGACGCCGCGCGGCGTCACGAGGCGCAGCGCTGCATGAAGCAAGGTATTCTAAATTCTCACAATGTAATGTGTATTTTTTCGTGTAGTGAATAAAGTTCTATTTTGAGTCACTCTATTAAAATGTGCATGCAGCGTCGCGTCGCGTAGCGTCTTGGTGTGAGCTGACCATTAGAAGGAATATGTGAGGTGTTTGCGCGGTAAAGACAGAATTTTTGGGCTGTCATTCTGAGTAGGGGAAAAGCTAATGATAGATAGATTGCGTGAAATATAGAAGGGGGTCAGTACTAAGAGTCTTCTTATAAACAAGTATGATTAATGAAGTGTTGTTGAGTCCAGCGCTGATAGATGATTCATAGGCCTCGGGGTCACTTTCGGTCAGATTGGAGGACACTGACCGCCAATCGAGTGACCGAGTGACCCGGCGAAATACGGTGGTACAGTGATCACGTGCTATAGTAACTTTAGGAACGTATCCAAAAAAGCGTTTAGGGGTTTCCAAGGGTAGTGTTTAACCTATCACATATCCACAAGACGAGACACAATAGTAAAACAATAACAGCGCGGTCTCATAGGACCGGTCGGGGATTCATGAATTAAATAGTCACAAGATACCTTTCATGTGCTTATGGTGATCATCGAAGTGGCTCTAGTCATCATCATCATCTGCCTAGCCTTTTATATTGGTGTCGGCTTCCGCCAGATTTAGCTGAATACCAGTATTTTCGAGGAGCGGCTGTCTACCAGACCTACAGAACCCATTAACTGGGGTAACACGGTACTTCATGGTAAGACTGGAGTCAGATTTATTGGTGAAATAGAAATTTACACTCTCAAGTCTTTTCGCCAAAATTTCCTTCGGTAGTAAAAAAATGTATAAGACAGGCTAAGGATGGGTTTCTGAATTAAGTACTAAATTATTTGTGTTGAGAACTTAGATAAGCTTTATGTAAAGTTTTTGGTACAATTTTTATTGTGGAAACATTTGAAAGAGCAACCACCCTAAAACGCGAAGTGCAACAGAAGAACACAGTTAGGTTGTAGTCAGTATAAGTCTGTCACGCCTTCTTGCTCGACCTACCCTAGACTCTAGAGCGAGAGAAGTTATTTGACGATTTCACACAGCAAAAAAAACAGGTTTCCTTAGGGCGCTTTCAATTTATGCGTTTGTAAACGGCCTGCTACGGTGCCAAAGCGGTGCGTTAGTCGTACTGCGTACGGAGGACCGCTATTTTCCATACAAAGTGCACCGTCCTGTTGTCGAGCGTTCGCAGTAACGGCGCCGCACTGTTGCCGCACCGAGTGTTTTGTATGAAAAAAGAGGATCGTCCGTGCGCAGTACCAGGCCTCCGTCACTCCATGTACTTGCGCGCTATAAGTGCCTACCGCCTAGCCGAGCGGTCACGGTCCGCTTGCGGATCAAATTCAGTGCGGTTTTCGTAAGCGAAGCGCGCGCACGCCGTTCAATTTTAATAGTGCTGTTCGTTTGTACGCGTATTACGATGCCGTGTGGTGCCTTATGTGTAGATGGGTGTAAATCAAGCAAAAGAAGGGATAAAAACCTAACATTATTCCCTTTACCTGTCAAAGAACGAAGAAACTTATAAAAGAAATATTTTATAAACGATAGAATTTAAGATTTTAAACTGTAATTAATCTATACATATAATAAAATCGTAGGAAAGTCAAAACTGTACATTGAATATTTTTTTTAAAGAATACTTGGGGCGTGATCTACAATCGATACCGAAGCCAAAAATATAGTTTTTAGAATTCATGTCTGTTTGTCTGTTTGTCTGTGTCTGTTTGTCTGTTTGTCTGTTTATCTGTATGTCCGGGCTAAACTCAAAAAGTACTGCATGGATTTACTTCAAATTTTGCACGAATATTACTGAGAGGTCGGGAAAACAAATAGGCTACATATTATCACGCTATCACCTAAGGGGGAGGAGCTGTGAATATTTATTTTTCTTACGCATTATGTGGCAGCGTGTAATCTAACGACGCATATATAAATGTTGTTTTTGAGTAAGCCATGCTATTATTTAGCTTTACAATATAAAAACTACGCCATTTAAGTAACTTGGGCAGAAAAAACATAATTTAATGAATGTTAGTAGTATAAAGGAAATTTTAAAACAGCGCCATCTATGACATTTCATAAAAATCAAATCAAGTTACATATTAGCATTTTTTGGAAATTTATAATTAAAATTTTATCATGTTGGCGAGGTTAGTAGTTAGTTATTCTTAAAATTCATAGATGGCATTTTGCATTTTCTTCATAACAGTTGTATCGTATAGTTCGTTTGACAAATACAAGTTCCAACAAAAACCTCAAAATCTTGAGCAGAGTTTTTTTTAAATTGTCTTAATTTAAAAAAAATGCGGTGTTAAGTATTACAAAAACCGGCCAAGAGCATGTCGGGCCACGCCCAGTATAGGGTTCCGTAGTTTCCCGTCCGTCAAACTAAGTGTCCCCAACTTTTCAAAAACTGTTCGTACCATCAAGTTCAAAATAATTTTCCTAATTTTCCTAATTTTCCTAATTTTCCTAATTTTCCTAATTTTCCTAATTTTCCTAATTTTCCTAATTTCCTTCAGTCTTTATAAAGCTCTACTTTCCAGATTTTTTCCATATTTTCTAAACTTATGGTCCAAAAGTTAGAGGGGGGGGCATTGTTTTTTCCTTTGGGAGCGATTATTTCCGAAATTATTGATATTATCAAAAAATGATTTTAGTAAACCCCTATTCATTTTTAAATACCTATCCAAAAATATACCACACGTTAGGGATGAAATTAAAAAAAAAATCGGTTTTTACATGTAGGGGAGCCCTAATAAAACATTTTTTTCCAATTTTTATTTTTACACTTTGTCGGCGTTATTGACATACATATTGGTACCAAATTTCAGCTTTCTAGAGCTAACGGTCACAGAGATTAAGCGAGGACGGACGGACAGACATGGCGAAACTATAAGGGTTCCGTTTTTGCCAATTGGCTACGGAACCCTAAAAAGTGATGTTCATTGATGATGAAGTGACATTGAAGCTCATTTATCGCAAGAACGTGACAGAATCCAAGAGAACAGCGTGCGGCACAAATAGAATAAGATCGCCTGTGTCGTGACATAAATCAACTTTCAACATCTCATGTTGAATCCACGGTTTACGATATCGAAGAGCAAACGGCTAAATAAAGAAGAAAGTGGATTTATCTTCAATATCGTGATTAACTACGCCGCCCATGGAGATATGGTTTCCTTAGAAGAAGTTTGTACCCACTGCCAAGTCCGCAAATGGAAAAGGGACTAAATGCGAGCATTCGAAGTCCAGCCATTTTTTGAAATACATTCGAGCTTATAACAGCGCCTTCCAGATGATTTCGTTTGGTGAACAACAAGCAAGTGTTGAAGTAGACACATCCTCAATTTGGTCTGGTCTGTTCAAAGGATTGCAAAGTATTTTGCAAAACGTTAATCCGCAAATTAGCAACTTCAAAGCAGCCCTCGCGTCGGTGCCTGAGAACGAGCGCAACCACTTTAAGTTTGTCATCAGAGCAGATAGAAGGCCGATCACAGCCCATCCAGGGTGGTATAATGCTCCAACGAGGAATGAGGTAGCTGTTGTGTTAGTCGATAAGGAGTGTGATAAAAGAGACATCGTTTTACGCACGCATGATGACCGGCTTCGAAGGATCAGCGAGACTCACCGTGCATACGATTCTCTTCAATATCCTCTCATTTCAGTTCTGTCGCGGAGAGGATGGCTACCATTTTGCCCACTATAATGTAGACCCCCAGACAGGCACCCCAAATCATAAAAAAAAACCATCCGCCATGCATTTCTACAGCTTCTTGATCCAGCTGAGGATAAACAATGGTTCTTATCACCGCCATTATCGTACGCTCTTTACTCATTTTCTTAGGACATGTACGCCAAAATTGAGGCAGAGCGTTTGGTATTTATAAGGTCCAACCAAAGAAAGCTCAAGAACTACGTCTATCTCTATGCAGAATAATACAAATGCTCATTCATGGTCATTCTCCCCTCCACCTTCACAAAAGGTCCGTGGTACATGCACGAGAGGACCCAAGATGCATTTTGTTACGTGCGAAAGTTTGGTCGCCCGGACCTCTTCACTATCATCACTACCAACCCAAAGTAGCCTGAAATAACAGCTCAACTCCTTGCAAGATAGGCTTCACCTGAAGTTAAGTTCAATTAGAAATGCTAATTTTTTATGCTCAGCTTGGAGACAACACACGTGTTCAGGAATTTTACGATGTCCTTCTAAGTCATAGCAAACGCACACAAGAAGAGAGAGGTGGTCAGGTGGTGCTGCTAGAGTCTCTCGGTAGAGTGGTACACTCTCTTGGTAGAAGTACAGAAGCGGACTTAATGCCTTAGGCATTTTCTACCAGTCAACCTTTGGGTGATACAAAAAAATAGTATCCAGCTTAGAAGAACTCATTCGCTGTGTGTACGGGGATGTCAGTCGTATACTGCACCAAGTAGTATTCTTGGGTGTGTGAGTAGGCCATTTAGATGCTGCTTACGCAAGCTAGCCCTATAAACATTTTTTGTATCATGTATCCAAACGCATCTCACACATTATAATTCATTCATATTGGACGACAGTATTGAGCCAATCATACTCCGACTCCCCGTATCTTCATATCCCATGCCAACGAATGAGAAAGCTTGTTCGCCGCTAAGCCAATCAGGAACATTTCCGCCGACCGCTACAAAAAAAGGTCGCCATCTTTGGTTGATCGTTCCTCTTCTGCTTCAAGACTCCATCCGCACAACACCACCGCAAAAAAACTCCGCTGAACCAGGGAACCCGCGGCGCCGCGGTGATCTAATCCTCCTAATTAACGTGTTGGCCGACACAAAGACACAAAGACACAGTGACGCGAAATATAACCGATTTGTTAACCGCGAGTGAGAACATCCGAGAACACGTGTGAGTGTCGTCATCCACCCGGCAGTCAGTGCAGAAACCTGGCATCCATATCTCCAAGTAAGTCACAATACTCTTCCCATACCTACTTCCTTTAGCTCAATTTCTGTGTCCAATATATCATCCAACGTAAAAATATTTTCCCGCTAAACTTATACAACGCTAGTTTGGTCCTTCGAAAAGCCGCGTTATCCTAAACTTACCATAAGTTAAATGGTCCATTCGAGTCGGATTCATAGAATCAGCATTCATAGGTCTCATACCTAGGATTTAGGTTAAATAGGTACCTACTTATCTAACCTGAATTCGTAAAACCGCCATATTGAACGCATACTATCGTTCTTACATTCCCCGCTAGGTACCTACCTACATCATTGAGAACTACTGTACCAACTTAATAGTTCGCCTGTTGCATTGAAATAGCATAGGGAATTATTAAAACCGCTAATTATCGTGAGTTAGTTCGGCAAACTTGCCTATAACATAAACTCAACCGCAATAATTTTCTTTCACCCGCTACTTAAATAAAAAAAATATAAAATATTCTTGAAGTCTACCTACATAAACATAAATTATTTTGTCCGCTATAGTTACTAGAACTACTCCAATATGGAAGATCTTCAAATAAAAGTTAAAATACTGCAAGCTAAAAACCAAGCAATCTTTGAGCGTTTATCGTCATTGTATGAAATATCAAAGAAAATAAATACGACTAGTATTGAGCTACGTTCGGCTGAGACGTTTATGGCAGACACGCAAATAATCTCAGTTACTCGTCAAGAGTTTATTTCTAACATAGATAAAATAAATACATATTCTTTACAAATAAATCCTGATCATAAAATAGATTATAATAGTCAAATATCCTTTGACGGAGTTTATACGCGAGTAGAGAGAATACGCTCACTTATTGAAGCGAAGTCCTCAAGGTCATTGAAGGACTCAGCGTCTATTGATACCGCGACGCAATCAAAATGCTCAGTCAAGCTGCCACCAATTCAGATTCCATTTTTTGATGGTAGAATTGATAATTGGCCTGTTTTTTATGAATCATTTAAATCAAATGTCCATGAAAATTCAAACCTTACAGATTCTCAACGTGTGCAATATTTAATAGGTAACCTAAAAGGAAACGCATTGCAAATTACCGCCGGAATTATTCCGTCAGGGGATAATTATACGTCTATCTGGAACAGTTTGGTTCAAAAGTATCAAGATAAACGAGCATTAGGCTCGCACTACATGTCTAATATTTTAAATATCAAACCCGCAATTAATAATTCCGCCTCTTTAAATAGTTTTATTGAAAGTTTTCACGCGTCTGTTTCGGCACTAGAACAATTAAAAATTAACGACCTAAAGGATTTCATATTATTAAATTTAGCTTTAAAAAAGTTAGATTCCGCTATCATACATTCATTTGAGATGCATATGAGAGATGTGGAGATTCCTACTTATACGGATTTCGTTGAATTTATAAAATCGCAAGTAAAAATATTAGATAGATCTACTTTAACTCGGAACGCATCAATAAGTAACAACAATAATAAAAATAATTCTTGTCGTAGCCAATCACGTGATAGTACAGTACATACATTTGTTGCTTGTGACAATTATTTATTCATATGTCAGATTACATGATCCATTGGTTAGTACAACAGGAGCTTAAAATCTATGTTAGTAGGTGCACAAATTGAATATAAATAACAATTACATTATAAAATTCGAATAAAATAATTACAATTAAAATGTCAATAATAAATACAAATTAAATTATAAAATTAGAATCAAATAAAATAAAATTAGGCATATTATTTTACCGCCCCAACTACAATGCGTACCCAATGCGAGTGCATTGGACATTGAAATTTGTCAGAAATTATCCTCAGAATGTTGTTGCTGCTGCCGCGTAGTCTACTCAGCAGCGACGACACCCGCTTGCGTCTTATTGCGTAAAAGTCGTCTGTACGCGCTTCGGCAAACATCGTGGATGCACTGCAGAACCGCGGCAACCGCAACAACATCCTGAAGACGTTATTGAATTGTACTCGCAGAGCGCTGTACGCCGCTTGAGTATAGTTAACCCACAGGCTGCTCGTGTAAAATGATGTGCAATATGCTTTGAATAGCGCTACCTTAACTTCAGATGAGCAACGAGCAAACCTGCGAGCCAACATATTACCCCGGACCGCCAGCGCCCTGCGCTCACGTTCAATGTCCTCGTTGTCCCTTAGATCATCGGTGACAATATGCCCCAGATACTTCACCTTCTTCACTCTTGTGAGAGGAGACCCATTTAATAATATTGGTGGAGTATCATAAGGGGTCTTATCACCTAGACCAAAGATCATAAACTCGCTCTTGGCAGCATTGTATTTAAGGCCATGACTCTCAGCATACCGCTCACAGACTCTCAGTAACTGACGAAGGGCCCCAATTGACGGGCTCAGGAGCACCATGTCATCGGCATAACTTATATTATTGACAGCGACTCCGTCAATATGACAACCTACCTGCGTACTACTGAGCTCGCCAATCAGACCGTCCACATAAATATTGAAAAGAGTGGGTGAGGAAATTCCCCCCTGCCTCACGCCACACTCCAGCTTATACTCTTCAGACAAGCAATCAGCCCACTTAACAACATTCAATTGATTGTCATACCAAAATTTAAAAATGTCCACTAGTTCTGCAGATACATTTTGTTTCCGCAGTTTATCCCACAGGAGCTCATAACAAACCAGATCGAAAGCTTTGGATAAATCTAAATAACAAGCATAAACAGGTGTCCTCCGATCCAAGTAATACCTAACTGTGTGTTTCATACAAAGAATAGCAGTCTCAGTGGAAAGACCTGGTTGGAAGCCAAATTGCGCGTGATTCAGGTGAAGGTTCTTTCTTAAATGCCTGTTAAGTAGACTATCCATCACCTTTGCCAAAATTGTCGCCAGGGAGATAGGACGATAGTTACATTTATCACAAAGGTCTGCAGTTTTACACTTAACTATTGGTACGACTATGGTTCTCATAAGGTCCCGTGGAAGATACTTATGACTTATACACAGGGAGAAAAGCATGGCCAATACTCTGGGTAAATGACAGCCTGCATGTTTTAAATGCTCAACACTCAAGCTGTCATGACCCGGCGACTTACCTCGAGTCATGTTGTCAATAGCACTCTTAACATCTTTAGGTCTTATTTGTATAATGGCGGAAGCATCTGACTGGTGACTACATTGCGTGGCTACTGAAGGCACAAGTGGAGTTACCTTAAAATGGGTTTTAAATATATTAGCAATGTTACGGGGATCCCTTTCAGAATTAATGCATTCAGCCCTGTTCTGCTTTATATCAAGTTTATTAGTACATTGCCAAAATTTTTTGAAGTCTTTCTGAGAACAATGAGACGCCAAAGTGTCCATTTTAATTTGTTCGGCGTGATCTTGACACCACTTAAGTCGCGATTTAAAAATTTTCCTACTATTACACATGGCGTCGTACATACTTCCAGAAGAGTCGCTTCTCATGAGCTTTACATGGATGACTTGGCTAACTCGACCCCTACTCTAGAAGAAGCCAAGATTCTCTCCGCTGAACTTATCGCCTTATTTAAAGCTGGGGGCTTTGACCTTACTAAATGGGCAAGTAATTCCTTGGAATTACTGGAGGTTATTCCACACTCCAACCGCTCTTCTATTAATTTCTCTGACGGGGATAATTTAAAAATCCTTGGACTCAAATGGATTCCTTCCGAGGACTGTTTCACCTTTACTACATCTGAGTTAGATAAAGGTTGTACTAAACGCGTCATACTTTCCACTATTGCCCGTCTGTGGGACGTTCTCGGTCTAGTGGCTCCTGTAGTTTTATTCGCGAAATTACTCATAAAAGAATTATGGAAATTAAACACAGATTGGGATGAAACTCCACCCGATTCTATCGTACTTCTCTTTCAAAAATTCAAAGAGCAACTGCCTCTACTTTCTTCTTTAAAATTGCCGTGTCATGTAGCCGTTACTATGGGTTGCGTGACAAATATAGTAGGTTTTGCTGACGCCAGCTTGAATGCGTATGGCTGCGTTATATACTTACATGTCACTGACACAAATGGTAATACACACGTAAATTTGGTGTGTGCTAAATCTAAAGTTGCACCTGTTAAGGTCGTATCTCTGGCTCGTCTAGAGCTTTGCGCCGCTGTTCTTTTGTCTAAACTAATTAAACTAGTTTATGACACTTACCGCTCTCGCACCGCTATTAATAAAATATTTGCCTTTTCCGATTCTACAATTACACTTTCATGGATTCATTCCTCACCTCACAAGTGGAACATTTTTGTTAGTAACCGCGTCGCTAAAGGTCAAGAAAATCTTGATCCTAAACATTTTTACCATATTAACGGAAAAGAAAATCCTAGTGACTGTCTGTCTCGAGGTCTTCTACCCGAACAGTTACTAAACCATGATTTATGGTGGCATGGCCCTGAATGGCTTCTGCGACAAACTGATGAGTGGCCTATTACTCCGTTTGTTTCCTCATGCAGCGAGCAATTGTCTGAGTTTAAAAATAAATCTTTAACATTAGTATCTACCGTATCAGAACTTAACTTGATATATAGCCTTTCTCAAAAATTTACATCGTTACATAAAATATTGCGCATAATTGTATACATTTTGAGATTTTTGCATATTATTCCTTATGACAAGTCACATAAGACAATTACTGTCCGTGAATTGGTTGCCGCTGAAATTTATTTAATTCATTGTATTCAACAGTTTCATTTTTTAGATATTTATGACGAGATTAAAAATAAAAAACTTCGCTCACAGTTTAAGAAACTCGATCTATTTATAGACGAGCATAACATAATTAGAATTGGTGGCAGGTTGTCAAATGCGAACCTTCCTTATGAAGCTCAGCATCCCGCGCTTTTACCTAAACATGATAACTTTACACATGTTCTAATAGACTATTATCATCGCATTCATTGTCATGCCGGTGTAAACCTTCTTACCTCTCTGTTACGCCAAAAATATTGGATCATCTCTTCCAGAGGTGTCGTCAGACAAAGGGTACATGCTTGTAACTTTTGTTTCAAAGTTTCTCCTTCTCACCCCAGTCCAAAGATGGCTGATTTACCCGCTTGCCGCGTACAAGAGACTAAAGCTTTTGTTCATACTGGTGTGGATTACGCTGGTCCTATTAAAGTAACCTTATGTCGACGCAGAGGCCAAAGAAGTCAGAAGGCTTACATATGCTTATTCGTTTGTTTCGTTACCAAAGCAGTTCATATTGAATTGGTTACCGACGTGTCATCGGACACCTTCATTTCAGCTTTTAAAAGATTCATTTCCCGCAGAGGCCCCGTCTCTTATTTATATTCTGATAACGGAACAAACTTCGTTGGAGCCAAGGCTCAATTACAAGAACTACTTGCTAACCGCTACCGCATAGAGTGGAAAATGATTCCACCCCGCGCCCCCCACTTTGGAGGGCTGTGGGAATCAAATATTAAATCTACTAAAACGCATTTATATCGTGTTATCGGCTCTCAACTTCTTACTTATGGAGGAGCTTTCGACTGTTCTCACTGAAATTGAGGCAGTTCTAAATTCCAGACCGCTCTGTGTCCTGAGTGAGGATCCGTACCCAGAACCGCTTACTCCCGCTCATTTTATAATGGCTTCTCCGTTAACTACGTTGCCTGTCGTGAACGTTCCCGAAACGACGAAACCTTTAACTTGCCGCAAAAAATTGCTTGACCAAATGGTTTGTAGCTTTTGGAGAAGGTGGCGTTTAGAATATTTACATAACTTGCAAGTTAGGCAAAAATGGTTGAATGCCGCCGACAATATTAAGATTGGTACAGTGGTTCTCATGCATCAGGATGATGTCCCTCCTCTACGTTGGCCAATGGGCATAATCACCGAGATTTTTCCCGGCAAGGATGGGATAACCCGCGTTGCCATGGTGAAGACATGCAGTGGCTCTTTCAAAAGACCCGTTGTTAAACTATGTCCTTTACCTTCTCAATAATACCACCGCGTAATTAAACATCTAATTTAGCTGTAGTTCAAATATTTTAATTATAACTTTTCTCTTTTGTCCAAGTTAATTTAATTTCAATCCGCTTTAATTTGACTCCTTACTTTTTGAGTATACTTCATATCCTCGAAAGCCGGGCAGAATGCTTACGCAAGCTAGCCCTATAAACATTTTTTGTATCATGTATCCAAACGCATCTCACACATTATAATTCATTCATATTGGACGACAGTATTGAGCCAATCATACTCCGACTCCCCATATCTTCATATCCCATGCCAACGAATGAGAAAGAAAGAAAGAAAGAAAGAAAGAAAGAAAACACGTTTATTTGGCAAAGCAGTACAAGTAATTGCATACTTAAATTACACAGAAAAAACAAATAAAAAACAACAAAAAAAAATAAAATACAACAATATATATCGGCTTCGCCAAATAGGTCCAGTTCAGCATAAAGCCAGGCAACTACGTAGCAGTTGCCTGACGCTGATTTTCAACTGAACCTTCGAGTGTCGGCACGAATAAAAATCAGTTGTGTTATAATTATATGTGAATTAAATAATAAATAGGTTCATAAGAATATATATGTATATATGCATACTTATATTAATGTGTAAAAAGGGATAAGTAAATCATAAATAAATGTTTAGTGTTAGATGTGTAGGTGTGTAATAAGAATAAAAATAATAATAATATCGCCAACTTCAAAACCTTTTTATAGGTTTAACTTTTTGTAGATTGTATGTACCTATACAACGATTAAAAGGAAACCGGTCTCGAGTCACCGCTGTCAATACAATACAATGCAAGTTATATTTACTATGCATTTGGCGACTGAGCGCGGTAGACGGGTAGCAACTAACGACAAACCTTATATTTTCAAGAAAAAGTTCGGGGTTTTAAAATATTTATATACATTCTCGGTCAGATTATAATGTGTAGTTTAACGTTGTCAGTAAAGTGAATCTAAATAGTGAAATATAAGAGGACACAAATGGCAAAAGGTAAGTGTCGCTTATTCCTAGAATAAAAAAAAAAACAAGTGCGTATATTTATTTACGAAATGAGTAAGATCAATTAGTGTGTTTTTGTTTTTTGCAGTTGTGGGTAATAATGCCACCAAAAGGAGTATTCGTTGCAATAAATGAGGATGAATGGCGAGGCAGATACCGAACGCAAGTACCTACCCACCAGACCCATGGGGTATGCAACCATAAATGCAATTGACCAAACAACCACAACAACAAGACAACTGTTACATAAAAAACCCCATAACGCGTCCCTCGCTTCCCCCAGGTCCGTCGTGAACGTCGAGACGATTTGCACCTCCGAGCCTCAGACACAAGGAAACGAGTCAGCTGTAAGGGACGCCGGTGCCCAAGGAATCTCAAACAGCCACACAAAGTAGCTATGTATAATCCCTTAAATTATTATTTTGCATCATACCCAATCATATCAATGAAACATTCCAATTGGTCAGGTCTAGTTTCCGCTGCGCGTCAATCAAAAACTGCCGTAAACGTTTTCTAAAAGTATTCATCGTTTTTAATTCTCTAATAGGCGGTGGCAAGTTATTCCATATTTTAGATGCGGCGTAACGGAAACTGCCTCTAAATGTTGCTGTACTATGGGGCTGCGATGAGAGTTGCTGTGAACATTGCCTTCTTCCGCATTCTCGCCTACTAGTGATCCAACTAAGTTTGTTGTAGAGGTAATCTGGCTTCTGAAATTTAATCACCCCAAATAGAAGGCAGGCTAAGTGAAGCTTGCGTCTCGACTTCATTTTAAGGCTAAAATGCTTATTTAGGAATGGCGTTACGTGAGTTCTAGGAGGAATCTTATAACAAAACCGAGCGCAAGCGTTTTGCACCCTTTGAATGAGCCGGTCCGTACGAGCTAGTAGACGCGGACCGTACACCGTGTCTGCATAATTCAACCTAGATAAAATCAAACTTTCAACGAGCTGCTCCCTAAGTGTTTCCGATAAGTAAGGTCTCATTTTATAAAGTACTTTTAGTCGATAAAAGCAGTTTCTCACAGAGTCGGCGATATGTTTTTCGTAACGAAGGTCTTTGTCCATAACAAGACCAAGGTTTCTCGCTTCATAGACTCTGTCTATCGGCTTGCCCATAAGTTCGAGTGTAAGCGTTGAGGGTAGCTTTGCTAGTTGTTGTTTAGAGCCAAGAATCATGAATTTGGTTTTGCTTGGATTTAGCGACAGACAATTATCCTCGGACCATGCGGCAATTCTGCGAAGATCGTCGTTTAGGTCCCTTATGGCAGTATCATATTCGTTGGGGCAAAATTATATATATAGTTGGACGTCATCGGCGTATATATGGTATTTGCACTTATGAAGGCATTTAATTATATCTGCACAATATAATATAAATATAATTGGACCTAATATAGAGCCTTGCGGGACTCCTCTCTGTAGTGAACTTAAAGCTGATTTTAGAGTGGTGCCATCCCCCATGCGTAAGTCTACAAATTGTTTCCTATCACTGAGGTAGCTACGGAACCATTGCACAGCGTCAGGGTCGAAACCGTAATAACTCAACTTTGATAATAAAAGTGGTATATTTATTGCGTCAAATGCCCGGGAAAAATCAAGTAAGACCAGACAAGTACACATTCCCTTATCTTGGGCAGACAACACATTATCAGTCACATCCAGTAAAGCAGTAGCGGTACTTCGCTGCTTTCTGAAACCTGATTGTAAGTCTGGTAACACGCTGTTCTGTTCCAAAAAAACTGTTAATTGGTTGGCAACGACCTTCTCCAGCACCTTAGACAGACATGGCAAGATGCTAACAGGTCGTAAATCTTTCAAATCAACTGGATTTGGAATTTTAGGTAAGGGCTTAACAGAGGCAATCTTCCATTCTTCGGGAAAAGTTGAAGTCGCTATTGAGCAGTTTACTATATCTGTAATAGCCTTTAACGTGTGAGGCAAAGTCATGACAATCATGTCCAGGGTGATGTTATCTGAGCCTTCGGCATTGCTCTTAAGGTTGGATATGATTCGAGAGACGTCAGCCTGCTCCACCGGAACGATTGAAAATGTCGCCACACCGTGTTTGTGTTCATCATAATACTTCAACAGTGACGCATTTGCCATAGTGCTGCCAGGAACGGTCAAAAAGTTGCTATTAATTAAATCAGGATCTGCAAAGTGTGACGGAAGGTCTTGTCTAGAGTTTGTAGTCAATATTGTGGATTTAAGATTTTGCCATAGTAATTTAGGGTTCTTAATTTGGTTATTTATATTATGCTTGTAATATGCCATTCTTTCACTATACAAAGATCTTACCACTAAGGCTTTTAATTGTTTGTAGTATTCGCGTTTTGAATTTGATTTTGTTTTTCGGTAATCATTTAGTGCATTATCCCGCAAACGCATCATTAATTTAATGGTGTCAGTAAACCAGGGGTACGACTTTTCTTTTATAGTGCTTGTCTTGATTGGTGCATGAACATCAAACAAGACAGTAATGTAGTGGTTAAAAAAATAAACCATGTCATTTACATTTTCGAACATTGAAACATTTTCAAAACATGAAAGCCCTAAATCTCTATTAAAGCTGTCCAAGCAAATGTCTCTAAGTGGCCTAATTTTAACAACGTATGGCTTAAACTTGTCCCGTTTCACGTTAAATTCCGATATTATAACTGAATGGCCATTGATGGAAGCAAAAGATTCAACTGACGTATATCTGGCTACCAAGTCTGTACAAATTAAATCAATGAGTATCTCACTGGTAGCCGTGAAGTGTGTTGGAGTTGTGACCAGTTGAGTAAGGCTGAGGGTATGCAGAAATTCATTAATTTTTCCTGTTTTTGTTCCGTTTATGTCCAGCAAGTTAACATTAAAGTCACCGAGCAATATGTAGTTGTCACAATGTCCCAATAAGCTTAGATACTCAGTTATAGCGTCCAGAAAAAGAACAAGATCAAGCCAAGGTGGACGGTAAGCGGTACCAATAGCAATTTTTCTGCCGTTTATTGTGATTGTTAGCCACATCTGTTCCACCGATTCGAACCTGGGATCGATCGTGGCAGTACAAATACGCGTGCTTAGCCCGCGTCGGAGATAAAAGCCTACACCCCCACCTCTGCCAGAGCGGACACTCGCCGGCCGCGGAGTGTGACGCAGTCGATAGCCCGGCACCACGGGTGCGCGATCTCCATCCGACGCGGACGGTCGCAACCAAGTCTCGTTAATGGCCATAACATCGAAACAATGCCTGTCCAGTACGCTAATAAGGTCGTCATGACCCGTACCCAGCGATCCAGCATTTAGAAAGCCAACCTTCAAAAACTTATTTCCCTTAGTCATCATTATAATAGTATATAGTAATATACTAATATATATAATATAGTATAGCTTGTTCGCCGCTAAGCCAATCAGGAACATTTCCGCCGACCGCTACAAAAAAAGGTCGCCATCTTTGGTTGATCGTTCCTCTTCTGCTTCAAGACTCCATCCGCACAACACCACCGCAAAAAAACTCCGCTGAACCAGGGAACCCGCGGCGCCGCGGTGATCTAATCCTCCTAATTAACGTGTTGGCCGACACAAAGACACAAAGACACAGTGACGCGAAATATAACCGATTTGTTAACCGCGAGTGAGAACATCCGAGAACACGTGTGAGTGTCGTCATCCACCCGGCAGTCAGTGCAGAAACCTGGCATCCATATCTCCAAGTAAGTCACAATACTCTTCCCATACCTACTTCCTTTAGCTCAATTTCTGTGTCCAATATATCATCCAACGTAAAAATATTTTCCCGCTAAACTTATACAACGCTAGTTTGGTCCTTCGAAAAGCCGCGTTATCCTAAACTTACCAGATGCCCATAAATGATCAGGCTGCAGCAATTCTCTGGGAAATTGAGGGGAATGAAGTGGTCTACACCTCGATAAACACTGTTGTCGAGCAACACAACGCTACACATTATCCCGTGGAATTTCTGAACACCCTGTCAGCAAGTGAACTTTCAGTGCATATCATCCAGCTGAAGGTCAGTGTCCCAATTGTGCTTCTTCGGAACCTATCTCCTCCAGAGCTGTGTAACGAGACTCGCCTTAAAGTCGTCTCACTCCACAGACACACAATCAGAGCAGAAATTCTTATGGTTGTGGCATCGGCGAGGCAGCATTTATACCACGCATTTCCCCCTACCTTACAACCTCCCGTTCCAGTTCAAGCGCGTACAGTTCTCAGGACGAGTTGCTTCTCACAAAGGCAACTGTACGGTGCTTGCTCCCGCGTCACCAGTCCTGATTCTCTTTACATTTTGGCACCTGGCAACGTAATTTATAGGAAAGTGTTGTAAGGTACGATATCTTTGTACGTATTTTTACACTTTTGTGTCCTGGAATGGAATACATTCCACACATACATCACCATCATCATCTGCCTAGCCTTTTCTCAACTATATTGGGGTCGGCTTCCAGTCAAGCCGGATTTAGCTAAATACCAGTATTTTACGAGGAGCGGCTGCCTACCAGACCTCTACAACCCATTAACTGGGATAACACGGTACTTCATGGCAAGACTGATATTCCACACATACATCATTTTCTCTATTTCCTTCAGTCACAACTTTTGACTGAACTCAGCAGGATTCCCATATATAATTCTCAAAACTTGCTTCGCTTGCAAAAAAAACATGTATTTTAATGCTATTTTAAAAGTTGTTTACTTATAATGCTATAGCGACATCTTAAGTACACACATCAAAAGTGTCTAGGGATCAACATATATTTTTGCAATAACTTTTCTCCTGATTGATATTAATTAAAATTTTCTTTAAGGATTCATCAAATAAAGTGTTTTCGTTTGTCACAGTAACGATAAACCAAGTCACCTTTGCATTAATAAAGAAATTTGCCATTTTCCTAATAAAGGGATTTTTGACATTTGAACCACTAACATTAAAGTTCGAAAAAAAGACTGAAATAACAGTTTTCTTTAAAATTTTATTGGGTAACTTAAACAATTAATAATCCGTGTTTCTACCGCGAACACTAACAACACAAGAACATCGGTTTGGCATACTCAAAATGAGTTCATCCAAATCACGCTGTGGAATGGCCGCCCATGTTCGTTGCAACAACAAAAAAAGGTCTTCTTGCGACTGGATACCCTCCATATTCGGCAGAGCTCTTCTCTGTAGCATATCCCATGCATGCTCAATCGGGTTCAAGTCTGGCGACTGAGCAGGCCAGGGCAGGACATTGATGTTAGCTGCGGCGAGAGTCTGTCTTACAACTCTTGCGGTGTGCGGTCGTGCATTATCATGCATTAACTGAAATAAGGGACCGATTTGCACTTGTAGAGGAACGATGACGTCTGATTCAATCGTCTCAGCATAAATTTGAGCGTTGAGGTTGCCTCTGATCCAAATCAACTCAGTTCTTCCGCCGATCCAAATACCCGCCCATACCATGATGGTTCCACCACTATAAGGATGGACTTCCTGGCAGGATTTTAATCGCTGTTGGCGTCCAGGGGTTCTCCAGTGTCGTATACGTCTTGTATCCGGTCTCATACCAAAACGAGACTCATCAGAAAAGCACACGAAACGCCATTGTTCTTCTGCCCAATTTCTGTGTTCAAGAGCCCATTGATATCGAATCCTAAGATTGTGCATAGCTATAGGTGGTACCCGTAGCGGTCTTCGGGAATGAAGGTTCACTTCATGCAAGCGGTTTCTGACTGTTTGGTCGCTAATTAAGTTCCCTGAAGAGTGATGAAGCCTCACGGCTAACATCATGGCGGTTATTGTTGGAGCTCTTCGAGTTAAGATTTGAATGTATCGGTCTTGTCTCCGTGTGGTGCAGCGATACCGTCCTCCATGGCGCTCAGCCACGGTACCAGTGCTTCGGTAACGTGTCCAAAGTCGACTGATAACACTCTGACTTGTATTCAGAGCTAAAGCCACAGTACGTTGCCGGGAACCAGCTTCTATCATTCCCACGGCCCTGAGCATTTCTTCCCTGCTTAAATGACGTCGCCGCTCCATAATAACGTTGGTTTTAATCAGTAGTAGGGAAACAGTAGCACTAATAATGTCTTCAATGCGTTGTATGTTTTTATAGGGAAAATATTGACAGCTGATTTTCATCTTTTACTCGAATTTGATTCACAGTTCCTGATTCAAATTATGAAAGGCACCAAAAAAGATCCATATAAATTTATAAAATCATAAATTTATTACAAAGCCACATCTCAATCTCAAGAAATCCGCATAAAAATGCTTGATCCCTAGACACTTTTGATGTGTGTATCTTTGGTGCTGTAGAGCCTTCACGTAGACGACGTCGCGGGCAGCAGCTAGTTATAAATAAATTGTAACTATAAGTCAGAACATTCACAGTTCTGAATAACATAAACACAAAAAGTCATGTTAATTTAATTTTATCGAAGAGGCAGCCCTGCGATTGCTGCGGGTTCGCGCGGTGCGAAGCAATCACAATTGTACGCTTGAGCATTTAGGCACATTTTAGCATGCAGTGGTTGCTGACGCGACGGAGTAGGCTAATAAAGCAGTAGGTATTGTAATTTTTCTACTGAGTGAAGTATCTGTTACGTAGTAACTATTTAGTAATCTGTGGCAGTACGTCTAACGCACCGCTTCGGCACCGCAGCGGTCCGACACGAAACGCATAAATAGAAAGCGCACTCATAGCAAACCTGATTAAACATTAGTTAATAGAAACTTCTAACTCTCAAGACTATTTCATTGCTTTAACTATAGTGAAACTAATAACCTATCTAACTACCAGCATTCATTACGAAAAATACCAGATTATTTTATTATTACCAGTTCATTGAACATAAAAGACCCATACATAGCATGTATGCTCGTGATTTATCGCCACCTATTCACTGGACCACGACTGGCTGCCTCCAAATAGTCGCATAGTGAATGTCAACCTTTATTGCTAAATGTAATGTATTGGGAGTAGGATGAATGTGGACTAAAATATACCTATTTCTTGATTGAAATGAAAGAAATAGGTATAGATTTGTATATTTCTTCTTATTAGGGATGTAACGCAAATGAGTTCCGATTATTATCGGAACCGATATCGAAGCTGGAGTTTTTAGAGCTCCCAGGGATCTTATTACTAAGCGTCCCTATCCGTCCGTCTGTCGGTGAGCTGTATCTCATAAACCGTAAGAGGTAGAGAATTGAAACTTTCACATAATATGTATTTGTGTTGCCGTAACACTTACAACAACAATAAAATTAAGACATATTAAAAGGGGTTCTCTTTTCTTGTCAGCGTTCTTAACACTGTAGTGCGCAACTACTCGCATTTGGTGATATTTTTTACAATTAGAGGTTGAAGCGTCATATTTAAAAGACTCGGATAAAAAGTATTAATGAAGAGCTAATTCATAACATTCCAAATAACGTGTGACAGAGTTGTCGACAGAAAGCACGAAGGGAGGGAAATTCATCATCATCATCATCTCAGCCGAAAGACGTTCACTGCTGGACATAGGCCTCCCCCAAGTGTCGCCACAGCCACCGGTTCTGTGCGTCTCGCATCCATCGGATTCCCGCGACCCTCGCCTGGTCGTCGGTCCACCTTGTGGGAGGCCTTCCAACGCTGCGTCTTCCGGGACGTGGCCGCCACTTTAGAACCTTTAGTCCCCGTCGACCATCTGTTCTTCGAGCAATGTGCCCTGCCCACTGCTACTTAAGACGTAACTGTTTACTGGCCGTTTTCGTCCGTATGGTGTCTGGATGCAAAGAATTACAGCATCCCATCTCTTCCCATGGGTAGAACAATACGCGCTGTCAGCAATCATGGGCTTAGTCCGAACTGTTGGCGTCCGGACGGCGAGCTACCCATTGCTCGCCATCCGCAAGCCATCAAATTTTATTCAAATTAGTTATAAGCATAATCTGTTTGGCTACTAGGGATCCTATTCCCTTCAAGCGGATCAAGCAACAAATCTAGCCTGTATCTGAGGTTTCAAGAGTAGGTATGTACCAAAACAAAATGACAATCAATCGATATAATAACAATTTTAGTTCCCAAAATCTAACTTGAAGATAATTAGACAACAATGAATCACAATCAGAATTGTTTACAATCCGACCGATTGTAAGTATCAATGATAAGTTATGAAAACAGCTTGATATTGTAAATATGTATGTCTGTGTGTGCATGTGTTTTTTGTCTAACTGTTTTCATTTCAATCGGAGCTGTGAGATGAAACACATCAAAATGTTCGTGAAAATATTAGTTTATTTCGGTTTAACTATGCTGTCACTTTTTGTGATCGGTAAGTATTTATTTATTTACTAAGATAGGCGCCAGATAAACATGATATAACAGTCAATGACCCTCCTACAATTACAGACATTCTTAATTTAAAAAACGGAAATAAAGACATAAAGCTTTCTTGAATCGACATCCTTTACATTTTCTAGTAATGAAAAACCGTTCATTGTTCGTTTGTTGGGTACCTTCGTAGAGATATTACGCAAAGGTCAATGTACTTTATTCTAAGCTTATCTGGCGCCTTCAAAGTCCGAATATAGAGTTGTCAAAAAATAGGAGTCCCGATTCGACATTTCAGAAAGACCCTAAAATTTAACTTAGAAAGAAACTGATAGAAACAATGAAATAATAACGTGGATTGTCACGCTTGTCACAACACAAAAGATTTGGCATCATTATTACAAAAGTTTGACATTTTCCTGTGTCAATTTAGTCTTAGGGATTAAAAAACAGACTTTATATCGTAAATGGACACTTTCAATGCGATTTTTCTTTCCAGATGTTTGTGTTTGTCAGCCGGATTATCAACATGAAGATAACGTCGTGGGCTGGACCAAACTGCACAGAACACCCACTACTTTTAAGGAAGCGTATATGATGTGTTACTATGAGGGTATGTTAGATCTCCACATTATTTTGACATACACCCATGAATACTTTCCCGGCGACTTCGTTCGTGAGAAAATTTTCTTAAAAACTCATCACTATCAACAATTACATCACTGCTCGCCACCAGGTGGGATTACAGTGAAGCACTAGTTACTATTGTAGCGACCATCTATTACATGTGACGTCACAGAATCCAGCAAAGTTCTCCGCGCAATTTGATTAGATACAACAGCCCGAAATCATCTATCGGGCAATAGCCCACCGGACATAACACCCGTCCGGTCGGAGGATCCTCCCTTTTCAACGGAGGTATGTGGGACTTTACTCTCTGTCTCACCTACCTCCAAAATATTATTAAAATTGCCCTGTCCTAGAACCAAACATTCGAAATTATGTGACGTCCATCAATCCGCACAGGGCCTGAGTCCCAGCAGTGGGAACATTACAAGGATTATACTCACCTATATGCTTATGTACGGTTTTCAGGAGCTGTTCTAGGCTCTCCTATCAACGAAGCGTTAGCAGATGTCATGGAAGTAAAGAGGAATATGACAAACGGTGTCATGTGGATAGGAACACATTCTTTGTTTTCGGAGGATGATTTTATATCTGCTGAAGGTACATGTGCTACTATGTACTACTATAACGTGTTCCACGAACAGGTGCCATAGGATAGCACGGAGTGAATATTGTACATAACAATGTAAAGTATTACGAAGATAGACCGCACGTGCGAGGGTATAGCCCTCACGTCCCAGCCGCCGATATCTGAACCCCAATTTCCAGCCACCATAAGTGTGAGCTTGCGAACGCCGAGCAATGGGTAGCTTGCCGTCCGGCCATCTGGTAGTCGTCCGGACTGAGCCCAAGTCGAGGACACGCTTAGTCGCTTAGTATTCTACGCGCGCCTCAAAGAGATGTCAGCAAAACATAGAAACCCAGCAGGGCCATTGCTGTGTGAAGTGATGGGGCACTGAGACTTAAGATGGGAACGTTTTCCTTTACATGTAATATAGTGTACTCAGTTTCGAAGAGCCAAATAAAATAAATAAACTTCAACTATCAAATCAGCATTTGATAAAGTTGTCAAAAAATAAAAGGCTAAAAAACTTTAATCTTAGTGATAAATTCTTTCACACAGTTACATTATTTCTGTTTCAGGTGTTTCTGTGTATGCCATGCCGATTTCTGTCTCGTACGGATCTGGGGCTAACGAGAGTTGCTTAGTGATGACAGGCCCCAGACACGTCCAGACTTCGAACTGTTCTCGGTCACTGCCCTACATGTGTTACCGGCATCGCAGCGATGAACCCATCAATTTTAAATGTGGCACCTTTGATAATAGTAAGTAATAAGATTTTTTTATTTGTATCACAAAGTTATCAATAAAAAAAACTGGGCAAGTGTCCAGACTCGAGCACTGAGGGTTCTGTACAAAATTTCTTATGAAAACAGTTTAGTTTCTGAATCTAGTCTTAAAGATTTTTTCGAATCGACAAAGTATTTTTTATGACGTAGCTACAAAACAGTTTTATACCTTGTACTTGTGCTTTAAAACCTTGCTTCATGGCAAATTTCAGGGTTCTAGGTCAACGGGAATTACCCTATAAATGTTGATTCCCTTGAGAGTGTTGAAAGTGGAAAAATTAGTTTTTACGACATTTAATAAACGACCGTATCTTTTTTCCCTTTATTTAGAAGTTTGATTTTTTCACAGCATGAAAAGAGACCTGAGTAGTTTATACGGTTTTTTAATTTAATTTCGGTCCGATGCTTCCACGCGTTTCCGAGATAAATGGTCTAGACAGACAGATGGAAAACAAAGTAATCCTATAAAGGTTTTGCATTTAGGCACGCAGTTAACTGTTTTCTGCACGTGCTTTAATTTGTGAGCACTTTAGTGCTGAAAACTGCACGAGTTCGCCCCCGCCGCAATTTATTACATTTATCGTATTGGGCACTAAGCGATCCCCACGAGTTTCGGTCAATCCCCACGTATATCCCTTTAAGTGTATTGAAAGCTCCATAACACCCTCGCCTGCAGCTCGGGAAAATTCCGCCTCGGTTGCAATAACAAACATTCTCCACTTGTATCAATACTATGTCAGAATATCAATACGAACCGCGCACGGGCAGCTGTTACAAACTGCACGAGGAACGCCAGGAGTGGACCCGTGCGCAGTTGATATGCACCGCTGAGGGGGGGTACCTGGCTGTAGTCAACGATGAAGAGGAAGCCATGATCCTCAAGAATATGTCTTCGAAGAGGGCTCTGAAGGTCTCCAAGTATAACGACTGGGAGCCCATGTTTATTGGTATACGGGATTGGGATAAGAAGGGCATCTGGAGTACTGTTCAAGGTATGACTTCTTCTCTTCTTTTTAGTGTGTCGATGGCAAAAGTAATTAAATACCTTGCCTGGCCCAGTATTCAGCCACGGCAATGCCGTGTACTGAAAATAAAATAAAAAGAAGCAGGAAAAATGCTGCCAGGCTACAATGGAATTAGGTGGGTCACATCAGCGCAAGCTGACCACTGGGTTAGAGTCTCCACAAAGTGGGTGCCTGAAGGTGGACGACACAGTCGACCTAGGATGAGGTGGGGTCAACCCTGACACCATAATGCAAGGGTTAGTTTAAGGTGACTCAAGAAAAAGAATACCTGGAAGGAATTGAATAGTGGCCTTGTTTGCAAAAGGCAACTAAGGAAATCCTGGTGGGGTTTAGTCAGGAAAAGCCTAACTCCCTCCTGATCCTTCTCAGTCCATCCAGAGCTGGAAGAGCAATTTCTCACCGACTTCTCACCCAAAAAAAAAACTGCCTATCACGATTACTTTACTACAATTTCTTTACTTTATTACAATTTCTTTCAGGTGACTCCATAGAAAATGTATACAACGTCTGGGGCTGGGGTCAGCCAGATAACCTAGGCCAAAACCAGTACTGTGGCTCCTTGCTGAAGAACGGTCAGCTGGATGACACCTGGTGCCATGCCAAAGCCTTGTTCATGTGTGAAAGGGACCCTAACAAAACACGGTTTACAGATCCCAGTACTAAAGCCCCTACGGAACCAGATTTGAAATCATTAGTAGGTGCTGCGTGAAAAATTTATTTGCATTACTATCTTCTTTTTTCTGCCTTTATCCCGTATTGATTTGGGTCGGCGCAAGACATTTACAATGTTGTTATTAAATTATTTCTATTTAAATAAACTTGTTTACATTTTTAAATAGCTTTTATTTGTGAAAAAATGTCTCGTTCTAATTCCGACTTCTACCAGGAGCATAACTTAAAAAAATCATCATCATCTGCCTAGCCTTTTCCCAACTATATTGGGGTCGGCTTCCAGTCAAGCCGGATTTAGCTGAATACCAGTATTTTACGAGGAGCGGCTGCCTACCAGACCTCCACAACCCATTAACTGGGGTAACACGGTACCTACTTCAAGGCAAGACTGGAGTCAGATTTACCGGCTTCTGACTATCCGTAACGACTGCCAAAGATATCCAAATGACAGCCGGGACCAACGGTTTAGCGTGCTTTCCGAGGCACGGAGGAAACTCGTTATGTTAAGATGGTCACCCATCCACAGACCAACCTAGGCTAGCGTTGCTTAACCTTGAAGATCGACCTGTGCGGCTGTTATTATCTAGCCACGGGCTCCTCGGCGTGATTAATATGCATATTGGTACCAAATTTCAGCTTTCTATAGCTAACGGTCACAAAGATTAAGCGAGGACGGACGGACAGACATGGCGAAACTATAAGGGTTCCGTTTTTGCCATTTGGCTACGGAACCCTAAAAAGTCATAACTTAAAAAATATCCCTATATAATATTCCTGGATAATTATAGTCTACCCATGTGCCAAAGTTTACCGAACAGGATGGAGTAACACACAATATACTTTTACATAATATAAAATGTTTATCTTTATAATATTAGTGCGATTACACATAATGACGGCGCGGATAGACGAGGTGGGCCCAAATTTTAGTTTTTTAAAACAATCTGAGACAAAAACTACAGTGTTTTAAATTTTAAAAAAAATATATGTTTTAGTTAAGGATCTTATCTAGTTAAAATCGCATTCAGTTGCAAGACCTGATGAACTTCACTCGATAGAAAAAAATCGCAAAGTTACCCCTTTTTAAAACGTTTTTTCAATATTATGACTATATTACTGATTTGTTACGTTTCATTTTTGTACTATAATAAAGAAATTAATTAGTTACAAACAAATTCGCAGAGTTTGAATTGATAAAATGATTTTCTTAATTACTATGTTTAAATAAGAATTAAAAGCGGTTGCGGCGGCTCAGACAGGTCTGTTCAGTCGCGCGTCGGCGCTTGTCGACGACGGACCTGTGTCAATTTCTTCAGCGACAACTACGCGCACCAAATCATCTCTTTTTGAGAATTTGTTGCTTTTCAGTTATAAATTATAATGGGCAATAAACAACGCAGGCGAAAAAAGTCGCGTAAAGTGATAAAAGACACAAACAGAAAGAATGCACTCCAAAGATATGTGAAGAATAGGGCTGCCATCCGTCCGGGTTTCCCCGGATTTGTCCTAGTTTAGAGGGCGTCCGGGGAGCGTCTGGGCGGGGTTGTCAAAAAGTGTCTGGGTAAAACCCGGACGCTTTTAGTGTCAGGGGCATTCCTGATTAATTAAAAGATAAGCGATAAATCTAAAAACCAAAAATTATAATTATATTTTTTTAATTACCTCAGAAATAGAAGAGTGTAAAATGTTGACTGTATTATTTGTTAAACTGTAGTTAAAGTTGATTGTGTCTAACATTGTTAAATAACAAGCAAAGAAGCTGTTTACTAATATGAACACTGCTGCAGCAACAAATCTGATACTTGAGGATTCAAACGAAAATAGGTATACGTTTTTTTTCTCGGGTGTTAAAATCATCAAATGAGCCCTGCTGCTCTGAATGGAGCAGAAGGGACTTTCAAACTTGTACTGACTTAAGGGGCAGATTTATGACTTTTAATGATATAAAACGCAAGATCACGTCTAAACGGCTCATCCATAAGTTTTGAAAAAAATATATGTTAAATACTTGTTTATTAATTTGATAACAGCATATAGATTGGGTATAGATGAAGCTATCAAAGAAAAAAAAATATTATTTTATAAAAAAATGCCTGATGGTAATTGCGTAAATAATAAACAACATAATTGGTGGTATCAAATTCAAGGTCAGCTGCATATAACGGGAAAGTCTAAATGCATACTCGGCATTTGGTCTGGAGAAAATTTTCCTGTAAAAACTGAATTGATTTTTAAAGACGACGAATTTTGGGACACAAAAATGAAAAATAAGCTGGTTCAATTTTATATAGATTGCATGCTTCCCGAGTTAGTTGATCCAAGACATACAAGAAACATGCCAATAAGGGACCCTTCTTACGTTATTATCGCTATACAGGAACGCAAAAATAAAAAGGAACAGGATAAAGAGAATGAAAAAAAGAAAACAAAAAGACGAGCAACATCATCAGAAGTCACACAAGAACTTCCAAAAAAGCAAAAACCACTTTGCGATAACAATCAAGAGACACCACATCAATCAAATGAGTGACAGTGCTCAATTTTAAGGATTTTTAAATACACAGTAGTTTGAACAAAAGCCGTGTTATTTACAGAAAATGGCTATTAATTCAATTTATAAATTAAATCCCGGATACTCCCTCAGAGATAAATTTAAGGAAATTAATGAGATTTGACCATTAGGTACATTTTGTATGGACTTTATAAGAGACTGTGACTGTGACCCCTTAGTTTGTTTCGGTGTTCCTTCTCAGGGTAGTTAGCTAGGAAACACCGGCCTGATCTAGTACATATAAACTGACAAAAAACAATGACGTGAAAAGTGGAAAAACCAAGTTGCAAAATAAATATCATTTATCAGTAGTAGAAAATTAGTTTATGACTCTGATTATATGTTATTTAAAAAAAAAAAAACAATAGGGTTCCGTACAAAAGCTGTAATAAGATAAAGTGTAAATAAATTACCTTTAAATCTCCTTACATCGTGTGATAAAAATATTGTTGATAGAAAAAAATAATATACTATAACTTTGCACAACATTTTTTTGTGTCACAATAACTATTTTTTGTCTAAAACCTGCATCTAAGCAAAAGTCATTTAGCCTCTAGATTAAGCCATTTTTTGTACCTTTATACTCTTAACAAAATAAATTATTTCATATTGAAGTCTGTTTCACTGCCTGTATATTTTCATTGCCTTTTTAGACTGTCGCAACCCAGTGCTGCAAACGTGTGAACGGCACTCAGGCTACCGACGCCTAGATCCCGATTCCGATTTCCAACCAGGATACCAGGGACCAGGTAGACGCGGGCTCGCGGACGGTGAGCACTAGGTAGCTCGCCATCCGGCAGTCTGGTAATAACCTGGACCGAGCCTTGTTGTCAACGGCGCGTTTTGTTCCACGCGCGCCTCAAGGAGATGTCATCAAACTGTAGGGGCACGTAGGGCCAAAAGCGTCTGGGGAATACGGTAATTCCGAAAGGTGAGCCCGTGTCCCCCAGATCAAAGGCAACAAAGGAACGGGGTGCGTTTTAGTCGATAAGAGTCCGACACGCCCTCCCGCTCCGCCCAAGAGTGGGGAAGTCATTCTGATGATTAATCACTTGAAAAAAAAAACTTTTATTCCTTCTTTGCCTTCGATCCAGGGCTCCGGGGTTCATTTTAACATAACCCCAGTAAACTTCGACCCTGCTGGGCAACTACGGTTTTGTGGTCCAACAGTGGACGTCTGTTGGGTGAAATGATGATGAATAATTATGATGATAATGATTCTTAGTAGCAGTCTGGAGTATGGAAGTTGGGAATGTGACATCCCATGGGGTTTTAACGAGGCATGCTTTGTAAAGCTATAAGTGGTATATAAAATGAACTTTATCCCGATAACACTGCTACTACTTATTTTGGTGTAAGTACAATAAAGTTTATTCTATTCTATTTTAACACTGCGAATATTTCGTCAAGTTCCAGCATTACGATCCTTACGTACCTACTAATTTTACTTCTTTTAAGTAATTGCACTTGAAACACACAATGTTGGTTTTAAACTACTCCGTATTTTAGAGGTAAATAATAAAATATAATTATGTATATATTTTTAGGTTTTAACTTATTATTATGAGATACTAGCTGCTGCCCGCAACGTCGTCTGCGTGAAGGCTCTACAGCACCAAAAATACTTAAGATGTCGCTATAGCATTATAAGTAAACAACTTTTAAAATAGCATTAAAATACATGTTTTTTTTGCAAGCGAAGCAAGTTTAGAGAATTATATGGGAATCCTGCTGAGTTCAGTCATAAGTTGTGACTGAAGGAAATAGAGAAATGTAGTTGAGAAAAGGCTAAGCAGATGATGATGGTGATGTATGTGTGGAATGTATTCCATTCCAGGACACTAAAGTGTAAAAATACGTACAAAGATATCGTACCTTACAACACTTCCCTATAAATTACGTTGCCAGCTGCAAAAATGTAAAGAGAATCAGGACTGGTGACGCGGGAGCAAGCACCGTACAGTTACCTTTGTGAGAAGCAACTCGTCCTGAGAACTGTACGCGCTTGAACTGGAACGGGAAGTTGTAAGGTAGGGGGGCAATGCGTGGTATAAATGCTGCCTCGCCAATACCACAACCATAAGAATTTCTGCTCCAATGGTGTGTCTGTGGAGTGAGACGACTTTAAGGCAAGTCTCGTTACACAGCTCTGGAGGAGATAGGTTCTGAAGAAGCACAATTGGGACACTGACCTTCAGCTGGATGATATGCACTGAAAGTCCACTTGCTGACAGGGTGTTCAGAAATTCCACGGATTATGCCGTGGAATTTCTGAACACCGTGTCAGCAAGTGTAGCGTTATCTTGCTCGACAACAGTGTTTACCGAGGTGTAGACCACATCCTTCTTCTCAATTTCTCAGAGAATGCATTCGTTAATTGCTGCAGCCTGATCATTTATAGGCATCTAAATGGCCTACTCACACACCCAAAAATTCTACTGGTGCAGTATACGACTGACATCCCCGTACACACAGCGAATGAGTTCTTCTAAGCTGGATACTATTTTTTTGTATCACCCAAAGGACTGGTAGAAAATGCCTAAGGCATTAAGTCCGCTTCTGTACTTCTACCAAGAGAGTGTACCACTCTACCGAGAGACTCTAGCAGCACCACCTGTCCACCTCTCTCTTCTTTTGTGCGTTTGCCATGACTTAGAAGGACATCGTAAAATTCCTGAACACGTGCATTGTCTCCAAGCTGAGCATTAAAAATAAGCATTTCTAGTTGAACTTAACTTCAGGTGGAATACGCGAGAGATCAAGTCGTGCCTGTCGTACGAAGCCTATCCTGCAAGGAGTTGAGCTGTTATTTCAGGCTACTTTGGGTTGGTTGTGATGATAGTGAAGAGGTCCGGGCGACCAAACTTTCGCACGTAACAAAATGCATCTTGGGTCTTCTCGTGCATGTACCACGGACCTTTTGTGAAGGTGGAGGGGAGAATGACCATGAATGAGCATTTGTATTATTCTGCATAGAGATAGACGTAGTTCTCAGCTTTGAGCTTTCTTTGGTTGTACCTTATAAATACCAAACGCTCTGTCTCAATTTTAGCGTACATGTCCTAAGAAACTGAGTAAAGAGCGTACGATAATGGCGGAGATAAGAACCATTGTTTACCCTCAGCTGGATCAAGAAGCTGTAGAAATGCATGGTGGATGGTTTTTTTTATGATTTGGGGTGCCTGTCTGGGGGTCTAAATTATAGTGGGCAAAATGGTAGCCAACCTCTCCGCGACAGAACTGAAATGAGAGGAGGATATTGAAGAGAATCGTACGCATAGTGAGTCTCGCTGATCCTTCGAAGCCGGTCATCATGCATGGGTAAAAAGATGTCTCTTTTATCACACTCCTGATCGACTAACACAACAGATACCTCATTCGTCGTTGGAGCATTATACCACCCTGGATGGGCTGTGATCGGCCTTCTATCTGCTCTGATAACAAACTTAAAGTGGTTGCGCTCGTTCTCAGGCACCGACGCGAGGGCTGCTTTGAAGTTGCTAATTTGCGGATTAACGTTATGCAACATACTTTGCAATCCTTTGAACAGACCAGACCAAATTGAGGATGTGTTTACTTCAACACTTGCTTGTTGTTCACCAAACGAAGTCATCTGGAAGGCGCTGTTATAAGCTCGAATGTATTTAAAAAAATGGCTGGACTTCGAATGCTCACCATTTAGTCCCCTTTTCCATTTGCGGACTTGGCAGTGGGTACAAACTTCTTCTAAGGCAACCATATCTCCATGGGCGGCGTAGTTAATCACGATATTGTAGATAAATCTACTTCATTCTTTATTTACCCGTTTGCTCTTCGATATCGTAAACCGTGGATTCATCATCAGATGTCGAAAGTTGATTTATGTCACGACACAGGCGATCTTATTCTATTTGTGCCGCATGCTGTTCTCTTGGATTCTGTCACGTTCTTGCGATAAATGAGCTTCAATGTCACTTCATCATCAATGAACATCACTTTTTTGTAATACTTAACACCGCATTTTTTTTAAATTGTCTTCCTCAACTCTGCTCAAGATTTTGAGGGTTTTGTTGGAACTTATATTTGTCAAACGAACTATACGATACAACTGATATGAAGAAACTGCAAAATGCCATCTATGAATTTTAAGAATAACTAACTACTAACCTCGCCAACATGATAAAATTTCAATTAGAAATTTCCAAAAAGTGTTAATATGTAACTTGATTTGATTTTTATGAAATGTCATAGATGGCGCTGCTTTAAAATTTCATTTATACTACTAACATTCATTAAATTATGTTTTTCTGCCCAAGTTACTTAAATGCCGTAGTTTTTATATTGTAAAGCTAAATAATAGCATGGCTTACTCAAAAACAACATTTATATATGCGTCGTTAGATTACACGCTGCCACATAATGCGTAAGAAAAATAAAGTTTCACAGCTCCTCCTCCGTAGGTGATAGCGTGATAATATGTAGCCTATTGGTTTTCCCGACCTCTCAGTAATATTCATGCAAAATTTGAAGTAAATCCATGGAGTACTTTTTGAATTTAGCCCGGACATACAGATAAACAGACAAACAGACAAACAGACAAACAGACATGAATTCTAAAAACTATATTTTTGGCTTCAGTATCGATTGTAGATCACGCCCCAAGTATTCTTTTAAAAAAATATTCAATGTACAGTTTTGACTTTCCTACGATTTTATTATATGTATAGATTATTTACTTGTAAAAATATGTAACTAAGAAAATAAGTAGATTATAAAAAAATGTTAGGTAGCTATAAAAAATCCGGCAGTAAATTCCTTTCTATTTGAAACGGATGGTTACCCTACGAAACTGACGAAACGAGCGTACGAAGAGGGGTGCATGCGCGGTCGCGGGACGCGGGTGCTAGCTACGGCCCGATCGCGCAAGGTCGCTGTCAAATAGTATCGCCTTAATGTAGCTACCTACTGGGCCCAAAAAAATTGAAGAGTTTTCCTTCGATTCGAAAAGAAGAAGACACATATGTATGGGAAAGTAACTACCTGTCAGTCTAGTGCATAAATTATACCTAAATTGCTGAACGTGTTTGGATGTTAGGCACACGGATCCCTTCTAACCTAATTCAAAATTATTTATATCCTAATTAAAACAGGACGTCCCTGTACGATAATTCCCGACCTTACTACAGATGAAGCCATGGGTAAAAGCCAATGTAGATAAAGTTGTATTTAAACGATACTTGTACTAATAATCACATAGAATAAAATGTTTTTAATAACAACCCTAAACATTAGAAATCTTTATTTATTATTTATTTTTATTAAATCTTTATTTATTATTATTAAATCTTTATTTATTTTTATTAAATCTTTATTTATTATTTATATACCTCACTAGCAGCCCGTCCCGGCTTCGCACGGGGTAGACAATTATTTATTTTTGGAATTTTTCCCGTCAAATGACTACCCTACATATCCTACGCTACCCTACCCTACCTTCCCTACACTACCCTACCTACCCTACACTACCCTACACGACCCTACAGTACCCTACACTACACTACGCTACACTACACTACCCTACACTACACTACGCTACACTACGCTACACTACGCTACACTACACTACACTACCCTACACTACCCTACACTACCCTACACTACCCTACACTACCCTACACTACCCTACACTACCCTACACTACACTACACTACACTACCCTACACTACCCTACACTACCCTACACTACCCTACACTACCCTACACTACCCTACACTACCCTACACTACCCTACACTACCCTACACTACCCTACACTACCCTACACTACCCTACACTACCCTACACTACCCTACACTACCCTACACTACCCTACACTACCCTACACTACCCTACACTACCCTACACTACCCTACACTACCCTACACTACCCCACACTACCCTACTTTACCCATTTTTTTTTTATATTTAAACTATCCTATCTCTCAAGTTGGATCGAACTGCACATGGTGTGCGAATTTTATTATAATCGGTTAAGTGGTTTAGGAGTCCATTGAGGACAAACATTGGGACACGAGATTTATATATATTAAGATTATATACCTTATTTCACACGAAGATTGTAATTTATAAAAAGGAAAACTTATTTTAAAAATATACAATTGGCGACCTTATTGCACTCGGCAATTTCTGCCAGGTAAACTGGCAGGGACAAAAATCTGACCTGATCTGTGATCTTTCGGGATATTATCGAACTAATTAAAAACCGGGAATAAAACGTATCGAAAACACCATTCCATTACAATATATTTTAATTAATACAGACGCTAAATTAAAAGCATAGAATAAAGTTATATTCGCTAACGAATCGACCTAATTTAGTAGCACCAAATTGACAAACAATTAATTAATATCCTTATTTACAAAACAAAATACTAATTAAACATGGATGATACTAAAATATTGTAATAGTGGGTACAGGCTAAGCGAACTATTGGAGGAAAGTAGGGAACTGAATACGTAGGTATCGTAAATGGACACTGTCAGTTAAAACTGGTCATCTCTTAGCTGCCAGTGGTTTATTTTAATCATCATCATCATCTCAGCCGAAAGACGTCCACTGCTGGACATAGGCCTCCCTTCAAGCTTCGCCACGACGTTCGGTACTGTACGTCTCGCATCTATCGGATTCGATAAATATATAAAAATGATAAATGCATAGAGATCTACGCTTATGATGATAAAACTCTTTTGCACGGGCCAGGCTGCGGGCGCAAACTAGTGGGGACATAGATTATAAACCCGCACATATATCCTGAAACCGCTTTGAAAATAAATGACGGTTTTAATTATTATGCTCTAGGGAATAATTCATTAATTAACCAATCATATAACCAATCTATATGTTCTAATAGGTAAACATAGTAGTAGTACACTGTGGGTGCAATAACAATATTTCTTCAACCTTGTAAATATATCCTATTTGAAACGCAATGTATCAGAGTCAAACTCATAAATCGTTTTTATTTACTCGTATCGCACTTGACTATATATTCTGGCAACTGAAAACTACTTTATCTATTTTTTGACAGCCTACATTGAATTGCATTTATTTAATGTCGCTATAAATTTATTGTAGTTATGTTTTTTCTGAAAAATTAATCGTTGTTTTTAATCATACAACCATAATAATCTACATTATGGTACAACGTTGTACTAGTATGATGTGGTCTAAACCAGATACATAATATGTACATAGACTTACGCCTTTTCCCATGCGGTAGGCAATAATTCAAAACGCCAACTGCTACGACTCTTTCTGTTCATTCAGAAAAAGGAAGACAAGAATAACGTTGCTCGCCCACGACCAATAAACGGAGACCGATTTTTTGTCGGTGAAAAATAGAACACACTGATAGCAATTAGTGCAATGCACATGTCCTACAAGAAGTCGATCAGAATCCTAGTAATATTATAAATGTGAAAGTTTGTGAGAATGGATGTGTGGATGCTTGTTACTCCTTCACGCAAAACGGCTGGACCGATGTGGTTGAAATTTGGTATGTAAATAGGTTATACCCTGGATTAACATATAGGCTACTTTTTATACCGGTCAACAGGAATAAAAATGAAACGTAATCTTATTTATTCTTCGACTTTTTATCAACACACCACGCGGGCGAAGTCGCGGGCGGAAGCTAGTATACTATAGGATTATAGTTTGTTACGATTATTGATCTTACAAAAAATCTGACGTGGGCGGGCAGCTATGTGTACTGTAGAGAGATAAGAACATTGTTGCCTACAACACCCGCAGGCAACATAACCGTGCAATAATTCTAATCTTTGATTAGAATTAACACTTCATTACTATTCTTTAGGAGGAATCAAACATGTTACGGAATCCAACGGTCGGTCCGTACCATGTTCACCCCTACCCCAAACAATCCCCTTAGTTGAGAGGGGGAAGCAACATGGACATACATTATCAAGAATTATAACCTTCGCCGAAGCGAAGTATCCAAAAATGCTTAAGACTCATTTGAGTGTTCCCCTCCACGGAAATCTTTAGTAAAAGGCGAAAGATTTATGCGTTTTGAAGGGAAACCAGAGATACAAATTTGAGCAGTCCACAAGACCCAACCAAACGGCGGAGAATCTTAACACCGCGATTCAGGAACGTGACGTAAATGTACAAAGCCATCTATCGAGGCAGGACGAACTAATTGTGGTTAAATAAAACTTTTATTAGGGAGAGTTCGATTGTTGTGAAAAGGGGTGAGTTAGGGTGACATAATAATAAGAAGCGGCAAGGGGTTCAGCTTTTGTTATTTTTACCTTACCAAGACGTTCTGTTCTTCATCGATGAACGATTTCTGAATTAGATATTTGAAGTTAAAATACGATGCAATACATAACAAAAAATCTTTAACACAATGTAGACCAGAGTCAAAGCCTACAAAAATGGTAAAAAATGAAAACAAATTACAGTAGGATGAAACCCATTAGAAAAGCAAGGGAATATGATCAAAATGAAAGGAAAAATAAATTACGGTCGATCCGAGTTCGGGAAGTGGGAGGGGGTGGGTTTATAAGGGTAAAAAATGGTTTATCTTGATTTCCGGCAAAACTACAAGTCCTATGGAAAAAAGTTAACTGGCAAAGTTGTAGGCAATAAAAAGATCTACAACTTTTGTATTTGCTTTTGAAGGGAAGAATGACCATAAATGATTTGTATCATTTTGCATGGCATCTTAGAGATGGACGTAGTTCTCAGCTATCAGCTTTCTTTGGTTGAACCTTATAAATACCAAATGGTCTGTCTGAATTTTGGCGTACATAAAAACCAGAAACTGACTAAAGAGCATACGATAATGGTAGAGATAAAAACCGTTGTTTCCTACCTAACCCACAGCTGGATCAAGAAGCTGTAACTGCATGGCGGACGTTTTTTTGTTATAATTTGGAGAGCCCGTCTGGGAGTCTACATTATAGTGGTATCGAAATGGTAGCCATCCTCTCCACGACAGAACATGAGCGGATAATAAAGAGAATTGTACGCACGGTGAGTCTCGCTGATCCTTTGAAGCCGGTCATCATGCGTTCGTAAAACGATTTGTCTTTTACCACACTCCTGATCCACTAAGACATAGGCTACCTCATTCGTAGTTGGCGCATTACACCGCCCCGGATGGGCTGCGATCGGCCTTCTATCTGAGCTGATGACGAACTTAAAGCGGTTGTGCTCGTTCTCAGGCACCGACGCGAGGGCTGCTTTGAAGTTGTTAATTTGCGGATTAACGTTATGCAACATACTTTGCAATCTTTTGACCAGACCAGAGTCCAAATTGGGAATGTGTCTACTTCATCACTTGCTTGTTGTTCGCAGGTTTGCTTGTTCTTCAAAATCGCTTACAAAACAATTTGCAAAAATTTTGGAATGTCTGTAGGTAGCAGGGAACCCATTTGACTTGCCCTTGGACTTTGAATGTCGGTATAAACCCTGTTTCAACGATTTGATATGCACCAAACGAAGTCATCCGGAAGGCGCTGTTATAAGCTCGGATGTATTTCAAAAAATGGCTGGACTTCGGATGCTCGCCATTTAGTAAGATTCTAAACAGATCTGGCGGGTCTTGCATAGACTCTAAGCGTACCTTACCAGATGCACAACACATTCCTTTGGGCTCCCCTTTCCATTTGCGGACTTGGCAGTGAGTATAAACTTCTTCTTCTTCTTCGCCCGTCCAAGTTCCCCGAATCTCTTGGATTCTGTCACATTCTTGCGATAAATGAGCTTCAATGTCACTTCATCATCAATGAACATCACTTTTTTGTAATACTTAACACCGCAATTTTTTTTTAATTGTCTTCTTCAACTCTGCTCAAGATTTTGACGGTTTTGTTGGAACTTGTATTTGTCAAACAAACTGCACGATACAACTTTTATGAAGAAAATGCACAATGCCATCTATGAATTTTAAGAATAACTAACTACTAACCTCGCCAACATGATCAAAATTAAATTATAAATTTCCAAAAAGTGTTAACGTTTGAATCCCCAACCGGTCCTATGAGACCGCGCTGTTATTGTTTTACTATTGTGTCTCGTTTCGCGGGTATCTGAGTAATTAATATGTAACTTTATTTGATTTTTATGAAATGTCATAGATGGCGCTGTTTTAAAATTATCTTTATAGGTACCACTAACATTCATCATAATATTATGTTTTTCTGCCCAAGTTACTTATATGGCGTAGTTTTTATATTGTAAAGCTAAATAATAACATGGCTTACTCAAAAACAACATTTAAATATGCGTCGTTAGATTACACGCTGTCACAGAATGCGTAAGAAAAATAAAGGTTCACAGCTCCTCCCCCGTAGGTGATAGCGTGATAATATGTAGCCTATTCGTTGTCCCGACCTCTCAGAAATATTCATGGAAAATTTCAAGTAAATCCATGCAGTACTTTTTGAGTTTAGCCCGGACATACAGATAAACAGACAAACAGACATGAATTCTAAAAACTATATTTTTGGCTTCGTTATCGATTGTAGATCACGCCCCAAGTATTCTTTTAAAAAAATATTCAATGTACAGTTTTGACTTTCCTACGATTTTATTATATGTATATAGATTCGTTTGACATATATCCCGGGAATATATTCGTAGAAGCTAGATAGTTACCTAATAATTTACATCCTTAAAGTTCTAAGAACCAGTCCTAACTTAAGTCCCATCTTAAGTTAGGACTAGTTCTTACTAACGAGATCTGAGAAGCCTGCCTTTACTTAAGTTATCTAAGTTCTGTACAAAGATCTATTCCTTACTTGGTACATTGTCTTGTTAAGCGGTATCCTTTATAGTAGGACATTCAACGTGCATGCGATCGCAATGCTATGCGGCGCGATTTTATCAAACAATTGGTAGGTAGTTTATTGCTGCTCCCTACTTGACTAACTGCACGTGTGTGCGGTGCAACAATGAATGATGCGGAGCGGACGTGATCACTTGTTTAGTTGGTTAGTACGCGATCTCAAAGCGATGCGTCTTGTACAGAACAAATAATTTATAAGTACTGTATTGCAGCTCCCTACATGAATAACTGTACGTGGGTGCGATGCAGCGATGAGTGAAGCAGAGCGGACGCTATTAGTTGGTTTGAAATATTTACTCCCACGTTAGCAAGTATAGAACAAAGTCTAACTTGGCTTTAAATAGAAAACAACACATTTTTAAACACATAATAGGCTCCTACCTAAGCCCGTATAGCTTTTGTGTTATGTAGCAATGGTATTTTTTTTTATTTATTTACTTCAAGTAAAATAAGACTCACTTTGATGATATATGTATTTGATTATAAATTACTATTTATACTATTTAACTGTTTATAAATTGGCTGATATTAAACACTATTTTGTCTTTAAACTGTTTATTTCTTATTGTTAAAGGATTACAAAATTAATACAACATTTCTTTCTTGTGTGCAAGTCCGGAAGGGAAGAGAGTGTTGCCTGTATTCAAAATATAAATAGGCAATACATATAATATAGTAACCTTGATTCTCTTACCACGGTTAACTTTAACCATTTTCAAGTTGTTACATCCTTACTAAAACCTCACTTTAAAAGTTCCTCGGAGCATCTTTATCCTAGCCTACACGTGCTTGAGTCGCGGCCATTTTGTGCGCATACGTGACCGAAGCCTTTAAGAGATCGAGGCAAAGGAATCCACTTTGCAAGATTATGTATAGCTGGTTTTTCTTTTGTATGTCTGTTTGGTAAACAAACTTGTTTTTTTTGAGGTCGGCAATTGTCATATGATTTCTCTCGCTCTAAGTAGAGTGAAATGGTTTGTCAGACTTTTACTGATTTAAACCCAACTCTGTCTATTATGCTTTCATAGCTAATTTACTGACTCTGTATGTTAAGCTTTCACATTTAAATTACTAAACCAATTTTGATGAAATTTGGTACGGAATAGGCTTTACCTCTAAAAAAGATACAGGCTACTATTTTCTCTTTGAATACACGTCCGCAATACCCGACAATTACGTGAACGAAGTCACAGGAAAAAGCTAACATGTTTTACAACTTAGTTCTGAAAGTTGCTACTGCAGTTACAAAAATTCCTTTACTGGTAGAAAGCTATAGTCAATAGCCACAATACTATAACATTTAGGAACTAATAGATACTTAAGAAACATTGTGACAGGAAACACAGCAAATACTACAACAAATTAATTATTTTAAACATGTTAATCTTTTTTTTTGGAAGGGGAATCATCAGAATGACTTCTCCCGCTCTTGGGCGGAACGGGAGGGCGTATCCCACCCCGTTCCTTCGTTGCCTTCAATCTGGGGGACACGGTGACAACCTTTCGGATTTTCCGTGTTCCCCAGAGGCTTCGGCCCTGCCGGGCCTATACAGTTTGCTGACATCTCCTTGAGGCGCGCGTGGATCAGAACGCGCCGTTGACGACTAGGCTCGGTCCAGATTATTACCAGACTGCCGGACGGCGGGCTACCCAGTGCTCGCCGTCCGCGAGCCCGCATCTACGGTGGTCGGAAATCAGGATCGGGATCTCGGCGGCGGTGGCATGAAACATAAACATGTTAATCTGAAAACTGGACTCTTACTAAACCCGCCATCTTTGTTTACAAAACCAAACAAGTGAAGAAAAACACACTATAAGTACCTACAGACCGTCTCTAACTTAACGGATTTACAGTTTCGAGTGGGTCAGTAAGTTTTAACCCGATTTATTTATTACATCTAAGGACGCATCCATTAGGTAATTGGGTAACCCTTTAGCTAAGGTTTGGAGGAGGCGCTTTTCATTATATGCCGAATTCCGATAGCTGATAAGTTTGGATTGCTGTTGAGTTTGGGTTGTTGATGCTTTCGGGTTGTTGTTGCGTTGGGTTTGTTTTTTTTTTAATATACCATAAACTAGTGCTTGACTGCAATCCCACCTGATGGTAAGCAGTGATGCAATCGTTGATGGTGAGGCGCATTAGTTTATTAAGAGCCTATTGACTCTATTCTTGAAGATACCCAAATTATAATCGGGCGGAAAGACCGCAGCAGGCAAATTGTTCCAATCCTTCGATGTCCGCGGTAAAAACGACGAGGCAAACCGCTTTGGCAGGTTTCGACAACGTAAGGATGGATACTCGCCGTACTGCTTTCGGTTTGGCGATGCGTTTGCAATTGTGATTGCGATTGTTGATTGTAGGGTATGTTTTAGACAAAAATTGGATTTTGACTAGTCTATTGTCATCTCGTTATTTGAAGAAGGTAGGTACTTGATGATAACTTTCTTACCTTATTATTTTATCGATTGCTTATACGTTATCTTTGTGAACAGAGGCCCTAGCATGAGCTCTTAATGCTATCCAGTTGACGACCTAAACTGAACTATTAGAGGCATAGAGCTGTTGGGGGAGGCCTGTGTCCAGCAGTGGACGTCTTTCGGCTGAAATGATGATGATGCTGTATTCACATAAAATGTTTATGAAAATCATGTTATTTAAAGCGTTTCAATTCAGGATTTCTACCACTGATTTACATTCATTTAAAAATTATAAAACAAAGCCATTTTAAGTGTTGCATGACGTACAAACACATTTTTGAAGCATCGATTTAAAAAGCCATTATGTTTTAACCCTCACGTCAGTCAAAAGTTGGGGGTGGGTAATGTTGAGACAGCCAAACTCAGTAGGTATCGATAATACAAAAATATTTTTTTTCTGAATTATCAAAGCATATTCATATTCATTTCATCATTCGTAGACATAGGTAACATATCACTTCTACTGATTTAAACCTACTCCTGACCCTTTTTTGCCTTCGTTCCAGAGGGTTCACTTTGACATAACGTATGCCGTAAGCCCCCAGCAGGCTTCGACGCGCGTGGAACAGTACGCACCGTCGAGGACTAGGGACTGAGCCCTGACGATCACCGGACAGCAGTGGCATAGCACCGTTGATACCTATCTTTTACTCCCACCGTAGGCGTCGGCTTGCAGACGGCGAGCAATGCGAAGCTCGCCATCCGATCGTCTGGTAACCGTTTGGACCGAGCCCAAGTCGTTAACGGCACGCCTCAAGATGTTAGCAAAACCGTAGGGGCCCATCAGGGTCAACGTCTGTGGCGTGATGCATACCTCTTTTAGATGCATTCCGTAATGTCCTTTAGTAGCACTATTGCTCTGGTGAAGAAGATAACCGCTTCCCATACTCTCTCACTCCATACCATGACCTCAATCAGAGCTGGATGCGAGAGGCCGTCACCGTCAATCGCCTGCATGAGGACTATTTAATATAACCTAAAACGTCCCTACAAAATAAATTATAGTATAATAAGCGGCAAATAAGTTGGCAAGATTTTGACGTAGTGGGGGTAATTTCGCGCATGGTGTACAAAAAAGCGAATGAGCAAACGGGACGTAACGCAGTGCGGGAGCAAAAGTCGACTAACGCACCAATCATAGACTACTATTATAATAATGCACCAATCGCGCGCCAGATCGGCGCTATCTCATACCCCGCGTCCCGCTTGACCACCAAATGGATCTAGAAAACGATTTCTGCACAACTAACGACTCTTGCCAAGTTACGTGCCGCCGATAATACAAAGTATCGTGCTCGACAATTTATTCACAATTTAGTCTTCCAAGACAAGGATTCCAGTCTTGCCATGAAGTACCGTGTTACCCCAGTTAATGGGTTGTGGAGGTCTGGTAGGCAGCCGCTCCTCGTAAAATACTGGTATTCAGCTAAATCCGGCTTGACTGGAAGCCGACCCCAATATAGTTGGGAAAAGGCTAGGCAGATGATGAGTCTCCCAAAACAAGGCTTCTAACGACTTAATGAACCCAAAAACAACGTTAATTTAAATCCATAACAATGCCAAGCACGTCTTTACCAATCCACATACTGCAGCTAGTTCAAAAAGTGCTTCGGAAACTTCGGTCGCGCACGGAAAGTGGCAAGTTACTGCGAAGCTGGAAGTCTGCCAGTTTCTCCCAAGTGGCTGGGGAAGCCGTCTCTATCACTTGATTGTAAACTCCATCGGAATCTTAAGCAACTGTTACAGCAACGGCCTTTGTAACTTAAATTGGTTTGAAGTTTTTAAATAAAATTTTGTGAGCTTGAACTGATTTGAAATTTTTGTTGTTATTTGGTGTAACGTTAACTTGGCTAGTATCCAAAACACAAAGGACTTACTAAGTTAGATATCATGTGCCTAAGAATGCATTTTTAATCGTTGGGTCATTGCATAGGTATTACTTTTATTTTAGTATTTTAAAACGCCTACAATACTGCCTAATTAATATATTTGAGGATAGATACTCAAGTTAATCAAATTTTTACATTTTTAAATGAGCTATTGCTATTTGTAATATTTTTTTAGGTATTTCTGTATTGTAACAGTTAAATCGTAATTAAATTGTATTTAGGATATATTATAATTATTGTTACGTATCGAAATCAAACTATTTGCTAAGCGATTACTTAATTCATTCAAATAGAAGTATATAATGTGGCATAATAGAGTAATGACTTTTTAAAAAAATCTATAAATTAACCATTTTCCTCTATAAATTATTCCATAACAAAAAAAAAACAACAACCCAATCGTATATTTCCTATAAAAACATAAACACAACTAAAAGTATCGATACAATAAATTAAGCCCATCCCTACACCGTACTAGGTCGGATAGAAAAGTTGGGTTCGAAAGCGTCGAGACGGAACCCTAATTATGCCTTCAATCAACGTCAGTGTGATCATGTCGGAGCCGGAATTATTCAATTATGTTCCTATTATGGTAATATTATTGCTTGTTTTGTTTTCGTTAACCTATGTGGGACTTAGTGACATTTAAGAATGGAGTCCCACATAGGTTAACGAAATAGTCTTTTTTACATAGCATGAGTTGGGTGACAGCAGGACGAAAATATGCGTCTTTAAGATGAGAGAAAAGGATAGATAGCTAGATTGTATCAATCTGACAGCTGTCACCGAAACCATCCTATAACAAATTTAGTATAGTAACTGAATCTTCTTCTTCTTCCTGCCCTTATCCCATATTACTTGAGGTCGGCGCAAAACGTTTTCTTCTTCTATTCTGTCCTGTCGTCCATCACACTATCACTAACTCCATTTTCTTTCATATCACTCCTTACACAATCCATCCATCTTTTCTCTTAGTAACTGAATGTTATAAAGAAAATACTGGAAAATCATTCTAAAGGTGTCAAAATGTGTATCTAATGATGCGTGCCAGTAACTGCAAAATCCGTATATTTTCAGTTCCTTAACATCGTGGACGGCGCGCGTTACAAATAATAATGAATCAAAATTTTTCGAGATATGCACTATCTTGTTTATTTAATTACACTTATTTGTACACCAAGAAACCGTATATCAAAAAAAAAATATACAATTGGCGGCCTCATCGCACTCGGCGATTTTCATTCTAACCCATCGGTATGCAAAATCATACCACCCAAAACGGCTTCCGCTATTACAACTCGTTAAGCTAAACCCGCCAAAACAAACCCCCATTTACCCCACCCGGTTAAATCATAAACAAGTTCCGGATGTTCCGGTCGGGCCGGATAATCGCAGCTATCCGGACAAAGGTGTATTTTGTCGGTAAATATCATTAGCTATTGGCTCGCGTCACGCCATGTTTGGATTAGCTTGATAAGCTGGTAACGAGGATATTGCGCTGGTATCGCTTACAGTTTCTGTGTTGTGTGAGCGATCGTTTTGGCAGAATTTAGTGCACTTTGTGTTTGGATAGGTAGTCGTATGATGTCAACTTACGTTCTACTATTACTTATTCTGTGCTTTAGGTGGAAATGAGCGCGTTTAAGTTTTTTTTAGCACTATTTATACCGAGTCTACTACGTGAGATACTGCGACTCACCTTATTTGCACACTTGTGTGACACACTGAAGTTTGACATCACGCTGCCGCTGGTGTGACAAACGATAATGCGACAATAGTGCGACACTACGGTAATGCGACAAACAATTGTGTGAGTAGTTTGTGCAGTATTACAGTAGATAATTTGACACTGTCATACCTGCCAAGATAGGTTTGCGAAACCCCACTCTGTAGTCCTGGGCTCCTACTAGTGGGTGGTTGTAAAAATAATAACCATAAAGGCGAGAGCGAAGTTTTGCGGAGCTTCAGAGTGTCGCATAAGCTTACACAGATAATCGCAGCTATCCGGACAAAGGTGTATTTTGTCGGTAAATATCATTAGCTATTGGCTCGCGTCACGCCATGTTTGGATTAGCTTGATAAGCTGGTAACGAGGATATTGCGCTGGTATCGCTTGCAGTTTCTGTGTTGTGTGAGCGATCGTTTTGGCAGAATTTAGTGCACTTTGTGTTTGGATAGGTAGGTAGCTGTGTGATTTCAAGTTTAGCAAGGAAAACTTTAGTCATAAATCGCTAAAAGCAATTGGAAAGAAAGCGTATTATTAATTAAAGCGCATATTTATTAGCGATACAATAAAGGTAGTACCTACAACATCATACCTGACGCTTTTATCCAACTGAGCCTTTGAGTGTCACTGTCATAAGTGTGGTTTTAGTCAGTAAACGTGGGACTCGTCCTCTCGCTCTATCTTAGTGCAGGAGAAGTCATTGGATGATTTTCAGCTCAAAGTAGGTAATATGTTTGGATTAACTTGATAAGCTTGTAGCGAGGATATAACGCTGGTATCGCTTGCAACTTCTGTGTTGCGTGAGGGAGTATTTTGGCAGGATTAAGTGCACTTTGTACTTGGATAGGTTTTTTTTTTAGGTGTGGTGATTATCTAATGACTTCTCCCACTCTATACGGTCAACCCAGGCCCCAGAAGGCTAGCTTCGGCCCTGTCGGGCCCTTACAGTTTGCTGACATCTCTTTAATTCATGAATCCCCGACCGGTCCTATTAGACCGCGCTGTTATTGTTTTACTATTGTGTCTCGTTCGCGGGTATGTGATAGGTTAAAGCGTGCGTGGAACAATACGCGCGAACAACGACATGGGCTTGGTCCGGATTGTTACCAAACGTCCGGACGGCGAGCTACCCATTGCTCACCGTCCGCAAGCATGCGCCTACGGTGGCTGGAAATTGGGATAAGCATCCCGGTGGCGGGGGCGTGAGGGCCATGCCCTCTTGCGTGCGGTCGCCTCCTTCGTTAGCATTGCTGTTTCGCCGAAGGATGCCTGCCACTCCTCCTCACACCGGACAAGCTTACCAACCTTCGCTTCGTTCGGAGTTCATCATGTCACCCGCGACTTTCAGACACTGTTTTATCCACTAGTCACATAATCTACTACTTTGTAGTTATAACTCATCCCACCTAGAGCAAACTAACTAAAATTCACATCTGTTCCTTCAGTTACCTGTGATTTCCAGAGTAGCTGTAACTCTTTTGAACAATATCATTTACTCAATAAAACGTCACAATAAAATATTAACTAAATCTATTTTAATATACAATCCAACTGACCAAAAATAAACTCCCCAATTCCGAATATCTAAAACTGAAAACCCTTTATATATTTCGACAATACAATGAGCTGTCAAAATGGCGGTTTGGAGAATTCGCGTCGGCGTCGTGTGTTATTGACGTTTATAGGACAGAACGAATCTACCGTACTTTGTGTCGAATTTTATATTACGATTTGCTTTTGACAATATTTCGACAGCATTTTTGAAATGGAATAGGGAAAGAGTTATTTGGAATATTTATCTGTAAATAGTATTTTGTGTTTGAAATCTATTTTACTGACAATTTTTGTATGAAAAATATGAAAGCAGTGTTTTTAATTAGTTAGATACCCGCGTAACGAGACACAATAGTAAAAAAATAACAGCGCGGTCTCATAGGACCAGTTGGGGATTCAAACGTTAAACTGATAAAATAATATGAAATACATAAGTTACTTTATACAGGATATCGATACGTTTCCTATTTACTTCCACAATATATGGGCAGAGATTCTTCTTCTTCTTTAAAAAAAAAAACATAACTGGCCATTATCATTATCATCATGTCAATATTTGAGAATTTTCTACCACGACAATTTTGTCGCCAGTAAGTTTAATTAAACAAAAAAATTGTTTAAACAAAACAAATAAACATCCTGGTCGTCAGTTCAGTCAAAGGTTCACTCTGTAGATAGCCTTCCAAAGTTAGGGCGACTTCTGACCACCGTAGGCGTAGGAGTGGTTTTTATTCGGTAAAAGTGTGACAATCCTTCGCGCTCCACCCAAGAGAGGGAAAAGTCACTGGATGATTTCTCACTTAAAAAAAAGCGCATACGTAATTTTTATTACCGTACCTACTATCTGTAGATACGGTCAGTGCTTCTTATTGTCTGACCCATATTTACAGAAATCTAAATAGTCTCTTTAACACATATTTCTAAGATGGTTCAGACGAAGTAACTATTTATTATTCTGTGGTTCAGGTAACATAGGGCCCAGACCGTACTAACCTGGCCCTTTTACCTCGTATATTCCTAAAGAAGTCATAATGACACAAAGGCAACTTGTCCTCGAGTTGTATGAATGTGAAGAGATCTGCAGGAGCGAAGTCGAGGGTGCTTGTCATCCTTTTTGTAACACGCCAGTGCACTACATGCTACGTAGAGTATTTTGCATGTTAGGAAATGAGGAGTAATGACACAGTTATAACGGTTTTTTGAATAATTAAGAACACTACCCGTTTTTTTTTATTATTCTTAGGCTCGCGACTGACCACCATTTCACCTGATGGTAAGCGATGATGTGGCCGACGATAGAGCACGCTTGCCTAGAAGTAACCTATTCATTCTTGACTTGAAAATCCTGAGTTGTAGCTATCAGGAAACAGACTCCGGCAGGAAATTCCACCCTTACCTGCACGCATAATAAATGTGTTCCCAAAATGCGTTGTGCGTTTATTGTTATATGAAACAATGTAAAAATTGAAAGAAAAACGTTTATTATATGCGAGGCTTTCGTACAAACTTACATATTTATGTAAATAGACCGATTCCCGAATTGAGACTCAAATATTTTTCCGAAACGCAAAATACCTAGTAATTATTTTATACTGTAACAAGTTTATGATTTTCAGATTATTTCCTTTACTTGAGACCATGCTTTTAGCAAAAAAAACAGGATTCTAAGTGAGAGGGGAGTACTCTATTGTTTATGCGAGTATCAAAATTATCCGTTTCCTATCTTATTATAAAATAACGTTCTCAACAGCTACTGTGTGTCTGTTGGAGATAAACTCAAAACTACTGATCGGATTTTCATGCAATTTTCACTAATAGACAAAGTGATTCAAGGAAAGTTTCTAAGTATAAAATATGTATATTTTAGTAGAAAGCCAAGAATTTCATAGATTTCTAACACCAGTACGAAGTTAGGGCTGGTCGCTAGTTAAAAATAAACGAAAATTATAACAACAACAAGCATAAAGTTCTTCACTTCTTCTTCTTCTCCGTTCCGCAGAATCTTGACAATGCGAAGTTTCCTCCGGTATTTATTATAAGCTGACAACTACGACACTTTGAATGAACAACAAAAGTTTCTGAAACTCAAGGAATTAATTTTGAGAAAAGTTGCTTCTTTATGTCAACGTTAAGTTTCGTTAGAATTATTTAAAGAACAAGGAATATAATTTATAAGGTCTATTTATATTACACATGTTTACATCCTCGTGTGCGAATTTGAGATATTATATTTGTTACTCTTCCTCAAGTGTCACGAAGTTCTCATCATGTGGAACAGTAATACTTATCTTTATGTTCTTCCTTCTTGTATTTTTGTTTTCTGAATGTTAGACTAGCCACAACCACAGCGGTAATTCCTCTTTTTGAGGAGCTACAGTGGTGACACGATGTCCTCACCTTCCGCATGACGCAGGTCCTCACCGGATATTGCATTTTCGACAGTCTCTGTTTCAGATTCATGTTGAAGAAACGCGCATGTTTCACTTCTATTGTGCGTAGAAGATAATAGTGTGCGCAAACACAGGTGCACTTTCTGTTCATTTAATCTCATAGTCTGACGGGATGGCAGTCACAATCTAGGGGAGATCAGGCATAGAACCAACGTTTTTACTTGTTTTTGAAAGTACGGGAGTATCACACTGCCAATGTCCAAATTCGGGGCAGCAATTCGTAATGATAAACCCAATAATACCAAACCCGGGAATCAAACCCAGGACCCCAAGCTGAACACCCGCGCTTACAACCACAAGACCAACGGACGCGTTAAAATAATTTTGCATACAAAAAACTTGTGAAACATAATATTCACTTGAGAGACTTAAAAAGAAGTCAGTACACAGAATGTTGTCTCAAATGATCCCAAAAGTTGTGAAAGTCACTTAACAAAGCTTACAGAGTGTAAATATTGTATGAGATACACAGGTGCTGACGAAACACACAAGTTATAAGAGAACGGCTAGTATTAACTGATGCAAACAAACATTAAAAACATAATAATTAAAACCTTTTTAGGGTTCCGTTGCCAAATAGCAAAAAACGGAACCCTTATAGGTTCATCATGGCTGTCTGTCTGTTTGTCCGTCCGTATATCACAGCCACTTTTTTGCGAAACTATAAGAGCTATACTATTGAAACTTGGTAAGTAGATGTAGATGTATTTTTTTCTCAACTGAATAGTTTGCCCGAGAGGCACTTTCAAAATTGTAAAAGCCGAATATCCGGATAAATATCCGTACTGCTTTACAGAAGGAGGTGTCCGTCTAGCATTCCTCTTCGCTTAGGGCCATTGACGGCTTCTACCAAGACCAGCCATTTATCGCCTGCCATCACCTGACACGGTGGTGGTGCAAATAATTAGAACCTCCGCGATATCAATGCAGATTATTCGTTCCTATACAATACCGGGGCCCTGGTTTGAACGAAAGAGAGCCCAGGGACTCAAGAATGAAGGCTATGAAGTCTGACACGTCCTCCCGCTCTGACCAGAGCGGGAAAAGCGACACCGATGATTACACACTTCAAAAGAAGTTCTTACACAAATTCTTTTACTTTTTTCTCTCTATCTCTTACACCTTGGACCACAGGCCTCAAATTGAGTGTAGGTACCTAAAACCTTATTACTTACCCGAAGCAGGTGTTACAGGTATCTGAGGTAATGCTGATAATATTAAGTTTACGGAGCGTCTTGAATAATATTCCAGTTTTAGGCGTGGAGAGGCTTTTTCTCAGAAACTTGATACTAAGACTGGAGAATGTGTGTTGATAAGTAAATTAATGCTTGTTTGTATGTAGACAAGAGGAGCTCGTGGCTAGATAATAACAGCCGCACGGCTCGATCTTCAAAGTTAAGTAACGCTTGCCAAGATTGGTCTGTGGATGGGTGACCATCTTAACATAATGAGTTTCCTCCGTGCCTCGGAAAGCACGTTAAGCCGTAGATCCTGGCTGTCATTTGTAGATCTTTGGCAGTCGTTACGGATAGTCAGAAGCCAGTAAAACTGACTCCAATCTTGCCATGAAGTACCGTTTGTGGTTTTACCCCAGTTAATGGGTTGTGGAGATCTGATAGGCAGCCGCTCCTCGTAAAATACTGGTATTCAGCTAAATCCGGCTTGACTGGAAGCCGACCCCAATATATATGGAAAAAGGCTAGGTAGATGATGATGATAAATGTAGTTATGTAGACAAGAATACTTTGGTGTGTATAGTTTGTTTTTTTTTGTGGTATTTTTTTTATTGATAGGCCCACGCTTGACCACTATCTCACCTGGCGGTAAGCGATCGCCATAAGCAGGCCACAACACAACACACACAACAAAACACAACAACAACACACAATGCTTGCAATGCTCTCGGCTCACCTCCTTCTTCGAAGCAGTAATGCTAGTGTCCAAGCCGGCCGTATGTGTAAGAGGCCTTTGCGTCCCAGCCGCCGGAATCCCGATCCCTATTTCCAGCCACCGTCGGCTCCATCGTTGACCACATCATCGCTTACCGTCTGGTTTTTATTTTTTTAGGTGGGAAATCATCATAATGACTTCTCCCGCTCTAGACAAAGCAGGAGGGCATGTCAAACTTTTATTGACTAAAACCCACTCCTGGAACGAATGCAAAGACGCAATTGTTTGCCTTCGTTCCAGGTCCCGAAGTTCTCTTTCGTAAAACCCAGGGCCCCAGTAGATATCGCCCCTCTGGGAGTTCTGACAGTTACCAGAAGGCGAGCCACCCGTTGTTCGTCATCCGCAAGCCCCCACCTATGGTAATATGGAGCTGAATGACTTTGAGAATTCTGACAACTCTTTCTAACCGTACACTGTATGTTAAAGGTCTTCTATAGCTCTAAAGTAACACAATCTCCTCCAGATCTTTTGGGAAATCACGTCTGTTAGAAGATTTCCTCACTCTCGTCCTAGTCTAATTAGCAAGTAATGTAATTAATTTACACACTCCTCAGACTTTGATCTTGAAAAGGATGGAGGGTTAATTCACGCGAGACGTATCGCACCCGTCACGTTACCTGAACGTTAATGAGGCACACAAACGAGCAACTTGTTCCGGCAACTATTAAGTTGCTACTAATTAAATGAGTTGAATAAAAAATGAACTAATCAGGCCGATATCTATAGTAAAATGTGTTACTAAGTAGACTATAATATGTATCATTTTAGCACTTATAGTTGTTTCCAAATTGTGCGAAAATAATAGGAATTATTTTAAACTAAAGTAGTTTTAAAAAGTTTTTTGACTTGGGAAAACACCATAGTAAGAGAGCAGCATGCAAGAGTTTTACAGACTAAAATCCACCTGTGTCCTATAGTTACCTTTTGTATTTCAGGACCACGGTTTTTCTTTCAGTTTCATTACTTAACGTCACAATTGTTCAAATTTATCGACGTAGCAGTGATGTACAAGCAAGTACCTTCCGAACTGACTATAATTTTGGTTTCTCTCTATAGGTATAGCTTAATTAGCTTGTGTCAGTGGCTTCGCCTGAGTGAAAGCAGAAAAGTATGCCAAAGGAATATACTCCCGGGATAACTAATGCCTGTAAACTTTCACCTGTATGATTATGTTAGTGTGAGTTGATGTGATGTCTTGAATACTGTAGCACTTGTACTAACACAGGGGTAAACACATTGGCTCGTTACGTTACCAACAGCTAGGATCAACACGTGCGTCTTCGTCAATGGAATACGTGGAATTGTCAATTCCCATTAATCGAACTCGTGCAATCAAGACAAGTATACAAACACTACAAATACCTACATATTAAACAACAGTTGACCAAATCCAGTGTCTCGTGTGCATACACCATAAGGTTAAAGAGGCGGAATGGTATTAATGTAATGAAAATGAAAACGTGGGTGTCGTGTTAAGAATCGGATTAGTTTGAAAATAACTTTGGCTAAAAATAGGGTTTTTTAAGATCTTTTTTTTGGGAACTCATAATATGACCCCCGATCTAGGGCGAAAAAAATGGCACGTCTCAATTTTATTGCCTAATATCTACTCCTGTTCTTTCTTTGTATTGCACTCTAGGACTCCGATGTTCCCTTGTTCCCTTTCGTAATACACATAGCCTATGGCGCAATTTCATTAGTCGATAGGGCCCGTATGCCGGGTGTGAGAGATTTCTGGAAGGCTTGCCACAGGGCCCGCATACGGGGAACCGTTTTCATTGGTCGATAGGGCCCGCATGCCGGGTGCGAGAGATGTCTGGAATGCGTACCACAGGGCCCACATTCGGGGAACCGTAGACGGTATACCGAACATGTATCGACTTGGTAACTTTCATTGGTTGTTATCTCGCCTGCGGGGACTCCCCGTATGCTGTATACCGAACGAGTTATCGACTAATGAAAATGCGCCACAAGTAAGCTTCGGCCCTGCTGGGCCCCTACGGTTTTGCTGATATCTCTTAAGTCCGTTTTCTCACGCGTGCGGCCGCCTCCTTCACTAGCATTAACTCTTTGTAGAGGTGTTTAGTAGGAGAAAGTGTACTATATGACTTGATTAAATAAAAAATGGTGGCGGGGAGAATTAAACGAGCTGGGAGATTGCTCTTACATTTTGAAAATGAAATCTTAAGTGCTGACTCATGTGTTACTAACATTTTATTATTGTGATTAAATATTTTAGTATAATATTGCGTTTTAACATTCGACATCTTGACGACTAATGTTGATTAAAGCTCCAGGTCACCTTAGGCATCTTGTACCACGTAACGCACGTTTTTTTTAACCGCGATACAACACTGATGAAACACGGTGGCGGTGCCGTGCTTAGGGCCGCCTTGTATATCTACAAGCTCGCCTATTGATCCATACTATACTGACAACCGTGCATATGCACGGCGAATCAACCGTACCTACATACGGCGAAAAATGTACCGCGTACAAGAGTCCTTACATGCCCACCAATTCTTGCCTCGCCGCCGCCGCCGCAATCTAGCAACAGTGTGATGATTTCACCAACCTCATGCAAATGTGTTGACGTGACAGAAAGGAGAACCGACTGGATGCCGTCAGCAGATAATGGATTCAAAAGGAGCGCATTCCAAAAAGAGATAGCCTGGACAAAAAAGGAGAATGGTATAAACCCAGATGCGTTCAGAGTTAGCTATTTGAAAAGAACTGTGAAACTTTGGTACCCTGTTTCATATTCCTTATGGAGTGAGTTTTGAAAAATCCTCTCTTAGTGGTCGCCTAAATCATAAAATCTTGTGCAAAATTTCACGCTCCTAGGCCTAGTAGTTTCGACTGTTAGTTGACAGGTCAATCCCTCAGTTTCTACTTTTTGATATATACATTTTCATAGCTTAGAAGATAGTATTATTTTATTTTGGTTACTAAAAAAAGAACATCAGAGCCCACAGGTCATTTGTATTCGTAAGATGTTGTTAGAAAATTATATCAGTCTACTAAGCAGAGACTCGCAGGTGTGTCGGGATACCTAGCAATCAGACGATTTCCCTGAGGGTTACTAAGGTCGGGAGACAAACCTCAGTGCGTGGTAAACCCGTCTGCTTATTTATTAAGGACCCAAAAAATATATTATCACGGGACTGTGCCTTGGAAGTAAAATAGTGTAAAAGGGTTTTGTCGGTTAGGGTGAAAGCACCAGAGTAGCTCGCGAAATTCATTCCTAGTTTTTTTTTTGCATTTGACAGGTTAGTGCCAAGTCCTATGTTTTTTTACCGTAGCCCTGGCTTGCAGACAGTGCGGCGAGCAATGGGTAGCTCGCAGTCCGGATGTCAGGTAACAATCATACCATCGACGGCGCGCATTATTTTACACGCGCTTTAACGTTTGAATCCCCAACCGGTCCTATGAGACCGCGCTGTTATTGTTTTACTATTGTGTCTCGTTTCGCGGGTGTCTGAGTAACTACAGAGACAGTGTCAGCAAATTGTACGAGCCCGGAAGGGTCGAAGCCTACTGGGCCGTGGGTTGACGAAAAAGAACCCCGGGGACCCTAGAATTAAGACAAATAAGGGACAAGACTTTTTGAATTTATGAATATTGTACACCCCATAGGTAGACACAGTTACAGTGATAGCACGAGCTAAACTTCCACCTGTGACAAACAATAAACGAATCTGAATCTGAGTGGGTGTTAGTCAGTAGGTGTCTGACATACCCTCCCGCTTCAGCCAGAGCGGGAGAAGTCATTTTGGTGATCTACTTAAAAAAATACTTTGATCTTACCCTAAGAGTCCTGGCTATAGTGGTTTACTAAGCAATATACATAGTGTCGGCTATATTTCACAAAGGCTATGCATCTGGTGGCAATTTACTAAATAGCCCGAAAGTTGCGGAAAATATACGGATGGATATTGTGGGGGCGTCCTCTTACCCAGTCTTTTTCTGCTGTTGAAACATGAATGTATTCTACTATTCGGCTTTTAGGCTGACAGTTTATATAATATTAACTTCGCAAATGCATCAATTTCAAGGGATATACTTAGGGTTTTTTTATGGCTTTGCATAGTTTGGGCATTTAGTCATTTTTCAAGTTTAAAAAGTATTTTCTTTTTGATACAGTCACTGTCTTTTCTTAATTTCTTTTTTCCGTATTTGGCATTAAATGTATCGAAGCACTCCTCTTGTAAAGTTTCCCTTAAGTAAGTACTCTGTAAAGTGGTACTCAGTACTACAATAGAATTCTCAGCTCCACTCCGTAGAGTGTAGAAACTTGAGATACAAAACTATACCAATATTTCATCACAATATCAATTTCTGAATCATTTTATGAATAACTGCCCCTGAACTTCATTCGAAAACTAGGAGTTTTCGAATGAAGATCAGGTTCAAAAACTCCACAGAATTTTAGGAAAGTCTAAAATGTAAGGACACTTGACCCATCTCATAAAGTTCGAATTGTGATAAACTGTTATCTACGACACATCAATTACACTCACTGCTTCAACCAAGTTTAAAACAGTTCACAATCATTCGCCAACACCGATCAAAACACAACACTTCTATTCGAATACTCGACAAACAAAATCGAGTTACAATTCGATTCACCTGAATTCAACAAGTGTCTACCGTGTCTCCCTAGGGACATAAAAACATCAGTAAGAAGTCTTTATGCAAAAAATATTCATGAACAGGGTATGCAGAGGACTATGCTGAATTTTTATGGATGCATATAAAAAATATCCTCAAGGGAATTGCTTCCGTTTACGAGATACGATTTAGTTATAAAAGATAGTTTATGTAGATCCCTGCATAAACTACGGTGACTCGTAAAACCTGAAATTTCTATCTTGTTGTTGGTTACTGCTAATTTGATGAGAAACTGGGTTTGGACTCTTTTATCTTTTAAAGGGGGAAGTTATCAAATGACTTTGCCACTCAGGGTGGAGTGAGAGTGTTAGACTTTTACTGACTAAAAAAAGATATTATATAAATTATAGAAGACAAGTCAATAGAATCTGTAATTTGTAAGTTATTGACAACAATGACATATTTGCAAGCAGTACACCGCAGACTAGCCTTTTTTTAGTTTAAGTCTTTATAATCTATCTTAATAAGGTTGTCTGGTAGATATATTGCAGCTATAAAACCACCATGGTACCCATAATTGTTTACCATTCGTGTACATTGGTTAAATAGAATAAATCGTCGACCGTGTCATATCATATCAGTCTATATAAACTCGTAAATAAATGGATACAGACTGACATAGCATAGAGGAGCTCGTGGCTAGATAATAACAGCCGCACAGGTCGATCTTCAAAGTTAAGCAACGCTTGCCTAGGTTGGTCTGTGGTTGGGAGACCATCTTAACATAACGAGTTTCCTCCGTGCCTCGGAAAGCACGTTAAGCCGTTGGTCCCGGCTGTCATTCGGAGATCTTTGGCAGTCGTTACGGATAGTCAGAAGCCAGTAAATCTGACTCCAGTCTTGCCATGAAGTACCGTGTTACCCCAGTTAATGGGTTGTGGAGGTCTGGTAGGCAGCCGCTCCTCGTAAAATACTGGTATTCAGCTAAATCCGGCTTGACTGGAAGCCGACCCCAATATAGTTGGGAAAAGGCTAGGCAGATGATGAGTTATTGACAACAATGACCACAGAACAGATGAAAGACACTGACTGAATATATATGCACGCCATGTTATGGCAGGATATGCTGAAACAAATGTGTTGTAACACCTTATGTACCATATTCTAGCAAATAAATATTTTGATTGATTGATTAAAACCTATGGCCTAACTTTCAGTTAATATTTGTGTTCCAGTGTCCCGCAGACCTAGTATATATCGGTCTTGATAGGTTCAGTCATGTTGACATGTTGTTCCAAGCGTATTATCACAAAGCACCGTTCGACCCGGGCCTGGTTTTTAGCAGACGGTTAGCTACCCATTGCTAGCTGACCGAGTTTCGTCCTAGATGGACAAAGTGATAAAGAGCTTATCAGGGACAGCCCAAAGTATGAATTTATGATCTTGTAATAAATGTAAATCTTCTATATACATATAATAAAATCGTAGGAAAGTCAAAACTGTACTTTGAATATTTTTTTAAAAGAATACTTGGGGCGTGATCTACAATCGATACCGAAGCCAAAAATATAGTTTTTAGAATTCATGTCTGTTTGTCTGTTTATCTGTATGTCCGGGCTAAACTCAAAAAGTACTGCTTGGATTTACTTCAAATTTTGCATGAATATTACTGAGAGGTCAGGAAAACCAATAGGCTACATATTATCACGCTATCACCTACGGGGGAGGAGCTGTAAATCTTTATTTTTCTTACGCATTATGTGGCAGCGTGTAATCTAACGACGCATATATAAATAATGTTTTTGAGTAAGCCATGCTATTATTTAGCTTTGCAATATAAAAACTACGCCATTTAAGTAACTTGGGCAGAAAAACATAATTTGATGAATGTTAGTAGTATAAAGGAAATTTTAAAGCAGCGCCATCTATGACATTTCATAAAAATCTAATCAAGTTACATATTAACACTTTTTGGAAATTTATAATTAAAATTTTATCATGTTGGCGAGGTTAGTAGTTAGTTATTCTTAAAATTCATAGATGGCATTTTGCATTTTCTTCATAACAGTTGTATCGTATAGTTCGTTTGACAAATACAAGTTCCAACAAAACCCTCAAAATCTTGAGCAGAGTTGAGGAAGACAATTTAAAAAAAATGCGGTGTTAAGTATTACAAAAAAGTGATGTTCATTGATGATGAAGTGACATTGAAGCTCATTTATCGCAAGAACGTGACAGAATCCAAGAGAACAGCGTGCAGCACAAATAGAATAAGATCGCCTGTGTAGTGACATAAATCAACTTTCGACATCTGATGATGAATCCACGGTTTACGATATCGAAGAGCAAACGGTTAAATAAAGAAGGAAGTGGATTTATCTACAATATCGTGATTAACTACGCCGCCCATGGAGATATGGTTGCCTTAGAAGAAGTTTGTACCCACTGCCAAGTCCGCAAATGAAAAAGGGGACTAAATGGCGAGCACAGCTTGTGAACAACAAGTAAGTGTTGAAGTAGACACATCCTCAATTTGGTCTGGTCTGTTCAAAGGATTGCAAAGTATGTTGCATAACGTTAATCCGCAAATTAGCAACTTCAAAGCAGCCCTCGCGTCGGTGCCTGAGAACGAGCGCAACCTCTTTAAGTTTGTCATCAGAGCAGTTAGAAGGCCGATCACAGCCCATCCAGGGTGGTATAATGCTCCAACGACGAATGAGGTAGCTGTTGTGTTAGTCGATCAGGAGTGTGATAAAAGAGACATCGTTTTACGCACGCATGATGACCGGCTTCGAAGGATCAGCGAGACTTACCGTGCGTACGATTCTCTTCAATATCCTCTAATTTCAGTTCTGTCGCGGAGAGGTTGGCTACCATTTTGCCCACTATAATGTAGACCTCTAGACAGGCACCCCAAATCATAAAAAAAAACCATCCACCATGCATTTCTACAGCTTCTTGATCCAGCTGAGGATAAACAATGGTTCTTATCTCCGCCATTATCGTACGCTCTTCACTCAGTTTCTTAGGACATGTAGGCCAAAATTGAGACAGAGCGTTTGGTATTTATAAGGTCCAACCAAAGAAAGCTCAAAGCTGAGAACTACGTCTATCTCTATGCAGAATAATACAAATGCTCATTCATGGTCATTCTCCCCTCCACCTTCACAAAAGGTCCGTGGTACTTGCACGAGAGGACCCAAGATGCATTTTGTTACGTGCGAAAGTTTGGTCGCCCGGACCTCTTCACTATCATCACTACCAACCCAAAGTAGCCTGAAATAACAGCTCCACTCCTTGCAGGATAGGCTTCGTACGACAGGCACGACTTGATCTCTCGCGTATTTCACCTGAAGTTAAGTTCAATTAGAAATGCTAATTTTTAATGCTCAGCTTGGAGACAATGCACGTGTTCAGGAATTTTACGATGTCCTTCTAAGTCATGGCAAACGCACACAAGAAGAGAGAGGTGGACAGATGGTGCTGCTAGAGTCTCTCGGTAGAGTGGTAAACTCTCTTGGTAGAAGTACAGAAGCGGACTTAATGCTTTAGGCATTTTTTACCAGTCAACCTTTGGGTGATACAAAAAAATAGTATCCAGCTTAGAAGAACTCATTCGCTGTGTGTACGGGGATGTCAGTCGTATACTGCACCAGTAGAATTCTTGGGTGTGTGAGTAGGCCATTTAGATGCCCATAAATGATCAGGCTGCAGCAATTAACAAATGCATTCTCTGGGAAATTGAGGGGAATGATGTGGTCTACACCTCGATAAACACTGTTGTCGAGCAAGATAACGCTACACATTATCCCGTGGAATTTCTGAACACCCTGTCAGCAAGTGGACTTTCAGTGCATATCATCCAGCTGAAGGTCAGTGTCCCAATTGTACTTCTTCGGAACCTATCTCCTCCAGAGCTGTGTAACGAGACTCGCCTTAAAGTCGTCTCACTCCACAGACACACCATTGGAGCAGAAATTCTTATGGTTGTGGCATCGGCGAGGCAGCATTTATACCACGCATTTCCCCCCTACCTTACAACTTCCCGTTCCAGTTCAAGTGCGTACAGTTCTCAGGACGAGTTGCTCCTCACAAAGGCAACTGTATGGTGCTTGCTCCCGCGTCACCAGTCCTGATTCTCCTTACATTTTGGCACCTAACAACGTAATTTATAGGGAAGTGTTGTAAGGTACGATATCTTTGTACGTATTTTTACACTTTTGTGTCCTGGAATGGAATACATTCCACACATACATCACCATCATCATCTGCCTAGCCTTTTCTCAACTATATTGGGGTCGGCTTCCAGTCAAGCCGGATTTTGCTGAATACCAGTATTTTACGAGGAGCGGCTGCCTACCAGACCTCCACAACCCATTAACAGGGATAACACGGTACTTCATGGCAAGACTGATATTCCACACATACATCATTTTCTCTATTTCCTTCAGTCACAACTTATGACTGAACTCAGCAGGATTCCCATGTAATTCTCTAAACTTGCTTCGCTTGCAAAAAAAACATGTATTTTAATGCTATTTTAAAAGTTGTTTACTTATAATGCTATAGCGACATCTTAAGTATTTTTGGTCCTGTAGAGCCTTCACGCAGACGACGTCGCGGGCAGCAGCTAGTTTATAAAAGTCCTGCCTGGGAAATTTTCTACTATCCGCCATAGAAATCACAGGTAGTGTTCTATAGGAAAAGAATCGACTGAGTGTGTGTATGTTTGTTACTTCTTCACGCTCGAACGTCTGAACAAATTTCAATGATACACTGGTAGACCCATGTCTTGAAATAGCACATAAGATACTTTTTATCCCAGAAATATTATATATTTTTTTAATCTTTATAAACTAGCACTTGACTGCGATCCCACCTGATGGTAAGCAGTGATGCAATCGTCGATGGTGAGGCGCACTAATTTCCTTTGAGATAATTTTTTGCAGCATCTAGTGTAGACGAAATAAGCTCTTCCCAATTTTACCACCGTATATTCCCCAATATAGTGCTAAAACTCGAACTCATAGCTACTAAAGAGGCGACAATCTGATTTATAAGCTGCATATATCTCTCGCCTGATCACAAATGGATGGGATTAGCAAATGGTGCGCCGGGGAGTCGAGCTCATTGTAGTGATAAATAGCAGTTTTGGGTTGTAACATTACTACACTGAACTGTACAAATAATGAATAATGAAAAAATGTGATGGAACCTAGTTTGCAGTAGGTATTTCAAAATTGGGGAAATGTGACAGAACCAAGTTCAGTTCATCGTCGAGGTATGAAGTTACAACAAAAAATACTATAATACACTAATATTATAAAGAGAAACATTTGAGAGTATGTATGTGTATTTTTCTTATTTCTAAGCGCTCCGCTTCAACGACTACCCGGATTTTGATGTAATTTCGAATTATAAACAGGTACTAGGTAGACCATGTTTTGGAATAGCACATATGCTACTTTTTATCCCTGGGAGTATTTTCTTGTGTTAATTTTATACTATCAAGCGGGCTAAGCCGCTGTCAGTTAGGCATGAGGCATGTCAGTTAGGCTAATGTAATGTACATTTCTCAACAAGACCGTCCCAATTTTAAGACCGTATATTCTCCAATATAGTGCTAAAACTCGAACTCATAGCTACTGAGGTGGCGACAATCTGATTTATAAGCTGCATATATTATCTCTCGCCTGATCACAAATGGATGGGATTAGCAAATGGTGCGCCGGGGAATCGAGCTCATTGTAGTGATAAATAGCAGTTTTGGGTAGTAGCATTACTACACTGAACTAGTCTACGCACTAGTTTATTAAGAGCCTATGATTAATGAAAAAGTATGATGGAACCAAGTTTGCAGTAATTCATAATTGGGGAAATGTGACAGAACCAAGTTCACTTCATTGTCGAGGTATGAAATTACAACAAAAAAATAAAAATACAATAATATTATAAAGTCGAAAGTTTGCGAGTGTGTGTATATGTGTATGTTCCTTAGGGTTCATACGCACTATGCGGGTAGCCGCATTGCGGCTAGACGTCCGGCTGACCGCAAGCACAATTATGTACTTAATATTCATTTCTATGCGCACTGCGATGCGGCTACCCGCAGACCGCTCCGGTCGCTCGGAGGGCTGCGGCCCGAGTGACGGCCAGCCGGACGGTTGCTATACGCACTGTGCGGTTCTGTCTGCGGCTACCCGCCATTGAGTGAGTGTGTGCATTTTTGTAATTTTTCTAAAATGTTCAATAATTCTTCAAACGTTTTTATGCTCATTCTAGTAAATCCGAAAAACTTATCTTCATATTTTTTTAGTTCTTCGAAAAATATTGCAAAATGCTTGCTCTCATCTCGTGTTTGCAAATAAGGATGCACCCAGTACTTCTTTCTTTGTTTTTTCTTCTTTACGTAACGTGTGTAAATGTAGTAAATAGCTGCAACTTCTTCCACGTCCATCTTTGAAATGGATCGACATGACCGCAAATCGCAACGGTTCTTCAACCGCACGTTGCGGTTGCGAATGCGGCTGCCCGCGATCCGGCTGGCCGCATTCGCAACCGCATCCTGCGGTCAGCCGCGCGGCTAGCCGTAATGCGGCTACCCGCATAGTGCGTATGAACCCTTACTTCTTCGCGCTCGAACGGCTGAACGGACTTCCATGAAACTTGGCATACGGGTAGACCCATGTCTTGGAATAGCGCGTACGGTACTTTTTATCCCAGGAGTATGTTTCCTTAGGGTATTTTTCTACTATGGCTGACAGCAGCTAGTGGAGGCATGAATTTCTCAAAAAATAGCGTCGCAATTATAAGACCGTATATTCCACAATATAGTGCTAAAACTCGAACTCATAGCTACTAAAGAGGCGACAATCTGATTTATAAGCTGCATATATCTCTCGCCTGATCACAAATGGATGGGATTAGCAAATGGTGCGCCGGGGAGTCGAGCTCATTGTACTGATAAATAGCAGTTTTGGGTAGTAGCATTACTGCACTGAACTGTAAAAGTAATGTTTTTTTTTATATGATATAAACTAGCTAGAGCTTGACTGCAATCCCGCCTGATGGTAAGCAGTGATGCTGTCGTTAATGGTGAGGCGCACTAGTTTATTAGGAGCCTATGATTAATGAAAAAATATGATGGAACCAAGCTTGCAGTATTTTAAAATTGGGGAAATGTGACAGAACCAAGTTCACTTCAGTATCTCGTATGAAGTTACACAAAAAATACGATAATATGAGTACAATAATATTATAAAGTCGAAAGTTTGCGAGTGTGTGTATATGTGTATGTCTGTAACTTCTTCGCGCTCAAACGGCTGAACTTCCATGAAACTTGGCATACGGGTTAACCCATAACTTGGAATAATAATATATCTATAGGATACTTTTTATCGCGGGAGTATGTACCCTTGGGGAAGTGATCTACTACGGCTAGCAAAAGTTTTTTGCCGCGGTAAGTTTGTCCCAATTTTAACACCGTATATTCCCCGATGTAGTGCTAAAATTCGAACTCATAGCTACTGAGAAGGTGACAATCTGATTTATAAGCTGCATATATCTCTCGCCTGATCACAAATGGATGGGATTAGCAAATGGTGCGCCGGGGAATCGAGCTCATTGTACTGATAAATAGCAGTTTTGGGTAGTAACATTACTGCACTAAACTGTAAATCTTCTCATGGTGAACGAGAGGTTTCCGATTATTACTATAGTTAATCTTATTAACAGTATTAGGGAAAAGTTTGTATGTATGTGTGTTACGCTGAAATGGCTGGACGGTTTGGAAGTAAATTGGCTTTTTATGCCATAGGTAGCCTTTTCCCAACTATATCGGAGTCGGCTTCCAGTCAAACCGGATTTAGCTGAATACCAGTATTTTACGAGGATCGGCTGCCTAACAAACCTCCACAACCCATTAACTGGGGTAACTCGGTACTTCATAGCAAGACTGGAGTCAGATTTACTGACTTCTGACTATCCGTTACGACTGCCAAAGGTCTACAAATGACAGCCGGGACCATAGGTACGTTCCTTTTAATAATTTTCAAACGGCTGAAGCCACTGAGAGAAGTTTAGTAGTATGTATATGGCTGTGTGTATATGTGTGAAGCTCTTTCACGCTCAAACGGTTTTGGATGAAGATACCAAGGTAGCGCATATCCTGAATTAACATGTACGCTAGAATTTATGCAAATTGGATTTAGCATTATCAGCCTTATAATGTTCCCACTGCTGGGACTCAGACCTCCTCTCTAGGAGAGGGAATGGGCCATAATCCACCGCGCGGGCCCATTGCGGATTGGTAGATGTCACATATGTCTTCGAATTTTTGGTTCTAGGACATGCCGGTTTCCTCACGATGTTTTTCCTTCACCGTTTTGAGAGCAGTGGTGATGAAATAAATTACACAAAGTAAGGCGCCTGACCGGGTTTGAACCCGCGACCTACAACTTGCAAGTCCGGGCAGTTACCACTAGGCCACCACTGCTCTACATACGCAAATTGGATTGGGTCTACTATTGCCAATGTCTGCCAGAGCTGTGGGATTTTCGAAAGAGTTACAGCGATCAAGAAAAATAAAGGGAAACTGGAGAACTCAGGTGAGTTTTAGTCAGTAAAAGTCTGACACTCACCCTGACTCCACCCAGAGTGGTAGGATTTATTTGATGATCTCTCACCTCAAAAATAAAGTCTAGGTATAATATATGACGGGGGGAAGTAATCATTCATCGCGGTCAAAACCGCTAGCATAAGCCAGTGGCAAGTTAATCATCGTTATTGGTAGAATGATTGGTGATCATTGTTTTTTCTTAATAATTATTAATTGATTGTTGTGTTCCACCCACGCGCCTCAAAGAGATGTTAGCAAATCTATGGGGGTCTATCAGGGCTGATGCCCGCTGGAGCCACGGGCAATTTCTGTAAAGAAAACCTAGTGTTTCTAAAGCGCAACAGGTAACTGAAGGGTATAGGTAGTTTTTAATCTGCCAAAGTGTAACACGTCCTTTGGTTAATTACCCACCTCATAAAAACCCTCGATACAGAATTCCTAGCGAAAGACAACAACGTATTTTTCATTTATTTAGCCTAGACTTTCTCTCTGCTGGGTTTTGCCTAGCCTCTCCCAACTTCTTCCAGATATTCTTCTCCCGAGCCACCTCGATCCAGCCCTCGTGGTACCTAGGCATCTAGACCACATTTAAAAATTTAAACTCTTCGTTCACCTATCTCCTACCAAAGAAAGAGAAAAAAAAAACAAAACACGTTACAACACTTATTCACAAAAACATTCCGCTATTTGTTTACAAATCGGTCGAATTTGGGTCACGCAGCTTTTTCAGAATTATATAAGCCATTAACTCTGGCAGGTTTCAAGTATTCCCGTTTCGACACCCAGATTTTCAGCACCAATTGTTTTGGCACTTAAGTTGTTCCCGATTCGGCACCAAAAAGTATTTTTGATTATATAGTCCGTCGAATGAAAGCGCGACCTGAGAAAACAGAGGTTAAGTCCAAAAATTTTGTATGTGGTATTACTAACTAGTAGGAGAATCACGTTTTGGCTCTTCACGATTTTTTCCTACAATTTTAGTTTATTTCCTACAATTGCGGCTGAATAATGTTGCCAATTAAATTTAAAAAAAAACTTCAGGTCGCGCTATCATTAGACGCACTCTAGTAGTTTTAATTTTTGGAGAGTGTGCGTCGGAATTGCATAACCTAATTCCGCCTAGTCCGTTCCATCATCGGACCACCGGGCGTACGGCGATGCGCCACCGGTACATGATAGACATTCCTTCTATACGCACAAAACGATTTGTGAACACATTTATTGTGCGTACAGCCAAGGAGTGGAATTCCCTGCCAGAGTCTATGTTTCCTGATAGCTACAACCCAGGAATGTTTAAGTCAAGAGTGAATAGATTACTTCCAGGAGCTCGTGGCTAGATAATAACAGCCGCACGGGTCGATCTTCAAGGTTAAGCAACGCTTGCCAAGGTTGGTCTGTGGGTGGGTGACCACTTAACATAACGAGTTTCCTCCGTGCCTCGGAAAGCACGTTATGCCGTAGGTCCCGGCTGTCATTTGTAGAGTTTTGGCAGTCGTTACGGATAATCAGAAGCCAGTATATCTGACTCCAGTCTTGCCATGAAGTACCGTGTTACCCCAGTTAAATGGGTTGTGGAGGTCTGGTAGGCAGCCGCTCCTCGTAAAATATTTGGTATTCAGCTAAATCCGGCTTGACTGGAAGCCGACGCCAATATAAGGGAAAAGGCTAAGCAGATGATGGTAGTAACCAATACAAAATCCCAATTCGAAATACTTATCGGTGCCGAATTGAGAATAGCTTGGGTGCCGAAAATATTGGTGCCGAAAATCTGGGTGCCGAATCGGGAATAGTTCGCAGGTTTCCTGCTGAGCACCTCGATGGCACCCCTCAGTGGCACCCGAAACACTCGAACGGATGAGTTTAGTTTTATTGTGTGATATCGAGCTGAAAACACAGGTTTTATTGTTGGAACTGTTGTTTTTAAGATGGCTTCTATTGTTTATAGATTTAGGGCTTAGAGGTTTCAGGGCTTTAATAATCTCTTCTTCTTTGTCGATTCCGGGGGAGGCCTATGTCCAGCAGTGGACGTCTTTCGGCTGAGATGATGAATTGATGATGATGTCGATACCACTCTTGACAGAGTACCTAGTCGTGGTCATCGCTTCTAGTATTGGTTTCTATTTTAACATACAGTCATCATCTCCCTAGTCTTTTTTTCTACTAGCTTTGGGTCGGTTTCCAGTCTATCCGGATGCGGCTGAATAACTATGTTTTGCATGGAGTGACTACCTATCAAACCTTCACAACCCAGTTACTGGGCAACATGGTACTCAGACTGACGGTCAGACTTTCTGGCCTCCTGGATCTAACTACCTTTTACGACTGTCAAAGTCTTCCGAATGAAGACCGCTACCAATGGCTTCTATTTTAACATACCATATTTTATAATAATTTTATTCCTGCAATATTATTATACCGGCCTTCCAAAAAATTAAATTATGATATAATTATGAGTATTCTGAACTTATGACAATGTACTTACTATTTTTTTAGAGGGAATACCAAATCTTAAAACTTCTCGCGGTGATGATGTATCGAGAGAGGACTTTAGATTTTTAGTGATTAAATCTCACTCGGGCTCCGACGCAGAGAGTTAGCGTAGCATAGCATCATCCTTATAAAGTTCCTACTGCTGGGACTCCTCTCCACTCCTCTATCTAGGAGAGGGAATGGACTATAATCCACCACGCAGGCCCAGTACAGGTGGGTGGCAGAAAGTTACCTCTTTGGAATAATCCCGCAGCCTACTCATAGGGTTCAAACACACATAATGGGCACAATGCGTCTAATGAAAGAGAGACCTGGAGTTTTTTTTTAAATTTAATTGGCAACATTATTCAGCCGTAATTTTAGGAAATAAAAAAAATTGTGAAGTGTCAAGACATGATTCTCGTACTAGTTAGTAATACCACATACATTTTTTTTGGATTTAGCCACTTTTTCTCAGGTCGCGCTTTGATTTGACGGACTATACACAACCAAATATAACTGGGTTATAGGCATGAAAATATGACCCAGACAGCCCAACCTCTGTTATTAATATTCAATTAAATCAGAAACACAATGAAAGTCGCTAAGCCGAAAATAAAAGGCTATTTATAAACAAATTTATTCATCGCCTGTTTTCTTTTAATAGCAGGAATTCATTATTATAGAAACCGTCACACACAAGATGCTATAATATTTTTATACTAACTCAACTACCAGACCTTGTAGAGTCTTTTAACAGAAGCTAAAATATTTCTATTACGTTTTTTTGTTGATTTCGTTTAGTAATTAATTCATTAATCCATGGCAGGTCGCATGTGACCGCGCTGTCAATGTCTTACTATTATGTCTCGTTTTGCGGGTATCTCTTAGGTAGCTGTTGGAAATATTTGTAAAGTCTAAGCCCATTAAAAATCTATTTTAGATACATTTATATGTAAAGGTGGAACTATAGAACGTTGAGTAAAAGTACTGGTCTTATTATTATTATGTAGGTAACTATAATAATTAATAGCCAACATTTTAAAGTACTTCTTCGTACCATAAGTCAGCAAAATCAAGGGTATACGATACTTTTTGTTATTTTACATAATATTAACAGTTCAAAATACATGTAATTCAAATTAAAAATCAAAAATATCATATAAAAGTAATCAATATAAAAATTCAAATAAAATATGGCCATGAATTGTTTTAAAAAAATAAATCTAAATACGTTTATATCTTGCAATATCTTCATCGTGTGATACAGGCTTTACAGTCTGTTCAGAATGATTGGACTCGCCGAAATAGGTTAAAATTGCCCTTATTGTGAGATCGAAATTGTTGGTTTTTTGGATAAGTAATCTGGGGTATCGCGGTATTTTTCATCAGGAATAGATTTTCCTGGTCAAAAATAACAGAGTATCGGGAAAATGTTTAGACAGTTATCGAGGTATAGCATCATTTAACGAAATCTTTGTTACAATATTTTTCAGTCGGTCAAACTTTCGTTGGATATGAGTCGTCAGAATATTTTCTGATGTTTAATATCTTAAGACACGCATGATACCAGATTTTTGACACATCTTCCACGGTCTCTACATTGTCCTCGCATATGTGTCTGTATTGTAATATGAAAGTCATCATCATCATCTGCCTAGCCTTTTCCCAACTATATTGGGGTCGGCTTCCAGTCAAGCCGGATTCAGCTGAATACCAGTATTTTACGAGGAGCGGCTGCCTACCAGACCTCCACAACCCATTAACTGGGGTGACACGGTACTTCATGGCAAGACTGGAATCAGATTTACTAGCTTCTGATTATCCGTAACGACTGCCAAAGATCTTCAAATGACAGCCGGGACCAACGGCTTAACGTGCTTTCCGAGGCACGGAGGAAACTCGTTATGTTAAGATGGTCACCCATCCACAGACCAACCTAGGCAAGCGTTGCTTAACCTTGAAGATCGACCCGTGCGGCTGTTATTATCTAGCCACGAGCTCCTCTATTGTAATATGAAAGTATTGTAAACCAAATATTTTTTTAGACAAATAGAGTTTCCTACCGGTTCTTCTCCATAGGAAACAACCAATTTAGAACCATGCATTAGCTTTTAACGTTTTGTAATTAGTGCCCATATAGGCTATGTAAAATAAAAACATTTTTGATTTGATTTGATTTTGATCAAAACAAAGGTCCAAGCAAAAATCTAGTTTATTTACTCGAATTCCGAGGAGAAATCCTCATTTTCCTGGACTAGATGTGCTTCCAAACCTTTGAACGTTAATTATACCGATATGACGCTTGACGCCTTTTCACTTTAGACACTGCAACAACACACCCAAAACCAAAAATCATACTCCATACAATGTCCGCCTCCCTGCTTTAATCACAGCTACCATAAATAACTCCACAACGAAACAATGGACGAAAGTAACCCTTACCTTTAACCCCACCCACGCTAGTATTACAATATTTTTAGATACCTATACGAAACGCCTGCCAAATATACCCGGGTCGCTGTTGATTAGAATGGGTTATCTTTTCATAGAAACCAATAGAATGGAAAGATTTTGGAATGGTGACCATGTACCGGAAGAGGTAGCTTTGGAAGATTTTACAATCGAGGTTCATCATCATCTACCTAGCCTCTTCCTAACTATATTGGGGTCGGCTTCCAGTCAAGCCGGATTTAGCTGAATACCAGTATTTGACGAGGAGTGGCTGCCTACCAGACCTCCACAACCCATTAACTGGGGTAACACGGTACCTAATGGCAAGACTAGAGTCAGATTTACTGGCTTCAGCCTATCCGTAACGACTGCCAAAGATCTACAAACGACAGCCGGGACCTACGGCTTAACGTGCTTTCCGAGGCACGGAGGAAACTCGTTATGTTAAGATGGTCACCCAACCACAGACCAACCTTGGCAAGCGTTGCTTAATCTTGAAGATCGACTTGTGCGGCTGTTATTATCTAGCCACGAGCTCCTCGAAATATCTTTACATATAATAAAATCGTAGAAAAGTCAAAACTGTACATTGAATATTTTTTTTAAAGAATACTTGGGGCGTGATCTACAATCGATACCGAAGCCAAAAATATAGTTTTTAGAATTCATGTCTGTTTGTCTGTTTGTCTGTTTGTCTGTTTGTCTGTTTGTCTGTTTGTCTGTTTGTCTGTTTGTCTGTTTGTCTGTTTGTCTGTTTGTCTGTTTGTCTGTTTGTCTGTTTGTCTGTTTGTCTGTTTGTCTGTTTGTCTGTTTGTCTGTTTGTCTGTTTGTCTGTTTGTCTGTTTGTCTGTTTGTCTGTTTGTCTGTTTGTCTGTTTGTCTGTTTGTCTGTTTGTCTGTTTGTCTGTTTGTCTGTTTGTCTGTTTGTCTGTTTGTCTGTTTGTCTGTTTGTCTGTTTGTCTGTTTATCTGTATGTCCGGGCTAAACTCAAAAAGTACTGCATGGATTTACTTCAAATTTTGCATGAATATTACTGAGAGGTCAGGAAAACAAATAGGCTACATATTATCACGCTATCACCTACGGGGAAGGAGCTGTGAATCTTTATTTTTCTTACGCATTATGTGGCAGCGTGTAATCTAACGACGCATATATAAATGTTGTTTTTGAGTAAGCCATGCTATTATTTAGCTTTACAATATAAAAACTACGCCATTTAAGTAACTTGGGCAGAAATACATAATTTAATGAATGTTAGTAGTATAAAGGAAATTTTAAAGCAGCGCCATCTATGACATTTCATAAAAATCAAATCAAGTTACATATTAACACTTTTTGGAAATTTATAATTAAAATTTTATCATGTTGGCGAGGTTAGTAGTTAGTTATTCTTAAAATTCATAGATGGCATTTGGCATTTTCTTCATAACAGTTGTATCGTATAGTTCGTTTGACAAATACAAGTTCCAACAAAACCCTCAAAATCTTGAGCAGAGTTGAGGAAGACAATTTAAAAAAAATGCGGTGTTAAGTATTACAAAAAAGTGATGTTCATTGATGATGAAGTGACATTGAAGCTCATTTATCGCAAGAACGTGACAGAATCCAAGAGAACAGCGTGCGGCACAAATAGAATAAGATCGCCTGTGTCGTGACATAAATCAACTTTCGACATCTGATGATGAATCCACGGTTTACGATATCGAAGAGCAAACGGTTAAATAAAGAAGGAAGTGGATTTATCTACAATATCGTGATTAACTACGCCGCCCATGGAGATATGGTTGCCTTAGAAGAAGTTTGTACCCACTGCCAAGTCCGCAAATGGAAAAGGGGACTAAATGGCGAGCATTCGAAGTCCAGCTTGTGAACAACAAGCAAGTGTTGAAGTAGACACATCCTCAATTTGGTCTGGTCTGTTCAAAGGATTGCAAAGTATGTTGCATAACGTTAATCCGCAAATTAGCAACTTCAAAGCAGCCCTCGCGTCGGTGCCTGAGAACGAGCGCAACCACTTTAAGTTTGTCATCAGAGCAGTTCGAAGGCCGATCACAGCCCATCCAGGGTGGTATAATGCTCCAACGACGAATGAGGTAGCTGTTGTGTTAGTCGATCAGGAGTGTGATAAAAGAGACATCGTTTTACGCACGCATGATGACCGGCTTCGAAGGATCAGCGAGACTCACCGTGCGTACGATTTCAATATCCTCTCATTTCAGTTCTGTCGCGGAGAGGTTGGCTACCAGCCAACTTGATCTCTCTCGTATTCCACCGGAAGTTAAGTTCAATTATAAATGCTAATTTTTAATGCTCAGCTTGGAGACAATGCACGTGTTCAGGAATTTTACGATGTCCTTCTAAGTCATGGCAAACGCACACAAGAAGAGAGAGGTGGACAGATGGTGCTGCTAGAGTCTCTCGGTAGAGTGGTACACTCTCTTGGTAGAAGTACAGAAGCGGATTTAATGCTTTAGGCATTTTCTACCAGTCAACCTTTGGGTGATACAAAAAAATAGTATCCAGCTTAGAAGAACTCATTCGCTGTGTGTACGGGGATGTCAGTCGTATACTGCACCAGTAGAATTCTTGGGTGTGTGAGTAGGCCATTTAGATGCCCATAAATGATCAGGCTGCAGTAATTAACAAATGCATTCTCTGGGAAATTGAGGGGAATGATGTGGTCTACACCTCTATAAACACTGTTGTCCAGCAAGATAACGCTACACATTATCCCGTGGAATTTCTGAACACCCTGTCAGCAAGTGGACTTTCAGTGCATATCATCCAGCTGAAGGTCAGTGTCCCAATTGTACTTCTTCGGAACCTATCTCCTCCAGAGCTGTGTAACGAGACTCGCCTTAAAGTCGTCTCACTCCACAGACACACCATTGGAGCAGAAATTCTTATGGTTGTGGCATCGGCGAGGCAGCATTTATACCACGCATTTCCCCCCTACCTTACAACTTCCCGTTCCAGTTCAAGTGCGTACAGTTCTCAGGACGAGTTGCTCCTCACAAAGGCAACTGTATGGTGCTTGCTCCCGCGTCACCAGTCCTGATTCTCTTTACATTTTGGCACCTGGCAACGTAATTTATAGGGAAGTGTTGTAAGGTACGATATCTTTGTACGTATTTTTACACTTTTGTGTCCTGGAATGGAATACATTCCACACATACATCACCATCATCATCTGCCTAGCCTTTTCTCAACTATATTGGGGTCGGCTTCCAGTCAAGCCGGATTTAGCTGAATACCAGTATTTTACGAGGAGTGGCTGGCTACCAGACCTCCACAACCCATTAACAGGGATAACACGGTACTTCATGGCAAGACTGATATTCCACACATACATCATTTTCTCTATTTCCTTCAGTCACAACTTATGACTGAACTCAGCAGGATTCCCATATAATTCTCTAAACTTGCTTCGCTTGCAAAAAAAACAGGTATTTTAATGCTATTTTAAAAGTTGTTTACTTATAATGCTATAGCGACATCTTAAGTATTTTTGGTGCTGTAAAGCCTTCACGCAGACGACGTCGCGGGCAGCAGCAGCAGCTAGTTATTCAAATAATTATGGTTAATATACATTGCCTTGGTAAGCTTTCCCTTCAATGTCCTCTCCAGTACGTTACCCTTGGCGTGTCTGACGCGTTTATCTCAAAGAGCTGCCAGTTAGAGTTAGAGAAGCCTCGCTGCATCAGGTCAGTGACCCTCTCGAGTAATACAATTATGTATGGTAGGGAATATCAAAGTGTAAAACTGGTTAGATAATGTTATTTAAAGTAAATGTTGCAGGGTAGTCTGCAAAAATCCATTTTTCTTAAGTTTTTTGCAATTGTAGTTTAGTTTGGGATCATCATCATCTGCCTAGCCTTTTCCCAACTACATTGGGGTCGGCTTCCAGTCAAGCCGGATTTAGCTGAATACCAGTATTTTTCGAAGAGCGGCTGCCTACCAGACCTCCACTACCAACCTCCATGATGATGATGTGTTAGGTTATCTATATAAAAACCGGCCAAGAGCGTGTCGGGCCACGCTCAGTGTAGGGTTCCCAATTTTTTTAAGGATTCATTCGGACTACCAACCGTCGGAGTAGAGTGTTATCGGAAAACCGTCCTTTCGGTGAGGGGTATTTCGGAATACCATACGTAGCTCATATTATCCCACGTATGAGACGATTTGAATTGGATGTTGACCACTTTGGTATGTTTGTTTACCTATTTTGGTGGGTTTGCGCAAGTGATGGCTTGACTTTTTAATAAACAGACAGGGCAATTTTTTTTTTAAACATGTTACATATATTAAAAATGGTTGCCTGTAAAGTCGTTTTTACGGGCGAAGATTTTACGTGACAACGTCTTTTTCTCGGTAGAATATTTATTGATATGAATATAATTAAATTGCACAATAGGAACAAGGAATTGAATGAAAATAAGAATTGCACAAATTTTAACTATAGAAATATATTTTGTTTACTAAAATTCTCTAGTGCTGCGCGCGCGGCAGACCGATCATAGTTGAGTGGGAGAGAGACGCAAGGCATTCGGCGGGCCTCTCTCTCGTTCGGTGACCCATCGTAACGTTACCGAGCGTTACACTTTTTCATAAGTGACTCCCAGCCGCAACCTAATTTAAGACGTTGTCACGTCAAAAAGTAGTTCTATTGATTCTGCTTGTTATTGTGATCTATTTTCAGGTTTTGCGCATTTAAAGATACTACTTCTATTTATATACTTTAATGATACTACTGTCACACTGGCGAAACCGTTGGCAGAAGCTAGTATCTAGTATTTCTTTATGTACCTACACTTAAATTAAAAAGGTCGTGTTACGAGACCTCCTTCAGAGAGGTATCTAGTTCCGAAAAAACAAAATTAATTTCAAGTAAAGGTTAATTAAACGTAGATTTAATTAGAATAATAAATGAAACGTTTATTACAAATTTTATGACTTTTGTCGGAGAAATTAAAATTCTTACTTAACGTTTGAATCCCCGACCGGTCCTATGAGACCGCGCTGTTATTGTTTTACTATTGTGTCTCGTTTCGCGGGTATCTGAGTAATTAAGTACGCTCTTAGCTAGGTAGTATTTTCACATTTTTACTTTTTTTCTGTTTTATTTAGTTTTAATTTGGATATTGAATTAGGTCTAAGGTTCAGGATAAATGGAAGTTGAGATGGTAGGTACTGTCTGTGCCCTATGTTACCTGACCCTTCTTCGAAAAATAAAGAAAGAAATATGGGCCTTTAATGTTTGAATCCGCGACCGATCATATAAAATAATAATAAAAAATAAATAAAAAATATATCTTGAGACAAACGTACCCTTACATAGTTATTCACTTACCGGACATACATGCACACACACACACACACACACACACACACACACACACACACACACACACACACACACAACACACCACATCTACACTTACATAATTACACACTTCTACAATTTGCAGTATTTTATATATTTGTTTATTTACTTGTTGTATTTTAGTTTAAGTTTAGAATTTTTTTTTTTATATTTTTTTGGTTTTTATTTTTATTGTTATGCAAAATTAGTAGATACAAAGAGGGAAGAAAACATAAATGTAATTAAGATAAGATACGGAAGAGCGGAGTCTCCTAACACAGGCTTTACTTTGCTTAAAAGGAGGCTCCAATCACTAGGTGTTAAGATGTATTTGATAAATAAATAAATTATTATTATTATTATTATTATTATTACCGGTCCTATGAGACCGCGCTGTTATTGTTTTACTATTGTGTCTCGTTTCGCGGGTATGTGATAGATTAAGAAGCGCTGACTGTATCTACTAAGCTTTGTATTTTGCCCGTAAATGTTTAGCATAGCATTAACCTTTTAATGTTCCCACTGCAGGGACTCAGGTCTCCTCTCTGGGAGAGGGAATGGGCCGTAATCTACCTAGTGAGCCCAGTGCGGGTAGGTAAATATCACTTGTCATCGAAGTTTTTGGTTCTAGGACATGCCGATTTCCTCTCGATGTTTTCCTTCACCGTTTTGAGAGCAGTGGTAATGAAAAAAAGTGATGACGAAGTAAATGTTTACTTTCAAATTATTGATTTGATGAGGTCAATAAAAAACCATAGATGAAATAGCAATAGATTTTTTTTAGGCTTGCTTTTTATTCTAAGTTACTAACGTGATATTTTACTAAGAACACATTCTCCGAAAAAGCCTTTGTGAGAAAGCGCAACTTTGACTTTCAATAAAATAATATCCTACGAAAGCGACATTAGAATAGAATATTATGAAGTGGAAACTATATTAGACCGACGCACACGTGGGCGACGCTTGAATTGTACGTAGCGTCGCGTCGCGTCGCGTGGCGTGGTAATGTAGCTCTACAAGTTTAGTTGCTATATAAAATGTATGGATATAGGTGACGCGCTTAGATCGCACGTGGCTCATGTAGGCTCAATGTAGTTCTAGTACCTACCATAAACTTTATTGTACTTCAAAAAAGTAGCACAAGTTACTATGGTGGTCTTAACGCTAGCAGCATGAGAAATACATATTTTTCATGCAGTAGATATTCGCGAAAGAGACGTTTTGCGTCAAGTCAAAAAGACTATTTCTGTTCAACAACCTTTAATGTCTAGGTAATCATCATCACCATTTCAACTGAAAGACGTCCACCGTTGGACATAGGCCTCCCGCAAGTACCGTAAATAACGACCACTCCTGTGTGTCTTGCGACCATCGCATTCCCCTTTTCACCAGGTTATCGGTCAACCTTGCCGCCTTACAACCCTGCATCTTCCGGTGCGCGGTCGCCACTCCAGAACCTTCGGCGCAATCGACCATCTGTTATGCGATTAATGTGTCTTGCCCACTTAAGTTTGGCGATTTTTCGGGTGGTCGTTAACCTTAGTTTTTCTTCAGATTTCTTCATTTCTAATGCGATCACGCAAGGAAACTCTGAACATTTGACTATGTCAGTGACCTTGGTTCACTTTAATAAATGAATAATGAATCTTAAATACCAAACTTTAACCTCATCGTTCCATCCAAATATCTTCTTCCTTACATCCTTAACTCACTAATTATTCTCTTAATTAATTCTAATTTATCTGTCGACCTTTCTCTCAAAAGGTTTTCTTTTATATTTTCGCTTTAAACAAATTAACCTTGGGAACAGAACTCGGCGAGGTCCTCAAAGATGAAGGGAAGAAATTATAAAAACAATAGAACATTTTACGGGCGTCTCTTATTTTTTAGCAATAAGGTCTGAGGGACAGATCAAGTGGCAAGATTTTATTATTTTGTAGCTTCAAGCTCGCTTTTGAGGGTTCCGTACGCGAGGGTGCTTGCGAGACTCTATTGTTATATTACTAAGCCTCGGCTATTCGCCTGTCCCATCCGTCCGTCAGTCCATCTGTCGGTGGGCTATATCTCATAACCCTTAAGAGGTAGAGAGTTGATTTTTTTATAGATATCAGAAATAGAACAGAAATATATAATCTGTAAAAATATACTGTCTAATTATCACTGTTCATGAGATACAGTCTAGTCACTCAGTCTAACATACAGACAGCTTCACCATCTTTACCCTTGGGACACGGAATGCACGTGTTTTTTTCGGTTTTTTGCTGGATTTTAATAGTGTACAAATACAAATTGTTTATTCTTTAGAACCAAATATCTTTTTACCAATAGTTTTTGATTATGATACAGGACCATTCGTGTACGAGTCTGACTCGTACTTAGCCAGATTTTTGTTTTCAAATTAAAATTATGCAAAACAAAATTAAGGAAATAAGCCCACAGAAAAATAAAATTAGTTTTTAAACAAGCTTTTATTAGGTAACCAGTTTAATCATGACCCACTAGAACCAGAGATGAATTAAACGAGTGATGAATTTGCCTCGTTTTATTACAAACTTCCCATGGGTTCTTTTTGCCTCCATTCATCATCACCTATCCTTTTCCCAACTACATATATTGGGGTCGGCTTCCCATTAAGCCAGATTTAGCTAAATACCAGTATTTTTGCGACGAGCGGCTGCCTACCAGACCTCCACAACCCATTAACTGGGGTAACACGGTACTTCATGGCAAGACTGAAGTCAGATTTACTGGCTTCTGACTATCCGTAACGACTGCCAAAAATCTACAAATGACAGCCGGGACCTACGGCTTAACGTGCTTTCCGAAGCACGGAGGAAACTCGTTATGTTAAGATGGTCACCCATCCACAGATCAACCTAGGCAAGCGTTGCTCTAAAAACTACATCAAAACCACCAAAAAAGTCTAGAGGGCTGACAGTTCCTCTTGCTAAACACAGAACTTGAGTAGTTAGATAACTTCTCCAGTTCTGAGTAACTACATTTAAATTTAAAAAATTCTATTATGCTTAAAACAATACAGCCACATAATTATTTTATACAAGTGCATTATTAGATGGATATATTCAAACCATCTAATAAATATATAATGTGGACCGTCGTCGTGATGTTACATTCAAATAAGTAAAGACATAGGGTTGTGACTTGTGCGGGATTGAATCGCGAACATTTATCGACAAAGGGAGCACGCGTTTTCATATTAATATCATTATCATTATCGGCCTTATATTGTTCCCACTGCTGGGACTCAGGCCTCGTCTCTTGGAGAGGAAATGGGCCATAATCCATCGCGCAGGCCAATTGCGGATTGGTGGATGTCACATGTCCTCGAATTTTTGGTTCTAGGACATGCCAGTTTCCTCACGATGTTTTCCTTCACCGTTTGAGAGCAGTGGTGATGAAATAAATTACACAAAGCAATGCGCCTGGCTGGGTTTGAACCCGCGACCTACAACTCGTAAGTCAGGCAGTTACCACTGGGCCACTAGTGCTCTACATACGTTAGCGTTCTCATATGCTACAGGGAACAGAACTTGTATGAAAACGCGTTGTCGAAGTGTGAATGTAACAATGTCTGTGTGAACCCTGTGTACTTAACAGTTGCTATAATACTAGCTGCTGCTAGAGGCTTTGCCCACGTGAAAATTATAGTTTTCTCCATACAAACTTTGAACCCCCGTTTCATTCCCTTAAGGGGTGAATTTTAGAAAATCTTCTCTTACAGCCCGTTTCTTCATCTAAGATAACAGCCAAAGTAAGGTCATAAATAATAACAGTTAAATTCGTTTCTTCACAATTTTAGCCGTTGGTTTTACTGTTACTTTTGCCCTTAACTTTTGCTGCTCATTGAAAGGCTGTTAAACCCAAAGTCACTGTCATTTTGACAAAATTGACCATCTTAAAATAACAAGTTTAATTAATGCCAATAACTGTTTTTAACAGCAATAAGAACTGCAAATTACATTTATTTTTTTAAAACCTTTATTTTTGTACGATATTTCAAGCGCTAAAATTCGCAGAGCCTAACTTCATACTCGCCAACTTATAACGGACGTATTGTAACACGGTACTTCATGGCAAGACTGAAGTCAGATTTACTGGCTTCTTCCTATCCGTAACGACTGCCAAAGATCTACAAATGACAGCCGGGACCTACGGCTTAACGTGCTTTCCGAGGCACGATGGAAATTCGGTAAGTAAAGATGATCATCCATCCACAGACCAACCTGGGCAAGCGTTGCTTAACCTTGAAGATCGACCTGTGCGGCTGTTATTATCTAGTTATGTTACAACTATGTTACAACTTGTAACATCCCTAGACTGCATTCCCGTCTCGTGTTTTGATAGAGACGTCCTGTGTAAACTTGTAAACGTTTATGTGGCACATCCCATTTCTATCTTGTAGTTTGCCTTGTGATTTGATTAACTATATGATAGACTGGCTTCTGCCGGCTGTTTCGCCCGCCCGAAAGTAGAATAGAATAGAATAAACTTTATTGTACACCAAAAAGTAACAGTACATTTTATACAATAACTTAAATCAACGGATGCAAAGGCGGTCTTATCGCTGACAGCGATATCTACTAGACAACCTTAGAATGGACTATAAGGACTTAAACCAAAAATGCGGTGTACGTTAGCAAATATAAATAACACAAAATTTTCACAATATCGGCGGACTGTTAATTTCATACATTGTCTCACGAGGCCAAGTAATAATAAAATACTATGTGCCATATACGCAACAAGGGACAATAAATTCTATTGCCAGAAACCAAGCAATAATTTGTTTGCAAAAAATTTAGTAATCATCATCATCATCTCAGCCGAAAGATGTCCACTGCTGGACATAGGCCTCCCCTATGCATCGCTACAACGACCGGTCCTGTACGTCTCGCATCCATCGGATTCCCGCGACGCTCGCCAGATCGTAGGTCCACCTTGTGGGAGGCCTATCAACGCTGCGTCTTCCGGCAAAAAATTAAGCAATATTTACTGTAAAATAATGTAGCAATATTTACTTTAAAAACAGCAAAAACATTCGTAGTCTATAATTAAATTCAAAATGAACCCTTTTGAGTAACCCGAAACCTCCGGTGTCAGGATATTAGATTTTCAGAAAGAAAACTCAAAGTGTACGAACGCAGAGGTTCCGCGAATTCACTTTCAGATTTCATGACAGACAGTTTTACAGGAAACTAGCTTCAGCTAGCGGCTAGCTAGCTCATTTAAGTAGAAACTATACCTTATTTATTTAACAGTTTTTGTACACACACAACAGAATAAGAAAAGAAAAAGGAGACAGAAAATAGGTACAAGGGTAATGCTTATTTCTAAAGAAATCTCTTCCAGCCTACCGCGAAATATTTGGAGTTACCCTCCAAATAAGGTTTAGTTTAGTTTTGAAAAACCAATTTTGTCAGTCTTTATTATTCACTTTGATTAGAATTTGTACTGAGTTTCAAATTTACTAACCCAAAAAGTAAAAATTCTGCGTATTATTTATTTATTTTAAACACTTTATGCACAAGTTAATGTACAAAGACGGTGTTAATGCATTATTAAATTTTTCTATTAGATGTAGTTCGGAAACAAATAATTAAAAACTTTATTATTTACTAAGGTTACATTTTCTGGCGAAAATTAGTAATGCTCGCCTACGTCATAAAAGGAAGCTTTGTGCAAAATTTCGCGTTCCTAGTCCCAGTAGTTTCGGCTGTGCGTTGATGTGTCAGTCAGTCAGTCAGTTTCTCTTTTCATATACACAATACAGATTTTATCTATTCAATATCTTTGTCACAAATGAAAAAAAAAACTTGTTTTCAGATGATTGATGTTTAAAATAGAAAGCAAATAATAATTTGTCAAAGAAAATAAAGAAAAGAAATTGTTGAAGAAAAACAAATAAAAGAAAAAGTTATTACCTATTTATTTGAAAAATAATAGTAAACACAAACGTCTTTGTTCTTATACAATGATATAACCTTCTATTGCCTCTACACAAATAACATTGAATAAAAAATTATGTTACGAATCTTACGAACCATATTCTAACGAATCGTGATTGTAAACGAAAACATCAAATAACTGGCTAAGTGCGAGTTGAACTTGCAGACGAAGGGTTCCGTTCTATAATATTAAAATTGAAAAAACAAAACATCTGAAAAATTACGTTTTTTGTATGGGATTTTTATGTTATTGTTTGTTGTTAAAATGAAGGAGGTCTTCAAGGTTCTGGGCTGGAGAAATCTAGACATTATTGGGTACTACCTCACTCACCTTTGGTTTGCCAACGACATACTAGTAATGTCTGAGACTACGGAGGAGCTCGGTAGAATGCTCGGTGATCTCAGTAGAGTTTCCGAAAGAGTGTGCCTTATTAGCATCCAGTCCTATCGTGATCGTAAACTCTGCACCCGAAGCTGTCCCAATCGGTAGATTTATCTTCGAGGTAGAGATCAATTGTCATAGTTGATTCGGCTAGGCAGTGTTCGGAAAGCTGCGTAGTATTCTTTCATTTTATTGACATTCGGTACTGACTAGGGCATGAATCTCGGAATCTCGGAATATCGCAATATCGGAATCTCGGAGTGCAAGTTCCGATATTACAATTCCGATACTGGGTGACCCAATATCGAAATCGGACAATGTTTTCTATATTTTGAGTTTTAAACTAAACCAATATTTTAGTTCTGTAGTTTAATTACTAATAAGTATAGATGAGTAATTTGTATAATATACAAATGTTTCCAATAATTGTAGTTCCAAATTGTTGATTTTGCTTTAATATTTTAAATTTTAATATGTTTGTTGATTCTAAGTTCGATAGTTTATTAGTTATAAGTATAGGATATAATAATGAGTGATATGATAAACAAATATTTCCATTTCTTGTTGTTCCTAATTGTTGAGTTTGCTTCCACATTTTAAATTATAAGAAGTTTTGTTGATTCTGAGTCAGGTAGTTTAATTAGTAATAAAAATAATGGAAAATAATGAGAAATATGTGATTTTATATATACAGTGAGCAACCTTAAAAACAAAACAACCAATGTATGAAGAATATTGAAATGTTTTTTTTTTTTATTTTTTATTTGTTTTTAATTTAATTTTAGTTTTGCATATAAACAAGTGTTTATTTACACCAACCTCCTATTAACAATTTAATTAAATACAGGTATATACAAACTTAAAATTATACTATCTACAAAAAACAGGAAACTCACAAAGCATCAAAAAATTCGTCCACAATTCCACATCGATGTCAATGGGAAAAGTTCCCAGAACGCTGGCAGCATTGCCACGCTGGATGGCAATGCTGATTCGTTGACCGAAGAAAATTCCAGCCCTCTGGTCACGCGAAGTGTCGACCAACCGTTTGCTGATATCGCGGTAAACACGGTGAGCGCTCGGACCCCACGGCCCCAGTGTTTCAACCCCAAACGACTCAAATACATAGCTTCCTAAAAGGTTACTATATTTGCGCCGTTTGAGGTTTTCTGCACCTGCAGCAGCCGCTCCGGCACAGCACGCCGTACTCAGAAGATGGGATGGCGCAAGGGTATCGACACAAATTGCATCCCACACTAAAGGCCTACCCAATTTCCAAGGCATTATGGTCATCCCGTCAGGTCTCTTCCCATCGTCACGTGCCAAGCCGTTGGGTTCTAAAACAGCTGGCACCCCAGCGGTGGCAAGAGCTCGACGGATGATGTCATTAATGCTGGCATGCCGTGCTATCCGACCAGAGCTTCTACTGCAGGATAGGCCATGGTGCCCGAGGCGGTCGACTGCTTCGCCGCACTGACATCGATGTGGGGCTCCACTAGGAGCACCCAGACGCAGGCATGTAGCGATCCGGAATGTAGAGTCACTCAGCAAAGTACCTATATTAGCCAGGCCGCACACCAGGCATACAATTGTTTCTCCACAATTGTAGCGCCACATTTGAAATGCGACACATTTAACGCCCCCATATATTCCTACGTGAGCACGCACACCGAGGAAACATTTGTAGCGGGCGCACTTTGTGGCGAGACGACATCCGCGCTACAATAATTAAAGATCGAACATGTTCGTTTTTTGTGTCGCGTTGGTTTGACAAAATGAAAGACAACATTGAATTTATTGCAGATGTCGAAAAAACCCTATATTATACAATCATACACTCAATGATTATAGTAACAGACGGATTACAGAAATTATTTGGACTAAGATTGGTGAAAAATTCAATGAAAACTCCCGTAATTTGTGCAATCTTGATTAAACGGATGAACCCAATAGCGTCTTTTTTTTCTCATGAATCGCAACATCAAGAAATCGTCGTTATCAGAAGATGACGTCGACATGCTGAAAGCGGTGCCACGCTACATCTGTGCTTCCGATGTGCGTATATACAACACATTTGTAGTAAGTTGAATTGTAGCGCAACGATTGTGGCGACGTAAATGTTCGATACGTGTAGCATGTGGCGCCGGTGTGCGGCCTGCCTTAGGTGACGGTAGAACCTGTAGCCAGAGGCCCGACTCCCATTCACCCACAGCCAGTAGGCGGGCACGCTCAGCAGTATTGGTGGACGTATTAATGAGATTAATCCGTACCAAACTGCAGAGCGGCTCGTCCCACTGTCTCTGGGAAGATGGATTCTCGGGCAACGCCTTGTATTCAATCCAACCTCATACTGATTTTGTGCAATTTATGAATAAAATGTGCAATTTCCAAAGAAATAACGAAATTCCGATATTAATATCGGAATTCCGATATTGAGATCTAATATCGGAAATCAGTATCGGAATTGAAAACCTTCCGATATTACATGCCCTAGTACTGACCACCGTGCTATATCTTTCGACTGACCATTTCAACCTTCTACCTCTTATAGTTTCATTATCATCATCTACCTAGCCTTTTCCCAACTATATTGGAGTCGGCTTCCAGTCAAGTTGGATTTAGCTGAATACCAGTATTTTACGAGGAGTGGCTGCCTACCAGACCTAAACAACCCCTTTACTGAAATAACACGGTACTTCATGGCAAGACTGGAGTCAGATTTAACTCTTATAGTTTATGAGATACAAATTGCTGACAGACAGATGGACGGAAAGACGGACGACCATTTGCGTACGGAACCCTAAAATGTTTGTGGCGTGGTTTTGAGCGTCAGACGGCTGAAAGTGATCCCGTTTGATGTTAAATATTTGTGAGAGATCTCATTTCGATTTATTTTTAATCTCAAAGGATAGCGTTCAAAATTAAAATTCACTGGTTTGACATTTAAATAACCGCAAGCTTCTTTTTTAAGTTTTGATCATTATTTTTTAGGTGGGATAGTCAGATGCCAGTAAATCCGACTCCAGTCTCGCCATGAAGTACCATGTTACCCTAGTTAAAGGGTTGTGGAGGTCTGGTAGGCAGCCGCTCCTCGTAAAATACTGGTAATCAGCTAAATCCGGCTTGACTGGAAGCCGACCCCAATATAGTTGGGAAAAGGCTAGGTAGATGATGATTTTTTAGGTTGGATATTAGCCAATGACTTCTCCCGCTCCGCTGACTAAAACCCACTCCTATTTTCCTTCTTTGCCTTACGTTCTAGGAAAGCCCCCGGGGCTTTTCCTTTCAGAAGTAAACCCATGGCCCCAGTAGACTTTTTTTTGCTGACATCTTGAAGCACGCGTGGAACACTTCACTCGACGACGCGAGACCTACCTGGGCTCGGTTCAGACGGCTACCGGATGGCCGAACGGCAAGCTACCCATTGCTCACCATCGACTAGCCCACGCCTACGGCTAGAAATTAGGGTCGGAGTCCGAATCCTGGATAGGCTGGGGCCTAAGAAATTCCATTCCTACAATTGTGTGGCCACCTCCTTCGCCAGCATTACTGCTTCGCAGAAGGAGGTGTCTGCCTACCATTCCTTCTCACTTCTCAACAAGCCTGTATCACGGCCCGGCACGAGAGGTCTTTACCGCCGATCGCCCCCACGACAACACGGCGGTGTTCCGCCCAAGCGGGGCACACCTCCACCGTGTTAAGTTTTGATCATTTGAATACCACGAATTTCTTGGTAAAGATATTAATTATCTCACTCTTAACATTACCCTGTGGCTTTAGCCATACCTGCATAAGGCCTCTTGTACACGGCATGAACGAAGGCACGATTAATTCGCCGTGCGTAAGGACGGTTGTCAGTGTTGTATAGGGGAGCTTGTTGACATAAACCGCGACGCTACGGCACGGCAGCGCCGCCGTGTTTCATCAGTATTGTACCGCAGTCTATGGCCTCTTGTACACGGTACGTTTTATTTACCATGCCTACGTACGACAAAAAACGCGCCATCTACTCACCATCATTATCACAGCCGAAAGACGTCCACTGCTAGACATAGGCTTCCCCCAAGCGTCGCCACAGCGACCGGTCCTGTGCGTCTCGCATCCATCGGATTCCCGCGACCCTTGCCAGGTTGTCGGTCCACATTGTGGGTATCTCAAGATACCTAAATGTTGATTACTCATCTAAATGCCAGCAACGCGAGATGTCAGCGCCGTCACAAAGTGGTTTGAAAATAATTCGCATCTGACAACACAGCCCCATGGCATCATATCTGTGCGTCATTAGAACCGTAATGGGAGTCGTTATAACTTTCCGTACGAATCGCGAACGTATTTATGTGTTTAATCGTCGAAGTGTTCCACTAACTCATAGGACTTTTGACAACCCAATTGTGAGTTAAGCTCGCCCGTGTATGTAAACGGCTGTCCTATTTTTATCTGTATTAATATTATAAAGCTGAAGAGTTTGTTTGTTTGAACGCGCTAATCTCAGGATTGCTGGTCAAATTTGAAAAAATCTTTCAGTGTTAGATAACCAACACTGAAATTCAGAAAGGTAAGTCCATGTCCCTCAGATCGAAGGCAACGAAGGAATGGGGTGGGGTTTAGTAAGAGTCTGACACGTCCTCCCACTCCGCCCAAGAGAGTGGGAGAAGTCATTCTGTTGATTCCCCTTCCAAAAAAAAGTGTTAGGTAGCCCATTTATCGAGGAAAGCTAAGTATATGCTATATATCATCACACTGAGACTAAACCAACAATACACGCGGGCGAAACCGCTGGCAGAAGCTAGTTTATTTATAAAAGGGGTGTCTATAATATAAGACTTGAATAAGATTTTCACCAGGTACTCCAGTTTGTTTTTTAAGGTCTCTTTAAGCCAGTTACTCATACTCCGGTTGGACCCATTTTTTTTAAATTAAACGTCATGCAACAACAACAGATCAAACGGTAGCCATTTTTTTTTTTTTTGTGTGTCACGAATCCGCGACCGGTCGCATGGGACCGCGCTGTTATTGTTTTGCTGTTGTGTCTCGTTTCGCGGGTATGTGATAGGTTAAACAGTTGAAATTCTGTGTCTTGTGCTGTACCAAATAAAATATTTTTCTTTCTTTCAAGTCAATCAATACATTCCCATTCGACTTATTAGTTGTCTGGTACCTACTCATAGAACAAGCTCTGCTTTGTTAGGACTAGATGACATTGTGTTAAAGTTGTGGAATATTATTATTATTGTAATTTACGGGATTAATGAAAATTCGGAATCCACCGTTACTGATATTATTATTTTTTTAAATTATATTTGACTTTTTTTCTAGGTGGGGAATCATCAAAATTACTTCTCCCGCTCTGGGCGGAGCGGGAGGGCGTGTCAGACTTTTTGACTGACTAAAACCGACTCCTGTTCCTTCCTTGCCCCAATTCCGGGGTCCCCAGGATCTCTTTCGTCAACCCAAGCCCCAGAAGGCTTCGACCCTGTCGGGCCCCTACGGTCTGCTGACATCTCTTTGAGGGGCGCGTGGAAAATTATATTTGACTGTAATTTATCAGTTAACTTTTGGCTAAAAACAAACGAGTTCCGACGGTGTTTAATAACTTATTCATCTTTATCCATAAGTACTTTATTGTTCACTTACTTAAGACGGCTTGCACCATCTGCCCGTCAAACCTGATTTCGTTAAACTCGCATTACACATTAAACTCGAGTTAACTTAAACTGATAGATGTTAGAAAGATGCACCTAATCTATCTTGCAAGTGTCAAAATCTACCCGACTTAACTAAACTTATTTTAGCACGGCTTTTTCACTTCGATCGTTCCACTGCTTTCTGTTTTTCACACTTTAATTCATGAATCCCCGACCGGTCCTTTGAGACCGCGCTGTTATTATCTTACTATTGTGTCTCGTTTCGCGGGGTTCGATAGGTTAAAGGGGGGAGCGGGGGGGTTGCCACAACGAAAAAGTGTAAAATAAAGAACACTTACAACAAAAAAAATCTGAAAAAGATGTTAAAAAAGTTAAAAATAACTTTAATTTCAGAAGTCGGTGTTAAATAATGAAGAGACAAAACTATTACAGAATCATCTTCCGAAATCAAAGTTATTTTGTAATTTTTTGTGTTTTTTTTATAACATTAATAACGTTACAGTAAATAAGGTAGAGAACCAAAGAGAATTGAAGTACTAGTCATTGGTGACAAGAACAACGAACATTCCACATTCAATAAATCGATATTTAGCAACTTAACGTTTGAATCCCCGACCGGTCCTATGAGACCGCGCTGTTATTGTTTTACTATTGTGTCTCGTTTCGCGGGTATGTGAGTAATTAAACTGCCACACTTGTTTATCACTTCCTAGTCTTTTGCCTACTATGCCGACTGACCTTCAATCTAACTGGATGCGGCTGAATACCCTCGTTTTACATGGAGCTACTGCCTATCGGCCTCCCTCTCCCTTTTCCACAAACGTCTGATCTCAGTTATTGCAGGCCAGTCCCTCCGGTACTTGTCCAGCTCATCTCTCCTCCTGCGCCTTGGTCTACCACGATATCGCTTTGCGTTTAATAGTACCCAAAAAGTGGCTCTTTTAACCAACAGCTCATCTAACGTGCACTACAAGCAAGCATGAAATACAATTTGCGAAGATTCCCATAGCTGTTTTATTTTCTGAATGTGAAATCTTTCTCTTTATCATCAGAAAGTACGATTTTGGACCATATTTTGTAGTAGTTTAAGTAGAAAATAGTTTAAAGGAGATGCTCAATGGAAACTTTCAGAGCAAGAAACAGCATTTTCAATGTAAAGAGTTTAAAAACTCGGCTTCTTACTGTCGCGCGATTCTTTTCTGAGGGTAGGCATAATATTTTCATGAAATTGGAGTATTACCTAATAGTAGTAATCATTAAATGACTTCTTCCTCTGAAGTTTGGAGTGAGAGGGTGTGTTAAACTTTTGCTGACTTAAACCCACTTCTGTCCTTCAGTTGCCCTTTACGTTCCAAGGTTTCAGTCACTCTTTCAAACAGGAATAGAAGTCTGGCCGTACTATACTCGTAGATACGCCATTATCTAACCTTTTTACGGAATATTACCGTGATGTTACAAAAAAAATACAAAAAGTTTAATGCAATAAAAAGTACAACACACACATTTACAGTAAATCTTACACAGGGTATAGGGTACACACACAGTCACACATACACTTACATCATCATCTTACATATGGGATGTTAGCCTATTTAATATTTGTATATAGGTATCGTGTTTTTGTACGCTAAGGTTAAAGCTCTGTAAGATCGTCTATAAAGATCTTCAAATTATATTCTATTCAAAATTCATTCACCCCTGCGGCTAAAATGCAAATAAAATGCTAGCTTTTACCAGTGACTTCGCCTGTGTATAAGTAGAAAATGGAAACCTACTTGGCCCAAAAACTTTAGGAGAAAGAAAGTTATCGATTGAAAAGAAAATGTAGAAAATGGACAACTTTATACTTCTTCTTTCTTTCTTTTTCTCTCAAGGGAACCAATTCTCAGGATAAAAAGTATCAAAGTCAAAGTATTTATTTGTGTGCTTTTTGGTAATACAGCAGGTCTTACAATTAACTTATGGAAACTCAAAGAGCTACCCATTAGGCATATCCTATATATTATTCCAAGACATCGTCTACACGTATGCCAATTTTCATTCAAATTCCTTCAGCAATTTCAGCGTGTAGGAGTATAAACTTACAAACATTCACTTTTATAATATTAGTAAGATTCAAAATTTCACTCCTACAGCCAAAATGCAAATCTTAGGGTAACAACAGCAGGTGAAAGTATATACCTATATATACCTAAGTCGGCGTTAGTTTTACATATGAAAACTAATTAGTATAAGCACATACGTAGAATAGTTCTTGTACCTTCTTGTGTGGGTACCTTGCTAGATACTTGTATCGTTAGTTAGTTAAGGTGCTGTTTTATTGAAGCGACCTAAAAAAATCCAGAAAGTGCCTGATTCTGAGGGAACAAGTACTGAACGATCCCCGCGTAGAGCCTCCGGCTAAAGGCATTTGGACCCCGATGTAACTATGACTTTTTTTTTAGGTGGGAAATCATCGATATGACTTCTGCCGCTCTGGGCAGAGCTAGACGGCGAGTCAGACTTCTATTGACTGAAACCCGCTATTGTTAAATAATAATAATAAATAAAAAATGTTTTTATTTTACATAGGCCTACATGGGCACTTATAAAAAGTCGAAGCTAGTGCACGGTTCCAAATTGGTCGTTTCCTATGGAGAAGAACCGGCAAGAAACTCCATGGTTACTCTTTTCAAAAAAAATGATTGGGTTTACAATATTTTCACATTACAAAACAGACACATATGCGAGGACAGTGTAGACCAATCAAAATTGTAACCCAAATAAAAATAGATTCAATGAAAAACTGGGTTGAATTAAGTAGTAATTAAAATTCGTAGTCTACAGTGTTCTCTCATTCACACTTTAAGAGAGAGGCTATATAAATATGAGAGAAAAGAAATCAAACCTATCAACAAATTAGTTTTTATCAAAATGAAATCACGACTTAATGAAATTAAGGTGATTAATATCCAAATAATATAAAAATATTGCAAAAGCAACGTGTTGAGTAAAAAATAAATTTATGAGTAATAATATTTTATGAAATAAAACAAACATGGAGCAGTTAATAGACAAATTTACACAATAATGTTACCAGGGGGCCACATGTGCAGAAGCAGTTATTTCCAAACAAGCGCGTCTTCGACATAGTCTCTAACCTTGTAATATGCTTTTTTGGTTAGGACACGCTTAATATGGGTTTTGAACTTTCCCTCGCTAAGTTCAATAACCGACTTGGGCAACTTATTATAAAAGCGTATACTATTGACAAGGAATGACTTACTGGTCTTAGCTAGTCTCCATTTTGGTAATACGATTTGGTGTTTGCTACGCGTATTTTTGTCATGTAAATCGCTTCTAATTTTAAAAAGTCCTAGGTTTTTGCGTACATACAATATACTTTCCAGAATATAAAGCGAGGGCAGAGTTAGTATATCAATTTCTCCGAACGTATTTCTAAGGGACTCACGGGGACCCATTTTATAGATAGCCCGGATTGCTCTCTTTTGCAGTATGAAGACTGATTCCACATCAGCGGCAGACCCCCACAATAAGACGCCGTACGACATAATACTGTGGAAATAGGCATAGTATACTAATCTAGCTGTAGCTACATCTGTCAATTGCCTTATTTTTCTTACTGCATACGCAGCTGAGCTTAATCTACCTGAAAGAGTTCTAATATGAGTGCCCCACTGAAGTTTAGAATCAATAGTTAAACCTAAGAATACAGTTTCCGTAATAGTATCAAGTTTTTTGCCGTCAAGCATTAAATTAAGGCCCACTTGAGGAACATTTGGTAGTGAAAACTTTATACATTTAGTTTTGTTCGCATTTAGTAAGAGGTTATTAGCTGCGAACCATTTCGAAAGAACAGCCAGACTTTCGTCTACATGCAAGACATCCGCATCTTTTCTGTCTACTTTAAAAATAAGAGAAGTGTCGTCAGCAAATAAAATTATATCAGCTAAACTAGCCATCAAGTAAGGAAGGTCATTAATATAAACCAGGAAAAGGAAAGGGCCAAGAATTGACCCCTGGGGCACGCCCATCTTTACTAAAGACCCCGAGGACGTCGCCCCATTAATGGTTACTTTCTGCTGCCTGTAAGATAAATAGGAAAAAACAAGATCAGCAGCTCGTCCACGAATTCCGTAATGATGTAATTTACAGATCAGAGTATTATGATCAACACAGTCAAATGCTTTTGACAGGTCACAGAATATGCCAATAGCATCCTGGGACTTCTCCCAGGATTCCAAAATGTGACTGATGAGTTTCACTCCTGCATCTGTCGTTGACCTTCCTTTCGTGAAACCAAACTGATGACTATGCAAGATCCTATTATAATTAAAATGACACAACATCTGGTCAAGCATGATTTTTTCATAGATTTTACTCAATGCTGGAAGCACAGATATCGGTCTATAATTAGAGGGATCACTCTTACTTCCTGATTTGAAAATTGGTACTACTTTACTATGTTTCATTAAATCAGGGAATGTACCACTGTCTAAACATTGGTTAAATATTCCTGTTAGGATAGGAGCAATTGTGTCAATAATATCTCCAAGAACCTTAACGGATATACCCCACAAGTCCTCAGTGTTTTTTACGTTAAGACTTTGGAATGTTTTCTTGATTGTATCAATAGATATACGCTTGAATTCAAAGGTTGGTATATCCTTAGTGAAATTTTCTTTCAAAAAAGATTCAGCTAGCAAAGATGAAGAAGGGAGAGATTTCGTAACTTCTATTGGGATGTTGGTGAAAAAGTTTTCTAATGTCTCCGCCACTTCTGACTTATCTGAGATGATCCTATTATCAATTTTTAGTGACAAATCATTCCGATCTCGTTGATTTGTCTTTCCAGTTTCCTTGTTTATTACCTTCCAAACAGTTTTAATTTTATTATTGGAATTTCCTATTGTCTTACTTATTGACTTAGATTTAGCTTGGGCGCAGACTCTTTTGAATATCTTTGAATAAAGTCTAACGCGGTTATGCAAGTTAGGATCAGACGTCAATGATTTTTCATAGTATAACTGATATAAAGTATCTCTGCTTTTTCTAATACCAGCAGTTGCCCATTCATTAAATTTGGATTTATTATTTATTTTAACTTTTTTAATTGGACAGGACTTATTAAATTCTTGGCATACTGTAGAGAATAATGTATCATAATTTACATTGGGGTCTTGCGAATCAAAATTGGCTGTTGAGAGACTACTGAGAACATTGTTATTAAAAGAATTTAATTTATTTTTAGTAAGCGGTCTAAACTCTGCAGTTGAATCTAATTGAAACTTCTTGACTAACTCAAAAGATACGAGCTGACCAGTATGGTCAGACCTCACACCACTAATTAAGGATGAGTCTTTTATATTACAATTAGTAAATATGTTATCTATGCATGAAGCTGAAGTAGCTGTTATTCTTGTAGCTTCATTAAATATACATTTAAGATTAAAAGAACTAAATAACGAAAGAAGTTTACATTTTTCTGGTGAATTCAATAATAGATCAATATTTAAATCCCCACAAACAAAAACTAACTTGTTATCTCTAATGAGTTTATTTAGTATTTCTTCCATAGTGATCAAAAAGGATGTCAAGTTTGATGCAGGTGGTCTGTAAACACATAAGAAAGTTTGGCCTTCCACCTCTGCACATGCTACCTCACATATGCGATCAACAGAGCAAGCAGTGATATCTTTTCTTTCCTTATATCTGAAGGAATTACTACATAAAATCAAGGTACCACCCCCTATTGATGATCTGTTGTACGCACTGGCAACTGAAAAATTATTAACATTAAAAAGCATTCTATCTGGTTTTAACCACGTTTCACAAAAACATAAGATATCCATATGATATTTATCTATTAACATTTCCACATCTAGAATTTTACCCGAGAAGCGATTTATATTCTGATGGAATAATAGAATTTTATTAATGGGCTTCCCTTTGGTCGTATCTAAGAGTTTAAAGAATTATTATCAGTATTATTAGGTATACTAGATAATACCGATTCGTCTCTTAACCTAATCTCAGTTAAATTATTAATAACTGCGTGTATATTGTAAGCTAACAAAGTAGCCAATACATGTCGACTGTTTTTGGGAAGAAACATATGTTCCCGAATCAAAACAAAATCTCTAACAAAATTGTTAGTGTCAAAATACAATAAACGGTCACTATGACGACATGACAAAATATGCATTGTATTATTTAGAGTAAAAATGTATTCATTTTCATGATCTAGTAAGCTATTTGAGTATGGGAGTGCACATAATATTAATTTACAAAGTTTTGTTCCTTCTTTTCCTTCATTTCAGGTTCAACTCAGGGCCCTAGTACTCTTCGACCCTGCCAGACCCCTATGTTAATATGGCTGTGTCATAAAAATGTTAACGTTACATTTATTAGCCAAAACAAATTTATTTTAACTTCAAGTGCATTAGTAGTCATAGGCGCCAGGCGGACTTATGCAACAAGGCATTCTCTACCAGTCAACCTTTGAGTTTAAAAAAGACAATAACCAATAATATTATTAATCTATATTTTTTTTCGTGTCACACTGGAACGAAAATCACTTAATGGCCCAAATTTTTACTTTCTCTAATGCATCATCGCTGACTATCCAAAGATCGTTTGAGCAACATGATTCTACCAAAAAAATACGTAGCCAAAACACGACAATTTTGAATATTATCACAAGCTGTGCCAAATAAACGCTACAGTGGAAACCCCCCTTAGCAAACCTTGGCTAAACTAACATGACCGCTGTAACATGTTTAGGTACTGTGAACTGATAAATATGGAACAGGCCATGTATCGTGCTGGTCCCGAGGAGTTGTTCTTACAGCTTTTAGTTCAGGGTAAACAAGAGTAAGAAAGACCCTTACATACGAGTATATTCATTCGTGGTGACAGTATTTAAAATGTTGCTATGCCATTTATCACAGGCACTTTATTTATTTAAACTTCATGTACAGTGGTGGTACATGCAGACTTAATGCATCAAGGGATTCTCTACCAGTCAACCTTTGGGTTAAAAAGACAGAAAAGTCTGCAGAATAAATAAATAACAGATACTTGAAATAAAAAAAAACATCCAATGACTTTTCCTGTTCTAGGGTGGTGCGGGAAGGCGTGCCAGACTTTAACTGGCTATAAACTCACTCCTATGCTCCTCCTTTGCCTTAAGTTCCAGGGCCCCGGAGTTCCTTTTTATATAACCTATGGCCCAAAGGCTTCAATTCGATCCTCCTAGACCCCTACGATTTACTGACTGCTCCTTGAAGCGCGCGTGGAACGCTACGCGCCGTCGACGACTTGGGCTTGGTCCGGACCCTTACCGGACAGCCGAACGGCGAGTTATTGCTACCCGTCAGCAAGTTCATGTCTACAGTGGCTGGAAATCGAGGTCGGGATCCTGGCGGCTGCTTTGCTGAAGTAGACGACAACCTACCTTAGATGGTTGATTTTTGCACAACTTCAAGGCACTTTAGACTTGAGCAGACGGACAACAGAGTGATCTTATAAGGGTTCCGTTTCTTTTTGAGGACCGTAACCGTAACCCTTTCATGACTAACTGTTTATAAGAATTCACACGTTTGTGAACTCATCCACGATATAGAAATGATTCCAATTGTAGGTCTGCGTTTTTATTTAATCTGACCTCTTATTGTATTGAAACAATACAAATAAGTAAATCACGTTTTCCAACAGCTTCATTACTGATATGATATCGTCTCGTAGTATCGTGTCGTACGCAGACTGCTTTAACTAAATAAACAATTTACTGAAATATCAACAAACTCGATTGTGTATTATAAATGGCTATTTCAATGCTCTGACTAACTATTATTCAAAATGGAAACAATTGGGATACAAATACAATTAAACTTACGTTTTAATCGCGATTTATGAAGCAGTAACTATCATTGATCTGATCACAACGCAACGCCTCTTAGTAAAAAAATATGGGCCTCATAAGTACGTACATAACATTAGTGTGCTTTTTGATAACAGCTCATTTCTACATGGTGAAAGAAGTGTTAGATAAAACTGAATTAGAGATATACGTACAAGAGTCGATCCCAAACGTTAACCACACAAAGTTGAAATTACATTATCACGTGACACCCCCCATAGGCTGGATGAACGCACCAAACGGATTTCTCTTCTACAAAGATCAGTACCATCTGTTCTACCAGTTCTACCCATACGACACTCAGTGGGGACCTATGCACTGGGGCCACGTCGTGAGTCCTGATCTAGTGACCTGGAGACTACTCCCTACGGCATTGCGACCTGGAAATGAACAGTGTTTCTCTGGAAGTGCCACCGACAACGAGGGCATCATGGTCCTGTTCTACACAGCACACGAGCCAATCAACACACCTCCTTACTACAGTGAATCACAAAATATGGCGTTCAGTTTCGACGGCATCAACTTTCAGAAATATAAAGACAACCCAGTCTCATTATATGCTCCTAAAGGCAGCGTTGAGTTTCGAGACCCTAAAATATGGAAGAACGGTAACTACTGGTATGTCGTCCTCGGCAGCAAGTCTGCAGATTACAGAGGCATGGCACTTCTGTACAGATCCAAGAACATGACTTCATGGCAGTTCAAGAGCGTTCTTGCAAAGTCCTGTGGCCAAGTGGGCCACATGTGGGAGAATCCAGACTTTTTCGAAATAAATGGAAAGTTTATTCTTTTGATTTCTCCAAAAGGTATCATCAATAAAGGAGACAGATTCAAGAATACGTATCAAACTGGATATGTTATTGGCAGCTTTGATTACGACACATGTAAGTTTAAGCCAGAGACCTATTTTCAAGAAATCGATTTCGGTCACGATTTCTACGCCACTCAAACCACTGAGCATAATGGTAAAAGATACCTAATCGCATGGTTTGGGATGTGGGACTCTCCTCATCCTGAAGATGCAGAAGGATGGCTAGGAGCCATGACACTCGTTAGAGAGCTGGATCTGATTGGCAGTAGACTTTTAATGAAACCTGTTGAAGCGATAACTAAACTTAGACAGAAATTTATTCTAGAAGGCGAATTTAAACACAATGCTATCTTGAAATTTGAGAAAACAGCTGAAATTATCGTTAACATAAAATTGGATATGGATATTGAATTGGAAATCGTAGGTGCGTATGGTGGTGACCAAATAACTGTGCGATGGAATGCAACTAATGGTAAAGTGATGGTTGTGAGGTCAGGGGATGTCCGCCAAGTGAAGTGGCGACCACTGGATGCAGTCATCTGGAGAATTTTCTTGGATGCTAGTTCTTTGGAACTGTTTTGTGGGGATGGTGAAGTGGTGTTTAGCTCAAGAATTTATCCTAGTGGTGACTGGCGAGTGACTAACAGAAGCCGTCAGTCTCTATTCGTGAGAGCCTACACACTGAAGAAGAGTATATACAACGAGCAATCAGAAAGAACAGATAGCAAAGTGGAAAAGTCACTGATAGGTAAAAATAATAAGGTAAACTTGGATTTGACCAACTTCGTGGAGCAGTACTAAGAGTGTGTAGATTGGTTGTAAAGTAATTGTGCAGTAAATTGTTTTTCTGTTTGTTGTGTTTTGTTTCATCGGTATATACATATACACATGATAAGGTGCCTCTGCCTGTTACTACTACAACATAATCAAAATCATTAAACTGATTTCAATTATAAATTGCTTCTACACTCGAAAAATTGCTAATGCAGAGAAATAATTTTCTATGCGATTTTATGGCAAAAAAAAACCCTTTAAAATAATTTACAATTCGTAATATTAATTACATTACCATACACTGTAATTTACATTCCCTAAATTAAATGAATAATTAACAAACTATACAGGGACATTTAGCTAGAGTAAATAGGCTCTTAATAAACTAGTGCACCTCACCATCAACGATTTCATCCCTGCTTACTATCAGGTGGGATCGCTGTTAAACACTAGTTTATGTTATTACAAAAAAAGAAACACAAATGTGCATGGTATGTTTACTATAAAAACCGGTCAACAATTTACACCATCTTCAAGACGCTAAAATTATTCAGGGACACTTCTTCTTAATTTATAAGCAACAACATCAAGAGTCTGAGGGCTCAGATTCGTCACTTGCCAGTTCCCGTCAGGATACACCCTCGTACTGAACACCACCTCGCCTTCACCACAGAACAGCTCCAGAGATGAAGCGTCCAAAAAGATCCTCCACACTTCAGAACCCAGAGGAAGCCATTCCACTTGTCTGACATCTCCTTCTCTATCTACCACAACTTTACGAACTTGAGGGTCCCATCGCAGAGAAACTTGCCCGCCACCATTGCTGCCTTTGATCTCCAACTCAATGTTCTGGCTCAAATCACCAGTCACTAATAGTTCTCCAGTCTTATCCAATTGTATGACATCATTTTCTGCAAGCTTCCCATCCCATACCGTTTCTTCTCTCAGGCTGGTCATCGCTTCAACAGGCTTCATCAAGATACGATTGCCAACTAAATCAAGTTCTCTGAAGATAGTCATGGCTCCCGCCCACCCGTCGACATCCTCAGGATATGGGACGTCCCACATTCCGAACCACGCGATCAGATATCTGTTTCCATCTTCTTCAGTAGTTTGAGTCGCGTAGAAGTCATGACCGAAGTCTATTTCTTGGAAACTTACTTCTGGTACGAATTCAATGGTTTCGTAATTGAAACTCCCAATGATATATCCTGTTTGGTGAGTGTTTTTGTATCTGTCACCTTGCGGGGTCATGCCTTGGGGAGACATCAGAAGGATGTGTTTACCTTTTAGCTTGAAGAAGTCAGGACACTCCCACATATAGCCCATTTCCCCTGTAGATTCTCCTATGACACTTAAGAATTCCCAGCTGATCAGGTCCAACGATCTGTAAAGTAGTACTCTACCTCTGTCATCGTCGGTCTTGCTTCCAAGCACAACATACCAGTGGTCTCCGTGCTTCCATACTTTGGGATCGCGGAAATCTGGGTTTCCGTTAGGTGCACTTGGTAGAACTGGGTTACCTTCATACTTTTCGAATACGACGCCATCATCACTGAATGCCAAATACTGAGTTTCATTAAAGAAAGGTTCTACATCCGTTATTTCGTGGTCCGTGTACATCAGGACCAGGGAATCGTCTTTAACGACAGCACTTCCTGAGAAACACATTTCCTCTTCAGGCAGCAAGGCTGTAGGAAGTGGTCTCCAATCCACGAGATTTGGGCTGACCACATGACCCCAGTGCATTGGGCCCCACTTGCTCTCGTAGGGATAAAATTGGTAGAACAGATGGTATTCTCCTTTGTAGTATGAGAAGCCATTGGGGTCGTTCATCCAGCCCACAGGGGGCGCCACATGGTAGTGTAGTCTGTACCTGGGGTTGATTTCTGCCTTTTTCTCTTCAATGTATGCTTCTAGTTCTGCTTTTGCATCACCTTTTTTCGACTTGTGGACGGTGGCGAATAAAGTGAGGAGAACTACGAATAAAGTCTGTTATAATAGTCATAACTGGTTGATGTTGAAGTATCGTCTCATGTGTTAGTTTATCTGTTTATATAGGAGGTTTAAGGGCGATAAGACTTGTGAAGTGTTTTATTTTTAACATGATGTATTGATGATGCAAAGTCTTAAAGTCACAATAAAATTGGGTATTTTCCTGTATATTTAGAAAATTTGTTTTTTTTTCTGAAAACAGCATCCAAATTGGTTATTAAATGAAGCGGGAATTAGTAGAAAAGTAGTAGTAGAGGAAGGGTGAAGACGTGGTGGGAACATCTCGCTAACTCTTTTATACACGCCTAACTTAATGGCTTTAAAGTCAGTTCAGTTTGTCCATCCTTTTTCTGTTAAGCTATTGCATAGCTTCTATCACGGGCCTTGAGCGTGGGGACCGAATCCAGAAATTCCGTACCTAACGAAAAAAACCTAACACCCCCCACTCCGACCGGCACAGCCATCTATCGATAAATGCCAGAACTTTTAATGACTTTTTGAAATATCACGCATGTCTCTTTAGTTCAGCAACCCGCCTTTAGGTGGCATTGGTCGTATTGGAAAACTACCGTAATCAGCTGTTTGTGAGAAAGTATGTAGGTGTATATGTAAAATAATTATAATTGCATAAGTTGATAAAAATTGTTATGCAATAGCTTTACCGCGGCAGTCTCCGAGTGCCACACGACTTTTTATTTCACAGTTTCCCCTTCTACCAAATCTCAAAAGTTTCGTGGTTTCTACCTTCATTACTATTGAACTAACCCGAAAAATTCTGTTTTCAATTTTTATAAAGTTTTTTTTTTATTACATAAGTAATTTTATAAGTTTATCAAATAAATTAAAACAATTAACAAATTGAGAACACAGAAAGAGCAAAGACATATTTTTTAAAATGTCTGTTTGTATCAAACCGAGTACCTTTATAATTATCAAGTTAACAAGTGTCGGAATGAGACTCGCCGATAGGCACCACATGGCCATATTGTCTAATGTCCAAGTAAAGCCATTTTTTTATTGCGGCCCATTCCCTCTCCTAGAGAGAAGGTCTGAGCCCCAGCAGTGGGGTCGTTATAAGGCTGATTATACTTATTAAGTGGGAGAGAGCGGGAAGCTTACTTTTGCTTAGGGATTAACGGACTCACAATGGGCCTCATCAGAAGGCTTAAAGTCACCCAAAGACCAATAGAAAGAACTATGCTCGGAGTTTCGTTGCATAATCACCTAGAAACCATGATCAGAAATAAAGATAGCAAGTGGGCCAAGGTTACGGACATAGCCCGAAGAATCGCCAAACTTAAGTCGTAATGGGCATATTGCTCGTAGAGCAGATTGTCGGTAAGGAGGAAAGATTCTGGAGTGGGAACCACGTACCGGAAGACGTAGCGTTGAAAGGCCTCCCACAATGTGGAACGATGATCTGGTGAAGGTCGCGGGAATCCGATGGATGAGAGACGCACAGAATCGGTCGCTGCTGTGGAGACGCTTGAAGGAGTTCTAGCTATGTCTAGCAGTAATTATCGTCTTGCGGCTGAAACGATGATGATGATGATTAACAGGCTAAAAGTAAATACGAAAACATAAATCGAGGGTATAGTGTTCAAACCCAATAAGTGTCAAAAAATCAAAAATCGTTTTATTAGTGCATCTAGATGCATTTTTGACGCTCTTTCCAGTGGTCTAATCCAATAAGTGGAATTCGCAGTAGAAACAAAGTTACGTTAGGTAATAACCCAATAAAGTCACCGTGTTTAGCCAATACTTAAAAACTGGTACCCTATAAAGCGTGTTATCTTGTTAAATAATATTTTTATATCACGCTTAAACCACATAAAGCTTATTATTGGCATTGAGTGTTCAAGAATTTCAACTAAAATCACCCAACGGCTTCGAGGCAGTAATCACTATCTGTATTTATCGGGTTTTACCTTTAAATACGTCGATAAAAAAAACAAAAAAACCAAAAGCTAAATCAAAACAAATGTATTTGTCGGGTTTTATTGTTCGATTATGTTTAAAAAGTAAAAAGTTATGTCTAGTTATATGGTACGGTACTAGCTGTTACCCGCGACTTTGTCCGCGTTAAGTTCGAAAAGAGTCCTATCAATCTGTGCTTGTAATTCATTCCGAAAGCATCGAAATTATTAATTTAACTTTGATAAAAACCGTTTAAAAGAAAAAAACACAAATGACCAAGAGGAAACATGTTGTGTACTAATGTATTACGACCAGATGTACGAACGTCAATGAGCAGAAAGAGTATTTTGCAAGGGTCGTAGCAGTTGGCGTTTCTGCTTAACCCTAGTGAAGGGTTAGGTTAATCTATTGGGCATGCCATCATTATGGCGGTAAGTCCCCTCTTTGAGGAGTGGTTGGAAAGACGTCACGTCGTCCTCACCTTCCTTATGACGCAAGTTCTTACCGGGCATGGTAAGTTCGGAAGGTTCCTGCATCAGATTTAAGCGGAAGAAACATCTGGGTGTCACCACCATGTGGATCGCCCGGAGGACTCGGTGGAACTGCTTGGGCGGAGCACCGCCGCATCCTCGTGAAGGCGATTGGCGGCAGCTACCTCTCGCACTGGTTTTCTGGTACAGGCCAAGTTCCGGATCGAGAAGGAGTAGCAGGTGGTCGCCTCCTTCTGCGAAGCCGTAATGCTTGTGAAGAAGGCAGCCGCACGCGAGTGGGAAGGCCCTCCTGCCCCTGCCGCCAGAATTCCAATTCCAATTTCCAATCAGCATAGCGGGCTTGCGGACGGCGAGCAATGGGTAGCTAGCCGTCCGGCAGTCCGGTAATAATCCGAACCGAGCCCAAGTCGTCATCGGCACGCGCCTCAAAGAGATGTCAGCAAAACTGTACAGCTGTGTGCACACCATGATCAAAGCCTCTGGAGCCACAGGTTAGCTTCTGAAAGGAAAACCTGAGACCCTGGAACAAAGGCGGAGAAAATGTCATCCTGTCATCTCATTCAATAAATCACTAATGCGATCGAAGGAGGTAGCTGTAAATATGAGGGATAGGATATCCTCTCGCTTCGTGATGCTCCGGGTGTCAAGATTTAGGGAGATTCCCAAGCACGCAAGCACGGGCTTGTGATGGTGCCATCGAGCCGTCGAGTGAAAGCAAGCCCAAGTCAACGGTGTGACTCCAAGTGAAGTCAGCAAATGATAAGGTCCTCTACGGCCGATGTCTGCTAGGACTGCGAGACTTTTGACAGAGTTACTTTCCATAAGAATTTTAGCTCCGATAACATTTCTCTGCAGAGTTACACAATTTTGGCAGAAGACAATAAAAGAAAAAAAACGGGACACCAACCTTCAGCTGGATAACGTGTACTGATATCGCAAGATCGTAGACGAATTCAAAAACTACAAACGTCGTATTTATTTACAACAGCACTCATAAAAAATTTGCGGGAGGGTTTAAATTCCTTATTCATTTACCCAGTATTTTTGGTGTATATTTGCCTGACGTGTGAAGTATGAAGTATGTCCAACTTTTAAAAATGAATTTCGGCGAAATAGGTAAAATACATCAATCATATACCTAGCCTTTTCCCAACTATATTGGGGTCGGCTTACAGTCAAGCCGGATTTAGCTGAATGCCAGTGTTTTACGAGGAGCGGCTGCCTACGAGACCAGACCTCCACAACCCATAAACTGGGGTAACACGGTACTTCATGGCAAGACTGGAGTCAGATTTACTGGCTTCTGACTATCCGTAACGACTGCCAAAGATCTACAAATGGCAGCCGGGACCTACGGCTTGACGTGTTTTCCGAGGCATGAAGGAAACTCGTGTGTTAAAATGGTCACCCATCCACAGACCAACCTTGGCAAGCGTTGCTTAACCTTGAAGATTGATCCGTGCGGCTGTTATTATCTAGCCACGAGCTCCTCGAAATAGGTAAAGTACATAACATGTTTAATTTCTCTAGATCTAAAACCCAATAAGTCGGTACCCTTTGTAACTTATATTTTTATTACTACAAAATGGACTACCTCAAAAACTTAATAATACTGTTTTACACTAATTCAACGTATCCACTTTTATCATAAATACTCATTATAATGATATTATTTGAATAACATAGGTATTTTTGCCCATAAAACTTAAATATTGAATATCTCAAAAGTGTAAATTTCGTACTTATTGGGTTTGAGCACTATACCCTCGAAATGTAGATATTCCATCCATGTTGACGTTTCATGATGAACATTGATGTTTTAATTTTGATATTCATCTACCTCGATAAGAACACTCTTATCACCGCCACATGGCCATTTATCTTTATGCTATCATTCTTAAGATATATCTCGCAGCATCTTCTGCAGTAGAAGATTAGATAATTCTAAATACTATATATACGCGCTACAGATTCTGTGTGTTTGTATTTAAATATGTAGGTGTGTATTGTCGGTTTTGAAAACATTTAGCAAGGAGATGCCTATTTTTTATTTAACCTAAGTATGTTTATCATACTAATGATTTTTGATTTTATCAATGCATGAAATTGATTTTATTCTTACCAAGGAATTTTCTAGATTTTCTTTTCTCAATTTCTTTTTATTAGGATTACATGGCACTGTATTCATTTTTATTTTGTTTATTCTTTGTTTGTTTTTTCTTTTGTTTTTTTCTTTTCTAAATAGACCTGGTTAGTCATGTTGCCCCAGGCTCCCACTTTAGAAAAACGGCATCAAGCATGATAGCCGGAGACAACATGTTAATACAAATATAACTAAAAATACGTAACTAAAACACTCTACTATCTAAATATTATCCAAAAACCAATGAAAAATCGACAGCAATTTGAAACCAACGCAACATATCATCCAATACTTGTTTGAACTAGACAAACGAGATGTGCCACGCCCGCGGCACAAAAATTTAAAATATCTCGATACAAATTGCCATGTGGAAAAACTAAAAAACTAGACCAGTGTTTTTCAACCTAGGGGTCGCGACCCCTCGGGGGTCACAAAATCTTGCTTAGGGGGTCGCGAGTGAAAATGGAAAGTGGAGGTTACTGAACCTATAGTACAAAAAATATAACAATTTAGTTAAGCGTAACCTATTCATGCTTACTATACTTTTTCTAATCTTTGTTCTACATTTGATATGCAAATTGTGTGAGATTTGAAACATTCGACTCCAAAAAGTGTCCATATTCAAGTGGTCAAAAGAGCACAGAGCGTCCATCTGAGCATCGCAATATTGTGGTCCCAGGGGGTTGCCACTATTTGTCTATTTAAAAAGGAGTCACGTACTTAAAATGATTGAAAAACACTGCACTAAAGTAGTACCTACCTATCATCATCTACCTAGCCTTTTCCCAACTATATTGGGGTCGGCTTCTCGGCTTCCAGTGAAGCCGGATTTAGCTGAATATCAGTATTTTACGAGGAGCAGCTGCCTGCCAGACGTAACACGGTACTTCATGGCTAGACTGGAGTCAGATTTACTGGCTTCTGACTATCCGTAAAGCAGTACCTATATTATAATGTAAATGTTTTGATTCATCGTGTGATAAGTAACTGCTCTGGTTTTCTTTTAGCACTTAAGCGTAAAGCCTTGGCTTCAAACTCAATGTTAATAGGTACTCATTTCAGGTGGCCTCCCAATCCCACCTATCAGCAACACATTAACGGTAAACTAAAACACACAAGTAGATACCTGCACCAATAAAGCGTTTAAAATCCCAACTCGACGTCAAGAGTAGGGATTGCAATTGCTGGATCCAGCATACAGCAATCCAGCTGGATCCAGCGCCTTTATAAATATGCTAGATCCAGCATGGATCCAGCGATTCGGATCCGCAAACGTATCAATTTCTATTGTTTAGTTTCGAATTGCATCCGTAATTGTTATACGTGATGACAACTGCATCTATTCATCTATTCAAATCGCGCTGAGAACTTAGCTTGTGTGATGCAGGATTCTGTCACGTCAGATGTCATTACAAGGGTATAAGTATGTTATTTAATTTTAGGTTGTTTCTTTTGATCTCAAATGGTTAAGAAACGAAAGCAAATTAGTGAAAGGTTTCATAGATTATCGTTAGAAGTTATTATACAAATTACTTAATAAAAAAATTTAAATGTCGCCTTTTTATTTGCGTTCCACATTTTGCTGGATCCGCGCTGGATCCAGCAAAATGTGCAAACCAGCTGGATTCAGGTCAATCCAGCAAAAATTCAGCTGGATTGAAAACGCTGCTGGATTGCAATCCCTATGCACGAGACGACTTTTCTTAGATCCATACAAAAATGTTTATAAATACAGCGACATTACAAAGAACACTGTGACGCATTTCTGTTGCGTTTTGTTGTTTTAAAATATTATTACTATGATACTGTGGGGAGGTCGACGATATTACAAATCGCTCCAGTGATTACCAAAAACAATAAAGATATCATAAACTTATATTTTACGTAACAACCTTGAAATAATATTATAACTTACTTATACAATATTGTTGCGTAAATCAACGAATGTCACAAAATTATATAATACCTACATCTTTTGGATTCCAATTTATCAAACAAAATGTTTTTGTAAATTAAGCATTGTAAAGTTTAAATTATGTTTTTTTTTTCTAAAAACTTATTTATTTATTTAAACTTCATGTAGAGTAGTGGTGGTCCATAGGTGGACTTACTGCAACAAGTTTACTGAAAATAAATTATACAATATGTCACTTTTAATGAGAAATGCAACCCCCCTCCTGTCCTGGATGGAGCGTCAGACTTTTGAGAACTAAAACCCACCCTTATCCTTTCGTTACCCTTTGCGTTTCAGGGCTATGGAAACTAACGAACAATTACTAACCTAACCTGTAATTATGCTGACGTATCTCTGAAAAAAAAAACTCATTTGTTTCACAGACAGGGTGGTGTTTTAAAGGTAAACTAGCTGGCGCAGTGGTTGAACAATTGGTTGCTCTGCTACAAGTTGCAGATTCGATTTCCACACGGAACTTACATTTAATTTGTATGGCCTACAAATAATTGGCCCGGGTCTGGATACCTAGTCATCATCTGCCTAGCTTTTTCCCAAGTATATTGGGGTCGGCTTCCAGTCATGCAGGATTTAGCTGAATACTAGTATTTTACGAGGAGCGGCTGCCTACCAGACCTCCACAACCCATTAACTGGGATAACACGGTACTTCATAGCAAGACTGAAGTCAGATTTTTACTGTCTTCTGACTATCCGTAATGACTGCCAAAGATCTACAAATGACAGCTGGGACTTACGGCTTAACGTGCTTTCCGAGGCACGGAGGAAATTCGGTATGTGAAGATGGTCACCCATCCACAGGCCAACCTTGGCAAGCGTTGTTTAACCTTGAAAATCGACCTGTGCGGCTGTTATTATCTAGCCACGAGCTCTTCTGGATACCTAGTGTATGTGACTAACATGTTTGTAAACGCATACCCTGCCGGAGTCTGTGTTTCCTGATAGCAACAGACTGAAGGTATTTAGGTCAAAGTGAATACCTTGCTTCTAGACAAGCGTGCTCCATCGTCGACCACATTACCGCTTACTATCGGGTGAGATAGTGAGCAATCGTAGACCTATCGATAGTAACAAATGTACGTGATATAATAAAAGAAAGAAGATGAGTTTATTTGGCACAACACAATAATATCATTTTAATGAAACTTGGTTGATCATTCGGTAACCTATTAGTTTTTAGACTGATTAATTTTCGGTATGTGTCGGAATTGTATAACTTAATTCTGCCAAGCCTATTTCATCATCGGACCACCACTCGTACGGCGATGCACCACCGATGGTAGGTACACGGTGGATATCCCACCCATAGGCACAAAACCCTTTGTGAAGATATTCCTTACGCGTACAGCTAAGGACTTCCCTGCCGCAGTCTGTTTTTTAGGGTTCCGTACCTCAAAAGGAAAAAACGGACCCTTTATAGGATCACTTGTTTGTCCGTCTGTCTGTATGTCTGTCAAGACCCTTTATCTCGGGAACGCGTGAAGGTATTAAGTTGAAATTAAAACTACATTTATACTAAAGTCCGCGGTCCCTTCAAAACTGTGTAAAAATCAAACTTGTAAGTTGACGGAAAAAAAAGATACGCCCGTTTATGTTGCAAAAAACGTACATTTCGACACTGTCAAAGGAATCAAAATTCATAGGGTACTTTCCGTTGACCTAGAATCTTGGAATTTAGCACGAAGCAAGTTATTATAGCACCTATATAGGGAAAAGTCTGAAAACTGAAAATTTGTATTTCCTCCTCCTTGCGTCGTATTCCTCAATGCTGAGGGTCGTGACCTCCCCTGCTTCATCACCTTAGAAATTATTTAAATTATTATTTAAAGAAAAATTATTATTAACATTTCAGAAATTATTATTAAATTTGTATTTACGACAAAAGAAAAAAAAATGAAAAATCTTCAAGACTCGATTCGAGAATTGAACTGGTTTCATAGATAAGTTGCTACGGAACCCTCAGTGCACGAGTCCGACTTACATTTGCCCGGTTTTTCTGATAGCTACAAACTAGGGGTTTTAAAGTCAAGAAAGAGTAAATAGTCCACGGTCGATCACACCATCACTTAACAAAAGGTGAGATAATGGTCAACCACGAGCCTATCAATAAAAAAAATATACACATTTCATTTAAATTTAATAATACTTTCATGACCTTCAAACATTAATAACTTACGAAAATGAGAATTTTACAATCATTATATCACAAAATGTTTCGATGTAATTTACCCCAGAAACCAGTCAACAAGATTTAGGTACTTCAAGCTTAAGGTTCAGGAACACTTCTCCTTAATTTATAAGCTACCACGTCTAGAGCCTGTGGGCTCAGATTGACCACTTGCCAGCCTCCATCAGGATACACTCTAGAGCTGAACACCACCTCGCCTTCACCACAGAACAGCTCCAGAGATGAAGCGTCCAAAAAGATCCTCCACACTTCAGAACCCAGAGGAAGCCATTCCACTTGTCTGACATCTCCTTCTCTATCTACCACAACTTTACGGACTTGAGGGTCCCATCGCAGAGAAACTTGCCCGCCACCGTTACTGCCTTTGATCTCCAACTCAATATTCTGGCTCAAATCACCAGTCACTAATAATTCTCCAGTCTTATCCAATTGTATGACATCATTTTCTGCAAGCTTCCCATCCCATACTGTCTCCTCTCTCAGGCTGGTCATCGCTTCAACAGGCTTCATCAAGATACGATTGCCAACTAAATCAAGTTCTCTGAAGATAGTCATGGCTCCCGCCCACCCGTCGACATCCTCAGGATATGGGACGTCCCACATTCCGAACCACGCGATCAGATATCTGTTTCCATCTTCTTCAGTAGTTTGAGTCGCGTAGAAGTCATGACCAAAGTCTATTTCTTGGAAACTTACTTCTGGTACAAATTCAAAGGTTTCGTAATTGAAACTCCCGATGATATATCCTGTTTGGTGAGTGTTTTTATATCTGTCACCTTGCGGGGTCATGCCTTGGGGAGACATCAGAAGGATGTGTTTACCTTTTAGCTTGAAGAAGTCAGGACACTCCCACATATAGCCCATTTCTCCTGTAGATTCTCCTATGACACTTAAGAATTCCCAGCTGATCAGGTCCAACGATCTGTAAAGTAGTACTCTACCTCTCTCGTCGTCGGTCTTGCTTCCAAGCACAACATACCAGTGGTCTCCGTGCTTCCATACTTTGGGATCGCGGAAATCTGGGTTTCCGTTAGGTGCACTTGGTAGAACTGGGTTACCTTCATACTTTTCGAATACGACGCCATCATCACTGAATGCCAAATACTGAGTTTCATTGAAGAAAGGTTCTACATCCGTTATTTCGTGGGCCGTGTACATCAGGACCAGGGTGTCATCTTTAACGACAGCACTTCCTGAGAAACACATTTCCTCTTCAGGCAGCAAGGCTGTAGGAAGTGGTCTCCAATCCACGAGATTTGGGCTCACCACATGACCCCAGTGCATTGGGCCCCACTTGCTTTCGTAGGGGTAAAATTGGTAGAACAGATGGTATTCTCCTTTGTAGTATGAGAAGCCATTGGGGTCGTTCATCCAGCCCACAGGGGGCGCCACATGGTAGTGTAGTCTGTACCTGGGGTTAATTTCTGACTTTTTCTCTTCAATGTATGCTTCTAGTTCTGCTTTTGCATCGCTTTGCTTAACTGTCTTTAGATGCACGGTAGCGACCAAAGAGAGGAACACCACGAATAACTTTGTAAAAGCCATGACTTATTGATATATCCTCTTGTGTGGTAATCAGTTTATATACTAGTCTTTTGGATAATGATAAGACGTTTCAAGTGTTTTGTTATTGATATGATGATATAACTTACGATTTTATCTCGTTTCAGTGACGTTGATGATGTCTGTGTTGGTCTGAGATGAACATGTTGCAACTTTGTGAGATCTAGATATCACTGTATGCCATAACATAACATCAAGGCGTAATGTTTAATATTATTGTGTCTGAAGACGTATACAATTGAAATTCGCAATTGATTGAAGCAAAAGTTGAGATAACACGTGACGTATAGTTTAGCGACGCACTTGTGACGTAGCAGAGCGTTTGCAATACATCCAGACACAAAATAAATGATCGGGATCATCACACAAACATTTGTCCTTCAAATCAAACCCACGACCTTCGGCATAGCAGTCAGGGCCACTAACCACTAGACCAACAGGTCAGTCGAACAGTTAAAAGCTGTTCGTTGATCTTTGTCACTGCTCTGTCGATAAGCTACACATTGTTCCAAGGAGGTTTTACAGGGTTATTCGTAAAATACTGGCAATCTCTCAGGACTATGTCATTGTAAATATCATCATAAACAACAACTTCACGTACATCTATTATACCACCAGACAGTCATGCACCATCGGTACATAATGGAGATCCCACCTATAAAAACATTTTGGGAACACGTTCAATGTTCATTGCTAAAGAGTGAAATTCTCTGCCGGACTCTATGTTTCCTGCAGCTACAACCTGGAGTGAATAGGTAATATATCAATACATCATCACTTACTCAATAGTAAGTGATGAATTCAAAATGATCTTATTTTACATAGGCCTACATGGGCACTTATAAAACGTCAAAAACTAGTGAACGATTCGAAATTGGTCGTTTCTTATGGAGAAGAACCGGCAAGAAACTCGATGGTTACTCTTTTCAAAAAACTATTGGGTCTACAATACTTCCATATTACAACACAGACACATATGCGAGGACAGAGTAGACCAGTCAATATTGTACCCAAAAGTACAATAAAAATAAAATTAGTCAAAAACTGGGTTGGAAAAGGTAGTAATTAGAATCTATAGTCTACAGTGCCCTCTCATACTATAAGAGAGGAGCTATGTAAATATAAGAACAAAAACAAACAATTTTCAAACTTATCAACAAATGAGATGTTAACAAAAAATAAATCACGACTTAATGAATTTAAAATGATTGAGATCCAAATAATATAAAAATATTGCAAAAGCACGCCATGAGTAAAAAGTAAGTTTATAAAATAAAACAAACATGGAGCAGTTAATAGACACATTTACCTACATAATAATGCAGTTATTGAGTTACCAGGGGCCACATTTGCCGAAGCTGTTAATACCAAACAAGCGTGTCTTCGACATAGTCTCTAACCTTATGATATGCTTTTTTTGGTTAGGACACGCTTAATATGGGTTTAGAACTTTCCCTCGCTAAGTTCAATAACCGAGTTGGGCAACTTATTACAAAAGCCTATACTACTCACAAGGAATGACTTGCTGGTCTCAGCTAGTCTCCATTTAGTTAATACGATTTTGTGCTTGCTACGCGTATTTTTGTCATGTAAATCACTTTCAATTTTATAAAGTCCTAATTTTTTACGTACATACAATATACTTTCTAAAATATAAAGAGAGGACAGAGTTATTATATCAATTTCTCCAAATATATTTCTGAGGGACTCGTGAGGACCCATTTTATAGATAGCCCGGATTGCTCTCTTTTGCAATATGAAGATTGATTCCGCATCAGACCCCCACAGTAAGATGCCATAAGAAATAATACTGTGGAAATAAACATAGTTAGTACACTAATTTATTTATTTTTTCCGGTAATCCCGTTCATCAGAATGACTTCTCCCACTCTTGGGCGGAGCGGGAGGGCGTGTCAGACTCTGACTGACTAAACCCCTACCCCGTTCTTTCGTTGCTTTCGATCTGAGGGACACGGTGACAACCTTTCGGATTTTCCGTGTTCCCCAGAGGCTTCGGCCCTACCGGGCCCCCTACAGTTTGCTGACATCTCCTTGAGGCGCGCGTGGAACAGAGCGCGCCGTCGACGACTAGATTCGGTCCAGATTATGCAAACTAATCTAGCTGTGGCTACATCTGTCAATTGCCTAATTTTTCTTACTGCATATGCAGCTGATCTTAATCTACCAGAGAGAGTTCTGAGCACCCCACTGCAGTTTAGAATCTATAGTTACACCTAGGAACACAGTTTCCGTAATAGCATCAAGTTTTTTGCCGTGAAGCTGAACTCAAGTTGGCCTTAATTTAATATTAAGGCCAACTTGAGGGACATTTGGTAATGAAAACTTTATGCATTTAGTTATGTTCGCATTTAGTAAGAGGTTATTAGCTGCGAACCATTTCGAAAGAACAGCCAGACTTTCATTAACATGCAAGACATCCGCATCTTTTCTGTCTACTTTAAAAATAAGAGGTGTCATCAGCAAATAGAATTATATCAGATAAACTAGCCATTATGTGAGGAAGGTCATTAATATAAACCAGAAAAAGGAAGGGGCCCAGAATTGAACCCTGTGGAACGCCCATCTTTCCTAAAGACCCCGAGGACGTCGCCCTATTAATACTTACGTTACTTTTTGCTGCCTGTAAGATAAATAGGAAAAAACAAGATCAGCAGCTCGGCCACGAATTCCGTAATGATGTAATTTACAGATCAGAGTATTATGGTTAATGCAGTCAAATGCTTTTAAAAGGTCACAGAATATGCCAATAGCATCCTGGGACTTCTCCTAGGATTCCAAAATGTCACTGTTGGGTCTCAGGCCTCTTCTCTAGGAGAGGGAATGGGCTTTGACGCAGGGCCAGTGCGGGTTGGTGGATGTCATATATCTTTGAAATTTTGGTTCTAAGACATGCTGGTTTCCTCACGATGTTTTCCTTCACCATTTTGAGAGCTGTGGTGATGAAATAAATAACACAAATCAGTGCGCCTGGCTGGGTTTGAACCTACGACCAATGCTTAATTCGGGGTCTCTACCACTGGGCCACCACTGCTCTTGTAGTAAGCATCCCATTAATATAATTTGAGTAAGTTTTCCGATACTTACGGTACTGGAAGGTTCAACAAATCCCTCAGTGTTTGCCAGAGAGAAGATGTAAGCACCCCTAGGATAGTAACCCTCGATACTCAGGTCTGATATGACAATCATCCAATTTAACGTACATATAAACCAATCTATAATATAACCTATGTGTAAAGGACCTAAGAAACCTAAGATAATTAATAATGAAAAAATCAATGAGAATACGTTTATTGAATTTAAATGGCAAAGTTCAACACAAAATAATTTTCATAAATAAATGTGCAAAATTATAAAGAAATCACATCACAGAGTATAGCAAATAATGCGACTAAAAAGTTATCTTTCAAAGAAACTAGTAAAAGTATTAACAATAAAATAAAACTTATCCTGAATATTAAATATACACATATCATTTCTTTTTTGTAACGAAACAATTATTAACATTACAATAAACTACAGCATATTTTGTAATAGGACAGAAAAAAATCATTTCTATATTGCGACACTCCTTTTCAAATTGTAAACTGAAACACTTACGCTTTGAGCAGCCAAATTGGATACCCGCCAAGCCCCAGTAGGGTACACTCTGGAGCTGAACACCACTTCACCTTCACCACAAAACACCTCTATTGAACTGGAATCCAAGAAGATTCTCAAAGAAGTTGAATTGATCGGATTCCATTCTCCTTGTCTGACGTTTGTTGGAGTAGTTGCATTATAATTTCTGTCTAACGAGACTTTCTTAGCAATCGAATCCCACCCCAAAGTGACCACTGACTGAGTATCACTAGCACCTTGAAACTTCAAACTTAAATTTTGAGTCAAATCAAAAGTTACAATAAGTTCACCTGATTTATTAAGCGTATCGATGACGCCGTTTTGTTCCAAGGTTATATTATTAGCCTGTCCGTCTCTAAGGTTGGTTATCGCGTCAACGGGTTTCATCAAGATGCGGTCTCCTACTAGTGTCAGCTCTCTGATGATCGTCATGGATCCTGCCCAGCCATCAGGACGCTCCTGAAACTGACCGTCCCATGATCCCATCCATGCAATTAAATACCTCTTTCCGTCTTTCTCCATTGTTTGAGTTGCGTAAAAATCATGGCCGTAGTCAATTTCTTGGAACGATGCAGTTTCAGTGAACTTGCCTGTTGTATAGTCGAAGTTTCCAATGATGTATCCTGTCTGAAACTGGTTATGGTACCGGTCACCTACTTCAGCCATACCTTGAGGAGACATAAGCAGGATAAAGCGCCCGCTGAGTTCGAAGAAGTCTGGACACTCCCACATGTAGCCGCCAATGGTATTACTGGTCACATTTTGAGGTTGTCCAATTTCATTAAAATACTCCCAGAATCCTAAGTCCAGCGACCTGTACAGCAGTACTTTGCCCAGTTTGTTAGCAGTCTGGGTGCCCATGACGACGTAATAGTAGTTCTCATGCTTCCAAACTTTAGGGTCCCGGAAGTCTCGAGAGTTATCAGGTGTGAACGATATGACTGGGTTGTTCTTGTACTTGTTAAACACGACGCCGTCATTACTGAACGCTAAGTACTGCGTCTCGTTGGCTAATGAGAACGTATCATTAATTTTTTCTGTTTTGTGAGCAGTGTACATTAGGACCAGTGTTCCATCTTTTTCAATCGCGCTGCCTGAGAATATCTGTTCATCTCCCGGTAGTAATGCAATTGGCTCTTGTGTCCATGCCACTAGATCTGGGCTTGTCACGTGTGCCCAGTGAATGTTACCCGTTGACGTGTCGTAAGGGTAAAACTGATAAAACAGATGATATTTATCTTTGAAGAATGAAAATCCATTGGGATCGTTCATCCAGCCGACGGGGGGTGATACATGGTAGACTTGTCTGTACCTGCTGTTGCTGATGACGAATGGTCGGTTGTTGGTGATGTTGGTTTCCACCGCAGCCTTGGCCGTCTTGTCTGCGTCAGTTTCCGTCAGGTCACACGCCTGAGCGGTCACGAACAAACTTAGAAGCACCACGAATAACTTTAGCACTGCCATGGTCGATGTGATGGCTCTTGTGTGCTGAAGCGGGTTTATATAATGGTAATTATTTTATAAGTGCTGATTACATTTGAAGTGCTGCACATAAAGTGTTTTGTTTTAGGTAGATTGCCTACCTATGACACATGAGTACTATGTGATCGTGTGTCGATGTTTCGTTGCTATAACTCTATTTAGGTACTATAAGAAAAGAAAACAAAAGAAACTTATGTTACTGTCCGTTCAACCGATTTTGACTTCCATTCCGTAGACATAAGGATGATATTAAAAGCAAAAAAAGTGGTTACAATACCAACTTTTTATGCAGCCGTCATCTGTCATGTCCCCAACGCAATAAAAATCAAAAACCGATTTTGATTTTTACTTTTACTTTAAAACAAGTTTCTTTAAATTTCTTTTCTTATAGTAAATAGAGTGTAGATATTTTTTAACATTGCAAGATCGTAAAGCCTTCAGACGTTACCAAATCCCTTATTAATAAAATTTTTGGATCGAGTTAATAGTCAAAGTCTAAAGGATTTATTTGAAATAGACCAGATTTACAGGCACTTTTGAATTGTCAAAATTTGTGCTAAATTACTTAGCTTTGTATGTACTTTGAATGTAAGCATATCTGCTAGCATCGCATTGTAGCTGATATTTATAATTAATATTACTAAATAAATTTTAAAGTTAAAGTTTCAAAGAGGTGGTTCAGCAAATCATTTTTTTTCTACTCCTAATTGTTTTTTTTTTATTTAACAAGTTGATCAATTTTATTTTACAATTTGCAGTATTTATTTTGTAAAGTATGTTTACGTTTTTATTTTTATGAATATGGGGAAAATGTGGATTACCTTTTTTGTAATTTTAATGACTATCTAGCAGTTTTAAGTTGGACTTCATGCGGCCTATCCAATCGGCTTTCTTTGGTGTTGTTCGTCAAGTCGTTGAGCTCCTTAGTAGTTCTAAGTTTGAGCCTACACGAATGCTTGCACCATTGGAGTCATTAATACAAATCTGTGTGGTTCTTTATTAAAAAGTTTATTATTACACACCAATGGAATTCAAATGGCAACTGCAATAACATGGTTGAGTTTTAGTCAGTAAAAGTCTGAAATCCTCTCGCTCCCTCCCCAGTGCAGGAGTTACTCTACGATACCCCCCAAAAAACGTCGAGAAATGTTGCATCAAAACATGCTTCACTTACCCTTTACATGAAATGCCTCTCAAAGGCATGATTGTATAGGATGCAATCAGCCACTTCAGAGAGGCAATTCTAATTTGTTCTGACCAATACCGACTATGATTCAACGTAGGGTAAGTACCTAAGTAAGTGTTATATAAAGCATATTAAAAATGATTACAAGGGAAAATGGCCAATAAATGAGCCTGAGAGTCCCGGCTTCACTATAGTTATTAAATAACTAGCTGTGCCCGCGACTTCGTTCGTGTGGATGTCGGAACTTAGTAATGTATTTTTTTATTGCGAAGCGCTTTTATACAAATATTTATTCTAGTCGTTCTTTGTAAACAACATTAGCCGTGGAACCATCTGGAGCGTACACAAAAAAAATATTGGGGTTGTTTACCCGTGAAAGAGCAACGTATAGTTGACCATGGGAAAAGCATCCAATACTTAGGTACACACCCGCAACGGATAATGTCTGGCCCTGAGCTTTATTAATCGTCATGGCATGACCTTGAGACTAATTATTAAGTAATAATATCAATGCACCTAAAGATGTTTTAAAAGTTCCCCTTGATGGTAATTAAGTAATATCAATGCGCCTAAAGGTATGATACCTTCATATTTAAGATGCGATATCTTCATATTTAGATAATTGCACTATCTGGTGAAATCAGTGTCTGTTTACTTATTTATAAAATTTATTCAAGTTTGATAGGTAATAGGAAAAACACCTTGAATTTCAAAGCCAACCTCTTCAGCATTGGAATAGTTCAGATCTTATCTTCATAATGTGTATGATTCACGATGTATATCGCGTGTATTTCAAGTGTGATAGATACGGCAAGTCACTGGATTTAGTCAATGTTAAATATATGTAGGCATCTAATTATATGTGATTTTGTAGCGTAAAATTCGTTTGCTACTATGACCTGAATGCAGATCTCCTCAACAAACTTTACCGTCTTCTAAGTTACTGCATTCGATTTGTTTTCAATATACGTATAACATACCAAGTTTCCTCCGTGCCTCGAAAAGCACGTTTTAAGCCGTAGGCCCGGCTGTCATTTGTAGATCTTTGGCAGTCGTTACGAATAGTCAGAAGCCAGTAAAATCTGACTCCAGTCTTGCCATGAAGTACCGTGTTACCCTAGTTAATGGGTTTTGGAGGTCTGGTAGGCAGCCGCTCCTCGTAGAATACTGGTATTCAGCTATATCCAGCTTGACTGGAAGCCGACCCCAATATAGTTGGGAAAAAGGCTAGGTAGATGATGATGATGATGCGTATTGGTCGCTTTTTAACTGGTTGGTGGCCAGCGCAGAAAGCAAAGAGCGCTAATTACCTTGTTCTCATCTTTATTATCTCCCAATTCCCTTAGTTATCTAGCTCCCCTCACTTCCAATATTGCGCGAATCACAACAAAAATCTACGGTTATCATATTTTTCCTGCTCTTGTCCCATATTACTTGTGGTCGGCTCAACACGATTTTTTCTTCCATTATTTCCTGTCACCCGTCATTACTAACTCCTTTCTCTTTCATGTCATGAAAGGAAACCTTATGCAAAAATTGACGGTCCCTAGACCCTGTAGTTTCGGCTGTGCGTTGATATATCAGTCAGTTTCTCCTTTTATATGCAACATGTAACATAATTAACGCACATCCTCTTTGAGGGTCATTGTACTCTTCATTATTATTTTTGGGAGACAATAAATAAATTTATTATTTATTATTATTATTATCTCTTTATTTACTTTTAAATACATATAAATTATATTTTTAAATATTTCTTACAAAAAATATAAAAAATAGATGACCACCGATGACGGGACCAGGGTCCAAGCTACCGGTGGTTAGGGCTCCAGAGACAGGCACCTCCTCACAATACGAGCCGTATCAAGGAGTACTGCCTTCTGTATCAGGTTTGGTCCCATAGTAAAAGTTGTTCATAATGATGAGTACAATGACCCCCCAAGAGGATGTGCATTAATTATGTTTCATGTTGTATATGTTTAGACAGTAGAGAGCATGTAGAGTGCGTCTAATGAAAGCGCGACCTGGAGTTTTTTTTTTTTAATTTAATTGGCAACATTATTCAGCCGCAATTGTAGGAAATAAAAAACATTGTGAAGCGTCAAGACATGATTCTCCTACTAGTTAGTAATACCACATACAAAACTTTTGGATATAACCTCTTTTTCTCAGGTTGCGCTTTCATTAGACGAACTATACCACAAAAATATTAATAAAGACGAGAAATGGCGAGCGGGCGAATTCATGTCCGCAAGCCATGTGCCCGTGGGGCAATGTGCTAGGCAACGGCTGTCACTTATTAACTTGATCGTGACGATATCCTGCTAATACATTTCTCCTTAACCATCACGTAATTTTGACGCTCAGCAACAGGACAAGCAATGTAAAAATAACATAACGATACTTTATCAATACGGTGTATTTCATAATCCGGCCGCTGTTAAGCCAAGGATACACTAGGGGACAAATGGAGCAACATGTTGCGGAACATGTTGCTCAACAACTACCTGGAACATGCATACTGACGCGAGACTCGTGCGCTCGCTCTCGAGGCGGGAGCAAGCAACACGCCCCGCGTCACGTACTATGTTGCGGGACATGTTGCAGGACAATATGCAACGTTGCAGCGTCACGTAAATTTAGTGTTGCGCGTCGTGTTTCGGGACAAAATGTTCCCTAGTGTATCCCAGGCTTTAGTGGTCCGGGAGACACATGTTCCGATACATTTTTAACAACATAACATATCTCCTCCTTTCTGATATCTATGGACTATACCAACTCAAAATCACGAAGATCACCCAGTAATAACCTTTCAAAGCCAACAGTGAATGATGAATAACCACTTGTCGTCTGCTTCCTCTAACAGATTAGCTTAACAACGTAATTAATTACTACAAAATGAACGTAGCGCGTATAAATGCGAGGCCTGTAATTTGTGTCTTTCCGACTCCGCCTGAAATTCAGAATGATTTCCTTGTGTTCATCAGGGAAATCATTTTGGACGAGAAAATTAGAAGGGAGCTTGCAATCATTCAAGGTGTTAAATGGTACATTCATTAATGTCGTCGCCGGAGCGTTAACTCTTGGTTTTGGCGGTACGCGTCGTTTTTGCGTGTCCGTACCTGTGTGTCCGTCTTGTGATAATTCGGACACTTTTGGGCTCGCACTGCACTAGTTTAGTCCTGTCCTGGGGACATGCGTGTGTGTGGGTGTGTTTTTTTTATTATTAGATCTGCCCTAACCGTCTGTCCATCCGACTGTTCAGGTCAGTTTATTTATTTATTTAAACTTAATATACAGTGGTGGTACATAGGCGAACTTAATGCAACAAGGCATTCTCTACCAGCCAACCCTTGGGTTTAAAAAAACAACATATAGTAGGTTTTCATAATAAACAAATAACAACCAGAATAAATAAGTTGATTATCAGTTGGCTATTACTATAAACAAAAAGTTAAAAATACAAATAATTTAATAACATAATCAAAATATTCCCGAACATTCGCGTAATAACTTAAACAAAAATGAAGGTAGGTATACTAAATTATCTAAGTATGAAGTGGTTTAAAAAAAACTCACGTTGTTCGGCGATCGGATAACGAAGACTACAATTCTGGATACTTACAAGTACAAGTACAAACACGGGTTTATGTGCTATCACAGACATTCCGGTCAATTTCGCCTCACCATCTACGATTACACCACTGCTTACCATCAGGTGGGATCGCAGTCAAGGTGGGTTTTTATATAAATAAAATAAAAAAAGTAGTGGTCAAATAACAAAAATTCCCGGAAAGCCAAATATTGGAGATGAGCTGGGGTTTACCATTATAAATAAAGTTCAAAAAGAAACCATCGATCTATGACAACAAAAGTTATTCAGTCTCTATATTGACCGAACTAGAAGCTTTCTTTATGTACAACTACTAACGAATAAAGAACCGTCTCGAATTTTTAATTATTATTCATCCAGTATTTGACATAGGCCTCTCCCAAGGGTCGCCACAACGACAGGTCCTGTGCGTCCCGCCATCCATCCATCCATGCATCTGCCTAGTCTTTTCCCAACTATATTGGGGTCGCCTTCCAGTCAAGCCGGATTTAGCTGATTACCAGTATTTTACCAGGAGCGGCTGCCTACCAGACCTCCACAACCCATTAACTGGATCGTGTGCGTCTCGCATCTATCGGATTCCCGCGACCCTCGCCAGGTTATCGGCCTACCTTGCCGAGGAGGCCTTTTTACACGTCATTTAAATAAAAATTTGCTTACAGTTTTATATAAAAATCAATTTTATCATAAGTTTTTGCGCATGCATATAAAGTTTCATTAAAATCTGTTTATTTATTTCAAAGTTTCTTAACATTACTTTTTTTAAATTTGGAAATCATCCAATGACTTCTCCCATTCTAAGGCAGTGGAGGGCGAGTCAGACTTTTACTGACTAAAACCACACCTATGTTCCTTATTTCTCCGTTACGTTCCAGGACAGGGTTCCCTATTGGAAGTCAACCCATGGCCGCATTCATAACGTTACGTGCCTCTTAGGGCCGTATCCTAGAGAATATAACCACGTATCACATAACCTTCCTATACCCGACCGGTCTCATAAGACCGCGCGAAACGTCATCGCAACTTCCATCAATAACCAACAGGTCTCATGAGACTGCTCTCTCCCATTTCATTCTAGGCCAAATTTTCGATACTTAGAGACTACTTTTGTATGAACAAGTTAGGTTTTTTACGTTCTTTGATACGGCTTGCGATCGGATACGGAGCGAGACGAGCGAGCAGCAAATACGTCCCGAATACGCCGCGATTGCAGAGCGAAGACGTCGCGAACGTGTGGCGAATTCACGACGTTTTCGTGGCGTGGGTGGAGGAAACGAGCTGGCGTTTTTACACAATGGTCTCTACGCTGCTTTTTGCTTGTCTCGATGCGCACCCACTCCGCGTTGAAGACGCTCGTAATCCGCTGGTGTTATAAAGCCCTTACAATTGAAAATTGATCCATATAAACCCGGATATTGTTACTATTAAAATATACTACAAAAAAAAATCAAACCAAATACCTATCATAAAAATTATCTGCTAATAAATTTCTCGAAAACAATTGATAACATTGACGTAAGTAATTAAGATGTTCGTATTTACGGAAAAAACGAATGAACTTTTGACCCGAAATTAATGTTTGTTAAATCAAGTGTACCTAATTTATGCTTACCTACTTTTTCACAGTGGTAAGTACGTTTGATTTGTCAAGCCATATTTTTTTAGAGTTTTTATTATTGAAAGTTTCGCTCTTGACCACCTATAAAAAACTTACTTTAAAAAAATTAAAATAAAATAGTGCTTGACTGCGATCCCAATGATGATGCAAATCGTTAATGGTCAGGCACTAGTTTATTAGGAGCCTGTTCACTTTAGCCTTGAAGACACCTAAATTACAACCGGACGGAACGACCGCAGCAGGCAAATTGTGCCAGTCTTTCGATGTAGGCGGTATATGTATACGATGTGGTGGTAGGTATCTTGACCGTACTTCTAACCTCTCCACTCCTCAAGCACCTCAGAATATGTGGCCCGTTTTGTTACTACGTTACTTCGTGCTTCTCTTCTTTCTTCTTCGTGCGACCGTTTTTGGGAGCCCGTTTATTGAGTGCGTAAGTCACCCTCTCTCTTTTCACATCGATAAGATGTTTATCAATAACATTATACAGACAAAGGCCATAGTCCTAACATCATCTGCCTAGCCTTTTCCCAACTATATTGGAGTCGACTTCCAGTCAAGCAGGATTTAGCTGAATACCAGTATTTTACGAGGAGCGGCTACCTACCAAACCTCCACAACCTATTAACTGAGGTAACACGGTACTTCATGGCAAGATTGGAGTCAGATTTACTAGCTTCTGACTATCTTAACATATTTCTTTTAAATAATACAAACTAGTGCTTGACCACAGTCAAGCACTAGTTTGTATTATTCACCATCATGTGGGCTCACAATCCCACATGATGGTAAGCAGTGCTGCAATTGTTGATGGTGACGCGCACTAGTTCATTAACGGCCGAAACCAATAACCTATCTATCTCCAGTTTTGGCATACTGGAGGTAATAAAACAAATGATACAATACAAAAATTATCATGGTTTTCTGTTCTTTCATTTGTTTTTCTATCTCTGGTATGTGATAGATAGGTTATTGGTTTCGGCTGTAAGAGCCTATTACTAGCCAGGAATACACCTAAAGGAGTTTCGTAGTCCAGTAGTAGACCAGTCCACTTAAGCCTTACACTACTATAGCCATATAGTTTGATTTTTCACTAACCGAGAGTTATCCTTGAGTCACTAGCGTAGTGCATACGGGGATAATCACCTTTCGGTACCACGTTCTGAATTATAACTACTATTCATTCGTAGATCTTCTGTCATTTGTAGATCTTTGGCAGTCGTTACGGATAGTCAGAAGCCAGTAAATCTGACTCCAGTCTTGCCATGAAGTACCGTGTTACCCCAGTTAATTAGTTGTACAGGTCTGGTAGGCAGCCGCTCCTCATAAAATACTAGTATTCAGCTAAATCCGGGTTGACTGGAAGCCGACCCCAATATAGTTGGGAAAAGGCTAGGTAATGATGATTTCTTTCAATTTAAGGTTTAGAAAAAAGAAACACGTGTATTCATCAATATCAATTAATTTATTACTTAATCATAATTATTACACAACTTCTTTGGCGCTAAAGTCTAGCAATCATCGCTTATCGTACACAGCTACGCTTGACCTCATCTCCACGAAATCAGGTCACGGCGACTCCCGAGAAAATGATTGTAAACAATCGCAAATTAGTCTAAATATATCACAGGCTTATCAATACTTAGTATTAAATGCACAGCCGGAAGTGATACGGCACGCAAGTCTTCCTGTTTTTATACCTTGACAGGTTAAAGATACGCTTAGCCTCGATCCAAGGTCTGTCTGACTTGACCTATGTGTATGGTAATCAGTTGTCCACAGGATTTTGTGAAAGAGTTGCTGTGGCCCCAGAATGGATGACAAGAAAAGTCTGACACGCTCTCTCGCTCCACGGGAAAATCAGTTGATGATTTACCACCTCGAAGTATAAAATGTTTATCAGGTGCTGGTAGAAAGTAGCGAATGACATCCTGCACGGTGATAACTTCAGTGTTTTGCAGACATATTGTTAACTTTTAGTCTGAAGTTCAAAAGTCAAATTATCTGTGATATCACTGGCACAATTATAAATACTTTAGGTGGAAACACAGTTTTGATGTTTTGTGGGATAAACAAGTACGGTGGAAGCACTATATTCCGCTCAAGATTTTTCCAGAAAATCTGCTATCTCATATCTTCTTCGTACAGTCGTCAGTTAGCTTTGACCGGACCTTCTCAAGTATCAACCAGAGACACTCGTACTCATCGTCTTTTTACACTTTTCTCAGTGAACAAAATCAGTAGTAATATTCAGTGTATTTAAACCGATTATAAACCAGTTACTCCTTCAAAAACTGATTGAAAACGTATAATCACTCATGTATTTGTGAAGAGAATCTAATATCTCATGATTCAGCAGCCTAGGAGCGTCGACAGCCCAGAGATAGTCCAAATGATTGAACTTCTCATCAGGAACCAAGAACATCTCAGGCTTTGAAGGCAGTCTATTATAAAGTTCCATCACATCCTTCTCACTTGACAGCAAATCGTTCTTAGACCAGAATAGCTTGATAGGAACTGTCACCTTACTCAGGTCATACTCCGGAGGAGAGGTAGTACCATAGATACTCCAATTGTTCAAATATCCGTAATCATACTTCTGGAATTTACCAGAAAGGATTTCTTGCGAGAAGTGTACAGCTGTCTTCCACGACGTTCCTGTGCCCAAGTGCGCGAGGAACACCGGCAGGAGCGTCTTATTGAACTGCCTCTCGTTAAAACCACACAAGTAAAACACTATGTTTTTGCAAATTAATGAATCCATATTTTCTCCGTTGCACGTGCTTGAAATCTTGCCCAGCGCTGAATTTTTCGGTATGAACTCGTAAGTACCTTGCAGGCCGTCTAAGTAAGCTAAGTTGCTAGCTATCGGCGCCATAGACTTCAAAGGTGACTTCATATCCGAGAGATACACGACGGGGGCTAAAGCAAATCCGGCTGACAATATATTGTTATATTCAGGCTTCAATGTCAGCATCGCGAACAGAATAGTAGTTCCCATCGAATGTCCAATATAGGTAATCTTAGTATTTAAACCTTTAGTTTCCAAAATGTAGTCTATAACTGCAGGAACATCATACATTGCTACTTCGTGCCAAGAGAAGTCCCAATAAGCTTGTGAATCCGTTTTGTACCAAACGTGATCTTTCGAGTACCTGTTGCCTCTTATGTTGGACATCCACACGTCGTAACCGGCGTCAGCTAGGACATAGGCAAGTCCTTTTCCTGGGCCATTTATGATCCAGTCAGCAGAGCTTGCAAATAACCCATGTTGCAGGAGAACTGTCTTTTTTGGCACTCTCTTTCCATGTTTTGAGCGAGGTATTCTGTGTATGTTGAGGACATAGCCTTGGGAAATGACTGTGTGGGTCTCACATATGTATCCGTTTCTTGTAATAATTCCAGGCACTGATAAAACAATGTCTGGATTTTCCAACAGCATCGAAAAGGTGTCGACACCGCGATTGTAAGCCACAGGGTTGACGAGGTTCTTAGCAGTCACTTGTATATCGTCGACGTAGTTGTTCAAGTTGTCCTGGATCTCCCGCTGTTGTTCATCGACGTAGTTATCGACGGAATCCTTCATGTTGACGGCATCGTTGTAGAAGGTCTTCACATTATCACTTTGTTCTTTGAAGAAAGTCTTAAAGGACGAAGGCACGATGGACCACGGTTCCGACGCGACCACGGCGACACTTAGGACGAGAAGGATTAAGACGCGCATGATGAGGAGGTTTCGTTGAAACTGTGCGCGAGACGGAGTAGCATCGGTAATATAGTAGGAGCACGCGAGTGACCCCGGAGATGAGGTTAAAACGTCATACGATAACACTTTATTGTTCGTAATGAAAAAATTACCCGTGTCTTTATCTACAATTGGATATTCCACTGAGTTGTTATTGCAAAATAAGTTTATGTGCAAAAATATTTTTAAAGGCCTATTCAGATATTGACAACTATAACGCCTGCCTGTGGCCTTACCCTCATAAAAAGGGGCCTAAAAGAGCGTCCTAGCTGAATAAAATGTATTATTTGCCCTAATCCAGGTCATGATCCACATGTTTTAGCGGTTGAACGGATTTGTTTGGGTCTTCAAGATCTAAACAAATTCGCTCAGCCGCAAAGATGTGAAAGGTAAACAAATGGATAGACACTTCCACGTCACACTACAAACTATGTAATCACTACATAGTATAAAACAAAGTCGCTTTCTCTGTCCTTATATCCCTATGTATGCTTAAATCTTTAAAACTACGCACGCAACGCATTTTAATCCGGTTTTGTTTAATAGATAAAGTGATTCAAGAGGAAGGTTTTTATGTACATCATCATCTACCTAGCCTTTTCCCAACTAAATTGGGGTCGGCTTCCAGTCAAGCCGGATTTAGCTGAATACCAGTATTTTACGAGGAGCGGCTGCCTACCAGACCTCCACAACCCATTAACTGGGGTAACACGGTACTTCATGGCAAGACTGGAGTCAGATTTACTGGCTTCTGACTATCCGTAACGACTGCCAAAGATCTCCAAATGACAGCCGGGACCAACGGCTTAACGTGCTTTCCGAGGCACGGAGGAAACTCGTTATGTTAAGATGGTCACCCATCCACAGACCAACCTAGGCAAGCGTTGCTTAACCTTGAAGATTGACCTGTGCGGCTGTTATTATCTAGCCACGAGCTCCTCTAAAGGTTTTTATGTACAATACATGTATAATATAGCAGGGAAACACTGATAATTTTGCACCCGTGCGAAACCGGGGCGGGTCGCTAGTACCATAATATAGGCAACAGTATGTATGTGTTATATGTATAATATGGATATGGATAGCATGGATATGTTTGTCACTTCGTCACACTCAAACGAGTGAATGGATTTGGATGAAATTTGGCACATAAGTAGACTATATCCTGATTTAGCATAAAGTATTTTTAATTTTTTTATCACTGGAGTATGTTCGCTTTAGGGACAGTTTTACACATCTGATTAATATGTCCATTTGGAGTGACGCCCGCATACCGAAAGATGCAGCGTTGGAAACCCCCTACAAGGTATACCGATGACCTGATAAGGGTTGTGGGAATCCAATAGATGCGAGACGCACAGGACCGTCCATAGTGGCGGCATTTAAGGGAGGTCTAAATCAGTGGACGTCTTTCGGCTAAAGTGATCGTAATGATGATGACGATGATGTATGTTCCCTTGGAATTATTGTCCTCCTTTCCATTGAATCATCATCACCACCTTTGTGAAGCAGTGGTTTTTCTAGTGAGCAAAACCTATAATTAGTTTATAAATGTTAGTAATAATGTGTGGTATCGTCACCGCTTCGGGTGTAGATAAAAACGATGTTTACTAGTTATTTCGAGGAATTTTGTGATTAACACACTGCCCTCCCTACCCTACTTAATATATTTTTAGGTAATTTAGTATGACGTCATATGTAACCTAACTAATCGGACGTAGTTTCCATGGAAAAGAGACGCCATTTTAGGAAAAAAAATTAAGAGGGTTTTTTTTTGTTCTGGTACTGATAAATTGGGGTACCTATGATGTTATGCAATGAGCTAAGAATGCCATTAAACCGCGGTATAGTTCGTAAGTGCTATCGTGGCCTTGGCCCTGGAACGTGAAGGGCAACTGATAAAAACGGGTGTGGTTTAGTTAGTAAAAGTCTAACACTCGCTTCATACAGAGCGGAAGAAGCTATTTGATGATTTCTCAAATCAAAAAATGAAACGGTTATCGGAAAGTGCACTTAGTATACAAGATATCGATTCGATCATAGAAGATTAGCTGATAGCTTCGATATCTCGAAATGAACTGACCTTGCTTATGGCAACCTTGACAAATTAAAGCCAGAAATTTTATTAGAAATCTAAAAACTAAGCGATTACCGCGCTAACTAAAAAAAATACATACAGTCGAACATAGAACCTCCTAGTGTGTCACTGTGGGGTGCCTACTGAAAACCAGCGCTGGGTGTCTGCTTTTTTAAGGAGTGTAATCATCAAAATGACTTCTCCCGAACTGGGTTGGACGCCCAGCAAATGCTGAGGTGGTCAGCCCAAAGGGCAGCCTTCCAGTGCGGTCACGCTCGCCTTGTTCTGTACTTTTTTGTTTCATTTTTACTTTGTGTCAACTGTGTCTGTCCCGATTAAAAGTATTTCTATTCTATTCTATCCTCCTCGTTTTTAAAATCGGTTAGAGAGGGTGTCACTGCCAAGATAAATTGGCGAGATATTATATCGAAACATACCCAAATGTTTTTCAGAGTAAGATAGGTCGGAAAGTCAAAGGACAGACATATTTAGAAGGCGGAGATCCGGCTGTCTTATAGTACATGTTTTTAGTTCGAGTTTTATCAATGTTCCTATCACTCGTTATCCTATAGGCACTTGTGAATGTAACAAACGTGACACTCATGCTTTGTACTTCAGACAACACGCTTACAATGCCTGCAGTCTGTAGGTACCTATTTCATTATCAGTAGGTATCCCACTCCGTTAACTGCCTCGTTGGACTAGTGGTCGCAAGAGCGACTGCTAAGTGTGGGGTCCTGGGTTCGATTCCCGGGTCGGGCAAAAAGTGCTATTTGGGTTTTTCCATTAGGAATTACTCTATATAGCTGCCCGAAGTTTGGAAGTCGGTGGTGTGATACCCCCGTGCCTCGAAAAGCACGTAAAGTCGTTGTTCCTGCGCCTGATCTGTCTCCGGTCGTGTCGGATTGCCGTCCCATCGAACTATGAGAGTAAAGGAACAGAGAGTGTACCTGTGTTTGTGCACATACTTGTGCACTGTAATATCTCTTGCGTACTTGGCTGATCTCTGTTGAGATTGGCCACCGTGATCGAAATTCGGTCGGGGAGGATTATTAGGCATTCCACCCATACGCACAGAGCGTTTTGGGAATACATTTATTTTGCGTACAGCTATAGATTCGAATTCCCTGCCGGAGTATAGCTGTCAAGCGCAAACCAATCAATGATAAAATAGTACATTGTTCACCGAGAGGAGAAAGTGACCGATTACCGTCAAGGGTGTCGTTTGAAGCCCGAGCCGTAGGCGAGGGCTTTAAAACACCCGAGATCGGGAATCGCACTTTCTCTCGAGTGATACATAGTGCTTTATACTACACCTACGAGGAAAATAGTTTTATTTTACTTTTCTACGAAAACTGAATCCTCAAACAACACACAAATTGAAAATGGCGCCAATGACGTCTGCAATATTCACATGTTCTTTTTTCAAATTGTTTGACACCATCCAACACACAGCTAGTGGCCAGTGTCATTTTGCGAACTTGGAGATAAAAACTCACTGTAAAAACTTTTTGGCTTTTGATATTTAGGTTACCAGCGCATAGTCTTACCCAAAATTAAAAAAGAAAAACCACGTAAGAAATGGATTTTCATACACTTTTCTCTCCCGCTCAGATGCGTTTTCTCCCCGCATATTTGTTCGATATGCAATGACGTACTTTCTACCGTAAATTTGATAAAGTATCAAGGTACTTTCCGAGCAGGTGTAGTATAAAAGTAATTAGATGTTCCCAAGTTGGTACGGCAGCCCAAAATGGGTTAATTAAGAGAATTTCTAGTTTATTTATTTATTGCATTCATGTCAATTTTCAAATAATCTACGACATAACAGATTTTAAAATTTGTCAAATAATAAGTGTAATGTTAAGTAAAGAATTCATTAGGGCTGTAATAACATATTTTTACTAAGTGCATTTTAAGTACGTTTACTTTATAGAGCAACAGTAAGTTTGGTAACAGCCCCGACTTACGAGTTGTAGGTCGCGGGTTCAAACCCAACCAGGCGCATTACTTTGTGTAATTTCTTTCATCACCACTGCTCTCAAAACGGTGAAGGAAAACGTCATGAGGAAACCGGCATGTCCTAGAACCAAAAATTTTAAGACATGTGACCTGGAGGTCACTGCTGGGACTCAGGCCTCTTCTCTAAGAGAGGGAATGGGCTGTAATGCACCACTAGGGACTGGTCCCTAGTGGTGCATTACAGCCCATTCATTAACCGACAGATACAAAACTTTGAATAACACCAGTGTTATCTGTCAGTTAATGTGTTGTTGTAGTAAACCATCGAAATATCTTTAAACGAATTTTCATATCCACAACATCCTCGATATAAACTTGGTCGAAGCCTGGGCACATCACGAGTCTAGTCATAAATTTAATTTAAGGTAAACTGATATTTATGCAGCTTGCAACACAGTGAGGACGTTTAGAGGAACATGTTATAGAATACTAAACGTTTATTTAGTTTTATTTATGTTTTTTTCCTCTGACGGATGCACCGACATTTCCTCTAAGTCAAGATAAAGATCGCAATGTATAATGTACCTAGCTGATCCGACTGACGTTATCCTGTCTCAGCTATGAACTGTAAAGGCGCGAAGATTGAGATGTTCTGTGCATTTTTCTTATTTTTTTTCTTTTATAAGAACCTTCTCCTGACAATAACAAACAAACGAAAAAAGAATTAGACAAATAGGTACAGCTGTTCACGTGTAATGACATTACCAACTGAACAAGGGAAATAGGGGTTCATCTATATGTCATCATCATCTGCCTAGCCTTTTCCCAACTATATTGGGGTCGGCTCCCAGTCGAGCCGGATTTAGCTGAATACCAGTATTTTACGAGGAGTGGCTGCCTACCAGACCTCCACAACCCATTAACTGGGGTAACACGGTACTTCATGGCAAGACTGGAGTCAGATTTACTGGCTTCTGACTATCCGTAACGACTTCCAAAGATCTCCAAATCACAGCCGGGACCAACGGCTTAACGTGCTTTCCGAGGCACGGAGGAAACTCGTTATGTTAAGATGGTCACCCATCCACAGACCAACCTAGGCAAGCGTTGCTTAACCTTGAAGATCGACCTGTGCGGCTGTTATTATTTAGCCACGGGTTCATCTATATGTATAAAAGGAAAAACTGATTGACATATCAACATTATCAACGCACAGCTGAAACTACTGGGACTTGGAGCGTGATTTTTTGCCCAAACTTTTGTTTAATATTAGGTATACGAAGGTGAGCACTAGCTAGCTCGTGGCTAGATAATAACAGCCGCACAGGTCGATCTTCAAGGTTAAGCAACGCTTGCCTAGGTTGGTCTGTGGATGGGTGACCATCTTAACATAACGAGTTTCCTCCGTGCCTCGGAAAGCACGTTAAGCCGTTGGTCCCGGCTGTCATTTGGAGATCTTTGGCAGTCGTTACGGATAGTCAGAAGCCAGTAAATCTGACTCCAGTCTAGCCATGAAGTACCGTGTTACCCCAGTTAATGGGTTGTGGAGGTCTGGTAGGCAGCCGCTCCTCGTAAAATACTGGTATTCAGCTAAATCCGGCTTGACTGGAAGCCGACCCCAATATAATTGGAAAAAAGGCTAGGCAGATGATGATACGAAGGTGAGCACTAAGAAAAGTTTTTCCAAATTTCACTCTCTACAGGGGTTGGAAATGGGCGTCCAAAGTTTGAAAGAAAAATTTACTATCAGGTGGGTGAAGGCGGTGGCAGAAGCTAGTATAGTGAAACTCGGTTAAGGTAAGACCTGGATAAGTAAGAAACCTCCATAGCGGTAACTAGTGTTGCCAGGGGTCCGGATAAAGCCGGACACAGTCAGGCTTTTTGGTTGTGTGTCCGGCCAAATAAGGCGGAGTACGGCCTGTCCGGCTTTTGTTAGGCTTTTTAAATTTGACCATTTTCATAGATTTTTCATGTGTCTTGCAATTATGTAAAAAGCAAAATTTCCGGAATGGTATCATAAAAAAATGACGGCTTTTTACTCAAATGTCCGGCTAAACTGTATGGTTTGTCCGGCTTTTCGTTTTGAAGATCTGGCAACCCTAGCTGTAACTCATGCTGAAGTCCTAACGGAAAACCCCTTCATACCGAATCTCATTGCATATTTTGTAGACCAAACCTTTTTGGCGTGATGAAAATCATTGCGGCAATCGAACTGGCGATACGAAGACAAGTGAATACAAAAAATCACTAACGCCCGTTTTCAATAAGCTATCTATCTAAAGTTGCAGCTACTAAAGATAAACAAATCTATCCTTTTGCACTTACTTGCTTTTCTATAACCTACCGACGGTTAGCATTTCCTACCAAAAGTTGTGGATTGATAGGTAGAATCTTACTGATATCGGGGATAACTATCTATCAACTGCGGAAGGTTATTGAAAACGGGCGTAAGCCACTACGTCAATCGGTGACGCATTTGCACAAAAATATTATTTGTATTGAAAAGTAAAATAGTGTAATAAATAGTAAACACTAGAGTAACCAACACCGTGGCGTGATGCACGTTACGTATGTAAGATATGACGACATCTGCATGACGTATCGTTCTTCACTTACGCCCGTTTTCAATAACCTACCGCAGTTCATAGATAGATAGCTATCCCCGATAAACAGTAAGATTCTATCTATCAATCCACAAATTTTGGTAGGAAATGCTAACCGTCGGTAAGTTATAGGAAAGCAAGTAAGGGCAAAAGGATAGATTTGTTTATCTTTAGTAGCTGCAACTATAGATAGATACCTAGCTAATTGAAAACAGGCGTTAGAGCAGTGGTGGCCGAGTGGTAACTGCCCCGACTTACAAGTTGTAACCCAGCCAAGCGCATTACTTTGTAATTTATTTCATCACCACTGCTCTCAAAACTCTCAAAAACTGTGAAGGAAAACATCGTGAGGAAACCGGCATGTCCTAGAACCAAAAATTCGAAGACATGTGACATCCACCAATCCGCACAGGGCCCGCGCGGTCGATTACGGCCCATCCTCTCTCCTAGAGAGGACGCCTGAGTCCCAGCAGTGGGAACATTATAAGGCCGCTAATGCCAATCGTGCTTCACCGGTAAACTACGAAGTCATTGGATGAGTTCCCACCTTAAAAAAAACGGGCAAGTGTGAGTCGGACTCGCGTACTGAGGTTTCCGTACCCACCCTATGAAAACAGTTCAATTCCCGAATCGAGTCTTGAAGATTTTTCCGAATCGCAAAAAAAAAGTTTTCAGACTTTGTCCTGTATTCGTGCCATGAGTCATTGCCAAATTTCAGAATTTTAGGTTCACGTCAAGTACCTACCTACCCTATTAATTTTGTTTCCCTTGCGAGTGTCGAAATGTACGTTTTTTGCGACTTAAACGTCTAAATCTTTTTTTTTTCAGTAACCGACCGCAAACCTAAATATCATCATCTGCCTAGCCTTTTCCCAACTATATTGGGGTCGGCTTCCAGTCAAGCCGGATTTAGCTGAATACCAGTATTTTACGAGGAGCGGCTGCCTACCAGACCTCCACAACCCATTAACTGGGGTAACACGGTACTTCATGGCAAGACTGGAGTCAGATTTACTGGCTTCTGACTATCCGTAACGACTGCCAAAGATCTCCAAATGACAGCCGGGACCAACGGCTTAACGTGCTTTCCGAGGCACGGAGGAAACTCGTTATGTTAAGATGGTCACCCATCCACAGACCAACCTAGGCAAGCGTTGCTTAACCTTGAAGATCGACCTGTGCGGCTGTTATTATCTAGCCACGAGCTTCTCTACCGCAAACCTAAATATATAGTTTTAATTTCAACTTGATACCTCCACGCGTTCCCGGGATAAAGGGTCTTGACAGGCAGACAGACAGGCGGACATCAAAGTGATCGTATAAGGGTTCTGTTTTTTTTCCTTTTGAGGTACGGAACCTTAAAGGCCTAAAAAGTATATAAGGTACCTATTACGTCACACTATCTGGTAGGCAGCCGCTCCTGGTAAAATACTGGTATTCGGCTAAATCCGGCTTGACTGGAAGCCGACCCCAATATAGTTGTTTTTCGGCCAACGAATCAGCATTGCCATCCAACGTGGCAATGCTGCCAGCGTTCTGGGCACTATTGCTGTTGACATCGACGTGGATGAATTTTTTGATGCCCAGTAAATGCCTTTTTGTTTATATATTTACGTTTGTACATACTTTTATCTTTAGTTTGTATATATATCTATTAAGTTATTAATATGTAAATATCTGTATCCTGAATAAATAATCTGTTGGGAAAGGCTAGGTAGATGATGATTACGTCACACTATGTTGTCTGCTCACACCCCTACTGACGAGTAGGGGGAGGGGTCGTGTGATGTGACGCGTCATAATACGCCACGACGCGACTCGCGAGATAACAGACTACAAACACATGTTATTATTCCCGTTTCTAATTATTAGCAATAAATAGAACGTTCACTCCAACTCTGGTATAATTAGTTTTGTTAAGATTTATGTTATTTATAATTAGTGTTCGTTTCGCCGACGTTTCTCAGCTTGTTCATTCAATTTTCAGCGAGGTGCCAGTTGAAAACCAGCACTGGGTTTCTAACGACCCTTTCGATTCGGGCACACTCAGCGCCACTATACATGGTGTAAAAAAACCGATCACATAGCCGATAACTACATATTCTGTACATGTAATTAAGCAACTTTGACCAAAAATTATTGCTGGGAAAAAACTTTTTTCATCTTTTAAAAATAATTAATTAATAAAAACTTCGATCAGCTGAGCGTTCGGGCGCTCGCGCTTGGTCGTTGAACCGACCGCACGCTTGTGTGTGTGAGGCGCTCGTTGTGTTTAGTTTTCGTTGCACTTTTCTTACTTCAAATGCGTAATTTGTTATGAAAAATTGATAATTTTGATAATGTTTGTTCGGAAGAAAGTTTACTAATGATATGATATGGAATACGACTTTGGAAAAAAAAACGAAAAAAAAATTGACTTTGACCTTCAATATCTACAGAACCAGTGAATTCCCAGGTATATCCTAGAAGAAAAAAAAGTATCCCAGTGTTGAGTAGAATATGGGGTTTTCGTTTAAGTGAAGGGTCTTTTTACGCGCGATATTGTGTTTCTATACACATTTTTTAATATTATGTGTTTTACCATTTACATTGCCTGCGTCGAATAAATGAACGACGGAGGCAATGCGTCGTTCATCGCAACGGCGCATAGAATTCTTGATATCTTGAATTATTCTATTCAAGATATCAAGAGCCCGAACACAGAGCAGCGAGTACATTTCTATCTGTAAATCCGAAGAAACTCTGAAGTTTGGGTCTGCACCAGGTTCATGAACAGAGGCTGATCCCTTGTTTATTGGGGCTTAAGTACAGTGCAGTGGTAAAAAGTGTGTGTACTATAGGTACTTAAAAGTACCTACACCTTAATACGATAGCGAGAGACCATGGGTTGCGCGAAAGACAACTCCGGTGCCCTGGAATGAAGGGAAAAAAGGAACAAGAGTGGGTTTTAGTCAGTATAAGTCTGACACGCCCTCCCACTCCGCCCGAAGCGGAAGAAGCCATTGACTGATATCCCACCTAAAAAAACTTCTGCTATCAACGGACATGCATGAAAATTCATCGTGGAAATATCTTAGAAACCATTTATTTTCCATCGTGACTAACATGACATACGATCAAACACGAGATCAAACTCAAGTAAGATTGGCAGCGTTAATTAATGAAACGCTTAACTAAAGACACGATTAATAGGAACCAATCATCCTTAGATCTGAATTACATAACATAACATATAGGTATATACGTCACGACTGTAAGTAGCGTACTCCGCAAAGTGATAAGCTGAGGTGTTCCTCAGTACCTCTCCGTAGACATGGGCTTGCAGACGGCGAGCAATGGGTACCTCCTCGTCCGGCAGTGCGGTAACAGACCGGACCGAGCCCAAGTCTTCGACGGCGTACGGTGACACTACTCTGTTCCACACGCGCCTCAAGGAGATGTTAGTAAAACCGTAGGGTCGAAACCTCTGGATTATAAACCAGGCTGAAATATAAACCCAGTGCCCTGGAACGAAAGGTAAAATAGGAACATAGGAGTGAGTTTTAGTTGCCCAAGAACGTAAGAAGTCATTCGATTATTTCATCATCTGCCTAGCCTTTTTCCAACTATATTGGGGTCGGCTTCCAGTCAAGCCAGATTTAGCTGAATACCAGTATTTTACGAGGAGCGGCTGCCTACCAGACCTCCACAACCCATTAACTGGGGTAACACGGTACTTCATGGCGACACTGGAGTCAGATTTACTGGCTTCTGACTATTATCCGTAACGACTGCCAAAGATCTCCAAATGACAGCCGGGACCAACGGCTTAACGTGCTTTCCGAGGCACGGAGGAAACTCGTTATGTTAAGATGGTCACCCATCCACAGACCAACCTAGGCAAGCGTTGCTTAACCTTGAAGATCGACCTGTGCGGCTGTTATTATCTAGCCACGAGCTCCTCAGTCATTCGATTATTTCTCACCTTAAAAAAACACGGTACCTCTAGCAGTGGATCCCTACCATTTTTGACATAGGCCCGATATTGGTTTCATTGTTGTTACCAGGGAACATTAAAGTGTGAATCTAAAATAAACTTAATTATATCATATACTAGCTAGTCCCCGTGGTTTCACCTGCGTCTTGATACTGCTCGCTCCTCTCCTTTTGACTGTAGATAGGCAATGGCAGTGTTATCTATACTAATATTATAAAGAGGTAAAATTTGTAAGTTTGTATGTAGGGGGTAATCTCTGGAACTACTGGTCCGATTTGAATAATTCTTTCAGTGTTAGATAGCCCATTTATCGAGGAATGCTATAGGCTATATACCATCACGCTATGACTCACGGGAGCGGAGCAGTAACGAAAAATGCGGGTGAAACCGCAGGGGACAGCTAGTGTTATATAATGGCAGTGTTATGTTAAGGCAGTGTTATGTTATATGTGTGTACCGTTCTTTTCATAAAACTCCATCTCAGATACTAATCTGCATGATTCTCACATGACTTGACCATTACGTCTGAGTTTGTTGCGGTGTCTCTACTCAGGGCAATCAGCTAGGAAACACCGGCTTCATCTAGTTTAAACTGGCGGAAAAAATACTTCTGAGAATGAAACTAATTGGAAGGCAACAGTCCTAGTAATTAAGACGCAATTAGTACAGTAGCTTGATTCACGTAAAATCAGACAAGTCAAATATCATTGAAGTTTTATAGTCGTTCGATCGAAGTCCTACCCAAAATCTGTATTCACGTGTTCCTTGAACGGGATTCGTTAGAACGACAATTCAATTAGCTTGAAACTAAAGCCCGTTTTCAATAACCTATCTATCTACAGTTGCAGCTAATAAAGATAAACAAATCTATCCTTTTGCCCTTACTTGCTTTCCTATAACTAACCGACGTATAGCATTTTCTACCAAAGTTGTGGTTGGATAGATAGAATCTAACTATTTATCGGGGATAGATCTATGTATGAACTGCGGTAGGTTATTGAAAACGGGCGTTAATGATCTATTAACGGCTTATTGCCAGTTACATTATTGTATGTAATATACCTACCAGGATTGACATAGCTAAATACGAGTACGCGGCAACGATACTTCGATCGAACGACTTTAAAATCAGTGTCGTTCAAGCTCGATTGATGGATGTGAATACGAGAATGGTCTAAACGACTATAAGTCGCTACGATATCATTACGGTTTTGATTACGTGAATTGGACTAGAGGATAAACGCGTACGTGCATAAATAGATGAACGTGTGAATTTGCTACAAATTGGGCGTTAAGTCGAGATGATCTAAGACCGTGTTACCCCAGTTAATGGGTTGTGGAGGTCTGGTAGGCAGCCGCTCCTCGTAAAATAATGGTATTCAGCTAAATCCGGCTTGACTGGAAGCCGACCCCAATATAGTTGGGAAAAGGCTAGGCAGATGATGATGATGATTTAAGACAAAGGTTTGTAAACACTCTCAAAGCTGAATTAGCTAGCTGAGGGTTTGGAAGAGTCACCACAGTGCTGAAACGTAAAGGGCAACAGTAGGAACACTAGTAGATTTTAGTCAGTAAAAGTCTGACACTACCCGTCGACCTATTCATTGTACAAACCATCCCGAGGGTATAGTGGAGGTGTGCTCCGCTTACGCCCGTTTTCAATAAGCTATCTATCTACAGCTATCTGCAGCTACTAAAGATAAACAAAACTATCCTTTTGCCCTTACTTGCTTTCCTATAACCTACCGACAGATAGCATTTCCTACCAAAAGTTGTGGATTGATAAATAGAATCTTACTGTTTATCGGGGATAGCTTAATGGTTATTGAAAACAGGCGTTAGGCGCAGCACTACTGTGTCGTCGCGTTGACGTTCGACGGCCGCACGTATAAGGGGAACGCACGTTCTCACGCGCCAGCCGCTGACACCCCCGACACCGACTACCAACCACCATAGGCGTGGGCTTGTGGACGGCGAGCAACGTGTTGCTGCCTGTCCGGCCGCCAGGTAACAGTCTGGATCGCAAGCGAGTGAGCATTTGCAATAATCGTCTTCTTCATACTTCTAAGATTACAGCGATTTAATCTTTCTTTTAAAAGTAACATAAACTAGTGCTTGACCGCGATCCCACCTGATGGTAAGCAGTGATGCAATCGTTGATGGTGGAGCGCACTAATTTATTAAGCGCCTATTCATCTACTACGGTCTCACGTTAATTGTTTCCAATTAATAGTTCCCTAGTATGAGTACGTTTTATTGAGACTCGTATTTATATCCTCTGTTTCATACGATATATCATGTATAACTCGGTCACATTTACTTCACGCTTGGCCTCGAGGAAAAAATGTCCAAAAACCAATAATTATAACAGCAACAGAGAACTAGCCATATTATCGACGCGCGTATCGGTAACAAAAATACTGACCATACCTGACACTTGCCGGGCGAGCTAAGGGAATGCAGGGGGAAACGGGGATGCTCGCATTTCAGAGATGCGTCAAGTTAATGTGACCGGAATGTAGGTATGTATACTATGTATTTATTTATCTATCTCGTTCGATTGTTTCTGAGAACCTCATTATCATGCTCACTACTTACGTTCGCTATAATTAAGTAGATAGGTAAATATTTCTTATTTATTTTATTATTTCAACGATTGGAGACGGGACTTTCCCAAGGACAGAAATTGAATTACTTTTGGTTTTATGATAACATGTAGGTAAGTATAAGCACCTAACGGGTTTTCCAATAAGAGGTATTATTTTGATATTAAAAGAAACATGCATTTTTTTAATATAAATGATCGGGTGTTTATTTTATTACTAGCTGTGCCCGCGACTTCGTTCGCGTGGATGTCGGAACTTAACATTGTATTTTTAGTGCGAAGCGCTGTTGGAGGATACCGATACAAATTATTATAGTTTATTTATTCTAGTCGTTCTTTAAGATTATTTGGGTTGTTTACCCGTGAAAAACTCTTTCACGGGTAAGCAACCCAAATAATCTCGTACGTATAGTACGTATAGTTGACCATGGGAAAAGCGTTCAATACTTAGGTCCACCCCCGCAACAGGTAATGTCTGGTCCTGACTTTATAAATCATCAGGGCATAACAGACACTAACTGGGAATCGCACTCGTTTGAAAGAGAAAGAAAAGTTGCTAGATATTAGTATTCTTGGAATAAAAACTATATCACCGGCGCCGCAACCAGTTAATATTTACGAATTCTTCAGACAGGCAGAATTTCATCGGCTTTCTTTTTTTTTCTCGGGGTACTATCGGGAGTGTCTGCCGAAAATCACCGCAACAGCACCGTTATGCCTCCCATCGGCCCGTCATTTTGCTTTACATCGTGTAAAGTTCTATTTACTGTTTCTATAGCTTTGCGGTTTGCCATTGTGCACTCAACCCAAATGATTAACACACAATCGCGTAAAACCCTTACTTTATCGCTATTTCGCGATATGTTGCATACCGGGCTTTCCGTACGGTCTAAGTCGATAGGAATTTTAAATGTTGTGTGTGCCGTTTTTCCTCCAGGCAATAATGTGGCTGCTATCCCTGAGGAGGCGACAGCAAGGGCAATTTTATTTTGGTTCCTTATTCGAGCCAAAATAACTTTGGTTAAGAAAGTATTACCTGTTCCGCCCGGTGCGTCTAAAAACAGGATTTCACCCGAGACGTTATCTACACTGCAGCATACCCTATCAAACGAACGCTCTCGGTCAGCTGATAATCGCGCTTTGCGGTCCTCGCTGCTTTCTTGGGAGTGCAAAGTCGCGGTAACAATTCTTTGCGAATTTAAGCGCAACTCCCTTTCGGTGAAAGTCTCAGACTCGCGTGAGAGGCGTAAAGCTCTCGGTCGGCCAATAAACGCGCTTCGCGTTCCTCCAAAACTCTCCTGTGATAGAGAAACTGCCGTAAGAGAACGCGGTATACTAAGTCGTGACTCACAGTGGGCAGGCGTTTCTAGCGCAAGAGTTCTGACTTGCCTAGCTCGAACTGCTGATACCCTCGTTACGATCTTCTTCTGATTCTTGGGACGTACTTAGTGTCACCCTTTTTGCATCTCAGCTACGCTACGAAAGGCTTGTTTTTTTTTAGAAGGCATTTAAAAAAAAACTGATTCAAACTAATAAAATATTGAACCAAATAATTCACAACAGCACAAACTTTCAAAATGAGAATAAAGTTTACTTGACTCAAATTGCAAGATACAATTTACTTCGCACTTCAATACTTAAACCGAATATTAAACTCTTTTTATCGAACGATTTAACGATGTTATTCAGTCAAGGCCTTCTCAAAGACAGTACTGTAAAGACACCTAATAACCTAAGAGCCCGTGAACGCCGACCTATTTTATAAAAGCTGAAATTTTGTCAGTGCATGATCCAAACACAAACCTAACAACGATGGCCAATTATGAAGTTTGGGTTCCAGTGGCTTTGATAGGTACACGGTAACAAAATTGTGTAAAATACCGATCTAATTACGTCGAATTATAAAGATTTATGTTTTGGTATTACCTTCAGAATATTACTAAAAATCACCTTATTCATTGCCAGACACACACGTTACATAGTGGAAACTCCTTTATTGTTTACGAAATTATATAATTGTTAACTTTCGTACCGATAGATGGCGTTGTTAGCTGAGCGTGTTATCTTAGGCGCTCCACACACTGCACCGCGTCCCGTCGCGGTAGATTTTACCGTTGTATGCAAATATCTCAATTTGTATAGAAATCAGCCTAGCACAGCAGACTACCGACGCGGATCTGCGCGGGAAGGCGTTCTGCGCGCAGTTTCTGCCAATCTGCGCGAGAGCGCGGGGCGTGCCGCGCGGTAAGACACACTGGCTCCGCAGTCCCGCACGTGATTTGATATTGTAAAGACGTTCGTAAATAGGGATATATCCAAAACCTTCTATGGACAAAAGACACTGCGTAGTGTCTTTTAATTCTTGTATACAAAACCTAAAATGATAATAATATAATTGCAACATCTTGAAATTTTATAATTTCGTCCATTCTCCACGACGATCGACAGCACAGTGAACATATGAGTTTATTTAGCGCGAGGCCGTCGTAATCTGCTTCACCGCGCAGGGGAGCAGATTACACCGCTAAGTAAGGCAGATCTGCGCCTCCGTCGCCACGCGCGTTAGCGCACCACGGCGGAATGCGGTGCAGTGTGTGAACCGCCTTAACATCGTGATTCAGAATTTTGTGTCAACTAACAACGCCATCTATCGGTACAGAAAATTAACAATTATATAATTTTATGAAAAATATGCTCACAAAATTTTGCCTCTATGTGTGTGCTATGAGATCAAGAATTAAGTTAGTATTAAATTGGTAATTGAATTGGTTTAAAATCAATTTTGATTTACTAACAACGCTGATTTTATATATACTGCACGCAGTTGATCTCTAAGTTTGATAGATGGCGCTGTTTCAATATTTTACTTCGAAAAGACTATTATATTTTTTTTATTTTATTATAAGGTATGAACTGATTACGATGAAACAGAAAACTTTATATTACTACAATTTGCACAATTTATTGCTATGTATAAAAGTTACGTGAAGTAATGAGACCAAGTAAACATAACCCTAATTTTACTTCTGGAAAATTTTAAATTCTAATATCTTTTGCTAAACTGAACCGATTGCAATGAAACAAAGACTAAATGTTACTATAAGTTACGCTCAATCCATGTGTCTAAAAATTATCTACATTGCTTTCGTACATTTTACGTGATGCCCGAACAAATAAACAGACAAAAATTCTAAAAATGCTGGAAATGGGTTCTGCTGGTTGTTTTTTAACACCCTAGCTATTTTTTTTGGATTTCTTTTTCATGTACAAAAACCACTTTTCTACAGATTTATTATATGTATAGATATAGATAAAGAGGAAGGTATGCGATTAATGTGCAAAAAAAACATCAGGCAAATGACCACCAGGACCACGCTTACAGGACCATACTTATCCTTTTCATGAAATTTTCCATAAGCAAATCGCAAAGTGGCTGCCCTATGACCTCGATAGCCTCTGATCGGTATTGAGGGATGGTATTGAGCAGGACAACGTTTACTTTCAACAAGACGGCGCTACGTGCCACACAAACAACGAAACCATTGATCTTTTGCGGGAAAATTATACTTTTTGTTACGGAAGTGTATTCTCTTGGGTTTATTTTCTACTATTACACGAGTGCAGCCGCTGGCAGCAGCTAGTTCTCTAATAAAGGGTAGAACTACTCATTATTCAGTCTATCCATTTTCGTTGCACGCATTCGTTTCAACATTCCCGTCTCGGTGGATATAAGCATGCTATATGCAATCTTGTTCATCCGTCTTCATCATTACCCAACATTCTATTGAGAGGGTCATCAAAGGTTTGAAATAACCAGACAACCCATGGCCCCAGTAGACTTGGGCCCTGCTAGGCCCCTACGGTTTTGTTGACATCTCTTTGAGGCTCGCGAAGAACACTACGCGCTGTGAATGACTGAGACTCGGTCTGGATCGGTACCGGAAGGCCAGACGATGAGCTACCCATTGCTCATCGTCCTAAAGCTAACGCCTACGGTGGCGGTGGCGGGAAATCGGGGTCGGGCATGAGGACGTCCATTTCCTCACGCGTGCGGCCGCCTCCTTCGCTGGTATGTTGATCAGCAGGCGTAGCCATGTTACAATCGTATCGTGTAGAATCTCTTTCGGCGTAAGTGATTTAATAATAATAATAAATAAAAAATAAAAAATGTTTTTATTTTACATAGGCCTACATGGGCACTTATAAAAAGTCGAAGCTAGTGCACGGTTCCAAATTGGTCGTTTCCTATGGAGAAGAACCGGCAAGAAACTCCATGGTTACTCTTTTCAAAAAAAATGATTGGGTTTACAATATTTTCACATTACAAAACAGACACATATGCGAGGACAGTGTAGACCAATCAAAATTGTAACCCAAATAAAAATAGATTCAATCAAAAACTGGGTTGAATTAAGTAGTAATTAAAATTCGTAGTCTACAGTGTTCTCTCATTCACACTTTAAGAGAGAGGCTATATAAATATGAGAGAAAAGAAATCAAACCTATCAACAAATTAGTTTTTATCAAAATGAAATCACGACTTAATGAAATTAAGGTGATTAATATCCAAATAATATAAAAATATTGCAAAAGCAACGTGTTGAGTAAAAAATAAATTTATGAGTAATAATATTTTATGAAATAAAACAAACATGGAGCAGTTAATAGACAAATTTACACAATAATGTTACCAGGGGGCCACATGTGCAGAAGCAGTTATTTCCAAACAAGCGCGTCTTCGACATAGTCTCTAACCTTGTAATATGCTTTTTTGGTTAGGACACGCTTAATATGGGTTTTGAACTTTCCCTCGCTAAGTTCAATAACCGACTTGGGCAACTTATTATAAAAGCGTATACTATTGACAAGGAATGACTTACTGGTCTTAGCTAGTCTCCATTTTGGTAATACGATTTGGTGTTTGCTACGCGTATTTTTGTCATGTAAATCGCTTCTAATTTTAAAAAGTCCTAGGTTTTTGCGTACATACAATATACTTTCCAGAATATAAAGCGAGGGCAGAGTTAGTATATCAATTTCTCCGAACGTATTTCTAAGGGACTCACGGGGACCCATTTTATAGATAGCCCGGATTGCTCTCTTTTGCAGTATGAAGACTGATTCCACATTAGCGGCAGACCCCCACAATAAGACGCCGTACGACATAATACTGTGGAAATAGGCATAGTATACTAATCTAGCTGTAGCTACATCTGTCAATTGCCTTATTTTTCTTACTGCATACGCAGCTGAGCTTAATCTACCTGAAAGAGTTCTAATATGAGTGCCCCACTGAAGTTTAGAATCAATAGTTAAACCTAAGAATACAGTTTCCGTAATAGTATCAAGTTTTTTGCCGTCAAGCATTAAATTAAGGCCCACTTGAGGAACATTTGGTAGTGAAAACTTTATACATTTAGTTTTGTTCGCATTTAGTAAGAGGTTATTAGCTGCGAACCATTTCGAAAGAACAGCCAGACTTTCGTTTACATGCAAGACATCCGCATCTTTTCTGTCTACTTTAAAAATAAGAGAAGTGTCGTCAGCAAATAAAATTATATCAGCTAAACTAGCCATCATGTAAGGAAGGTCATTAATATAAACCAGGAAAAGGAAAGGGCCAAGAATTGACCCCTGGGGCACGCCCATCTTTACTAAAGATCCCGAGGACGTCGCCCCATTAATGGTTACTTTCTGCTGCCTGTAAGATAAATAGGAAAAAACAAGATCAGCAGCTCGTCCACGAATTCCGTAATGATGTAATTTACAGATCAGAGTATTATGATCAACACAGTCAAATGCTTTTGACAGGTCACAGAATATGCCAATAGCATCCTGGGACTTCTCCCAGGATTCCAAAATGTGACTGATGAGTTTCACTCCTGCATCTGTCGTTGACCTTCCTTTCGTGAAACCAAACTGATGACTATGCAAGATCCTATTATAATTAAAATGACACAACATCTGGTCAAGCATGATTTTTTCATAGATTTTACTCAATGCTGGAAGCACAGATATCGGTCTATAATTAGAGGGATCACTCTTACTTCCTGATTTGAAAATTGGTACTACTTTACTATGTTTCATTAAATCAGGGAATGTACCACTGTCTAAACATTGGTTAAATATTCCTGTTAGGATAGGAGCAATTGTGTCAATAATATCTCCAAGAACCTTAACGGATATACCCCACAAGTCCTCAGTGTTTTTTACGTTAAGACTTTGGAATGTTTTCTTGATTTTATCAATAGATATACGCTTGAATTCAAAGGTTGGTATATCCTTAGTGAAATTTTCTTTCAAAAAAGATTCAGCTAGCAAAGATGAAGAAGGGAGAGATTTCGTAACTTCTATTGGGATGTTGGTGAAAAAGTTTTCTAATGTCTCCGCCACTTCTGACTTATCTGAGATGATCCTATTATCAATTTTTAGTGACAAATCATTCCGATCTCGTTGATTTGTCTTTCCAGTTTCCTTGTTTATTACCTTCCAAACAGTTTTAATTTTATTATTGGAATTTCCTATTGTCTTACTTATTGACTTAGATTTAGCTTGGGCGCAGACTCTTTTGAATATCTTTGAATAAAGTCTAACGCGGTTATGCAAGTTAGGATCAGACGTCAATGATTTTTCATAGTATAACTGATATAAAGTATCTCTGCTTTTTCTAATACCAGCAGTTGCCCATTCATTAAATTTGGATTTATTATTTATTTTAACTTTTTTAATTGGACAGGACTTATTAAATTCTTGGCATACTGTAGAGAATAATGTATCATAATTTACATTGGGGTCTTGCGAATCAAAATTGGCTGTTGAGAGACTACTGAGAACATTGTTATTAAAAGAATTTAATTTATTTTTAGTAAGCGGTCTAAACTCTGCAGTTGAATCTAATTGAAACTTCTTGACTAACTCAAAAGATACGAGCTGACCAGTATGGTCAGACCTCACGCCACTAATTAAGGATGAGTCTTTTATATTACAATTAGTAAATATGTTATCTATGCATGAAGCTGAAGTAGCTGTTATTCTTGTAGCTTCATTAAATATACATTTAAGATTAAAAGAACTAAATAACGAAAGAAGTTTACATTTTTCTGGTGAATTCAATAATAGATCAATATTTAAATCCCCACAAACAAAAACTAACTTGTTATCTCTAATGAGTTTATTTAGTATTTCTTCCATAGTGATCAAAAAGGATGTCAAGTTTGATGCAGGTGGTCTGTAAACACATAAGAAAGTTTGGCCTTCCACCTCTGCACATGCTACCTCACATATGCGATCAACAGAGCAAGCAGTGATATCTTTTCTTTCCTTATATATTTAATTCATGAATCCCCGACCGGTCTCATTGGACCGCGCTGTTATTGTTTTACTATTGTGTCTCGTTTCGCGGGTATAGTAGGGATAGGTTAAGAAGACGATAAGTTGGTAATTTCAGTAGCGCTCGTCAAAATTGTAACTTAGCTACCATTTATACTATAGGTACAATGTAGCAATGAACGATATGAACTTGACTACGAATTTTCTATTTGTTTGTTATGACCACGTCACAAACCTTGAGAACAGACGTTCTAATACCGTTAACGATTGTATACTAAGTTTGTTATAGGATGATTTCGGTGACAGCTGTCAGATTCACAGAATTTAGCTATCTATCCTTTTCTCTCATCGTAGAGATGCATATTTTCGTCCTGCTGTCACCCAACTCATGCTATGTAAAAAAGACTATAGATTAATCAACTTGGCTAAGCCTGCTATGGTCCCTCTAGCGTTGCATGCTTTAAACATATTTGCATGTCCGTTTCCTAGATCATTTTACACAGTTATATCATTATTCAAACTTGACTTTCAATCTTATCAACCGATTACTCAATATACTACGAGCTATTAATTTAAATCAACACGTTCTGTTTACAAACAAATTCTAATTGGTTACTAGACGAGCTGTAAAGGCATTGATACGTAAAGGGCATTATAAATACACAGACAGGTCATTCGTATCTTCATACTGAAGTACTGAACTTACACGCGGGCCGGGCAGAGCCCTGGGCAAAGTCTACATCGCATTTAAATTATACAAGCTTATTTGTAAAACACTGACAATCCCTCAGGACTACCACTCAGTGCCGTAACTAGCCTTTTATGCAACCGGTGCGAGCTTTCAAAACTGCGCCCCTGAAAATGCTCTAACCAGGCTTAGTCTGGTCATTTCTGCGCCCCTCCAGGGTCTGCGCCCTGTGCCTGGGCACAGCTCGCACCGCCCTAGTTACGGCACTGCTACCACTACATACTTAGTATAAAACAAAGTCGCTTTCTCTGTCCCTATATTCCTATGTATGCTTAAATCTTTAAAACTACAAACGGATTTTGATGCGGGTTTTTTAAATAGATAGAGTGATTCAAGAGGAAGTCTTATATGTATAATAAATGCATAATATAGTAGAGTAACACTGATAAATTGGCACCCATGCGAAGACGAGGCGGGTCGCTAGTCATGAATAAAAACTAGTTCTATGACTTTTAAAAAAATATCATATTTTAAACATCATATTTTAAACATCATATTTTCATACAAAAAAAAAATAATTAATTGAACGTTCTAAATGTTACAAAGTCTATGCGAATCAAGCGATAGTACAATAGCGGGGGGAGCGGAGGGTGAAAACAGTACGCGGGAAGCGTAGGTAGGTACAGCAAAATACAGAGTTAAAATGTGTTAGATACAAAAATGAAATCTTGAAGGATTGTTTCTCGTAAATATCTGATGTTTGGTAAAAAATCATAGAACAATAGTTGTTGTTCATAATGTCAGTAATACAGTCCTGCTAGGTCGTTAGTATTTTACAAATAACCCCGTATATTTAAGAGACAGACCTACATAATAGCTATAATATAATCTTGTTATTATAATAATGATTAGGTAAGTGATAATTTAGTACCCCCAGAGTTAGTCACGCCATACTGAGACACGAAACAACGCTACGCGTACTTTGTAAGAAAGCGATACCTATGATAAAACATGGAATTTTTCACATCACCAGCTCGCAAATTTCCACTTACCACCACCTATGATTAAGTTTCCGATATCTTACTTGGCAGATAATTTCATAGAAATTCTGTTCCATTCTTAGGGTTCCGTAGCTAAATGGAAAAAACGGAACCCTTATAGTTTCGCCATCCTCGCTTAATCTCTGTGACCATTAGCACTAGAAAGCTGTTTGGTAACAATATGTATATCAATCACGCCAACAAAGTAGTAAAATAAAAATTTGAAAAAATGTTTTATTAGGATAGCCCTACTATACTCCGTCGGTTTAGGTAGTTAACTAAATGTAAACAATCTTGGCATGTCTTTTTATCTAAAAGTTGTCTATAAATTGTATGTAAAAATCTTTGCAAATAGTTATTTACCTAAATCGATTTTAGCTAATAAACTAAATTTAAATAATCTTTGTGTATATTATATACGACCTCTTTAATATAAAAAGACATACCAAGATTGTTTACCTTTAGTTAACTACCTAAACCGACGGAGTAGGTATAGTAAAGTGGAAAGCGATTTTTTCTTTAAGCCTGGGATACACTAGGGAACATTTTGTCCCGAAACACGACGCGCAACACTAAATTTACGTGACGCTGCAACGTTGCATATTGTCCTGCAACATGCCCCGCAACATAGTACGTGACGCGGGGCATGTTGCTTGCTCCCGCCTCGAGAGCGAGCGCACGAGTCTCGCGTCAGTATGCATGTTCCACGTAGTTGCTGAGCAACATGTTCCACAACATGTTGCTCCATTTGCCCCCTAGTGTATCCTTGGCTTTATTTCAACCCTATCGTGTGATACGAGTATATTGTTGGATAGGTATTCAAAAATGAATAGATGATTAATAATCGCCCCAAGAGTAAAAAACAATGTGTGTGTCCCCTCAAACTTTTGAACCATAAGTTTAGAAAATATGGAAAAAATTTGGAAGGTAGAGCTTAATAAAGACTTTCTAGGAAACGACGAACAGTTTTTGAAAAGTTGGGAACACTTATTGTGACGGAAAAGAAACTACGGAACCCTACACTGAGCGTGGCCCGACACGCTCTTGGCCAATTTTGAATTTATTCAGGAAGTAGTGGCTACTCGGACATTTTGAAACAGGCCCTTATTATAATTTAATGCAAACCTATGATAGTAAAAGAATCATGTTTTGACACTTCACAAATTTTTTTTCATCCCACCATCTCGGAAAGAGTATTTTTAATCTTCAATATCTGAGTGGAAAAGCAATTTTTATTCTCTAGAGGATAAAGTAAATTGAATTTAGAACATCGTGTGCACTAAGTTTGTGAATTAATTAAGTTATCAGCACCATAGAGGTAGCACTATTTACTGCTACCTCTATGGTGCTGAATATAACGGGTGATTTTTTAAGAGGTACAGGTATAGGATTTGATTTACAAAAAAATCACAAAAAAATTGAAAAATTTGATGAAATCTCTATTGGAATCGATAGAACGATCAATATAATTTAATGTTTGAATATGATAATACCTAGATACTTTAAATTGTGTGAGGTGCACCAATAATTGGGAGCCATGTACATCAACCAAACTATCCGCCCCTAAGGCTACCCACTGACCAACTGTACTGGGCCTGCGGTGGTGGTGGTTTACGGCACATTCCCTCTCCTGTAGAGCAAGAAGCCTGAGTCCCAGCAGTGGGAACATTATGAAGCTGATACTAATCTATACTAATATTATAAAGAGGTAAAATTTGTAAGTTTGTATGTAGGGGTAATCTCTGGAACTACTGGTCCGATTTGAAAAATTCTTTCTGTGTTAGATAGCCCATTTACCGAATGCTATAGGCTATATACCATCACGCTACGGCCCACGGGAGCGAAGCAGTAACGAAAAATGCGGGTGAAACCGCAGGGGACAGCTAGTGATAGATAACGTTATATGTGTCCAATTAATTTTAGGGGTTTCAGAAAATTCTAATTTAAGGGGTAAAAAGGAGTAACTACGGTCTACCATTGAAAGTTAGCGCAAATAGTAGGTAATCTAAGTAAATAATGAAGGTTGTCATTATTTGTTTTTAAAGTTACTCCCCATAGAACCATTCAAGTGGTTATAAAGATTACATGGAGTACCTATTCTTAATCACTGTGTTAATAACCTTGAAACTGAGCACAATCAATAGATAATCGATATGAATAATAAAGACTGGCGTAATGTAGTTTTTCAAAACAACCCTCAAACAGTTTAACCCCTTAAAAATAAGGCTACTTTTTAAATAAACACTAGCTTTTACCCGCGGCTTCGCTCCCGTCAAATGACTACCCTACCTATCCTACGCTACCCTACCCTACCTACCTTACACTACCCTACTTTACCTAACTTTTGTTTGTTTTTTTTTTAATTTTTCTCGCCCTAAAACCATCTTTGAACTTCAACGAACATTTAAAAAAAAAAATCTTTTTCGTTTGTTTTTTAATCTCGGAGACTAAAGTAACGTTACGTAGATAGTCACACTTGTCACAACACAAAAGAACTGGCATCATTATTATTGTAACTTTGACATTTGCTTGTGTCAATTTAGTCTCAGGGATTTTTTTTTGTAGGTGGGGAATCATCAAAATGACTTCTGCCGCTCTGGGCGGAGCGGGAGGGCGTGTCAGACTTTTACTGACTAAAACTCACTCCTGTTTCTTCTTTGCCTTAATTCCGGGGTCCCGGGGCTCTCTTTAGTCAACCCAGGCCCCAGAAGGCTTCAGCCCTACCGGGCTCTTTGAGGCGCGCGTGGAACAATACACGCCGTCGACGACATGGGCTTGGTCCGGACGTCTGTCCGGACGGCGAGCTACCCATTGCTCGCCGTCCGCAAGCATGCGCCTATGGTGGCTGGATGGGATCAGAATCCCGGCGGCGGAGGCGTGAGGGCCATGCCCTCTCTCGTGCAGCCGCCTCCTTCGCTAGCATTACTACTTCGCAGAAGGATGCGACCGCCTGCCACTCCTCCTCGCTCCGGCCCATGGCTTGTACCAGGGCCTGACGCGAGAGGTCACGGTCACCAATCGCCATCTCGGCCCAAGCGGGGCATACCTCCAACGTATGCTCCACCGTGTCCTTCATGCGTTCATCACAATGGTGACATCCGGGCGTTTCTTCAGCACAAATCCGGTGCCGGAATCTCCCGAACTTCCCATGACCGGTGAGGACCTACGTCATGCGGAAGGTGAGAACGCCGTGTTGCCGTTCCAGCCACTCCTCAAAGATAAATTTAGTCTCAGGGAATAAAAACAGACTTTAGTCCAAAATATGATCGCTCGTTTCCATCACACCTAGAGTGCGTCTAATAAAAGCGCGACCTGGAGTTTTTTTTTTAAATATAATTAGCAACATTATTCGACATGATTCTTTTACTAGTTAGTAATACCACAGGCACAATTTTTGGATTTAACCTCTTTTTCTCAGGTCGCGCTTTCATTAGACGGACTATAGAACAAAATAGGGTAGTTAAGTCTAAATAAAAATAAAACGAACCGCCTAAGGAGATAAAATACGTTTATTTCTTAAAATTTGTCAATAAACCATACGCTGTCATTACAACCGATATCCTTTACACCTCTCGTATGCATGTTCCTATCTTAATCAATATACACAACAATATGTACGTCCGTACGTTCGCTACATACATTCACGAAACAGGAACGTGGTAAAGATTCACTCTTTAAGATGTAGCAGTAATTAAGACAAAGTCACATGAATTTCTAGTTAAGTTACGGTAAGCAGACTTGCTGAGATTGAAATTAGTGATTGCACAGCAAATATAGAGTTTTTAGACATGAAATTAGCATAAGTAAAGATATAGTTAAAAAGTAGTCTTAAAAAAAAAGAATTTTGAAAATCCGTCGACAATTGGCGGAGTTTTCGATGAACAAACATACAAAAAAAACATACAATAGAATAGAGTAGAATAAACTTTATTGTACACCAAAAGAATTTATAAAATTGTACAGAAACTTAAATCTATGGGTACAATGGCGGTCTTATCGCTGACAGCGATATCTACCAGACAACCGAACATACTACCTCCTTTTTGTGAAGCCGGTAATTACAGATAGATTACACAAATATCAATCTGCCATCTTCTTTCCTAAAGTGAATCTTTCCCAAGCTAATATTTCGCGCATACATTGCTTCGACAAGAAATAGTATAGCATTAAATGCCTTATATATATGCCTTATACACTCTAAGTTAAATCTAAAGTCACTGGGGACCTGCTCGGTTTATGCTAACACTTGGGGCCGGCCGTAGTGGCAATCCACATTGAAGAGCTGATATCTTTTCTGATAAGTGTACTGAGAATCGTTGTGTAGTGATATCGGTGTTTATTGGATAGATAGCAGAACTTCAAATGTGGATTGTACTCAATATGGTACTGCACTGAGTAAACTACTGACTAATGATTCTAAAATTAACTTAGTTCATTGTTATCTTTTTTTTTACGTTTGGTATCATCAAATAAGTTAAATCCGGCTTGACTGGAAGCCGATCCCAATATAGTTGGGAGAAGGCTAGGCAGATGATGGTATCATCAAATAAGTTCTTTTTCTCACACACTCTGGGTTGCAGTGTCAGAATTCTACTGACTAAAAGCCACAGTGCTCTTTCAGTTGTCTTTTTTTGCAAGGACTGCGGTAACTCCTTCGAACAATCTGCAGCTCTGGCATGCTCAGAGTAATCTGCCAAAGAAATTTTACCAAAACTTTTATAAGCAATAATGTTACACAAAAATGGCTCAGCTACTACTTCAGTACCATAATAAGCATGATCATTATGTCATTGATTATTATTCTTTATTTTAGGGCAGTTTCTAACCGCGCTATGCAATGACATTTAACATTACGACCGGCCACAAGCAGAAAATTGTTGTTCTAGACATTTTACACATTTGGATTGGATAGAGAATTGGATCACATTTAAATGTATTGTTGATTAAAATTTTAGTGTAGGTATGTATACTAATTACTTATTTAGACAGCAAATAAGTTTTGCTGGTGAACAGAGTAAGGGCCATGTGCACCGACATAAGTTTAAGATAACCATCTGATTAACGTCAATAACCGACGATAAGGAACAGGAAATATTGCTAAAACAGCCGTTTTAATATTAAAACAGTCGATTTGGTGTCGGTGAACATCGCCCTAAATTTAACGAACATTTAATTAGAAGTTACACAATTACTAATTATGAGATTTGATTAACCATAGCCATCCATCCAAATACGTAAATATCTAAAATAATATCATTAAATCAAGTTTTCTATACATGTTTTTACATTAACCCTCTATAATTCTGAATTATGCCTGCCGCCGTGTGACGACGACCAAAGAAAATATATAATTTAGCATTACTTTAATTTTCTTTCTATGTTTAATGCCATTTATTAAGCAAATGGCGTGTCGTTTTTACTAAAAATGTAAAATAATCGAAGTTCGATAAGTATTATATCGAAATCACATCGTCAGATTATTCGACTTTCGTAGAACAGTAAACTATCTAGTGTATTAAAGAATAATGTTGAAATCGTAAATGTGTGAACGGTCAGTGTTATCGGATTTCGATATAATAATGTTAGAAGGGTACGTAAGACAAAATACATATTTGTTCCTTAAGAAAGCCTCTTGCTAAACTATTACAATCCACATGTATACGCATATTTAATGCTAAATTAGAACTAACTGTAGAATTTTTGCTGTTTTTACACTATCTAGATAATAATAATAATAATAACATATTACAAACAACTAGTGAATATTACTTTACATATTCAATTACTATATTATTATTTATTTATAATAATTATGTTTATACACCTATACCGAGGGGAAAATTATTTGTTTAAGAGAAAAAACAAAAGAATCCTGTTCACTCTAAGCTAGATCACAAGTATAAGTAGGTACTTTTGCCGGCTTAAAGAAAAAATGTCTTTAATTTTATTATATTTTTAAATATGTTTGCGATACACCTATAATACGAAGTATGTATACCTATATATATTTTCAAGTGTAGATATTTGATTAAGCGATGTAGTCAACAGTTCCTTTGTATATTATATGCAATATGTATCTGTACTAGTACATATATAACGTTAGGTAAATCATAGAAACTCGTCCTATATTGGTTAATTACTTAAGAGGTGCAACGAGCCTATACAACATTTGAAAATTCTTGAAACTAATTTTAATATAGGCATATATAGCTTACCTACATTTTATACCTAACAACTGTTTTCTAAGTATTTTTTTCTCTAAAAATTCGTGTACGGGTTGTTATCATAATAGGTGAGTAAATACAGTTTTAAAGTACCTTCGAAATACACAGGAAAGGACGCCTTGAATTACCGATCTATCATTATACATTTCATAAAATTGATTTTACAATAAACTTCGAAACGTTAATGTATATTTTCCTATACAAAATTTATTTTAATACAATTTTTTTAACTAATAATTTGTGGGCCGTTGCACCCGGGTTTAAATTCGCTATGGTATACCAAACGGTTGTTTCAATCCCTCAAAAGATCGGATAGTTTCATGTGTGAATATTGTAATGTACACTGGGTGTAAGGGACATCCCTCCACTAACTTTAAGGGCTTGCTCAGTAGACGAATCTGAACATCCTCTCACAAAAGTTTCCTGAAGAAAATTTTTTGAATCTGAACATCCTCTCACAAAAGTTTCCTGAAGAAAATGTTTTGTGGCAGGATGTTCAGATTCGTCTACTGAGCAAGCCCTTGAAGTTAGTGGAGGGCTGTCCCTTACACCCTTTATGTGTATGTTCCTATAGAGTACTTCAAACTCTGTGCGTCCCTTTTGAGGGAAAGTATAGTGAAGGTGTATAAAACTGGTTTTTATATAGACTTTTTACACAAGCACACTATGTATCGGCAGGAGTTTCAAGCTTACAAGAAATATGCATGAGAAAAATATGATCAATAGAGTATTAATGGTGAAAACGATATCAAAATCGGTAGAAAAGCAAACGGTATATGAATTTTTTAATCAAATATATCTGTCTCTCTCAATTTTGAACAAATATATCTGTCTGTCTTGTGAAAATACCGTTTTTTTATGGCGGTCGTATGGGCGTGATGAACTATGACGTCAAACTCCATGTCGGAATTCTCTTTCTAGTTAGGAGCTTTGTAGCTTTATAACTTCGTTGTTGATTAAGAATTTTTAAAGTATTTTTATCAGCAAAACAAAAATATGCATATTTCTTATTGTATCCAGACAAAGAATAGTAAAAGTAAATGGAGTGATGACAGACCAATAACAACACATTGTACTAGCGACATGTGTCGAGATCATTTCTCTCTTTTCTTTTTAACCTATCACATACCCACAAAACGAGACACAATAGTAAAACAATAACACCGCGGTCTCATAGGACCGGTCGGGGATTCATGAATTAAATAATATAAGCTAGAGCTTGACTGCAATCCCACCGATGGTAAGCAGTGATGCAATAGTTGATGGTGAGGCGCATTAGTTTATTAAAAGTCTATTCACTCTAACTTTGAAGGCATTAGCGTAGTCCAAAAACACAGTTACGGGTATGCACACTCCATTTACAGCCCACTCCGTGATATCCCATACATATTTTGTTACGGCTGCAGTTTTGACATACTTACTGAAGAAAGTAAAACAAATGATACAATACAAAAATTATACATGTTTTCTGTTGTTTCATTTGTTTTTCAATCTCCGATATGTGATAGATAGGTTATTGGTTTCGGCTGTTAGCCGATACAAGTGTGCCTTATTACGCGATCGACAAAAATGTACCTACAATGTTTTATAACATTTACATTTTTTTTTACTACGAGTCGCACTCGTAGAATAATCGGTAAATTTTCTTATATTAACCCTGGACTATTAAATATTGATTTGTGAAGAGCGCTTGGGAATGCTGTTATAAATACAATGAAGGGCCAACAGAGGCTTTACCATGAGTTCTTAATGCGATCCATTTGACGACTTAAACTGAACTGAAAAGACTGACGGAGCTATATAGGCTCTTTCTCGCTCGCACGTCTGACATTTTAATACGTCATGGTAAGACCCCTAGATGTTTATGTTGACTGATGAAAATAATTATTTCGTTTTTCAAGTCTCCGTATTCACTTATATTTCAAACATTTCACAGAAACTCGATCCCCAAGCTTTATACAAGTAATATTTATACATACATTTAAATATTTCATCAACTTTTACTACAATGCACTCAACCTTAGACATAAATGCCAGCCTCAGAAATATTCCATTTAATCTCGAGATTCTAGGCTTTACAATTTTAACCTTTGCATTTACTGTTTTAAAAGTTAATATAAGTCAGTGTACATTTTTCATATAATATTTAATTTACGAATATTAATTTCTATAGACCCTAAGTTTTTACACACACATTTCAACATACATATATTTAAGCATGGCAATACTCGAATATTTTCGAAGCTGGCAACCCAGTACTGCGTGCGTAATATACAAAAGGAGAACTCAAGATAAGGATTGTTACTCACGACAGGGAGACACGACTTATAACACGTCGTACTCGTGCAGGCGAGTGAATGAAGCCTCAGCGTTAGTCTGTTAATGTAGATTGACCTCCGGAATTACTGAGCCTAATCTTATATTTCGAGTTCAAGCGCCTGTTTCGACAGATATAGATATTGATTTTAATATTTTACAAAGTCTTGTTAGAAGGCTCTAACAGTTCTCTTGAAACGGAATATGACCTCGATGTTGAAGCGGTTAGAATCCACTTCTAAATCCGGGTTTAAACCCGCTTAACACAAATATCGCTTAGATACTTGCAGTTATGCATCTGTGTACAGCACCCGGCTCACAGGGCGCGAATGTAGCGTATATATATTTAATATATAGTCAAAAAATGATATATTTAAACGGCGAAACGTTACCATCATTACCTCACTCCTAAATCCTTCACCTTAAAGCTTGTTCGCGTCTTACTGAACAAAAGTTTATAACTTAAAGAGTAGAACTTAACACTCGACACTAATATTAAACTGTCTTATCAACACTCAATTGTTCAAAGTTCCGTATCACTATTATTGCTACGATATCTTGTGCGTCGACCGACGAGGGAAGCTGGCTAACTAACTGTTATTTAAGAAGAAAGCAAACAGAGATCTAGTTAAACTGTCATTTATTACAAATCACGGTTTCCGTAGAGCAAGTACACATGATATTGCACCAAAGTTCTATGAAATCAAGTCGACTGAGAAGCTAGTGTTGACTGTGTGGTGGTGTGGAGAGGAGGCGCGGGGGGGGGCGGGGTCGACGCACTCGTGACGTCACTCAGGGGCGCGCGCGCCGCGCGAGTGAGGGGCGGCGTCAATACGCGCGCCGCTCTTCTAGCTCCGACATCTGCAATACATGCTGCTATTGTTAGTACAATACTTAATATTGCTAGCAATGAAAACTTTTCAGCTTAACAGTCAAGATAGTCCACTACGTAATGGATTAACTTGCCTATGTTCTTTTATACTTGCGCTAATGGCTCTCGTCAGGGTAATGTTTCAAGATACTTAAGGAACACTCCAGAAATGGCTCCCATTACGGTAACGTTTCGCGATACTTAAGGTGAACGCGATCTCTTGATTCGGAGGGGCTGAAATGTTCATAAGCATTCCGGGACGTTCCGTACTCGATCCTGGTTGGTTTTAAGTCTCCGCCCTCATAGTTCAACCAACGAAACCAATTTTATTAAAATTAAAACACTGGACTGCAGCTTACGACATACGAAGCTTTACGACGATACTTTTTGCAAGTCCCTAATTTCATACCACAGTTTTCTGTTTCAGCACTCAAGCTGAATATAACTGGACAAGTAAAGCAGGTGTGTAACCTGCTGTTACAGTCGACATAAGGCGAGGTGAGGTAGAGGTTCCACGTAGGTGGGAAGGTTTACTCACGTTGTTGTGCCTGGCGCGCTTGATGGGCGGGTGCGGCGCGTCGCTGTCGGAGATGACGAGCTCGCCGCCCAGCTCGCCGCCCGCGCCGCCGCCGTATCCGCCGCTGTAACATCAAGCACCACATTCTATTCATATTATGTACGAAAAAACAGCCTGTATATGACGAAGGGACACCCTGTATACGCCGAGAGGACACCCAGTATATGCCGAGGGGACACCTGGAATACGCAAAGAGTACACCAGGTATACGCACAGGATACACCCGGTATACGCACAGGATACACCCGGTATACGCAGAGTGTACACCCGGTATAAGCACAGGGTACACCCGGTACATGCACTGGGTACACCCGGTATACGCAGAAGGTACATTCGATATACGCATAATACACCCGGTATACACACAGAGTACACCTAGTATACGCACAGGGTACACCCGGTATACACACAGGGTACACCAGGTATAAGCAGACAAAGGATTCGCCCGGTATTCGCACAGAGTACATTCGGTATACACACAGGGAACACCCGTTATACGCACAGGGTACATCCGGTATACGCACATGGTACACTCGGTATACGGCGAAGGGTCATATGTGGCACGCCGAGGCGACAACCAGTATACTTCTTGCAAGTTGGAGAGACAATCGGTATACGTCGATGGGACACCCGGTGTACGCAGCGGGGACGAGGGAATACCTGGTATACATCGAGGGGTCAACCGTGGCACGCTGGGGGTACAAACCGTATTCGTCGAGGGGATATCTGGGGCATGTCGAGGCGATACCCCGGGCACGCCACGCCATTGTCTGGGGCCTAGAAGTAAGTAGTGTGTACGTACCCGTAGTAAGGCTCGTGCTGGTGTATGACGACGCTGGCGGGCACGTCCTCCTCCTGGATGGACACCAGGTTGCCGCCCGTCGTGCCCACCACGTACTTCTCTGTAACAACGCAACACATGCAACTTAGTATGATTCGTATAGTAAAAACAGTTAACAAAGTCACAAAGGCATTATTTTCAGATCTAGACTGTCACATTTATAATGTACAACAAGAATAGGATTGGTCCCAAAAAACTTCCTTGAGGTACCCCAGCTTTTTTGGTTTATAACGTGTCATATCTTGTCAAAAGCTTGCGTAACATCCGTCCGACAAACCCTAGTAGTGCCCACAACTTAGACCACAGATTTTATTTTAGAAATTCCCTATGGCCCGAGCATGTTATTGGCCCTGTTGTGCTTCATCTATGGTCCTGCTGGAAACTCTTTGAAACGCGCGTAGGACACTAAGCGCTATCAACTACTCACTGGAGACGAGCCCAGTTCGTCTGCAAGCTTGCGCCTATGGTACAGTACGGCCGTTTATAAGTTGGCGAGTGTGAAGTTAGGCGCTGCGAATTTTAGCGCTAGAAAACTTTTTTTTTTTTAATTGTATAAGCTAGTGCTTGACCGCGATCCCACCTGATGGTAAGCAGTGATGCAAACTTGTACAAAAATAAAGGGTTTTAAAAAAATAAATGCAATTTGCATTTGTTATTGCTGTTAAAAAGCATACCAAGTCATATGGGTACATAATCATGATGTTATGGGTTACCTTCTCTCTCGCCGCCGGCGCCGTTGGTGACGACGGTGATCTGGTGTCCGGCCATCACCAGCGCGCCGCCCGCAGAGCTGTACGCCAGCCCGTGACCTAAACACACATCGTTTCATTATAATATTGTATTAATTCAATTCACTCTTTACAAATTCACTCTTCACAATTACAAATTCACTCACTCGCTCATTGACTTACGAGTACCTTTGCTTTTATCAAAAATTATCCATTTTGTTTTATCAATTATTATTAGTTTGTTGGTTGTGGAGGTCTAATGGAGAGTCGCTCTATGTAAAACATGGGGTTTGCACCCATTTTGCGGCAGAAGCTCTACTTCTTCCTGCCCTTATCCCATATTACTTGGAGTCAGTGCTACACATTTTTTTCTTCCATTCTATCCAATCATCCGTCACACTATCATTTACTCCCTTTTCTTTCACCTCACTCCTCACACAATCAATCCATCTTTTCTTTGGCCTCCCTTTCGCTTTCCATCAGCTATCTACATGTAATCATGCGGTAGAAGGTAAGTAAGTGATGATGGGTTACCAGGAGAGCCGGGAGCACTCTGGCTGACGCCGCTGCGCTGCGGGAACAGATACTGCGTCGACTGGCTGTTGTTGCTGCTCAGCCGCTGCTGGCTCGACTGCGGAACAAACATCATTATATTATTCATATCAATTATCGATATCAGAAGTATCAATTAACGTAAGGGACATTTTTACGTTTTTGGTAAAAGGACACTTTGGGCCTGTTTCACAATGTCCGAGTAGCCACTACTTCCCGGATAAATTCAAAAATGGAACAGAATTTGTATGAAATTATCTACCAAGTTACTGGCAACTTAATCATAGGTGGTGAAATAGGCCCTTACAGTTTTGATATATGCACCTTACGTTAATCAAATAAGGTATATGCCTTCTGGTAAAATTATATCGAATTCGAAGTTTAAATAAAATAAGTGGTCTATCTCACCTCCCTGCCAGTAGGCTCCGGCTCCTCCGACGGGAACAGCTCCGGCGTGGGCTCGCGCGACAGCTCCTCGGGCGTCACCAGCCCCGACACGCCCACCTGCGACGGAGACGTCGGCGCGCTCCTGCAACATGACCAGGAGGGTCAGCGGATACTGGTCGACCAGGACTTTGTATTGAGGCGCGAGCTGGCGCGAGGGTAGGAGAGGGATGTCGGGGATCCCTTGGAGGAAGCTTACATGGGCAACTAAATTACTGTTTAGATATAATATGCCATTTTTTCTTACGATATATTTAATCAACATTTAAATAACAGTTGGGTTTAAGTTTCAGGGGTTAGCAAATCAAATGAGGTATAGTCTGTTTTTTACACCCTGAGACTAAATTGAAACAAGTAATGTCAAATTTACTATAGGAATGACGCCAGTTCTTTTGTGTTAAAATGTAATTTTAGTCACAGGGTTTAAAAAACAGACGACAGTTGATACGACCTCATCACCACTGCTCTACAAAAACAATACAACCACAATTTTATTCGCATCTTTTGTTGCCCGTGTAAACGCTTAACTAATTATAAAAGGAAGGTTTTATGAAGACAGGGAGTAAAATTTAAAAACAATACACGTCAAAATCAGCCAAACCGTTCAAAGGATAACACCAGAAAGCGCCTCGACACAACGCCAATTAAAGGTAACATTCGGTTCTTTCGACTGCAACACGCGACCGCGACCTTCTGCTTAGTATGGATTTGAATGACACCAGTCGCAGCCGCTAAGCGCCTGTCCAGATGAGGCGTATTAGGCTGCATACAGAAAGAAAGCTGGAAACTTATAAGCGCTTACTGGCGCTTGACAGCGCTGGTAACTCGCGCAGGAATAGTACATTGTTCACCGAGAGGAGAAAGTGACCGATTACCGTCGAGGGTGTCGTTTGAAGCCCGAGTCGTAGGCGAGGGCTTTAAAACACTCGAGATCGGGAATCGCACTTTCTCTCGAGTGATACATAGTGCTTTATACTACACCTACGAGGAAAATAAAAAACTAAATCTTTACTCATTTACAAATTGAAAATGGCGCTAATGGCGTCTGCAATTTTCACATGTTCTTTTTTCAAATTGTTTGACACCATCCATCACACAGCTAGTGGCCAGTGTCATTTTGCGAACTTGGAGATAAAAACTCACTGTAAAAACTTTTTGGCTTTTGATATTTACGTTACCTGCGCATAGTCTTACCCAAAATTAAAAAAGAAAAACCACGTAAGAAATGGATTTTCATACACTTTTCTCTCCCGCTCAGATGCGTTTTCTCGCCGCATATTTGTTCAATATACAATGACGTACTTTCTACCGTAAATTTGATAAAGTATCAAGGTACTTTCCGAGCAGGTGTAGTATAAAATATATGAACGCGCGCCGACAAGCACTGAGCGGTGCAGACAAGTTCCCACAAGCTTCAACACAAGCTGCTTAGCGCCCAGCCCTTATTATTATTATTATTAATGTTTTCATCCAAGTGACAGCTAAATTAAAAATCGACTAAAATAAAATGTAGGGATAAACGCAGTGGCAAAAGGCTTGTTTAGGTTAACAAGCCTTTCAATGAGCAGTTAAAGTTAAGGACACAATTAACAGTTAAAATTGTGAAGAAACGAATTTAACCATTATTATTACTTTATGACGTTACTTTGGCTGTTACTTTGAATGAAGAAATTGGCAGTAGTGTAGAACGGATCAGCGCTGTCAAGCCGGGTAAGCGCTTATAAGTTTCCAGCTTTCTTTCTGTATATCAGCCTCACGAGTCAGAGAAGCTCTAAGAACCGAATGCCACCTTCACCAACACTATCTTCTACATACAACTCCGTCGGTTACCTCTCAGTCAGCCCCTCATCGAGGCTAATATTCGTGATTGATTTAAATGTCTGTTTCTGCTTAAAACTAAGCACGTTCCGGGTCGGACGTGGCTATGTTTTTTTCTTGACCTTCGATCTGGCTACGACTTTACTCGCAAAGCACCTGTCGAGAGGAGGGAAGTTGGGAGAAGGAATAGAATGGTCTAAGCTAAATGGGAGAGGAAGGGAAGGACTAAGGAGGAAGCTAGTATACTACAACTCGGTCACATTAACTTGATCTTTGGCGTCGATAAAATCATCTTCCTGCCCTTGTCCCGTTCTATTTGGGGTCGGCGCAACACGTCTTTTTCTTCCATACTGTCCTGTCACTCGTCACGCTATCACTCACTCCCTTTTCTTCCATATCACTTCTCACACAATCTATCCATCTTTTCTTTGGCCTCCCTCTCCCTCTCCATCCATCCACATGTAAACTCATAACTCTTGGCGTCAATAAAATAATGTCCAAAAACAATATAACAACAACAGAGAACTAGCCAAATTATCGACGCGCGTATCGATAACATAGATGCTGACCATACCTGACACACTTGCCGGGTGATGCGTCAAAGCGGGGGGATGTTTGCATTTCAGAGATGCGTTAAGTTAATGTGACTGAATTGTAGTTCGTATTAATCTAAGTACCAGGGAATCGGTGAAGGAAAGAGTATTTTAGTAGTCATCTTACCAATGACTTGTTAAGTTCGGAAGGATAATGTATCATGCTAGGATAATTACCAGCTAAATGTATGCTAGCTTTGTTGTTCTACATTATGTGCAATAGAGTTTCATCTTTTCTTCACAACAGCAATGTCAAAATGGTAGCTTGCTATGACATGGACCCTAGACACATTCTGAGCTTTACGCTGCGTTTGGGCTTTCCTACTGACCGTGCTTTAGAATTCTTCTTCTTAGCGTGTCGATGGCAAAACCTGCTACAATTCTATGCCTGGCCTAGTTCGGACGCGGTAATTTCGTCTACCAATACTGTCATTAAGTCCCTACTTGAACAAGTAATAATAATAATAATAATAATAAATTGCTTTATTGACACATAATTATACAGGTAACATACTTTTTGAAGCCCTGGCTCCTGAGCTAGGTAGAAACCTGTGTTACAAGAGCCAGTGTCTTCACCCAGTTGCATGTGGTACAAATTGACCTAATCAATTTTAATACATATTTGATAAAAAAGTGAAACAATGGTAAAATAAAATAAATGAATGAAAGTGCACGCATGCTTTGAGTAAATTAGTAGTAAAGTATTTATTGTGTGTGTTTTTGTATAGTGTGTACGTTTGAGCGTGGGTGTAGGTGTAAGTGTGCGTGTGTGATAGTATGTTTGAGTGTGTGTGTGAGTGTAAATGAGTGAAAATTATTATTATTATGAACATGTTCATGGATACCGTCGTTGTATTAAATCTTCCGTCTGGTGATAATCCAGTGTTTGAAGCCATGTAGAAATTTTCTTTTTAATTTGTCTAGTCGTTAATGGGTTTATATTAAGGGCATTGTTAATTTTATTGTACATGTATATAGCCATATAAATGTGTTGACGTCTAGCGGAAGCGGTTTTGAAGCTCGGTGGTCTACTTAGGTCAGGACGAATAATAGTTCTCCTTAGTTTTGTGGCGTGAATTACCGGCGTCCTATGGTGTTGTTTTAATGTGAGATTAATAAGGTACAGCTGTCTCACGGTAAGTACATTACAATTTTTATACAGTTCTTTTGTAGGAAACCGGTACGGTTTGAATGTCATGACCTTGAGTAGAGATCTTTGGGCTCTTTCGATGTTAATCATATATGTTTTGCAGGCGCCTCCCCAGGCCGTAACACAGTAACCTATGATTGACTGAGCCAGCGCAAGATAAACTGTTCGTAGTAATTTGAAGTGGGCTACGTGTCGAAGTTTTTTAAAAGCCCATATTAGTTTTCTTATACGGGATGTGGTTAATTCGATGTGGGGACGCCAGTTAAATTGTTCGTCTAGAAGCACTCCCAAGTATTTTATTGACTTTTTTTGTGAGATTGGGAGGCAGGGGCATTGGTGATTGGAAATATCATTGCAGGCGTGTGCTTTGAGACTTATATCCATGGGTTTGGTATTGGCGAAAGTGAATTGGAGAAATGCGGTCTTAGAGATGTTCAGGGTAAGTAAGTTACCTTTCAACCAACGGATTATTTTGCATAAACCCCGCTCTGCTGCTTGTCGCGCTGCCTCCCAACTCTCGCCGTGAAATATTAACACCGTGTCGTCTGCATAACTATATATTCTACCCCTGTCAAGAGACTGCTGGCAAAGGTCATTAACATAGACCAGGAAGAGGCTAGGGGATAAGCAGCTACCTTGTGGTACACCATAGTCAATTTTGGCTTCGTTACTGGTTAATTCACCAATCTTTATTTTTTATAACAAGTTTATAATTTTGTAAGTAACAAGGCACGTGATGCAGGATGGAAGGTGGGACATGGTTTGAGGAGAGACGCCGTACCACTGAAGATCGATATAAGGCCGCTATCCCACTGGCGTTTTACGAACGTCGGCGTTTATTAGCATTAACGTCCTCTGAACGCGACGTTAACGTCGCCCACATGATACTATTACCAAAAAAACGCGACGTTAATGTTGTGCAAACGTGACGTTGATATCGCGTTCAGCTGACGTTAATGCTTGTCACGTGCAGACGCGACGTCAACGTCGCGTCGGCGCAAAGTTGACGCTGCGCAGACGTTCGAGAGACGCCGACGCTCGTAAAACGCCTGTGAGATAGCGGCCTTAATACGACAAAGATTGTACATCTTGAATCGCTAACATACTGTTACACCCGTAATGTATTACAGCCTACTGGTCCTGACAAACCGATTAGACCAAGTCTTGTCCAAGAGTTCATACCTGGAGGAGAGTCCGAAGGGTGCCCGGAACTGCACGCCGCGCGGGCGGCGCGGGCGGAAGGCGAGCTCGATGAGCTTGCCCTCGCTCTGCGGGTCGATGCGCCAGAAGCTGCCCTTGCCGGGCTCCTCCTGGCTGCGGGGGACCTTGATGAAGTATCTGGAAAATGACGAGATGGATGTGTAAGTACAAAGTAGCTATAAATGTTATTTTTGCAAATAGGTTTTATTTTTGTCAATTTAAACTAATTGAGGCCGATGTTTACTAGTCGATTACCGTGAGAAGAAATACCGAAACAAACTCAGAGATGAGTTGATGAGACATGATGGTCAGCTCATATGAGATCCATGTAAATTAATGTCTCAGATAGTCTTTTCCAGAGTCCCGGGTTTTCTTTTCGGAAGCCCACCCATGGCCCCAGAGGTTTCGACCCTGCTAGGCTTCTACAAACCCCTACAATATTTGCTGACATCTTTGAGGGGCGCTTGGAATGCACTGTCGATGATTTGGGCTCGGTCCGGACGGTTACCGGATGGCCGGACGGTGAACTAACAATTGTTCGCCGCGTGAGCTGCTTGTCGGGCGCGGAGGCCACGGCCTGCACGATGAGCTGCGCGTAGCTGTAGGGGCACAAGACTTACCTATTGAGCGACAAGTTGTGACGAATAGAGTTCTGCCAGCCCTTGTCGGCCGTGCGGTAGTAGGGGTAGTGCTTGGTGATGTAGCTGTAGATGCCGGACAGCGTGAGCTGCTTGTCGGGCGCGGAGGCCACGGCCTGCACGATGAGCTGCGCGTAGCTGTAGGGGCACAAGACTTACCTATTGAGCGACAAGTTGTGACGAATAGAGTTCTGCCAGCCCTTGTCGGCCGTGCGGTAGTAGGGGTAGTGCTTGGTGATGTAGCTGTAGATGCCGGACAGCGTGAGCTGCTTGTCGGGCGCGGAGGCCACGGCCTGCACGATGAGCTGCGCGTAGCTGTAGGGGCACAAGACTTACCTATTGAGCGACAAGTTGTGACGAATAGAGTTCTGCCAGCCCTTGTCGGCCGTGCGGTAGTAGGGGTAGTGCTTGGTGATGTAGCTGTAGATGCCGGACAGCGTGAGCTGCTTGTCGGGCGCGGAGGCCACGGCCTGCACGATGAGCTGCGCGTAGCTGTAGGGGCACAAGACTTACCTATTGAGCGACAAGTTGTGACGAATAGAGTTCTGCCAGCCCTTGTCGGCCGTGCGGTAGTAGGGGTAGTGCTTGGTGATGTAGCTGTAGATGCCGGACAGCGTGAGCTGCTTGTCGGGCGCGGAGGCCACGGCCTGCACGATGAGCTGCGCGTAGCTGTAGGGGCACAAGACTTACCTATTGAGCGACAAGTTGTGACGAATAGAGTTCTGCCAGCCCTTGTCGGCCGTGCGGTAGTAGGGGTAGTGCTTGGTGATGTAGCTGTAGATGCCGGACAGCGTGAGCTGCTTGTCGGGCGCGGAGGCCACGGCCTGCACGATGAGCTGCGCGTAGCTGTAGGGGCACAAGACTTACCTATTGAGCGACAAGTTGTGACGAATAGAGTTCTGCCAGCCCTTGTCGGCCGTGCGGTAGTAGGGGTAGTGCTTGGTGATGTAGCTGTAGATGCCGGACAGCGTGAGCTGCTTGTCGGGCGCGGAGGCCACGGCCTGCACGATGAGCTGCGCGTAGCTGTAGGGGCACAAGACTTACCTATTGAGCGACAAGTTGTGACGAATAGAGTTCTGCCAGCCCTTGTCGGCCGTGCGGTAGTAGGGGTAGTGCTTGGTGATGTAGCTGTAGATGCCGGACAGCGTGAGCTGCTTGTCGGGCGCGGAGGCCACGGCCTGCACGATGAGCTGCGCGTAGCTGTAGGGGCACAAGACTTACCTATTGAGCGACAAGTTGTGACGAATAGAGTTCTGCCAGCCCTTGTCGGCCGTGCGGTAGTAGGGGTAGTGCTTGGTGATGTAGCTGTAGATGCCGGACAGCGTGAGCTGCTTGTCGGGCGCGGAGGCCACGGCCTGCACGATGAGCTGCGCGTAGCTGTAGGGGCACAAGACTTACCTATTGAGCGACAAGTTGTGACGAATAGAGTTCTGCCAGCCCTTGTCGGCCGTGCGGTAGTAGGGGTAGTGCTTGGTGATGTAGCTGTAGATGCCGGACAGCGTGAGCTGCTTGTCGGGCGCGGAGGCCACGGCCTGCACGATGAGCTGCGCGTAGCTGTAGGGGCACAAGACTTACCTATTGAGCGACAAGTTGTGACGAATAGAGTTCTGCCAGCCCTTGTCGGCCGTGCGGTAGTAGGGGTAGTGCTTGGTGATGTAGCTGTAGATGCCGGACAGCGTGAGCTGCTTGTCGGGCGCGGAGGCCACGGCCTGCACGATGAGCTGCGCGTAGCTGTAGGGGCACAAGACTTACCTATTGAGCGACAAGTTGTGACGAATAGAGTTCTGCCAGCCCTTGTCGGCCGTGCGGTAGTAGGGGTAGTGCTTGGTGATGTAGCTGTAGATGCCGGACAGCGTGAGCTGCTTGTCGGGCGCGGAGGCCACGGCCTGCACGATGAGCTGCGCGTAGCTGTAGGGCGGCTTGGCGTCGTCGCGCGCCTCGCGCGGCTCGCGCTCGCGCACGTCGCGCGTGCTGCCGTAGCCCGAGTCCGAGTTCGACGAGGACGCCTGGAACGACAGTTTCTGCATGTTAATTGTGGATAAATGTCAATGGACACTTTTATTTTAGAAGAAGACAGAAGAATAGGTAAAGAAATCTCTTCCAGCGTACCTGTGAAGGCTGGAGTTGGATGAAAAGAGATTTAGACACCGTGATTTTTGTATTTTACTTGTGTTCCAGGGCCGTGGTAAGCTTTCAAACGTTCTCGCAGCCCAGGATCTGTCGGCGTGTCTTCGGCCTAACTGTTCTACCACTCATCATTGTCAAGCTATACTTACAGCAGTCCCATTGGAGTTGGGCCGCGCGTGGTCAGCTAAGGCCGCGTAGTGGGCGACCAGTCCAAGCTCTGTAAGTCTTCGGTCTAACTATTCTACCACTCATCATTGTTAAGCTATACTTACAGCAGTCCCATTGGAGTTGGGCCGCGCGTGGTCAGCTAGGGCCGCGTAGTGGGCGACCAGTCCAAAGTGTGTAAGTCTTCAGTCTAACTGTTCGACCACTCATCATTGTCAAGCTATACTTACAGCAGTCCCATTGGAGTTGGGCCGCGCGTGGTCAGCTAGGGCCGCGTAGTGGGCGACCAGTCCAAGGTCAGCGTGTCTTCGGCCGGAGGAGCCAGCGCCCCGAGGCGACGTCGGACAGCTGTTCGCTGCGCTTATTGTGCCTGAAACATTGTACATTATCTATGTTAGTTATCTGATTTATCGATCGTTCTTAATATGAGAGGAATTGAGGAAGGCTGACGAATTGCAAGTATTGCAATAGAAGATCAGAAGGAAAATAAAATGAATAAGCAAAAGCGCTTAATAAAAAGAAACTCGTGCCCCAAAGAAAAACCGCACAGTCTTACCAGTAAGTACCGAATTTCTATTTATTTGGAAGTCAAAACAAGACTGTCTCTAATTCTATTTTTTTTTTCTTATTGATTGTACTTGTATTATACCCGGCATCTAATATATTATACTTGCGATAAACATATTTACGGTAGATTTCTGAACTAGCCTTAAATATCCATCTGATCTTAGCAAGAAAAGTATTGATCTGTAGGCGAAGGGGAATCTTTACATCATGGTACTGCTGAACAGCGTTTATTAACTGTAAACAAAACCGGGCTATGACCTTTGCTGTCAGTGATCCTGATGATGTGGGTTGCCTCCAACCCTGGTCACGCCCCGGCTTCGGTTTCCTCCACCAGCGAATGGAACCATCACTGCAGCATAACAAACCAGAACCGACGCGTTACCTGTAGGCGAGGGCGCCGGGCTACGTCCGTCGTTGTCCGTGGGGATGGTGATGCGGAGCGGTGGCATCTGCGCGGAACTGCCTCCCGCTCCGCCACCGCTCTCCTCCACCAGCGACTGGAACTCCAGCCGAATGTTTGTGGAAGGGAAGCGCAGTGTGCATCTGGAAAAACGAAGACGAAATCGTATAATTGTTGTTTGAAAGATGTAGAAAAATAAGTCATCAAGTAACTTAGTTTACGAGTATAATATATCATTAAGATTTAAATCCTGTTATTCAAGTGGTTTTAAGTACACGAAAAACAGCCGTCTTCCAAAACCATCGCATTAATAATTTCTTCAAGTACCATTACTCGTCGTAACTTGGACATCTGCCGAGCAAAAAGGCAGCAAAGGAATTAAAATAGGACTATTCAAGTTGGAGTTTTAAGAATCAATATTTGGCGCCCAACATGTGATGTGGTAGGCCCAGTCGGGCGCCAAAATGATTCACCTAACTCACTTAATTGTGTAACTTGCAATCAAATTGAAGATGTACAACATTTGCTGATGGAGTGTGTCCGAAATAAAGATGAACTCAACTCATTGCTGGGTGAACTGAAATTAAAGTAGATTCGATGTAGGTCTAATCCAAAGCATTTTGTCAAAACCGAAATCGGAGGCGGACCAGAAAACTATATCGTTTAACAGCGCTCTCTCAGCAGTGCTCCTACAGTAACGTAGTTTATGTGTAAAGTTAATAAGTATGTAAAGGAATTTGTTATAAGGTACGATAGGGCTGACATATCCTTTTTGGACAAAAGCCCCTAAATGAAAAGTAGAATAAAAAATAGAATCAATATTTGGCGCCCGACATGGGACATGGTAGGCCCAGTCGGGCGCCAAAACAGTCATGTCGCGCCGCCCACATAATTGACTAAACTAATGACCTAGAACTACGTCTAAAGCACTATATGACAGGACAGGACGGTGTACCGCTTATTGGCACCCGCAGTGCAGTAAATTCAATAAGCGGACAGACGCTCCTGACAAAGTACTAGGTACTAATGAACCGTTGCCATAGTGACTCTCTGAATGCACTTTAGTTGAACGCTAGGGGAGTTTGTTATGTCTGGTGCACAGACGCTTTTAATTTGAACAGAAAATGTGAAAGCTTGCTATGCTGACAGCGGTAGACAATATTTGTTTTGAAAATACTGTCAGCCTCTCAGATTTTAATTAAACTTGGTCATACCGCTGTGTGAAGTTGTGATCATATATTTATTGATAACAAAAAGACTAAAGTAGCGCGTATTACAATATGCAGCGTCTATGTAGACAATCATCAAAGTTTCCATGACCAAGTTTCAGTCAATTTCAGAACATATGCACAGCACACGCCTACTCTTTACATACTACACGACAATACTCCCACACATACAGAGTACGATTCCCATCCAGATCAATGCATCCGCTTACAACTCCGCCTGAATGTGGCACGGAGAAATGTCGACATATCTGCCCGCTCCAACTTGTTTGTACTATGAATTCAGCACCGCATAGTACTACAGATTCGGCCCCGTATTTCCACTTCACAGCCTATTTTAGATATCTCCTACCTTCACGTTTAGAACCTCCGCCACATGCATAAGTTAGCCGCTCGAATGTTAGAAGCGTCGGAAATAGAAATAGATTGACCGAAATTTCGTTCTACAATTTAACCTTTTAAAACCCAATTTAGTAAAGACCGATTTAGGGGTTGGGAATTAATAGACGGATTCATTTGTTCATTCCATTAAGTACAATGTTGCATGTCAGTTGAAAATGTTTTTAATTATAATCGTGAACAGTTTCTAACAAATAAACTAGGACATTTATTTTTGAGTTGATGTCCAATTGGACATATTGGTACATGTGTCAAACAAAACCTATGATCTGTTTTTACTTGACTAAATTGACACATTTAATGTCAAACTTACTATAGGAATGATGCCAGTTCTTTTGTATTGTAATGTCATTTTAGTCTCAGGGAGTAAAAAACAGACGATAAGCCACTTTCAAAGATTTCCAGGAGAAACAAATCGTACTACGTTACTATAATAGCCTCCACGATAAACACGTGGAAAGGGGACTTGAACAGGCGTCCATTACGGGAGCTCGGCATGTTAACCGAGGCATCCATCCACGTTGAGGTCCATATAAATAAATCTGCCACCATTAACATCGCCGCAGCTATAACGCCCACTGCCGTTCCCATACTCTGCATTCTCGCATCCTAAACTACGCTATATTGCGCGTGTCACGAATATCTACCAACCTCTCCGTTATTAAAATATTTTTATTCATGAATGCTTCTTTTTGCAATACGATTTCTCGATGTACGTAACACGTACAGGATTCTACAATCTACATCTTTTAGGTCTTATTCTTAAAATGCTTGGTTCTTTTTGTCGCGTGATATTTTATAGTCTTGGATTGGCCTGTATACTTCGTATAAAGCCACGATTCTCCCAAAAATATCATAACCGACAAAGTCGTGTTGCTAACTCCAGAGCAAGTTATAGGACCTCACGTAGGAGCACTAACTAGGTCATAAAACCGATGCGGATGATAAAATAACTTTTTATGTTGAACAGTTGTTTCGTGAGGACGATAAAAATACCAGACTAAGGTATACGACTCATTATTTTGGATAGTTATGGTATTTTTGAAATGGTAAGGTTTTATCGTTATTTTAGTGGTCTGGTTCTGAGTAAGGCAGCCTTCACTTTCTGAGGGTCAAAGTCTTTTGAACAAGGCATTTAGTTTAGTACCTAGAATTATATGCACAGATTTTATAATCCACTCTACTAGGTTCAGTAATTATGGGCAATATCGAATATACTAAATTCCTCAGCAATTGTTTCCTCCATAGTACATACCCGGATTTTATGTATTGCAACCTATTCGTTTGATTATTTTAGTCTTTTTCAGTCTGGCAGAGTAATGGATAAAATGAGGAATGAGTATATTAGAGAAATTCTGTAACGCAAGTTGATAAAAGAGTTCTGAGTGTACACGTAGCTGGTTGAAGAGGGATGCCAAAGAAAAGATGGATGAATTTTGGGAAGAAAAGGGAGTTGCTGATAGTTTGGCGGGTGACAAAATACCCGGGAGACAATTACCCCAAGTAATATAGGACGAGGATAGGAGGAAGAAGTCTGGCAGACTAAACATGAAACACTTAACGCATAGATATCCTAATTAAGCCTCACAATCATAAGTTCAGTATAAAAGTCCAATGAAAATCATTGTATCGTACTGCAAACTTCTACCCACGGACAGTTTAGTCCAATCCACATGGCACGAAGACAAATAACATTCACATAGCTCCCTAATTTCAAATTCTCCACAGCTCCAATTCCAGAAACGTTTCTGAATATACATACAGCGATCTACATCGCAATTCCTCACCGCTATTTCATATTAATTTAATTCAAAATCTACATTCTAGGCTGGATTAATTTCCTAGAACTCGTAGTTAGGTATACATTGATATTTTAAGGGCCTATGCACACCTTGTTTTATAAACGCGCCATTGACGTGCGTTTGTAGCGATGCGCTCGTGATTCAGACGCAGCATTTAAACCTTCTGTAGGATAAAAGCGCGCCGTTGACGTTTCAAATACGCGCGTCAACAGCGTGGTGTGTGCAAGCCCTAAATTCAATCGTGTTCGTAGATATTTCAAGTTGTGTTGTACGGTTCTCATCTAACTTGTAGTTCACGAGATAGACAGTTGCAATCTCTGCTGGGAGATTGGACTGATAAAGAGAAATCGTTCGAACGAAATTGATGGTTTATTTTATAGTGTTTGACGTTGATTTTTCTAGTGTTACTTTACTTCTAGTAGGTGTAGTCAGAAGCTAGTAAATCTGACTCCAGTCTTGCCATGAAGTACCGTGTTACCCCAGTTAATGGGTTGTGGAGGTCTGGTAGGCCGCCGCTCCTCGTAAAATTCTGGTATTCAGCTAAATCCGGCTTGACTGGAAGCCGACTCCAATATAGTTGGGAAAAGGCTAGGCAGATGATGATGTTTTCTAGTAGGTGTAGACCGACGCACACGTGGGCCACGCCTGATTTGTACGTAGAACGCGTGAGGTCGTGGCGTGGGTCTAATGTAGCTCTACATGTCTAGTTGCCGTACAAAATGTATGAAGACCGACGCGCCCAGATCGGCGTACGTGGCCCACGTGTGCCTCATGTAGTTGTTCACAAAACAAAGAAGATCCATCCTCTTTTTTGATAATTCATGAAACCTAACCTAACGTTTCTGGCTTTCGAATATTTTGGGCGTAGAAAGCTCTGTTCCAGTCCAGAAGCCTTAATGGAAGTTGTTTTTACGTTAATCGACTTTGGCATTCTGATAGGTTATAAGCATAGAGGGGTCCAACAGCTATACAACCCTAGCTTTATGGTCATTGGAGGGGGCCAATCAGAGCGCCGATCGTCAAACGCGTCAATGCTAAATAAACTCGCAAAAAGCACTCAAAGCTAAAAACAATATCAAATCAAAACCAGCGCTCTATAAACTGAACCCACAACAAAAACCAATTACAAATAAACTTTCATACATATCTAAATCATGCATACATTTATTCCGTACTCGACACAAACAACGCGAGCAACTAAACGTATTCGAAGCATAACAATCCGTGACCCCGCGTTAAAGTTGAGCGCTAAACAAAACAAATACTACTACTTCGTACGTTACGTCACGGCAATACGGCATGCAGTCGATTTTACGCGGAAAACTTATTGGATTCGTTTGAAGGAAATAAAATAACAGCTTTTCTATATGATTATTTCTATCTATGATCCTTGAAAACGCTGACAAATACGGTTTTTAACCCTATTAGAAGGTCTTTTTTGTTTGTTTTTGCGTGCCAAGCAATCAATAGAATTTGCCAGTGTGTGCGAATATAACCTTTGAGTTCGTAAACAAACATTCAAATGTTTAAAATAACGCCATCTGTTATGAATTTTCGCAAACTTCTGCTCTAGGCTCAAAAGAGGGCGCTACTATGAAGACTCGTAACATTTTACGCATTTTGTTTATCTGTAAGTTATCAAATATCGTTCTTTGTATTCAAAACAAATGCAAAAAGTAAACGCAATTTTCTTTTACGATGAAAACTCGCCCAGGATGGCCCATTGTGTGGACGCCACGAGGAAAATTGTCTGTTTACGTTGCGTCCATTCATTAATGTTCAGATAAGGTTTTAAGGGTCTTTAGATTGGGTAGAGGTTATTGGTTTTTTATTTACTCTATGATACATAAGTGAAGGGAAGAGTACGAATCATGTCTGGTATTTTAATTTGATAATAATCTGATGCTACTTATATTAATTCACCAGGGGTTTTACCGTGAAGTGTTACAATGACAGGCGTGCTAATAAAAAACAGGGATGGAGCGATACACCCTATTTACATCTCTATCTCTTTATCAATTTAGTTTAGGTCGTCAAATGGGTCGTGTTAAGAGCTCGTAATGGGGCCTCAGTTAAGTTTTGTAGCTAAGAACATAGGAAATTATGTTGAATGATGAATTGATGATTGAAGTCTATATATAGGTATAAGTTTTTAACGGAGATTGACTGCCTGTTTGATTAGAGATTTTATGGAGAGCCTCCGACGGAGAGAATGATAAAACCAAATAAGATCACCAGAAAATTCAAGACTAGGGCTTGAATTTTCTGGTGATCTTACTTAGTTATGTGAAATAGCTAGAAATATTTTTGCAAAAACTTTCATTAATCAAACGATCCATTGATAAGCTTCTTCACAAGAAAACGAACACAAAAAAAACTATCATTGACGACAATCAAATTAGTTAGCAGGAAGAACCATTAGAAGGATAAAGTGCGTCCAGCATGGGCCATTATGTGCACGCCATGCGCCAACGTTTACGAGAAGTGACGTCATTGCGTAAATAGACAGGTTTGCAGCAAAACAAGATATTTACCTCATCGGAATATGCAACTAGCGTTGTATAATAACATGTTACTGATAAACGCTGTTTTTCTCGGGTTTTGTAAACAAACATCTATAAAGATGGGTTTATTCCAGATTAGCTGTGTGCAAGTAGAAAATTATCCCAAAAGGAACATAATTTCGGGATAAAAAGTATTCTATGTGTTATTCCGGGATATGGTCTACTCGTGTGCCAAATTTCATTGAAATCTAAATGGATTTGCCGTTCGAGCGTAAAGAAGTAACAAACATACACACAGACACCCATAAACTTTATAATATTAGTGGGACTAATGTATCTAATAGATAATTATTATAACTGGGATATTTACTCATAAATCTCTTTAAAAGTCCTAACCTTTTTATTATCATTACCATGTGCTACTATAAAATAATCTCATGATCTTCCTACTCTTTTCTCAACTATATTGGGTTTAGCTTCCAGTCTAACCGGATGCGGTTGAATACAAGTATTTGTCATGGAACGACTGCTTATCAGAACTTCACAACCCAGTACCAGGGCAAAACGATATTCATCTTGATCTCATCGATATTATTATGTTCAGATCTTCTGGCGTTTGATATCCTGTAACAATTGTAAAAGATCTACAATTGACAACCGAAATCGAAGGTTTTACGTGCCTTAGGAGGGCGGCGGGCTAGGATCCTAGATTAATTATTTATTAATCCTACACGACTGAGACCGAAGCTAAACAAAAATAGTAATATATAAGTAACCAAGTATTTCCGAGTTCCGTCTCAAATAAACAATTTTCCTGAGACCGACTTACAACAGACCTTCTCGCTTCATAAACCAAATTCCTCTTAAAAACTACAAAGCCATTGCAAAGTAACAACTCCTGTTTACTAGCAACAAAGTGCAGTGTCCCATTTCTGTATTTACAGGCGCCATAACGTCGTTCCGTAGATAAACACTACGTATCGATTTTATAGCTGGCAACTGGCAACCCCCGGGCAGCGCGTTGTGCAGGGTGCATGCCCCTCGCTTCGAGGAAACGCCTGATCGCGATTCCATATAGACTGCAATGAAAATTATTCGAATAACTGGAATAGCCGATTCTTTGAACAGATACAAGCGATGTGTTTTTAATATGCTTCCGTGTAAATTGAATGAAAAATAGGTGAATTGGGTCAGGCTGATGTTTGTTTAAATACTTTTGAGGCTTTAGTAGGCAATTTGTTTATAATCGTAATTATACAGATTTTGAAGTCATAGTGATTTATAAGTAGTAGGTTCATCGTAGATGTGAGTCAGAAACAGGTCTTAAGTTTTTAACGTGCAGTCTGAGGCACGCAAGAATCTTGGTAGAGATTCAGATGAGTAGATGGTCACCCATCTGCAGACCGACCTCAGACAGCATTGCTTGACCATGGAGACCGACACGCGCTGCTGTTATTATACAACCACCAATCTCTCTTCTATCTCCATCACATCATTCCTCACAAAACCCATCCATTTCGGTCAACAACGAAACAAATCTATAAGCATAAAATATTCTTTAAAAGCGGATACAAAACCAATCCATCCAATCACAGCGGCTGATAGGATGTCCCCAACATGTAAACATACGAACAAACTATCGACATGTGAATTCGCGGCGCTTATCCAACTGATATAAACTTTATCAGGCAGTGACAACATCGTGTACGGGTTTTTGGCGTTACGGTAATGTAAACACTGGCGAAAACGATGTAAAGATGCGTTTCTACTGAAGAAGAGTTAGAGTGGGGAAGAGCAGTGAAAAGTGGCAAGTGTTTCCTTTGAAAAGGAGCCGGGCAGGTGGAGTTGTCGCAACAATTGAAGCGGCAAAGTATGGAGTGGAGTTGAGCGACCCTCTGCTCGGAAACACAGCTTGCTCGAGTCCGTTCTATCCGGCTCGGGACTATGTGTTCAAGTTTTCTTCGAAAATCTGGTCAGCTAATCTATCGCAAGCATATCGATCATCATATCTCTCCTTTTCCCAACTATATTGGGGTCGGCTTCCAGTCAAGCCGGATTTAGCTGAATACCAGTATTTTACGAAGAGCGGCTGCCTACCAGACCTTCACAACCCATTAACTGGGGTAACACGGTACTTCATGGCAAGACTGGAGTCAGATTTACTGGCTTCTGACTATCCGTAACGACTGCCAAAGGTCTACAAATGACAGCCGGGACCTACGGCTTAACGTGCTTTCCGAGGCACGGAGGAAACTCGGTATGTTAAGATGGTCACCCATCCACAGACCAACCTAGGCTAGCGTTGCTTAATCTTGAAGATCGACCTGTGCGGCTGTTATTATCTAGCCACGAGCTCCTCCCTATCTTTACCCATCCAGGTGCTAAATATACCCAAAACTGATGACAACAAGGAGCCTAGAACCCAAAAGGGACGTCTGTGAACACAATATGTCCAAACGGATCCTTATCGCGCAGATACAAAGCGTTACTGATACCGTTGTCAACTGCTTATCAGTACAATAACATTGGCGCCGTCGTATCCAAGTGCGAGTACAATTCGCTCATATTTGAATTGAATACATCACGTATTCGATAAATGGAGTTGGAGATAGAGGTTGTATTTTAATAGTGAGATTTCTAAAATTAGAATGGTAGAAATAACCAAAAGGGAAAATGCTGGTGGTAGTCAATATTCTAAAAAACAACCTGTCAAGTGCGAGTCAGACTTCCGCGTCGAAAATATCGTACAAACTTACATAACTATATAAATATGTAGTTAAATTCCCGAATCAAGTCTCGAAGGTTTTTCCGAATCACAAATAAAGAATTTTTCGTGACGTAGGTAACTACAAATTCATTCACAGTTTTCAGAGTTTTTCCTACATTTATGTTATGATACCTTGCGTCCTTGCTTCATATCCAATTTCAGGATTCTAGGTCATCGAAAAGTACTTTACAGGTTTTGATTTCCTAGCGAGTGTCAAAATATGTGCCTAAACGGAGCATAAACGGACTTATCTTTAGATTATATTGACTTAGGAAATTTGATTTATTCACTGCTGCTGCTTGGGGTAATAATAAGTCCTGAGTACTTGATATTAATTTCAGCTTTATACCTCCTCCACGCGTCCTTGAGAAAAACGGGTCTTGACTGAAGGATAAACAGACAGACATAGAGACGAACAGGCAGACAGAAAAGTGATCCTATAAGGGTTCCGTTTTTACTGCCATAGGTACGGATTCTAAAAACAACATTCAGTCCACGGCAAGGGTTGGCAAGCAAAACATAGGGGAGCATCGATTTGACTTGTCTTGACCCTAAAAACCCGCCCGGATTTTATTAAACATTGACCTACCCCTTAAAAAACCTACCAACGCTACTATTTGAGGGGTAAATAACAATCATTGTAGAGCAAGTATACAATTCGTTCCAATTTATGTGACAATAGATTCAATTTTAAATAATTTAATTACCGTGTTAAAGAATTAATTAAAGTTTTAGAGGCATCATGAAAGGACCCTAGTTTTATTATTATGCATAATTTGACGTTTGACCACTATCTCACTTGATGGTAAGCGATGATGAGGCCGAAGATGGAGCACGCTTGACTAGCCGTAACCTAATCACCCTTGACCTAAAAACTCCTAAGTCATAGCTATTAGGAAAGACCCACAAGAAATTCCGTTCCTTAGCTGTAAACACAATAAATGTGTTCCCAAAATTCAAGAAGCATTAAGCAAAAATATTTCTACGTTTTGGTCGCTAACCAAGCTGCGTGGTCAACTCATTAGAGACCTTATCAATCAAATACAAGCCAACAATCTCGAAAAAATCACGAGAATTAACAACCATAAAAACAAAATGATTGTCACGAAAGAAATAACGCCAAAACCTACCCAATCAAGTCACGGATACCCTCGTCCGAAAAATGGAGAGAGAAAAATGTTTACCAGACAGTAGAGAGAAAAACAAAACAAATAAACAAAAGCCGGTAACGTGTTTGTCGCAGCGGCGGCGGCGGGCCGCGAGAAATCAATAGTCACACGCTTGTTTACAAGTCGGTAAGAACCCACACACATGTGCGATTATCGCTGCGACTGGATTCCCGCAGTCGTAATTAGACACGCTAAGGTTATTTTTAAGGGCTGGTGTACCAATAGAAGTTTTTGGCTGGAGATATTCAAAGCCCTTTTTATTGCGAATTCGCGGAATTTTCATCTTGATATTTGACCAGGTCAAGGCATTCTGTAATGCTGTGTCTACATTATCGGGATTCGACAAATATTTGTGTAATTGCTATAAATGTGACGACGATACGGTGACGTGATGTGAAATGCGATTGACCGCATAGCATCACGTATACCCGAATTTCCTGCTGCGGTCTTTTCATCCGATTATAATTTAAATGTCTTTAAGGCTAGAGTGAATAGGCTCTTAAAAAAACTAGTGCGCATCACCATCAACGACTGCATCACTGCTAACCATCAAGTGGGTTCGCAGTCAAGCTCTGGTTTATACCATCTAAAAGATACGATGTTTTTATCGCCCACAACGCGAAACGATTATTCCAGGGTTAATGCAGCCATATCATTAAAATGAAATCGAAAACAGAAGAGGAAGTACAAACGGAAGGAACTGCTTCAGGTAACTGTCATGGCAGGTTTTCAAACAAAATATCGATCTTCAATATGGACCACGTGGCCGCTAAACCACACGAGACAAGAAGCAGACCCTATTTACACAGATAGTTAATTTATTTGGGCTTCAATCCAAAACAGGCATAATAGATGCGATTAAAAAAGCTGCCAGATTCAAATAGGATTGGATGGGTCACGTTTTCATCCAGTATACTGGCTAAGACTCCCTGGGCTTTGAAAGAGGTGGCAAGTTGATCTGGATGCGTACCACGAAGACAGGTTTGAGACAGCACGACAGAAAAATGTTTCGAAGTACTTGGGATAGGCCTTTGACTAGCAGTAATAGTCAGGAAAAAATAATCAGTAATATGAATATACCTAATACCATTCTACTGGTAGAATATTTTTTTAAATCGGTTCGGTAGTTTGAGTTTTCATCGACCCCAAATAATATGCGATAAGAGCAGGAAGAAGAAAAGTTTGAGTTTTTATTACAAATAAAAACACAAATCTTTTCTCTTTATAATATAGTATACAAAAAAGTAGTAGAAGATTTTATTACAGATGACAACAAGCAAACGCTCATCTTTATTTTTAAGCAAAAAAACTATTGATCTGCCAAGTTCTCACACCAATAATTTCTTATCTGCATATATTATGCAGCATTGATAGAGAATAACATTAGCAACCAATGTTAAAAAGTCGAAAACTTAAAAGTAATAATTTCATCCATTTGAACCATAAATCAACCACGTCAAAACTAACCTTTTTATAGCTACAGACAGAACGTCACGAAAACCACCCACTACTACAACAACAAACAAAATATAGTCTAGCTATGAAGCCCAAAATTATTTCGAACCACCTACAATTCTGTCTTAAAATATCCTAAAGTTATACGAGACGTAACAAGGCCTAACCCAATATTATATAAATCTAAATCAGGACTCTCGACGATTCAACGATCTACTTTTGTAATACTTCATAAAGTAAAGAACGGATTTGGATTCAGGGACTTTGTTTGAGGAAACCAAACATTTCGGACGTGAAGGTAATATTGCAGACGAGGCAGAAAGAGCTTCCTACAAGCTTGAACAGGAAAAAGAAATCAAACATAAGAATGAAACTATTTTCATCTGTGTCTCTAATTTCAATCCCAGTAATGTCTGCGTTTCAGTTGAATGAACAAAAACAAATAAAACGGCATGTCGACCACAAACTACAGCACATAAAATTAACTGGCGTAAAACGCAATGCAGCAGTAACACACTAGTTTAGAACACAACAACCCGGCCGCTAGCACGAAACTGCTTAACCCATTTCCCTTGACTGACCTACAATGACAGCTGCCTCTGACACTACCGTCGTATACTTGGAGCAACTTATCTTCCGCCAGCCAACAGTTGTGACATAAATAGAGGCGAACTTATCCAAAGCCCGCATGCCGCCAGCATCCCCTGTCATCGCCAACAAGTTGCCAAACGTTTATAATAAGCACGGCAGTAGCTCAAAATTGAAGGAGTTCGCAGTCGGAACACGTTCGCAACCAACAGGTCAACATATTACACTAGCAACGAAAATTAAACTTTATCCTCGGCTACATAAGGTAGACGTTTGCATGGACAGCCAACAGACGAAGTATCGATCGCCAATTTCCCAGCATAACAGGCGTCCTTCACCCCGTGCCCTTTCAGTATAAACCGGCTGAATTACAAAACAGTGCTCGAAGTAAGGTAATGTGACGTGCCGAATACAATGTTATTAGGTTGGGTTATAGAATATTTTTTTTCGTCATTCGGGCAAATGTCTGGCGAAAATAGATGGGGAGTTTTGGGCGGCAGTCTGGGTCAAACGAACTGTGGGAGCCGTTAGCATGTCCGTCAATATGTTGATGTATTGTAGGAAACGGAATAGAATAAAATTTATTGTAGTCGTACCAGACCTACACCAGATTACACAACTTTATACACGAACTAAAATCTATGTGTACAATGTCGGACATAGCGCTATCTCGACAGCAACCAGCGATTTCTACCAATCTACCTTTGGGTGTACTGAAAAAAATAAGGGGATAGGTAGTGGTGTACTATTTGTAAATATCATTATTTATTCATACATAAAACATAATTATATTAAATAATATTGTCGTACTAAGAAATAAAAGAAGGAAAGCTAAATAGTTACGAGTACATAAGAAACAAAACTGGGGAGATATAATAGAACTATTGAGAAAGAAAATGTTAATAGTTAGCGATGGGCTTGTCTAATTGGGAACGGTAACGCGTTCCACAATCGAACAGCCTAGACTGTGAACGATTTGTCGTAAAATTTCGTAGAAGGCGAGGTCAAGCACTTAATAAACGAAATTCTGAAACATAGTCATATTTGGGCAAATGAAATATAATAATATATTATGGACAGGATCGTGTTTGAACACTATCTCACGTGATGGTAAGCCATGGATGTGACGATGGAGCACGCTCGCCTAAAACTAACCTATTCACTCTAAACTTAAAGACCCCTAAGTTGTGGCTATGTCGCAGGTTTTCATAAAATTAGGTTTTTGATCAAAAACCTAGGTTTTTGATGAAAAACCGGAAGATGACACATATTAAACTCAATGTCTTCATAAACCTGTATCAATCCAGATTTTTGATCAAAAACCTGAACTAGTTTGGGTTTATGATAAAGTTGTTGTGTTTAGCTTTGTTTTATGACAAATAAATCAATTTAAATGAAATAAATAAAACAATCCATCATCATTTGCAACTTAGTAAAAAGAAAACAATTATTTATTTATCAAAAATGGTCCATGAGATGTTGCTTTGTCCAATAAAAAAAAAAATCTTGTTTCATAGGACCATTCAAACAACATCATATATAAGGCTTTGTTTGGCACAGAGTCTAAAATAGGACTGAAAACACACATTCCGACAGACTTATTAGAGAAACTTATTACGGAAGAGGAAGTTTATCATAAACCCAAACTAGTTCAGGTTTTTGATCAAAAATCTGGATTGATGCAGGTTTATGATGAAATTGAGTTTAATATGTGTCATCTTCCGGTTTTTCATCAAAAACCTAGGTTTTTGATCAAAAACCTAATTTTATGAAAAACCTGCGACAGCTATATGAGTCTCAAACAAAAATTTCGAAGTCACTAAAGTTTATCTAGCTGGACTTCAATAAGATCTGAGCAGCTGTATAGATATAGCCAAGAATAGAAAGGACCAGGATTTTGCTAAAGCAGAAAAAAAATATTGAAATGAGAAAGGTCAAAGAAAGAAAACGTCTTGTTTTATTAGACAGGTTGCTAAGCTAAACGAAAAAAATATTACTCAATATTCATAACAGGAAAGGTCTTTGTGCCGTTTCTATATTTAGATTCGACACGTGTATAAATCAAATCAATATCCTTTTGATCCTGAAGATTCCTTATTTGTGTTACTTTTGTCGATGTTGCTTTTGGGTTAGGTACAGTATATTCCGGAGTTCAGTGTGCCTGTTGGCAAAGGCTTCCTCTAAAAACTTTTGTTGCTTTGAACTACCCTTTGCAACTTTTCTTCAGGTTGGACCTAGAGTCTAACCATGACGTGTAAATGACAGGCGTGCGAGCGAGAACATAGCTCTGACTTTTAACAGTTCAATTTAGGTCTGCAAATGGATTGCGTTAAAAGCTCATGGAAGAGTCTATGCTGTGAGCTTAAATTCACCCTACCATCTTTTGCGTTATCGACCTCTATTTCGTTGCTTCTAGGCTACCATTCTGTCAGGAACTTCCCAATCAGTCTTGACGTATATAAAATATCTACCCTTAATGCCCAAGTTCTTCCTACTGCCTAACACCAACTTTCCTCTCAAGAGATACCCTTGATACTTTCTATATTTCCTGGTATATAATTAAGTATCAAGTATGTGCGGTATCTAAGGAAGACAGTACACGTGTTGACATTGATCCTCATGTTGCTAGGGGAATTACGACAGGAGACGCGTATTTTCCTCATCCCCAATTTAATAAAGTAAGGAAAACCTTGAACGTTTGCAAATTCATCGCGATTGTGGGCTTTTATAGATATTTTTTGATGTTCGATAAAATCTTTCTATAAAGAGACCGAGTCTTTTCTTTTTAGTAAAATTAACCGCGTTTTTTTCGGAACTTGTTTATATTAAAGATGTCTATAAGTAACCTGAGAAGCCACGAATGAATAGGTTACTTTTAGGCAAGCCTGCTCCATCGTCATCGATGACATCCTTAGATGTCATCGATGACGATGGAGCAGGCTTGCATGACATGTTCATCATTTACTGGTAGAGGTTAACCCCAGACCAACCCGAGGGCTACGGATTTTTCGAAGGAGTTACCGTAAACCTCGCAAAAAGGGCAACTCAAGAAAGACTGTAAGTTTTAGTGAGTAACAGCCTGACAATTTATCCCACTCCAATCAGAGCTAGAGAAGTAATTTGATGATCTCCTAAATAAAAACAAAAGTGTTCAAACGCAAGTCCATCAATGAAAACTTCTGAGTGTTACAGTCCATAAATCTCCACGTGTCGCTCAAAAACAATCAATGATCTGCTAAATCCCGGAAGTACCATTGACATCCTTGAGCCTTATATCTTTCGGTCCATTACTCAACCACAATACGACCATTAATGAAGAAGGAAGAGACAGTTCCTCCTGCAAATCGTATCAGAATCAATAACACGGAGATAGACCCTCGTGTTTTCCATTACCAATAAAAATATTTCGAGAACCGCGATATTTAAAGATCGTAAATAAGGAAAAAGATCTGAAAGCTTTTCCCAATTGTGTATCAGAGGTGGGTGTTGAAACGTCGTCTATTTTTCGTTACACGTGTCTACAAAAATCAATAGAGGTGAAAAAATGTAATGAGATACAGCTTTATCAGTCTTTCAGGTATTAGCCAGGTTTTTTTACGTCACCGAAACATAATTGGCAGTGGGCATTTGTTCTCACAGAACAAATGGTTGATGTGTTAGAAATATTCTGGAGTGGCGACCACGTACCGAAAGATAGCGTTGGAAGGACTCTCACATGGTGGACTCACGACATGGCGAGGATCGCAGGAATCCGATGGATGCAAGACACATAGGACCGCTCGATTATGGCAAGACTAAACAGCTAAAATGATAATACTTAATACATTTAGTAAACTGGCTGGCTAATGGCTTAGGTCATAATTTAGGGTGAAATCATTTGGACATTTAGGTTAAGCCGACACGGACAAGCTAAGTTTGAAGGGGATGTCAGGGACTAGAGTGTGTAAGCAGGCGAATGAAGCGCGTCAGCTTATCTTACGACCGTCGTCACATTGCCGGCTGAACATTGCAAATCAAAATTAATTTCACACAGCCTCTCTCAGACAGATGTCGGAAGCTAAGCAAGTAGTTAAACTTAATCGATCCTAGAAATTTGCCTAGCTGTTTGATTAAATGGTGCTGTTTAGTAAAATGGCTTGGCTATTAACTGATAGATTGAGCTGGTGGGTTTTGACAGGCGGGTTGATCTTGAACGGGTGTGTAGACTCATGTGCTCATTTTTGCGGTGTATTTCAGCTATTTTAAAAGACACCAAGCGTTTACACATACAGAACAATAAGTTGTTGCGAATGTATTCACATATTAGAGATCAACCCACCTTGACGAAAAAAGAACAACTAAGTATAATACAACAGTCTCTCTCTCTCTTCTTCCTTTTTCAAATTATTTACAATTTATTTTCAATTCTCCCACAATTTTGAACCACAAAATCCCTACCTCGCCGAACGACCCTCACAATAAACGCCTATATTCTAAACTTATACCCTAAAGTTACTCATAATAAACCCACTAACTAGTAAATTACGATGTAGTAACTTCATCATTCTGAATACCCCGTGGTTAACAGTGACATGGACAAAGTCTCCCTAACATTCTAACTTAGTCACTGCCCATAGAAACGAGGGTGTCTCCGCGCAGGGTTGCAAGGATACAATATGGAGTGTTCCTGTTTGGCACCAAGATTTTCGGCACCTAAGCCATTCCCGTTTCGGCACCAATAGGTATTTTGGATTGGGATTTTGGTATGGGTTACTACCATCCAAAATACATATTGGTGCCGAAACGGGAGTAGGTTCATCAACTGCCTAGCCTTTTCCCAACTATATTGGGGTCGGCTTCCAGTCAAGCCGGATTTAGCTTAATTTACCAGCATTTTACGAGGAGTGGCTGCCTACCAGACCTCTACAACCCATTAACTGGGGTAACACCGTACTTGATGGCAAGACTGGAGTCAGATTTACTGGCTTCTGACTATCCGTAACGACTGCCAAAGATCAACAAATGGCAGCCGTTATCTAGCCACGAGCTCCTCACTTTGTATAGGTTAGTACCATCCAAAATACCTATTGGGGCCGAAACGAGAATAGGTTGGGTGCCGAAAATCTGGGTGTCGTAACGGGAATACTCCTACAATCTGAGTCACATATAGGTATAGCAAATTATGTAAATTTTGGGGTACAGTGGGGTAGAATGACAACGTGTTTTGAGGGGAAAGGTTTGATAAAAGAGGTGTTATTTTTTGCGACTGAGTAGCTGTAATAATAAGTATGTTTTGAAGGTGACGTATGTGGTTTTTTATAATAATGAGGGCTATGCTCGACTTAGGCTTCTTCCTAAAGGATTGGGCAGAAGTGGCTTAAGACAGAAAAGAGTGGAAAAATGGAATGCCTTCGCCCTGCAATGGGAGGCGACAGGCTCATAATAATAATGGTCGGAGTTTCTTTGGGTGATCGGATCAGAAATCATGATATTCGCAGGAGAACTGTTATCGACATAGCACGGAGAATCGCGTTTAAGCGGAAGTTGCGGAATTATTTTCTCCACTGATGAGAGAATCGTCTCAATAACTTATTAATCTCACTTTGTTATATAATATTTATATATATATATATATATATATATATATATATATATATTCATCATATAATTATATATTATTATTATTATTTGTATGTTTATCTTATTTGTATGCATATATTGTTGTTACCTATATTTTTAAATAACTATTTCTCTTTTATGCACCTACCATATTATCTCTTCACCACCCTAGGTTGACTGGTAGAGAATGCCTAAGGCATTAAGTCCGCCTATGTATCTTGTGCATGAAGAATAAATAAATAAATAAATCGCTGTTATGAGGCAGTAAACAACATTTCTAGCAGAACAGATAATCGGAAAAAGCAGAAATGATCTGGTGGCGACCACGCACAGGAAGACAAGGCATTGGAAGGCCTCCCACATGGTGGGCTGACGGCCTGGTGAGACTTGCAGGAAACCGATGGATGCGAGACACACAGGACCTACGATAGTGGCGACACTTGGGGGAAAGGCTATGTCCAGCAGTGGACGTCTTTCGTCTGAAATAATAAAAGCCTAAAGAATGATGTCGGTACCTTCGATGGTTATTAACAATACCTACGTAGTTACAAGAAAATAAGGTTCTCATTCATTTTTATTTTTCCAGACGAAGCAATAACATTGTTATGGGAACTTTGAAAGTGTTCAGACCAAAATAAAAATATGATTAAAGAAAAGTTTGGAAAAACAACGAGAACAGTGTTCGCAATTACGTATCGTGTCGCAATTTCGAGACTGGTAACACTGTTGTTATGTCTGAGGGTAACCAAGTTATTAGTTTGTGAGGTTTCATCTGTTTTCAAGTTTCTTGCATCTTCCAACACGTGTTTAAGAGGTTTCTTACCTCGAAACTGTAATAGGGGATTTTTGGATCGCTGTTTGTGACGGTAATATAAAAGTTTCGCTTTTAGTTCATTGACGTCGCCTTTATATGTTTTTCCCACTTTACCATACTATAACTCTACAACTCTACTAGGAATTAGTTAGGTGAATCTTTTTTTTACTAATTCGTGTGAGACTATCTCCACTAGCTTATATTTTGACTGTGCCTGTACGTCTCAGTAAGTATAAGTGTTAAAAGTGTTATAAGTTAAAGTTGTCTGAAAGTACACCATGTAATAGGAAACTATAGTACAATATATCATCATCATCATAATAATAACATAATGGTCTCTTAAAAACAATATTCACTCGTTCTACCTAGTATGTACCGTTTCACGTGAGAATACAGGAGAACTACTAGATAAAATCGAGAGACCGAGAACGAATAAGATACGCGGATGGTACGGAAATGCTACGGGGTTGCTACGTTTCAGTGCGTATAGAAGCCGTGCCGTGACTCTTCCCATACTTTTGCAGTATAGTAGACCGAATCCTTTAAACATAGCCTTACATATAAGCGATGAAAACAACATTATTTCCTCATACAATACTTGCCAAAGTTTACTAATACCTATCGGAGCGAAAACGTGCGGCTTCCGGCTTCATATATTGGCACTACCGGTTGAATGGAGCTTTAGGATACATTCACATTACCAACATAACAAGTTACGTTCAGCTTCCAGTCAAATCTAAAATGGCCGACAATTCATCAAGCTTTCGGTCGTCAAAACCGTTCGGTGATTTCACCCCAATGTGTGTGTACTTACCTACCTAGCCTTCTCCCAACTAAATTGGGGTCGGCTTCCAGTCAAGCCAGATTAAGCTGAGTACCAGTATTTTACGAGGAGCGGCTGCCTATCAGACGTCCACAACCCATTGCCTGGGATAACACGGTACTTCTTGAAAAGACTGGAGTCAGCTATACTGGCTTCTGACTATGCGTCACGACTGTCAAAAATCTACATATGACAGCCGGGACCTACGGCTTAACGTGCTTTCCGAGGCACGGAGGAAGCTCGGTATGTTAAGATGGTCACCCATCCACAGACCAACCATGGCAAGCGTTGCTTAACCTTGAAGATCGACCCGTGCGGCTGTTATTATCTAGCCACGAACTCCTCATGTGTATCTCTAACATTTTTATTAAGAATGTTTGCTCAGAATACTTTTCCTTTTTCCAAGCTTTCGCAGAATAGTTAATTAACCGTATAACGTGTATTATGAACACGTGTGAGTGGGCAGTAGGCCCTTAAAGAAATGCGACATAAATTCATGTAAATGCGAGCTACAACTTCCATGAAAGCGGAGAGGGATCATTACTGGGAAATACTTTTATTACAAGTTCGGAGAGCTTACTTTTCTCCTTTTTAGGGTTCCGTACATCAAAGGGAAAGAACGGAACCCTTATAAATAATATATATATATATAATCCTGTTTGGCATAAACCAAGGTGTTATAGCACAAATATAGGGAAAGACTGGTAGCTGAAAATTTTGTAGTTACGTCACTAGAAAATATTCATTTAAAAATTTTCAAACCTCGATTCAAGAATTGAACTGTTTTCATAGGTAAGTTGGTACGGAACCATCAGTGCGTGAGTCCGACTCGCACTTACCCGGTTTTTTTCCTAGTGGGGAACATGAAACGAATGATATAATATTACTTGAACGCTTCTATGAAACTCACCCTCGCAATTTTATTTCTGTAGATCTAATTCGGAACAGAGTAAGCATTCAGTCACACCCCGACGGACAATGGCGTGAGGATGAGGGGATTAGAGGAAATGGGTCAGAGCCCAGAGGCAGCTATGGGTTGTATTGTGCACCCCTGATGGTGGAGTGGTCCACGTGCCAATGTGAACCAGAGAAACCAATAAACCGTAGCTATGTATATCGTAAAATAGGCCATTTCATGATTTTTACAGCCAGTTCACAAAATGGTTGACCATTTCATGAAATGGTAACCTCAAAACTAACCTAACCTCTGTGGGAATGTTTGAAAGAGTGATAATGATCCTAGAACGCAAAACGTAAGTGTGCTCCACCCTAGAGCAGACAAAGGTATATTTTAAGGTTTTTTTTTAGGTATTTTCATATCTCAACTTAAAAAAACCTTTACCTAACTGGTCAGGTTTGGCCATATCATGAAATGGTCAACTCTACGATATAGTTATGACAGTTACACCAATCGATCTTTGGAAGGTATAATCCTTGCTTTTGTAATCAGCTTTGGTAGATAGATTGATGATCTGATCTGTAATCAGAGTTACCAACCTTTTAAAATTCCTGAAAAGACTATTTTCGCAGACGTTACACGGTCAATATTCTAGACATTGTTACATAATTCATGTAGCCAAAAGAAAATGTCATCCCGTCATGACGAGGCGTTTCTCCATTGAATAATCAAAGCGAACAAGCTTCGAGGAAAAAATATTTCTAGACAAAAACTTGTCTGAATGGGTGTCTACTCTCCAGCAAGCTATTTAGGAGTTTTTTCGTCCTATTTTTTAGCCTAGGCTAACTGGAGATATTTACTGTTATTTTTTACCCTATTATTTATTACACAATTCAATAAGAATTTGATGTGGGAAAAAACATGAGAGCTTTAGGTTGCTGACCGTCTGAAATAGATAGAGATGTGTTGTAGTGTTGATTGTATAGTCATGTTGCCTAATAGGGCTACATTTTAGGGTACATTTTAATTGAGGCGTTACATTATTCACTACTTGCACCATGCTACTTTTTAGGGTGCCGTAGCCAAAGGGTAAAACGGGACCCTATTACTTAGGCTCCGCGGTCTGTCTGTCCGAGTGTCCGTCTGTCACTAAACTGTAACCGTGATAGCTAGACAGTTGAAATTTTACAGATGATGTATTTCTGTTGCCGCTATATCGACAGATACTAAAAATACAATAAAATAAATGTTTAAGTGGGGCGGCCAACAACAAACGTGATTTTTTTTGCCGTTTTTCTGCTACTCACGTTAGGGAACACTTAGTGCGCGAGTCCAACTTACACTTAACCAGTTATTTAACAGCCTCGCGGTTCCATTACGAGGAACTACGTACTGCAGACTTAACCCAGCATACACCACCACATCAAAACCACCAACATACCTGCAACAAGCAAAAAACGCATACATTAACAATTAACCTGGTTTTAAAACAGGCCAGCACCCTACTCAAGTCTCCCCTAAGTAACCTTACGAAATATTTCGCGACTACACGCCACGCCGGTTGGCAACAGGAAACCAGGGGGTGGCTTGAGTGCGCGGGGTCGGGGGGGGGGGGGGGGTTGGTGACGTCACCGCGGTCGTCGCCCTCCAAGGTCACGTCTCCGGGAGACGCCACCCCCAGCCAGACTGCGTTACCCACGCGGCATGGTGGCGGGCTTATTTTGCCGGCTTTATATTTAGTGGAACACGCTGCCGACTGAATGTTTGATGAGTGAAGTATGGAGGATGGTTTCTGTGGTTAAATTCAACAGGCTTGAATTGGGATCTTGTGGCTATATTGTAGGACTGGGACAATTTGCCAGCTGCGGTCTTCCCGGCTGATTATAATTTGTGTATCTTCGAGGATAGAGTGAATAGGCTCTTAATAAACTAGTGCACCTCACCATCAATAATTGCATGACTGCTTACTATCAGATAGGATCGCAGTCAAACAGTAGTTTATGTTGCATTGAAAAAAAAACTTCCGCAGCAAGGCACTCATCATAAGGCAAAATATTGGCCATACTATTGACACGCGAATTTAAAAGAACTACAGGATTCAAAGTGCGATCACTTTCGGGCTGCATACAAAAAAAAGAGAAGCGCAAACGCAATGCTTGCAAATAAGAAGTATTTAAGCGATTTATTAAAAATCTACAGATTTGATTATATTTGTTTTTTTTTTATTTTATAATCAAATCTGTAGATTCACATACACTAAACACCACATAAACACTAACAGAAATAATTTAACGATAAACGGTGCTTGTAGAATAATCTGACAAACTATCAGAATGATTTCATATGTCCAATTTTTAATCGATAAAAGTCATTTTCAGAGGCATCTTCGTGATTTTTTTCTGTCCTACTAAATTAGCTAAATAAAGTGGTATGTTTTGAATAGTGTGTTCGAGTATCTATCTAGCATTATCTATCTAAGTACCATGTTGTTAGTTAGTTGCAAATACCATTTTATAATAATAATGTTTCTGCGCTACCCTAAGGTGGATAGACTGGTAGAAAATACCTAAGACAGTTCCACCTTTGCACAGTGTTTACTAGTACATAAAACTTCAATAAATAAATAAATAATTCTCAATTTAGGAAACTCGTGAAAAAACTCTAAATCGATGAAAACAACATCAACCTCGCTCCAGTAATCGAATTGGCATTATCGATTCCCAACCGTCCCATGACAGTTTTTGCCGAATAAAGAATCTGTTACCGTCGAAATTTATTGTGTTTCGATGTAAATGTCGTTTTGTCGAATCTGGCCCTGAAAAACACGCACTTGAAAATACGTTTATATCGGATCGGCTGACGAAAAGATTCGTAAAACGCGAGGGTACATTGATAACTGTATCAGAACACATTATTTATTTATTTCTTTGCGAAAACAAACAATTACACAAAGTTTCTTAATTAATAAAGCCTTAGTATCTAATTTTAGTAATTTATGTGTAACGAACAACGTTATCCTCATGTTACTTATTAAATATTATACTATAATGTAGTACTTTTACTTTTTTTATTTGAGGTGTGGTGGCCCAGTCGTGACAAGAACAACTCCGACTTATGAGTCGCATGTTCAAAACCGATAAGATGCCTTACTTTGTGTAATTTATTTCATCAGAATAGCTCTCAAAACGTTGAAAGGGACATACCGATGTCCTATAACCAAATATTGGAAAACATTTTTTTTTTTCCTTTTTTTTTATTTTTTTTTTATTTGTTTTCACACTTAAAAGGAGAGGTCAACCTCAATATTGTTAAACCAAATGTGTTACTGAATAAAACATTTTTCATTTTTTTTTTCACATTTATCCCATTCCCTCTACTAAAGTCCCAGTAATGGGAACATTATAAGGCTGGTGAGTTATGCTATACTTTTACTATTAAAATACCTAAACGTGTGAATTACAATAACATGGCCTAAGAGTTTGAAAGACGCCCTGCTTTTCCGTCCGCATATAACACATTGCTGTTATGCCAAAAAGAGGACCAGTTTTGTCAATGAAATCTCTCATAAAAATCAGATTGAAAATTAGCTAACCATAACACAAAAATTTCATAAAAACAGGATTTATCGAAAAATTTACCCCTAACCCTGAAGAAGTTCGTCTAACTAAAACAATATTCATCGATGCTATTGCTATACTATACTACTCGTTGGTCGTTTGCTTAGCTTATAATGTTGTTAGTAAACAAATTCAATTGCTTCCTCGCCAAAGACCATAAAACCCCATTAGAATTCGCAGACGTTCCACAAACAGCACAAATATAATCATGATGAACTGCCTCCGCTATCAGATGCAGCCTTACTTGTGTCAATGTGTGTGTGTGTGTGTGTGTGTCTTAGCGTTGGCCAATTCCGAGATGTCCCAATCGAAAGGATCGACTCACCGTACTATAAAATAGTCGAGATATTTTTCGAAAGAATCAGAGTTGTTAAAATAAACCATCGAGTCAATCATTGACTCGCCGTTCTACAAAATAATCGAGATGGTTTTCGATTGTTTCGAGTCAACGGAATGGACCGCTAGTTTTCGATTGCTCCAACCAGTCATTCTCACTCGAAACTAAGTTTTCGATTGTTCCAACCAGTCATTCTCACTCGAAACTAAGTTTTCGATTGTTCGAATCAGTCAACTCCATGGTTAATGGAGTTTCTTGCCGGTTCTACTCCATAGGAAACGACCAATTGGAACCGTGCACTAGCTTCTGATGTTTTATAAGTACCCATATAGGCCTGTGTAAAATAAAAACATTTTTAATTTTGATTTTTGAGTCATTCTCACTCGAAACTCTAAACCATAGAGGTACAACTCACGAATGAACGCGCCAGTCGCAATAGCAGACCGAGTTGCGACTCGAGTCAAAGTCGAAACAATCGAGAACCAGCGAGATGACCGAATAATCAAAATAATCGAATAAACCCTATCGCCATTGCGCATCGCTAGTGTGTCTCATGGGTACGGAGAGACCTCGCCTGTGTGCGTCAGATCTGAGCTGACTGGGAGCTTTGGATTGCCGCAATATGTAATGCTTTCTTGTAAGGGTTGACGTTTCTGCAATTTGTTTTATGTTCTGCTTTATCTGGTCCGTGGGGAATATTGTTTTTATGTTTTGAGGAACTAGCAATCTGTGTCTTGCGAACTGGGTATTCCTCTGTTTCTTTTATACGTTTATTTTTTTTATGGAGTTTGGGTATGATTTCTCCTGCTCGTGGGTGGAGAGGCAGGGCGGGTCAGATTAGGGTCTTAAGTTTCCTTTAGGAAAATTCACCCGTGGTCCTTAGCGGGCATGCCGCCCTGTTGAGGCGCGCTTGCAACACTGCGCCGTCGACGACTAGGGTCTATATCGGACCGGCAGACGGCAAGAGATCCATTGCTCGTCATCTGCAAGCCCTCGAAAATTAGTCAATTTAAAAGACATTTTTTAGGCGATATAAGGTCACCAAATACGAATACACCGCGCATTTAACAACAGGAATACTTATCGCGTATTGACAACAGCCAAGCGAAAAGGTGTAAACAAACTAATCTCACAAAAATTTGCATTTTAAATAACAGTCACAAAAATAGAAAAGCCCGACACAACCCTAACATAGGTACTATTTACATAGCCAGCGTGTTTGTCCATCGGCGTCCCTTAGCTGTATAAATTGAATCCTGTTTGTCCTGCCGGTGCAAACACTCCGTTTGAAACCCTAATGCTATTTACTTAGAGCTGAATATTGTAGGATAGTCGTAAATTGAAGGTTGGCCTTGTATTCTGGGTGTTATTCAAGTTTATGGATTAGCGAGCACTGAGATCTTTGCAGCGTGTGATGAAGTTAATAGTACAGCACATCAATTTAAATATATACTGCAATAATACGCCTCAGTCATCACCGAACCTCAGTCAACCGAAAGAAAATAGGTCTCTTCCAAGTGCCGCCACAACGAACGGTCCTCTGCGTCTCGCATCCATTAGATTCCCGCGACTGTCACCAGGTTATCTATCCAACTTGTGCCTTCCAGCGGTGCGTTTTCCGGTACGGTAACTCCAGAACCTTTTGGCCCTAAAGGCCATCTGTTCTACGAGCAATGTGCCCTGCGCACTCCCTCTTCAAATTGTCTCTAACAACGAACGGTCTTGTGCGTCTCGCATCCATTGAATTCACGAGACTCTCACCAGGTCATCAATGCTCGGATTTTCTCTGCGTGATCAGAAAACGCAACAGGAATAAAGATATCCGTAGAAGAACCAAGGTTACGCCCCAATAGTAAAACAATTCATTGATAAATACGAATAGCAAGTCTCTGAAACATCCTTGGAATCAGAACGAAACGATTTTCTGGTCTTAATATAAAACAAAAGGCTTTCAGAGAGGATCATTTGCAAGAGCTGTCACGGCTCCAGTCTTGTTTGATGGTAAGCAAAACGTGGCATACGATGAATCACCGTTATCTGAGAGATGAATATTCATATTTTGTTAACTTCAGACGAATTTAGGCTTGTCGAGGACTATTTGCATTGTCGGGCACGACTGTGAATTAAGAGTTTGAAATAGGTTCTTAGGGCGATGTTCACCGACACCAAATCGACTGTTTTAATATTAAAACGGCTGTTTTAGCAATATTTCCTGTTCCTTATCGTCGGTTATTGACGTTAATCAGATGGTTATCTTAAACTTATGTCGGTGCACATGGCCCTTAGCCTAATTGCGTTTTTAGTTAGACAGAAGAGTTAACTTCCGAAAAGGAAACTTGTGGTCCTGGAACGCAAAAGGCAAAGAAAAGTAACATAGGTGTGGTTTAATTCAGTAAAAGTCTGACACGATTTAACGCTCCACCCTAGAGCGGAAGAAATAATAGAATGATTTCCCATCTAAAACTAGAACGAGAGAACTTATTGAATGATTTATCGACCCAATAAAAAAATAATCACCATTGCTCTCAAACAGTGAAGAAAAACATCGTGAGGAAACCGGCTTGTCCTAAAACCAAAACTTCAAAAACCATGTGACATCCGCCAACCCAATTTTGGATCTATAGGTTCACGTTCCCAAAAGCTTAATTGACAGGGAAATCCTACTTAACGAGCATGTTTCAGTCAAAGACAGTCAAGTCAGAATAGTAATTAATATTTAGACTACAGGTCACAAGTTAGGTTTCTAATTAAATCCCCGGCTTTTAGTTACTGTAACATATTAAGCTAGTTACATAATTGCTCTGGGATTTCGTATACTCTAGTTACTCTAAGGATTCGTGAACTTTGAATTCTGTGAAAGTTCACACCGCTTTGTAGATTCTAGTACAACAAAAGTTAGATAAGAAAGCCGTTTGTCTGATCTCATCTTTATTTAAACGGATTTTGTTGATCTGAGGGATGCTTAGGTTCAACAAGTCGCTAAAGAATAATTATGACTTAACTAGCTGCTCGCCCTGGTTTTGCTTGGGTGTAATTTTTTTAGTAGCAAGCTGTCAACGTCTGTCAGTCTGTGACGAAGCTTGGGGGAGGCCTGTGTCCAGCAGTGGACGTCTTTCGGCTGAGATGATAATGGTGATAAAGCAGTCAACAACTTCTCCCGGTCTGGGTGGAGCGAGGAGTGTCAAACTTTTGACTTAACTGACTATAATCCACCCGTATTTCTCCTATTCTTTCAAAGAATCCCACAGCCTTAGAAAAAGGGGTCAAACACGGAACCTCCTTTTTTGAAGACGACTAAATATGTTTACTTTTTTTAGATTATTTGCACCCGAATAAATTTGGGTTAGTCAAAACACACGTTTCCTACGTCATACTTATTTGCGAAAAAGATAACCGTGAGTTGCTAACTCGAGTGTGTAAACAATGCTCTGACGATGACGTCATAACCGTGCCCACGTCACCCAATGTGTCAATATATGAGTCAATGAATAAGTTAAAATCCTATGTACAATCCGGTCACATTAACTTGACGCATCGCTGAATCTGAAACGCGAGAATCCCCCCCGCTTTTTTTTATTATTCATAGGCTCGCGTTTGACCACTATCTCACCTGATGGTAAGCGATGATGTGGCCGACGATGGAGCACGCTTGCCTAGAAGTAACCTATTCATTCTTGACTTGAAGAGTCCTAAGTTGTAGCTATCAGGAAACACAGACTCCGGCTTCCCTTTGCTCACCCAGCAAGTGTCAGGTATGGTCAGCATCTTTGCTATCGATACGCTCGTCGATAATTTGGCTAGTTCTCTAGTTGTTATATTGTTTTTGAACATTATTTAATCGACACCGGCAAGTTAATGTGACCGAGTTGTGTATGCATGCGTCTTGTAAATAGATAAATAATACATGTCCTGTCTAGAAGCTTCTGATATTCGCGCGAAAGCCAATACAGTTGTCAATATTCTGATTGATTGGAAAAGGATTACTGATTACATAATCGATGAAGCGATACACAATCGAATTAATTGACTGTAGAAGCTCTCAAAGCTGAAGTGGATGAATTATTGATATTTTTAGGAAATACCATTTATAATCTTGAAGACAGATAATAAGAAGAAGACAGATAATAACAGCCGCACAGGTCGATCTTCAAGGTTAAGCAACGCTTGCCTAGGTTGGTCTGTGGATGGGTGACCATCTTAACATAACGAGTTTCCTCCGTGCCTCGGAAAGCACGTTAAGCCGTTGGTCCCGGCTGTCATTTGGAGATCTTTGGCAGTCGTTACGGATAGTCAGAAGCCAGTAAATCTGACTCCAGTCTTGCCATGAAGTACCGTGTTTGCACCGTTAATGGATTGTGGAGGTCTGGTAGGCAGCCGCTCCTCGTAAAATACTGGTATTCAGCTAAATCCGGCTTGACTGGAAGCCGACCCCAATATAGTTGGGAAAAGGCTAGGCAGATGATGAATCTTGAAGACAGTAAATGAAGAAGTTTTAGCAAGTCAACGACGAGCAATGGGTAGCTCGCCGTCCAGCCGTCTGGTAAGGACCGAATCGGCCCACGTGCGTCTCAAAGAGATATCAGCAAAACCAGCGGCACAGCTTACTAGAGGCCCAACGAGGCCGATGCCCGCTAGGGCACTATAGTAAATTTCTGGAAAGGTAATCCGTGGTCCTAGAACGTAAAGGGCAACTGAAGGGTATAAAAGTCAATACGGTGCAGCATCAACATAAGACAGATAGCTCCTATAAATCCAAACTCAATTCTCCAAAAGGTTTCATTCAACGAATTCACTACAGACCACCTTAAATTCAATACCTAACGCCCAAAAGAAAAAAAAGAAGACTGGCTACAAAGGAAAATCTGCCGTCTTGCAAACAACAGCTCAAAGGCTAGCAACGTCCAATTAAGTCCATGTCAGTGCTATAGACGCTCAAGTGGGAAAAGCTTTCATTGCAGCATTGCTTCCATTCCCATCGACGCGAAGTTCTAAGCTTACGAAGCAAACATTATTGATTGGGAAACAGGAATCGGAAATACGTAGGTACCTTTGTGGTGGGCTGACAGAATTTCGAAGCAGGTTGTAAAAGGAAAGTTTTTTGTTTGGATGTGTCTGTCTGGTGTTGGGTTCGATTGGGATAAAATCGGGGTAGATGTTAAAACAAATCGGGATTTAGGGTTGATTGGGACAAATTAGAAATACTTTTTTTGAGGTAGGATATTATCCTAGGTAGGTAGAAAATGAGGCCTTTGTACATGAACTATCTGTATCACCATGTTTTATGTTATGTTTTTGTGTACAATAAAGATTTTAGAATGGTTATCCCAGTTTAGGATGTAGAGACGAGAGGTCGTGTCAGACTTTTACGGACTAAAACCGTCCTTTGCATTCCAGTGCCACAGTCAAACGTTCCCGCAATCCTAACAGTTATCAGCCCTAGTGTGATGTTGAACGTATTGTCACACTCGGTATAGTCATTGCGAATGCGTCTAATGTAATATATTTATGTTTATAATTATAATAGTTTTTAATAAATTGATTGATTTATCGGTAAATTAGCGTCCCGATCAGGTACAAACCTGGACGTGACACCAGACCCCTGAAAAGCACGTACCACAATGTCGAGACTTAGTAGCTCTAAGCCATTTTTTTAGCTTGTTCTTTTTTTAGGAGCAAACGGAAATAGGGTAGAAGCCTTGTATTTTTAAGCCTCTTACGTCCGTCCTGATTAATGGGAGAGTTGCCGAGACCTAGTGCTTCCCCAGGGAGGAACGAGGCTCATTACGTGAAGGCTGCGGATCCTGGCGAGATTTGAGAGTGTTCCGACAGAAAATGATGGTGAAAATTATACTTAAAACTTTTGGAGAAGGCTCTGTATTTCGTGAACTCTTGCCACAGTCCTTCACTTCTGTTATTCATGTGTGAAGATGTGGATATTAGAGTAATCGTTACGTGTTTGTGGATCTCGTTTTAAGGATTTTAGACATTTATTATTGCCTAAATAAATAAGTATGTGTTACGGTCGCAAGTCATATTTTAATGAACATAGAACTTCACCTGTATCAGTTGTTTTTGCAATAAACAGTTTACAAAACCTGATTATCACGTGCAGGAAATAAATACTTTTCTAGACCAAAATCACAACTTTATATTTTACAAGCATCTGTTAATATAAAGCTTACCATGCAAATTATATCCTGGCTGACGTATTCAAAGGAAAACTTATTTCTCTTTATGATTGAGCTTGCAATGAAAAACGGATATCAAGCTTTCCTTGGAATAAAACTCCAAGGAAATATAACAGACGCAGTAGCAAAATTATATTCCTATTTATCTCGGATCACGTTCAAGAAAAATAAGAAAAATATGAAGTAACATTTTTCTTTCTTGTTTCCTAGGCAGATGAGCTTAAGGAAGAGTAAAATATAATATTTATCCTATTAATGTGTATTATAAACGCGACAGTTTGTGAGAATGTATGGAAGTATGTTTGATGCTCGTTCACGCAAAAACTACTAAATGGATTTTGATGAAACTTCACAATAACATGGCTTACATATCAGAATAACACATAGGCTACAATTCATAAAGATATATTGTATATTTTTATCACCACGCGGATGAAACCGCGGGGCACAGCTAGTTTATTATTTTATTTTTATAAACAAGCACATTTATTATAAGTATCTAATTCGAATGTCGTCTGTGATGAAGATAGGCATAACATTTTATAACATTAAAAATTACAGCAACATGTTTTTGGCAGCTTTTCTTCGGCCGAAAATGTTTTAAGTGGTTTATTGAGTAATATTTTCATGAATATAATATAATATTATCAGTTAGCTAGGCTTAATTAGATACAATTAAATACACAGTCGCATATACAGTACGGTACGGACGTAGAGACAGTTGTATGAGAAAATAAAAATAAAATAATATTATAAAAGCGAAAAAAAAAAAAGTATGTGGATGTGTTGTGAGTTACTCCTACACACTGAAACGGCAGCTCTGATTTTGATGAAATAGGGCATACGAGTAGCCCACATCCCGGAATATCAATTTAATCCCGGTAGTATGTGCCCTTGGTATGTTTATCTCCTCTCACGACGGCGTAGTAACAACTACCAGAAAATAGTAATAAAATAAATTAATGAATGAAAACACAGATCATTGAATAAATTTAGTGCATGATAAAAACGCCTCCACAGTTATTTTAGAAAATCTTCCAAGCGAAACTGACGCATCTATTCATTGGCACGCTAGCTCTGCTCACCCGAAAATGGCGAAGCAGCGTGCAAGTATTTACAAAACAAAGTTTATTTCAGTACTGGACAAAATTAAACCTTGTAATATTCCGAAAATAGAGAGCTCTGGCGTAGACAACAAACGTAAACTGTGACGCGGTGTGACGAGTAATATTCGCGTACCTTGGTATCGTGGAACTACCCAATCAAGAGGCTTTAGGTAAAACTAGCTTCCGCCCGCGGCTGCGCCCGAAAAAGAAAAGTATATAGCCTATATATTACTCCAGGGTATAACCTATCTACATACCAAATTTCAACCAAATCGGTCCAGCCGTTTTTGCGTGAAAGAGTAACAAACATCCACACTCACAAACTTTCACATTTATAATATTAGTAGGATATGGCAGCTAATAGATCGAGCTGGACGACTGCCGTAAGGACTGGCCAGTAGAAGCTGAAGACAGACGTGTGTGGAAAAGGGAGAGGGAGGCTTTCGCCCAGCAGTGGGACACAATTGGCTAACTAAGTAACTATCTCTCTGTTTAAGAACAAAGTAAAAGAGCACTATCTCTCCTCTGTAGTATGATAACTGTAGGTATACGTCTATATATTATATATTTATTTTTAGTATAACGTATATATATTATATATTTATTATTAGTATAATTTTAAGGTATATGTATATATGTATCTATTACATTGATTTTAAGTTTCCATAAACCTTCCTTTTCTTTTTTATTACACACTATTGTCTACATCTCATATATGTACTTAATTTCTCTTTCGCAGGGCTGCTGGCAGAGATTTCTTTTTGAAATAAGCAGTGCCTATGTACTATTTTTTTCTTAAATTATTGTTTCCCTGTGTATATTTTGTGTGTACATGAACTTTAAAATAAATAAATAAATAGATCGACCGATCGCTCTACTACTACTCGTAATGTTGGGCTTGCGAACGTCGAGCAATAGGTAGCTCGCCGTCCAGTAATTGACCGAACTGAGCCCAAGCCGTAGACAGCGGATAGTGTTCCACGTACTCCTCAACAAATGTCCAACAAAGCCGATGTCCGCTAACTAGGACTGCGGGGAATTTCTGAAAAGGAAACCCGTAGTTTTAGAACGCAAAACATCTGAAGGTCACAGATGCGGTTTCAGTCTGTCTAAGTCTTGATACACCCGCTCCGCCCAGACCGGTAGAAGTCATAAATTAATTTCCACCCATAAAAAAGTACCCGCAACGTTGCTAAAAACGAGGAAAAAGTTCCTACATTTCCAAACAGCAAAACCGATGCTCAATCGAATCAAGTCAGGCCTGAAAACCGAAATTGAATCATAGCTGTCGAACGACAGAACATCCAACTGCGTCCCTAGTCGCCTACTGCATGCCAAAATTGTGACTCAGTACTGCCAGTACTGCACTAGGAAATGAGCCAATGACCCTTGAAGAAATACTAGAAGGCAATCGGGACGAGTTTGTATATCATGTTACTTTGTCCATTCTGCCGGAGTTACAGCTACCATTAAATCTCGCGACAAGCGTTTGTTTGAGAGATTTGGTTACAGCGCCATCTGTCTCCCTGTTTATGAACCATATCGATTTATATTGCGATTAGTGGAAGTGGATAGTAAAACGATGAATGGCGGTTCAGTTCCTTGGCCTTGCGTTGTCCATAAATTGGCAGACGGTTCCTATAAGTAATGAACTTCCTTCCTGTCGCACAATACAAAGAAGAAATACTACAGACAAAACTATACTCCAACATTCAGAGAACAAATAAAGGATGCTGCGGAATAAAGTCCATGTTATTTCAGCAGACCCAGACAGCATTTCCACATCGATATGACAGTCGACGACGCCGTGAATAGCCATTCGCACCTACAGACAACAGCTATCCACAAAAGTTGTCGAACAATTTGCACACAATACGAGCACGGCACGACCATATCATTGACGTATGAATGGACGGATGGCTGACCAAAAAAATACTACAAGAGTATTCTATATCCTATTTATATGAGTGACGTCAGGGTGAGTCAGTCGGCACGTGGGGCCCGTGTCCTGTCGCACGGACCTTGGCGCATAATAGCGCTAAATTACTTCCAATCATGATATCGATGCTCCTAAAATTTCTTAGGCAACATTATCTAGACTGAAACTTGTTTAAGGCTCATTTTCGCTTGAACTGCATGCAACGGTTTCGTTCACACGGCTCGGAATTTATGGCTGTATTTCGTCATTCCCTGAGATGAGAACGAGCAATGTGCATTATTATGGTGATCCTAACAGATGAAGACGCATTATACGAGAAACTTGATAGCCATTTTATTATAAGAAGTCCTGTTAATAAAAATAAGATTAATCCTATTGATAACTAATCAAAAGACTGGTGAGGCGTTGCCAACAAAATTTAACTTACAATAACCACTACCGGTATTTCAAGCTCTTTTATTCTGTAACCAAAAACGCGTACCCCATAAAATTGTCCACCGGCTTCCATTAAAGGCCAAAAAGGCACAAAAAACTCAGTGTCCGCCAAAAGGCTGAGCAAACTCCGCCGACAGTCATATGCTCCCATACAGACTAAGATTGATAATAGGATCTGTTGCTACCCGAGATACTCTCAAACCAAAAACAGCTTTAACACCTTCATAATAAAACAGCAAATCCTTTTGAGCTGTTGCACGTGTATTTCATCAGATCAGGTTGTTCGTCAAAGTAATTTCGACTGTGAGACAAGAGTTTTTAAGTCTAATTTAGATTTGGCAGAGCCATGCTCCACTTTGCCTGGGCATGCGACTTGATTGTACGTCAACGCCGCGGGACTCGTTACAAACATTATGTTAAATGTTTGTGTAAATAACGTGCAAATACTTAGGCACTGTGTCATATTGATTTCACTGCTTTCTGATATTTAATATGGAACATCACGATGTGGACTGGACGTCACATCAATTACCATCTTCAATGGGAATCAACTCGCATGAAATCAATAAGTGATACCCATGAAATTAACAACTTTATAGATTCTTAAAATATTTCAACAATAAGAAATCTGAGGTACACCACGTACCAAAGAAAACCCACCATTTGAGCACACAATATCAACAAAAAGCAATCTGGTCTACAAACTCTTTTTGACGAGTTTGTCCCCATATCTGGACGATCTTTTGGAGCAGACCATTCCGAATGGCACAGTAATGTATAGTTAAAGCGAGAGGACATAAAAACACATAGTTTAACCCCATGCAGACATTAGACAGGCAATAAAGACACCGCGTGGCGTCTTGTCGTCTCCGGGGAGCAGTGACCTCCGTCGCGAAAGCCATGGTGGCTAAAGAATGCGTAAGTCCAAGCCGTTTGGTAGACGACTTGTGGAAGGCTTTAGTTTTTATGTGAAAGAGGAGAGAAGACGCATTTTTTTTTTAATTTGCTGATTTAGTTATTTTTTTTATAAACAAATATGAAAGAATTAAAGAAAAATCTTTAAAACGAAATTATAGAGCTTCAAAGTTGCTATAATAAGAAAGAGAAGTCCGATATGAACTTTGACGTCATAGTCCGTTCGCGCGTCCGTACGGCCGCCATAATATAAAAATTGTTGTTTGAATAATGTCTTGTTTGTTTTTCTATAAGTTTTCATATTGTTTTCACAGTTAAACTACTTAGATAAAAAATATTGATTTCATGCATATTCCCTATTTTTGGTACATTAACTGCAGCAATCAGTACTACAATAGTTTAACTACAGCTATCAAATATCTATTACTCATATTTTTTCAATAATTGCTTTTTTCTAATCAGCTCAAGAAAATAATATTGATGACCTAAATACGATCTTATCATGTAATGACGCTACTTTTTACAAGCAATAAACTTATAGGACTCATAAATATAAATGTATTACGGGTTATAGCGGTCCGCGAGTAATTTTGCAATCGCGAAATGAACGCGATAGAATTTCGCCAAATATCGTTGAGAGGTCTTTAGGGACTTCTCAAAACCGTCAATCCCGTTTCGGGTATGTTTATTAATAATATGATATTGAAGAATTGATTAACTTGAGACTCAATTCAATAGAAATTCGTTGGGGTATTTAAATAGCCATCGTAAGGGTGCGTTTCCACTTTGTCATGCGTGACGACAGTCGTATAGTTTTAAGTGTTTGTTTGTTTGTGTGTAGGGTGTGTGCTTTTATATTTAAATGAAGTTGTTCACATATAAGACGACAAGATTAACTATGGTCTAAAATCTTTTTGCAATAACAACACATTACTATGACATGCCACGAGGCAGCCGCTAGCACGGCAGTCGTAAAACCATGACGGTAAATTATTTGTCGTTGTTATGACTATCTGACGACGACAAACACGCGTTATAATAGGAACAGCTGGAAACGATAATCGTCCGACGATAAATTAACCGTTACGACAAAGTGAGAACACGATCTAATATGAATTACTTGTCAGGGACAATAGCAGACAGCCTTTTCAACATTCCCCATCTTCAGTAACAATCTCTTTCATCAAGTTCCACTCACATCTCCCTCAAACCAGATCCGCACGTCAGGACTGGACACAAATCATACAAAACGTACACAAATGTCAATCTCGAGACATTCCTTTGTTGCGGACCCTTTGTAAACAAATCATACGGGACTGCGAGATAAAAATAGGTCGTTGCGCATCGCAAACCGTCACACGGACTGGACGTATTTTTGGACGTGCGCGGCTGCCAGTAACGCTAGATACAGAAAGAATATTTGGTGCAATTGTACGTACGTAGAGGCAGATGCAAAATAGTTGATAGTACAGGAAAAAAAATCGTGTGAAGCGAGAAATGACGCGTGGAGTATTTTTCGAACACTTGAACTCCAACCGTTCACAGGAAAATAGACATTAAGGTACAGTACGGCCGTTATAAGTTGGCGAGTCTGAAGTTAGGCTCTGCGATTTTGGCGCTTGATAACTGGTACAAAAATAAAGGTTTTAAAAAAATAAATGCATTTTGCTGTTAAAAACTGTAATTGGCATTTTTTTAATACTTTTTGTAAGAGTTTCCAAGCGGCAAAATTTGTAGAGCCTAACTTCAGACTCGCTATCTTATAACGGCCTTGCTGTATGCATGCTATTTTTCATCTAACCGTACAGTGACAAGCGATTTTTGTTGCAATGTTTTCGGTAGAAATCAGGGGCTGCGTTTGATATTCAAATTCAAACAATGCTGGTGAAATCTGATTGGGGTGGAACGTGGAACTTAAATTCGAATGTTTCCTTTTAGGAGTTTGTTTTAAATGTTGTGTTGAACTGGTTTAGTTTTTATAGAATGTGATTTGACGTGTGAAAAATGAATAATGTTTAACTTATATACAGTGATACCGTATGCAATTACATGTGAGTGTGCATTTTAATCACAGAAATCAATGAAGGCAATGCCTTATTATTAAAAATTTTGTGATTTTAATGTAGGTACATGTATAAAAACTGAAAAACTGACTGATTGACATATTAACGCACGGCCAAATCTACTGGGATTAGGAGCATAAAATTTTGCGAAAGGTTTCCTTTTATGTCGTACAAGTAGGTGATCAAAGTTTGTATTAGCATTATCGGCCTTGTAATGTTCCCACTGTTGGGACTCAGGCTTCCTCTCTAGGAGAGGAAAAAAAAAAGTTTGTTTCTGTTTTTTTCTCAGTTTGTATAGAGAAACCTATTTTAACACAGGCGAAGCTGCTGACAGAATTAAGGTTCATAAAACATACCATCCAAAATCACTCATCATCTACGGAGCCTTTTCCCAACTATATTGGGGTCGGCTTCCAGTCAAGCTGGATTTAGCTGAATACCAGTATTTTACGAGGAGCGGCTGCCTACCAGACCTCCACAACCCATTAACTGCCTATAACACTAAAGCTTGAAAAAACATTTCAATTAAAATATAAACAACTTCTACAACTTTACTGTATAAAACAATTTTCGCATCTACTAAAACATTTCATGCCGCTAAATAGCTAGTATTTCATCTACATAACCGTTGAAAGGCGCATTAGTATTCAGCCTAGATCGTGTAGCCGCTGAAAACGTAAATAAATACTGGCAACACTGTGCCGTTGCATTTTGTCTCGCATGCAATCGTTATGGCGATGATTTTGTCAAAGATCAACCGAGTAACCGATTCTATATTGGTGACAAAAATGAGTCGAGCGCAAGATTTGATAAAGTGTGAGAAAAATCGAGGTAATAAAAGATATTAATTATATTTTTTCCTGTTTTTTTTTCTTACACCCTTTTTAAGCAACACACAGAATTCACCTTATTTCCATATCGGAACATTGCGAAGCTTCGATCAACAAGAAGTTGCGAAGCCAAGAATCTCCGAGTAAAAAGATTGTCATAACAATCGAAAATGCGGTAAAAACCAAATTATAAGAGTTCCAGTTTATGCAACTCTTACAATTAGGGTAAAACCGGGATAGATGCCCCACTTTTCGAAAGTGTTTCATTATTTGAATACCAAACATATTTGCTTAGATTGATCCTTTAATATAGTTAGTTTAATCATTCATAAAGCTTTAGAAACTGTATTTATTTACCTAACCATTACTGGTTTTGCAAAAATGTAATTCTTGCGAAACACTTTTTTTGGGGATAGGTGCCTACCCATATGGATAGATGCCCCACTATGAAATCGCTTAGGAGGATAGATGCCTGTGATGCGGGATAGATGCCTTTTTAAATAATCAACAAGAATATGTAATCACAATGTAATATTTATTTATTATCTTCATGTGTAGGTAATATAAAATGTTATATTTATGCATGTCTTTAACAAAAAATACAAAAAAAAACTGTTTAAGCGATAACATATTAAAACTATCATATAGAATCATCTCAAACGAAACATTCCCGTTTTAAAGTAGAAATAATTATTAAACATTAAAAAAAATCAACATTCATATGAATCTCTAACAAAATAAAACTTAATAATTTCGTTTAACCTTAGTAATTATTTAAACATTTAAAAAAAATCAACATATTTGTAAGGAACTATCCTTCATTAAGTGGAACCGGACATTTTAAGTTTTCCACATCTTGAGCAATAGTTCTTAAAAAGTGTGCATGTTTCGTGCAGCCACTTCTGACACATAATACACTGGATCCAATCAGATTTAGACTTCGTGTTATTATAGGTATCGAAGCATTCTACGCAAACATTTTCATCTATAGCATTAGTCTCTTCTAATTTATTTTTTTTAGTTTTTTTCACGGGTAGTCCTATGGTTTTTTTACCTTTTTCAGCATTAGGTGAGAGGTGATCTTCATTTTCACTGTTTGAGCTATAAATACGTCTTTTACGTAATCCACGATCCTTGTTTACTTTTAAATAATAATCATTTTCTTTATGACTGCAATCAGTCACGTCACCATCTGTTTCTTCACTTGAGTCATAGTTTTTCTTTGGATTTCCTTTCTTATTTTTATTTTTTTGTTCTTTGGCTTTTTTATTTGCTTTTTTCATTGTTTGTCTTTTTTTGGTAGCTTCAGTCTTGTTTATCTTAGAATCTATTTGTTTCTTTTTCCTGTCAGCAATATTCCTTTTTTCTTTTATTTTTTCTCTAGAATTGAGAATATCTGCTGATTGTTTAGCTCTCCTTGCTAAAGTCAGAGGAATTTGTGGTATTGGTGATGCTTCGACTAAAAATTTAGAAGGTGTTTCTTTTTCTTCGTTATCTAGAATCCGTATTAGTGAATCATCACCTATATCAACCATATCAATAATCGTATCTTCTAAAATCTGAGGATCGATCAAAAGACTAGGTGAGTTTCGGTTGAATGAAGTTGATGGCATATTGGGTGGTGTTATGTTCAGGTCTGCGACATGCAAATATTCATTTTCAAATGTAGTTGGACAATCAATTGAAGAAATCGGAGGTATAGTTGTTTGTGTTCTGTGTTCAACATCAACATGCTCACAAGGTTCTGCATTTTCGTTTAAAGAAGATGTTTGAAGATGCGCTGTTGTAGTTTGATGTAGCACACAGGGTTGATCAGGATCATTGTCATTGCGATGTGCAATATCAGATATAGCGAAAATAGAATCGGGCAAAGCATTAGGATTTAGTGGATAAATCCCACTTCTTCGAAAGCCAGCAAGAGCATTTGCAGGTGTAGTAGCGCGTATCCATGCGTTGCGTATAAGGGTTCCAGCATTATACCGGCTTATCTTTTTATTTGGATTTGCGCGCATAAACTGATTAGTTTCATGGTTGAAATATGTTTTAAATGGCCCAAACACCGCTACGTCTAATGGTTGTAAAGCTGAGGTAGTGTGGCTGGGTAAACATAACAAAATAATATCGTTGTCAGAAGCAACTTGCAGCATGTCTGGTGCAGATGAATGCGATGAGTGCCCGTCTAAAATAAGCAGAACCTTACCTTGCGGTTTCAAAGCTATGAAGTGTTCCGTAAGCCACTTATAGAAAAGATCGGTATTTATGTATGCCGACTTTTTGTTCATGTACACTTTTGAGCCCAGTGGTAGACCGTTCTCGAATTCTGGTTTTTTATTTACACCTTTAATTATTACTACTGGTGGGAGAAAATTACCAATGGCATTGCAACAGGCTACGATAGTCATTGTTTCACCTTTCTCCGCAGATGTAACTGAATTTACTACTTTTGCACCTTTCTTTGCAACCACTTTGCCAGGCTTATTGTTAAGCTGAACTCCTGATTCGTCCATATTATAAATCCTTTCAGGCTTACCCAAGAGATCATTATCGGCCAGGACTTTTGTCAGAAGTTCATGAAAATTATTCACTTCTTCTCTGCTAAGACCTTTAGCTCTAGCGACAGATAAACCTTCTGCTTGCCTAATAGACAACTCTGGATTTCGCTCAATAAAACTTTTGAACCATTCATTCCCAGCCATCTGGTTTTCATTGTCAAAATTGTGTTGAATCTGTAGCTTTTCGGCAAATTGGTATGCTAACGTACGTATAGATCGTCTATCTAGGGGAAATCCCGCGTCGCTAAGCTTCAAAATGTGCGCTACCAACCTTTTTTCGTGTTCAAAACCCAGGACAGGATGTTTTCCCAAAGTCAACTTAGTTTGGTTTTTAATAGCGTAACGCCTTCGCAATGTTCTGGATGGAATCCCAAATTGTCTGGATATTTCATTGATCCCCAATTCTTTTTTATCCAATTCATCGAAAGCTGACTGTAGCTGCTCTGTTGTCCAAGAAACTACTCGAGCTCGTACTCCCTCCTTTCTTTTGTATTTCCTTGGCATGGCTCACCTACAATAAGCAAAGTAAGTATAAATAAAACACTGTATCTACACTCATTTCATCACATTCTTATTATGAAATTAAAGTTGGATACATTTTTTTTGGTGTTTTCTAATATTCTACTATTAGGAAATACCAAAATATTCACGACTATGACTTTTAAATACTTTGATAAGGCTCTTGCAGTATAGAGGGATAGATGCCCCTAAAGTCAACTATCCCTTGTAAACTCGGGGCAACTATCCTTTTCACTAGGGATAGATGCCTCTCAATATTTTATAAATAAAATAAATGCAAACATCAGTGATTGACTCTTAAAGGTGTTCTCAAAGAACCAATGTATTAAAACAATTCAAATAAAATATAATCATTTAACTGTTTATAAAGATATGGAATAGTGAATACTTACGTTTGAAATTTTGAAGCGTTCGTCGCGTCCGCTGCGAATGTAATTCGACACACAAGTGAGAAACGTCCGTCTAGCACAACAACTCGCGCGTCACTGAGGTGGGGGGTGCGTGTGGCGCGTATGTAAACAACGAATTTGCTGTTTCGTTCTCTGGTAGTTGAGTTTTTAGAAACGAGGCATCTATCCCAGCGCGGCATCTATCCCGGTTTTACCCTAGTAGTATTTTTTACCCTTCGTTTTTGCTCATTTTTATTCTGTCCACAATAAGAGATGTATAATAAAGTATAATTAATTCATGAATCCCCGACCGGTCTCATTGGACCGCGCTGTTATTGTTTTACTATTGTGTCTCGTTTTGCGGGTATGTGATAGGTTAAAACCAAAAACCGTCACAAACAAACATCGTAGCAGACAAAATATTGTCAAGCTCGATTATAAAATCATATATCATATCGATTTAATAATAATAGCAATCGATAGTTCGAAAAACAAATCAAAGCTAAGGTCATTAACAACTGGTCTTTTTAGATTAAAAAAAAAGCCGAGACCGTTGCGTAATTTCCACCTGTTTATGTCATCGACCGTTCTTTACCTCGACAAGGACTATCAAGAATTATAATTAATTCCTGGGGCCATAAAAACGGCATTGTCAAGTAACATGTAAGCCCCAAGTCCCAACGCAATCTAGATAGTTCAACTTACTACCAAACTTTTTTTTTATTTTAAATAGGAAATCATTCAATAATTTCTAACACTGGGTGCAATGAAAGGGAAAAAAGACGTGTTGCGCCGACCCCAAATAAAACGGGACAAGGGCTGGAAGGTGATGATGACTGGGTGGTATGAAAGGAAGCATCAGACTATTACTAACTTAACCCATCTGTGTTCTTTAAGCGTTCCAGGACCGTGGTGACACTTTTAAACCAACCCGAACCTTTTGTTATAGCTTATAGCAAAATTCATTGAAAAATTAACAGATTTTTGACAAATTTCAATCATTGCAATGTTGATCCTGCTTTAAAATTGACTGGCAAACGACAGACTTTTAAGATCTTGTTATTCTCTATGCCCAAAATTTCTTATTTTTTTTCTGATTAAATTGAATATTACATAGAATCGGCGCAAATCTATTTTTTTCCATTCTGTGCTGTCACCCGTCAAAAAGAGTGATATTCACTAACTCTTCTTTCATATCACTCCTAACACAGTCCATCCAACTGTATTTAAATTCAGAACTATTTTAGTGACATGCAAGATTTAAAGCATACGTATTTTATTATAGTTTATGATTCATTTATTTTTTGCCACTAACTACATTTTTTCTTTCCATCTTACCGATCGTCTGCAAGCAGCCTAGTCTTTGGCTGTCAAAACATAGCGTGTATTCGGCGTCTACCGTTTCATTGTTCTATATATCGGTCACGTTACGTTTCCTTTCTCATTGTGCACCATACTATTTAGTTATTGTTTCTATAGGCCCGTTTTAAATTAGGTATGTATAATAAATCGTTTCGTTGAAAAAAATAATTGTGAAACGTGAAGAAGCAAAACTAATTTGTTTACCAAAGTAGGTCAGTCAGCAGTTTCAAAATTAGGTTTCTCTATATGAACTTTGAACTCCTGTTTTATGCCCTTGGGAGGTTAATTTTCAAAAACCTCTTCTTAGTGAATGTATATTATTTCCTCGACTTTTTCACACAACGCCATCTAGTCCCAAGCTAAGCAGAGCTTGTGTTATGGGTAGTAGACAACTGATAAACATACTTATATATTTCTAAATACAGTATACATATTATAGACAATTTACACCCAGACCAGATCGTGCTCAACTGCTCATCACACAAACAATTATCCTGGGTGGAAATCGAACCCACGACCTCAGGCGTAGCAGTCAGGGCCACTAACCACTAGACCAACAGGCCAGTCAATGCTGTAGTGCTCGTCTTCATCGTAAAAGGTAGCTTTGTGCAAAATTACACGCTCCTGGTCCCAGTAGTTTCATCGATATGTCAGTCAGTTTTTTTTTTTGTTTTTACTAGTAAAAAAGAACGGTATGTGGGTACAGTACCCTATGGTTACAACAAACGCGGTCCTAAACTACTTATTAGTTTAGTCACCTAAAACTTTGTTAGTTTACCTATGTTTTTATTCCGTGTCCAAAATATGCTTAAATTGAGCTAGACTGTGTAGTACCGCCGTGGCCTGAATAATTACGTGGGAGGTAGAAACACGAGCGAAATTAATTAGAGAAAGAGAAAATACGTAATTACTTAAGTAGCTAAAACAGCTAATTTTCTTTAGTACCACTGTAAAGAAGTTATGTATGTATTCAAATTATTTTCAGTTTGTAAAACACCTTCGAAGCATAAAACATGATGAAAGTTTTTTTTATCATAACATAAACTAGTGCTTGACTGCGATCCCACTTGATGGTAACTAACCAGTGATGCAATCGTTGATGGTGAATCGCACTACTTTATAAAGAGCCTGTTCACTGCTAGCCTTGAAGACACCTAAATTTTAATCGGACAGAAAGTGTTCCAGTCCGTCGATGTACGCGGTATAAACGACGAGGCGAACACTTAGTCTGGACCCTAGAGGTTTTAACGATATAAGAGTAGAAAAGGTTCGGATTAAGATAACACCTAATAAGGATCTAGGTAATCAAAGATAATTGCAGCTACCACTAATAGCTCTATTAGCCTTTTCTACAATTTCCACACACAGAGCAAGTCTGGTAATTAGTTACAAACAATAATAACAAAACCAAACACACAGCGGATAATATTCACAAAACAGATCCGACTATACCAGTAGATATAGATGAAGCTGATACCGCCTTTCACCTATGTAGTTAACAATACGAATAGTCTGAAAGACTGCCGAACCATTAAAAGGTAATTAGATATTGATCCTGAATACGATTTCTATCGGGAACATGATAAACCATCCATTAGAGAATCACAACGGGTCTATTGTGTGTGTTCTTTCCCTTTAGAAAGTGAGAAGTAGTAGTTCAAAGGCGATCATTGTTGGTCATCAACTTTATATTTTGTGTTGATGATGATAAAGTTTGTAAAAGATACATAATAGTACTGAATAATCCAATGTAACAAATTCATTGTAAAGCAGGTACTGAAAGCCTTAGAGAAGAGTTTATTGTAGCTGAAGATAAAAAAGTAGGTAGTAACTGAAAAAAGGCAGCCTCAATATAATTTTCAAAGAAAATGTCAGACGAAAACATGGAAATAAAATTTAATTAAACCAGCATGTACCCAGATCTATAAGACGCTTTTCAAATACTTATCTACATCTAATAAAAGGAATAACTGACTGACATAATCAACGCACATCCAAAATACTGAGATTAAGCGTGAAATTTTGCATAAGGTTTATTTTTATAACATAGACGAGCACTTAGATAAGACTTTCCAAAATTTAGCCCCTAAACGGAGAAAAAGGGAGTCCAAAGTATGTATGTATGGCGAAACGTACTTTCAAACGGGCGAAGCAACTGGCAGAAGCCGGTTTAAAATAACAAGGCCAGCTAAAACAAAAGCCTATCAAGAAAAAACCAGTAGAAAATAACTCAAACAATTACAAGCAAAAATCTGTAACAGAAAATCTGAACAAGATCGTTCTGTTATCAACGAACACAAATACCGTATTGTTTATCAAGGCAGATTAGGCGCCGCCAGATCTAGGTTGTGATAGCGACGTGGCACTGCCAACGTGGCCAACAGTTGCTGGGATTGAGTCAAGAAATTCATACTTAGAATGTTTTTTGTATGTTGCACAGGTAGATAGAGAGAGGATTATTGATCTAATGCCTTGGAGACTAAAGAGAATAGATTGGACGTCTAAATCGTTCAAGGCTGAAGCTGAAAGTGATGTAGATGATATAGCTTAAAGTCCAATAAAGAGCACTTCAATTTTATATCATCATCATCTCAGCCGAAATACGTCTACTGCTGGACATAGGCGTCCCCAAAGCGTCGCCACAACGATCGATCCTGTATGCCTCGCATCCAACAATGTGTAGGGCAAATTGCAAGTAGAAGAAGTAAACACGATAACATAAAATCATGCACAAGCTTAACACTACAAAATACAGACATCCTCTTTAACACATCAAGCACACGAAAACAGACAACACTAATCAAATCAAAGAAATCAAAACTCCCAATATCCTGTCTGTCTGCAATACAGAGATTGTAAAAGGGATATCTTTGTTTTCTTTTCTCCTATCCAATTACGCTGTCTAAATCCCATCCGTTCCATGACTAATCTAACCAATTAACTTCTTCGGGCGGGTCCGTCACCTTGGCAGTGAATTTCCGCATATTTTCCGCCTGCCTTCATAAATAATGCCATTTAGAGATTTTAGAGGTCAAAACCACTGCATCGAGTTGAATGGTAAAAGCTTTCCTATGTTTTCTTCTTTCTTTTAAGTACGTTCTAGGAAAGTGATACTGGATAAGTATTGAATGAGTGACTTAAATCTAGGTTGTAACTCAATCCAAGGACTGAAGAGATCTCATTTTGTTTTGCGTAGATAAGATAGTATTCAGCAAAATCTCATGGTTCATCACAGAGAAGGCATTTGACAAGCACTAAAACAAAATGTAAGTATCTAACTAAGACTAGGAATTACCAAATTGAATGAACTATTCTTATACAGGATTAATAATAATAAGTTTATTAACACAAAAACCTTAACATACAGAAGGAACAGATACAGAAGAACATTAAACTTTGGGAAACAAAGGTTGCAAAACCCTGCCTCCTAAACTAGGGGGACTCTGTGACTTAGGAGACAGTATTCTAGGATTTTACGACACTTTTTTACAATTTCATCTTGCCCACTAGCAACTGTAACATAAGACAAATTACAAGAAATAACCTTTACAAATGTTTCTACATACATTTCTCCAGCAAGTTTTCGAATCCTTTTTCCTCATCGTGCATACAGTAAGGAGATAGATTCGAGCTAACGTCCCTAGCCAGTTGCCATGCGGGATGCACCAGACCGGTAGAATGTCGCTGTCTATTTGTTCGTGTATGAGCAAATACGGACGGCCGTAAGTATTCGAGTTTGTGAGTATATTATAACGGTTAATATCTTATTTTTTTGTTTGATGTTTGAAGTATGGGAAGTGAAAAGCTTGCTCTTGTTTTTAAAGTCATTAACACTTTTGGGTATCCGGAATCTTCAGGAGTAAAATCCGACACAAAACCTTCGCTCTAAAAATGTCTTTCTAGGAAAAACTAAAATTTCTCAATGAGGAGCTTTGTAAATCCTTTAAGGCTTGATACTTTAATAGTCAGACGGTTATTTAAAGAATAAATATAGTGATTTGATATATTTTCCATACAAAAGCTGTCAAACCACCCTTATTATTCCTGAGTCGAAAAATATATAGGCCATAGTCCTGTATTTATCTTTTATGTATAGATTAAAAAAATACTGAAAGGTTTACCGATTAGTGTGATACAGATTGCAAACAGAGAAATTCCTACAAATCTACATTCTTTAAGTACATCGTACTCTAATCGTATCAGTACTGGAGTACGATGCACCAGACCGGTAGAATGTGGCCGTATAGCGCATGTACTAGACGCTGCGTGGCCGCGTGGGCGCAAGGATCCGTGCGTCCAGGAATACTTGTGTACGATCTAGAAATGGACACTATTTGAACATTGACTAAAGTAGTACAATATATGCATACATTTGAAATGAGCATTGGGATCCATAATCTTTTGATTGATTAAGGCTTGCATGAGTCGGGGGATAATATTCATAGTCAAATCTTTAATTTACTTAAAAATGAGGACAATTTCAAGAGTTTAGAGTTCTAAGAGGAATATTAAAGGAGAGAAAATACGTTTCATGAAGAAAACTAAATCCATCGAAAGACGATTTCAAAAGACCAAGTTACCTTCAAGACCTATAAGATAATAAATCTGAACTGGACGTTAAGAACAGACTCATAACAACTTTAAAAGTAAGCCGAGAAAAAAGGTATGACTAGAACTACAGACAGAAAATTTTATATTAACTGTCCTGTGTAAATGTAACACTAGCTCGTTTAGGACGACCTGGTATAGAGACTGGCGTTATCTATCTAAATCACCCCTTGAACACAACCTAGTTACAGTTCTAGCCATTATCTGAAGTACCCTCTCAAATGTTGAGTATAAATTAAACCAAGAGATTTATATGGGGGGGCGTGAATTATGTGATGACAAAAAAGACATACTTAATGTTATAGGGTGAAATTACCAAATAAACGGTGTATCAGAATTTGAATGACTAAAATTCATCTAATTATAATCTATAATATTAATATGTTATTGTAATTTATATTTTTATGTACTCTATTGCACTGGGCTTCTATAGTGTATGCATTGCATATCCAATAAATAAATAATAAAAAATGAATATTTCTTCAATTGCCTTTTACTTTTTTTCTAACTGTAGAAGAAAAATTAAACAAAAGAGATATTAGTTTATGTTCATCATGAGGAAAAAGATAGGCAGTATCAAAATTTGTTAAATACGAATCTATCTTAGATCTGCCAGGATCACTAAACGGCTGCCTCATTTAATATCTGACTACAACACAAGGCAATACAAGCTTGTTGATAAGATAACATTTTCAAAACAGATGACTGTCAGCCCTACCTTATCACTATCACGGTAGTAACGCTATCGTAATCATAACAGTTGTAATGAAACTGACAATCATTTGTTCCGGAGACTCTTTAAGGACGAAGAGGAGCTCGTGGCTAGATAATAACAGCCGCACTGGTCGATTTACAAGGTTAAGCAACGCTTGCCAAGGTTGGTCTGTGGATGGGTGACCATCTTAACATACCGAGTTTCCTCCGTGCCTCGGAAAGCACGTTAAGCCGTAGGTCCCGGCTGTCATTTGTAGATCTTTGGCAGTCGTTGTAGTTAAGGGGTTGTGGAGATCTGTTAGGCAGCCGCTCCTCGTAAAATACTGGTATTCAGCTAAATCCGGCTTGACTGGAAGCCGACCCCAATACAGTTGGAAAAAAGGCTAGGTAGATGATGACTCTTTAAGAACAAAATGTAGAGGAGTGAGATAAAAGATTTGGACAATACAAGGCCAGTAAACAAATGATAATATAGGTACACATGTTCTTTGTGTTCCTTGAAAATTGTAGGATGGGCAAAAGTCCAAAGTAATGTCAACACCTGGAAATCATGTGACGACATCATCGAGGTAAACCAACTATCTGTACGATCTGTCATCGTCTTCAGGTGATGGCTATGAGTGATCGAAGTTGTCAATACTAACCTTCGGAAGACATGTCAAGTTTATCGAATACTGTTTCGAAGTTAGCAAAACTTTGATTGTTAATGTTTAAGGGTTTCATGACCAAGTGATATCTGATCGAACGCTTGAGCCAATTCCAGCGATAGCACAACTGGTACTAAGTATGTGACCAAAAAACCAAGATTTTCGATAGGAGAAAGCAAGATAAAACAAGTGCAATTGAAAGATCATCACAAACAGTCAATAACGCCGCTTTTTGTTGATTTATTTACACACTTGGATCGCGTGATCTCGAGTGCCGAAACGTGTTGGATGTGAATGCTTACGACTTTACTCGTACTCATCATCGTCCAACTATTTTAGGGCCGGCTTCCAAAAATAGCTGATTCTAATCAACTTCTCTTAATGTATCTAGGATTTAATAGAGGAGGACAAGAACCAGGCGGTCTGTATTTGATGTCTTCTTGCAACTATTTTATTGTTTAAAACATCATGCAACACAAACGTACAAAGGCCAGTCAACCAAGGGTGCCCAAGAGATAACAAGACAGGTCCATAAAAAAAGAGTAAAAGTAATAGAGGTTTGAGACGATTCTGCTATTTGTTTAGACAATAATTCTGACACCGTAGGTCTTATGCATTCTCTAATGCTAATGAACTGACGACGATCTTGATAACTAGAGAAAACGTAACCAAAGAAGGATGGACTGTATACAAAAGGAAGTATGGACAAAATCAGAACAGAGTGAAAAAAGAGAGATTGTCAGAATGTGAAGAAAACGGATATGAAAATGGTGATAAGAGAAGAAGGAGGGGCAATACAACTTCTAATAACACCTAATTATACAGAGAAGAAGTTAAGTGATAATTAAAAGAGGTTAGAATGACTGTGATAAGCGTGCACGAGTAGATTACTCTAGAATTACTATTATCAACACACTACTTGAAGCGAGATTTAAGTCTTCACAATATTCGCACATTCTCCCGTTCTATTTCTAACTGCAAGATAACACGGCCACGCGATAACAGCGTATGTATTACAACCGCCGCGGCACATACGGTCAGACAAGCGTAAACCATTATCTATGACGTGCACTAGGTCGCCAAACCTGTATTAAATGATAAATAGTACACAACAGACCGATATTACTAACATCAACTTTATCTGTAATCAAATAAAGATTAATATCGTACAACAACGTGTCGGGCCAACCTTCAAAAGTTATGCGACTCGAGCGATTAGCAATCAAAACAAATAGAATTTTAAAAGGTATGGAAATAAATACAATGACATAATACGACGTTAAGTGGCTGATACGATTTGTGTAGAGAATTTGCTATTTTAATACTGTGCTTTGCTTGCGGAATCCACTTTAAAAACTTGAAAAATATCAACGGTATCTTTTTCGTCCGCATCATCATCGGTTATAGGGTAAGCTGACATATTTAATCAAGTCACTTGTAGGCAGGATGTGTCCACATGCCACTTCCCTAGCTCGACCCTACCGTTCATCCAATTTGGTCATTGAAACCTTAAAAGTTCCTGTTATTAGGAACCTAAGCCGTCCTACGCAGCGCAATCAAATCCGTTAATTCGACCTGGCTTGACATAGAACTATATCGGAAGAAAACGCCTCTTCATGATTTTCATCGACCTCTACACTCTCTTGTATGGCCAGCATTCCAGTTTCTTCCCCATCCATGTCATTGCGACGTTTCCCTTCTACAACATTATCTATTACATAAAAACTATCGTTTCCCCCCGCCTACTTCGTGTCACTGAGGTTGACTAGTCGTCCGGCGCGTAAAGATCCCACTTGTTTACCAATACAAGCTGTCGGTCATTGCGCAATGGAACGTTGGCACTGCACCGTCGCCCATGCGTGGCATGTGGAATATACGGGATGAGACTGCGTTCGGACACGCTTTAGTGACTGCAGCAACAGCTGCAAAATCTTATTCTAACAAGAATAAGATTTTAAGAAATAAGCATGGGGTAGCAGTAAGCGTCTTTCGGTTCACTATGATGATGATGATGATGAAGCATGGGAGATTTATGGAATATTATTCTGTAAAGGTCGACATCTGTAGTAAACTTGTGTGTGTAAACTTTGTAAAGATCAATTATCACGCTAAAAACATACTTAGCTAAAAATATCAAACCACAAGCGCGACGAGACGTGGAAAAAATCCTCTCAAGTCATCGACATACCCTAAAATAAGTAATGAACAACTTTTTATAACTCTAATCCAACCTACAATTAAGTTGGCAGTGGAAAAACTAGCCGTTAATAAATATTGATCAAGTCGTCGTGGACACGTGTGATAAGTTAGACGATTAACTATTCCGCGGCTATTTCTGTGTTGTATTCTAATTCGATATTCATACTAAAAACGTGATATCTGTTTTTGTTCTTTGTGTTGACTTTGTAACTTATGCTTTGAAATATTTTAAGAATTTATGAATAAATAAGACAAAGCACTTTGACTATCTTAATTCTATCATCTGTTTCTTGATGTTTAGCAGCTTTGAGTTCATTTTTTTTCTTCGTGTTATGTTTCTTGTGCCCTTGAACCTTTTGGGTTCAACTATGACTTACATGTTATGTTTGTTTTTAATCGTTCCTATCAACTATGAACGTTTCATATTTATTAGACATTTTAATGTTAATTTATTCTAACATATACCTCATCGTTCGTTCATATTTTCCTGGTAATTCCACATCGCCACTAATTTACTAACGATATACTTTATTTATTTTATAACCATACATCCTATCAGATGCGTACTTAGTTTTAAAGTATAGTTTGACGTCATTCACCCATCACCTCGAATTATCAATGAAATAATTAAAGAGTATATCGATATCAATATGGCAACAATGAACCAGTATAAATTGGTAATATAAACAAAGCTAGAGTAGTGTGTGGACGCACACGCACGTGATTTGGTGCCGAGTGTTACGCAACGGCGCAGATTGATGCAATTGAAGAATATTGATTGCAATCAGCAATTTTGCCCTTTGCGGTTCTGATGTCAGTACACGTGTACTTGAAATTCGATGATTTGGATCAAGGACGTTTTTGGAGTCACAACAAAAGTAAACACGACAATTCCGCTTTTAACAGCGACCTCTTTTACCAGTGTGAACATCGGGGCTCCTGATATGACCTTCAGAAGACAGAAAAATCTAATCTCTGCTGCTAGAACAGACGACACATTCGAGAAGATTACAAAGACAGATCCGGGGAAAAAACAAACCCATTCAACTCATAACCAAACAGAAAGAGCGAAAGCTAGAACTGGCTAGCTCCATCCCACTCTAACAGCAACAAACCGTCAGTACCAATCAGGCACGCTGCACAAAGTGCAAGCCGTCAAAACAAACAAGCGCGGCGCGGCCGTTCGCCACACTAACCCGTGCTGGTTGCGTAAGCGCAGTCTCACAAACACAATTCGTCATGCCGAGATGTAAACACGTGTACAAGGATACATTTGTTAAGTAGCACGGTTGTAGTCAAAGAGGTAAGATGAACTTTGAATGGTGTCAATGTCGGGAATTCGGGATTCATGTCAGGTTCGATTTTGGAGCGGTGGATTTGAAGGTCATACAATGATTGCCGATTCTGCGATTCTTTTTGGAAATTCATTCAAAAGGGGATCGAAGTCATTTGAAACCATCTTTTTATGTTAATTTTTGATAGAAAAATCAAATAATATTTTACATGTACCTGAGCCAGAAGAAGTTTACGGATAAATAACGTTTTGGGAAAATAAATATTGTGTTTATAAAGGCGTAGAATTGTCTTGTGGGAATCTACAACCTAGGGGATTTTAAGTCAAGAGTAAATAGATTACTTTTACACAATCGTGCTCCAACGTCGACCACATCATCACCTACTATTAGGTGAGATATTGGGCAAAGGCGAGCATATAATTAAAAAAATAATAAGATCTGTCTACATCCAGAGACGTCCACCGAACTTTTCCATAGCATTTGCCTTGAGAAGTCCAATTATTCTTCTACTATACAGCAATATACCGTTTTCTGCTAAAATAGTAATGGAATCCAGAACAAAAACAAGGCTGTTACACTGAATTTGTCTATAAAGCACCACTCAGGGATAGCCAAGACCTCATTTGCCGAGGCTAGCAGCTACGTCAATGAATTCCAGACAATATAGAGAACAAATCAGGTCCAGTTAATTGAAATGAGACGTGGCAACGAGAAAGGAGCTAATAGATCTGTTGAAGTTAGCGTTGTCAGGCGTCCGGAAAAAGCCGGACACGATCAAGCCTTTTGGTTAGATGTCCGGTCAAATTAGGTGGAGTCCGGCCTGTCCGGCTTTTGTTAGGCTTTTTAAATTTGACAATTTTTATAGATTTATGATGTGTTCTTGTAATTGCAAGCGTTTGCAGACCAGCAATTACTTGTTATTTCAGTAGAATCATCATCATCGTCATTTCAGCCGAAAGACGTCCACTGCTGGACATAGGCCTCCCCCAAGCGTCGCCACAACGACTGGTCCTGTTCAGTAGAATGTAAGAAGCAAAATTTCCGGGACGTCATAAAAAAAAATGTCGGTCTTTTTAATCAAATGTCCGGCTAAACTGTTTGGTTTGTCCGGCTTTTCTGTTTTAATATCTGGCAACGCTCGTTGAAGTAAACAATACACTTGATGTAGGCAAGTCTACAAATGTACGTAATATATATGTGTATTAAATCACGGTGATATATGGACTAGAGATAATAATCTAGCAATATAAATTAATTAGGTGCTTAGGGAATGAACCTGTCATCTAATTAGATTAATATACGGTTATGTATGTTATTTTTCCATGCCTATCTGTATATATGTTTTGTATGATTGTGTGAGGTACGAATAAACGTATTCTTTCTCTCTTGACTTTTGATTGAAAAATAATTTAGTGCATTTAATAAGCGTTGTAGTTAGTTTTCGCTTTTGAAACGAGAAATTAGCTTGTGTATGCCTGTAACTTTTTTTTGAGGTGGGATATCATCAAAAAATTCTTTAACCTTTGGGTGGAGCGAGGTAGTGTCAGACTTTTACTGGGTAAACCGTAAAACCCAACTGTGCTCTTATAGTTTCGCTTGGCGTTCCGGTCCCGCGGTAACTATTTCGAAAAGTCCCTATATCCCATTATTTTAAGGGGAAGAATGGCTTTGGTAAGTAAAATTGGGAAAGGGAAATGGAGACTTGAAATAAATTATCCAAGATATCTTTCAAGTTAACTTAAGCAAAATTTTAAATCGAAGTGATGACCCAGGAGAGTTAACCACTGTACTGCCGGAATGTTTTTATTCATGAAAAAGAGTATATTGTATGCATGCTCCATTCATCTATAGAGTACCTGTATAGCATTGAAACCTATTGCTATAGTACACGTAGACTAGATCTAGTCGACCTAGTTCGTAATACTATCAATACAAGCGAGCAAAACATTCAGTCGCGTAGAATGACATTAGCTAACACACATAGGTGTGTGTGTGAACACAAAGATCTTTACAATATGTGGGTAGTTTTCCATAAGAGATGGGAGAAGTATGAGGAGTAACCATAGAATTTCTTGCCTGTTCTTCTCCATAGGAAATGAAGAATTGGAACCGTGCACTAGCTTCTGATGTTCCATAAGTGCCCATGGAGGACTATGTGAAAAATAAATTGAATTGAGGTATCATGGGAACAAAAACTAAAGGGGAATGGGGTTAATAATTATATGAATCAATTAAAGCAAAGATTGAAAGAGGGGTGATGGCAGTACTCGACGAAAAAAATATGGGAGAAAACAATACACAAATTAATAAATCAAGCCAAGACAGCAATGATAGTTAAACTAATCGAAGACAATGTTGAGATTGCAGTGTAATGCCTCTACATTTTCTAATAGATCTTAAAGCCAAGTGGATCCAGTATCATTACGTCAGGATACCACTAACTTCAGACTCTCGTAGTGAGACAATTACTCAGCTAGACTGCATTTACTGCACAAGCGGAATGTGGCAAAAATTGAATAGACTGTCAGTCGGCACGAAAAAAGGAAGGTTATCTTCAACCAACCTACCTTTATCCGCCAGAGCTAGTTTATCCTCGTTAAACCACTATTTATTAACATTCAGACTTCCTAGATCATTCCAACCGTCCATATCTTCTAGAGACTAGACTAAAGACTAAGCTATTTTAAATATATAATCAGTTCTACTAAGAATGTTTTCTTCACAATTCCGAGACCCACATAGTGACACAGGTACAGCAAATCATGATAAAACTATAATATATAAATAAGCCAAACCAGGAAAACTACGGACAAAACAACTGAATGATTCACTTGAAATGAATGTGCACCTACATAGTCGGGTAGTGTCGTTGTGCTTTCACTTTTTATCCACCTGCCATCATACAGCACCTTTTCCTGTTACACTTTCAACATTCAAATCAAGTTTATTGAAAGTTTACGGAACTGTGATGGGAAAATTGAGAGCGGTATGCTTCAGTAAGATGCGAAGGCGTGAAAAAATCACGAGAATTCCGATTCAACGGTAAAAGAAAACAAGTTTATTATGTTAATGCTTGACAAGGTCGAAGAAGGTCGTCGATGACCGTTTCTGAAAGTGAATATGAATTAAATGACACCAGAAAGAGAACGGATGACTTCTACCAAGCTTTTAAAGCACATGCTACTCATTCTTCTAGCCGTATTTCGCTTTTCGATGTCCCGATTTATAATTGTTAGAGCATGTTGATGCTGGAAGCAGCCTAGTACCAAATTTTCAGTCAATGACGGACTTATCACCTTGTTAACTATCTATTTTCCTCCACAACTTCGTATTCACATTTGCTGGGTGTCTGAAGCCCAGCATATACTGTGGTGGTCACCCTTTCTGTGCGGACACGCTATTTGCAGTTAATATTACTTTTTCTTTTACTGCTGTGTCAGTCCCGAAGAAGACTATTTCTAACTCTACTCAACGCATCGTCATCGCCAAGCCTACTGAAAGAGACGTGAAATTCGCAAGCACCCAAAAAATACAAATTCCCCAAAACAAGTCCAAATTCAAAGACAAGATCATAAGCCCTACTTTCCCACAGCATGACATCACCGGTTCCCATCTACTAGACGCTGATAGTCATGTGCATTACGCCAAGGCCGAGCACCACATGTGACATACATACTGAATGCAACTGTACATGGTAATGCCTAGTAAACAACATTTTGAGACTGTTCTTTGATTGATGGCTTTTTGAATCTATGTTGTAAAGCTTTTGTATTGTGTAAGAGGAATTGAGAAATGATGTGGGAATGCATTTTGGTGAGATTTTAACCAAAATTATGGATGAAAATGGAAAGAAAGCGTAGCTGCTGCGAAATTGTGGGTTATAGGAGTCCACAGCAAAATGAAAAGGGTATAATGCTGCTTGGAGTCTCCCTAAGTAACTATGTTAGCTTTGTAAGCTGGAAAAATAAATCCAGGTTATTCAGAGAATCATGGGAAAAGGTAGAGTCATGATGATAGAAACAGAATAGACAATTTTAAACAAAAGTCCGTCTGTGTAAGTTTTTGATTCTCATTTTGTACAAAAAACGTTGCAGTAACCACATAGGAACAATTTAATGGATTCTTCAGTAGCTTGTCCGACAAAACAAACAATTATGACCCAATCCTTTGTTTATCGGTGGGAAATCATCAATCTCTGGGTACAGCAAGTTGGAGAGTCAGACTTTTACTGACTATAGCTCACTTTGATCCTTTATTGCCTTTTGCGCTCCAAGGTCTAAGATATCCTTTTGAAAAAACCCGCAGAACACTCAACCCTCAACCGGAATTCTATAAGAACCTCAAGAGACTGACACAGACTCCAACTTAATATTTATCCCATCTAAACAGTCCAAAGCATCAAGGGATGCAAATGCAACGATTACGCTCTCATAAGCGGTTACTCTTGACCCAAGACGTAAATAGACTAGGAAAACGGGTTACTATGACTTGAATAGATTACGAATGGCAATAAAGTGATAATTTTACATGGGGCTTAGGCACTTAAATTATGTAGTAAAGTGGTAGTTGGCAAAGGTGAGTTGTAATTAATGACTGTGTTACGACTATTTTAGGCATTTTATTATAGAGAATTGTACTTAGCGTCTACTTGTGGATATGGTCATAATTGCATAATTATATCCTTTTTTTCTATGCAGCTCGAGAATGTCTTTTATTTCTTTTTAGGAAAGAAAATAAGGAAAACTCGTTTAGCACACAGACACATATTGAAGAAATTTAAATAAAAACATCAACATTGTGTGTTGCGTCTACGCTAAATAGGTTTAGTTCAGCCATTGATCTATACATCAATGAGTTCAGCATAATGCCACACAACAACGTAGTTGCCTGACGCTGGTTTTCAACTTGGTTTGAGTATACGGATGTAAATCCCGTCCATTTTGCTGACCTTTCGAGGTGAGAATAACCCCTGGTTTAATCATTTCTATGACGAAGTGACAACTAAGTTATAAGCACATGTACTAGCAAATGTGACTGTGCTTGAGGAAAGCTTATGTCCAGCCTTGAACGTACTCGTATTTCTGCCAGGATCATGGCAAATACTAATATCTCTTCGAACACCGACTAGACATAATTTGTACAACTGGAATGACCTTGAAAAATGCTTAACCGTCATTTGTAAACACTGGTGTGCAAAATTGATACGGCCGACAATTTTGGTTTTTCCTAAGGTCTACCCAAAAGGACTTTTTTTACAATCGCGTTTTAATTGGTTTTTTTATAAAGTCTAGCCAAAGCGTTTTTTTTTACAAAAAGCTTGTAATTTTGGGGATTTACGATGACGTAATAATAAGCTTACACACGCGACGAGACATGACTGCAAAAACGAAAGGAAAAGTAGAACCAAACGACACAGCGGTGCAGGCGGCCGCAAAAAGTTCCGTCATTCAAAAGAATTCTATACTAGGACATTCAACTATCTCCAAAAGTGAATCACATGTGAATTGATGACGTCATCACGCATCATTGACGCAACGGTATCCACATCGATACTGAGCGAACAGCTTAGTCACCGTTACGAGGAATATTAGCTCAGGTAGCACCCATATTAGTTCATGTATGTGGAAAATTTGGGAAGGTCAAACTGCTCGACAAGAAATAATGTCAATACTGTTTGGGTTTATGATTTGTGTTTGAAAAGGGCAGAATTCAGTTGGTGGTATATTGCTTGTTGAATTTAAGTAGGCTGCTGTTAAATTGGTCTTCTTACTAGAAGACATGGGGACAATGCAAGCAGATTGATCAGACCACGTCAGCTTTAAACGCGATCCATTTGCCGTCCTAAACTGAACTGTTAAGGGGAGAGAGCTTTATGGGGTGTACAGCTCCATCCCTATCTCTCACACCTGTCTTTTTAACACGTCATGGGAAGGCCCCGATATTAATTTAATGCAAATAAATAAAGCCTAAAGTTTTTGTTCGTAATGTCAAAATATGTATCAGCATTTCGGCAAACTGCTCGTAGAATAGACGGTAGATGGGGCCGAAAGGTTCTAGACTGGCGACCGCTTTCCAGAAGTCGCAGCGTTGGAAGGAGGTGGACCGATGACCTGGTTAGAGTCGCGGGAAGCAATGGATATGGGATCCACAAGACTGTTCAATCATAGGTGCTGAATAGGCCCTTAGAGGGCCTGCGTCCAACAGTGGACGTTTTTTTCAGCTGTAATAATGATGATGATGGCCAAAATAGAGGTAAACTCGAGATAAAAGCTATAAATTGTAAGCTACAGGTGCTATATGATCCACTCAATTGGTTAATAGCCGTCATTATAGTGCTATGCCGACGATGGCCTAACCCGGCACCAGTTTACATACTTGTGTAATATACCCTTACTTTGTAAACACTCTGTAATCACTTAATGACTCATCCAACGCTAGCTCACCCTTTAGCTGTGTCACTAACGCTGTTTTTACTGGAAACTTCGTCCATTTTGAAATGACAAACTGTGTGTTATATTCTTGACACTGACAAAATATCACGCTTGTTTTATTCAGAGGGTTAAGCAGTGGTGCAAGTAATCGTTCACTGCCATTTAACATGAATCGCCGACCGGTCTCATGCGACCGCGCTGTTATTGTCTTACTATTGTGTCTCGTTTCGCGGGTATTGTTAGGTTAAGTTCCATCCATGTTATAGTTTTAATTTCAAGAACTCTGAGGGCAACTCAAGTGTGGGTAGTTAGTGTCTCCGTTTCGCTCCACTCAGAGCGGGAGAGTTTACTTGATGAATAAGAAGCAATCCTGTGCGTCTCGGATCTATCGGATCCCGCGATCCTCGCCAGGTTATCAGTCCACCTTTCATCGCTGCGTCTTCCGATACGCAGTCGCCACACCAGAACCTTCCGTCACCATCGACCATATGTTCTGTGAGCAATGTGTCCTGCCCACTTCTACCGAAGGACCTTGTTACCCCAGTTAATGGGTTGTGGAGGTCTGGTAGGCAGCCGCTCCTCATAAAATATTGGTATTCAACTAAATCTGGCTCGACTGGAAGCCGACCCCAATATAGTTGGGAAAAGGCTAGGCAGATGATGATTACTTAGTAAAAACTTGTCCAATTTACTACTAAAGTACTATGATAATAATGATGTTGACAGCCAATTAACAAAGATACACAGATATCAAGTGATAAGTGAGGTGAATGACCCCCAATGACAAAACATTGCACTAAAACGGACCTGTTTACTTAATTAAGTTAATCTGTTATTTACTGCTTAGTAGGTCAAAATGTTACTCTGACTTTAGGTTGAGGACTTTAGACTGGGGTAATTAAAAATATTGGTTTGTTTGTATCTTTGATCAGTATATTGGATAGGCTCAAGGGAAGAGAGGCAGATGCCCAAGTAGGGGTGAAGTCAGGCAGGGGTAGATGACGGTGTATTCAAAGGGTTTTTAAAAACAAAAGGCATCATAATCATGAAGTTTCAGAGCAGATGGTAGCTTTTTTAAAGTGGGAGATCATCAAAATGACTTCTCACACTCTGGGCTTGTCAAACTTCTACTGACTAAAACTCACTCCTGTTCCTTCTTTGCCCTAATTCCAGGGTAACAGGGAAAACAGATGGTAGCTATGATTTAGTAACTGTCCTCACTGGAGGAAACTCTCAACATGACAAGAACACATCTAATTATAGTTAACAAAAACCGATGTTGATGGCAGATATAATAATGAAAAAATAAAATTAAACTGAAAAATCCAGCAGAAATAGTGCAGCATAATATTAGTGACAGAATTTTCAGAATCGATTCAGTAATTTCAAAGATAAGCCTCTACATACAAACTTGCAAATTTTACATCTTTATAAGTAGATACTTGGTAGGTAGATAAATGGTCATAATGAGCAATTAGTAGAACACTAGCTAGTAAAATTAGTCAGAATTATTATTAGACAAAAATACCTATATTTAGTTACTTTGATATTATTATAGAAACATAGTAACTGAATTAATGCAAGTCAATCATATTTGTTTCAAGAAAAATAGCAATTAATAAATCAGCAAAGTATTTGAAACAAGGCCAAACATTCCTTTTATAAGAATGCCTTATCATCATAATATTAATAATCACTGCTCTTTATAATAATTTGTGAGAGAACTTTGGATAAGATGCTAGGTTTCCTAAATTTTATGGTTCTAATTGGAATGATGCTACCAAATTGAATCAGTTGTAGATCTATTTATTTGCAATCAATGTATAAGTAGCTATACATAGGTGAGAGTTTCTGCAACATTCTCCCTTACAGCATGCAAATTCATAAAAAATAATACAATAGAATCAAAATTATTATTGAGGTTTTAATTCCAAAATTGTAAGTAATATTTTATAAACTAAACCCCACAAAAATATTGAAATAATTTCATAAATTAACATGTTTGTTGTTAATTTCATTCATCTTTTTAATTAGCATTAATAATAATAAAAAATTATGGACACCCAAATGCGTATAAAAATATTAGTTATTTTTATTATTTGGTAAGATACACCAGCAGATATTAGCTGATGCACGTGTTTCATATAGTTGTTTGCCATTATATCACATTATGATGGCATAACACTAATTATTATAATTAATAATAATCCCTGTAATTAGTGTATGCTAAATAACAATGGAAGCTCCGGAGGTATTTAATCACGTTGTGCTATACTTCCCATTAATGTTTTCCTTCCCCGGTCCGATTAGACTTTTGGAGACTGAGTTTTTGATATTTAGCAGAGCAAACTAACAATATAAATAATTCATAATTATATATTATATAATCTGTGTTTGTCAAAAGTAGAAAAGTCAGTGGATGCGAGAAACAGGATGGGTTGTTGACATTTGGAGAAGTTCTAGCCGAAAGACGCCCGTCTTTCAGCTGAAATGATGATTGCAGTACTACAAAAAAACACTAAGTGAAATTCTTATCCTGTAAAAGTGCATCCACAGTTTATTTTTTAAATTATTTTTTTTAATTGATACAAACTACTGCTTGACTGCGATCTCACCTGTTGGTAAGCAGTGATGCAATCTTTGGTGATGAGGCACACTAGTTTATTAAGAGCCACTCTAGCCTTGAAGACACCTAAATTTGACTTTTGCTTTTCAACTCCTATCTAAGAATTTATGAATATTTTAAGACTTGAGACAATAGCAAACCAAAACTATATTATTTGCATATGAATTCTTTCATCATGCAGTTATTAATATGACTAGTGGTGCCACCTATTGTCTGGATGACGGCTTCAACGGTTAATAGATCATTATATTAAATACAGGCTTTCCTCTCATTGTTTCAATCACTACCTACTAGTGAACTAATTGAGTTATTTGCAGTTTAATCAATAAGGAATGGAGCGATAGTAAACAATTGTATCACACCAGGAAATAATTACCTATAAGAATTTTTTAATAACAAATGAAATTGCACTGTAATGACGCTAAGTTAGAAATCACTTTCTTTTGGCAGTATTTCCACTGGCATATTCCATGTATTAAAAATGAGAGTCATGTCTGACATGAGTCTTCAAAACATAATAATTTGATAAAACAAAGCGCTATTTGAATCATTGCCAATTCAAAATAGGAATTAAATATCTGACACAAACCTGATTTAATTATAGCTCATCAATATTTTTAGTATGTAGTTTATAAATAGACTTTGGATGTTCATATTAATAAATCTAGACAATCATACATTCATTTTGCATGTTTAGTATATTCAAGACATATGTTAGGAGCTAATAGTTAGGCGGAGAGATGGTGGGTGGAATATCTTATTGGCTTCTGGAATAATTGAAAATGTGTGCTAATGCAGCAAATCATGACTAGAAGATGTGGAGGTAGACTTTCGCCCAGCAGTGAGTCAATTAAAGCTAGTAGTATTAAGTTAGGTAGAGAAGTGAATGAAACAGATAAGCATTTTTTTTTCAATGAAATGGATTCCTTCAAATTACTTGATAAGCATAAATAAAGGTGTTTTTAAAATGCATCGGCAACCATGCGGCCACATGCCATGCAGAGACGAATATGATGCAACCGGGTGCCAGTATGTATAATACATTTTACAAGGTTTTTATGTCAACAAGTATTCTTATTAGTTGTTTTGATTGTTTTGTCTTCCGATTTAATGAAATAAAAATATAAATCTTATTTTTATGATGATGCTGTTAGACTTGCAGTTATGAAAATTTGCAAAATGTCTTGTTAGCAAGGCTTAAAAAAAAATTGTTGGAATGGTGACTTGCGAAATCTCACCAAATCAACAATCACGATTCCTGAGTATTGCATCATACAATCATTGTACAACCGTATTGGATGTATCTTATCTGTAAATATTCTCTAAATAACTAGTAACAAGTGATAATCATTATCAAACTATTCATTAAGCATGGACATTGAACGTAAAATTGCAAGATTTTGTTTTTGTTTACCACTTCTAGATAAGGCAGTGAGTGTTTGCAAAAATATTGTGGACGGCATTTTCCTACAATCAGTTAGCTCTGGTGACTAATTATAATTCTGTGAATATAGTAAGAAAAGAAATGTTGTTATGAAGCATACAGGACACAGTATAATCAACTGGCACGCATGACAAATATAAAAATAGATGTGTGTTTTCATGACATTATGCTCTTTGCAATGCCACACACATCCAAGTGGCCAGGTGTGGCACTGTTTCATCATTTCAAGACTAGGAACATGATTAACAGAAGCCACATGTGTCAACAAAGATTATGAACACTACCATTTTTTTAAACAAAAATACAACAGGTGGGTTGAACATAAACAATATGATTTGTTTACAAACAAAAGCTAGTGAGTGCACGTAAATGTATGGAGGCGCCGCAGACTCACCTCCTGGGCAGCAGCATGGCGGCCGAGCCCTTCCGCTGGAACACGCCGTCCACCAGCACGCCGTTCTTGCTGTTGCACGTCAGGTAGAACTCCGGGTGGTCGTAGAACAGTTCGAGATGTCTACGCGAGATGAAACTAGAGTGTCCCATGTTAACGTCCACTTGGCCTCTACTAGAGTTCCGGCCGATCACGACACGTTTCTGCCGGATGAGGTACTCGAAGTCGCGGCCGTCGAGCCTCGCGATCGCGATGGGGGCCGGCTCCTGGGCCCACTGCACCTTGGAGGGCGACGGGGGCGCCGACTTCAGCGAGAGCAGCGCCCACGCGTCGCTCTCCGAGCTTCGCGTAAACTGAGCCTGGGCCATGGCAGGCGCGCGCGGACCGATATCACCAACGCTGTCCACACGCGGGGCGCGGACGCCTTGCACGAGGGCACATCACAATACCGCCGCGAGAACCGCCGCCGCCGCGTCGCGACCCGGATATCCGGAACCTGCCGAACCCGTGCCTTTACAATTTGAGGTTACTGACGGGACGCACATGCGCAAAGTTTCTACTTGTGCGGTAAACAAGAATTATATAAACCACCACACCACCACGTGATAATAATGTATACATATACCTAGTCCGGAAGAGCGGATCGATACTATAAAGTACGGATATGTCTTATATGAACGAAATATTAACCTTTTGGTTGTTGCACAACTGAATTTTCGCAATTGGACCGAAATTAGACACTAAAGTAAACACGAGGCGAGAACAAAAATAACCAAAAACGTCAGTTCGGCATACGCAGTTTACAAGTTCGCCGCGCCATCTATGCAACATAGCAACAATTTGTAAATATAAAGTTCCGTTTCACGCATACGACTGGAGCATAAAAATTATACTTCTAGAATTTTTCAGATCATCATGCATTTTTACTACTTTTAAGAACTTTATAGGACATTTGTATCAACTTCCAATAATCCTTATAGCATTAAGTTTATGAATAAGTACTTATCAATTAAATTAAGATACATTATTTATTTTCAAACAGTTGAAGAGTAAAATGGAATTATATCAATAGTGATACGCAACGGACCGCTATTGTTTAAATATCGATTATTTAACGGCAAAGTGTATAGAAGAAAAAATAAAAAGAAAACATAAATGGATATGAAAATAAGTTATAATCATAAAACAAAAATCTTCTTGAACTCATGAAAGACCTTATTTCAGAAGGAATCGTTGTATCATGTTAAGTTTCTTGTTTCAGTTCAAAAATTGAAATAAGATTGCTCGTAATTTTTAGTTTTTGATATAACTTATTTTTTAAACTTTTCCTGTTACTCTTGTTTTACTTGTGACAAGTTCAAAATATCTTCATTGCTTTGCATATTGAATAAGAGCATCAAATTAGCCAATTAAAATCGATTTACTTGTCTATGTTTTTGTAGTACAACACTACAGGAAAATACGCTGACGTCATTGACTCTGTGTAGTCTATTGACTTTGTTGACATTAATATTTGAGTTTGTATCGCAAATTGTGTAGTGTTTTAAAAAACTTAGCGATGATAACGATAACGTACAATTACAAGTAATAAATAGGCGTGCATATATTGTTCTAGTAGATTCCTGCATCAATTACAGAAATAAAGGTGAGTTTTAATTCAACATTACCGCGAAATTTAAAATTATATTCATTCATAAAATTGCCATACGAATTTTCTTGTAAAGGTAAATCATCATAATTATGTTTATAAATATTTTCAAACATTATTCAGATATCTCATTTCATTTAACTCGAACCGAAGTGGTATTCATTCAACAAATGAATAGGTAGTTCCCACGAGTTTCTATTCATTGTATTAAGAAACAGGTCAAAATATTTCTATTAGAATTACCATTCCACGTCGCTCTCTTAGTTTTGGCAATGGATATCGATGTTAAACGGCCTTATACGTACTTACGTGAATTAAAATACTTTTGGACCTACCTCAGGTAGATTAGGCTTGGAATCTTGCCAAAGAATTGTATATATTTTTCATTGTTCACCTCATGTATTCTCTTCAAGCCCTGCCATGTCAATAGTATGCTAATAGTGCTTATTCTCAGAAATACCTAGACGTGGACAGCACTGATATTGGACATATAAAAGGAATTTGTCACAGGCAGCTAGATTTTTGGTAGTGCCTGCTAATAGGCTGATGTTTATATTATACTTGTGTTTCTATATGAATCAATAAAGTTCTTGTGAAATTACAAACAATATTTACTTTCATAGTTTCTGAAGTTGCATATTTAACAGCTACATAGAAGATTGGCTACCATGTAGTGTCTGGTTGCCGCCCGCTACTAGCTTAATTATGAATTTCTTCTGCGGTACCAATGAATCTGAATAGTCTAGATGTCTATAATATGGCTGGTTATTCTGTCAGTGAAAATAAAGCACCTAGATTGTAATTGTTTAGTTTGAAATATAAAAATACTTATTCCTTAAAATAAATGTATGCCGATGACTATCCCTTTTCTAGTTCTTTCCTTGTGGAATGCAAGTATTATAAGTTTGTACTCTGGCCTTTATTTTGCAATATAATAATTATATATGACCATCTAAAGCATAGTAGTAGCATTGTTTTCCCTTTTTTGAGGTGTAGGAAATCATCAACCAATTTCACCCCCTCTGGAGTGAGGAGTGTCAGACTTTTACTGACTAAACCCACCTAAGTTCCTTCAGTTACCTTTTGGGTTCCAAAGCCATAGTCTTTCATTCGAACAAACCCATAGCAGGAAATGGACCTAGTGGGCCTCGTCCATTTTGCTGATCAAAGCAAGGGTTAAACGGCTGGAGCCGCATAATATAGGGTGCATAGCTCCATCCCTCTTTCTCGCTCGCGCTTACAATTTTAACACGTCATGGTAAGACCTCTAGTCTGCTAGGCGGCGAATTACCCATTACTCGCTCTCAAAGTCTCAACAAGCGCGCGCCCGACTACAACAACAAGCTCGCGACTTTTCCAGGGCGTTTTCTGCCATAGTAACTTGGACGTAGATGTCCTCTCCACTCACACTTTCAGCCACCTCCTTCGCTTGCGTTACTACTTCGCAGAAGGAGATGACCCCCATTCTCTTTCACCACGTTGTATCCTGTTTGGCCTGAACCAAGGCCGAACGCGAGAGGTCGACGGCTGCCGATCGCATTCACGTGGACGCGACGGTGATCCGACAAAGCGAGACAAAATTATAAATGTTATGCCAAATCCGAAACAGGAACCTCCCGAAATATCCTCTTCTGGTCCTGCGTCAGACGGAAAGTGAGGACGCCACGGCGCCTCTTTAACTACACAACAAAGAGGAGACTTATAGGCGCCTTCATGAATCCCCGACCGGTCCTATGAGACCGCGCTGTTATTGTTTTACTATTGTGTCTCGTTTTGTGGGTATGTGATAGATGTTGGGTTATTAATAAAGTGTACACAGCGGCCGTGCTGAAAACGTTCGGCTGGTACTGTTCCCCCTTTTTTGCATGTTTCTTCAAAAGTACAGAGGTCCTTTGAAAAAGAAACCGGTACTTATATTCCTAGAGGCAAGTGCATTGCTTTGGTGTACACCTAAAACGTAAATTCTGGGGGGCGTGGCGGGGCAAATGTTCATAATATTTCTACATATCATTGTTGTGTTATACGTTACATGCAGGAAAGGAAATTGCATTATTAAAACAATACAAATTATTATGAAAAATCTTTATTTGGCAAACAATTGATTACGACTAGACACATATCACAGTAACAATAAGATACATACAAAATAAATAAAGTAATGACTGGCAAAAGTCACGCATATTGTCTAAGAAATAACAATTTTATTAATAAATACAACTTCAAACCTCCTTTGTATGTCTGAGACTGGGTTGGCTAACTCTCGACACTCAATCATCATCTACATAGCCTATTCCCAACTATATTGGGGTCGGCTTCCAGTCAAGCCGGATTTAGCTGAATACCAGTATTTTACGAGGAGCGGCTGCCTACCAGACCTCCACAACCCATTAACTGGGGTAACACGATACTTCATGGCAAGACTGGAGTCAGATTTACTGGCTTCTGACTATCCGTAACGACTGCCAAAGATCTACAAATGACAACCGGAACCTACGGCTTAACGTGTTTTCCGAGGCACGGAGGAAACTCGCTATTTTAAGATGGTCACCCATCCACAGACCAACCTTGGCAAGCGTTGCTTAACCTTGAAGATCAACCTGTGCGGCTGTTATTATCTAGCCACGAGCTTCTCTAACTCTCGACACTCAATGTTACCAGAAAAAAAAATGACTTACGAGAACTAGAGGTGACCGTTCATTGTTTCAGAACTCTTATTTAGCATAAATAGACATGTCATTTATTTTACATGAGACGTTTCCTATCGACAACAGAGGCCATAGCACGAACTCTTAACGCGATAATTTTGACGACCTATTCTGAAATGTTAAAGGGATAGAGCTATATAGGGTGTTGTATAGCTCCATCCCTCTTTCTCGCTTGTACGTCTGTCATTTTAACACGCCATGGTAAAGCCCCAGCAGGCTTAAACGAATGACTTTCCCGGTTCCTATCACGTCACTTGCTACTGTGTCTGAATGCCAACAGAAAAGTCAATTGTCTAAGCCCCAAATTGACAAAGGAATGCAAAGATTGTGGTGTTATTCCACTATTGCACTTAACACTGGATAACTAAAAAAATGGTGTAATTATTGAGCGACTCCCATTTATTGAATACCTACAATTCTGGCCAAGTCATCGGTCTACCTTGTGGGAGGCCTACAAATGCTGTATCATTCGGTACTTAGTCGAGAACCATTCGGCTTCATCAAACACCATTTTTTTTTTCCAATTCATGACATCATTTTTACGACATTTATTCACACCTCTAACGCTCGTTTTCAATAACCTACCGGTTCATAGATAGATAGTTATCCCCGATAAACAGTAAGATTCTATCTATCAATCCACAACTTTTGGTAGGAAATACTAACCGTCGTCGGTAGCAAGTAAGGGCAAAAGGATAGATTTGTTTATCTTTAGTAGCTGCAACTTTAGATAGAAAGCTTATTGAAAACGGGCGTCAAAGACCACTTCTCACTAATCATCAAGTTGCGTCAAGCTAGCGACTCCTCTGTTGATCCAATGCTGTTCCTTCAAGGTGGTCTCCAGAGTAATGTACATGACAAAGTTGCTGGAGTGCCCCGTGGTCGCTAGCACTCCCTTCCTCTCACTAGTCTTGTAGATAGGACAGAAGTAGCAAGGAGGAGGATCGAACTTCGCGATGAGAGAAGGTTTGAACCAGATTATAGGGATTGTGTCGAATAGGATCTTGGGGTAGGATTCGTCCATGAGCTTCGTTTCGCGGTTCCATCGCGCGCCTTCGAGGTACAGGCCCTGTGTGATTGATTAATGTTAGTATTTTAAATTGCGCTTTTGGTTAGTTCTATGCAAAAACATTTAGCATTAGCATTATCCGCCTTGTAATGTTCCCACTGCTGGGCCTCAAGCCTCCTCTCTAGGAGAGGGAATGGGCCGTGATCCACCACGCGGAACCAGTGCGGATTAGTGGATAAACCATTAAAATTCGACAAAAACATTTAACCGTGCCTTACGTGTCGCGCATGCAAATTCTTAAGCATCACTTAATAATAGATTGCTAAAAGTGCCTACAAAATACTCTCGCATGCATATTCGAAGAGACATACCCATACAAATACGCTATGTTCGTGGTCCTCCTTATCCATTTGAAATGGTTGCTGCATGCGATTTAAAAAAATTACATGTAATAATATAACAGAGACAGAAAACCCTGAAGATGTTGATCACATTGAAGAAAATCTTGTTCGGCAAAGAATTGACATCATTATTATTGATAGTTTGGCTTTTGCCTATTTCAATTTTGGTTCAGGGATTAACAAACAGACTTTAAGCTACGACACTATGTGATTTTTTCCACTGAGGCTAAGCTATGTAGCAGAACAAGTAAGATATCTCGCCGCGAAGTAACTGAGAGCTAGGAACATGCGCAGTTCGAGCTACGCGATGTATCGTGTCGTGTGTGATTGTCTGTTGATATCGCTGTCAACGATAAGACCGCCATTATAGCCATAGATTTAAGCTATTGTATACACTGTAAGGTGCATCCACTGGATTTACTCCGCTCTGCACATAGCTTGTGCTTAGTTATTTCCACCAGTGCTAATGCTATGTAGATGAAACAATATGGTAGCTGGATATCAAACGCATCCATAGCAACGTAGTATAGCACACCTCCGGTGGAATAGCACCCTAAAGCTAACGGGATTCGTTCTTCTTCATAATGCTACAACAGCGTCATAAGATTTAACAGAAGTTCATCAGGATCAGACTTTCTAAAAACAGATGCCCCTGTTCAAATTGCTTACCTTACAATACACGCCATAACTGGGCTGATCTTCAGATTCCGCTTCCATGCTGGTGATGGTGAACTCAAAGTGGACCTGGTCGATAGGAATTTTGTTGTGTCGGGAGTAGTTCTGCAGTACGCCCGTCAGGAACGACTGCGTGAAGTAGAACCCTGACAGCCAGAAGACGATCGGAGGACCCTCGTCTATCCAATCTTGTAGGAAACTTAGGCTGGGAACGAAAGTGACATGTTAAAATTCGTGTGAATTGAAAATAGGCAAAGTTTGATTGCTTTTTGTGATTTCGACAATAGATGCTCTACATTTATTTAAATTCTCTTTAATTTCAAATCTTAAATCAATGTTTTAAAATTAGCCATTATACCTAGGTAGTTAAATTTTCAATATAGATTCTATGATATTATGATATGTACATTTTCTCTTTCAATTTGATTCAGTTAGGCCTCCACGGGTTATCCAATTATACTTTGTTTATTCTCAATGAGTAATCTGAGAATATTGCTCTTTCCAGACGACCACGATGTCAGAAAAGGTGCTGGACGAAAAGACCTGGCCGCAAGAGGCAGAAGCAGCCATTAACGACATCCGCAAGCACGTGAAGAACGCTAGCATCTCCCCGCGGCTGCAGTCCAGCAACCGGAGGATCTACATCAACCTTACGACCCTGGAGAACTCTGACTATTGCATCGAGATGTCTGCTAACGGCTTCAGGGTGGTCGGCAGGAAGTATGACGACACCACGCTGTCTAGCATAGAGAATATGAACTACGAGACTCCCTACGCTCTCTTGAACAATATCAGCCAAAAGTATAGGGAGTCTTTTGGAGGGGAACTCATGAACAAACTCCTAGATCTGGCTGCTCGCAACTCGGAAGGCTGAACCCTTGTCTACATCTCGTAGTCCTGTGTTGAACGTAGGCCTATCCCCAGCCCCATGACAAAGTTGTTTGCTTAAGCAAAATTGCGGTTAAGTTTACGTTTGAAATAAAACTAACTTTGTATATTGATCTGTATCTCTAATAATAATTTGTATAAATAAGTTCGTGTTTATTGTTAACGTTAAGGTTAGTTTTATTTCATTGAGTAATTTTCACGTTGATATCAAAGGTATTATAAATGAGAAATCTGAACAAATCAGGGTTAAAGCGTCGATTTCTTAAAAATTTATTGACAACTTTGTCGATTTTTGATTGTTGAATTTTACGGTGGAAATGTGTCAAAATATATCACTGTCAGTATTCACATGTGCTATAATAAATGTTTATGTAACTAAGTTTATATTACTGTGTAGAACTTCAGTATTAATAACGCGTTTTTAGTGGTGGATGCGTTCTGAGACTATTAGCCGGTATAGCGATCATCTCTCTGTATGAAGGTGATTGAATATGTATGAAATTGTTCCAGTTACTTGCATGTTCAAGGCCTGTTGTTCACACACGACGGTTTTCGCCGTAAAATACGAATAATTAGTCGTGTGTAGTAATGTCACACTCGTTTTGCCTCCGGTACGGTATCTCCGCCGAACCGTTAGCAATTTTTTTGTCAACGAGCTTCCATAGAATAATCTCCACACCTACACACGACAAAGCAATTGTAGTTTGTCACGGCCAGTAAAACGTGTGTGTACAAGCGGCCTAACGTTTTCTAAAATTGTTGTTAAATCAAAATTACCCTTAAGTGTTTGGTCGAATTATGTAAGACTGTATGCATCGCATACTTGCGCTAGGTTCGTGTGTTATTACTTCTGAGCTCTGCTAACTGAATGTGATAGTCAAGCGCACTTGAATGCACGCCCCAGCGACATCATGACCACAAAAGAGATAGGTACAGAAGGTAATCTACATACAAAGCATCATCATCATCCCAGCATCTTCAACACAAGTTGTCTTGGTAACTTAGTAAGGGTGCTGGTGTCGCTACATCATTGTATATTTACTTTAAACAGTATGTACCTTTTATGTAAACCATTGTACCATGTATTTAATGTAAATGTAAAACTTGATGCAAATAAATTATTATGATTATTTTAAAAAAAAAGCGCGCTCGAGCAACGCACACATAGACACTGCTCACGGACACAAACGACTTGACTCAGACCATGCGCGCTTGGGCTGTGCTCAGACTGGCGCGTACCCTAGCGCGATTACCGAGCGTAGATATAAAAAGTGAAGTACATATATAAGATAGCCTTCTGTACCTATCTATTTAGTGACATGACATTGTATTAAATGACAAACTAGAGCACGGTGGCTTACAAATGACCCGCTTCCTGTGTTGTGCAACTATTCAGTGTGCTGAGCTCCATCTTATAGGATTTTAAGAATGATTCGATTCACACATATCTGTCTACGCGACTGTATGAAAAATATCATTTATCTATCAAACTACTGCCATAACAATGACTCTTTAACAATAGATCTATCATCATGGCCAGTAAGATTAGGTTTAAACGAGCATACAGTACGGTCGTTATAAGTTGGCGAGTCCGAGAGATTAAAAAAAATAAATGCCAATAACAGTTTTTGACAGCAATAACAACTGCGAATTACATTATTTTTTTTAAAACCTTTATTTTTGTACGAGTTTTCAAGCGCCAAAATTCGCAGAGCCTAACTTCACACTCGCCAACTTATAACGGCCGTACTGTACTTATAGACTGTGTGTGATTACTGTGAGAATCGTCTCTTTATGTACCTGCGGCAAGCCCGAGGTAATGTTTCTATTGTGTTGAGTGTTCCTTACATACGTAACTAAGTACGGTACTAGACTGGTAAAATGGCAATTCGAGTTATAGATAAAAAATCTGTGTGAACTGTGGCCCATCTTCTATGTTGCTCTGAACTTCTTTTCAATTTTTCATCTTAGGACTGATGAAATTAGTGCCAAACATAATCATCATTTTCCTGCCCTTGTCCCGTTTTATTTGGGGTCAGCGCAACACGTTTTTTATTTAACCATAACTGTATTTGTGATCAATATTCATATTATTGATACCTGTGTCTATATGTGGCTTATGTCCGCAACTCCACGAAAAAAGTGCGTATTTTACGTATGGGAAGGGACAAATGTATTGTATAATGCACCCTAGCTCTTCAAGCAAGGCCAAAGTGTATTATTTGATCTAACCAAGCTCAAGGACAGCAGGGTCTTAGTGTTATGGACGATTTCTCAGAGGGTAAGGGCACCTGGATTTCCGAAGTTCTTTGCCTTGTATACAGCGATCACTGGGCAGCTTAGAAGCAGATGAGCTATTGTCTCCTCCAATTCTATGCAGACTATTTTTTTTTTAAGATATGGGACTATGCATCACCCCGTAGTGTAGGGGATGTAGTCACTGCGACCTAAATGATCTATTGTGACTCGCCACCTTGTTAGAGTAACTCTTTTAGCCCGGAGGCTTCTAAGAAATTTAGAATACTCCTAGTTTTTAGATTTTTAATCTTCTCCGGGCGAATAATGTGTCGGCCCAGATGGATACTGCGTTTGTGGATAAGAGGCCTGCATTTACACAAAAAGTGCTTAGGCGTCTCTCTCTTGATTGCAGTTACGGCAAACATCAATGTCACTCAGTTTTATGTGAAATTGGTGCCTGTTTAGTTTGCAGTGGCCCGTTAAGGCGCGGGCTATCGCACAGATGTTCGTCCTGCTATATTCTTGAGGGTGACAGTTACATCACTCCAATTTTTTCTACAGCTCGACGTGCCATATTTTACCCAAGGTACCGTACAGTGTGGCCTGTCGCTTATATTAAATGTGCAACGGCTTTACACGGCATTTTTATTAGTACAATCGTCGACGGACTGAGTACAAACATTGTGTACCTACGTAGTTTGGGTACATATTATAAGCTGGCTCGCAATTTTTCTGTTACTGAATTTTGATCTGATTTACAAAATGTGTCTCTGAAATTCTGTATGTATAAAAAACTGTTATGTTAGTGTAATGAGAAGTCAATCAATCGGCAATATAATGTTTTAAATTAGATATAAAATATGGATGTTAATAAATTTTCCCTACGACATATCTCAAAAATTATAAATGGCAAATGTTTAAATGACGTGTACTATCTCTCAATTGAATTCCTAACTTTGATAAATTAATGGTCTAATAAAATACGGTCTAACATTTCTTTTGAAGAAGTAGCTAAAAGTGAATTGATCATAGTGGCGTTTTGTGACAAAAATAAAAAAATTTGCTAGTTTCTCAATTGGATAGAGTCGGACACATGTACCCAAACTATAATTTCTTTAGACATAATATACACGACATAGAGTAGTGAACTTGTTTGTGATAGTAAAATAAATTGATATATGTATTAAGAGAGTTTTTTTTACCAAACAATAGTTCTTATGATCATTTTGAAGAAATCGCAGGAGAGGGATTAAGGACTGATCAAATTATATACCACTATTTTTTAAGTATTACAAATACTTCCCTCTCCTGAGGGGAGGCCTGAGTCCCAACAGTGGGAACATTACAAGGCCGATACTGCTAATGCTAGTGCTAAATACTTAAAGGGAGTCTGAATAAATAATATTCATAAACAGCGAAGTAGCGATTGTTTAATTCCAAAAATATTACCCAATTTATGGAATTATTTTTTAAAACTATGATAAATGGAAAAGTACTGGGCTGGGCATAGTATTTTTAGTAACAATTGTTATGAATGATTGATTTAATTATGATTTTACAAATTATGACAACAATTTTGGAATCTAGTAAAGTGTAGGGATAGAGCCCCAGTTTGTTTTTCGTTTTGGACTTGGATTAAAAAATAGTGGTGTATGGATTTTAACCTAGGCAAAGAATAGTTGCGCTCCTAAAAATAATAACCAGGGTGACTTTTATTTAAACCTTCTTGCAAATCAAACTACAGAGAATAAACACAGCACCATCATCATCATCATCATTGAGAAAATGAATGAAACGTGATTTATGTGATTACAACCAACAGACTACGCAAAATTTTGCGATGGCGCCAAACCGGTTTGCATTGTTATTCACCCCTACCAAGCTACCCCACGATTTAGTTCCACATCTCGCTACAAGATGGGGTGGCACTGTGACGTCACGTTTCTGAATCGCGGTGTTAAGATTCTCCGCCGCTGAACGACCCTCGCGCGTTTTCGTAGTCAACTCATACTTACCTGGCGTAGGGGATACCGTGATCAACAAGGCGGTTCCCCCAGGGCGAGACCTACCATTGCACTGCGGTAAAGGTTGACCTCTGCGAATATCCCTAATGTGGATATCTCGGACGCGTAATTTTTGGTAGTGAGGGACTGCGTACGCGCTGTCCCTCTCCGGAAAATAAATAATGAAACGCGGAATACAGCATATGTACATATCAGAATCTATGTATCTATTATAATGTATAAATGAAAATACTGGTATTGTCACACTAACGATAGCCCCATTTTAGAGCAAGAGCCAGCGGCCCGCAGACCTTCGGTAAAGTATAAAAGCTGTAAGTTTCTCAATGTATGTCCCCAACACAGGTATGAACGAATCCCGTCTATGTAACTTGGGTCGCGGTGGCTTTCGCAGGTATCAGGTAATAAAGGTGTGTAAAATTGTGTGTTAGATTTGGTAAAATATAAAACTCAGTTTTTACATATTTTACTTATAATAATCCCAAAAGTCATCTTGCCGAAAGCCAGACACTTCGTACGGTTCCAACCCTCTGCCAGACACCCTTAAAGTATATTTAATTGTTACTATACTTACGGTATAGTATAAAAGCTGCAATTTATGTATGTTATTTGGATAACTATAAAATAATGTTTTTTCAATAGCCAGACAGTTTCTGTGGTTCCTCTATGTTGCCAGACACTTAAAAATTCTAATGTAGGTGCGAGCGCGAGGGATATATTAGTCAGCGGGTGCGACTGAAATGAGGAGCTCGTGGCTAAATAATAACAGCCGCACAGGTCGATCTTCAAGGTTAAGCAACGCTTGCCTAGGTTGGTCTGTGGATGGGTGACCATCTTAACATAACGAGTTTCCTCCGTGCCTCGGAAAGCACGTTAAGCCGTTGGTCCCGGCTGTCATTTGGAGATCTTTGGCAGTCGTTACGGATAGTCAGAAGCCAGTAAATCTGACTCCAGTCTTGCCATGAAGTACCGTGTTACTCCAGTTAATGGGTTGTGGAGGTCTGGTAGGCAGCCGCTCCTCGTAAAAATACTGGTATTCAGCTAAATCCGGCTTGACTGGAAGCCGACCCCAATATAGTTGGGAAAAGGCTAGGCAGATGATGGGTGCGACTGAAATAGCGCGTTCGGTCCATTGCGACGTTTTACTGCGCATCAGCTGTCATTTATTGTGTATTATGTGATGAATAGTCATACGTACAAGAAGCGTTTTATTATTGTTTTATTCAGTTTATAAAATAATAATAAGGGAAAATCAGTGTGATCATGGAAGGACAATTAATTTGTTTTCTGTGTAAGAAAAGTGATGGAAAAATAATATTGTTTTCTGAAGAAACATTAAAAAAATGGCAAACTATTTTAAAGGCGAGGAAAATACACAACCTCAAATATAACAGCGTTATTTTACCAAATGAATATACAGACGGTAGTTATCACCGCGAATGTTATAAAATATTCACAGGACTGCACAGCCAATATTATTCTTTAGAACCGATAATTTCAAAAATAAAAAAAAGTGTTAAGAATCAAACAACTAGTGTAATTACAGACGATTCATCTGCTACCACGCCATTGACACTTGAATTAACAACAAAGTCACCACCCGAACCTCCAACAACATCAGACCATAGTTCATCTTCTCAATCAACGGAACCACAACCTTCAACTTCTCAAGAACAGTCTCATTCACCACCTTCATTTACAGAATCTTTCTCAATATCACAACCAACCTTTGATTTTGAATCAGGAGCATCTTATCCAGAAAATCCGGATGTTTCAGCATCACATGTAAGTGAACATGATGATGCAAGTCAGGGTATAAATATCCAGGCTGAGAGTGATGTTCATATTAAAGATGCTGTAAACATTTGTATATTTTGCAAAAAAGAAAAGAAAAAAGTACGATCAAAAATGCTTCCACTCCACGCAGCTGATACAAACCATTTTAAATCTAGTGTCATACCTATTATTGAAGATGTAGAAGATTATCATGAGCTGTTTATTACTTTGACAAATTTATCTGCTTCAAAAGTTTATTATCATACTGATTGTAGAATTAATTTTAACAACAGTGTAACAATAATTATTTAAATATATTATTGGATTATTAATTTTATGATTCCTAAACTTTTATAAAAGAATTTTCTAAACATTTATTCGTTGATTCTAAGTTATTATACCCTTACTAATGTATTTTATTAATGAATTTCCATAGTAAATCTAGAAAATAGTTCTCATTATACACAATAAATGACAGCTGATGCGCTGTCGCAATGGACCGAACGCGCTATTTCAGTCGCACCCGCTGACTAATATATCCCTCGCGCTCGCACCTACATTAGAATTTTTAAGTGTCTGGCAACATAGAGGAACCACAGAAACTGTCTGGCTATTGAAAAAACATTATTTTATAGTTATCCAAATAACATATATAAATTGCAGCTTTTATACTATACCGTAAGTATAGTAACAATTAAATATACTTTAAGGGTGTCTGGCAGAGGGTTGGAACCGTACGAAGTGTCTGGCTTTCGGCAAGATGACTTTTGGGATTATTATAAGTAAAATATGTAAAAACTGAGTTTTATATTTTACCAAATCTAACACACAATTTTACACACCTTTATTACCTGATACCTGCGAAAGCCACCGCGACCCAAGTTACATAGACGGGATTCGTTCATACCTGTGTTGGGGACATACATTGAGAAACTTACAGCTTTTATACTTTACCGAAGGTCTGCGGGCCGCTGGCTCTTAGACTATTTCTTGTCCAGACAATCTCTGTCCATTCCAGGTTGCCTGGAAGAGATCGCGGAATGCGATAAGGCCGCCCATTGTATGCGTTTTAGATTTAAGTTTCTTTTTGTCATAATATGTAATGGTGTACAATAAAGTGTATATGTCGTAGGATAATTTGATACTTCGAATCTTCGCGAAAATCCTAGGGGTTTTGCGAAAACGCGGATAATTAGACATAGGCGAAAAATTATCAAATCTTACTGGACAAAGTCAGGATTTTTGCGAAAATACTCGTTACTATAGTAAGATTTGATGTGCTCAACACTGATAGGCTACAATTTTGCTGGCTGACTTCTAATTGGTTCCTAGTTTGCCGATGATTAACTTCAAGTATTGTATCATAGAGATGACAAACAAAACACCGCTAAACCAATCTCGAAAGCATTGTTGTTGTTGAGTGGTTGACTAAGACTTTTATGATATATGACACTATGTACATCCGTGTAGCACTTTTATTTACCACTTTATTTAAGTCCAAGTAGGTACACTATTTACGATAAAAAACAAAACACTTCTGCAATTTAACTCAGACACAAACGTAAACAAATAACGTGCGGCAACAAATGATTGACATTTAAGACGTCAACCAATCAGAGACGATCTCTTATTGAACGCGCTGACCGACCAATCAGCGTTCTTATTTCATAACAGCCAGCGTTTCGTTTCGCAATATTGCTATAATAACGAATATTTTCGCAAAAATCCTGACTTTGTCCAGTAAGATTTGATAATTTTTCGCCTATGTCTAATTATCCGCGTTTTCGCAAAACCCCTAGGATTTTCGCGAAGATTCGAAGTATCAAATTATCCTACGACATATATAATAAATACAGATGCTACTACGTTCAGTATCCTGTTAGTATTAAAAGATCTTTTTTTTACATTAAAAGCTATATCTGAAGAACTAGGTGCCCGTCCTGGCTTCGTATGGAGCCAATTTTCGTTAATTGAAGATTGTGAAGCAAAGTAATAGTGACAGTCTTTATTACTTATTATTAGGTCATATAATCGTTCAGGTTGCGCCGACAGCAAATAATATGGGATAAGAGCAGGAAGAAAAAGAAGATAATCGTTCAGGTTAAATTTCGAGATTAGCACACAGTCCACAGAATAAGATTTTGCATCCTTACAAACGAAATTCTCCTTTTCAGCATTTTAAAGATTGATTTTTGAATTTTTAAAACCCTTTCTTAGTGCTCACCTACGGCACAAACGGCTGTGCGTTGATAATGTCAGACAGCTGATTGAAAATGATTCTGACAGGATTTTCAAGACATTGTACTTTTTTTAAAGAGTATTTGCATTGCACCAAGCTTTTATGTGTGTTCAAGCTTTCTCAATTTCGTGGTGTGTAAGTGGCGCGGGTGTGTCAGACTATTACTGACTAAAACCACTCACAAAGATATTTAAACCGAACTGTAACTCCAACTTTACTTTTATAGGCAATAGCTACGCTGTTTGTGATACTCGTACTATTTGTTCATAGTACTAGTATATATGTGAAGAAAAGACTACTCTCCTTGGGAATAACGGCACCTTCATCTTCGGCTAGCTTGATTCCCTCGCTACGCTCAGGAGTTAACACTTATTACCCCTCGCTTTGCTCGGGAGTTAACACTTTACCCCTCCCTACTCTCGCGTTTTAACCCTCAGAATCTTTCGTGACACTGGTGTTTCTATATTTCCAGCTCCTTGGTAAATAATCCACTATTTGAGACACATCAACTTACCGTGACAAGAAGTCAGTGACATATGACCCCAAAGGCTTCATGGATGGGTAAGACTTGGCCATCCAGGCGTCCGGCACGATGCCCTTGACGAAGGCGTTGTTGCACTCCTCCAGCTCGGCGCTCATGATGGCCAGGCCCTGAGCTGCTAGGTGCACGCCGTGCAGGGTCCTCTTCACGACCGCTAGCAGGCGGTTGTAGCGGATTAGTTCCTGGAGGGAGGTAAGGAGTTCTAGATTATAGTAGTTTAGCGCATGTGACTTCAATGCTGATCTCGAGCTTGAACTTTGTATTTATACTATAAGCCAGAGTATTCTGGCGTATTGAAACCAATATGCTGCTGTGTTGGAGCAGGAGTGGGCTGGACACATCGCACGAATGTATCTGGAGAGATGGGCGAGGATTATCATTCACTGGACGCCTAATCCCAGTCAACGCCGTCAAGATCGACCACGGTGAAGGCAACGTGACGATCTGGTCATATTTGCAGGACAAACTTGACCAGAGATCGCCTAAAGAGGTTTGGAAGGAGAAAAGGGAGACTTGCCCAGCAGTGGAATTCAATAAGGCTACTAAAAACTGGCTGCATTGATTATTTTCACTTATTTATTTTAGGTACTCTAATTGATATACTGGAAAGGCAAGTCTTGGTATTCAAGATATTAATAGCTAAAACACATTCATAATTGTGGTGTTGTAAAGCGATTAAGTGGTTACGATGCGACACATCACGTAGGAAATAGCAAAGTGTTTTATATTGGAGACCAACGGCTTTATTTGACGACATCCGAATTCTTCAGATACTGTCAGGAAGACTGGTGTCTTAGGGCCGGCGCCCAGTGCCGTCATAGCACGGCATGTCATAGCAAAGTATTTTATTACTAAGCAAGTTATTTTGAATCTTATTTCAATGATTTTAGAGTTCATGTTACTTTATTTCGATACCACGATGCTGCGACATTCCGCGGGATGCTGTGGCATGACACGGCACATTTTATTACTTATCAAGATATTTTGAATCTTATTTCAATGAGTTTAGAGTTCATGTTACTTTATTTCGATAACACGATGCTGCGACGTGCCGCGGGATGCTGTGGCATGACGCGGCATGCTGTGGCATGACACGGCATGTTAAAGCACAACCTGCTATGCCACGGCATGCCACGGCACAATCTGCTGTGCTATGCCATGCCGGCAGTGGGCGCCGGCCTTAACTGGGCTGCAAGCCAGTATGAGTGTACCTGTTTGAGCACGGTGTTCATGCTGTTGTAGTAGAGCACGGGGTACTTCTCGGCCACGGCGACCACGTCATACAGCTGCGGCATGCGCTCCATGATGTCGCGCGTCATGTCCACCACGCCGCCTCCTTCCGCTCCCTCTCCCGCTCCACCCGCCACTATGTTCGTCTGGGTAATCAGCACGCCGAATAGCAGCTGAAGGGGAAAAAGTTTAGTTGTAGTTGTAGCTATCAGGAAACACAGACTCCGGCAGGATATTTCACTACCTACTGTCACCATCTTAGGTCTAAACCTAGAGGGTGTGTCAGACTCTTACTGACTAATCAGTAAGGGTCTGACACGCCCTCTCACTCCGCCCAAGAGCGGGAGAAATCATTCTGATGATTCCTCTTCCAATAAAAAAAATAGTACTTACGGCATTAGTCTCGTTATTGTCCTTGGTGATGTCGGCGTTCTCGTGCAGACCGAAGACCTCCGGCTTGGCGATCATGGGCAGCGCGCGGATGTGCTCCAGCACCGAGTTGTACTCCATGGAGGGCGGCATGCGGTAGTCGCCGCTCGGCGAGAACGAGTAGCTGCGGAACACGCCAACATACAGCTTCCAGTGGGAGACAGCCTAGGGAACCCTAACGTGGAACAGCACCGAGTTGTACTCCATGGAGGGCGGCATGCGGTAGTCGCCGCTCGGCGAGAACGAGTAGCTGCGGAACACGCCAACATACAGCTTCCAGTGGGAGACAGCCTAGGGAACCCTAACGTGGAACAGCACCGAGTTGTACTCCATGGAGGGCGGCATGCGGTAGTCGCCGCTCGGCGAGAACGAGTAGCTGCGGAACACGCCAACATACAGCTTCCAGTGGGAGACAGCCTAGGGAACCCTAACGTGGAACAGCACCGAGTTGTACTCCATGGAGGGCGGCATGCGGTAGTCGCCGCTCGGCGAGAACGAGTAGCTGCGGAACACGCCAACATACAGCTTCCAGTGGGAGACAGCCTAGGGAACCCTAACGTGGAACAGCACCGAGTTGTACTCCATGGAGGGCGGCATGCGGTAGTCGCCGCTCGGCGAGAACGAGTAGCTGCGGAACACGCCAACATACAGCTTCCAGTGGGAGACAGCCTAGGGAACCCTAACGTGGAACAGCACCGAGTTGTACTCCATGGAGGGCGGCATGCGGTAGTCGCCGCTCGGCGAGAACGAGTAGCTGCGGAACACGCCAACATACAGCTTCCAGTGGGAGACAGCCTAGGGAACCCTAACGTGGAACAGCACCGAGTTGTACTCCATGGAGGGCGGCATGCGGTAGTCGCCGCTCGGCGAGAACGAGTAGCTGCGGAACACGCCAACATACAGCTTCCAGTGGGAGACAGCCTAGGGAACCCTAACGTGGAACAGCACCGAGTTGTACTCCATGGAGGGCGGCATGCGGTAGTCGCCGCTCGGCGAGAACGAGTAGCTGCGGAACACGCCAACATACAGCTTCCAGTGGGAGACAGCCTAGGGAACCCTAACGTGGAACAGCACCGAGTTGTACTCCATGGAGGGCGGCATGCGGTAGTCGCCGCTCGGCGAGAACGAGTAGCTGCGGAACACGCCAACATACAGCTTCCAGTGGGAGACAGCCTAGGGAACCCTAACGTGGAACAGCACCGAGTTGTACTCCATGGAGGGCGGCATGCGGTAGTCGCCGCTCGGCGAGAACGAGTAGCTGCGGAACACGCCAACATACAGCTTCCAGTGGGAGACAGCCTAGGGAACCCTAACGTGGAACAGCACCGAGTTGTACTCCATGGAGGGCGGCATGCGGTAGTCGCCGCTCGGCGAGAACGAGTAGCTGCGGAACACGCCAACATACAGCTTCCAGTGGGAGACAGCCTAGGGAACCCTAACGTGGAACAGCACCGAGTTGTACTCCATGGAGGGCGGCATGCGGTAGTCGCCGCTCGGCGAGAACGAGTAGCTGCGGAACACGCCAACATACAGCTTCCAGTGGGAGACAGCCTAGGGAACCCTAACGTGGAACAGCACCGAGTTGTACTCCATGGAGGGCGGCATGCGGTAGTCGCCGCTCGGCGAGAACGAGTAGCTGCGGAACACGCCAACATACAGCTTCCAGTGGGAGACAGCCTAGGGAACCCTAACGTGGAACAGCACCGAGTTGTACTCCATGGAGGGCGGCATGCGGTAGTCGCCGCTCGGCGAGAACGAGTAGCTGCGGAACACGCCAACATACAGCTTCCAGTGGGAGACAGCCTAGGGAACCCTAACGTGGAACAGCACCGAGTTGTACTCCATGGAGGGCGGCATGCGGTAGTCGCCGCTCGGCGAGAACGAGTAGCTGCGGAACACGCCAACATACAGCTTCCAGTGGGAGACAGCCTAGGGAACCCTAACGTGGAACAGCACCGAGTTGTACTCCATGGAGGGCGGCATGCGGTAGTCGCCGCTCGGCGAGAACGAGTAGCTGCGGAACACGCCAACATACAGCTTCCAGTGGGAGACAGCCTAGGGAACCCTAACGTGGAACAGCACCGAGTTGTACTCCATGGAGGGCGGCATGCGGTAGTCGCCGCTCGGCGAGAACGAGTAGCTGCGGAACACGCCAACATACAGCTTCCAGTGGGAGACAGCCTAGGGAACCCTAACGTGGAACAGCACCGAGTTGTACTCCATGGAGGGCGGCATGCGGTAGTCGCCGCTCGGCGAGAACGAGTAGCTGCGGAACACGCCAACATACAGCTTCCAGTGGGAGACAGCCTAGGGAACCCTAACGTGGAACAGCACCGAGTTGTACTCCATGGAGGGCGGCATGCGGTAGTCGCCGCTCGGCGAGAACGAGTAGCTGCGGAACACGCCAACATACAGCTTCCAGTGGGAGACAGCCTAGGGAACCCTAACGTGGAACAGCACCGAGTTGTACTCCATGGAGGGCGGCATGCGGTAGTCGCCGCTCGGCGAGAACGAGTAGCTGCGGAACACGCCAACATACAGCTTCCAGTGGGAGACAGCCTAGGGAACCCTAACGTGGAACAGCACCGAGTTGTACTCCATGGAGGGCGGCATGCGGTAGTCGCCGCTCGGCGAGAACGAGTAGCTGCGGAACACGCCAACATACAGCTTCCAGTGGGAGACAGCCTAGGGAACCCTAACGTGGAACAGCACCGAGTTGTACTCCATGGAGGGCGGCATGCGGTAGTCGCCGCTCGGCGAGAACGAGTAGCTGCGGAACACGCCAACATACAGCTTCCAGTGGGAGACAGCCTAGGGAACCCTAACGTGGAACAGCACCGAGTTGTACTCCATGGAGGGCGGCATGCGGTAGTCGCCGCTCGGCGAGAACGAGTAGCTGCGGAACACGCCAACATACAGCTTCCAGTGGGAGACAGCCTAGGGAACCCTAACGTGGAACAGCACCGAGTTGTACTCCATGGAGGGCGGCATGCGGTAGTCGCCGCTCGGCGAGAACGAGTAGCTGCGGAACACGCCAACATACAGCTTCCAGTGGGAGACAGCCTAGGGAACCCTAACGTGGAACAGCACCGAGTTGTACTCCATGGAGGGCGGCATGCGGTAGTCGCCGCTCGGCGAGAACGAGTAGCTGCGGAACACGCCAACATACAGCTTCCAGTGGGAGACAGCCTAGGGAACCCTAACGTGGAACAGCACCGAGTTGTACTCCATGGAGGGCGGCATGCGGTAGTCGCCGCTCGGGGAGAAAGAGTAGCTGCAGAACACGTCAAGATACAGCCTCCGTGGGAGAGACAGGGAACCCTAATCCTAACACCTAGGTTCGGTCCAATTATGTGGAACTTCAGATTGATTTTGCGCCTTTGAACCGAATTCGAACCGATTTCGGTTCCGATAAATTTCAATCGGAACTTATATCGGAAGTACAAACAAGTTTATACTTAGTTCTGATTCCGGTTCCGATAAACCAATTTTAAAAACGCCGGTTTCGAATTCAATACCTATATCCTGTTTTTTTCATGAGCTTTTTGTGTCCCAGTGCAGGGCAAGGGAGGCCATCGTTACACTCTTTACTGTCTTTAGCCACTTTTGGCCAATCTTTTAGTAAGGAGTCTAAATCGTCACGTCATCTACTTTTAGGCCAACCGCGTCGCCGGGTTCTACTCCCTTGCTTACTGATGAAAAATAATTTGAAAAAAAAAGCAGTTAGCAGAAAAAGGGACTATTAGCCCCACACGGAACCAATATTTGTTTGACCTTGTGATAGTTGTTCAGGTTCCTGGTATCTTAATGTGTACCTACGTTTGTTAACATGCTTGTGAATGCAACGTATAATCAAGTTATGGTGTATCGGTTTAGGTGGTTAACTAAAGGTAAACAAATCTTGGTATGTCTTTTTATATTAAAGAGGTCGTATATAATATAGGTAAATTTAGTTTATTAGCTAACATCGATTTAGGTAAATACCTAGTTGCAAAGATTTTTACATAAAATTTTTAGACAACTTTTAGATAAAAAGACATGCCAAGATTGTTTACATTTAATTAATTACTTACTGTTAATTACTATTTTTTTTCTCTGCCTCACCCAAAGGTTGACTGGTGGAAAATGCCCAAGGCATTAAGTCCGCCTCTGTACTTATTTATGTGCCTAAAGCATTAAATAAATAATAAATAAATAAATTACTTAAACCGATAGACCATAGAAGAAAGTTCCCTTACTCAGGATTAATGGTGACTTGATCGTTGTAGAAGATGGAGAGCAGAGACAGAATGAGTCTTCTGTCCTTGTCGTCGGTGACTCTGCCGCCGTAGTTGCACTCGCCCGCGAGGTAGTTCAGCGCGTCGAACGGCGTCTCCGCGTAGTCCGTCAGGAACATCTGGTGGTTAGTTGCTTTTATTAATATATCTTGTAAGGATGAAAGGCTGTAAACATGGGTATATTAGAGGCAACGCGCAGTAATTAGACTTTTATGGACGACGATTAAGAGTCGTCGTTGGCAGTCGTTTCTCATAGTCAGAAGCCAATAAATCTGACTCCAGACTTGCCATGAAGTACCGTGTTCTCCCAGTTAATGGGTTGTAGAGGTCTGGTAGACAGTCCATTAGCTGGAAACCGACCCCAATATAGTTGGATGATGATTGACATAGGTACCTGCAGCTGCATGATACAGATGCGCAGATCGCTCTCGTTGAACTCGTACTGTATGTTCCAGCCCAGCGGGCCGAAGGCGCGGCGCTCCTGCACGATGGCGTGGAAGAAGCACAGCGCGAACAGTAGCCAACATACCTGCAGCTGCATGATACAGATGCGCAGATCGCTCTCGTTGAACTCGTACTGTATGTTCCAGCCCAGCGGGCCGAAGGCGCGGCGCTCCTGCACGATGGCGTGGAAGAAGCACAGCGCGAACAGTAGCCAACATACCTGCAGCTGCATGATACAGATGCGCAGATCGCTCTCGTTGAACTCGTACTGTATGTTCCAGCCCAGCGGGCCGAAGGCGCGGCGCTCCTGCACGATGGCGTGGAAGAAGCACAGCGCGAACAGTAGCCAACATACCTGCAGCTGCATGATACAGATGCGCAGATCGCTCTCGTTGAACTCGTACTGTATGTTCCAGCCCAGCGGGCCGAAGGCGCGGCGCTCCTGCACGATGGCGTGGAAGAAGCACAGCGCGAACAGTAGCCAACATACCTGCAGCTGCATGATACAGATGCGCAGATCGCTCTCGTTGAACTCGTACTGTATGTTCCAGCCCAGCGGGCCGAAGGCGCGGCGCTCCTGCACGATGGCGTGGAAGAAGCACAGCGCGAACAGTAGCCAACATACCTGCAGCTGCATGATACAGATGCGCAGATCGCTCTCGTTGAACTCGTACTGTATGTTCCAGCCCAGCGGGCCGAAGGCGCGGCGCTCCTGCACGATGGCGTGGAAGAAGCACAGCGCGAACAGTAGCCAACATACCTGCAGCTGCATGATACAGATGCGCAGATCGCTCTCGTTGAACTCGTACTGTATGTTCCAGCCCAGCGGGCCGAAGGCGCGGCGCTCCTGCACGATGGCGTGGAAGAAGCACAGCGCGAACAGTAGCCAACATACCTGCAGCTGCATGATACAGATGCGCAGATCGCTCTCGTTGAACTCGTACTGTATGTTCCAGCCCAGCGGGCCGAAGGCGCGGCGCTCCTGCACGATGGCGTGGAAGAAGCACAGCGCGAACAGTAGCCAACATACCTGCAGCTGCATGATACAGATGCGCAGATCGCTCTCGTTGAACTCGTACTGTATGTTCCAGCCCAGCGGGCCGAAGGCGCGGCGCTCCTGCACGATGGCGTGGAAGAAGCACAGCGCGAACAGTAGCCAACATACCTGCAGCTGCATGATACAGATGCGCAGATCGCTCTCGTTGAACTCGTACTGTATGTTCCAGCCCAGCGGGCCGAAGGCGCGGCGCTCCTGCACGATGGCGTGGAAGAAGCACAGCGCGAACAGTAGCCAACATACCTGCAGCTGCATGATACAGATGCGCAGATCGCTCTCGTTGAACTCGTACTGTATGTTCCAGCCCAGCGGGCCGAAGGCGCGGCGCTCCTGCACGATGGCGTGGAAGAAGCACAGCGCGAACAGTAGCCAACATACCTGCAGCTGCATGATACAGATGCGCAGATCGCTCTCGTTGAACTCGTACTGTATGTTCCAGCCCAGCGGGCCGAAGGCGCGGCGCTCCTGCACGATGGCGTGGAAGAAGCACAGCGCGAACAGTAGCCAACATACCTGCAGCTGCATGATACAGATGCGCAGATCGCTCTCGTTGAACTCGTACTGTATGTTCCAGCCCAGCGGGCCGAAGGCGCGGCGCTCCTGCACGATGGCGTGGAAGAAGCACAGCGCGAACAGTAGCCAACATACCTGCAGCTGCATGATACAGATGCGCAGATCGCTCTCGTTGAACTCGTACTGTATGTTCCAGCCCAGCGGGCCGAAGGCGCGGCGCTCCTGCACGATGGCGTGGAAGAAGCACAGCGCGAACAGTAGCCAACATACCTGCAGCTGCATGATACAGATGCGCAGATCGCTCTCGTTGAACTCGTACTGTATGTTCCAGCCCAGCGGGCCGAAGGCGCGGCGCTCCTGCACGATGGCGTGGAAGAAGCACAGCGCGAACAGTAGCCAACATACCTGCAGCTGCATGATACAGATGCGCAGATCGCTCTCGTTGAACTCGTACTGTATGTTCCAGCCCAGCGGGCCGAAGGCGCGGCGCTCCTGCACGATGGCGTGGAAGAAGCACAGCGCGAACAGTAGCCAACATACCTGCAGCTGCATGATACAGATGCGCAGATCGCTCTCGTTGAACTCGTACTGTATGTTCCAGCCCAGCGGGCCGAAGGCGCGGCGCTCCTGCACGATGGCGTGGAAGAAGCACAGCGCGAACAGTAGCCAACATACCTGCAGCTGCATGATACAGATGCGCAGATCGCTCTCGTTGAACTCGTACTGTATGTTCCAGCCCAGCGGGCCGAAGGCGCGGCGCTCCTGCACGATGGCGTGGAAGAAGCACAGCGCGAACAGTAGCCAACATACCTGCAGCTGCATGATACAGATGCGCAGATCGCTCTCGTTGAACTCGTACTGTATGTTCCAGCCCAGCGGGCCGAAGGCGCGGCGCTCCTGCACGATGGCGTGGAAGAAGCACAGCGCGAACAGTAGCCAACATACCTGCAGCTGCATGATACAGATGCGCAGATCGCTCTCGTTGAACTCGTACTGTATGTTCCAGCCCAGCGGGCCGAAGGCGCGGCGCTCCTGCACGATGGCGTGGAAGAAGCACAGCGCGAACAGTAGCCAACATACCTGCAGCTGCATGATACAGATGCGCAGATCGCTCTCGTTGAACTCGTACTGTATGTTCCAGCCCAGCGGGCCGAAGGCGCGGCGCTCCTGCACGATGGCGTGGAAGAAGCACAGCGCGAACAGTAGCCAACATACCTGCAGCTGCATGATACAGATGCGCAGATCGCTCTCGTTGAACTCGTACTGTATGTTCCAGCCCAGCGGGCCGAAGGCGCGGCGCTCCTGCACGATGGCGTGGAAGAAGCACAGCGCGAACAGCAGGCGCCGCCAGTCCTCCGTGCGAGGACATGAGATGTAGAACTCAGGGTCGCAGATCGGGTCCGAGATGTACGAGCGGTAGATGTTGTTCTTTAATCCTTTTGGAGCTTCGTTTGTCATTTTTACTCCTGGAAATGAAAGAAAACGGAGATAGTGTGACGGGTGACAGAACTCAATGGAAGAAAAAAAACGTGTTGCACCGACCTCAAGTAATATGGAACAAGGGCAGGAAGAAGAAGAAATAATGATTTCTTCTCTGGACTTTTTAACGTTGTTAAAAGTTTGGAATTTTGACTATATTTGACTCACCATTCTGCAGCACGGTGACCGGGAAGGACTTGCTGGGGTAGCTGGTGAGCCAGCAGCGGAAGTTGGGGTGCGTGGTCTGCGGGATGATGACTTCCGCGCAGATGCGCTCAAGCTCGCCCATCCACGACTCCATGACGTGGCAGTTCTGCAGCACCACCCAGCCGCCGGAGACGATGGCCTGGTTGATCAGGTTGGAGGCTATAGGGCCCTGGGGAAGACACAACAGATTTTTGTTTAAGTTCCAGGGTGTGTCAGACATCGACGCACAAACGAATACCATGGATCTAGTATATGATTCTGGATCCCCTGGTGATGGAATTTTTCGTCGGCTTTATAAAACGTTTTTTTCTGCGGGCTAACAGTGGAGAAATTTAATATTAAATTTAGCATTACCATTATTGGCCTTATAATGTTGCCACTGCTGGGACTTAGGTCTCAGGACTCCTCTCTAGGAGAGGGAGGCTGTAATCTACCGCGCGGACCCATTGCGGATTGGTGGATGTCACATGTCTTCGAATTTTTTATTCTAGGACATACCGGTTTCCTCACGATATTTTCCTTCACCGTTTTGAGAGCAGTGGTGATGAAAAAATAAGTAATGCGCCTGACCGGGTTTGAACCCGCGACCTACAACTTGCAAGTCGGGGCAGTTACCACTGGGCCACCTCTGCTCTCGAATATTAAATAGATGCAAAGAATCCACAACCAGCTCACCTGTCCCTGCCCCAGCGAGATGGTCTCGAAGCTGACGACTTTCTTCTCCGTGACGTACTTGACGAGCCCGGACATGGGGTCGGAGCCCGGCGACAGGATGAAGATGAGCGGCGAGCAGCAGTTGCTGTCGTTGTACGACTTGTCCAGGTCGAAGGGCGGCGGCTCGATGTACGCGCGCCCCATCTCGGAGACCACGTACGCTTGGACTAAGGGGATCAGTTTGTCGGGCCGGATGCATCTAGATAGAGATTAATTTTTATTGCACAAAAAAACATATAATCACAATATTTTTACACGAGGACAGCTTAGTTCATGAATCCCCGACCGGTCGCATGAAACCGCACTGTTATTGTCTTACTATTGTGTCTCCTTTCACGGGTATGTGATAGAATAAGATAAAAGTGAAAGTAGAAAAAAAATTGATTCTCTATCAGCAAACCTTTGATAGAAATATTTGCAAGAATAAATATTGTTACGAACGTGAGTAATTAAATGCCGGTTTACTAGCAGAGAACTTTATTCACCACAAAACAATGACAAATTAGTCCAATCAACAAATAACCAATCACTATAAACACTCAGAGTTCCGTTTAGTATCGCTTAGGTCGCTAGGTATCACTTCACACACTTAAGTAGCTCGCTCTGTATCGCTGACGAAATCAAACTGACTGCTTCTAGCCGGGGGCCCGTATTTATATGCGAAGTCATCGAAATTTCTCGATGCCGATGTTTCAAGGACATTCTAGCACAAAATAGTCGCATCGGGAGGCCATAAATCATTATTATTACTCTCGTAAGTAGGTACTTATATATCACCTTACATGCGAAAATCAACTCTATTGCTAATACCGGAAGGTACAAATTCCCTTATCCACCCACATAACTACCTACTGAATTTTATCTAATAATAATAGTACATGTCGGACTTTTCTGGAATTTGCCAGGCCTGAGTATGTACTCCTATTCTCGAAGCTTCGCACAGCAATGCGTTTTAATTATTTGATGCTACTCTTGGTTTCGTCGAAGATATAGCGTACTCAAGTTTCACGGCGTAACAGTGCCCCCCTCTTAGTCATGCTCGTCCCGAGCATTATTAGATCCGTGATACGGCGCCAATCTATCCACGTGGACTACCTTAGGTTTCCCTCGTAACCCTTTCTTGATGCGGTAGGTAACGTCGTTGATCCTTTTTATCACGGTGTAGGGTCCCTCCCATCGAGCTTGAAGTTTCGGCGACTTTCCTTTTCGTCGAAGTGGGTTGTGGAGCCAAACCAGTGCACCTTCCTCAAATCCCTTGGCGTTGGCATTGCGGTCGTATCGAGTTTTCATTTTAACGCTGGTGTGCAGGCTATTCTCACGCACTCGTTTATGCACTTCATCCAATTGATCTTGGAGGTCACTTACGAAGTCCGTAACTGGCTTAGTCTTGTCAGGTGGCACGCCGGTTATGGTATCGACTGGAAGTCTCATCTCCCTGCCGAAATTCACTCTTGCTGGGGTATGGCCCGTGCTATCATGCACTGCTGATCGATAAGACATCAGAAATAGTGGAATATACCGGTCCCAATCTTTCTGATGGTCATCGACAACCTTAGCCAGGTGATTCTCCAGGGTCTGGTTAAACCTCTCCACCATTCCGTCCGACTGTGGGTGCGCAGGTGTTGTGCGTGTCTTGTAAATCCCCAGAAGAGTGCACATTTCCTGGAACAGCGCAGATTCGAAGTTGCGGCCTTGATCGGAATGGATCTCCAAAGGTGCGCCATACCGACATACTACTTCTTCGACCACCTTTTTCGCCACTGTCGTCGCTTCCTGATTGGGTATGGCGAAAACTTCAGGCCACTTTGTGAAATAGTCCTGTATCACCACTATGTATTTGTTTCCGTCATCTGTCACTGGGAAAGGTCCAGCAACGTCGATGGCAATGCGTTCCCATGGGGCTCCTACATTGTACAACTGAAGCTTGCCCCTGCTCCTAGTCTGTGGTCCTTTCACGGATGCGCATGCTGTACATTTCCGACACCATTGCTCTATGTCTTCTCTACAATTGAGCCAGTAATACCGCTGTCTCACTTTCAGTAGAGTTTTCTTGATTCCCAGGTGTCCACCAGAAGCGCCATCGTGTATCTCCTGAAGCAGGGGGACCACTTCACGTCGTGGTACTATCACTTGTGTGGTCACCTCCTTGCCATCGTTCGATTCCCATTTCCTACAAAGCACGTCATTTTCTAGGACTAGACTGTCCCACTGTGCCCAGTAGCTCTTTGTGACAGGACTATGTGACGATACTTCATTCCACTGAGGCCTAGTTCCACTACGCTTCCAGTCCAGTATAGGTCGAATATCGTCATCTTCTTCCTGGGACTTCTTAAAGTTGCCTTCAGCCCTAATTAAGTTCACGTGTTCCCGGGCTTCATTTTGCTGGCAATGTCTACAGTCCTCATTACATGGACGTCGCGACAGGGCGTCAGCATTATTATGCCCTTTTCCACTACGATGTTCCGTCACAAAGTTGAACTCCTGCAGCTGCTCTAGCCATCTTGCAACTTGACCCTCAGGGTTTTTGAATTGTAGAAGCCATTTCAATGCAGCGTGGTCCGTCCTCAACGTAAACTGTCTCCCTATGAGGTACTTGTGGAAATGTTGCAAAGTTTTTACAACAGCCAGTAGTTCTCGTCGAGTCACGCAGTAGTTCCTTTCTGGTTTTGAAAGTGCCTTACTGAAGTAAGCGATCACGACTTGCTTATCTTCTTGCACCTGCGACAGCACTCCACCAATTCCTGTGTTGCTGGCGTCGGTATCGACGACAAATCTTCCATCTCTGCTCGGATACCCCAGTATAGGCGCTTCACATAGCCGTTGCTTTAGTTCGTTGAATGCTGACTCACAGTTCTTGTCCCAGATAAAATCTCGTTTATCCTCAGTCAGCTGATGTAAAGGTTTTGCAATGTCCGAAAAACTCATAACAAACCGTCTGTAGTATGTGCACAACCCTAGAAATGCACGTACTTCTGTTTTGTTCTTTGGAGCCGGCCACTGTTGGACAGCCTTTATCTTCTCAGGATCGGTTCTCACTCCATCGGCGCAGATGACATGTCCTAGGTAGCTGACCTCCTTCTTGAACAGGGCACACTTCTTTGGGCTTAGTTTTAGGTTAGCCCCCCGTATCCTGGTGAATACTTTCTCCATATTTCTCAGGTGTTCCTTAAAAGTGCGGCCCATTATAATGACGTCATCCAAATATACCAGACAGACGTCACCAAGAAGGCCCACCATGACTCTATCCATGAGGCGTTCAAACGTCGCTGGAGCGTTGCACAACCCAAAAGGCATGACTTTAAATTGCCACAGGCCGTTGCCAATTCCTGTACTGAACGCTGTCTTTTCCTTATCTTTCTCGCTAATTTCCACTTGCCAGTAGCCACTCTTCAAGTCAATGGTTGAAAACCACTTCATACCACTGAGCATATCCAGTGTGTCGTCTATCCTAGGCAAGGGATAACTGTCCTTCTTCGTTACATCATTCAGCATTCTGTAGTCTACACAGAATCTGGTACTGCCGTCCTTCTTCTTCACCAGAACGACAGGAGAAGACCATGGGCTCGTAGAAGGTTCAATTATTCCGCAATCAGCCATATCCTTTACCATTTCTGCTACCTCAGTTTCTTTAGCCCAGGGTATGCGGCGCGGTCTCTGTTTAATTGGTCTAGCATCACCTGTATCTATCTCATGCTTGACGAGACCTGTTCTTCCGCAATCTTTTCCCGTTGCAAAGATATCCCGGAACCGTAGCAGAAATTCCTTGGCTTGCTGTAGTTCCGAAACTGATAAATTGCTCTTAGAATTTTCCAGAAGTTGCTGGATGTGATCAGGTTCACCTTTTATTGCGTCTTGTTTTACTGAAGATGTGTTGATTTGGCGGAGATACTTCACTTCTTCACATCTTCCAACAACACTGTTTTTCTTCAACTGGATCTCCTTTTTCCCAAGATTTACAATCCTGACCTTGGATCTTCCTTTCGTCATAACTAATGTCCTCGCGGTGATAAGTTCCGGGTGCCGGCCAATGTCTTCAACCATAACACATCTGCGTTGCCTAATTTTCTTAGGAAATTTAACTTCGACTAAGGTTTCCGTTCTTGGAGCCAACGTGGTATCCTTTAAGCAATAGAGGTTGCATGTGTTAATTCCTTGCAGGAAGACTTCTTGGTCTGGGAATTTCAATACTCCTCTATCGATATCTAAAACACATCGGTAATTCCGCAGGAAGTCGAGACCCAGTATGCAATCGTCGGTAATGTTCGCAATTAACGCTGAATGGGTGTACACTTGATCACCGATTTTAAACTCGATTTCTGTATCACCGAGGACGGAGACTGGCTGGCCGGTGGCTGTCTGAAGTCGGTAGGCTGGGGTTTCTGTTTGCCACAAGATGGTGCGTTTCAGCAACTCAGGTCTTATAATAGTCCGTGACGCCCCGGTGTCAACGGTGAAATTGCAAGCACGTTGATTCAGCGTTCCCTCGATGATCAAACTATTTCCGTTGTGGACTTGATTGATGGTGATGGTTGGGGCCTTCAGTTGACCAGCCAGCACCCGCCCCGCGGCCCTTAACGACTCCTCGTTAACTTGAGTTCCGGAGTCCACACTTCCCCTCTTCCTCTTGGGGCAATCGGTACGAATGTGCCCTTTTTCTCCACATCCATAACACGTCGGAATAAAGCGGGACTTTGCCGACGAAGCCACTTCTCGGTGACGTGGTTGCACTGAAGGTGAGACCACCACTTCCCGAACTCTGTGCGTACGTGAGTCTTGTCGTACGGCTTCCACTTCCAAAGCGTGGGCCATCGCACTCTTCAGAGTTTGGTGGTGTCCGAGTCGCACCGTAGCCCTGACTTCAGTATCCCGTAGACCGTCGATGAATGCTTGCACCAGATTTACTTCCACCATCTCCGGTGTCATCGACATGTATGCCCGCCGGACCAGCCGTTCAACCTCTACTCCCCACTGCTGCAGGCTCTCGTTCGACCTCTGCGTTCTCTCGCGAAGTTGCGCGCGGAAAACATGTTCGAGGTGCTTGTCACCATAGCGAGTGTCTAGTCCCTCCATTAGACGCTCCAACGTCCTGCCGTCTGGAGGAAGGTTCTCTAGGACCAGCAGAGCGTCTCCTCGTAGGGCCAAAGTTAACGCCGCGAAAGACTGGTCATCATCCCAGCGGTTCGTTTTGACCAGTGTTTGGAATTGGTACTTAAAAGCCGTCCAGGACGACGTGCCATCAAAACGCGGCATATCGAATTTTGCGGCTGATGCACAGTGGGTGTGCGATGGTGCGCTAACAGCAACAGGTTCGCGTGCTTCAAGCTTGATAATTTTTTTGTTGATGTCCAGCAGGCGATCTTCCATTCTGGTTTCGAGGCTATCAGCTCGGGCGGAAACCTCCTTGACCTCTAAGGTGAGATTTTTCACTTTCTCGCCCAACGTGACGAGGCCGTGATCGATTTTTTCGAGGATCAGGTTCTGCTTAGCCTCTTGATCCCGGCGGGCTTCCTCCTGGTTAGCCGCGATTAGGTCCTGGAGCTTACGTTGGTTAGCCTCTTGTTCGCGGCGGGCAGCTTCCTGTTCACGGCGGGCTTCTTCCTGGTTAGCCGCGATTAGATCCTGGAGCTTACGCTGGTTAGCCTCCTGTTCGCGGCGGGCAGCTTCCTGTTCGCGGCGGGCTTCTTCCTGTTCGCGGCGGGCTGCTTCCTGTTCGCGGCGGGCAGCTTCCATACTAGCTTGCATGGCGGCCAACACTGCGGCGAGGTTCATTTCCGAGGATGGCCCTGTTGGCGCCTCAGCAGCTGCCGTTGCTCCCATACCAGCCCGATCTTCCGCTTCCAGACGTTGACGTGCAGCATCCATCTCCACTTGCCTCCTTGTTCGTGGTCCCTGTTCGTCGTCCCTCTGTAGTAATGGCATCTCACTTCTGACACCAATTGTTACGAACGTGAGTAATTAAATGCCGGTTTACTAGCAGAGAACTTTATTCACCACAAAACAATGACAAATTAGTCCAATCAACAAATAACCAATCACTATAAACACTCAGAGTTCCGTTTAGTATCGCTTAGGTCGCTAGGTATCACTTCACACACTTAGGTAGCTCGCTCTGTATCGCTGACGAAATCAAACTGACTGCTTCTAGCCGGGGGCCCGTATTTATATGCGAAGTCATCGAAATTTCTCGATGCCGATGTTTCAAGGACATTCTAGCACAAAATAGTCGCATCGGGAGGCCATAAATCATTATTATTACTCTCGTAAGTAGGTACTTATCTACCACCTTACATGCGAAAATCAACTCTATTGCTAATACCGGAAGGTACAAATTCCCTTATCCACCCACATAACTACCTACTGAATTTTATCTAATAATAATAGTACATGTCGGACTTTTCTGGAATTTGCCAGGCCTGAGTATGTACTCCTATTCTCGAAGCTTCGCACAGCAATGCGTTTTAATTATTTGATGCTACTCTTGGTTTCGTCGAAGATATAGCGTACTCAAGTTTCACGGCGTAACAATATGAAATGAATCATTTATTTATTTCTACAAGTTAATTACTGTTATAAACAAGTCTTTTAACTGATTTTTTTTTGTCTGTTAGCTTGTAGGAGTTAAATTTTTGGTAGTACAGATATGATATAGAAAATCCTTACCCTGATAATTATGCTTAAGTAGAATACTGCGTACCAGAACATACAGCTTTGGAAAGCCTCGGACTAGGTGGATCGTTGACCTGGTGAGGGTCATAGGATTCCGATGGAAACAATACGCACATGACCGGTCGTTGTAGCGATTTTCGTGGAGATCTACGTCCAGCTGTGGATGTTTTTCAGTTAAAATGATGATGATGATGATGATGATGATGATACCTGAGTATGATGAGCTTGGCGATGCCCTCGACCTTGTCGAAGGGCTCCGGCACCGGGTTCTCGTGCGGCGCCGACAGGTCGTAGTACGCCTTCCACTCGTCCGTGCGCTCCGTCACGTGCTCACGGAACCCTTTCAGCCTGGGCAGAAGGAAGGTTTACTATATAAAGTGCTTTATAAATAGAGAATGGATTGAGTGATACTGTCACAAACTTTACTACTTTGTAGAAAAAGACGACTGTGCAACCATGGCAGAGCGGATGAATGTTTTACTTCAGGCAGTCTCCAAAAGGGGTGAAGCCAATCTGGTAGGACAACGTCGCCAAAACACAAGCGTGTCAAATCACCGCCAAATAGAGCCCGTCCATCCGAATGGTGCGGGGATACCGCACGATCTCCCGCGAAGCGGCGAGCCTCCTCGCTGGCCTGCCACCGTGGATCTGGAGGCAACAGTACGCGCACGCATGTACGACTTGCGCGTGGAGATGCAACGCCGGGGCGAACCTCCGCTTCCAGTCTTCTTCTTGGTTCTCGTACGGGTTACAGGAACGTTAGCAGCTCCTCGTCTAAGTATACTAACGGGGTGAGTAGACTGGAGCGCACGATCTCGGACCAGGCCTTGTCGGTGAGCCAGCCGGCGCCGGGGTTCTCGTACGGGTTACAGGAACGTTAGCAGCTCCTCGTCTAAGTATACTAACGGGGTGAGTAGACTGGAGCGCACGATCTCGGACCAGGCCTTGTCGGTGAGCCAGCCGGCGCCGGGGTTCTCGTACGGGTTACAGGAACGTTAGCAGCTCCTCGTCTAAGTATACTAACGGGGTGAGTAGACTGGAGCGCACGATCTCGGACCAGGCCTTGTCGGTGAGCCAGCCGGCGCCGGGGTTCTCGTACGGGTTACAGGAACGTTAGCAGCTCCTCGTCTAAGTATACTAACGGGGTGAGTAGACTGGAGCGCACGATCTCGGACCAGGCCTTGTCGGTGAGCCAGCCGGCGCCGGGGTTCTCGTACGGGTTACAGGAACGTTAGCAGCTCCTCGTCTAAGTATACTAACGGGGTGAGTAGACTGGAGCGCACGATCTCGGACCAGGCCTTGTCGGTGAGCCAGCCGGCGCCGGGGTTCTCGTACGGGTTACAGGAACGTTAGCAGCTCCTCGTCTAAGTATACTAACGGGGTGAGTAGACTGGAGCGCACGATCTCGGACCAGGCCTTGTCGGTGAGCCAGCCGGCGCCGGGGTTCTCGTACGGGTTACAGGAACGTTAGCAGCTCCTCGTCTAAGTATACTAACGGGGTGAGTAGACTGGAGCGCACGATCTCGGACCAGGCCTTGTCGGTGAGCCAGCCGGCGCCGGGGTTCTCGTACGGGTTACAGGAACGTTAGCAGCTCCTCGTCTAAGTATACTAACGGGGTGAGTAGACTGGAGCGCACGATCTCGGACCAGGCCTTGTCGGTGAGCCAGCCGGCGCCGGGGTTCTCGTACGGGTTACAGGAACGTTAGCAGCTCCTCGTCTAAGTATACTAACGGGGTGAGTAGACTGGAGCGCACGATCTCGGACCAGGCCTTGTCGGTGAGCCAGCCGGCGCCGGGGTTCTCGTACGGGTTACAGGAACGTTAGCAGCTCCTCGTCTAAGTATACTAACGGGGTGAGTAGACTGGAGCGCACGATCTCGGACCAGGCCTTGTCGGTGAGCCAGCCGGCGCCGGGGTTCTCGTACGGGTTACAGGAACGTTAGCAGCTCCTCGTCTAAGTATACTAACGGGGTGAGTAGACTGGAGCGCACGATCTCGGACCAGGCCTTGTCGGTGAGCCAGCCGGCGCCGGGGTTCTCGTACGGGTTGTCCAGCGCCACGCCGCCCGTCAGCAGGAACGTTAGCAGCTCCTCATCTAACACGCGCTGCAGACACAAACACTTTCATTGTAGATCACAAGTTCGACATACCTCCAAATCTCAAACGCTTGCGTGCAGAAGCGTTTGAGATTTGGAGGTTTGTGGAACAGAGAGTAAAGTCCGACATCCCTCCGTTGAAAAGGGAGAATCCTCCGGCCAGACGGGTGTTAGGTCTGGGGGCTACTGCCCAATAGATGATTGCGGTCTGTTGTATCTATTCAAATCAAACGGAGAACTTTGGTTGTGCGATGCAGGATTCTGTGACGTCATAGGTGTCGCTATAGAGACCTCAATAATCAACCAGATGGCGAATTACGGTTAGTTCACACCGAGACGCAACGCGACACGGCGATACAGGAAGAGGCCAGTGACTTCGCGCATGGCCGCGCGCCGCCGCGAGACGCATAGTAACATCGTCGGCAACACGACGCCGACGTCGCGAATGTAAAAGCGTTCCGCTGCGCAGCGAGACACCGCGCGACGTCACGAGGCGGAGCGCTGCATGTAGCAACGTATTCTAAATTCTCACAATCAAATGTGTATCTTTTCGCGTAGTAAATAAAGTTCTATTTTGAGTCTCTATTATAAAATATGTGTACAGCGCAGCGTCACGTTTCGTCTCGGTGTGAGCTGACTCTTAGCTATAATTCATTGTTTGCAAGCACACGCCTACAGTGACCGGTGGCCCCTGGATTTAAAAATTACTAGCGAAACGGTTGATGTGCTATTATGGATGCTTCCCAGCCAAATGTCCAAATCAGGGATACTGAGGTGGTGTTATGAAGTTTTAATGTGGGTGTTAATGAGTCAGGATTTTGCCTTTAATATAAACAGAATATTCTAGCAATTATATAAGCACCTTCTTCTATACAAAGCTAGAATCCAGAACCTCACGTTCCAGTGTCATATTTGCGGTGATAAGACCAACGTAGTCACTCCTGTAACCAACCTGACACCAATTTCTATTCTATTCGTGATATAAAGCAAGATCTACCTACATATCTTCATCTCACCTTAGCCCTGAGGATGCCCAGTGTGAGAACGAGCGAGAAGATGAGTTTCTCCTTCTCAAAGAGGCTGCGACACACGTAGTCGCTGGTCTAGCTACATATCTGCATCTCACCTTAGCCCTGTGTGGACCACCCGGAGGACACGGTGGAGCACCGCCGTGTCCTCGTGGAGGCTATCGGGAGCGGCGACCTCTCGCGCCGGGCCCTGGTTCAGGCCATGGTCCGGAGCGAGGAGGGGTGGTGGTAATGCTCGTGAAGGAGGCTGCTGACCGCGAGCGCGTGAGGGAACGGTCCTCACGCCGCCGCCGCCGAGATCCCGATCCCGATTTCCGACCACCGTAGACGCGGGTTCGCGGACGGCGAGCACTGGGTAGCTCGTTGTCCGGCAGTCTGGAAATAATCTGGACCGAGCCCAGTCGTCAACGGCGCGTTCTGTTCCACGCGCGCCTCAAGGAGATGTCAGCAAACTGTAGGGGCCCGGTAGGGCCAAAGTCTCTGGGGGGAACACGTGGTATTTCTAAAGGTTGACACCGAGTCCCCCCCAGAATGAAGGCAACGAAGGAACGGGGTAGGGGTTTAGTCAGTAAGAGTCTGACACGCCCTCCCGCTCCGCCCAAGAGCGGGGGAAGTCATTCTGATGATTCCCCTACCAGAAAAAAAACCTTAGCCCTGAGGATGCCGAGAGTGAGAACGAGAGAGAAGATGAGCTTGTCCTTCAGAAGACGCTGCGGCACACGTTGTCGTTGGTCTAGCTACATATCTTCATCTCACCTTAGCCCTGAGGATGCCCAGTGTGAGAACGAGAGAGAAGATGAGCTTGTCCTTCTATTAGAGGCTGCGGCACACGTTGTCGTTGGTCTAGCTACATATCTTCATCTCACCTTAGCCCTGAGGATGCCCAGTGTGAGAACGAGAGAGAAGATGATGTTGTCGTTGGTCTAGCTACATATCTTCATCTCACCTTAGCCCTGAGGATGCCCAGTGTGAGAACGAGAGAGAAGATGAGCTTGTCCTTCTCAAAGAGGCACACGTTGTCGTTGGTCTAGCTACATATCTTCACCTCACCTTAGCCCTGAGGATGCCCAGTGTGAGAACGAGCGAGAAGATGATGTTGTCGTTGGTCTAGCTACATATCTTCATCTCACCTTAGCCCTGAGGATGCCCAGTGTGAGAACGAGAGAGAAGATGATGTTGTCGTTGGTCTAGCTACATATCTTCATCTCACCTTAGCCCTGAGGATGCCCAGTGTGAGAACGAGCGAGAAGATGATGTTGTCGTTGGTCTAGCTACATATCTTCATCTCACCTTAGCTCTGAGGATGCCCAGTGTGAGAACGAGAGAGAAAATGATGTTGTCGTTGGTCTAGCTACATATCTTCATCTCACCTTAACCCTGAGGATGCCCAGTGTGAGAACGAGAGAGAAGATGAGCTTGTCCTTCTCAAGAGGCTGCGGCACACGTGGTCGTAGGTCTAGCTACATATCTTCATCTCACCTTAGCCCTGAGGATGCCCAGTGTGAGAACGAGAGAGAAGATGATGTTGTCGATGGTCTACCTACATATCTTCATCTCACCTTAGCCCTGAGGATGCCCAGTGTGAGTACGAGAGAGCTACATATCTTCATCTCACCTTAGCCCTGAGGATGCCCAGTGTGAGAACGAGCGAGAAGATGAGCTTGTCCTTCTCGAAGAGGCTGCGGCACACGTTGTCGTAGATGCTCTTGGTGAAGTACGCGTTCAGCCCCGCTAGCCGCTCATCTAGGATCTCACTCTTGGCAGAGTTCAAGATCGCCTGGTTGTACAGGTTTATAAACCTGTGGAAAAATAAGGTTTCTTTTAAAGAGCAAGTTATTGACGCCGATTCTCTCAAACATATTTTACAAGAGAGCTTGTATAAAAAAAGATAGATGAATTTTACTTGTATCAAATTAGTCAGAATTTCGTTCACCATACAATTATAGAAGTGATTTTGTAACGTTTAGATTAACAGTTCGGTAGGAATACTTTGGAGGTATACGTAACAGAGTGTAAGGCCCTAAAAAAGAGGATCCTTCAACCAGACGGGTGTTAGGTCTAGTGTGGGCAATTGTAAGATAAATGACTCCGGAATCTCGTATCTGTTCAAATCGCGCGGAGAACTTAAGTACGTGACACTGGTTATTATGTGACGCCATAGATAAAAAAAAATATATTATTATAGATGTCGCTACAAGTAAATAATTGTATTTTTGTGTCATCTTCTGTTATTTAATTTACAGAAAAGAGAAAAGAAAACAAATATGAGTCTCATAAATGTACACAGGATAAAGGCAGAAAGATGATGAATAATGATAGGATAGTAAACCAAATTCGTCCATACTACATATGTACAAATTAAAGTCCTACTCACCAAACCAAAGAATACTGGTACATGGGCTCAATCATAGCCAGATCAGATATACAGAAGAAGAGCACGGAGCTGTGCGTGGAGACGGGCACGTAGAGCAGGCGCGCCTGGTCGATCTCCTCCTCCGTGATGGCGGCCGCCGCCTGCTTCGCCTCGATCTCCAGCGAGAGCACCTTGGACGAGGACAGGATCTGGTTCGCTGACTCATCTTCTAGGATGTTGCCGGCTGATGATAGAACCTGGTGAGTGGCGGGAGTGGAAGTTTTGTGATAATAATAATAAATCATTTATTTCAAGCTACTAACGTCCATAAACACTATACACAAAATAGTCTTAAAAAATAAACTAATACATATTAATCTAATTCTATACATTTAAGTTTATGTTGTTAGTAAATACGACTTAAAACTATGTCAGTAACACATCACTTTGCACTACATTTTCTTGATGCTGTCCTGTGGTACTTGTCCGCGGAAGCGATGGTTGTAGATGTGGGTTTGTTTTGATCTATAAAGTGAACACCAGTTGTCTAGTCCGGGGCCCTAAAACGCAAGGCAACGAAGAAACATAGGAGTGGGTTTTAGTAAATAAAAGTCTGACATGTCCTCCTACTCCAACCTGGATTGGACGACGTTATTAGATGCAGATATAGTTTACTGCTCAAGGTATCTTCTATGTTCTTCAGTTGTCCTTTGCGTTCCAGAACCCACATATCACTTGCAGAAATTCCCGTCGCCCTAGCGTTAAAGGTATTTCAGGTGCATTTCTAAGGACCTATCTACTCAAGTTTTTAACTATGCGAACTCTTTAAAACATTCGTTAAATAAATAAAAAGGATACTTATTTTGGACTGTTCTTGCTCTTTTATCGGAACCCTATATTTTTGAGGTAAAATATAAAAAAAAGGATAAGCCTTCCAGTGCCTCGATGTACGCGGTATGAACGACGAGGCGAAATGCTTAGTCCGGACCGTAGAGGTTTGAACAACGTAAGGGTACCGCCGTACGACGGTTTGTCCGATGGTAGAACGGGGACTTTTTTGATTCTAAAGCTACTATTCTTCTTCTGGCCTTTCGGATCGAATATGATAGGTCTTATACAAAATTTGCCAGAAAATATGTCAAACAGCCGCATAAAAACATAATATGAAAAATTGGCCTTAACTCCTATAGTCCCTAACTTTACTCCAGAAGCTGTACCTCAAGGATCTTATCCTCGATCTCCTTGAGCGTCCTCTTGTTGTGCGCGCCCTCCACGATGAGCTGGTTCTTCTTGAGCTCCAGCTCGGGCCGGTCCTGCGCCACCACGATGCCCAGCAGCTGGTCCTGCAGCCCTTGTAACTGTACTCCAGAAGCTGTACCTCAAGGATCTTATCCTCGATCTCCTTGAGCGTCCTCTTGTTGTGCGCGCCCTCCACGATGAGCTGGTTCTTCTTGAGCTCCAGCTCGGGCCGGTCCTGCGCCACCACGATGCCCAGCAGCTGGTCCTGCAGCCCTTGTAACTGTACTCCAGAAGCTGTACCTCAAGGATCTTATCCTCGATCTCCTTGAGCGTCCTCTTGTTGTGCGCGCCCTCCACGATGAGCTGGTTCTTCTTGAGCTCCAGCTCGGGCCGGTCCTGCGCCACCACGATGCCCAGCAGCTGGTCCTGCAGCCCTTGAGGGGTGATCATGAAGTTCAGCAGCGTCACCTGGAACATAGAAAGCGGTGGTCTGGAATGCTTGGAAAGAGAATCGGTTCTTTATATATTTTCTTAATTGTACACAAATATTTATCAAAAAATAAAAATAGGACAGGTCATGTACACAGGCGAGTTTAACCCAGTTTTACCCGGTTACCCGGGGTTATTTTAAATACACTTATGTTCGTGTTAATAGTATAAGGGCCTGTTTCACAATGTCCAAGTAGGCACTACTCACAGAATAAATTCAAAAATGGAACAGAATATGTATGAAATTATCTGCCAAGTAAGATACTAGATACTTAATCATACGTGGTGAAATAGGCCCTTAAACTATTCATAAGTACTAATATTCCTTTAACCTTTTCAAGTTTATTGCAAATTATTGATATAGGGACAGAGAAAGCGCCTTTGTTTTATACTATGTAGTGAAGATACACTTGGAGGAATAGAGACGCTTTTAAATCTAGAAAAATAATTAAAAACTAAACTAAGAAACTACTATTATTTAGTAAGAAGAACTGACCTTGACGGCGACCTCTGGCAGGAAGTGCGGGTTGGAGAGGCGCGTGGTGATGTAGAAGCGGAAGTTGTGGTTGTACTCCAGGATGCTGTCGCCGAAGCGCAGGCAGTCCACGCCGCCCGACCTGCACAGCGACACAGTTCAGGGGCCTTACCATGACGTGTTCAAATGACAGGCGAGTGAGCGAGTAAAAGGGATGTAGCTATGTAAAGCTTTATCTCTCTTACTCGCTCGCTCTCCTATATAGTTCCATCGCCTATATAGCTCCATCACTTTAACAGTTCAGTTTTTCGCCAAATGGATCTCGTTAAGAACTCATGGTAGGGCCTCAGGTTTAACTCTAGGTGAATTTCAAATTTGTTATATTGCCTGCTTGATAATGTTTAAAACGCGTTTACTATCTGAACTTTCTTTAAAAACTTCAAGCTTAAGTGGCAGTTGGTAGGGCACATTGCTCGGAGAAAAGATGGTCGTTGGAGCCAAAAGGTTTTGGAGTGGCGACCGCATACCAGAAGATGCAGAGTTGGAAAACACCTAACAATATGGACCGATGACCTGGTAAGGGTTCCGGAATAGCATGCACGCGAGATACACAGGAATGGTCATGGGGGAAGCCTATGTCCAGCGGTGGCTGTCTTTCGGCTGAGACGATGATGAGTCAGGCTGGAAGTCACCCCAAATAATCTGAATGGGTGAAGCTTAGACAGATAATATTTTCCCTATAGTAAGATGATACGTGACCACATGCCGGAAGACGCAGCGTTGGAAGGCCTCCCACAAAGTGGGTCGATGACAAGTAAGGAGGATGGATGCGCGACGTACAGGACCGGTCGTAGTGGCGACGCTTCTTCTTCTTCGTCGGTATTACTCTTGACAGAGTGGTTGTGGTCATCGCTTCAGGTGTTGTTGGTAAGGTTTACAACACGCCGGCACTCTTCTCTAATGCCCGCCTTCCGCGTGCATTCATGTAGTGATGATGAGCCATTTTCTGCCGCTTTTAACTGGTCAGCCTAACTCATAGGTTATCTTCCTTGTCGTCTAGTACCCTCAGCCGTTGCCTAGATTACAAGTCACTCAATAGCCACCTCCCCTCGGCGGTATATGAGACCAAAAAAGGTGAAGACAGGAGACTGTACCACAGAAGATAAACGCTGCTTGATGCTTGGTGGCGACGCTTGCGGGAGGCATTATCCAGCAGTGGACGTCTTTCTGATAAATTGAAGATGATGAAGATGGTGTTACGTACCGGTAGACGTTCCTGAGTAGCACGGGCTCGAGCAGCGCGTCGAGCTGCTCGCGCACGTTCTCGAGGATGACGGGCAGGCCGAGCTGGATGGCGCTCTCCAGTGGTAAGGCGCTACTGACCGGTAGACGTTCCTGAGCAGCACGGGCTCGAGCAGCGCGTCGAGCTGCTCGCGCACGTTCTCGAGGATGACGGGCAGGCCGAGCTGGATGGCGCTCTCCAGTGGTAAGGCGCTACTGACCGGTAGACGTTCCTGAGCAGCACGGGCTCGAGCAGCGCGTCGAGCTGCTCGCGCACGTTCTCGAGGATGACGGGCAGGCCGAGCTGGATGGCGCTCTCCAGTGGTAAGGCGCTACTGACCGGTAGACGTTCCTGAGCAGCACGGGCTCGAGCAGCGCGTCGAGCTGCTCGCGCACGTTCTCGAGGATGACGGGCAGGCCGAGCTGGATGGCGCTCTCCAGTGGTAAGGCGCTACTGACCGGTAGACGTTCCTGAGCAGCACGGGCTCGAGCAGCGCGTCGAGCTGCTCGCGCACGTTCTCGAGGATGACGGGCAGGCCGAGCTGGATGGCGCTCTCCAGTGGTAAGGCGCTACTGACCGGTAGACGTTCCTGAGCAGCACGGGCTCGAGCAGCGCGTCGAGCTGCTCGCGCACGTTCTCGAGGATGACGGGCAGGCCGAGCTGGATGGCGCTCTCCAGTGGTAAGGCGCTACTGACCGGTAGACGTTCCTGAGCAGCACGGGCTCGAGCAGCGCGTCGAGCTGCTCGCGCACGTTCTCGAGGATGACGGGCAGGCCGAGCTGGATGGCGCTCTCCAGTGGTAAGGCGCTACTGACCGGTAGACGTTCCTGAGCAGCACGGGCTCGAGCAGCGCGTCGAGCTGCTCGCGCACGTTCTCGAGGATGACGGGCAGGCCGAGCTGGATGGCGCTCTCCAGTGGTAAGGCGCTACTGACCGGTAGACGTTCCTGAGCAGCACGGGCTCGAGCAGCGCGTCGAGCTGCTCGCGCACGTTCTCGAGGATGACGGGCAGGCCGAGCTGGATGGCGCTCTCCAGTGGTAAGGCGCTACTGACCGGTAGACGTTCCTGAGCAGCACGGGCTCGAGCAGCGCGTCGAGCTGCTCGCGCACGTTCTCGAGGATGACGGGCAGGCCGAGCTGGATGGCGCTCTCCAGTGGTAAGGCGCTACTGACCGGTAGACGTTCCTGAGCAGCACGGGCTCGAGCAGCGCGTCGAGCTGCTCGCGCACGTTCTCGAGGATGACGGGCAGGCCGAGCTGGATGGCGCTCTCCAGTGGTAAGGCGCTACTGACCGGTAGACGTTCCTGAGCAGCACGGGCTCGAGCAGCGCGTCGAGCTGCTCGCGCACGTTCTCGAGGATGACGGGCAGGCCGAGCTGGATGGCGCTCTCCAGTGGTAAGGCGCTACTGACCGGTAGACGTTCCTGAGCAGCACGGGCTCGAGCAGCGCGTCGAGCTGCTCGCGCACGTTCTCGAGGATGACGGGCAGGCCGAGCTGGATGGCGCTCTCCAGTGGTAAGGCGCTACTGACCGGTAGACGTTCCTGAGCAGCACGGGCTCGAGCAGCGCGTCGAGCTGCTCGCGCACGTTCTCGAGGATGACGGGCAGGCCGAGCTGGATGGCGTTCTCCAGCACGCGCGCGTAGTTGGCGTCCGACAGCTTGATCACCTTCAGCTGGTTCTCGCGCTCCATGTTCTTCACCCATTTGTTAGCTTGTTCTGGAACAGGTAAATAGAATAAAGTAAGAAAAAGGTCGATTTCCGTCTGTCACCAGGCTGTATTTCATGAACCGTGATAGCTAGACGAGGGTCTGGCGGGAACTTTGAAAAAGCGAGGTTCAGAAAATTTTTCAAATTTCTTTTTTATTAAATATTCGCAAGTTTCTAGCTTAAAAGTTACATAAAACAAACTGTGCTAGGTGCGGTAACCTGTAGAAATGGTGGGTAATGAGGGGGGCGGGGATAACCCGCCCACCTCACATAAACGTCCTCGGCCTGAGGCCGGAGGCGGAGGGACTGAGATGGACTGTGGCGATGGCGGCGGCGGTGAGCGATTTGACTATTCTCCGTATATTAAACCTGACTATAAAAGACTGTATCCAGAAAATGCCACTTATACCGAGTTTAAAGTTTTTATAGAAGCTACAAACAATAAAGATAGAGTAGGCAATAAGAGTCCAATCTACCTGAATCACATTTTCTCAAGTGAAATAAAAGGTGTGACGGCTATCCAAAGGATTAATGCCAATAAAATAGCTGTTATTTTCAAACAATATAATACAGCAAATAATTTTATAAATAATACAACTTTCCTCAACAAACATGAATTTAAGGCATTTATTCCGGCTGCGCAAATAGAAAAAACAGGTATAATCAGATTTGTACCAGCAAATATATCCAACAGAGAGCTTTATACAAAACTATCATCAATTTATGAAATTATAGCAATAAGAAGGTTCACAAAGAAAGTTGGTCAACAGCGTGTACCACTACAGACTGTAAGCATTACTTTCCTATCTAACATACTTCCAGACAATGTACAATACGATTTATTTTCCTACCGAGTCTTTGAATATGTACCCCCATTGCAACAATGTTTCCGATGTTTTAAATTTAATCACTCTGCCAGAATTTGCAACGGTAAACAAAGATGTTCAATTTGTGGAGGTGAGCACTTATATAAAGAATGTGACAAACCGACTGAGATCTGCTGTGTAAATTGCAGTGGACCTCATCTTGCTATTTCTAGGTTATGCCCAATAAAGATGAAGAAAATATTAGAAAAGAAAAATAAGATCACATATGCAAGTGCTACCATGACCAAACAACTAAATAACGACATAGAATTTCCTCCACTCTCACCTCCAAAAATTGACTCTGTACATAAACCTGTAAATAAGCCTGTACATGCATTTGTAAATAAACCCGTATCTGTAAATAAACCTGTACATAATGTAAATAAATCTAAAGTTGTCCCTCCTAAAGAAGACATCAAAGCCCAAATAGTTGCCAACAACGATGTACTTATGGCCCTGGTACAGACGTTGGTGGAACTGGGTAATAAGGGAGATAATACGCCTACTACCATGAATAGTATAAGAGAAGCACTACTAAAAAATTTTAAGTAATGGATCCAAGTCAGCCACTGTCTAAGCTACGTATTGCTCAGTATAACATTCAAAGTGCTAATAGTAAGAAACCCTTATTGATTCAATTCTTAAAAAAACAAAATATTGACATTTGCTTACTTAACGAAACATGGTTTAAAGATAATAGTTTCAGAATACCTGGATACAATATTTACAACAAAAATTCCAATAATGCTCATAACGGAGTAGCAATACTGATTAAACCATACCTAAAATACAAAGTTTTAGACACCAGATTCTATGAAGACATTCAAATTGTTGCTCTGTCCTTATCCACTGTGCATGGTAGCTTGACTATTCTTTGTGTATACTGTCCTCCTTCTGGTGGGCACATTAGGATCAACAGACTACGTAATATAATTAATGATCTTCCGAAGCCCATCTTTGTCAGTGGTGATTTTAATGCCCACCACATTGCATTTGGTTGTCTATCCACTAAGAGCCGAGGTCAGGATTTATTTAATATCATTGATGACTTGGATTTATGTATTTTAAATGATGGCAGTTTTACAACTGTTAACTACCCTAGGCGAAACCCTTCTGCCATTGACGTTAGCTTTATCAGTGCCAGCCTTGCATCAATATGTGAGTGGTCTGTACATGATGATGCTATGGGTAGTTATCACTACCCAACAATAACAGAGATTTCACTGTGTATAGATAAATATCATATTAATCCCCCCGTTGATAGGTTTATATATAAAAAAGCAGATTGGGCGAAATACAAAACTATTTCTAAAACAATATTTAATGATTTGGCTTTTAAATTGTATGATCCTATTTCAACCTATAATGATTTCTGTTCTCGATTAAATACTTTAAAAGAAATGACGATTCCTAAACTTACTAAACCAAATAATTTTATAAGCAGACCTCCGGCTCCTTGGTGGAATGACATTTGTGAAAAAAGTGTAATTGCCTCTTATGATGCATTAAAACTTTATAGGAATGTGCCTACTATGGAGAACTATATAAATTACAAAAAAAAAGATGCACTGAAGAAAAGAACAATCTCAGAACAGAAAAAATTAGGTTGGGATAACATGTGTAATACTTTCAATAGAACTACTCCCATAAGCAAGATTTGGAATCTTTTAAAAATGTTCAAAGGTATAAGAGCTGGCAATAAATCATACAGAGATGAGTTTATTTCTCCGTTTTTAGATAAATTATCCGACAATAGCAATTTAACTGATTCTGATAATATTGGAAATATTTTTGAAATGAATAATGACAATCAAAATTCAAAATTTTTACTAGATCCTTTTACATGGTCCGAACTTAAAATGAGTTTGTTATCTCGAAGAAACACAACTCCCGGTTTAGATGATTATCCCTATTGCATTATTAAAAATTTAGATGAATCAGCGCAGAAACTGTTTCTCAATGTTCTTAATTTACTCTGGCATTGTAAATGTATTCCACAATCGTGGAAAACACAATGTGTCATTCCAATACTCAAACCAGATAAACTACCAGAGCTTGCTAGCTCTTATAGACCAATTTCACTGTCTTCATGTATAGGGAAGATATTTGAAAATATGATTAAAGTACGTCTAGATTGGTATATGGAATCTAATGACATCATTCCACATGTCCAATATGGATTTCGTCGAGGGCGAAGTTGTGCAGACAGCTTCACTTCCTTAATTGCGGATCTGAAACATGCAAAGGATAAAAAGTTACACACTGTTTGTGTATTTCTAGATGTTCAAGGTGCATTCGATAGTTTAGATCCTGTTATACTTGTACAAGTCATGTCTAGGCTAGGTGTGCCTGGTCAATTATGTAAGTGGATATTAGATTTTTTAAATAATAGAACACTCTATATAAGGCACAACAATAGATTATATGGTCCAAAATCTGCTTCTAGAGGTACAATGCAGGGTGCTACATTATCTCCTTTGCTATACAATATATACACAAGTGAAATCTGTAAATTTGTAAATAATAATGTACATATATTGCAATTTGCTGATGATATTGTTTTGTACAGTAGTAATTATAATTTAGAAATTGCAATTGATAATATCAACCAAGCTTTGTTTCAATTATTTCAATATTACAATGATTTGCTACATTTAAAAATCAACCCCTCTAAAAGCAGTGTAATGATATTTGGCAATGAGAATCCGATTTCAAAAGTGGTTTACAATGGTGAAATTATAAATCCAGTAAATTCTAAAAAATTTTTAGGCATTGTAATAGATAGAAAGTTAAATTTTGAAGAACATATTAGATATATCTCAAAAAATGCTCTAAAGGGATTAAATGTAATAAAATGTCTTGCAGGTGTATCTTGGGGCGCAGACCCAAAAATACTGTCAATTTTGTATAAAAGTATAGTTAGGAGTCATTTTGATTATAGTTCTTTAACTTATTTAAATAGCTCTCATGTAAATAAATTAGATCTTTTGCAGAATAAGGCTTTGAGAACGATTTCTGGTGCAATGTGCTCTACTCCCATAAGGGCCATGGAAGTGGAGACTAAATTGATGCCCTTAATTTTGAGACGAGTTTTACTTGCAGAGAGATTTTGTCTTAAATTAATAGCTGCAAATAACAGGCAAATAATAAATAAAATTGTACCTTCTGTAGATAAAACTCCCGGGCCACTGACAACAGGAGAGAATCTTTTGAGTGGCAACTCTCCAACATTGTCCAAAATATTTCTGGAAATAGAGAATAGTTTTTCTGGTATTAGAAAACAGTGTCCTTGGCCATGCTACTCCTTCTCATATTGGTGTATTTCACATCCAATAAAAGTGTTCCAAGACTCCATTAATAATAATTCAGATATGTTGCAGTTTTTGACGGAAAATAAGATCTATTATGTTATATACACTGATGGCAGTAAGGGGAGTGATTATGTGCGTGCTGCTATTTATGATCCACATGTAAAATTCTCTCAAAGCTTTGTTCTGCCCAATCCATGTTCTATATTTACTGCGGAGGCGTATGCGGTTTATCAGGCATTAATGCGAATTCGCCAAATGAACAGTTGTAAATATTTTTTAATAGTTTCTGATTCTTTGAGTTTGATAAAAGCCTTAGCTAACCTTAAAATTACATATAAGTCAAATTATATTTTGTATTTTGTCAAAGAAATAATTTATCAATATTACCTTAAACACATTAAAATTGCTTTCCTGTGGGTACCTTCTCATAGAGGTATCTCTGGGAATGAAATAGCTGACAAAACCGCTTACGATGGTAGTAACGCTGTTGATGTTACGAATGCTATGCACATTCCTATGACTGATTTTCTGCAATGTATTGATCAAAATATATATAAGTTATGGTTAGAAATGTGGAAGAAAGACCAAGACATCAAAGGAAAGTGGTACGGAAGTATTCAAGAGAGATTACCTGTTAGACCTTGGTATAACCAATTGAAAGAAGCCAGCCGAGACTTTATCACCACGATAAATAGATTGCGTTTTGGCCATAATACTGCACCGTCACACCTTGCAAGACTCGGCATTATTGCCAATAATATATGTCCGCATTGTGAATTACGAGAAGGAACCATGGAGCATCTTATTTTTGATTGTCAAAACTTCTTGATTGACAGATTAGTGTTGGCTAGTGATCTCAGTGATGTGAAAATTAAGTGCGATTCTTCATCCCGCCCGCCGCCACTTGAACAGTTATTAAAAGACAAAAACACCTACAAACCTATTTATAAATATATTAAAAATACAATTAAAACTATCTAAAAAGTGATGTGTAGTATCGTGTAGTGCTTTGCTAAAATACAAAAACAAATAAGTCTTGACCTAAAGGTCTTAGTTACCAGGTCATAAAATTCCAAAAAAAAAAAAAATGATAGCTAGACAGTTGGAATTTTCACATTCAGTATAATCGGCGACACGTATAACCGGCGGCACATAACTTGGCAATGCGCAGAAATCGTTTTTTAGATTTATTTGGTGGTCAAGCGGGACGCGGGGTATGAGGTAGCGCCGATCCGGCGCGCGATTGGTGCAGCATTATAATAGTAGTTTATGATTGGTGCGTTAGACGACTTTTGCCTCCGCACTGCGTTACGTCCTGTTCGCTCATTGGCTGTTTTGTGCACCATGCGCGAAACTTGCCAACGTATTTGCCGGGTATTATAACTTGGCAAGAATTTGACGTAGTGCGGGTAAATTCGCGCATGGTACACAAAAAAGCGAATGAGGACGAAACGCAATGCGGGAGCAAAAGTTGACTAACGCACTAACGCAATCATAGACTACTATTATAATACCGCACCAATCGCGCGCCGCATCGGCGCTACCTCATACCCCGCGTCCCGCTTGACCACCAAATAGATCTACAAAACGATTTCTGCGCATCGAACGACTCTTGTCAAGTTACGTGCCGCCGATTATACCACTAACACTACAGTACAATAAGTTAAAGTACTAGCCTTGCGGGTCGATCATGAGCGCCCAGCGCCGCGACTTCTCCACGATGATGCCGTTCTCGATGGAGTAGCTGTCCACGGGCAGCCCCGCGATGTTCCACACGCGGATCACCACCGGCTCCCCCAGGGTCGTGATCAGCGAGAACGACTCCGAGCACGGAATTTCTGTGGGACAGTTGGCATCATCATCATCATCTCTGCCAAAAGACGTCCTCTGCTGGACATAGGCCTCCCCCAAGCGTCCCCACAACGACCGCTCCTGTGCGTCTCGCATCCATCGGATTCCCGCGACCCTAGCTTGGTCGTCGGTCCACCATGTGGGAGGCCTTCTATTGCCGCGTTCTCCGGTACGTGGCACGCCACTCAACAAAAATATATAAAACCACTCATTGATTTTTCTTTCGCAATATCAGAGTTGACACAAGTGGTGGGGTAGTGGGGTGGTGGGGTGTGGGGTGTGGGCTTTATGAGGTAATGGCATTTTGCTGAGCGTTCGGCCGTTTTGTGCGGATTTGACGCATATTTCCCCTTTTTTTATTTGTTTCACTAGTCTTTCCGAACAAATAAACTTTTTTTCTTTCTTTCTTTCTTTTTAGGTGGACTCACTGAGCTCTATCGCGCGGCGGTTCCACACGAGCACCAGTTCTCGGCGGTAGTTGACGGTGAAGGGGCCCAGGTACGCGATGCAGCCCGCCGACAGCAACACGTCGCCTGCAAGTTAAAACAGCGTCCGTCATCATTAGCTGGCCTAGCTTTATTTATTATAAAAGTTGTGTACAATATTAGAACATCATCATTTCAGCCGAAAGATATTCACTGTTGGACAAAAACGTCCCTTAAGCGTCGCCATAACGACTGGTTTTGTGCGTCTCGCATCCATCGGATTTCTAATTTGGATGTGTGTATTAAACTGTAACGCCTTAACACCAGAAAGGTTTTTATGAAACTAGCATCTGCTAGCAACTTTACCCGCACGAAAGAAGAAAGGATTCCAAGAAAATAACAAGTCCATGTGGTTAAGTAGTAGGTACGACTTTCATTCAAATCTGTTCAGCCATTTTAGCGTGAACAAGTCTCAAACATACAAACAACACATTACATACGCATTTTTACATTATTTTAGTATTACTGTCATGCAGTCGAAGCGCGGGACGCATCCCACGGCACGCGAATATTAACGACATCATCCGACGTGCCCTTGTCACCGTCGGCGTTCCGGCTGTTTTAGAACCTTATGGCCTGGCACGTGACGATGGCAAGAGACCGGACGGTATGTCGCTATTTCCTTGGAAGAAGGGGTAGGCCTTTAGTGTGGGACGCTACCTGCGTCGACACTCTTGCGCCATCCCATCTTCCTAGCTCGTCGTGCTCTGCTGGTGCTGCCGCTGCGGCTGCGGAGAACCTCAAGCGGCGAAAATATAACAACCTCGTCGGCAGTTATATTTTTGAGCCGTTTGGGGTTGAAACTCTTGGACCGTGGGGCCCGAGTGCTCATTCGCTTTTTAAAGATCTTTCGAAGCGTCTTGTTGACACTTCGCGTGACCCAAGGGCTGGCTTTTACCTCGGTCAGAGATTAAGCATTGCCATACAACGTGGCAATGCTGCCAGTCTTTTGGGTACACTTCCGGTCGACAGCGATGCGGAGCAATTTTTTGACGCCATATTTTAGTTTAGAGTATGAGTTAGTTTTAATTAGTTAAGTGTTTTTACTGTAATTATGCTGTTATGGAATTTGTATGGACTATAACTTAACTATTTGCTTTGGTAACACACGCGTTTTTTATGACCCGCTTTACATATTTAAAACCGGTGGAATTACATCAGCTTTACGAGCAACTGTGTTAAAAAATACGAAGGGCATGTTACTGACGGCACGGCACGGAGTCACGTTGGCGGTTGCTGTCGAGTGTCGACCCACAGTAACATGTGACACACACGACGGTTGCTGCGGATCTTCGTTTGTTGGAATATCGACGGCCGCCATCGAATGTCAATGAATACGACCGACGAGGCGACAGCTACAATTATCTTTACCGATAGTAACCCGCTCGTGTGTTTGAGCTCTAACACGTAAATAAATGTCTATTTGTAAAGTAAGAATGCCTCTCACCAATAATGTTGGAGAGCAGCTTGAGCAGCTGCAGCGCGAGCTCGGTCCAGCGCGCCTTCTCGCCGCCCAGCCCGCCGATGAGCTGCTCGGCGCGGCACAGCTTGGTGGAGCACAGCTCGATCTCGTCCTCCAGACCCTTCTTCTTGCGCGTCATCTCCGCGAACTCGTCGTTCAGCGTCTACAGGGACAGATTGTTATTCAAACTATTATTTATCTTGGAAAAAGAAATTGCTACAGATTGCCTCCTGGCGTAAAAGAAGTAAAAAAAATATAAGAGAATCTGTGTGGGATGTACGGTAAAACCATATACCAATAATACATAAAGGGTCATTCATGCATTTTTACCTAATTTTAACAATAGATTTTAGTCAAGCATTTAGTACACGATTAGCGTTTATTGTGTGTGCTCCCTCGCTCCTTTGTATTTCACAACTTTTGGTCCAATTAATATACACACATCAAAAGTGTCTAGGGATCAACATATATTTTTGCAATAACTTTTCTCCTGATTGATATTAATTCGTTTATACCGCGTACATCGATGGACTGGAATAGTTTGCCTGCTGCGGTCTTCCCGTCCAATTATAATTTGGGTGTCTTCAAGGCTAGAGTGAATAGGCTCTTAATAAACTAGTGCGCCTCACCATCTAAGATTGCATCACTGCTTACCATCAGGTGGGATCGCAGTCAAGCACTAGCTTATACAATTAAAAAAAAAAAAAAAAAAATTCTTTAAGGATTTATCAAATAAAGTGTTTTCGTTTGTCACAGTAACGATAAACCAAGTCACCTTTGCATTAATAAAGAAATTTGCCATTTTTCTAATAAAGGGATTTTTGACATTTGAAACACTAACATTAAAGTTCGAAAAAAAGACTGAAATAACAGTTTTCTTTAAAATTTTATTGGGTAACTTAAACAATTAATAATCCGTGTTTCTACCGCGAACACTAACAACACAAGAACATCGGTTTGGCATACTCAAAATGAGTTCATCCAAATCACGCTGTGGAATGGCCGCCCATGTTCGTTGCAACAACAAAAAAAGGTCTTCTTGCGACTGGATACCCTCCATATTCGGCAGAGCTCTTCTCTGTAGCATATCCCATGCATGCTCAATCGGGTTCAAGTCTGGCGACTGAGCAGGCCAGGGCAGGACATTGATGTTAGCTGCGGCGAGAGTCTGTCTTACAACTCTTGCGGTGTGCGGTCGTGCATTATCATGCATTAACTGAAATAAGGGACCGATTTGCACTTGTAGAGGAACGATGACGTCTGATACAATCGTCTCAGCATAAATTTGAGCGTTGAGGTTGCCTCTGATCCAAATCAACTCAGTTCTTCCGCCGATCCAAATACCCGCCCATACCATGATGGTTCCACCACTATAAGGAAGGACTTCCTGGCAGGATTTTAATCGCTGTTGGCGTCCAGGGGTTCTCCAGTGTCGTATACGTCTTGTATCCGGTCTCATACCAAAACGAGACTCATCAGAAAAGCACACGAAACGCCATTGTTCTTCTGCCCAATTTCTGTGTTCAAGAGCCCATTGATATCGAATCCTACGATTGTGCATTGCTATAGGTGGTACCCGTAGCGGTCTTCGGGAATGAAGGTTCACTTCATGCAAGCGGTTTCTGACTGTTTGGTCGCTAATTAAGTTCCCTGAAGAGTGATGAAGCCTCACGGCTAACATCATGGCGGTTATTGTTGGAGCTCTTCGAGTTAAGATTTGAATGTATCGGTCTTGTGATTGGGGTCCGTTTACATCCTAAGGACCCAAGCCAACCTCACCTGCTAGCGGTGCACCCTGCTGTTCAACGGACGAGGCTCTGGCGATCCTGGTTTCCCTCTCGTAGGGTTGTGGGGGTCAGACGGCTGGTCGCCCCACGTAAAACCAACATCAGTCATATAATTATGGATAGTAAGTTGCGAATGGGTACTCGGGCTAGGGCGTCGCCGCATAACGACGCGCAGGCACATCGCGCTAAACCTGCGACAAGTGGGCTAGGGCTACCGTGTCAAGTACGGGCACGGCTAAAGATGTCAGTACCCAAAAGGAACTTCCGCTTTGCCACCTGGAACATTGGCTCTCTAAGTGGACGTTGCAGAGAACTCGCGGACGTACTTGCGAAGCGTCGGGTCCAGTGCGCCTTCCTTCAGGAGACGCGCTGGAAGGGGAATAAGTCCCGTGACATCGGGCAGGGGTACCGGCTAGTGCTGTCTAAGGACGTTCAGGATGGACTCCTTGAAGTAAACCGATACAGCGACCGGTTGATGCGAGTTAGGGTGCTGATCGAAGGGTCGGTAACGAACCTAGTCAGCGCCTATGCTCCTCAAACTGGTTGCTGTGAGTCTGAAAAGGAGGCCTTCTGGGATGAGTTCGAGGACGTATTGCGCGCTATTCCGAATTCCGAAGATGTTTTGGTTGGGGGGGACCTCAACGGTCACGTAGGTCAGTTTGCTGGAGAGTACGGACGTGTTCACGGTGGTTTTGGTTATGGTCAAGTAAATGCAGAGGGAGTTAGTATACTCAGGACCTGCGCTGTGTCTGACCTAGCCATCGCGAACACATTCTTTCAGAAGAAGCCCCAGCATCTTGTTACGTATCGTAGTGGTTCCTACTCAACCCAAATAGATTACCTGCTGGTGCGACGGTGCCATATTGGCAAGGTTACCAACTGCAAAGTCATCCCAGGGGAGAGCTTAACGGCTCAACACCGCCTCCTTGTCCTGGACTTGGCAGTTGTACCAAAGAAGAAAGTGGTCGAGAAACGCAAACCCCGTACTAAGTGGTGGTTGCTTAATGGTCCTAAGCAGTCGGATTTCATTGCGGAGGTCGAGCATCTCGAGATCAGTGCTCCGCATGAATCCGCTCAAGAGATATGGAGTAGGATTCATTCTGCAATCACCGCTGCGGGTAAGCGCGTCCTTGGCACTTCTCGTGGTGGTAGATACAAGGAGACGTGGTGGTGGGATGACGGGGTTCAGGGGGCGACCCGGAAGAAGAAGGCCTTATTTAAAAAGTGGCAGGGGTCCAACTCTCCGGAGGACAGGGAGGCATATGGAGCGGCTAAGCGCGCCTGCAAAAAAGCTGTAGCCAGAGCCCGCAGCAAAAGTTTGTCGCCCTTGTACGACAAACTGGAAACTGCGGAGGGGCAGAAGCTTATTTTTAAGCTGGCGCGTGCCCGGGAAAAAGCTACACGGGACATTAGCAAATGTCTCTGTGTAAGGGACGCCGAGGGTAAGCTGCTCTACGATGCCCCCTCTGTTAAGGAGAGATGGTGTACATACTTTGTGGAGCTGTCAAACAAACAGCATCCCCATAACCTTCCTCCCGAACCGCCTCCTAACCTTGGACTTATTTCCCCTATTTCCCCCGACGAAACCCGCATTGCTCTTCGCTACATGAAGAACCGGAAATCGGTCGGGCCTGACAACGTGCCAATTGAAGTGTGGAAAGCGATGGGCTCACATGGTGTGGACCTTCTGACGGATCTATTTAACCGCATCCTGATCACCAAGGAAATGCCGAACCAGTGGCGATCTAGCCTGATCATTCCAATCTACAAAGGCAAAGGTAGCGTACAGGATTGTAGTAACTACCGCGGTATCAAGATCATGTGCCACACCATGAAGCTCTTCGAGCGCATAATTGACACAAGGTTCCGTACCGAGTGTACTGTCTCTGAGTGTCAATACGGCTTCCGGGCGGGTAACAGCACCATGGACGCAGCGTTCGCCTTGCGGACTTTGACTGAGGCGTACAGGGAGAGAAGGAGAGCTCTGCATATGGCCTTTTTAGACCTGCAGAAGGCCTTCAACTGTATTCCTCGGCAGTCCATCTGGTGGGCACTTCGCTTCAAGGGTGTGCCCGAGGCCTATATTGACATTATCAGAGACATGTACCGCGATTCCGTGTCCTCTGTCCAGACCGCGGTTGGCGAATCCAACGTCTTTCCAATATCTGTTGGCCTTCACCAAGGCTCGGCTCTTAGCCCGTTCTTGTTTAACGTTGTGCTCGATGTAGTTACGGCATACATCCAAGACCAGCCTCCGTAGCTAATGATGTATGCCGATGACATAGCCCTCGTTAACCAGAACAAAGCCCAACTTGAGCGCAAAGTCAACGTTTGGAAGGACACGCTGGAAAACGGTGGTCTGAGACTGAATGTGGCGAAGACTGAGTACATGTCCTATGGCAGCACGGATTCGAATACCATCCGGATAGGTTCGGACCTGATTACAAGGTCCGATAAGTTCAGGTACCTTGGATCCGTGCTGCACGAGTCTGGCAACGTAGACGACGATGTCCAAGCACGCATAGGCGCGGCTTGGGCGAAGTGGCGCGAGGTTACGGGCGTTGTATGCGACCGCAAAATGCCTCCGAAGCTCAAGAGGCAGATATATAAATGCATCATACAGCCTGTCCTTCTTTACGGCGGCGAGTGTTGGCCAGCACTGGGCAGACACACCCAGGAGCTTCGCATCACGGAGATGAAGATGCTGAGGTGGATGAGCGGCGTAACGCGATCCGATCGCATACGCAATTCATACATCCGAGGTAGTCTTGGTGTCCGTGACGTGGGGGAAAAACTGCCGCGAGTGTCGTCTGCGATGGTATGGCCACATCATGCGCCGCCCTAGGGAGTACGTTGGTCGGAGATGCATGGATATGGCTGTCCTTGGGGCTAGGTCCCGTGGTCGCCCCCGCAAGCGCTGGCTGGACGTCGTCAAGTCTGACATGAGAGCCAATGGCCTTACTGGGAAGGATGTTTTCGACCGGGCAAAGTGGAGGAGACTTAGTCGGAAGGCGGACCCTGGCAATGGCCGGGATTAAACGCCAGGCAGAAGAAGAAGAAGAAGGTCTTGTCTCCGTGTGGTGCAGCGATACCGTCCTCCATGGCGCTCAGCCACGGTACCAGTGCTTCGGTAACGTGTCCAAAGTCGACTGATAACACTCTGACTTGTATTCAGAGCTAAAGCCACAGTACGTTGCCGGGAACCAGCTTTTATCATTCCCACGGCTCTGAGCATTTCTTCCCTGCTTAAATGACGTCGCCGCTCCATAATAACAAATTATCTGATTATTTAATCAGTAGTAGGGAAACAGTAGCACTAATAATGTCTTCAATGCGTTGTATGTTTTTATAGGGAAAATATTGACAGCTGATTTTCATCTTTTACTCGAATTTGATTCACAGTTCCTGATTCAAATTATGAAATGCACCAAAAAGGATCCATATAAATTTATAAAATCATAAATTTATTACAAAGCCACATCTCAATCTCAAGAAATCCGCATAAAAATGCTTGATCCCTAGACACTTTTGATGTGTGTATTTCATGATACTTTATTAGCAGCAGTATCATTTAGAAACGTTTCTAACTTCTACAAGGGAGAAGCAATCCTTGCGCCTCGGCCATTGCAAAAGATGTCCTGGATGTTGGCAGTTGCAGAACTAACTCGGCCACCGAGGTCACAAGACTGTGCTTACGTCTTGTGGACGGTTAGCGATGGGTAGCTCGCCAATTGATAAGGACCAGGCTCGTGTTAAAAGATCGTAGTTTCTACGCGCACCGTCGTTTTCTGAAATTCTCTCGCACCACCCAAAGCGGGAGATAAGTTATAAGGTCCCTAGGCTCGGTCGCCTTTTTCGGCTCTACCACCTGCCGACAGGAGCAGTACTCACCTGCAGCTTGTCGAGCACGCCCTGCAGCTGCGCGCGCTTGGCGTTGAGCGTGTTCATCTGCGCCTGCAGCTCCGACTCCGCCTCGAACAGCGCCGCCTTCTTCGGCGCTACCACCTGCCGACAGGAGCAGTACTCACCTGCAGCTTGTCGAGCACGCCCTGCAGCTGCGCGCGCTTGGCGTTGAGCGTGTTCATCTGCGCCTGCAGCTCCGACTCCGCCTCGAACAGCGCCGCCTTCTTCGGCGCTACCACCTGCCGACAGGAGCAGTACTCACCTGCAGCTTGTCGAGCACGCCCTGCAGCTGCGCGCGCTTGGCGTTGAGCGTGTTCATCTGCGCCTGCAGCTCCGACTCCGCCTCGAACAGCGCCGCCTTCTTCGGCGCTACCACCTGCCGACAGGAGCAGTACTCACCTGCAGCTTGTCGAGCACGCCCTGCAGCTGCGCGCGCTTGGCGTTGAGCGTGTTCATCTGCGCCTGCAGCTCCGACTCCGCCTCGAACAGCGCCGCCTTCTTCGGCGCTACCACCTGCCGACAGGAGCAGTACTCACCTGCAGCTTGTCGAGCACACCCTGCAGCTGCGCGCGCTTGGCGTTGAGCGTGTTCATCTGCGCCTGCAGCTCCGACTCCGCCTCGAACAGCGCCGCCTTCTTCGGCGCTACCACCTGTTGACAGTCACGTATAAAACGTATCACGATTTTATTCATTTAGTACATGTAGGACTTACAGCTAATAAAAACATACAAAAAGAAACCATAAATCATAAGAATGCCAATTCCAAGACCTCAAGGGATGGTAAATTCCCTTGAGGTTCGTGCGGCTCACCTTGATGACCCTGTCGTACACGTCCATGGCGCGCACCCAGCGGCACAGGCCCTCGCACGCAGACGACACCTTCGCGATCACTGCTGGGTCGAATTCGCGGTCTGGTATGAACCTGGAAGAAGACCAGATACGCTATACGACAGATTCAACAAATGTCGAAAAAAAGGTAGAATGTCAGTTATCGCTTGTCGTTAGTTCGGCCACCGCCTGGTACGACTCTCCCCGCGCCAGGACCAGCGTGTCGTCTGCGTTACAGATGTCGCTGACCACATCGGGTAGGTCGCCGCGCAGCATGTAGTCCTATCCAATGTTCCACAGGGGCGGTCCTAGTACCGATCCCTGCGGAGCACCGCATGACATCTCTCGCCATTTCCACTCTCCCTGGTGACCGGGGTAGATGAGCCACGACGGAGGTAGGTAGACACCTGGTGATACCGGAGTCCGCCCGTTGGCAATGTATAAAGACACCGCCAAGCTGACCCTACTATGACATACGAGTTACGACGGAGTCGAAGACTGTGTAAGGAACAGTATACTGCATTTGAATAAAACAAAACGCAGTAGGTTCGTTTATGTATTATTTATTTTATTTGTAATTTTAAAATGGTGCACTGAGTACCTTCATTGTGATCATTCTCTATCACTTAATTAACTCGAACTCCTTCCTAAAGGATTGACTATATATAGCTAGGGACAGAAACAACTGAAAGTATGGAAGGGAGGCCTTTGCCCTCTTATTTATTTATTTATTAAATTCTTCATGCACATAGAAGCACAGAGGCGGACTTTTTTCCTTCTTCGCAGTCGTGCACTCTTGACAGAGTGGTCTTGGTCACGTTTCGGTCGAGTCCTGCGCCACCGTCTTCTCTCTGTGTTTGGCGGCTTGGGAGTTGTAGTTTATGCCGCAGTGTGTAACCGACTTGATGAGGTCAGTTTACCGTGTTGGCGAGCGTCAACGTGATCTTTTGACCTCAACTTTCTCTAATACCTTTGCCCTATTATGGGGCACAACAAGTTCATAACAAAACTAACAACTTACTTGTCTCTAATTTTCTTAATGACCGCGGGGGGAATGTTGTCTTTATCGTAGTTCTTCAGGCTCTCGAGGAACTTCATGTCTCCCAGCATCTTCTGTGACGGGCCCCAGTAATCCTCAAAAGCTTTACCTGCGGTATACAGAACACTAGTTTGACCAATGAACAGAATGAATGGAAGAATCGGGTAGTTTACACAATTTTTACAAATGTGGCTGAAATGATTAGTAATTGTGCGTCTCGTATCTGTGCGTCTTTCGGCATTCGGTCGCTATTGCAAAACCTTTTGGTCTCTATCGACCATCTGTTTGACTACATGGTTCTTTGGGCTATGTCGGCAACTTCGCGAATATCTTCATTTCTCATTCATTGCGTGGTTCGACCACGCAAAGAAACATTGCAACAATAATTTAAATATTGATTATTAGAGCAAACCAAAAATGTACAAACCGCTAGTATCAATCTTCCTATCCCCCTTAATCCCCTTCATGACACACACAGCCTCCATGACGAGCTTGACGCCGGCGGGCGGGTTCTTCATGGACTTGACGAGCGTGATGTCGGCGGGCTTCAGCGTGTTGAGCGCGTTCAGCGCGGCCTCGAGGGCAGGGACCGCCTCGGCCAGGTCGGACTCGCAGTCGTCTTTTATGGCCTGTGCTGCTGCAGCTGCTTCGTTAGCGAGGGCCTCGTCTGCGCCTACTATCTGTGGGGAGGATGTAGATACTTATGTTAGTCACATGGGAGTTGTTTTGGGGGATATTTATTATATTTTGTATTTTATTGATTTATATTATAATGGACATTATAATGGATATTATGAAGTAAAATTGGTGGCATCTCCACGACTTTTCTATGCGTGTAACCTAATGGCGATGACGTCACTTTTTTGTCACTTAACAGTTTCTCTATTCACCAGACTTAAAAGAATTTAACTTAATTAAATTTAAAAATATCTATATTTTAGATAAAATTGCTTTTTGATACAAATTTTCTTATTTGTCCAACCCTCTGTCTGGTTTAACTGGGGTTTGAAGCATGATAAAAAAGAGTAATTTACTCAATTAACCCACCACCCCTACTCAAGAATTTTGAAACTACTGATGGTTTTTCAGGCGGGGTATCATCAGAATGACATCTTGCTTCTTCTTGGGCGAAGCGGGAGGGCGAATCAAACTTTTTGCTTTCGTTCCACGGTCCCAAATTTTATACTACTGGTGGTGAGGTACCAAGGATTTTCTCATTGAAAATAAATCTTATGCCCAAAAGTAAGTTGAAGCTGACGATGAAGTAGAATCAGTTACCTCTTTCTGCTTCTCGACCACGACGGTGTCCTGCTCGATCTTGATCATGAGCTTCTCGGTCTTGTCCGACGTCTCCACGAGCTGCGGCTGCAGGTCCCGCAGGTTCTGCTGCATCACAGCCACCTGGCCTGCTGCGAAGTCTAGCTGCTCCAGGCCTGTCTCGTATCTGGAGAGGGCGATTGTTATAGAAAGGGTAATGCTCTCAACACTTTATTTTATAAGTGGGAAATCATCCACTCTAGGGCGGAGCGAGAGGGTGTGTTGGACTTTTGCTGACCAAAACCGTCTCCTATGTTCCTTCTTTGCTTTCGTTCCAGGGCCCCAGGGTTCTCTTTCGCACAACCCATGGCCCCAGTAGGCTTGGATTGTACTGAGCCCCTGCAGTTTTGCTGAAATATCTTTGAAACGAACAGTACGCGCTGTCTGCGCCATTCGCATTATTTTATCTGTACCTCATTTTAAAAGCATAAACACATACTTGCAATATTATATTACACTTCACTCAATAACTCATTCGAGAAGGATTTCCTATCCTAAATCCATTCATTCCTTTCTCCCATTCCCCCTCTCTGTCCTGTGCGTTCAAACTGGTGACACGTATATCTCGTGCGCCCGCGCTCCCTCTAAACAAAAACTCTAAAAGTGAAAAAGTATTGGTGCTGTGTGGTGAACACCTCTAACCCTCGTCTCGCGTGAAGCTTGGAGGAAATATCGCCTGAACCGGCGCACTGTGAAGGCAGCTATCGAAGAACTACGCATTTTCCTGTAAGTCCTTTTCCTTCCAAGTTTTCTGGTCCTTCTCACCCAATAAAAAACGCAATATACTACGCATCTACGCTACACTCATCACACACATCATATTTATCATTTATTCGCATAAAAACGCTAAAAACGCACAATTACGCATCCGCCATTACTCGTCTACGTGATACACGAGGCGCGCCCAATAGGGCACATTTCCCGCTCAATCTCAACAACGCTTAGTTGTTTTTACAAAAACGCATCGTATTTCAATATAAAGACGCATTGTCTAAAGTATTATAATTATATTTTAGTCATCTCACGCATATTTTCGCATATTTTTCAAAATATAACGCACACGGGCGAGTCCATTTTTGCTCACGCACGCTCGCGTACATTCACTCACTCATCTATTTTATTACACGGTTAAAAACTCGAGTAGGTACTTCCTAACGCTAAAAATGACTTCTACGCGTAGTAAGGGTAGGGAATCTGATAAAGAATCCTATGAAGATCCTAAAGTTCTTCTATTAGAGTCTAAAAAAGAAAATTTATTTCATATGGTGCAATCCATTTACGATCTCGGCCTACAAGTTTCCGTGAATGGTTCATTAAAATCGCAATTTCTAGCTCGAATTGGCTCCCTTGAGCAAATTAGAACAAACTTTATGGAAACTCTTGATGCTTATAATTTAGCATTATTAGAAAGTGGTTTGACGACAAAACCGAATTACGCCTCACTATCCGCATTTGATGAAATCTATTGTGAAATAAAAGCAATAGAATCTAACATTCAGAAGTCACAAAATACGAGTAATGATAGCACTAGTAATAAATTCGAGTTTTTAAATCGTAAACTACCGCCTTTAAAACTTGCTTCATTTGATGGCACGCCCAGCAAATGGACAACTTTTCATGAAAACTTCAAAAGTCTTATTCATGATAATTCGCATCTTACTGACGCCGAAAAGGTTCAGTATTTAATAAGTTGTTTATCGGGCAAAGCATTAACTGTTTGCTCAGGTATCATACCTACCGCTAATAATTACCTACTCATTTGGAATGATTTAATAGAAGAATATCACGATACGCGCGTACAAGCTTCCATGTATTTACATCAAATGATTCAATTTAAACCTTATCAACCTATCGATTCGTTTCTCGAGCAATTTCATTCGGCACAAGCCGCTTTACGTCGCTTAGACATAAAAGATTTGTCAGATTTTATAATAACTGATATTGCACTCAGTAAGCTAGATAAAGAGGTCGTTAACCTTTTCGAACAATCGCATAGACATATTACAATACCTACTTTCGATCATCTTTCGCTATTTCTAAAAGAACAAAGTAAAATAATAACGCTTCGTAATCACTCTAATCCCTCTAAAGTTCGTAATAATAACGAAAATAATAAATCCTCATTTAAACCTAGAAACAGCCAAGCCTTCGCGAGTACTAGCCAGAACACCCCAGTGCGTTCCTGCAAGGTATGTGGATCCCCTGATTCACATCCACTTTATAGATGTTCTCATTTTATGAATCAAAACATAAAAGATAGATCAGATCTTGTAAACAAACATAAGTTTTGTCGTAACTGTTTAGGATTTCATAATATTAAAATGTGCAAGTCATCAAATACGTGTTCGATTTGCCACCGTAAACATCATTCGCTATTACATCTAGACAACTTTAACTTTTCCAACAATCGGGTAGTTGAACAAAATCATAGCTTCGCTCCGCCGTCGGTAGAGGACGGCGCCGGCGCGCCCCGCATGCCCGCCTCCGCGCCTTCGCCGACTGCCACTCCCGCGACACTCGACTCGCCACGCGTATCGACAGGTGATAACAATGCGCGCGAAAATTCAAACGCTCCTTATTTATCACTGACTTCGGCTACCTCGAGCGTTGAAAATAATACAACTGTTTTGTTGCCTACCGCTTCCGTATACGCTTATAATAATAATAAACCTTATACTCTCCGCGTTTTTCTTGATACAGGCTCAATGAGTCATTTTATTACTAAGGCTTGCTGTAAACGTTTAAACTTAGAAATTACTCCTGACAAATCTTCTATTTTCGGTATAAGTCACGCAAAAATACCCACGTATGGTACTACAACATTTAAAATATTTTCTCGCTTTGATCACCGCTGTTGTTATACAATTCACGCTCGGGTTTTAGATCGTATTACTGACGACTTGCCCAACATATTAGTAGATATCACAAATCTCACTCCATTACGTAATTTACCTATGGCTGATGACGCGTTCCATGTTCCCGGTGAGATTGATTGCCTCCTCGGCAATGAACTTTTCCCGCTTTTGTTGGGAAGTGGAAAGATAACTTTACCTGGCTCCGCGGTTGTCGCTGTAGAAACCACTCTTGGTTACATAGCCATGGGTCGGGCTGATTGTCAACCTCGCATAACTTCGCGCTCTCGCCCCGCTCAAATAAATAAAAATAAAAGCGAGCAAACTTTTCTGTGCGCTACTAGCACGCTCAGCTTAGACACGCTAACGCAACGCTTTTGGGAGCTGGAAAGCGTCCCTAATAAGGTTCACATGAGTCCTGATGATCAGGCGTGTGAACAAATATTTAATTCAACTTACTCTCGCGATGAAACAGGTAGATACACAGTGCAGCTACCATTTAAGGCTCCGTGTACCGACTTAGGAAATTCGTACTCAACGGCGATGCGTCGCCTCATTAATTTAGAAAAAAAAGTTAGATTCTGATCCCGAGATCAGAACTAATTACAACGCTACGCTTCAAGATTATCTTGACAAAGGTTATTTAGCCAAGGTCAAAGATCCCTCTCTCAATATCCCGCATTATTATATTCCGCACCGTGCTGTTTACCGCCCGGATAAACAGTCCAGTAAAACTCGCATCGTGCTTGACGCTAGCTGTAAAACTAGCTCAGGTAAATCGCTAAATGATCTCCTTTACGTAGGTCCGAATCTACAAAGTAACATTTTTGATTTATTAATTAATCTTCGCATGTTTTCCGTTGCTGTAGTTGCAGACATCGAAAAAATGTATTTTCAACTTAATCTTCATTCAGATCATCACGCATTTCAACGCATTTTATACAGATTCGATAAAGATTCTGAGATTTCAACTTTTGAATTTAACCGCGTTTCTTTCGGTGTCTCAAGCTCACCTTATTTAGCTATGAGGATAGTTCGCCAACTCGCATCTGATAGTCGGGATAATTACCCGCTCGCGGCTTACGAGGCTGAAAACCATATGTATATGGATGACTACATATGTTCGCTAGATGGCGTTGACATAGCTGAGCTTACATATCAAGAAATGGTCGCCATGTTCAGGTCAGGCGGTTTCAACCTTGTAAAGTGGATCTCTAATAGTTCCGAACTCTTAAATAAAATTCCTTCAACTCATTTAAGTTCGCAAAATATTGAATTTGACGCGGACGCTAATAATAATACTAAAATTGTAGGTATGCAGTGGAATCCTGTAGAGGACTCTTTTCAATTTAAAATAAATTATAATTCTCTTAAATGTACGAAACGTACCGTTTTATCCGCAACCGCACGGCTGTTTGACCCCTTAGGTCTTATAGGTCCAGTTACCGCGTTTATGAAAGTTTTAGTTCAGGAATGCTGGAAGCATGACCTTGATTGGGACGACGCTGTACCAGCTTACATTGAAAATAAATTTAATCAATTTCACAAAGAACTTTCCTATCTCGAACAAATAAAATTCCCGCGACATGTAGGTATCACCTCGGTTTCTCATGTCACTCTCCTCGGATTCGCAGACGCCAGTGAGCGCTGTTATGGTGCCGCTGTTTACATAAGGGTTAGTTCTAATGACGAAGATAACGGATCAGTCCTCTTACTTACTTCTAAATCACGCGTCGCTCCGCTTAAAAATACGCCCTTAGCTCGCCTCGAGTTATGTGCTGCTCTTCTCTTAGCAAATTTAATTAATTCAGTTGTAGAAGTTTTAAGTAAACGCTGCAAAATTAATAATATTTTTGCTTTTTCTGATTCAACAGTCACGCTCGCCTGGATCCACTCGCCCTCGCATAGATTTCATACATTTGTTGCAAATCGCATTGTTGAAATTAATTCAAAATTACCTGCTAAACATTGGTTTCACATCGATGGAACTGAAAATCCCGCTGATATAGTTTCTCGTCCCGTAACGCCTAAACAATTATTAGATTTAACTCTTTGGTTTAACGCTCCGCATTGGTTTTCATTCCCCTTAAATCAGTGGCCAATCAAGCCATTTAAGGTCAATTTAAATAAAAATACTTCGGAAGAAATGGAAACTAAAAATATCGCTCTCGCAGTTAAAGTTACGCAAGAAATTTCTCAACCTATTCAATCTTTAATTGAACGCATTTCTAAATATTCTATTTTACTACGTAGCCTGGTTTTAATATTACGTTTCTGCAAGATATTAACTTCGCATGGTTCGATCACCGTTTCCGATTTAGAAGCCGCGGAAATACACCTTATACGTTACGTACAAGGTAGATATTTCTCTGAAGAAATGAACGCTTTAGAATCAAATAAAAAAATTAAATAAAAGTCTCGCTAAACTCAACCCCTTTCTGGATTCAAATAATATTCTCAGAGTAGGTGGAAGGTTAACTCATTCTCAACTTGATTATGGTCAAAAGCACCCCATTCTAATTCCAACTAAATCACGTTTTACCCAACTCGTAATTGACTTTTATCATGTAACTAATTTACATACAGGTCCCGCTCTTTTATTATCTATCATTAGACAAAAATTTTGGATTTTATCCGCTCGTAATATTGTAAGACAACGCGTACATAGTTGCAACAAATGTTTTAAACTTAAACCTCAAAATACTTACCCTCCTATGGGTGATCTACCCGACTTTCGCGTTTCACAAGCGAAAGCGTTTGTTAATACCGCTGTGGACTATTGTGGCCCCTTTTATATTACTCATATCCGAAAACGCGGAATTAAGAGCCACAAAGCTTACATTTGTGTGTTCGTGTGTCTAACAACTAAGGCAGTACACTTAGAGTTAGTCACTGACCTTAGTTCAGATTTATTTCTCGCCGCTTTTAAGCGTTTCATTTCTCGTAGAGGTCCTGTTGCTATGATTTATAGTGATGGAGGCACAAACTTCATTGGCGCAAAGCGCAAATTGAATGAAATTTACGCCCTAATTCAATCCAAATCTCATATAAATTACATAGGTGATCAACTAGCTGAAAATCGCATACAATTTAAACATAGCCCGCCATACGGTCCTCATTTTAATGGACTCAGCGAGGTTACTGTTCGTTGTGTCAAAACTCATCTTTTTAAAGTAATTGGTTCTCAAATATTAACTTACGAGGAGTTTAGTACCGTGCTTGTTCAAATTGAATGTCTTTTAAACAATCGACCTCTAAGCATTTTAAGCTCCGACCCGTCTGATATTAGTGCTTTAACGCCTAATCATTTTCTAAACGTAACTCCGCTTAAGTATTTACCTGCTGAAGACGTCACAGACATTTCAGACAATCGCTTATCGCGTTATCAACTTCTTAATAAAATAACTCATTCCTTCTGGAATCGTTGGAGCCAGGAGTACCTCACTTCCTTGCAACAGCGTGAAAAGTGGAACACACCGTCAAAGCCTATTGAAGTAGGTACAATTGTTGTTATCAAAGACAACAACGCTCACCCGCTTTGCTGGCCTTTAGGTGTCATAGATGCGACTTATCCTGGAAAGGATAATATAGTTAGGACTGTGAAAGTTAGAACTGCTTCCGGTTCCTACATACGCCCGGTAGTGCGGCTTTGTCGTCTACCTACTCAATAATTACTTTACAATTGCGCTTAACTCTATTTTTAATTAAATTCATTTTTTTTAATTTAAGTTCTCATAAAATTGTAATTTAGAGGAAAACCTCTAGGCCGGGGGAGTTGTCTGCGCCATTCGCATTATTTTATCTGTACCTCATTTTAAAAGCATAAACACATACTTGCAATATTATATTACACTTCACTCAATAACTCATTCGAGAAGGATTTCCTATCCTAAATCCATTCATTCCTTTCTCCCATTCCCCCTCTCTGTCCTGTGCGTTCAAACTGGTGACACGTATATCTCGTGCGCCCGCGCTCCCTCTAAACAAAAACTCTAAAAGTGAAAAAGTATTGGTGCTGTGTGGTGAACACCTCTAACCCTCGTCTCGCGTGAAGCTTGGAGGAAATATCGCCTGAACCGGCGCACTGTGAAGGCAGCTATCGAAGAACTACGCATTTTCCTGTAAGTCCTTTTCCTTCCACGCGCCGTCAACGACTCGGTGTGGACGTTTACCGGACGGCCGGACGGCGCATTACCCATTGTTCAAATGAAATTATGACTAAAAATGAGCTATCTATAAAGGTACAACTACATTGGACCCATGTAAGCTACGTACGCCGATCTGGGCATGTCGGTCTCCATAAATTTTATATGGAAACTAGTCTTGTAGAGCTACATTAGACCCACGCCACGCGACGTGGATCTACGTACAACTCAGGCGTGGCCCACGTGTGCGTCAGTCTAATGCTAGTGTAGTTTCCGCTTGAATATCATCATCTCAACCGAAAGACATCCACTGCTGGACATAGGCCTCCCCCAAGCTTCGCCATAACGACCGGTCCTGTGCGTCTCGCATGCATCGGATTCATGCGACCCACGCCATGTCGTCGGTCCACCTTGTGGGAGGCCGAGCCAACAAATCATGTGTTACCTGATCCTAGCATTGGTGATCTGGTTCACTTTCATGGAGTACAGTGACATGAAGGCCTTGATCAGCTCCAGGTAGCTCGTCGGCGTCACGTACACCATTCTCTTCTGTTCTTTGTAGAATCTAAAAGAAGGAATGATAATGTAGTCTATATATCCAGATACGAGAGGTAATTGAAATGAAAGAAAATTCAGGATGTTGAACTCATCTTCATAAACCACTTTTACTGAGGGGATACAATCTTACTATCGGGATTTTGACTGAAAGAAAAAACAGCAATGTCGTCTTTCTTTTTAATCAAAATGTCAACATTTTGGCGCCAACTCAGAAGTGTTGATTTCAGAATCAGGTACACACGGTGGCGGAGATTGCGTAGCATGTCATAAATGTGTGCGTGAACGCTACCGCGTGAAACACAACAGGTATTATCGTTGTGTGCTACAAAGTAACTCGTCGTTTCTACACTCACACTCTTGCAAAAAAGCAAGCCGTACACAACTATGAAAGTACAGCAAAAATTGGCTACTGCTGTTATCGGCGCCATGGCGCAATGCGTATGATACGTGACTGACAAGTAAGAGGTCCCAAGTTCGATTCCAATCGTCTGGTGTAACAGAAAGTTTGCTTGTTTTTATTTTCTATTTGACCCTTTTTTTTAATAGTAATGTTATAGTTACTCTCATAATAATTAAAATATTTTGAAAATATTGTGACAAATAAAACTGCGATAACGATCCAAATATGTTTATTACATCTTATTAATTACATATATTAAACGGAATGGTCACAATTAACGAATCTGTTCATAATTATCCTTAATACAATATATAAAGTGAAAATATTCTAAGTCAGACAAGGATGGACGTCACTGATTTTTAAGTTTTTTATTAGTGACATAAATCAACATGTTATCAAGAATGAATTATGATAGATATCGCAACTCTTGATCTCAATAACAATAACATCATGTCACATAATAACAACAACAGTATAATTACCTACAGCTTACTTCTTAGTCTTTTTTTTTACTTATCAAAGTTATCAATCAGCATGTTTTAAAAAATGAACTATGATAGGTATCGTAACTCTTGATTTCAATAACAATAGGTAACATCATAAAAACAACAACAAGAAGAACAAAATACAGTAATACAGCATTTTAAAAATATTTATAATTGGATTCAATTTAAATCAAAATTAATATCTAATTGGTGCACCTTCATTGTCCATTACTTCTTGTAACCTCGTTCTCATGCTAGCCACCAAATTTTCACACAGGTCAGTGCCGCGAAACGATTCCCACATGGATAACACTAAATTATCTAAATTACGTTTAGATCTCACATCAGATGAATCCCAGTTGAGCACCATGTGACCCCATAGGTTTTCTATGGGGTTCAAATCGGGACTTTTAGAGGGCCATTCAATAACAGTCAAGTTTTCTTGGACACTTAACCAGTCTTGCACCATTCGTGCGCAGTGCACCGAGCAGTTATCGTGCACGAAGTAAACTATGCTCGTCCGGGTATGCCACGCGCACGGTAGGCAACATAACATTTTGCAAAATGTCCAAGTAACCTTGACTGGTATTGCGACCCCCTACCTCCACTAACTCACCGGGACCCATCAATGACATCCAGCCCCAATAACCTAACGTAATGCGACCACTAGACCTGCATGGGAGAATATTTTTGTGATGGTAACGTTCTCCATTTTTTCTCCATAATATTTTACGCCCATCCTTATCTGACTTAAAACACTTTTCATCACTAAATATAACTATGTTATTGCACCAATCAAAATCTATAAATTTTCTTGCAAACCGCATCCTTTCTTCCTTATGCAACGCCGTCAGTAAAATTTTTTTCGCGGGCTTGCGACATTTTATTTTTGCTGCTCGTAAGTGGCGTCGAACAATTGTCATAGACACGTCGTGCATAATTGCAGTGTTTCTTTTTGTAGCAAAGCCGTCAGCGCTATACGTAGCAACAATATTTCGATGCAGTGGGTTGGCATCCGTATATGTAATGTACTGCACAGTTTTCCTCTGTAAACAATCACAAAATTACGTTAAAACCTAACAAATATCAACAATGTTAAATTATTTTGCATTACCTATGTTAAGTTTGGATTTGTTACTTACCGGTAGCATTAATCTCCTCGAAATTTCACTTATGGATACATTTTGTTTATGTAATACTATTATCTCAGCCCTCAAAAGTGTAGACAAATGAGACATGTTGTTTATTATTTATAAAAAGTATCACTTTCCACAACGATTAATTATTTTTTGTCTCGGAGTAAGTTGTAGAACACACGATCGTGATAGGCAAAAGCGTTATGCCAGGTTAACTTATTATCCGACTCATTTCTTAGTAAATAACTAATAAAGTGGGTAGATGATAATATTCATACACTTAGTTTTTAATTACTCAGATACCCGCGAAACGAGACACAATAGTATAACAATAACAGCGCGGTCTCATAGGACCGGTTGGGGATTCAAACGCTAAAGCAAATATTCTAAGTTTTAGTTTTATTAAACTTCGTTATCATTATACTACAATAAAGTAGAAAAAAAACGTTTTGTCAATGGCAAGGATCGAACTCGATACACCTTTAACGGCAAGCAAGCACTTGATAATCAGTGCTAAATTACCATCTAACGAATGAAGCGAATTTATTTATCTGATTCGTAGCAAACACATATACAAATATGTGTGTGTGTATATCGAGTAGTAAACGAGTTTTATTTTGTTTGCGAGTTGAGCTGGAGACATAATATTACTTGAATAGGTGAATTATTGTCAGATGATACTTTATGTTTGTTTTATACCCACAGCTACTTGATTATTGTGAAAATTATTACTGATTACCTACCCATATCATAAAAATATACTTTCCAAAGATTAAGTGTAAGTGTTCGATGTTAATTTAAATAACTATAATAATTTCATAAGTGAATGTTTGCGAAAATAAAAAAAAGTTGACAATGAAAGTATTGTCAACTAACAATAATTATAATAATAACGTATCTATTATTATATTACGTAAATAATATATGTATTATATATATATTATAAAATTATTTATATTACAAGTTATATACAAAAATTTCGTTAATTAATTTCGTAAATATACATAGTTTATATGTATAAAATTACAAAATTATATTTATCAGACGATAGGAATCGAACTTGGGACCTCTTACTCGTCAGACATGTATCATACGCATTGCGCCATGGCGCCGTTAACAACAGTGGTCAATTTTTCCATCGTCTACTGTTTTGGAGATGAATAAAATACTTCTTCGATAGAATTTAGGCGTATAATCATGAGAATATAGTTTTTACAAAATTGCGTGTGCGTTTCGTTTACCGGTATAATGGCGGAATGACAGTGGCGGCGCGCGCGTAAGAAAACGGAACTAAGCCCCGCACTTCCCCTCTGGGCCGACCAATCGTAGCCGCTCGCTGGGATGAAGATGCGCAGACGAGTTAATTTGTAGCACACAACGATAATACTTGTTGTGTTTCACGCGGTAGCGTTTATTATAGCACACATTTATAATTTTTGTGTGCGGTGCTACGCGAACTTAGTAAGAGAGTGTACATTATTGATCGGTGGCTAAGTTGATGTTGGTTATCATCATCGTTATTATTTCAGCTGAAAGACATCTACTGCCGAATATAGGCCTCCCCCAAGCGTCGCCACAATGACCAGTCCTGTACATCTCGCATCCATCGGATTCCCGCGACCCTCATCAGGTCATCGGTCCACCTTGTCGGACGCTTTCCAACCCTGCGTTTTCCGGCACGTGGTCGCCACTCCAAAACCTGTCGTTCCCGTAGATGTTGAGCATTATTATGAATCGGTCGTGTCCCACTCTGCAGGGCAAAGGCCTCTCTTCCATTTTTCACTTTAATCTGTCTTGAGATACTCCTGGCCAATCCTTTAGGAAGGAGTCTAAGTCGTCACGCCGACTCTTCCTGGGTCTACCTCGTCGGCGATTCCTGCTTTTCGGAATCCAGTTAGTTCTCGCCTTGGCCCAAATTTGATGCGACGTGCGGCAGATGACAGGACCGGTCGTTGTGGTGACGCTTGGGGAAGGCCTATGTCCAGCAGTGGACGTCTTTCGGCTGAGATGATGATGATAATGCGGCAGATGTGGCATGTGTGTGGTTTGTGTGTGTAGAGTTCAGTATAGGTAGCAGTATATAGTGAGACCTCTCGCTGAGCTGCACGACGGTCATGTGGAAGAGCTGGCACATGTCGACGCAGGCGAGGCGCAGCTCGTCCTCCACGTCCTCCATCTGGTAGATGAACATGTGTGGTGTGTGTGTGTGTGTGTAGAGTTCAGTATAGGTAGCAGTATATAGTGAGACCTCTCGCTGAGCTGCACGACGGTCATGTGGAAGAGCTGGCACATGTCGACGCAGGCGAGGCGCAGCTCGTCCTCCACGTCCTCCATCTGGTAGATGAACATGTGTGGTGTGTGTGTGTGTGTGTAGAGTTCAGTATAGGTAGCAGTATATAGTGAGACCTCTCGCTGAGCTGCACGACGGTCATGTGGAAGAGCTGGCACATGTCGACGCAGGCGAGGCGCAGCTCGTCCTCCACGTCCTCCATCTGGTAGATGAACATGTGTGGTGTGTGTGTGTGTGTGTAGGGTTCAGTATAGGTAGCAGTATATAGTGAGACCTCTCGCTGAGCTGCACGACGGTCATGTGGAAGAGCTGGCACATGTCGACGCAGGCGAGGCGCAGCTCGTCCTCCACGTCCTCCATCTGGTAGATGAACATGTGTGGTGTGTGTGTGTGTGTGTAGAGTTCATTATAGGTAGCAGTATATAGTGAGACCTCTCGCTGAGCTGCACGACGGTCATGTGGAAGAGCTGGCACATGTCGACGCAGGCGAGGCGCAGCTCGTCCTCCACGTCCTCCATCTGGTAGATGAACATGTGTGGTGTGTGTGTGTGTGTGTAGGGTTCAGTATAGGTAGCAGTATATAGTGAGACCTCTCGCTGAGCTGCACGACGGTCATGTGGAAGAGCTGGCACATGTCGACGCAGGCGAGGCGCAGCTCGTCCTCCACGTCCTCCATCTGGTAGATGAACATGTGTGGTGTGTGTGTGTGTGTGTAGAGTTCAGTATAGGTAGCAGTATATAGTGAGACCTCTCGCTGAGCTGCACGACGGTCATGTGGAAGAGCTGGCACATGTCGACGCAGGCGAGGCGCAGCTCGTCCTCCACGTCCTCCATCTGGTAGATGAACATGTGTGGTGTGTGTGTGTGTGTGTAGAGTTCAGTATAGGTAGCAGTATATAGTGAGACCTCTCGCTGAGCTGCACGACGGTCATGTGGAAGAGCTGGCACATGTCGACGCAGGCGAGGCGCAGCTCGTCCTCCACGTCCTCCATCTGGTAGATGAACATGTGTGGTGTGTGTGTGTGTGTGTAGAGTTCAGTATAGGTAGCAGTATATAGTGAGACCTCTCGCTGAGCTGCACGACGGTCATGTGGAAGAGCTGGCACATGTCGACGCAGGCGAGGCGCAGCTCGTCCTCCACGTCCTCCATCTGGTAGATGAACATGTGTGGTGTGTGTGTGTGTGTGTAGAGTTCAGTATAGGTAGCAGTATATAGTGAGACCTCTCGCTGAGCTGCACGACGGTCATGTGGAAGAGCTGGCACATGTCGACGCAGGCGAGGCGCAGCTCGTCCTCCACGTCCTCCATCTGGTAGATGAACATGTGTGGTGTGTGTGTGTGTGTGTAGAGTTCAGTATAGGTAGCAGTATATAGTGAGACCTCTCGCTGAGCTGCACGACGGTCATGTGGAAGAGCTGGCACATGTCGACGCAGGCGAGGCGCAGCTCGTCCTCCACGTCCTCCATCTGGTAGATGAACATGTGTGGTGTGTGTGTGTGTGTGTAGAGTTCAGTATAGGTAGCAGTATATAGTGAGACCTCTCGCTGAGCTGCACGACGGTCATGTGGAAGAGCTGGCACATGTCGACGCAGGCGAGGCGCAGCTCGTCCTCCACGTCCTCCATCTGGTAGATGAACATGTGTGGTGTGTGTGTGTGTGTGTAGAGTTCAGTATAGGTAGCAGTATATAGTGAGACCTCTCGCTGAGCTGCACGACGGTCATGTGGAAGAGCTGGCACATGTCGACGCAGGCGAGGCGCAGCTCGTCCTCCACGTCCTCCATCTGGTAGATGAACATGTGTGGTGTGTGTGTAGAGTTCAGTATAGGTAGCAGTATATAGTGAGACCTCTCGCTGAGCTGCACGACGGTCATGTGGAAGAGCTGGCACATGTCGACGCAGGCGAGGCGCAGCTCGTCCTCCACGTCCTCCATCTGGTAGATGAACATGTGTGGTGTGTGTGTAGAGTTCAGTATAGGTAGCAGTATATAGTGAGACCTCTCGCTGAGCTGCACGACGGTCATGTGGAAGAGCTGGCACATGTCGACGCAGGCGAGGCGCAGCTCGTCCTCCACGTCCTCCATCTGGTAGATGAACATGTGCGCCACGCGCTCCAGTGCCTCGGCCGGCCACGCTGTGAACCTGAGGAAATATCACGTCATACATTGATCACTTTTGTAGTTAGTTCAAATAAACATTCATCATAATGCCCAGCTCGGGTAAAACATCGCTGTGTCCTTGTGGAGGTGGCGGGGACCTGAGTTTCCGGCAAACAGCCAGCCATGGTATGAAGCTCTCACTCCATTGTGGCATGGGAATTTCATAGCGTCTTGTAATGCAAAGAATTATTGAAAGAACACCGGCCCTCAAACTGGACCTTGCCGGAGACACCCCTGGCGTTAAGGAGACGGTAATCGATTCCCTGCTTCCGTAGGCGGTAGTTCTCCGTCAGATTTTCTGGTAAGGATCAAGCCTGAGTCGACAGCACATAGTGTCCCATACACGCCTAAAAGCGCAAGATTGACGGGCCCAGTTAGGGCAAATACACAAAAGTCACACACAACACTTTCCGTCACTCCACTCAAAGCTAAAGAAGCCATTTGATAATTTTTCATCTTAAAAAGATGTATTGACGTCAATAGCAGCAGCACTGATGCTGTACTAAATCCATTACCAGTCGATAGTGGCGCAGTTGATGAGCGAGGGGAACATGCGCAGACTGGTTGCGGAACGAGTCTCCGATGGGCGACATGGCCAGCACGATGCGCAGACACACTATCTTCACGCGCTCCACGTACATTCCTTACCAGTCGATAGTGGCGCAGTTGATGAGCGAGGGGAACATGCGCAGACTGGTTGCGGAACGAGTCTCCGATGGGCGACATGGCCAGCACGATGCGCAGACACACTATCTTCACGCGCTCCACGTACATTCCTTACCAGTCGATAGTGGCGCAGTTGATGAGCGAGGGGAACATGCGCAGACTGGTTGCGGAACGAGTCTCCGATGGGCGACATGGCCAGCACGATGCGCAGACACACTATCTTCACGCGCTCCACGTACATTCCTTACCAGTCGATAGTGGCGCAGTTGATGAGCGAGGGGAACATGCGCAGACTGGTTGCGGAACGAGTCTCCGATGGGCGACATGGCCAGCACGATGCGCAGACACACTATCTTCACGCGCTCCACGTACATTCCTTACCAGTCGATAGTGGCGCAGTTGATGAGCGAGGGGAACATGCGCAGACTGGTTGCGGAACGAGTCTCCGATGGGCGACATGGCCAGCACGATGCGCAGACACACTATCTTCACGCGCTCCACGTACATTCCTTACCAGTCGATAGTGGCGCAGTTGATGAGCGAGGGGAACATGCGCAGACTGGTTGCGGAACGAGTCTCCGATGGGCGACATGGCCAGCACGATGCGCAGACACACTATCTTCACGCGCTCCACGTACATTCCTTACCAGTCGATAGTGGCGCAGTTGATGAGCGAGGGGAACATGCGCAGGCGGTTGCGGAACGAGTCTCCGATGGGCGACATGGCCAGCACGATGCGCAGACACACTATCTTCACGCGCTCCACGTACATTCCTTACCAGTCGATAGTGGCGCAGTTGATGAGCGAGGGGAACATGCGCAGACTGGTTGCGGAACGAGTCTCCGATGGGCGACATGGCCAGCACGATGCGCAGACACACTATCTTCACGCGCTCCACGTACATTCCTTACCAGTCGATAGTGGCGCAGTTGATGAGCGAGGGGAACATGCGCAGACTGGTTGCGGAACGAGTCTCCGATGGGCGACATGGCCAGCACGATGCGCAGACACACTATCTTCACGCGCTCCACGTACATTCCTTACCAGTCGATAGTGGCGCAGTTGATGAGCGAGGGGAACATGCGCAGGCGGTTGCGGAACGAGTCTCCGATGGGCGACATGGCCAGCACGATGCGCAGACACACTATCTTCACGCGCTCCACGTACATTCCTTACCAGTCGATAGTGGCGCAGTTGATGAGCGAGGGGAACATGCGCAGACTGGTTGCGGAACGAGTCTCCGATGGGCGACATGGCCAGCACGATGCGCAGACACACTATCTTCACGCGCTCCACGTACATTCCTTACCAGTCGATAGTGGCGCAGTTGATGAGCGAGGGGAACATGCGCAGACTGGTTGCGGAACGAGTCTCCGATGGGCGACATGGTCAGCACGATGCGCAGACACACTATCTTCACGCGCTCCACGTACATTCCTTACCAGTCGATAGTGGCGCAGTTGATGAGCGAGGGGAACATGCGCAGACTGGTTGCGGAACGAGTCTCCGATGGGCGACATGGCCAGCACGATGCGCAGACACACTATCTTCACGCGCTCCACGTACATTCCTTACCAGTCGATAGTGGCGCAGTTGATGAGCGAGGGGAACATGCGCAGACTGGTTGCGGAACGAGTCTCCGATGGGCGACATGGTCAGCACGATGCGCAGACACACTATCTTCACGCGCTCCACGTACATTCCTTACCAGTCGATAGTGGCGCAGTTGATGAGCGAGGGGAACATGCGCAGACTGGTTGCGGAACGAGTCTCCGATGGGCGACATGGCCAGCACGATGCGCAGACACACTATCTTCACGCGCTCCACGTACATTCCTTACCAGTCGATAGTGGCGCAGTTGATGAGCGAGGGGAACATGCGCAGACGGTTGCGGAACGAGTCTCCGATGGGCGACATGGCCAGCACGATGCGCAGGTTTGCCTTCACGCGCTCCACGTAGAACCCGAACATGGCCAGAGGAGTCGTCTCGATTTTTTTACCCTAAGACAACAAGATATAGGTATGTTACTTGCTTTGTTGTAAGACTGATTATTATTGTTCTAGGAATTTGACTTTACAATAGTAGATAATTATAATTCATCATCTTTTCTGCCAAAAAGACGCCCACTGCTGGATGTAAGCTTGCCCAAGCGTCGCCACAACGACCGGTCCTGTGCGTCTCACAGCCATCGGATCCCCGTGATCATCGGTTCACCTTGTGGTAGGCCTTGCAACGCTGCGTGTTCCAGTACGCGGTCACAACTACAAAAGCTTTCATTCCTATCGAACATTCGTTCTACGAGCAATATGTCTTACCCACTTAGGTTTGACGGTTCTTTGGGGGTACCTATATCGGTAACCCTCCTACACTTATTTACATGCTTAATTTTAAAAAAAAAACGATGTAACGACATAAAGCTGCTTGAATCTACATCTGTCATGTTTAGTAATGAAAAACCGTACATTGTTTGTATCTCGGGTTTCTACGCAGAGATATTAGGAAAAGGCCAAAATACTTTATTCCAAGTTAATTTAGCGCCTTGTATTAGGCCAGCCAAATGCATTAAAAAGGTACAGTCACCACGTAGGACAGTGTAGCCACTACGGCATCCGCAGCCACGGGACATAAGAAGTAGCCCAAGACAATAATCATGGGCCACACACCAGCACATGCACCCATCATCATGTATTTGTGTGTCTTGTGGTACAGCCAATCAGAGCGTAGCCGCGGGTGTAACCCAACCATTAGTGAAGGTGCGTCACTCACCGACTCCCGGACGGCCGTCTGCATCTTGTCGAGGATCTCCACCTTCTCGTCCATGCCGTACAGGTTGGGGATGTCGCCCGTACATTAGTGAAGGTGCGTCACTCACCGACTCCCGGACGGCCGTCTGCATCTTGTCGAGGATCTCCACCTTCTCGTCCATGCCGTACAGGTTGGGGATGTCGCCCGTACATTAGTGAAGGTGCGTCACTCACCGACTCCCGGACGGCCGTCTGCATCTTGTCGAGGATCTCCACCTTCTCGTCCATGCCGTACAGGTTGGGGATGTCGCCCGTACATTAGTGAAGGTGCGTCACTCACCGACTCCCGGACGGCCGTCTGCATCTTGTCGAGGATCTCCACCTTCTCGTCCATGCCGTACAGGTTGGGGATGTCGCCCGTACATTAGTGAAGGTGCGTCACTCACCGACTCCCGGACGGCCGTCTGCATCTTGTCGAGGATCTCCACCTTCTCGTCCATGCCGTACAGGTTGGGGATGTCGCCCGTACATTAGTGAAGGTGCGTCACTCACCGACTCCCGGACGGCCGTCTGCATCTTGTCGAGGATCTCCACCTTCTCGTCCATGCCGTACAGGTTGGGGATGTCGCCCGTACATTAGTGAAGGTGCGTCACTCACCGACTCCCGGACGGCCGTCTGCATCTTGTCGAGGATCTCCACCTTCTCGTCCATGCCGTACAGGTTGGGGATGTCGCCCGTACATTAGTGAAGGTGCGTCACTCACCGACTCCCGGACGGCCGTCTGCATCTTGTCGAGGATCTCCACCTTCTCGTCCATGCCGTACAGGTTGGGGATGTCGCCCGTACATTAGTGAAGGTGCGTCACTCACCGACTCCCGGACGGCCGTCTGCATCTTGTCGAGGATCTCCACCTTCTCGTCCATGCCGTACAGGTTGGGGATGTCGCCCGTGTTAAGCAGCATGTTGATGTCTTCCACCATGCCCTCGTACATTATCTACGGAATAAAATATTTTGTTCTATTGAGGCGACTAAATATTTGGTCGATTTTTTACAATGGAGCAAGTAGTCAAATGTGTAAAAAGATTTAGCACTATCGGCCTTGTAATGTTCCCACTGTTAGGACTCGGACGTCCTCTCTAGAATATGGAAGGGTGTAAGAAGATAACAGATCTTTGATCGATCGTCATAAATTGAGCAAATCTGTAGGCCTCATTTTGGTTTAACTTTTACGAACTCACCCACCCGCGTTCCGTTATTTCCCTTTGGCTTCTAATGCCTAACTCTTTCGAACAATACCGCAATCGCCACGCATTGACGCGCGAGACTAGCGGTATTCCGTCAACCTGGGTTTATTTATTCCTTTCTGCGGTCGTATTTGGACGTTCTTCAGACGTTTTTTGTGAACAGTGTATCACTAATTAGGTATTACGTACCTGGTTGTCGGCGAAGAGGAAGACGAGAGGCTTCCCGATGATGCCGGCCTTCATCAGCAGCCTCCTGATGTCGTCGCGCCATTCGTTCTGCCCGTACACTCGAGATATTTCTATCTGTAAGCAACACATTACATCACATTATACTATAAACGTTTTGCGACTAGATTCCACATGTGCGTACAGCGAGTTAGGATTTTCACACACTGTGTTAGTTACCTTTTCTTTTAATCTTAAATTGTTGTTTCTACTTTGTGTGTGTCTATGTGTACCAAGTAAAATATTTTTCTTTTATCATCATCATCATCTCAGTCGAAAGACGTCCACTGCTGGACATAGGCCTCCCCCAAGCGTCGCCACAACGACCGGTCCTGTGCGTCTGGCAATCATCGGATAGCCGCGACTCAGGTCATCGGTCCACCTTGTGGGAGGCCTCCCAATACTGCGTCTCTCTCTCTGTATTTTTCTTTCTTTCTTTCTATTACCGCCGCGTCGCTTCGGAATCGCATACGTAGGTCGTCGCCTAACAATTTGCTGTCAAATCTAACCTGTACGACGTTCATCTCCAAGATGCTGGCTGCCAGCTTCACGGCACTGCTCCTCCCGCTGCCGCCCACACCGACCAGCAACAAGTTACCTGAGATACAAGTGTTATAACAAATAACATAGCAACTTTTTAACTGTTAAAGCCGACGCAGACTGGGACGGCGTGGCAAGGGCTTAAAATGTTTACCAGTGGATATTGAAACGTATTGATATAGAAATACGACATGAATTGGACTTTATAATAAATTGGTAAATATGTGTATATAAATCAAGGGGAGAACGTGGAAGCAAAAAAAAAATGGTTAGTTAAGAAGTGGGAGCTAGAATACGGCCGTCATCGCAGAGGGAGGCCTAGAAACTTGTTACTGGCCGTAAATAATCAAATATCTCTTTCCGCTTTAAATCGAGAGGTGAGGAAGTGTCAGGCTTTACGTTCTAGGGCCACATTGTTTTGAACCATCCCGCCATCCTGAAGGCGTAAAAACCACTGGCGTCACGACCTTTAGGAATTAGACCTTTAGGGTGTCGAGAGGCCAGAGATGGGAACACAACGGGAAAAGTTAGACCTTGAGTAATGAATCCTTATTCGTTAAAACAACACTAACAAATAAGCACTTGCCGTTGTCCTGCAGCAGTACCCTGGTGCAGCGGGAGATGTGGTCGAGCGCGTAGCGGAACATGACGAGCGCCATGGGCGACGACGACACCACGTTGTACTCCTCCAGGTAGTACTCCATCTTGTCCGCCATGTCGCAGCAGTACTCACCGTTGTCCTGCAGCAGTACCCTGGTGCAGCGGGAGATGTGGTCGAGCGCGTAGCGGAACATGACGAGCGCCATGGGCGACGACGACACCACGTTGTACTCCTCCAGGTAGTACTCCATCTTGTCCGCCATGTCGCAGCAGTACTCACCGTTGTCCTGCAGCAGTACCCTGGTGCAGCGGGAGATGTGGTCGAGCGCGTAGCGGAACATGACGAGCGCCATGGGCGACGACGACACCACGTTGTACTCCTCCAGGTAGTACTCCATCTTGTCCGCCATGTCGCAGCAGTACTCACCGTTGTCCTGCAGCAGTACCCTGGTGCAGCGGGAGATGTGGTCGAGCGCGTAGCGGAACATGACGAGCGCCATGGGCGACGACGACACCACGTTGTACTCCTCCAGGTAGTACTCCATCTTGTCCGCCATGTCGCAGCAGTACTCACCGTTGTCCTGCAGCAGTACCCTGGTGCAGCGGGAGATGTGGTCGAGCGCGTAGCGGAACATGACGAGCGCCATGGGCGACGACGACACCACGTTGTACTCCTCCAGGTAGTACTCCATCTTGTCCGCCATGTCGCAGCAGTACTCACCGTTGTCCTGCAGCAGTACCCTGGTGCAGCGGGAGATGTGGTCGAGCGCGTAGCGGAACATGACGAGCGCCATGGGCGACGACGACACCACGTTGTACTCCTCCAGGTAGTACTCCATCTTGTCCGCCATGTCGCAGCAGTACTCACCGTTGTCCTGCAGCAGTACCCTGGTGCAGCGGGAGATGTGGTCGAGCGCGTAGCGGAACATGACGAGCGCCATGGGCGACGACGACACCACGTTGTACTCCTCCAGGTAGTACTCCATCTTGTCCGCCATGTCGCAGCAGTACTCACCGTTGTCCTGCAGCAGTACCCTGGTGCAGCGGGAGATGTGGTCGAGCGCGTAGCGGAACATGACGAGCGCCATGGGCGACGACGACACCACGTTGTACTCCTCCAGGTAGTACTCCATCTTGTCCGCCATGTCGCAGCAGTACTCACCGTTGTCCTGCAGCAGTACCCTGGTGCAGCGGGAGATGTGGTCGAGCGCGTAGCGGAACATGACGAGCGCCATGGGCGACGACGACACCACGTTGTACTCCTCCAGGTAGTACTCCATCTTGTCCGCCATGTCGCAGCAGTACTCACCGTTGTCCTGCAGCAGTACCCTGGTGCAGCGGGAGATGTGGTCGAGCGCGTAGCGGAACATGACGAGCGCCATGGGCGACGACGACACCACGTTGTACTCCTCCAGGTAGTACTCCATCTTGTCCGCCATGTCGCAGCAGTACTCACCGTTGTCCTGCAGCAGTACCCTGGTGCAGCGGGAGATGTGGTCGAGCGCGTAGCGGAACATGACGAGCGCCATGGGCGACGACGACACCACGTTGTACTCCTCCAGGTAGTACTCCATCTTGTCCGCCATGTCGCAGCAGTACTCACCGTTGTCCTGCAGCAGTACCCTGGTGCAGCGGGAGATGTGGTCGAGCGCGTAGCGGAACATGACGAGCGCCATGGGCGACGACGACACCACGTTGTACTCCTCCAGGTAGTACTCCATCTTGTCCGCCATGTCGCAGCAGTACTCACCGTTGTCCTGCAGCAGTACCCTGGTGCAGCGGGAGATGTGGTCGAGCGCGTAGCGGAACATGACGAGCGCCATGGGCGACGACGACACCACGTTGTACTCCTCCAGGTAGTACTCCATCTTGTCCGCCATGTCGCAGCAGTACTCACCGTTGTCCTGCAGCAGTACCCTGGTGCAGCGGGAGATGTGGTCGAGCGCGTAGCGGAACATGACGAGCGCCATGGGCGACGACGACACCACGTTGTACTCCTCCAGGTAGTACTCCATCTTGTCCGCCATGTCGCAGCAGTACTCACCGTTGTCCTGCAGCAGTACCCTGGTGCAGCGGGAGATGTGGTCGAGCGCGTAGCGGAACATGACGAGCGCCATGGGCGACGACGACACCACGTTGTACTCCTCCAGGTAGTACTCCATCTTGTCCGCCATGTCGCAGCAGTACTCACCGTTGTCCTGCAGCAGTACCCTGGTGCAGCGGGAGATGTGGTCGAGCGCGTAGCGGAACATGACGAGCGCCATGGGCGACGACGACACCACGTTGTACTCCTCCAGGTAGTACTCCATCTTGTCCGCCATGTCTTCCAGGCTCAACACCTGCCCAGCACAAAGTTAACAATTACTCATAACTACATCATTATAAATGTCTAACTTCATTACTATAAATGTCTGCTATAATTTGCCTGCTGCGGTCTTCCCGTCCGTATATACTTTAGGCTAGAGCGAATAGGCCCTAGTGCTAGACCCCGTTCGCCCCAGGTGATAAGCAGTGGTGCAATCATTGCCGGTGAAGCGCACTAATTTATAAAGAGCCTATTCACTCTTGCCTTATAACACTTTTGTTTTAAAAATCTCTTTATAAATTATAGCCTATGTGCTATTCTGATGTATAAGCTATAAATTGAAAAGTTCATTCAAATTCATTGAATGGTTTTTTCGAGAGAGAGTATCAAACATCCATGCTAACAACTGACAACTAGATCAACAGGCCAGTCAGAAAATTTGTGACTGGTGAGTAACTGACCTGGTCGTAGATCTTGGGGTCTGCGTCGGGCTCCATGTAGTTGCCGAAGAAGATGTTGCAGGCGTGGCGGTTGGCGCACTTCTCGTCTTCGGGCACGTAGCCCAGCTCCTTCAGCACGGCGTCCATGTGCACGCGGAAGTTGCCGTACACCGCCTTGTATACCACCTCGTATAGCTTCTGTCTGTAGGACCACACTAGCATTTACTACTGATTTCTGACAGGTTAGATTACTTAACTTGCTAATGGATTTATAAAATCGCAACTTCGATAAGACCATTCTCAAGAACAAGATCCCACAAGAGATACCTTGGGCTTCGAGAATTGCACGGCTACTCCAGGTCATTGTAGGCGCGGGCTTGCGGTTAGAGGTCAGATAAGGGCCTGGAGCATTACCATGACGTGTTAAAATGACAAATGTGCGAGACAGAAAGAGGGATGGAAATGGAAGTGTATACACTATATCTTAATATATATAAATCTCGTGTCACAATGTTTGTCCTCAATGGACTCCTAAACCACTTAACCGATTATAATAAAATTCGCACACCATGTGCAGTTCGATCCAACTTGAGAGATAGGATAGTTTAAATCTAAAAAAAAAGTTAGGTAAAGTAGGGTAGTGTAGGGTAGTGTAGGGTAGTGTAGGGTAGTGTAGGGTAGTGTAAGGTAGTGTAGGGTAGTGTAGGGTAGTGTAGGGTAGTGTAGTATAGCGTAGTGTAGTGTAGGGTACTGCAGGGTAGTGTAGGGTAGTGTAGTGTAGCGTAGTGTAGTGTAGGGTACTGTAGGGTAGTGTAGGGTACTGCAGGGTAGTGTAGGGTAGTGTAGTGTAGTGTAGCGTAGTGTAGTGTAGGGTACTGTAGGGTAGTGTAGGGTAGGTAGGGTAGTGTAGGGTAGGTAGGGAAGGTAGGGTAGGGTAGCGTAGGATATGTAGGGTAGTCATTTGACGGGAGCGAAGCCGCGGGTAAAAGCTAGTCTTTAATATATATAAATCTCGTGACAAAATGTTTGTCCTCAATGGACTCCTAAACCACTTAACCGATTATAATAAAATTCGCACACCATGTGCAGTTCGATCCAACTTGAGAGATAGGATAGTCTAAATCTAAAAAAAAAAAAGTTAGGTAAAGTAGGGTAGTGTAGGGTAGTTTAGGGTAGTGTAGGGTAGTGTAGGGTAAAGTAGGGTAGTGTAGGGTAGTTTAGGTTAGTGTAGGTTAGTGTAGGGTAGTGTAGGGTAGCGTAGTGTAGTGTAGCGTAGTGTAGTGTAGGGTACTGTAGGGTAGTGTAGGGTAGGTAGGGTAGTGTAGGGTAGGTAGGGAAGGTAGGGTAGGGTAGGGTAGGATATGTAGGGTAGTCATTTGACGGGAGCGAAGCCGCGGGTAAAAGCTAGTAGTTATAATAAAAAACAATGTTGAAGAAGCAATCCAGCGTCCCATGAGGAGACGATTTGCGACGTGATGGCGCGTGAATTACATCGGTGAAGCCGCAACACAATCTAAGCACACTAACCAAGCTCCAAGGTGACCTTTGTTAACTGGATTACAGCCGTCTAGTTGGCTTAGGATCATAGCAACTGACGTTTTAGTTTCTGCCAACAGCCAAGGGAAGAAGACGAGAGTTTATGTAGTCACATTCAAATAATGTACATTTCCTATCCACTATTACAGCGGTCCTGTGCGTCTCGTATATCCATTGGATTCCCACAACCATAACCAGATCATCGATCTATCTTTTAGGAGGCCTTCCAACGCTGCGTCTTTCGGTACATGTTCACCATTCCAGAACTTTTCAGCCGATCGTTGTGGTGACGTTTGGGGGAGGTCTATGTATAACAGTGGATGTCTTTCAGCTAAAATGATCATCATCATCATCTCAGCCGAAAGACGTCCACTGCTGGACATAGGCCTCTCCCAAGCGTCGTCACAGGGACCGGTCCTGTGCGTCTTGCATCCATCGGATTTCCAAGACCCTCACAATGAAGATATCCGCAAGAGAACTAAGGTTACCGGCATAGCCCGAAGAATTGCCAAACTTAAGTGGTAATGGGCAGGGCACATTGCTCGTAGAACAGATGGTCGATGGGAAGGTTCTAGAGTGGCGGCCATCTACCGGAAGACGCAGCGTTGGAAGGCCTCCCACAAGGTGGACCAACGAAAATGATGATGATGATCAAAAGTAAACCTTACCGGTCAGCGTCATCGATGAGCCGGTCATAGAAGACGCGGTAGGCCTCGTGGATCCACAGGATGACCAGCTTGTTGAGGTCCTTCATGTGCGTGGAGGGCACCAGCAGGATGCCCTTGATGACGCGGGCGAAGTCGCGCAGGTTGAACAGGTAGTGGCACTTGCTGGGCGTCGGCAGGAACTGCAGCGTCACCGCTTTGTACACCTCCATTGTGGCTCCTACTACAGCCTGTACGTAATTTTATTTTAATTTAATTTTATTGGGGACAAAAAACAATATATGCTATAATAATTACAAAAAAAATCCCTAAATCTAGATGCACAAACATGTAACCCACTCTAATATCCACATTATATGGATATCGGAAGCGAAGGATCATTTTATATTGTTATTACTTCTGAAGAATGTCATTCAAGTATTAACTAGGCACTACAGGAGGTGAGAGGGTCTTTACTTTGCTTATTTTTGATGAAATGGGGGGAGGGGTCTGGATGGTGATTACGTCAGCCTGTATGTTTTTTAGTTTGTTTAGAAAACGATGTAGATGTTCTAAAATCACAAGAAAGAGAGTAGACATATGAGTGTATCACTGAGCAGCAAACATCCAATGTTATTGAAGACCTAAAGTCATGAATTTGTGTGGCAAGCACTGAGGACGTCATTTGAATTAAATGCTAAAACAAATGAAGTTTGTTTTGTTATGCTCTTTTTTAACACAGTTGCTCGTAAAGCTGATGTAATTCCACCGGTTTTAAATATGTAAAGCGGGTCATAAAAAACGCGTGTGTTATCAAAGCAAATAGTTAAGTTATAGTCCATACAAATTCCATAACAGCATTATTTGCCATTTCGCGCGCGGCGATTAGTTCGAAATTTGAATAGCAAATTCAAATTTCGAAGTAATCGCCGCGCGGCGCCAGTCAGTAGGCAGCGATTTCACAGACAGATTCAGTTTATAAAAAAAAAAAAATTCGACACACAAATTAAAAATCAACTTTATTTAGTAGGTATACGAAAAGTTTATCTAAAGAAACAGTTCGTAAATGTGCAGTCAGTAAAGTTATAATTAACTATTTTGACTGTATAGTGGTCCCATGACATAGATTTTCTTGCGTACAGCACAAATCATTTTCCTCATAAATAGTTTTTGTAGACATATTTATAAAATCGGCATTTTATTTTTAAATATGGCGGCAAAAAAATGACTTTTCTTAAACGCGCGCATGCGCGAAAAATGGCGGTCATAGACTAGCTATAGCTAGAGTAGCTAGTCTATGACCGCCATTTTGAAAAAATATATTGGTTTAGAAAAAATATGAATGAGGTTGCATATAAACAGAAAATACAAATTTGATAAAAGATTTAATTAGTTAAATATGTAAAGTTTTAAATAGTTTATTTAAACACGAAATTGCATGAAATAAGTGAGTAAAAAAAAAAACAGTTTATTCGGTAATTTAAAAACTTGGCTGCATGGTCTCTAACGTCTTTGCCAACATTTTCACGCAGCTATGGCAGAAAATAATCCTCGCGCCATTTTCTCAAATTTTCTTTTTTTTGTACTTGTATTGTGAAAATATAAATATGACAACTTTCAATAATGAAGAAGAGCCATATATTACTTCAACTCCACCGGATATACTAACAGAAGCGCGAACCGCATGCGACAGCTTGCTGCCGTCAATATCCAAAGACAGTATCATTTTAATAATTGTAATTTCACTAACTGTTTCAATAATTAAAAATTAACAAAATTGTTTTTTTTTTCTGTTTCCTCGCAAATGTGTTAAAAAACGTCGTACAATATACGTGCGTATTGGTTATAACATGCTCGGCTCAGTTACGCCCTCGCCTTCGGCTCGGGCTGAAATTCCGCCTCGCATGTTATAACCATCATTACGCACTAATATCGTAATGTACTATAAAGCATATTCCCTTTTTTCTAGACTTACACAGTGCTCATAAAATAATAAGGAAACCAGAACAAATGATGAAGCTCGCCTTTGTACATGAATTATCCAATAACTGTATTCAGGTTATATGTTTTGTGTACAATAAAGAATTAAGAAATTAAGAATGATGAAGATGATGATGGGGTGGAGATAGCTTTGCTTACATTTTGCAGACAAGGAGGGGGGATTGGGTAAATATTAAAAAGACTTTGTCTTCTATATATTTGAACCCCTTATCGATAGTGCATTTTTTTCTCCACAGTAAAATAATAATTTCCTCCATAAGATATACCTTGGCCTGCCTCTGAAGCGCCTCGATGAAGCCCTTGGCGAAGTGCCAGTCCATGATGGTGACGAAGATCCTGTTGAGCGTGTTGTCCTCGAAGGAGTCCAGCGACACCACCAGCATGTGGCGCGTCAGCCGCGACGTGATCAGGTTGGAGCCGCCGCCCGGCGGCAGCATCGCTGACACGAACAGCTGGGGACATGATGCTGCATTATTTATGTCATCGGACAAAAGGTCGTACGGTGAGTATCCACCCTAACTTTCGCCGTAGGCGCGGGCTTGCGGACGGCGAGCACTGGGTAGCTTGCCGTCTGGCAGTCCGGTTATAACCCAGACCGAACCAAGTCGTCAACGGCGCGTTCTGTTCTAACTTTTGCCAGCATCTGAATTCCAAACCATCTGTGAGTCTAGTCCACTTGCTCGTTCCTTCGAAGAACTCTACTACTTAATGTAGTGACATCTATATCGCCTCACAGGAACTAAAATTCAAGCTTCTGCATCGTGGTATAAGAGTGTTACGCACGATTAGAACGGTAACAGGCGTTCGAAACACAGCTGCCAATATTATCGGCTCCGTTTATACATTGAACGACCCGTCTCGATGGAGGGTTTCTTCAGCGGACGTTTGTGGGACTTAACAATCTGTTTCGCAAACCTCTATAAACTAGCACGTGGCAAGATCGAGGTAACAAGAGCTTTTAATTATTCAATTAGGGAATCTTGAGCGGAGCGGCAGGGCGTGTCATATTTTTACCGACTAAAACCCGCCGTGTTCCTTCGTAGCCTTCGTTCTGGGGCACGAGCTTTCCTTTCGGAATCCAATTCATGGCCCCACAGGCTTCAACCCTGCTGGGTCCCTACAGTCAGTACAGACAGTCGTTCCCTCTCGCACTCACAGTCGGCCGCCTCCTTCGCTAGCATTACTGCTTTGCAGAAGAAGGCGACCGCCCGCCATCCCTCCTTGCTCCGGACCATGCCCTGTACCAGGGACCGGCGCGAGGGGCCGCCGAAGGTAACAAGTGCTGGATCTTCATGTACATGCTTCCGCAAAGGAACATTCCTAAGTTCTGTATATAATCATGTAATTGCTTACCACGTCGACGACCTCCTGGCGCACCATGTCGCGCAGGTCGTACCAGTGTCCGTGGTCGATCCACTGGCGCAGCAGCACAACATAGTCATGTCCGTGTGACACTCACCACGTCGACGACCTCCTGGCGCACCATGTCGCGCAGGTCGTACCAGTGTTCGTGGTCGACCCACTGGCGCAGCAGCACAACATAGTCATGTCCGTGTGACACTCACCACGTCGACGACCTCCTGGCGCACCATGTCGCGCAGGTCGTACCAGTGTCCGTGGTCGATCCACTGGCGCAGCAGCACAACATAGTCATGTCCGTGTGACACTCACCACGTCGACGACCTCCTGGCGCACCATGTCGCGCAGGTCGTACCAGTGTCCGTGGTCGATCCACTGGCGCAGCAGCACAACATAGTCATGTCCGTGTGACACTCACCACGTCGACGACCTCCTGGCGCACCATGTCGCGCAGGTCGTACCAGTGTCCGTGGTCGATCCACTGGCGCAGCAGCACAACATAGTCATGTCCGTGTGACACTCACCACGTCGACGACCTCCTGGCGCACCATGTCGCGCAGGTCGTACCAGTGTCCGTGGTCGATCCACTGGCGCAGCAGCACAACATAGTCATGTCCGTGTGACACTCACCACGTCGACGACCTCCTGGCGCACCATGTCGCGCAGGTCGTACCAGTGTCCGTGGTCGATCCACTGGCGCAGCAGCACAACATAGTCATGTCCGTGTGACACTCACCACGTCGACGACCTCCTGGCGCACCATGTCGCGCAGGTCGTACCAGTGTCCGTGGTCGACCCACTGGCGCAGCAGCACAACATAGTCATGTCCGTGTGACACTCACCACGTCGACGACCTCCTGGCGCACCATGTCGCGCAGGTCGTACCAGTGTCCGTGGTCGATCCACTGGCGCAGCAGCACAACATAGTCATGTCCGTGTGACACTCACCACGTCGACGACCTCCTGGCGCACCATGTCGCGCAGGTCGTACCAGTGTCCGTGGTCGATCCACTGGCGCAGCAGCACAACATAGTCATGTCCGTGTGACACTCACCACGTCGACGACCTCCTGGCGCACCATGTCGCGCAGGTCGTACCAGTGTCCGTGGTCGATCCACTGGCGCAGCAGCACAACATAGTCATGTCCGTGTGACACTCACCACGTCGACGACCTCCTGGCGCACCATGTCGCGCAGGTCGTACCAGTGTCCGTGGTCGATCCACTGGCGCAGCAGCACAACATAGTCATGTCCGTGTGACACTCACCACGTCGACGACCTCCTGGCGCACCATGTCGCGCAGGTCGTACCAGTGTCCGTGGTCGATCCACTGGCGCAGCAGCACAACATAGTCATGTCCGTGTGACACTCACCACGTCGACGACCTCCTGGCGCACCATGTCGCGCAGGTCGTACCAGTGTCCGTGGTCGATCCACTGGCGCAGCAGCACAACATAGTCATGTCCGTGTGACACTCACCACGTCGACGACCTCCTGGCGCACCATGTCGCGCAGGTCGTACCAGTGTCCGTGGTCGATCCACTGGCGCAGCAGCACAACATAGTCATGTCCGTGTGACACTCACCACGTCGACGACCTCCTGGCGCACCATGTCGCGCAGGTCGTACCAGTGTCCGTGGTCGATCCACTGGCGCAGCAGCACAACATAGTCATGTCCGTGTGACACTCACCACGTCGACGACCTCCTGGCGCACCATGTCGCGCAGGTCGTACCAGTGTCCGTGGTCGATCCACTGGCGCAGCAGCACAACATAGTCATGTCCGTGTGACACTCACCACGTCGACGACCTCCTGGCGCACCATGTCGCGCAGGTCGTACCAGTGTCCGTGGTCGACCCACTGGCGCAGCAGCACAACATAGTCATGTCCGTGTGACACTCACCACGTCGACGACCTCCTGGCGCACCATGTCGCGCAGGTCGTACCAGTGTCCGTGGTCGATCCACTGGCGCAGCAGCACAACATAGTCATGTCCGTGTGACACTCACCACGTCGACGACCTCCTGGCGCACCATGTCGCGCAGGTCGTACCAGTGTCCGTGGTCGATCCACTGGCGCAGCAGCACAACATAGTCATGTCCGTGTGACACTCACCACGTCGACGACCTCCTGGCGCACCATGTCGCGCAGGTCGTACCAGTGTCCGTGGTCGACCCACTGGCGCAGCAGCACAACATAGTCATGTCCGTGTGACACTCACCACGTCGACGACCTCCTGGCGCACCATGTCGCGCAGGTCGTACCAGTGTCCGTGGTCGATCCACTGGCGCAGCAGCACAACATAGTCATGTCCGTGTGACACTCACCACGTCGACGACCTCCTGGCGCACCATGTCGCGCAGGTCGTACCAGTGTCCGTGGTCGATCCACTGGCGCAGCAGCACAACATAGTCATGTCCGTGTGACACTCACCACGTCGACGACCTCCTGGCGCACCATGTCGCGCAGGTCGTACCAGTGTCCGTGGTCGACCCACTGGCGCAGCAGCACAACATAGTCATGTCCGTGTGACACTCACCACGTCGACGACCTCCTGGCGCACCATGTCGCGCAGGTCGTACCAGTGTCCGTGGTCGATCCACTGGCGCAGCAGCACAACATAGTCATGTCCGTGTGACACTCACCACGTCGACGACCTCCTGGCGCACCATGTCGCGCAGGTCGTACCAGTGTCCGTGGTCGACCCACTGGCGCAGCAGCACAACATAGTCATGTCCGTGTGACACTCACCACGTCGACGACCTCCTGGCGCACCATGTCGCGCAGGTCGTACCAGTGTCCGTGGTCGATCCACTGGCGCAGCAGCACAACATAGTCATGTCCGTGTGACACTCACCACGTCGACGACCTCCTGGCGCACCATGTCGCGCAGGTCGTACCAGTGTCCGTGGTCGACCCACTGGCGCAGCAGCACAACATAGTCATGTCCGTGTGACACTCACCACGTCGACGACCTCCTGGCGCACCATGTCGCGCAGGTCGTACCAGTGTCCGTGGTCGATCCACTGGCGCAGCAGCACAACATAGTCATGTCCGTGTGACACTCACCACGTCGACGACCTCCTGGCGCACCATGTCGCGCAGGTCGTACCAGTGCCCGTGGTCGATCCACTGGCGCAGCAGCACAACATAGTCATGTCCGTGTGACACTCACCACGTCGACGACCTCCTGGCGCACCATGTCGCGCAGGTCGTACCAGTGTCCGTGGTCGATCCACTGGCGCAGCAGCACAACATAGTCATGTCCGTGTGACACTCACCACGTCGACGACCTCCTGGCGCACCATGTCGCGCAGGTCGTACCAGTGCCCGTGGTCGATCCACTGGCGCAGCAGCTCCAGCGGCGGCTGCGCGCCGTAGCACTCCTTCTGCGGCATGCTCAGGTCGTCCACGAATAGTACGCACTAAGGAAAGAAAAACAACTAGGGTAAATAACCCAAACGCTAGCACTGCACCAAATAATCAGCACTCCGCATAAATAGTACAATTGTAAGGTTTTCATCAAATAATTTGGGTTATCACTTTAATAGATAAATAAGTAGATGTTTTTAGAATCCTACTTCTAGAAATAATAATACTTTCCAACTTCAAACTGGCGGTAATTTAGTGAAGAAACGTTCGTGTTCAGCAGTTGCTCTTATTTTTGCCTGTTCCTTGTGATCGAAGGTAAATTCACGTGTTTATATTTTATAATATTTTAGTTCTTTTAAGGGCTTTATACTGAAACTTTTGATTTCTCTGATTTCTTAGATAGTTTATGAGGATAATTTGAAATTAATAGTTTGATGTTATGGTAATATATTGGTCCAAAATGTGGTGCTGATATATGGATCTAATATTTTACAAATTCTAAATTATCAGCACTGGAGCTGATAAATGATAAATATTACGTTAACACTAGTTCCATATATTTTTTTGATTAAAAACTGTGTTATTTTATACTTATGTAGATAGAATTCACTATTTTTTTGGTAAAGGTAATTTATATGTCTTCGGAATACAAATCTTAGCATGCTGCTGAAACCGCATTTGCAATTTGGCAGCAAAGTGCTGATAATGGATCAAAAGCATGCTGATAATTTGGTTCACGTAGCATTTCATCATTTTTCCTTTTTTCAGACCCACCTACCATGAAACCAAAGGAAGTAAATACACCAAATGAAAGAAAAAAAGTACACAAACGAAAATTTATAAAAAAGATTATAATTATTGATAAATATCGTTTTTATTTCATATAATTTCAATACCACTATCACAGTGCTGTTAATTGGTTCTCTGTATGCTTGTAATTGGTGGTGATGGTGCTAGTAAATGGTGCAATAGACATTTACTCTTACCCATCTAAAAAGAAATTGGATAAAGATAAACCTTTCTTTTTTTCAAATATCATCTTTCTGATTAAATATTAAAACTAGCAAACTCGTCATAACGGGTGAACGAGTATTTATAAATGAGATAAACGGGATTAAGTTAAGACAACTCTTAAAGTGCTGATAATTGGGTCCTTACCCCTATTATATTCTGAAGACAGTTGTTAGGGTGAACGAAGAAAGAAGCAACATTTTAACTTTAGGGTCAGTTCACACTGAGACGTGACGCGACGCGACGGTGCAGGAAGAGGCCAGTGACTTCACGCTGCGCCGCGCGCCGCCGCGAGACGCATCGCAACGTTGCGAGGCGCATAGTAAAATCATCGGCAACACGACGTCGTGAATGTAAAAACGTTCCGCTGCACAGCGAGACACCGCACGGCTTCACGAGGCGCAGCGCTGCATGAAGCAACGTATTCTAAATTCTCACAATGAAATGTGTATCTTTTCGTGTAGTAAATAAAGTTATATTTTGGGTTACTCTATTAAAATGTGCACACAGCGTCGCATCGCTAGTTACATTAAACGCTAGGCATCATTGCGGGAGGAAATGAAGTATATAGAGGGCTAGGAAGTCATGACTGAGGGTCCGTTTTTACTGAAGCGGAGCTGAGCGGAGTGGTTACCCTCCGCCCGACTCCGTCCTGCCCGGCTCAAGGCCGCGGGCTAATTTAACTTATTTAAAAGTCGAGCACTATGATTATCCAGTTTACGGTCGGCTCCTTTCTTCTCCGCGTCAGTGGAAACAAACCTACCCTAAACCTAAATGAAAATAAACACGCATTTATACGGTGGAATAGAGATCGTTACGAAAACTTTAACGATGTAATTAGTCCTAAGATTCTAGACTCTGCAGCGTCGAAAATTTTCGACATTTTCTAAAAACAACAAGAACACATACCTATATGTGTTCGAGAGCCGTCGGCTACCTCCATCACTCGTCGGACGGCTCCGCGAGCGACGACCCTAAATTTTGGGTCCTTCGAGCCGAATTTTTTTAATGATATTTACTTGAGAAGTAATGTACGAAGCAACTCTTTAGCCCCAGTTTACCGCATCCCAACCGACCTAGGCTGTTCCCATCTGTGAATGATAAGCGTCTTCTACATACCTTTTTGCCCATTGAAGGTCCGAAGACTCCTTTACGTCTTCTGTCCACCTTAGACATTATAATGTCTTGTGTCTGAAAAAAAAAAGCATGTAAATAGTATGATAAATCGTGGAAAATGAACACAATAAGGGGACCGTCCCCAAATAAATGGAAGAAAGTCTAGCCAGGAAAGAAGATGACGTATTTAATATTTCATAATAAAACACTCATCATCATCATCATTATTTCAGCGGAAAGATGTCCACAGCTGGACATAATCTCCCCAGTCACCACAATGATCGATTCTGTGCGTCTCGCATTCATCGGATTCTCGCGACCCTCACCAAGTCATCGGTTCACGGCTGCCAGTGGAATAGAATAGAATAAGTTGTGGTGGTGGTAGTGTTTTAGTGGAGTATTATTAAATTTTTCTACTAACATGTCAAGCCAGTTGTGCTTTGTTAGATTTATTGCATGTGATTACATAACAATCTATGTCCAGCAGTTGACACTGCTTACCACGTGACGATGCACAACAAACTCCTCACTAGGGATGAAAATGGCGAAAGATACTCATTTGTTTTTTTCGCAACTTTGAATCTTTCATGTTAAATACATGTAACTTTGGAATAATACAAATTTACATGTATAATACGCGTATCTTTCATAAATTACAATGTATATTTCATAAATTACAACTACCCACTTAGTAATGGAATAATTAGTAAAGCCTGTTATTCATTAAGTACCGTTAAAATATCAGTCAGTAATAAATAAATAAGTAAATAAGTTTTTGTTGGGAGTTAATTTGTGCACAAAAATACAATTCCGTTTTTTACATGTATTTTACATGTGTAACGAAGTCATCGAAAGTTTCTGTATTTTATTGAAAAATACAAAGTCTGATTGAAAAATACATGTATTTTACTTGTGATTTTCAACCCTAGTCCTCACCTGGTTAGCAGTAGTCCTGGCGGAGAAGTTGATGGTGTTGGTGATGTACTTCTCCTTGGGCAGCGAGAGCAGGAAGTTGAGCACCATGGAGGACTTGCCCGTGCCCGTGGGGCCCACGATCAGGATGGGGATGTGCGCCTTCACCATCGTCTTCACGAAGAAGCGCAGGCACGCGTTCTCGTTCGTCAGGATTATCAGGTCGTTTACCTGCAATGTGTTTTTAAGACAAACTTTTTACTGTTAATTACTTTGCTATTGTAAAAGTTTGGGTTCTTCCAACATAATTGTGTGGCGTTGCTAGTGTGATGTTAAAAGATAAATATAAAATTTTGTTATTAATTTGGAGTGACGGACAGTCACATTTCCCAATATGTGAGGCTAGACTAGGGCCTAGGCTAATAACATTTTAATTTTCCCTTAATTATCCTACATGGAAGTGTGAAGGTTCTAGGTAGGTCCTTAAGGAACAATAATGGATACTGTTGGATCACTTCTTCGAGCAACAATTTTCTGAACTAAGAAGGTTCGTAATAGAATAGAACATGTAGGAAGGAGGCAATCTTTGTAAAAGTTAATACTCAGTAGTAGATTACTCCAGGAACCCTAGCTTCATCCATCCGGACATCCATGTGCCGTCGTTTCTCTATTGGTAAAGACAATTGAAGACTGACGCCTCATCTGGAAACAGCTGGGTTCCATATATTTTTTTCCAGTGGGGAATCGTCAGAATGACTTCTTCCGCTCTTGGGCGGAGCGGGAAGGCGTGTCAGACTTTTACTGACTAAACCCCACAGAAGAGACAGTTGAACACGATGTGCTTGTCAGAGAACAGTTGGTTCGGAGTACATATAACAAGTATATATAACATAGCTTGGCGTCGGCAGGTAAAGTTGATTTAACAGCTTCATTTAGAAGATCCATTCACCGTGATTCCTCTTGTCGTATAGACCTCATCTGGAAACAGCTTGCTTTTTATTCAAGTGGAGAATCATCAAAATGACTTCTCTCGGGAGCGGGACTTCTCTTGGGCGGAGCGAGAGGGCGTGTCAGACTTTTACTGACTAAAACTCACCCCATTCCTTCATTGCCTTCGTTCTGGGCACGAGCATCCCTTTCGATCTAGAAACAGCTGGTTTTTATACATTACATACCTTGGCGTTAGGAGGCAGTGGAACTTCCTTCTCCAGCTCCATCCACGAGATCCAGGTGCCGTTGTTCCTCTTGTCGTACATGCAGTCGAAGACAGTGTCCTTGTCGGGGAACATCTGGGTCTTCGTCAGCTTGAAAGACTTCGGTTTTGGGTAGTTGGCGTTGCCTCCGTCCAGCAGTTTGCGGAGAAACACGTCTAAGGTGTGGCGGCTCTCGCCTGGATAACGGAAAAAAAATGTTTTTGCTATCAATCACTGAAGACTGAAGAGCACTGGTGGCCCAGTGGCCCAGTGGTAGCTGCCCCGACTTACAAGTTATGGGTCGCGGACGGGGTTTGGGTAATTTATTTCATCGCCGCTGCTCTCAAAATTATGAAGGAAAACATCGTGAGGAAACCGGTATGTCCTAGAACCAAAAATTAGAAGACATGTGACATCCACCAATCCGCGTTGGGCCCGTGTGGTCGATTACTGCCTACTCCCACTCCTAGAGAGGAGGCCTGAGTCCCTGCAATGGGAACATTACAAGGCCAATAATACTAAATGCTAATGCTATCAATCAAGCTTTTGTAATTCATTGTGTGAGGTTTTTTTTTGTGTGGAAATCATCGAATAACTTCTTCTGCTCTTGGGCGGAGCGGGCATGCCAGACTTTTACTAACTAAAATCTACTTCTTTGTTCCTTATTTGCCTTTAGAAAATCAACAATCATGCAGTCAATGATCGATAATTTTGATACAATTCAAATAACAGACTTGAGGGCCTAGTGAGAGTCGCGGGAATCTGATGGATGCAAGAAGCACAGGACCGGCCGTTGTGGCGACTCTTCGGAGAGCCTTATGTCCAGCAGTGGACGTCTTTCGGCTGGAATAATGATGAGGACAACAATAGGGAATATGCATGCATTTTATTTATTTGCTAAATTCCTATGTAGTAAATAAATATGAAAGATTATAATGTCTTTATCGATAACGAAATTATAAAGCGCCAAAGCTGCTAATAAGTAAGAGAAGTCCGAAATGTAATATGACGTTATATTACATTGCATAGAAAATGATGTTTTTGCTAGAGACAAAATATTTGTTTGAAATGGTTATATTTCGTTTGCTTTTCTAGTAATTTCGATTTTGTTTTCACAGTATTCTATTTTTGTTTATTGATAAAATGGTTAGATAATATTATTTCATGCATATTCCGTATTGTAGGCTAGAGGACTGACACATACCGTCGACGGTGGCGCAGAGCCCCCACAGCAGCGCGAAGAGGAAGGTGCACTGCAGCCACAGCGTGCTGAACTGCGCCTCCGAGTCCAGCAGCACCGTGAACAGCCGCGCGAACGACTGCCACAGCAACAACACTATTACTTTACTTATATTTATTGAAATGTACTGGTTCACCCATGTTACATAGGTGAATATAGGGTCAGTTCAGACCGAGACGCGACGCGACGATGCAAGAAGAGGCCAGTGATTTAACGCTGCGCCGCGCGCCGCCGCGAGACGCACCGCAACGTTGCTCTGCGCATAGTAACATCGTCGGCCACACGACACGAGCGAATGTAAAAACGTTCCGCTGCGCAGCGAGACGCCGCGCGGCGTCACGAGGCGCAACGCTGCATGTAGCAACGTATTTTAAATTCTGACATTGAAATGTTTATCTTTTCGTGTAGTAAATAAAGTTCTATTTTGAGTCACTCTATTACAATGTTCATGCAGCGTCGCGTCGCGTCGCGTCTCGGTGTGAGCTGACCCTTAGAATAAACCATCCCCACGTAAATTTTTTATTTATTTTATTGTGTTTAGTATTTAGTATTATAGCAGCAATAAAATTACATAATTTGTGAAAAGTTCAACTGTCTAGCTTTTAAGATTAATGAGAAACAGCTTTATGACAGACAGATGGACAGCTTAGCAATAGGATCCCGTTACCCTTGGGATATGGAACCTTAAAAAGCAGCCACGGTATCTGACAAGTATCTTATGGATACTTCTCGAACTGTAAGATTATTAAGTATCGAGAAAACTTGTTCAAATCAACAATTTTTTCATTTGTGACAGATGAATGACAGATTCGCGCTTGACCGCTATCTCACCTGTTGAAAAGCGACGATGCGGTCGACGATGGAGCCCACTTACTTACAAGTACCCTATTCACTCTTTAAAGGTAGCCTTTCGAACCGAGCGTCTATAGCGTCAGTGCCGCCGCGACTGTGACGCCGCGACAGAACGACAGATAGATATTCTATGCAAATGTATGAAATTCTAGGGAACGACATTCGAACCCAGCGACACTGACGCGGCGTCACTGACGCTATAGACGCTCGGTTCGAAAGGCTACCTTTAGTCAAGACTGTGAGATGTGGATAGACTAATCCTATTATGTACCTAGTATTAAGACTCCTTATATTGATTCTTATTATAAAATATATTCAGTATCTACTGAACATTCGGTCGTTTCCCTCGTCTCCTAAGTTACAACCTTACAACTGAAGAGTCTATCTATTCAGTCTTGACTTAAAGACTGAATAGGGTCTCTTCTAGCCAAGCGCGCTCCATCGCTGGCCACATCACGGCTTACCATCAGGTGAGATAGTGGTAAAGGAACAGAGAGTAAAGTCCTACAGACCTCTGTTGAAAAGGGAGGATCCTCAGATCAGACGAGTATTATATCTGGTGGACAACTGCCCGATGAGATGATTACGGGCTGTTGTATCTGTTCTAATCGCGCGGAGAACTTTGCTTGAGTGATGCAGGATTCGTAGTTCTAATGTGGTCATTATGTGTCATAGATGTGGCTACAGATAGATAGAGGAGCTCGTGGCTAGAAAAGTAACAGCCGCACGGGTCACTCTACAAGGTTAAACAACGCTTGCCTAGGTTGGTCTGTGGATGGGTGACCATCTTAACATACCGAGTTTCCTCCGTGCCTCGGAAAGCACGCTAAGCCGTAGGTCCCGGCTGTCATTTGTAGATCTTTGGCAGTCGCTACGGATAGTCAGAAGCCAGTAAATCTGACTCCAGTCTTGCCATGAAGTACCGTGTTACCCCAGTTAATGGGTTGTGGAGGTCTGGTAGGCAGCCGCTCCTCGTAAAATACTGGTACTCAGCTAAATCCGGCTTGACTGGAAGCCGACCCCAATATAGTTGGGAAAACGCTAGGTAGATGATGTAGATGTGGCTACAGATCCCCAGGACTTACGTAGAACTGGTGTATCTCGCCGACCCTGACGAAGGTGGTGCACTTCTGCGAGATGAAGTCGATGATGGGCTGCACGAGCCAGTGGATCAGCTCCTGGATCAGCTCGAATTGCTCCGGGATCAGCTTCTTCGTGAGGTACACGTTGTACGATGTGAGGAACGCGCGCCAACCTGAGGCAGTAAGCGTATTTATAAAACTGGGCAAATGCGAGCCGGACTGGCGCACTTCCTTAACAACTTACCTATGATAACAGTTCCATTCTCGAATCGAGTTTTGAAAATTTTTCAATATCTCGAAAAAAAATTTGTTTGTAACTACAAATTTTCTGTTTTCAGATTTTTTCCTTTATTTGTTCCATAAGTGCTTTGTGCCCAAATTCAGGATTCTAGATCATCGGGAAATGCCCTATGAGTTTTGGTTCCCTAGCGTTTTTTACGACAGAAACGGCCGTATCATTTTTTTCCTTAACTTACAAGTTTGACTTTTGCACTGCTTCAAGGGACCGCAGACCTGACTATATGGTTTTAAATTCAACTCGATACCTATACGCGTTCCCAAAACATAGGGTCTTGATAACAGACAGACGGACAACAAACAGATCCTATAAGGGTTCCTTTTTTTTCTTTTAATGTACGAGACCCTAAAAAAATGTGTAAAATAGACGAGAGGCCTAAGGCTGTGCCGTGCGATTCCTATTGCAGAACAAACAGAAGGGTGGTATTGACCTAGCATCTCGGGCTCCATGTAGATCATGCCGCAGCGCGACACGGTGGCCGGCGACGCGAACTCCAGGTCCGCCGCTTCGTAGATCAGGTTCATCTTGTTCGTCATCTGTGGACAAACAATATTTCAAAAGGCAAATAAAAAAAACGGCATACACAACTCCGGCAATGAAATCAGACCAAAGGTACAAAGGTGGACCTTGAGAATGCTACTATGGAGACTGGAATGTATACACAAGATAATAATATCACTCTTGACTATACCCAGAAGATACCCAGGTTGTAGCCATCAGGAAACACAGACTCCGACAGTGAATTCCACTCCTTCCTCATTCCAGTCTGTGTTCCTGATAGCTACAACTTCCTCTAAATCGAGCGAATAGATTACTTCTAGGCAAACGTGCTCCATCGTCAACCACATCATCGTTTACCATCAGGTGAGATAGTGGTCAAACGGGAGCCTATGCACAAAAAAAAGTGGGAATGATGCCACTTTGACAGTATGACTTTTCTTACGTGGGAAATTATCGAATGACTACCTACTTGACGTAGGTTTGGAAGCATTCACTTTTAACCTGCTTTTACACCTCAGGGCCTGTTTCACCACCTATGATTAAGTTTCCAATATCTTACTCGGCAGATAATTTCATAGAAATTCTGTTCCATTTTTGAATTTATTCAAGAAGTAGTGGCTACTCGGATATTGATAATATTAAAAACAGGCCCTTAGTGTTGTAAATAAATAACCAGTGTAGTGACCCAACTCGAATGACAGGACAGAATAGAGAAAAAAACGTGTTGCGCCGACCCCGAATAAAACGGGACAAGGACGGGAAGATGATGCTTCTGGGTGCAATATTGACTGGTCTACACTGTCCTCGCATATGTGTCTGTGTTGTAATATGGAAGTATTGTAGACCCAATAGTTTTTTGAAAAGAGTAACCATGGAGTTTCTTGCCGGTTCTTCTCCATAGGAAACGACCAACTTGGAACCGTGCACTAGTTTTCGACATTTTATAAGTGCCCATGTAGGCCTATGTGAAATAAAAATATTTTGACTTTGACTTTGATGATGATGATGATGATGGAACCTGAATGATCTCGCCGCTCATGAGGCAGAGCTTCTTGTTGTCGTCGAGCACGGTGTTCATGTTCTCGATCCACACGGCGTCCACGGGCCCGTCGAAGATGATCCACTTGCGGTCGCGCGTGATCGACATCGCGTACTCGCGGAACGCTATCGCTAGCACGCCGTCCGACCTGCAAGTCGAACAATCTATAAGTTTTTTCAGTTAAAACAGCTGAAAGACGTCTACTGTTAGACGCCACCAGCCCACACGTCGCCATAACAACGAGTCTTGTGCTTTTCGCATTCACCGGAAGCAGCCATACAGCTGCCCCATGGTGATGGCCTTGGGGTTCAGGATGCGGTAGATGAAGAGCAACTCCTGGCAGGAGGAGGTGGCTAGTTATACAAACATACCACTCATGCGACACGGGGTCGAAGCAGCCATACAGCTGCCCCATGGTGATGGCCTTGGGGTTCAGGATGCGGTAGATGAAGAGCAACTCCTGGCAGGAGGAGGTGGCTAGTTATACAAACATACCACTCATGCGACACGGGGTCGAAGCAGCCATACAGCTGCCCCATGGTGATGGCCTTGGGGTTCAGGATGCGGTAGATGAAGAGCAACTCCTGGCAGGAGGAGGTGGCTAGTTATACAAACATACCACTCATGCGACACGGGGTCGAAGCAGCCATACAGCTGCCCCATGGTGATGGCCTTGGGGTTCAGGATGCGGTAGATGAAGAGCAACTCCTGGCAGGAGGAGGTGGCTAGTTATACAAACATACCACTCATGCGACACGGGGTCGAAGCAGCCATACAGCTGCCCCATGGTGATGGCCTTGGGGTTCAGGATGCGGTAGATGAAGAGCAACTCCTGGCAGGAGGAGGTGGCTAGTTATACAAACATACCACTCATGCGACACGGGGTCGAAGCAGCCATACAGCTGCCCCATGGTGATGGCCTTGGGGTTCAGGATGCGGTAGATGAAGAGCAACTCCTGGCAGGAGGAGGTGGCTAGTTATACAAACATACCACTCATGCGACACGGGGTCGAAGCAGCCATACAGCTGCCCCATGGTGATGGCCTTGGGGTTCAGGATGCGGTAGATGAAGAGCAACTCCTGGCAGGAGGAGGTGGCTAGTTATACAAACATACCACTCATGCGACACGGGGTCGAAGCAGCCATACAGCTGCCCCATGGTGATGGCCTTGGGGTTCAGGATGCGGTAGATGAAGAGCAACTCCTGGCAGGAGGAGGTGGCTAGTTATACAAACATACCACTCATGCGACACGGGGTCGAAGCAGCCATACAGCTGCCCCATGGTGATGGCCTTGGGGTTCAGGATGCGGTAGATGAAGAGCAACTCCTGGCAGGAGGAGGTGGCTAGTTATACAAACATACCACTCATGCGACACGGGGTCGAAGCAGCCATACAGCTGCCCCATGGTGATGGCCTTGGGGTTCAGGATGCGGTAGATGAAGAGCAACTCCTGGCAGGAGGAGGTGGCTAGTTATACAAACATACCACTCATGCGACACGGGGTCGAAGCAGCCATACAGCTGCCCCATGGTGATGGCCTTGGGGTTCAGGATGCGGTAGATGAAGAGCAACTCCTGGCAGGAGGAGGTGGCTAGTTATACAAACATACCACTCATGCGACACGGGGTCGAAGCAGCCATACAGCTGCCCCATGGTGATGGCCTTGGGGTTCAGGATGCGGTAGATGAAGAGCAACTCCTGGCAGGAGGAGGTGGCTAGTTATACAAACATACCACTCATGCGACACGGGGTCGAAGCAGCCATACAGCTGCCCCATGGTGATGGCCTTGGGGTTCAGGATGCGGTAGATGGCTCCGAACTCCTTGTGGCGCGGCGGCGGCTTGGTGAGCTGCAGCGCTCGCAGGGCCTCGGCCAGCGACTGGTAGGCGCACGTCTTGCCACCCATCGGGGCGCCCACGATCATGAAGCCGTGCCGCACCAACATCATCTCGTATACCTGGAGTAAAGCACCAAATATAGAGACCAAACAAAACAAGGAGGATCTCCATCATTCAGAGAAGAGGGCTTTGTCACAATACTGGCGCAGACTTCAGACTGATGATGCCCTTCTTGTTACCTGTATGATCTTCTCGAGGTACCAGTCGGTGGCCTGCAGGTTGCGCTTCTCCAGCTCGCGCAGCACGCAGCGCGTGAGCTCCACGCGGTCGGGCTGCGGGATCTCCACGCCCGGGAACAGGTCGCTGTAGATGTTACCTGTATGATCTTCTCGAGGTACCAGTCGGTGGCCTGCAGGTTGCGCTTCTCCAGCTCGCGCAGCACGCAGCGCGTGAGCTCCACGCGGTCGGGCTGCGGGATCTCCACGCCCGGGAACAGGTCGCTGTAGATGTTACCTGTATGATCTTCTCGAGGTACCAGTCGGTGGCCTGCAGGTTGCGCTTCTCCAGCTCGCGCAGCACGCAGCGCGTGAGCTCCACGCGGTCGGGCTGCGGGATCTCCACGCCCGGGAACAGGTCGCTGTAGATGTTACCTGTATGATCTTCTCGAGGTACCAGTCGGTGGCCTGCAGGTTGCGCTTCTCCAGCTCGCGCAGCACGCAGCGCGTGAGCTCCACGCGGTCGGGCTGCGGGATCTCCACGCCCGGGAACAGGTCGCTGTAGATGTTACCTGTATGATCTTCTCGAGGTACCAGTCGGTGGCCTGCAGGTTGCGCTTCTCCAGCTCGCGCAGCACGCAGCGCGTGAGCTCCACGCGGTCGGGCTGCGGGATCTCCACGCCCGGGAACAGGTCGCTGTAGATGTTACCTGTATGATCTTCTCGAGGTACCAGTCGGTGGCCTGCAGGTTGCGCTTCTCCAGCTCGCGCAGCACGCAGCGCGTGAGCTCCACGCGGTCGGGCTGCGGGATCTCCACGCCCGGGAACAGGTCGCTGTAGATGTTACCTGTATGATCTTCTCGAGGTACCAGTCGGTGGCCTGCAGGTTGCGCTTCTCCAGCTCGCGCAGCACGCAGCGCGTGAGCTCCACGCGGTCGGGCTGCGGGATCTCCACGCCCGGGAACAGGTCGCTGTAGATGTTACCTGTATGATCTTCTCGAGGTACCAGTCGGTGGCCTGCAGGTTGCGCTTCTCCAGCTCGCGCAGCACGCAGCGCGTGAGCTCCACGCGGTCGGGCTGCGGGATCTCCACGCCCGGGAACAGGTCGCTGTAGATGTTACCTGTATGATCTTCTCGAGGTACCAGTCGGTGGCCTGCAGGTTGCGCTTCTCCAGCTCGCGCAGCACGCAGCGCGTGAGCTCCACGCGGTCGGGCTGCGGGATCTCCACGCCCGGGAACAGGTCGCTGTAGATACCCGTGAATAACGGCACGTCCTGGGGAGGACACGTTGAAAATAGAAGAAACTGCACCACAAGTCAGACATAAAGATTCCATAGCAAAGAAAGCAAAGACAACATTTTTATGTAGCAGATACAGATACAAATAATCCGGGAACCAAAAAATACATAAAATTACCGTAGACTAACGTACAAATTAACGGCTAACTTACGCTACGGCTACGGCTATATGAGTAACTAGCTTTTGCTTTTTAAGACGGATAAAAAGTAGCCTATGGGTCTCCTTGGGGTTCAAGCTAGCTCTGTACGAAATGTCATCAAAATCGGTTCAGTCGTGAAGCGTAACAGACAGACAGAATTACTTTCACATTTATAATATTAATATGGATTTATGACCTGTGACAAGAACTTGGGCATGTTGACGTCGATGATGGCCCGCAGCACGAGCTGCGCCTCGTCCTTGTCGGGGTAGTTCTTCTTGAGCGCGCCCGACGCCAGCAGCACGGACTTGACAGCGCGCATGCCGTAGTCGTAGTGGTTCTGTGATGACAGCTGCTCCGAGCACAGCTTGTACGCTTGCACTATCTTGCGGGCTAGACTGGGGGGAACAAACGTTTGCATTTAAGGCTAAGAACTCACGGAGCGATTTTCGCCCGCGGCCGCCGCGGTTGCGGGCCCGCAGCTTCTGTAGAATTTAGATACATATGTAAAAAATTAAAGCACAACTCACGACGCGTTTTACGCCCGCGGTGTACGCGGTTGTATGCGGCTCCCGCTGTACCGGCGGGCAACTAGTAGAATCGCGCGGGCCGCGGTTACCCGCAGCCTCGGCGGTTGGCGCCCGCGCGCTCTGCGGTCGGTCGGCGGGCGACCGCGGTGGCCGGCGGGTGGCGGGAGGTACAGAAATCGAACACTATTTTGCAACCGCCCGTCTTGCGGTCATCGCCCGCCAGGTCTGCGGGCGATGATCGCAACCGCGGCGGCTGCGTAACCACGCAAATAACCGTTCTCGTGAGTTTTGAAATAAAACCGCAGTTCCACGACCGCGGCGGTCGCGGGCGAAAATCGCTCCGTGAGTTCTTAGCCTAAATTGTCACTTACGGGATATCTTCCGTGATTTTTAACTATCCATCCACCCGCACTCTCCAGTCATCCCGCGATCATGGCGCTTGCAACAGCGTCGAAATATCGGGAACTCAAAATAATTAAAAATCACGGAAGATATCCCGTAAGTGACAATTTAAATTGTGAAACAAACCGTGATAGCCTAAAACAGTGTTTAAACGTTTCCATCATGAAGTACAGGTAATATCCCAATAGTTTTTTGAAAAGAGTAACCATGGCAGTTTCTTGCCGGTTCTTCTCCATAGGAAATGGACCAATTAGAACGGTGCACTAGCTTCTAACGTTTTATAAGTGCCCATGTAGGCCTATGTGAAATAAAAAGATTTTAACATTGACAGGGTGTCTGGTACATCGTGTGCCAAATTTAAATGGCCGACTGAAGGGGCTATCTGCTATCCTTTCAGACTCCTTTGCACTCCTCATGCCCTGTGGATTTTTTTCATTGAATTTTTATTGTGTTATTGAAAAAAGACCAACATTTTACATTCATATACAATTATTTAAAAATGTATAAGACTTAGGCTCTGAAAAATAATGTATCGAAGAATTATTTTTGCTTAAATGGTACCTAAAAAAGTCTAAGTCTATTATCCTGTTACCTGTTAAGATCTCTGCCCACCATCAGGTGGGATCGCGGTCAGGCACTAGTTAATATCAATAGAGAGTACTCACGGTCCAGCATTCACGAATCCGTTGGAGTAGAGCGTGATCTCGCCGATCATGGCATAGTCGGGCACCATCATGGCCACCGTCCGGAACAGCACCTTCAGGTTGTCCGGCAGCTCCGTACGACCGGCATACCTAGGGAAAGAATTAATCTTGAAAATCTATACCCATGATGGATTGACTTAAACTGATCTGCGTAGAGCAGTGGTGGCCCAGTGGTAACTGCCCCGACTTACAAGTTGTAGGTTGCGGGTTCGAACCCAACCAGGCGCATTACTTTGTGTAATTTATTTCATCACCACTGCTCTCAAAACGGTGAAGGAAAACATCGTGAGGAAACCGGCATGTCCTAGAACCAAAAATTCGAATACGTGTGACATTCAGCCCATTCCCTCTCCTAGAGAGGAGGTTTGAGTCCCAGCAGTGGGAACATTATAAGGCCGATAATGCTAATAAAAAATAAAAGTGATCTGATAAAGGTTACAATTTTCACCTAGGAATCCTTGAAACATTATACTGATGGCAAATTCTTTTAAAGAGTGATCTATTTTATCAAGTTGCCCAGCAGTTTTTGGACGGTCGGTCGGTCGCTCTGAGGTATACAGGATTATTTAAAAATACTAAAAACCTTTCAAACTTTATTACTGACATCATAAACAACAACTATTGTTCTTTGACTTTTTACAAAACATTTACCAAAAGCAGATTTTTCAGATTTCGTTGTTCTATTTAACACATTCCAACTCTGTATATTTCTGAGACTTCGTAACATTTAGAACGTTCAATTTAAATATTTTCATTTTTGTATGAAAACGTGATGAACTAAAGAATATTACATTTTTAAAAGTCATAGAACTAAAGTTATGATGATAGTAAAATTGTCCAGAAAGGTGGCCAGTACATTACAAATAACTGGATAATACGTTATTCTTTATAATACCTAGGCAATGCAAAGAAACTGATGAGATATTGGTTTTAAACCCCAGGGGGATTTTAAAACCAATATCTCACAGGTAAGTGATGAGTGAAGTGTATGTTGTAGGCGAGCGAAAACTATAGATTACCCAAGAGATCCCTGTTCAGTCTTACTTTGAAGGTCATTAAGGGGGAAGCTTCAGGGTAGCCCGCGAAATTCTAATTTTCTTACGTTTTTTGCAATTTGCAAGCCTACCACTGGCTTGCAAATTGCAAAAAACGTAACGTTGTATGAAGTTAAAAATACTTTAGCAACTGTAAAACGTAACGAGTTACATAATTATAACCATAAAAATCATCAATACAAGCTTCCAAGCTCACTTAGTTGCAGGAACGTTCTTGACCTCGAAAAAATCGTTTCTGCAACTAATTTCGCGGGCTACCTTGAAGCATTCACCTTAAAGCAACTTACCCAGGATTCATAGTGATAAAGACGGAGCACGAAGGGTTGAGGCTGATCTCCGTGCCCTCGAAGAAGAAGCGCTTCTCGCGGCGCAGGATGGCGAGCTGGATGGAGAGGATCTGCTGCGCCACCACGGACAGCACCTCCAGCTCGATGCGGTTGAACTCGTCGAAGCACGCCCACGCGCCCGACTGGGCTAGACCCTGGGGAAAACACGTAGAGTTCGTCTAATGAAAGCGCGACCTGGAGTTTTTTTTAAATTTAATTGGCAACATTATTCAGCCGTAATTGTAGGAGATGGATAAAAAATTTGATAAAAAAAGCGGGTCTATAGGTTAAAGTCCTTTTAGAGTATTTATTATGTTGGTTGATCAACAAAAATTAAATATAATGCAAGTAAATAAATTGGTAATAGCGACCGAGGCGGAATACGCCTGAGCCACAGGCGAGGGTGACCAGTAGTTCCAGAGATTACCCCCTACATATATACAAACTTACAAATTTTACCTCTTTATAATATTAGTATAGATAAATAAACAGGGCTTGACCCGCAACTCGTGGAGGCTTTACGGCGACCATCCTTCCATCCATACGATACACATTGTGAAGAGCACTTTTCTGCAGTAGTACGGAAAACAAGATATTGCATGCCTGAAAGCGTTAGAGGTAGGAGCCGATTTTGAGACCATCTTGACTTAAAATCCCCTAACCTTTTAGTCCCCTAGCTGGGGCACAGGGCGTCGACAGGAGTCACCCATCGTGACCGGTCTTGCGCTTTACGCTTGACCTCACTCCATATTTAATTTATTTATTTATTTAATTCTTATTGTACACAATAACTTATTTCTAGATACAGCGATTTGACAATTCATTTACCACGGCAAGCTTTACTCAACAATGAGTTTTCTCCCAGCAAAGAGATCACATTCGAGGGTAGGATCCTGTGGATGACCCTTGATTCCTTTTTAACAGCCGCACGGGTCGACCTTCAAGGTTAAGCAACGCTTGCCAAGGTTGGTCTGTGGATGGGTGACCATCTTAACATAACGAGTTTCCTCCGTGCCTCGGAAAGCACGTTACGCCGTAGGCCCCGGCTGTCATTTGTAGACCTTTGGCAGTCATTACGGATAGTCAGAAGCCATTAAATCTGACTCGTTGGGCCATGAAGTACCGTGTCACCCCAGTTAATGGGTTGTGGAGGTCTGGTAGGCAGCCGCTCCTCGTAAAATACTGATATTCAGCTAAATCCGGCTTGACTGGAAGCCGACCCCAATATATTTACCTTAAAGAATTTACCGAGAGCCTTGTAATCGAGGCCGTCGGAACAGTTGAAGACTACACACTTCTTGGCGACCGCCTTGGCGAGATCCTTGGTGGTCTCCGTCTTGCCCGTGCCGGCCGGCCCCTCGGGCGCGCCGCCCAGGTTCAGCTTCAGAGCGCTCATGAGGGTCCTGCACACACACGTCAAGTTCAAATCTTATGTAAATGTAAATGTAAATGAGAGTACTAGAAAGAAAGAAAGATATTTATTTAACAGATAAAACACACATAATGTAGCAATAATGAACGTATTAAAATAGAAAAAAAAAACCGGCCAAGAGCTGGGTCCACAGTTTACTGACATCTTCTTGAGGCGTGCGTGGAACAGAACGCGCCGTTGACGACTTGGGATCGGTTCGGGTTATTACTGGACTGCCAGAAGGCAAGCTACCCAGTGCTCGCCGTCCGCAAGGCCGCGCCTACGGTAGGCCTCTCAGGCGGTGGAACCCTCACCTGAAGCAGCGGTCAGTGAGCGGTGTGGCGACGAGGCGGCCGGAGTTGCCGAGGTACTCGAAGCCGTAGTCCACGTCCGTGGTGATCATGGAGCACACCATCTTCTCGCCGCGCCAGTAGTAGCGCAGCTGCGAGATCCAGTTGAAGTCCGTGATGTCGATCACGTTGCGCTCTAACAGCTCCTCCTGGATCGAGCGACCTGACCAGTTTTAAACATAATTTATTTATTTATTTATTAACATGGGAGACCAACAGCTAAATACAATAAATTAGTAACAATATGGGAACTAGACAGCCAATAACAGGTTTCCACGTATAGAAACATGCAATATTATATATAACTGTGAACAACACAGTACCTATCGCCAGAAGGAAAAGAGTTATACTTACAAGATAATACACTAATAACATGATCTGATACAATACAATAAAGAAATCAATAATCTCAACAAAAGTTACACAAAAATGCCTATCATTTAAAAAAGTCAAGGGTTAAGCACCTCCTCGTCGATGACACACTTGTTAGAATTATGTCAACAAGTGTGAAAAAGACAGATCAAAAATATTGCATTTAGGAGATGAAAATGTTAAGATGTAAAGAAGATGTAAGGAGTGACGAAAATGGATAAAGTGAGAAATGAGATATTAGGGGAAGTTTGAAAGTGGCTCCAGTGACTGAAAAGTTGAAAGGGAATCGTTTGGCTTGGTATGGCCATGTGAAGAGGAGGGATTGAATGCTTATTACTAAAAGAGTTTCGAGTTTACATGTGGCTGGATGGAGAGGGTGTCCAAAGAAAAGATGGATCGATTGTGTGAGGACTGATATGAAAGAAAAGGAAGTTAGTGAAAGTATGTCAGGTGACAGGACCGAATGGAAGATAAAAACATGTTGCGCCGACCCCAAGTAATATGGGATAAAGACAGGAAGCAGTAGAGTGAATGAGGTGGACCGATGACCCGGAGAGGGCCGCGGGAAACCGATGATTGTGAGACGCATAGGACCGGTCGTTGTGGCGACGCTTGGATGAGGTCTATGTCCAGCAGTGGACGTCTTTCGACTGAATTAATAATGATGTGAACAAGATTATGTTTACTTTAATTAACTGACAACAGTGAAATCAGAAAAAGTTTGGTGAATCCGAATAAGTAGGTATATAGGTTGTACCAAATATGCTGTGTTAATATTTGTGATAATACACACATCAACACGGTCTAGGGATATTTTTAAAAAAGCGAATTACTATCAATGTGTTAATTATTTATATGACATGTATATATTTAAAAGATACGTTATTTAATATTCCACCATTTTTTAAAATTTGTTAAGGTACTTCAATTAAAATTTCAGGATTTTATGGAAAAAAATGAAACATACGGAAACCGTATATGAATTAACTTTTAATTTATGAGTGAAAACTGAAAAAAATAGAAAAATCTTTTAATTTGTGTTTATAAACTTGAAGTTAGTAGTCTGAGAAAGCGCCCATGATGTTCATAACACATCGGCAACGATTCGGCATGCTCAGAACAAGGTTGTGAATGTCTTGCTGTGGAATATTGTCCCATGTCCTTCTGAGGTGCGCAAAAAGTTGATCTTCTGTAGGCAGATTTTCAGGAACTTCCTTCAGAGCTCTTCTTTGCAGCATATCCCACGCATGCTCAATGGGATTTAGATCTGGCGATTGAGCAGGCCAGTCTAAGGCGCTAACATTGTGTGTATGTAACCAAGCTGCTACCGTTCTCGCCGTGTGTGCCCGGGCATTGTCGTGCATGAGCAGGAAATCTTGCCCCATTTGTGTTCTGTGGGGCAAGATTACGGGCCCTAGCACCTGTTGGACGTATCGTTCTGCCGTCATATTGCCCCGCACCCAAACGAGATCCGTCCGTCCTCCAAGACGAATTCCTGCCCAAACCATAATTGTTCCTTCTTGGTATGGGTGAACTTCCTGAGGGTTTTGAAGACGGCTCCATCGTCCAGGAACTCGCCAAACACGCGTCCTTCGTGAATCTGGATGGAAGCCGAACCTGGATTCATCCGTGAACGGCACATTGGACCATTGCTCACGCCCCAGTCCACGTGGTTCCGAACCCATTCTAATCGTCGTCCACGATTGCCTCTCCGTAAAGGTGGGACCCGGAGTGGTCTATGAGAGCGTAGATTGCTTTCATGCAGTCGCCTTCTTACAGTTTGGTCACTCACAAGCACTTGGTGTTCCACTCGCAGCCTTTGGACCAATTGAGTCGCCGTTGCATTTGGTTGAGCTCGCGCAGTAATTTGCAAAAATCGGTCTTGTCTGGGGGTAGTGATGCGACTTGGCCCCCGGTGCCTCTCCGCTACTTCACCTGTGGCACGATAGCGTGTCCACAATCTTGAAATTACATTTTGGTGGGTCCCTATGGCCTCAGCAACATTACGCTGAACAGACCCAGCTTCCAGCATTCCCACAGCTCGTAACATCTCCACCCTCATCAAATGTTGGCGTTGCATGGCTACAATACCTCAATTTTAACTTTATCTTTCGTTTAAAAATGACAAAAAACTGTAACTAAACATAATTCGTATTGTTTTCTAAATTTAGCACAAATTAAAATTCCCTCTCCTACACATCAAGACATTTTTATGCCACAGAAACAAAAGAATTTTCAAAAATTTGAATTTGGAATTAGTCTGAGATAAATTACAAACAAATCGGTGTATAAAAGATTCCAATGCGGCCAGTACTTTTCGAGTTATTTAATTGAGTATGAAATATCCCTAGACCGTGTTGATGTGTTTACATCGGATCCAGCTAAAGTGTCCATGGACTTGTTACGAAAAGTATGTTCAAGAACCTTGAGAACCAAAAGACGAGATAAAAAACAATGTTTCGCCCTCATTTTAGCGATACGAAGTATTTGTACTTGGTTTTTAAACTTATAGAATGAGACAACTGATACAAACTTCTTCCTCTTTTAATTTAACCCGTTTAATGTTTACAGTTACTAATTAACCTTCAATTTTTAGGGTTCTGTACCTCAAGAGGAAAAAAACAGAACCCTTATAGGATCACTTTGTTGTCTTAGTTACTTTCCGTTAACCTAGAATCTTGAAATTTGGCACGAAACAAGGTATTGTAGCACAAATATATTAAAAAATGTAAAAACTAAAAATTTTTAGTTACGTCCCCTGAAACAAAATTTTGAAAATTGTTCAAGACTCAATTCGACAATTGAACTGTTTTCATAGGTAAGTTGGTACGGAACCCTCAGTGCGCGAGTCCGACTCGCACTTGCCCGGTTTTTTTTTAATAAATAAAATAAAAAATAAAAATAATTTACAGATTATAATTATATATTTATAAAAATGTATATGTGGAGGTGTATAAGAGTGTCGATGTCAGCGTGGGGTACATAACAGAATAGAGTAGAGTAAAAGGGATAGATGTTGTTGCCAGGGACCGGCCGGATACTCGTTGAATGGGTTTTTGAAGGGGTTTTTTTAAGCGCTTCAAAAATAAACCCTTTGATACGAGTTACATCTTCGAACGACTCAAAACAACCCGTTAGGAAGGGGGTTACCCTTTCAAAACCCTGTAACACGGTAACAGGGTAAGCCATTCCATCTCATGACATTGTAATATGCACTCTTTACAATCGACATTAGCTTGAAAATTGCATAACCATAACCGCGCGTGACATCACACCACCGGCGGTCGGCGCCATTCTTGCGAGTATCGACTTGTCGAGTGACTTGTAGGTAAGCATGGAATAGTTACTATTGACTATAATATGATCTTATAGTTCAATTTTGCTCGTAGCACAAAACATTTACACATGCACAGATAATATAATATTGGCATACAGATGCCTCATCCCATACAAAGAAATTGTCCCGTCGTAACTAGCGTATTTCATCTGCCTATGCTGGCTATTTTTGTTAGTACATCAATCGCGTTCGTTCCCAATAGATGGTGTTAGCAGCGACTTTGCAAGAAGGGTTATATTATACTTTTATTCGTAATAGATGACATTAAAATGGCACTGTACACTGTACTTTTGTACTGCTGCTACGTACTCATATTATCTGTGATATTATTAAACAAAACAAAATTTAAAAATCTAGTTGTTAACCTTTGAAATTTAATACAGCGCCATCTACTGGTATAAATATTAATTGTTCATTCCAATCATCTATGAAAATTTGAAATAAGAGCCCATTGTTCCATAATTTTGTGTGTATAAGAGTTGATTATGTATGAATAAACCTTAATAAAGACAGAAAAAATAAAAACTTAAAAATTATACACACTTCAACCACAGATCAATACATGTCGCGCCATCTAGTGACATTTATTTGAACCAAACTTTCTTTGTTACGAATGAGACCCCGTGACACATGCTAAATATGCATTTTATAATATTTATTTTTTTATGTGTACTGGTTTATTGGGGCTTGTTCGTCAACTGACTACTCCAAAACTCGCGAGCCGCTTGCGAGTTTGAACCTTTCGATGTCACCTACTTTTTTTTCGTCAACTGTCGCGCACGTATGAAGTACAGTCAAATAATAACAGATTGAAAACCATAACTATAAATAACTAGCTATTGCCCGAGGTTTTGTTCATGCTGACTGTACTGGCTATCTACTTAGGTTTCTGAATATGTTAAAGTGACAAAATGAAGCGAGTAGGATGCGGCCAATGTTGCATAACCAAGTTATTTAACCTATCAATACCCACGACACGAGACACAATAGTAAAACAATAACAGCGCGGTCTAATGAGACCGGTTGGGGATTCATGAATAAAAAAAAAGTTATTTCAAAATCATTTGACATTAGGTACTTTTCAGATTCAGATTCAGTTCTTTCTTTTGTTAAAATCCCCATATATTACGACGGAAAATGTTACATTTAAACTAAAAAATGTTGTTGCACATGATTTTGTGACACATAATGACATATAGGTACTGCTTATTTAGTCATTATTCGTCATCATCATCATTTCAGCCGAAAGACGTCCACAGCTGGACATAGGCCTCTCCCAAGCGTCACCACAACAACTCGCCCTGAGCTACTCCCGTCCATCGGATTCCCGCGACCTTAGCCAGGTCATCGGTCCACCTTGTGGGAGGCCTTCTAGTGCTGCGTCTTCCAGTCCGTGGCCACCACTCCAGAACCTTTCGTCCCCATCGACTATTCGTTCTACGAACAATGCGCCCTGCCCATTGCCAATTAAGTTTGGCGATTCTTCTGGCTATGTCGGTAACCTTGGTTCTCTTATCATCATCATCATCATCATCATCTCAGCCGAAAGACGTCCACTGCTGGACATAGGCCTCCCCCAAGCGTCGCCACAGCGACCGGTCCTGCGCGTCTCGCATCCATCGGATTCCCGCGACCCTCGCCAGGTCGTCGGTCCACCTTGTGGGAGGCCTTCCGACGCTGCGTCTTCCGGTACGTGGCCGCCACTCTAGAACCTTCCGTCCCCATCGACCATCTGTTCTACGAGCAATGTGCCCTGCCCACTGCCACTTAAGTTTGGCGATTCTTCGGGCTATGTCGGTAACCTTAGTTCTCTTGCGGATCTCTTCATTCCTGATATGATCGCGCAAGGAAACTCCGAGCATAGCCCTTTCCATTGCTCTTTGGGTGACTTTAAGCCTTCTGATGAGGCCCATTGTGAGCGACCACGTTTCCGAGCCATATGTCATCACTGGCAACACACACTGGTCATAGACTTTTGTCTTGAGACACTGCGGTAGGTTGGACGAGAAGATACCGTGCAGCTTCCTGAACGCTGCCCAGCCGAGTCGGATTCGACGATTGATCTCTTTCTCGAAGTTAGATCTACCCAACTGGACCGTCTGTCCCAGGTAGACGTAGTCGTCCACAACTTCGAGTGTAGAGTCTCCGATCTTGATAGGAGTGGGAGCTACATGGATGTTTACCATGACTTTGGTTTTGTCCATGTTCATTTTGAGTCCCACTCTTTCGGAAGCCCTACTGAGATCACCGAGCATTGTACTGAGCTCCTCCGTAGTCTCAGCCATGACTACTATGTCGTCGGCAAACCGAAGGTGAGTGATGTACTCGCCGTTGATATTGATGCCTCGCCCTCTCCATTCCAGAACCTTGAAGACATCCTCCAATGCGGCCGTGAACAGTTTCGGAGAGATAACGTCTCCCTGCCTCACACCCCGCTGTAAGAGGATAGGTTTCGAGGTCTGATCCTGGAGTCGGACTGACATGGTGGCGTTTTTGTACAAACATTTCAGCACTTTGATGTACCGATAGTCAATTTGGCACCGTTGGAGAGACTGCAGTACAGCCCAAGTCTCGATCGAATCAAAGGCTTTCTCGTAATCCACAAACGCTAAGCAGAGGGGCAGGTTGTACTCCTCAGTCTTCTGTATAACCTGCCGTAGCGTATGTATGTGGTCTACGGTGCTAAAGCCTTTTCGGAATCCGGCTTGTTCAGGAGGCTGGAAGTCGTCGAACCTGCGTGCGAGACGATTCGTGATGACTCTGGAAAACAACTTGTAGACATGGCTCAGAAGTGAGATGGGCCTGTAGTTCTTAAGGAGGGCATTGTCGCCCTTCTTAAAGAAAAGTACCACCACACCTCTGCCCCATGCCTGTGGCGTTTTGCCCTCGAGTATGACGGAATTAAATAGCTTCTGAAGGGCCTTAAGGACCGGTTTTCCACCCGCCTTCAGAAGTTCGGCCGTAATTCCGTCCTCACCCGGCGCCTTATTGTGTTTAAGTTGTTTCAGAGCCATCCTAATCTCGTACAGGCTGACGTCCGGGATATCTTCGGTATAGTGTCGGGTCAATCTAGCTCTTGGATCGTTCGCTAGATTTGCCGTGGGTTTAGAGATAGACGTGTATAACTGTCCATAGAATGCCTCGATCTCTCCCAGGAGCTCCGGTTTAGCGGATAATGGTTCTCTTGTGGATATCTTCATTTCTGATATGATCACGCAAAGAAAATCCGAGCTTAGCCCTTTTGGTGATAATTAGCCTTCTGATGAGGCCCATTGTAAGCGACCACGTTACTGTTCCGTAAGTCATCGCTGGCAACACACACTTGTCATGAGACACTGTGGTATGTTGGACGAGAAAATACCGTGCAGCTTCCCGAACGCCGCTCAGCCGAGTCGTATTCGAGGATTGACCGCTTTCTCAAAGTTAGACCTACCCAACTGGACCGCTTGTCTAGACGCAGTCGTCCATAACTTCGAGTGTGTGTGTGTGAGAGAGTGAGTCCCCGATCTCGATAGGAGCGTGTGCTACATGGATGTTTACCATGACTTTGGTTTTATCCATGTTCATTTTAAGTCCCACTCTTTCGAAAGCTCTACTGAGATCACTGAGCATTGTCCTGAGCTCCTCCCTAGTCTCAGCCATGACTACTATATCGTCGGCCACTGAAGGTGAGTGATATACTCGCCGTTGACATTAATGCCTCGCCCACTCCATTCCATAATCTTGAAGACATCCTCCAATGCGGCCGTAAACAGTTTCGGAGAAATAACGTCTCCCTGCCTCACACCCCGCTGTAAGAGGATAGGTTTCGAGGCCTGGTTCTGAAATCGGATTGACATGGTGGCATTTTCGTACAAACATTTCAGCACTTTGATGTACCGATAGTCAATCTGGCACCGTTGGAGAGACTGCAGTACAGCCCAAGTCTCGATCGAATCAAAGGCTTTCTCGTAGTCCACAAACGCTAAGCAGAGAGGCAGGTTATACTCCTCAGTCTTCCGCAGCGTATGTATGAGGTCCACGGTGCTGAAACCTTTTCGGAAACCGGCTTGTTCGGGAGGCTGGAAGTCATCGAACCTGCTCGCGAGACGATTCTTGGTGACTCTGGAAAACAACTAACTTGTCGACATGGCTCAGAAGTGAGATGGGCCTGTAGTTCTTAAGCAGGGCATTGTCGCCCTTCTTAAAGAAAAGTTCACCACACCTTTGCTCCATGTCTGTGGCGTTTCCCCCTCAAGTATAGTGTAGTGATTGATTTGTTCGTTTCGTTATCGACTTTTGTGTGTGCAATTTTCGATTCTTTGGAAACCTGCAAAATTCAAACTAACTAATAAGCCAGAACTCTTCTTAGTTTTTATGTAATTTAGAGCTAAATTAGAGTATTAGAACAAGCCGTTTACGGCTTGGTCGTTATCTCACTACTGTAAAACTCGCGCGCGCTCGCAAGTCGGCACCTTCAGATTTCATCTACTTTTTCTGTCGTCAACTCGCTCGTGTTTTTGTTGAGTCAACTACAAAAACTTCTTATAAAATGTATATGATGTATGGCTTGTAGGTATGATGTAGGTACCCAATATAAATGTCAAAACCACAAAAAAAAACTGGCCAAGAGCGTGGGCACGCTCAGTGTAGGGTTCCGTAGTTTCCCGTCCGTCACAATAAGCGTCCCAACTTTTCAAAAACTGGTTGTCCAATCAAGTTCAAAACAATTTTCCTAGAAAGTCTGTATAAAGCTCTACTTTCCAGATTTTTTTCATATTTTCTAAATTTATGAGTTATGGTTCAAAAGTTAGAGGGGACACACACACATTGTTTTTTGCTTTTGGAGCGATTATTTCCAAAATTATTGATATTATCAAAAAATGATTTCACTAAACCCGTATTCATTTTTCAATACCTATCCAACAATATATCACACGTTAGGGTTGAAATAAAAAAAAATATCACTTTCCACTTTACATGTAGGGGGGCTACCCTAATAAAACAGTTTTTCCAATTTTTATTTTACTACTTGGTCGGCGTGATTGATATACATATTGGTACCAAATTTTGCTTTCTAGTGCTAACGGTCACAAAGATTAAGCGAGGACGGATGGACGGACAGACATGGCGAAACTCATTCATCACGTTTTTGCCATTTGGCTACGGAACCCTAAAAAATTGTATGCCTAATGACCAAATTTCAATTTCGCGGCCTACCTTATAGCATCTGTTTGTGTTTATCTACCAAATGTAAAATATCATGCTAGATTGATAGTTATACTCTAATTTAGCACTACATTATATAAAAACTAAGAAGAGTTTTGGCTTATTAGTTAGTTCGAGTTTCACATGTTTCCAAAAAATCGAAAACTGCACACACAAGTCGATAACGAAACGAACAAACTAATCAATGCACTATCCACGAAATGAATTTATTGCATCCAAATAAAGTTGAAAAACAAATATTACCTAATGTTAACTCGCTTAAATAAACGCGTCACTTATTATCAATTTCGTACGTAATAACTAAATAAAAATAGTAAAGCAATGAGGCGCCGCACGGGTGCAAGCACCCCCACCTACAACACGCAGCTCAAGTTTATTAGGTAATTCAGGTTAACACGAAAAAAAGCTTTTCAAGAAGATAACCTCTTGAAAGGCTTAAGTCATCGAAGGGGTTAACCCCTTCATGCGGTTACCTTATTAAAAGTGTTAACCCTTTCGCTGGGTTCCGAGAGTGTAACTCGACCAAAAGGTAACACTGCGATATGAGTTACCTCATGTACGGGTTACCCAGTCCAAAGGCTTAACTCTTAAGCGGGGTTGTCGGGTCTCTGGTTGTTGCACCAGTAAGCGTATACCTAACATGACAAAATTCTATTTGAACACAACAGTTGCTGAATGTCAAAAACAAGACAATATTGTATAAAAAAGAGGGAAATAACAAATTTTATTTGATAAACTAATGTGCGCTGTCAAAGGTCATTATCTAAATACATATCTACGTCTTTACTTAAGTACTATACTAAAGTTGCTTGTTGATTAATTCATGAATCCCCGACCGGTCCTTTGAGACCGCGCTGTTATTGTTTTACTATTGTGTCTCGTTTTGCGGATATGTGATAGGAATAAATAAAAACCGACCAGGGTAAGGGTCAACTAAGATTTGCAAATTGATGCCGTCGTTACTTTTATTCAGCTCAAAATCAAAAATGTTTTTTTTACATAGGCCTACATAGGCACTAAAAAGTCGAAGCTAGTGCATGGTTCCAATTGGTCGTTTCCTATGGAGAAGAACCGGCAAGAAACTCCATGGTTACTCTTTTCAAAAAAAATATTGTAAAAATATTTCCACAAGACAATATTGTACCCCAAAGCACAATAAAAAAAGAAGCAATCAAAGAAGAACGGTCACGTCCCATATAAAAAAAACCCAGACCCGACAGAACAGTGACATATCTCAGTTTTTTTGTTATTATTTATATAATCATATTATATAGTTTTTATATTCGAAATCAATGGCTAACACCAAAATATTGCCTTATGTTTTTGTTCAGGGTTTACACTAAAAAAATACAAAATGCCTACTTATCTACACAATTCGTAATGTATGTAACTAAATGACGATAAATAGTTATGGGATGTATCCAGGAGACCTGGAGATACAGCTGTATTATATAGTTATTGAACTCCTAGTACAACATTCAACATAGGATTTTTTTTTAAGGTGGTTTCCACCAATCCCCGCTCCGCGCCATTGTTGTTTCCATGAAAGAGTGAGATAGCATGATTGGTTTCCGTCACCAAAAACCACCTGAGCCGTAGTAGGTATGCACACAGTACGTGACCGTTTTTATACATGTAACACACAAATAACTTCCTATACGAACATTTTTTTTTTTTAATACGTCCCATAACTACTTACTTTTCTACGTCATTTAGTTTATTTACGAATTGTGTAGATACGTAGGCATTTTGTACTTTTTTAGTGTAAAGCCTGAACAAAAACATAAGGCAATATTTTGGTGTTAGCCATTGATTTCGAATATAAAAACTATATACTTAATATGATTATATAAATAATAACAAAAATACTGAGGTATGTTACTTTTCTGTCGGGTCTGGGTTTTTTTTGCTTGTTCTTCTTTGAGAAGAAGAAATAAGTAGTAAGTAAAACTCGTAGTCTACAGTGTTCTCTCATTCACACTATAAGAGAGAGGCTATTAAATAAAACAGACCTATCTATACCTCACTGTCTTCGGTGTTCGTATCATCTTTATGCCGATGACCTTCAGTTGTATACAGCTGCGCGGGTGGAAGGTTTGTCAGACGCTATAGACGATCTAAACCGGGATCTGGAAGCTATCAGTAGCTGGTCTGATAGGTTTGGGGTGTCTGTGAACCCCTCAAAACGTCAGGCCATTGTTATTGGTAGCTCACGCATGATGGGTAGAGTAGCGGTTAGCTCTCTACCTTCTATTTTTTTCAATGGTACCGTCATTCCAATCAGCCCTAGTGTAAAGGATCTCGGTTTGCATCTTGACTCGACGTTTGGCTGGCAAAGTCAAGTTTCTAGTGTCTGTCAAAAAGTCAACGGGACTTTGCGCTGTCTGTATCGTCTGAGAAACTTTTTACCTGCTAAGACGAAGATAATGCTTGTGCAGACTCTGATTTTCCCTATTATCGACTATGGTGATGTGTGTTACTTTGACCTGAATGCAGTTTTGCTGGATAAGCTTGATAGACTCCTTAACAACTGCATCCGGTTCATATTTAACCTGAAGAAATATGATCATGTGTCGAACTTCAGGTCTGAACTCAAATGGTTACCTATTCGCCAGAGAAGAAGTTTGCGCGCTCTGACTACACTTTTCTCTCTACTCCACTCTCCCACTCCTCCATCCTATCTCATTACTCACTTTCAATATCTATGTTCTTCACACGCAAAGAATCTGCGTTCTTCCAACAATCTCCTACTGCTCTGTCCTTCTCATACTTCTGATTTTGTCCATTCTTCCTTCTATATACAGTCCATCCTTCTGTGGAATGCGCTTCCTCTCGATATCAGAACGGCCGAAAGTCGATATGCATTCAAGCGGAAATTGCGGAATTATTTCCTACACTGATAGCTCAATCGTCTCAGAATTATCATTTCCTAACTTCATATTAATCCAAACTAATATTATAAATGCGAAAGTAACTCTGTCTGTCTGTCTGTCTGTCTTTGCTTCACGCCTAAACTACTGAACCGATTTGTGTGAAATTTGGTACAGACATAGTTTGGAACTTGAGAATGGACATAGGATAGTTTTTATTACAAAAAATAAAATAAAAAGTAAGATAAAAAATAAAATAAAAAATAAAATTTATTCTGGACATACAGCGCCATCTATTGGTAAAGAGTCGGCATCAATTCAGTACTGAAAATTCATCGGAAAAATGTAAATAAATTGTAAAAAGGTATGAAAATATAATATTATACAACTTTTAGTTTGGGATGAACGTACGATGTCCCGTAAAAAAATAACAATCGAAGCACTTCATCGCACGATGAAAGACATTAAAAACAATCAAGGTATTATGGGAAGAATGGTGGTTCTATTGGCCGGTGACTTCCGGCAGACCCTGCCGGTTATAGCAAGGGGCACACCGGCAGATGAAATCAATGCCTGTTTAAAAGCATCTGTGCTATGGACACATGTGAAAAAGGTTCCACTGTCGACGAATATGCGAGTATTACTCCATAATGATTGTCAAGCCGGGCAGTATGCTGCTGCTCTTCTGAAGATCGGCGAGGATCGCATGCCTACCGACTCCGAGAGTATGATCACGCTGAGCAGCGAATTATGCCAAATTTTGGATAGCACATACCTACAATTTAAAAAATAGTGTCTATCCGGATTTACGCGCTAATATCGAAAATCGGGAATGGTTATGCGAAAGGGTGATATTGGCGCCAACAAATGAAATAGTAGGCCGGATAAATGACCAAATTATGTCTGACGTTGAGGGAGATGTCATCGAGTATCTATCAGTAGAAAACGTCGTGGACGCCGAGCAAGTGACATCTTACCCAACAGAGTTTCTCAACTCCTTAGAGTTATCAGGAGTGCCTTCTCACAAGTTGAGGCTGAAAGTTGGAGTTCCTGTGGTGCTTATGAGAAACCTAGATCCACCAAGGCTATGTAACGGCACACGGTTACAAGTAACCTATTTAGGACGGAATGTCATTAAAGCCGTAAAAATCTGCCGGAAGTCACTATTCCACGCGAACGAAGTCGCGGGCAAAAGCTAGTATGTATATATTTATATATATATATATATATTGGTATTTATTATATTGAATATATATGTATGTTTATTTTAACTCTATTATATATACCCTTTATACTTACTTTTGTCTACTAGATTACATTGACTTTTTATGCACCTACCATATTGTCTCTTCACCACCCTAGGTTGACTGGTAGAGAATGCCTATGGCATTTAGTCCGCCTTTGTACAATGCATTGCATAAAGAATAAATAAATATCAACAAATGAGATATTATCAAAATTACCTATCCAATAAAATAACACATATACCTATTGGAAGGTGGGTCGAGATTCCATAGGGTTTCTCTGAAATCTCGGGTTTTTATGGCATCATTCTTTAGCCATCTTTCAGACTTTCTAAGGTATATAAAGATATAGCTAATGTTATAAGTAACTCGAGTACCGTAATTAGATACATAATAGAAAGTCAATAGGTGTGCGGACGCCGGCGTTCGCTCGGGGCTCAACAGATAAAAAAAAAACTTTATCCTAGGGAGAATCCAGGGGTATCTTCAAGGCTAGAGTGAATAAATAAGCTCTTAATAAACTAGTGCGCCTCACCATCAACGATTGTATGACTGCTTACCATCAGGTGGGATCGCGGTCAAGCACTAGTTTATACCAATTTAAAAATAAAATCCTTCCGTAAGGTCCGTGCTAATTTTGACGGGAATTTCACTGGGTGATATAACAAGGAATAAGGGATTTCAAACTACGGAATAAGTCTTCGAAACAGCAGACTTTTTCTAAGTGTAGCTAATCTGGTTATGAGTAACTTACTCACTTGAAGTCCTCTCAAACTTAGTTTGGTCGTCGTCGTAATTGTTCTATCATATTTAAGTTCTCTTATTTATATTGATTTAGTATTTATTAGGTTACTAGCTGTGCCCGCGATTTCGTTCGCGTGGATGTCGGAACTTAACAATGTATTATTTAATGCAAAGCACTGTTGGAGGATACAAGTATAATTTATTTATTCTAGTCGTTCTTTATAAACAACATTAGCTGTGGAACCATCTGGAGCGTACAAAAAAAGATTATTGGGGTTACCCGTGAAAGAGCTACGTATAGTTGACCATGGGAAAAGCATCCAATACTTAGGTCCACCCCCGTAACAGTATTTATTATAGTATTTATTAGTTTATAATAATAGCATAATTATTATAAACATATTGCTTAATTTATAAGTATCTCTTATTTATTTATTGTGCAGATCTACCACAGTGTTGTCTTTTTAACCTTAAGGTTGATTGGTAGAATGCTTTGATGCATTAAGTCCGCCTATGTATCACCACTGTACATGAAGTTTAAATAAATAAATAACTTAAGCTACTTTTTATATAATCGCACGGGAACGGGACATAAATCCTGGGGAGTAGACATTTCCGAATTGGAGAATTTAACCGTTTTATGTGAAAGTAACATGAAAGAAAAGGGAGTGAGTGATAGCGTGACGAGTGACAGGACAGAATGGAAGAAAAAGACGTGTTGCGCCGACCCCAAATAAAACGGGACAAGGGCAGGAAGATGATGATGTGAAAGTAAAATGAATGAGATCCTTACGGCCTTATCCCATTCTTTCGCAAGCAAAGAATTAATACTTATCTAAATTATCTACATTTGGGCAGTTAGATGAACTTGACGCGGACGAAGTTGCGGATAACAGCTAGTTATAAAATAAAACGTATCGCGTATCGTAACCTTTTTGACTTATTAGATATTAAACCGAAAATTTTAAACATACATGCGACATATCTTCTAAGTATTCTTAACAGTGTGGATATACAAAATGGTGACCATTAAGATATTTTCCTTATTGTTTTTAATCTTTGCTTTCACTGAGGTCTCTGGTATCTTCACTAAAAGTGGATGGAGAAAATTTATCGATCGCGTCGATTTCTATAAATATGGTTGCAATGACGATTCGGATGAATTAGATTATGACGGTAAGTAGTGAATTTTATAATCTTTTATTTTTATTGTTGGTACAGTGGGTGGCCAAATTATTAGGGACAGTACCTAGATTTCTTATATTATTATCAACTTTAATTGCATTTAGCAGGCAAATGGTTGGTTGTAGATGCGGCTAATATTTTTTATTTAAAAACTTTATTGATTAATATAATAAAAACATTAAATTTTAAATTAAAAACATATATATTATATTATAATAAATATAATAATATTTATATTATAGAAAAAAAGATATTACATAAGATGGATGAATATTACTAGTATTTTGTGACAGCATTCATACATCGTGGTATGCTCTCTATGCAAGTTCTGGCTTTCTGTAGCGGGTTTATGGTATACTGACCACTCTTTAATGAGGGCTGCAATCGGCAGGTGTTATTTTTTTCATCGATAAAAGAATCCAAATATTTACCAAATGTTTAAAAAATCAACAAAGTGGCAAATGCCAGTTTTTATGTGATGTATATAAGATTTTTTATTTGGTATTATTATAGCATTATTATTATTATTTTTGATTTAAAGTAAAACTGTGAATTCGCACCATTTTTTTTCAAGTGGCATTTATAACTTAGTTGACTTTTTTCAACATTCGTTGAGAATTGTTTTTTTTATGGTGAAAAAAAGAACACCAACTGGTTGCAGCCCTCATTAAAGACTGACCATACATTAACCCTGCTACAGAAAGCCGGAGCTTACATAGAGAGTTTATCACAATGAATGGAAGCTGTCACAAAATACTAGTAAGTATGTAGTATTCAAACATCTCATTACGATTTTTTTTTTTCAAAATTAATAAATATTTAGACTTTAAATTTGATGTTTTTATAATCTCAATCAATGAAGTCTTTAAATAAAAAATGTTAGTCGGACCTATAACCAACCATTTGACAATATAAGAAATCTATGTACTCTCACTAATAATATGGCCACCTATGGTAGATTCGCGCTTGACCTCATCTGGTGGAGAGCGACGATGCAGTCGACGATGGAGCGAGCTTAGCTATAAATCATCTGCCTAGCCTTTTCCCAACTATATTGGGGTCGGCTTCCAGTCAAGCCGGATTTAGCTATAAATAATGAATAAATAAATAAAATTGATTATTTGGTATCAAACGGTTAAATTACAAGTGTAAGGGCCTCGTTCACCATCTCCGAGTAAAGTGTTGATTAGTTACTTCCCCAGTAAAGTTATCTGGCAAGTAAAGGTTATGAGTATCCTCTATCAATTTCACAAGCGAAAACAAAGCTTCGAGTAACGACTCACTGGTTAAGCGAATGACGTAATAAATCATTCGCCACATTCGTTCACGTCAATTACGTCGATGGCTTAGAGTGAAAACCTCGTAACTGCAAAATACGTAACTTGTCAGGAGGCCCATAAAACTAAATTCGATCTTTATTATCAATGAATTCTAATATACATCTACGTGTAGGATCCAAATGTTTAAAATATTGATGTATTTCATACACTTATTACCCTTGTTATTCATTTTTTCCAACCAGTTTTCAAGCGCTATGGCGATGTTATCACACTAAACTGACTTGAGAAGGATATGCATTTAACACCGTAGACAGCGTTACAAACAACCAATCAAAATTTTTCTTTCGAAAAATATAATAAAATAAAATAACCCAAAATTGCAGATACGCCGTTTTTATTCTAATACATCGAATTATTCAAATGAACTGTCAAGTAAACACCCTAATTAGCAGACCATGTAGCAAGTAAGTTACGGGTCAGTTAATCGTATGATTAGTGCTACTCGAACATGGTGAAACGCGAAATGAAGTTACGGTTGACTTTATCTGACGATTAGCCTACTCAGCACTTTACTTGAGGGTGGTTAAAGAGGCCCTTAATGAAACAGCCCCAGTAAGTTATTATTAATACTTGTGTTGGGGTTTTTTTTACTCCTTCGCTTATCGATACTTAAGAATATTGAGCCTAAGTAACAACGGGAATAAAATTAAAGCCCTCAACTTAAAGACTCAAATAATAAAAACCTCAACAAGGCTTAAATAATAAGCAGCTCTGTGTAGTGTGTAGTTGTATGTGGATGTGTATGTAAGTGTATGTTTATATGCGTGTTTGGTGGAGTGCCATCATATTCGCTGATAATGTTTTTAAATTATTTAATAAGAAGATCAGCAATCATGCCACTCTGACTAGAATTTGCTCTGTTTCTTCATAATTTAGACTTTTTAACCACTCGGTTACAACTTTTAAGCGAGACCTCGTGGTGGAAATTTAGTTTTGCATTAGTTTTATTGTAAATGTAGGCTGATTGGCATAAATACTGACGCCTTGCAAAAACTGTACGTACCCTTGGAGAGTAAGCAACTACATCTTTCCGCCTCCTAGCTTGGCTTTCTTGGCTAAACGGAAGGTATTTGTGTATGTGTAGAATGATGTTACAACAACAGATATAGTTTCCTCACTATTAATAGGCCACTCATTTTATATACATCGACTGTGGGATATTTGTATGGTTTAAAATAGATTACTTTTGACAGTGACCTTTGGGCTCTTTCTAGCTCTAAAGATTTAGTTTTTGTGGCCCCTCCCCAAACAGGTAAGCAGTATGTGATGACCGACTACGCGAGAGCGATATAAACATTATTGAGTGTCTTCAGAGGCATCACATGTCGCGGATTTTTAAAGATCCATATTCATTTTCGAACACGCGTCATAATAACCTCGACATGCGAGTGCCACGTTAAACACTCGTCGGCAATGACTCCCAAGTATCTTGTGGACTGTTTCACCCAAGCCGTTGGCACATGTGAGGATACGTATATTGAAATTGGTACACGCCTTAGATCTTTGTACTTGGAGAGAAACAAATGTAATTTGTTTTAGCAATGTTAAGGGTTAACAAGTTTGTTTTAAGCTACCTGTCTATAACAACTAGCTCTTCTTCGACCTTATAACGTACCACTTCCCAAGATTCGCCAAAGTAGACAATAGCTGTATCGTCCGCATATGAAAAGATTTTTCCGCCACTGTTTAGTAGGTTACATAGCTCATTAATATACACTAGAAACAGTGGCGGGCCGAGCACGGAGCCCTGCGGAACACCAAAAACAATATTTTCCTCATTGCTATACAATTGATCTACCTTAACCTGTTGCTTCCTACCCAAGAGATAACTCTCAAAAAGAAAAAGAGCCTTACCTCTGATCCCTATAGCCTCAAGTCTCTGCACGAGGATAGGGACAGATACAGTGTCAAAAGCCTTTTTCAGGTCTATGAACACTGTGACGTATTTATATCCCTTGTCTACTTTATCAAAGCTAACGTATTCACTCTTGCCTTTAAAGATTCCCAATAAAAAAAAAAATAATGTTTTTTAGTTTTCATCGAATAGGTACCTACACCAAAAGTAAAAAAAAATAGATTATAATTTTAAAAAATCATGATAATAAAAGTGATGACCCTGAAGAGCTGTATATCTAATTTATTTTTTATCTTATTGACCTCACAAACAAAAAGTGGCAATTTGAGTGAAGAGCGATCAACCCGTGATACCTACTATTCCCATACAACCGATCTTACGTAATGTTATTAAACCACTTTCTCTCGATATTGGTTATTATCTAGGTTTCTAATGGAAACAAACCATAAATTTGTGTATAATTAATCTAGTAAAGATCTATGAAAATCTGCTATTTTGCACAAATAAGTGAATTTTGGTCACTCATAAATAAAAAAGTGAAGAAAATGTATTCATGGAAATCTTCCACATTTAATCAAGTTTTTGAACGAAGATATTTCTTTCCAAAAACCGACTGTCAACAGGCGTTCCGGCGTTATCACTATTTTTCGCGTTGTCTCTTCATCAAACGAGGCGTTGGATGAAACAACAAGCTTTTTAACCATACTTAACGTTGACTATAGACGGAACGGGAAGGGGTTTCTTAATATTTGAACACAGAGCATGTTTAAATGAGATGTTAAGCTAATTTAAATCTTCTTATTCAAGGGCGCGTGGTTTGCATCAGCGAAAAGGCAGCCGATGGGAGCTATTGGATGATTACAAGAGTTTCAGAGTATGTAGACATTTTCACTACTACCAACATCTTTAACATAGCCCGCTTGGTACCCATTTCTCTCTAATTAGGATACAATATTGCCGTGTATTTTTTTATACCATTCAAAAGATTTTTACATACAATTCACTTCAGAAATAAATAATTCCACATAATTGGACATTTTATTTTTGTAAGTCTCTTCATTCACATCTAATTATATAATTTTGTTATATCTTCTTTCATTTGCTTTCAGAGAAAGAAATTTGTGGGGTCCTTCAAAATTTATATCAATATATCAAAGTTGCAACGCAAGCAACATCTGCACAGCACAGCGAATTTACTCTCCATAGGGTTCTCGTCTCGTCTGATGATGGTTCCATGTTCACACGTCTCTCACTTCACTTTACCCAACACCGACTCTTTCTACACAACTGGAGAAACTTTGTCATTGCGCTCGAGGTGGAATCAGCCCGAGCCGCAGGCGAGGGTATTATGGAGCCAAGCGGCTTCATAACACACGCGCCGGCAGTGACAGTGCAGCAGCATTGACAAATTTCCACTAGCATCAAACGTTTTTCAATACACTAACAAAGAAATAGAAGAACGAAAAGTATTTTTACCATTAAAATACTTCATTATTGAAAAAGTACTGGATTATAACGGTGCAATTATGAAAACAAAGCCATGAAGCCGAATTCAAATATTCATTTAACAATTCATGTATGTGTGTTTATATTTGTATTAATCAATTTGTTGGTAAAAGCAAATTATTTTATAAATAATCATGTCTGTTTTATAATATTCTGTCTATGAATATATGTAATTATTATATATTTTCATTAAACATACCTTAAAAATAAATGCCTTTTTGCTTTAAAAAACTCACCGCCGGATAGAGAATTGAACGGTTATTTATTGTTAACTGTGACCTGGTCCCAAAAAAATAATAAAACCCTCATTTGTATTAAATGGAAATAACACGAGGTGATAACATTTCATGCTGAACCTTGTGATAAGCGCACTGGGATTAGTTTCAATGAACATCACATCGTGTTCTTGTAACAAATTGGAACTTGGCACATTTTCACTGGCCTGTTGCTCTAGTGGTTGGCCTCGATTGTTATGCCGGAGGTCGTGGGTTCGATTCCCACCCAGGACAAATGTTTGTGTTCTGTGTCGGGGTGTGATGTATCTATAATATGTAGGTATTTAGAAATATATTAGTAAGTTTATCAGTTGTCTAGTACCCATAACACAAGCTCTGCTTCGCTTGAGACTAGATGGCGTCGTGTGAAAGTGGTAGTCTATAGTATAAAAAACCGGCCAAGAGCGTGTCGGGCCACGCTCAGTGTAGGGTTCCGTAGTTTACCGTCCGTCATAATAAGTGTCCACAACTTTTCAAAAACTGCTCGTCCCATCAAATTCAAAATAATTTTCCTAGAAAGTCTTTATAAAGCTCTACTTTCCAGATTTTTTTCAAATTTTCTAAACTTATGGTTCAAAAGTTAGAGGGGGGACACATTGTTTTTTACTTTTGGAGCGATTATTTCCGAAATTATTGATAATATCAAAAAAAATATTTAAATAAACCCCTATTCATTTTTTAATACCTATCCAACAATATATAACACGTTAGGGTTGAAATTAAAAAAAAATCGCTTTACTTTACATGTAGGGGGGCTACCCTAATAAAACATTTTTTTCTAATTTTTATTTTTGCACTTTGTCACATATTTCAGCTTTCTAGAGCTATCGGTCACAGAGATTAAGCGAGGACGGACGGACAGACATGGCGAAACTATAAGGGTTCCGTTTTTGCCAATTGGCTACGGAACCCTAAAAAGGAGAATCTGACATACAATGTACAGTTGTAACTACTGGGCTTTGGAAGTGTGAAAGATTGGACAAGGGTTCCGTTTATGTCGAACAGGAGCACCAAGAAAGAATTTTCCAAAATTTAGCACCTAAAGGGATGAAACAGGAGTGTAAAGTTTGTTTGGGAAAACCTATTATCATGCGAGCGAAGCCGCTAGCAAAAGCTAGTATTAGTAAAGACAAACAATATTACTGCTGTATTTTTGGCTGTATGTATTTTTTTATGTATGTTCACCGATGGTTCAGTAAATTTTGGACCGATCTGGCACTTCAAAGATTCCACTTTTATTTATTTTTAAATACTCCGAGTTGTAAATCTCTTATTATGTATGTGAGTGGTTCCCCTAGGTGCACTGCTCTGCACGCCATAGTGAGCCTTATCTCGCACGCACTGGGGCTACATTACCGTGCACGTCCAGCACGATGAGCGCCTCCACGGTGATGCGGTTGCACTAGGTGCACTGCTCTGCACGCCATAGTGAGCCTTATCTCGCACGCACTGGGGCTACATTACCGTGCACGTCCAGCACGATGAGCGCCTCCACGGTGACGCGGTTGCACTAGGTGCACTGCTCTGCACGCCATAGTGAGCCTTATCTCGCACGCACTGGGGCTACATTACCGTGCACGTCCAGCACGATGAGCGCCTCCACGGTGATGCGGTTGCACTAGGTGCACTGCTCTGCACGCCATAGTGAGCCTTATCTCGCACGCACTGGGGCTACATTACCGTGCACGTCCAGCACGATGAGCGCCTCCACGGTGATGCGGTTGCACTAGGTGCACTGCTCTGCACGCCATAGTGAGCCTTATCTCGCACGCACTGGGGCTACATTACCGTGCACGTCCAGCACGATGAGCGCCTCCACGGTGACGCGGTTGCACTGCTCTGCACGCCATAGTGAGCCTTATCTCGCACGCACTGGGGCTACATTACCGTGCACGTCCAGCACGATGAGCGCCTCCACGGTGACGCGGTTGCACTGCTCTGCACGCCATAGTGAGCCTTATCTCGCACGCACTGGGGCTACATTACCGTGCACGTCCAGCACGATGAGCGCCTCCACGGTGATGCGGTTGCCCGGCTTCAGGTCGCCTTGCACGAGGTACACGAGGCCGTTGATCTGTCGCGTACTGCGGGCTATCTGGTCCGGCAGCGTTTGGGTCTCTATTGCTTCTATAGTCTGAGGAGAAAAAAAAAATTGTGTTAAAAAAAGTATCCGATTTCGCCGAATTGAACTACTCGTCAAGCCATAGGTCCTGGCTGTTATTTGTAGATCTTTGGCAGTCGTTACGAATGTCAGAAGCCAGTCAATCTAGACCCCAGTCTTACCATGAAGTACCGTGTTACCCCAGTTAATGGGTTGTGGAGGTCTGGTAGGCAGCCGCTCCGCGTAAAATACTGGTATTCAGCTAAATCCGGCTTGACTGGAAACCGACCCCAATATAGTTGGGAAAAGGCTAGGTAGATGATGAACTAGAACGCGGCAAGTAAAGAATATAGGTAAGGTTGCTGGGTAGCTGGTGATGTGACGTCATGTTACATACCTCTATAGTATACTCGACGCAGGAGCCGGACTGCACGATCTGTCCGGGCCAGATGAGCACCCACTGCTCGCGCCTGGTGGCGGGGTAGCTGGTGATGTGACGTCATGTTACATACCTCTATAGTATACTCGACGCAGGAGCCGGACTGCACGATCTGTCCGGGCCAGATGAGCACCCACTGCTCGCGCCTGGTGGCGGGGTAGCTGGTGATGTGACGTCATGTTACATACCTCTATAGTATACTCGACGCAGGAGCCGGACTGCACGATCTGTCCGGGCCAGATGAGCACCCACTGCTCGCGCCTGGTGGCGGGGTAGCTGGTGATGTGACGTCATGTTACATACCTCTATAGTATACTCGACGCAGGAGCCGGACTGCACGATCTGTCCGGGCCAGATGAGCACCCACTGCTCGCGCCTGGTGGCGGGGTAGCTGGTGATGTGACGTCATGTTACATACCTCTATAGTATACTCGACGCAGGAGCCGGACTGCACGATCTGTCCGGGCCAGATGAGCACCCACTGCTCGCGCCTGGTGGCGGGGTAGCTGGTGATGTGACGTCATGTTACATACCTCTATAGTATACTCGACGCAGGAGCCGGACTGCACGATCTGTCCGGGCCAGATGAGCACCCACTGCTCGCGCCTGGTGGCGGGGTAGCTGGTGATGTGACGTCATGTTACATACCTCTATAGTATACTCGACGCAGGAGCCGGACTGCACGATCTGTCCGGGCCAGATGAGCACCCACTGCTCGCGCCTGGTGGCGGGGTAGCTGGTGATGTGACGTCATGTTACATACCTCTATAGTATACTCGACGCAGGAGCCGGACTGCACGATCTGTCCGGGCCAGATGAGCACCCACTGCTCGCGCCTGGTGGCGGGGTAGCTGGTGATGGCCTCGTTGGCGACGTCTCGAAGACTCATCACCATCTGACCCTCGAGCTGCTGCAACCAGCGCTCCACCATGCCCTAGGGAGAACAGTAAACTACCGTTGAAAAATTAATCCAAAAATTTCAGGTTTATTTCGCTATTAGTGACAACTAAATCCGAATGCGTAACTAGTCCGTTCCATCCGTTCGCAAAAGAAGAGAAGGAGGTGACGTAATTTTAAGGCACCCAAACACGGATTTTTAATAGTGACGTCAACTGTCACTATTATGACTTACCGCGATAATGTCAATTGTGCCAAAACTTTGACATTTCTGTAAAGAATGACAATTTTTCTAGAAGCCCTGGCGTTCGAGCTCGGCTTGGATTGGTCAAACGCCTGTTTTACTGAGCAGAACAACAGCGCAGTTCCTCACATGACGTTCATAAAGATGTAAGGATCGTTTAACGTGTATGAATACGTCATAGCACTCCATCTTTTATACAATCATTCAGCACAATACAATTGACTGGAATTCATTAAAATTTTCCGTAATTTTCAATTTAAATCTGAAGACTTCATCGAAAGAGCTTCAATATTTCAAAATGTGTGCGATACGGAATCCTGAAGGAGCGCTGGCATGATGGCCGGTGAGCGTACGTGACCCATCGCCACTACCACTCCATCAGTCCATTGTGCATATGCTGTAAGGACGCTGTTGGAAAATAGCAGATTCAGTCGTGACTTGTGCTCCATTGGTGTAATTGCTGCAAGGCGTTCCATTGTGAGGATAAACCAATCTATACATAAATAAAATCGTAGGAAAGTCAAAACTGTACAGTAAATATTTTTTAAAAGGAGTACTTGGAGCGTGATCTACAATCGATATCGAAGCCAAAAATATAGATTTTAGAATTTTTGTCTGTTTGTCTGTAGGTATGTCCGTCCTGCATGGATTTACTTCAAATTTTGCATGAATATTACTAAGAGGTCAGGCCAACATATAGGCTACATACAGGGTGTAAAAAGACCGATCACAAAGCCGATAACTACACATTGTGTACATGTAATTTAGCAACTTTGACCAAAAATTATTGCTGGGAAAAAACTTTTTTTTTTCATCTTTAAAAAATAATTAATTAATAATAATTTCGACCAGCTGAGCGTTCGGCTGCTCGCGCTTGGTTGTTGAACCGACCGCACGCTTGTGTGTGTGAGGCGGTCGTTGTGTTTTGTTTTCGTTGCATTTTTCTAACTTCAAATGCGTATTTTGTTATGAAAAATTGATAATTTTGATAATGTTTGTTCAGAAGAAAGTTTACTAATGGTACTTGGAATACGATTTTGAAAAAAAAAAACGAAAAATATTTTTGACTTTGACCTTCAATATCTCCAGAACCAGTGAATTCCCAGGTATGTCCTAGAAGAAAAAAAGTATCCCAGTGATGAGTAGAATATGGGGTTTTCGTTTTCGTTAAGGGTCTTTTTACACCCTTTATTATCATCTTATTATCTACGGGGGAGGAGCTGTGAGCTGTAGAGCCTTGACGCAGACGACGTCGCGGGCAGCAGCTAGTAATTAAATAAATTATCTATTTTGTGTTTCCTTGAAGAATCCCTAAAATCCCCCAACACAATCCCTACCTTAGCGTCAGCCGGCTGTATGCTAGAAGACAGTTTGACGATCTCCCCCTCCGAGGAGGCCATGCCGATGATCTCCTTGTTGAAGTTGAACTCCAGCGTGTAGATGCCCTCGAAGCACTTCTTGAGGTGAGGCTGCACGCGCATCGGGTCCTTCGTCTCCGACAGGATCTCGAGGAGCTCGTCGTTGGATAAGAAGAAGAACCTGGAGTAAAGAAACATGGTTAATAATATTTTTTTATTTATTTTTAATGTAGTATGAGGAGCTCGTGGCTAGATAATAACAGCCGCACGGGTCGATCTTTAAGGTTAAGCAACGTTTGCCAAGGTTGGTCTGTGGATGGGTGACCATCTTAACATACCGAGTTTCCTCCGTGCCTCGGAAAGCAGTCGTTACGGATAGTCAGAAGCCAGTAAATCTGACTCCAGTCTTGCCATGAAGTACCGTGTTACCCCAATTAATGTGTTGTGGAGGTCTGGTAGGCAGCCGCTCCTCGTAAAATACTGGTATTCAGCTAAATCCGGCTTGACTGGAAGCCGACCCCAATATAGTTAGGAAAAGGCTAGGCAGATGATGAATAATGACAGCAATCATTGCGCCGATAGTCGTGACGGCCAATGGCATAATAGCCAAGAGCCTCGACCAACATCTGAGGAGGGTCTCGTTAAAAACAGAGCACAAACCTAGGGAAGAACAGATTTTTCTTCTCCAAATAATCGTTCAATCCTCGCTGGATATCTTTTAGCAACGCATTATTATATTTAAGCGACTTGAGCAGTCCAGGTTAGTTGGTGGCGTCCAGCACCATGGGATCCTTGGAGGTAGCTTACCATTAGGTGGGATAGTGGTCAAGCGCGAGCCTACGCATATTTTTTTTTATATACCATAAACTAGTGCTTGACTGCAATCCCACCCGATGGTAAGCAGTGATGCAATCGTTGATGGTGTAAAAATAAAACAAACCTGGGGAAGAACAGCCTCTTCTTCTCCAAATAGTCGTTCAATCCTCGCTGGATGTCCTCCAGCAGAGCGTTATTGTACTTGAGCGCCTTGAGCAGTCCAGGGTAGTTGGTGGCCTCGAGCACCATGGGCTCCTTGGTGGTGGCCATCATGATGGCGCGCCACTCCTTGTCCACGTCGCGGAAGTTGCGCGCCTCCGTCGGCATCTGGCGCATTATGTCCTCCGACGAGAAGATGGGCTCCAGGTACATCCATGTCGCTTGGCACTGGACAATTATTCATATAATGTGAGATATTTATTTTTTGTTAGCCTGCTCTGTCCCACTCCTGGGCAAAGGCCTCCCTCCACTCCTTCCATCTCTCGCGGGCCCGCGCTTCCTCTTGCCAGTTCTGGTGGAATCTATCCAATCCGTCCCGCCATCTCCTTCGTGTTAGATTATATGGTTATAATATTTGTACACCGCTATAGTAGGGTGTATAAATACTATGCTCAAAACCGGGAACGATGGAAGGAATGGAGGGAGGCCTTTGCCCAGCAGTGGGACAGCATAGGCTAAATTATAATAATAATATAATAATAACAATGGTAGGGTATGGTCAAAAGAACGATTATTTTATTTACCATCTCATGTTTTACCCATACTCAAGCAAATAAATGATTTTAATTTGAACAAACATAAAATTATGTTTAAGAATATCTTCTGTAAATATATTTTAATTCTGCCTCCCCCAAGAGTCGCCACAACGATCGGTCCTGTGCGTCTCGCATCCATCGGATTCCCGCGACTCACCAGGTCGTCGTCCACAATGTGGGAGGCCTTCAAAATCACTATAACGATGCCCGCCCACGTCAGACTTTTTGTAGGACCGATAATCGTAACAAATTATAATCCTATAGTATATTCTGACCGACATTTTGTGGGCCATGTGCGTTGCACTATTGCTATCATGTGTTTTATTTTTCACCTACAAAAAGTCCGTCACCGATTATCGGACGTGGGCGGGCAGCGTAGACAAAGATGAGTGTGGTGCTGACCGCGAGCCACTGGTCCAGTATGTCCTGCATGCTGATGAGCTTCTCCTCCCAGCTGACCATGTCGGCCTCGAAGGCCTTCACGTAGGGCGAGCCGCGCATGGTCTGCGACTTCAGGATGTGGTCGTCGAGCAGTTGCTGCACGTCGTCCAGACCCGTCAGGATACCTACGCCGGTGTCCCTGGGGGGAACATACAAGTTGAAGAGTTTAACAGTGGTCTGGTGAATATGGTGAATCACCAATTTTGCATTAGACATTATAGAACCATTTAGTCGAACAGTTAAGGAAATAACTTCCTCATCTAGTTAAACTGATAAAACAATTGACGAGTAAAATTTTTTAAAACTTATTTACACAAAATTATAGGAAATTATGGTTTTTGAAAACTATTTGCAATATTATATTTAGTAAATTATGTAACTAAAGGATAACGCTGTGTCTTCAAGTCGCTGGCGGCATAATGCATTCCGAACGAAACGAAGTTAATTTTAATCCCGAACCTTAATAGAGATTTGTCCATAATTACATACGTTAAACATTTTCTTTCTTTCTTTTCTTTCTTTAAACGTACGTCGTTACGTAGTGAAATACTGTTATCATCCAGGCGAAGAGATTTTTTTAACTAAGCATATGCTCGCGTTTGATGACTATATAAGTATATATATCACCTGATGGTAAGCGATTATGTGACCGACGATGGAGCACGTTTGCCAAGAAATTTAATAACCTTAGGTAGGTTATTTCTTGGCAAACGCTTGACTGGAATTAATTACTGATTTATTATTTATTTTCAAGTGACGGCTCTCTGAGGAGCTCGTGGCTGGATAATAACAGCCGCATAGGTGATTTTCAAGGTTAAGTAACGCTTGCCAAGGTTGGTCTGTGGATGGGTGACCATCTTAACATAACAAGATTCCTCCGTGCCTCGGAGAGCACGTTAAGCCGTAGGTCCCGGCTGTCATTTGTAGATCGGTAAATCTGACTCCAGTCTTGCCATGAAGTACCGTGTGACCCCAGTTAATGGGTTGTAGAGGTCTGGTAGGCAGCCGTAAAATACTGGTATTCAGCTAAATCCTGCTTGACTGGAAGCTGAGCCCAATATAGTTGGGAAAAGGCTAGGCAGATGACGATGAAGTGACGACTCTCTGATGTGACTGACCTGTAAGGCACGATCTCGAACTTGACGCCGACCCACTCCTCCTTCATCTTGTTGAGCGCGCGCTCGAGCGCGTACTCCTTGGAGGCGTACTGCTCGATCTCCTCCAGCTGCGCCGCGAACACGTGCACGCCCTGCTCCACCATGTCCGCCAGCGTCGTCTCCGGCGTATGCACCACTTGTGACGACTCTCTGATGTCACTGACCTGTAAGGCACGATCTCGAACTTGACGCCGACCCACTCCTCCTTCATCTTGTTGAGCGCGCGCTCGAGCGCGTACTCCTTGGAGGCGTACTGCTCGATCTCCTCCAGCTGCGCCGCGAACACGTGCACGCCCTGCTCCACCATGTCCGCCAGCGTCGTCTCCGGCGTATGCACCACTTGTGACGACTCTCTGATGTCACTGACCTGTAAGGCACGATCTCGAACTTGACGCCGACCCACTCCTCCTTCATCTTGTTGAGCGCGCGCTCGAGCGCGTACTCCTTGGAGGCGTACTGCTCGATCTCCTCCAGCTGCGCCGCGAACACGTGCACGCCCTGCTCCACCATGTCCGCCAGCGTCGTCTCCGGCGTATGCACCACTTGTGACGACTCTCTGATGTCACTGACCTGTAAGGCACGATCTCGAACTTGACGCCGACCCACTCCTCCTTCATCTTGTTGAGCGCGCGCTCGAGCGCGTACTCCTTGGAGGCGTACTGCTCGATCTCCTCCAGCTGCGCCGCGAACACGTGCACGCCCTGCTCCACCATGTCCGCCAGCGTCGTCTCCGGCGTATGCACCACTTGTGACGACTCTCTGATGTCACTGACCTGTAAGGCACGATCTCGAACTTGACGCCGACCCACTCCTCCTTCATCTTGTTGAGCGCGCGCTCGAGCGCGTACTCCTTGGAGGCGTACTGCTCGATCTCCTCCAGCTGCGCCGCGAACACGTGCACGCCCTGCTCCACCATGTCCGCCAGCGTCGTCTCCGGCGTATGCACCACTTGTGACGACTCTCTGATGTCACTGACCTGTAAGGCACGATCTCGAACTTGACGCCGACCCACTCCTCCTTCATCTTGTTGAGCGCGCGCTCGAGCGCGTACTCCTTGGAGGCGTACTGCTCGATCTCCTCCAGCTGCGCCGCGAACACGTGCACGCCCTGCTCCACCATGTCCGCCAGCGTCGTCTCCGGCGTATGCACCACTTGTGACGACTCTCTGATGTCACTGACCTGTAAGGCACGATCTCGAACTTGACGCCGACCCACTCCTCCTTCATCTTGTTGAGCGCGCGCTCGAGCGCGTACTCCTTGGAGGCGTACTGCTCGATCTCCTCCAGCTGCGCCGCGAACACGTGCACGCCCTGCTCCACCATGTCCGCCAGCGTCGTCTCCGGCGTATGCACCACTTGTGACGACTCTCTGATGTCACTGACCTGTAAGGCACGATCTCGAACTTGACGCCGACCCACTCCTCCTTCATCTTGTTGAGCGCGCGCTCGAGCGCGTACTCCTTGGAGGCGTACTGCTCGATCTCCTCCAGCTGCGCCGCGAACACGTGCACGCCCTGCTCCACCATGTCCGCCAGCGTCGTCTCCGGCGTATGCACCACTTGTGACGACTCTCTGATGTCACTGACCTGTAAGGCACGATCTCGAACTTGACGCCGACCCACTCCTCCTTCATCTTGTTGAGCGCGCGCTCGAGCGCGTACTCCTTGGAGGCGTACTGCTCGATCTCCTCCAGCTGCGCCGCGAACACGTGCACGCCCTGCTCCACCATGTCCGCCAGCGTCGTCTCCGGCGTATGCACCACTTGTGACGACTCTCTGATGTCACTGACCTGTAAGGCACGATCTCGAACTTGACGCCGACCCACTCCTCCTTCATCTTGTTGAGCGCGCGCTCGAGCGCGTACTCCTTGGAGGCGTACTGCTCGATCTCCTCCAGCTGCGCCGCGAACACGTGCACGCCCTGCTCCACCATGTCCGCCAGCGTCGTCTCCGGCGTATGCACCACTTGTGACGACTCTCTGATGTCACTGACCTGTAAGGCACGATCTCGAACTTGACGCCGACCCACTCCTCCTTCATCTTGTTGAGCGCGCGCTCGAGCGCGTACTCCTTGGAGGCGTACTGCTCGATCTCCTCCAGCTGCGCCGCGAACACGTGCACGCCCTGCTCCACCATGTCCGCCAGCGTCGTCTCCGGCGTATGCACCACTTGTGACGACTCTCTGATGTCACTGACCTGTAAGGCACGATCTCGAACTTGACGCCGACCCACTCCTCCTTCATCTTGTTGAGCGCGCGCTCGAGCGCGTACTCCTTGGAGGCGTACTGCTCGATCTCCTCCAGCTGCGCCGCGAACACGTGCACGCCCTGCTCCACCATGTCCGCCAGCGTCGTCTCCGGCGTATGCACCACTTGTGACGACTCTCTGATGTCACTGACCTGTAAGGCACGATCTCGAACTTGACGCCGACCCACTCCTCCTTCATCTTGTTGAGCGCGCGCTCGAGCGCGTACTCCTTGGAGGCGTACTGCTCGATCTCCTCCAGCTGCGCCGCGAACACGTGCACGCCCTGCTCCACCATGTCCGCCAGCGTCGTCTCCGGCGTATGCACCACTTGTGACGACTCTCTGATGTCACTGACCTGTAAGGCACGATCTCGAACTTGACGCCGACCCACTCCTCCTTCATCTTGTTGAGCGCGCGCTCGAGCGCGTACTCCTTGGAGGCGTACTGCTCGATCTCCTCCAGCTGCGCCGCGAACACGTGCACGCCCTGCTCCACCATGTCCGCCAGCGTCGTCTCCGGCGTATGCACCACTTGTGACGACTCTCTGATGTCACTGACCTGTAAGGCACGATCTCGAACTTGACGCCGACCCACTCCTCCTTCATCTTGTTGAGCGCGCGCTCGAGCGCGTACTCCTTGGAGGCGTACTGCTCGATCTCCTCCAGCTGCGCCGCGAACACGTGCACGCCCTGCTCCACCATGTCCGCCAGCGTCGTCTCCGGCGTATGCACCACTTGTGACGACTCTCTGATGTCACTGACCTGTAAGGCACGATCTCGAACTTGACGCCGACCCACTCCTCCTTCATCTTGTTGAGCGCGCGCTCGAGCGCGTACTCCTTGGAGGCGTACTGCTCGATCTCCTCCAGCTGCGCCGCGAACACGTGCACGCCCTGCTCCACCATGTCCGCCAGCGTCGTCTCCGGCGTATGCACCACTTGTGACGACTCTCTGATGTCACTGACCTGTAAGGCACGATCTCGAACTTGACGCCGACCCACTCCTCCTTCATCTTGTTGAGCGCGCGCTCGAGCGCGTACTCCTTGGAGGCGTACTGCTCGATCTCCTCCAGCTGCGCCGCGAACACGTGCACGCCCTGCTCCACCATGTCCGCCAGCGTCGTCTCCGGCGTATGCACCACTTGTGACGACTCTCTGATGTCACTGACCTGTAAGGCACGATCTCGAACTTGACGCCGACCCACTCCTCCTTCATCTTGTTGAGCGCGCGCTCGAGCGCGTACTCCTTGGAGGCGTACTGCTCGATCTCCTCCAGCTGCGCCGCGAACACGTGCACGCCCTGCTCCACCATGTCCGCCAGCGTCGTCTCCGGCGTATGCACCACTTGTGACGACTCTCTGATGTCACTGACCTGTAAGGCACGATCTCGAACTTGACGCCGACCCACTCCTCCTTCATCTTGTTGAGCGCGCGCTCGAGCGCGTACTCCTTGGAGGCGTACTGCTCGATCTCCTCCAGCTGCGCCGCGAACACGTGCACGCCCTGCTCCACCATGTCCGCCAGCGTCGTCTCCGGCGTATGCACCACTTGTGACGACTCTCTGATGTCACTGACCTGTAAGGCACGATCTCGAACTTGACGCCGACCCACTCCTCCTTCATCTTGTTGAGCGCGCGCTCGAGCGCGTACTCCTTGGAGGCGTACTGCTCGATCTCCTCCAGCTGCGCCGCGAACACGTGCACGCCCTGCTCCACCATGTCCGCCAGCGTCGTCTCCGGCGTATGCACCACTTGTGACGACTCTCTGATGTCACTGACCTGTAAGGCACGATCTCGAACTTGACGCCGACCCACTCCTCCTTCATCTTGTTGAGCGCGCGCTCGAGCGCGTACTCCTTGGAGGCGTACTGCTCGATCTCCTCCAGCTGCGCCGCGAACACGTGCACGCCCTGCTCCACCATGTCCGCCAGCGTCGTCTCCGGCGTATGCACCACTTGTGACGACTCTCTGATGTCACTGACCTGTAAGGCACGATCTCGAACTTGACGCCGACCCACTCCTCCTTCATCTTGTTGAGCGCGCGCTCGAGCGCGTACTCCTTGGAGGCGTACTGCTCGATCTCCTCCAGCTGCGCCGCGAACACGTGCACGCCCTGCTCCACCATGTCCGCCAGCGTCGTCTCCGGCGTATGCACCACGTCCGTTCCGATCAGGTCGCTGATCTTCGCCCAGTGGCGGTCGCGCATTCCCTGGGTAAACACAAGTTAAGAGTTAAAAAAAACTCAACACCACGGTTTGAGTTGATACATCACGAAACCGAGCGTACAAATGTATGGGGCTTGAGACCTAGTAACTTTGGTGTACCACTAGGAGGTATTGTGGGCCCCTTATTATTTATTATATACATTGCTCAGCTATAATTTACATTGCCCAGAGAGACACATCATGCACTCCAAAAATGAATTCGATTACTCGAAGAAGCCTGGACCGATTTGATTTTTTTTTTTTTTTTCAAATGATATATTTCTCAGGAGGTCCCACGGTCATCAGGTCAGGATCTGCTGGTGAGATCTCAGAAAAATCTGGGGAACTTACAATGTTTTTGCTTGTAGTTGTTATATTTTATAGGTATTTCACGATAGATTTTGCACAATATTTCTCCAGCTTGTTGCGCACCATGTCGGCGATGCGCTTGTAGTACGAGTACAGCTGCTAGCTGTATGTAGCTCACCTTGTTGCAGATGGCGCGCAGCACCGGCAGCAGCACTTTGAACTTCTCCAGCTTGTTGCGCACCATGTCGGCGATGCGCTTGTAGTACGAGTACAGCTGCTAGCTGTATGTAGCTCACCTTGTTGCAGATGGCGCGCAGCACCGGCAGCAGCACTTTGAACTTCTCCAGCTTGTTGCGCACCATGTCGGCGATGCGCTTGTAGTACGAGTACAGCTGCTAGCTGTATGTAGCTCACCTTGTTGCAGATGGCGCGCAGCACCGGCAGCAGCACTTTGAACTTCTCCAGCTTGTTGCGCACCATGTCGGCGATGCGCTTGTAGTACGAGTACAGCTGCTAGCTGTATGTAGCTCACCTTGTTGCAGATGGCGCGCAGCACCGGCAGCAGCACTTTGAACTTCTCCAGCTTGTTGCGCACCATGTCGGCGATGCGCTTGGCTCCGGGGTACTCGTACAGCTGCTTGCCTAGCTTGTACAGCAGCTTCCACCATGCCTCCACGTCTTCAGTGATCTGTTCTGCGTCCAGGCCTAAGAAGGGGCCATGGTACCTGAAAGTAACATATCAATATAAACAACTCTCCTCCTCCTTGCGTCGTATTTCTCAATACTGAGGGTCATGACTTCCTTGCTTCATAATTTTCAGTCGTACGATATACCTCCATCTGTTTCTGTCTGTGGCGGTGTGAAGGTCATTGTATACCGTTGATTCTAAGAGCGGTGCGGATCTGATCAGACCAACGTATTGGACTGCGTCCACAGGCCCTTTTCCCATCCACTTTACCGGTTACGATGAGTCTTTTGAGGTTACTATCGTCTTTCCTTGCAATGAGACCGAAGTATTGTAGAATCTTGCGTAGACGCTCGGACGACAATCGTAAGAATATGATAAGTTCTCTCAATATGGATAAGCCATTATATATGGTAAATAGTTGGACGGAAGAACTAATGGTGAGTGTTTACTGGCGTCAGAGGACATCAGAAGCATTGGAAGCCCGATGACATTGTTCAAAAACGCAGCCGTAAGTTTGACGACAAATATTACGGCTTGTTATACCTTTTGGCTGTGAAACGTTTGGGAAATACGCGCTGAACATAATAGAAATTCGGTCGCGTATCTTCGGCATAGTGTGTTTAGACACTTAGTCAGTTAAAGTCTGATACGCCTTCACGTTCTTTCCCTGAACGGGAGAAGTCAATTGTGATTTTTTTGTCATTATCGGCCTTATGATGTTCCCACAACTGGGACTCAGGCCTCCTCTCTAGGAGAGGGAATGGGCCATAAACCAACACGCGGACCCAGTGCGGATTGGCGGATTTCACATGTCTTCGAATTTTTGGTTCAAGGACATGCCGGTTTCCTCCACCGTTTTGAGAGCATTGGAGATGAATTAAATTACACAAAGTAATGCGCCTGACGATGTTTGAACCCGCGACCTACAATTGTGATTTCCTATCTCAAAAATAGGCAACTAACGGTCACAGTCGCAATGCAATTAAAACTTTTCATCTGGGATGCAATATAGGTATCTCACCACTTCTCATATCCGTCGTAGAAGTCGAAGGAGGTGTGCCAGAGCTTGTGGAAGGGCTCGATGCTGGTCAGCATGGTCTGCAGGCTGAAGTACACCGACACCTCTTGGTCCAGCATCGTCTCTTCGTTTATTATGATCTCCGCTTCATGTTTGTCGTCCTATTCACAAAAGTAACAATAGTAGATTATGATACAAGTGTGTAATGTGGGTGATTACCGTCGCGGTGGTGGTGATTACCCGAGCCGTGGCGAGGGTCGTAAGAGAACCAAGAACGGTAATCACCAATTACTCACGTCTATCATACGACGTTTTTCGACACACTTGTGAAGAAAATAAATGAAAAATCAGCTTTATTTAGTAGGTATATGAAAAGTTTATTTAGACACAAACAGTTCGTAAATGTGCAGTCAGTAAAGTTATAATTAACTATTTTTGACGGTATAGCGGTCCCATGACATAGACTTTTTACTTGAAGGCGTACAGCACAAATCATTTTCCTCATAAATAGTTGTTGTAGACATTTTTGTAAAATCTGTTTTTTTTTTTAATGACTTTTCTTAAACGCGTGCATGCGCGAAAAATGGCGGCCATAGACTAGCTACTCTAGCTCTTGGTTTAGAAAAAATAAGAATGAGGTTGCTTATAAACAGAACATACAAATTTGATGAAAGATTAAGGCCTGAAACTGCGTTAAGCGGGCGCCCGCGACGGGCAACCGTCGCGTGTCTACGCGCGTGGACACGCGGGTGGGCTCCGTGGCTACGCGACGGTCCCCGGCGCGGGGACCCGTCGCGGAGACCGATTTACGCAGTGTCGCTAGTTCAACTTACTAATAATATTGCCAGTTCTTGTAGGTAGTGTTGCACCTACGGTACCGGTTTGTAGAATCGTAACTTTTTATATTTATTAATCGATTAGAAAAAAATTCAGAAGCTATCAATTTTGTTCCCGTACACGATAAAACCTATTCGGGTTATAAATATTCGTTTTATCGTTTACTACTTTCCTTACACAGCGGCAGAACTTTAAAAAAATAAGGCAATTATTGGAACTTGTCACCATACAAACATAAAATTATAAAAATAATTATTACTTATTATTATTGGTTAAAAAATATTCTTCCAAAATTAAAACCGATTGCAGTATACAGTATCAGTATAACTGCATTCTGTTTCAATTTTGGGAGAATATTTTTTAACCAGTCTTCATATCGATTAGAATTCTGAGTTTGTTTCGGTGTTTCTTCTCAGGGTAGTCAGTTAGTAAACACCGGTCTCATCTAGTAAAAAAAAGTCCAACAAAAAAATTGATGTGTAAAAGTGTTTGTGAAAACCTATTTGCAAAATAAATATCATTTATCATTCATTAAATATTTTTTAAATGTTTAACATAAAAATATACGTTATTACTTCTGTATTTTTTCATTTTAAATAGCTATCTACTATTCAGGAAAAATTATTATAAAAAACGATACTACTTGATTTTATTAACGGCAATTTACGGTTGAGGTACATCACTATTTAAGAATTGCAAAAAAGTGGCAACATTCGTTATGTCATTTTTGTCAAATGATGAAATGACAGCCCTGAACAAGCCCGTGCGTGTTCCCTGGCGGACACCGCGCGTGCCCCCGTGACGGACACCCGCGCTGGTCCCCGCGACGGAGCACTTTTGTATGAAACCGCGCGGGTGCCCGCTTAACGCAGTTTCAGGCCTTAGGTAATTAATGAAATAGGTATGTAATAGTACATTGTGACTAGTAGACATAATGTACTATTAGATACCTAAAGATTCTTTAAGTCGCCGGCGGCATGTTGAATTCCAAGCGAATCGAAAGGTGCTAAGTTTTAATCCCGATCGTCAGTGATGAATTCTCCCACAGACGGAAGTAAAACTGTCTTTGTCTTGGACGGCTTGAATATCTAGCTTCACTCAAGTTCCTATATTAACTCCCTTATAATGCTAAATAAGTCCCTTCGAGATTAAGGGCCTCGTTCACCATCTCCGAGTAGGCACTACTCACTAAATAAATTCAAAAATGTGACAGAATTTGTATGAAATTATCTGTCAAGTGAGATACTCGAAACTTAATCATAGGTGGTGAAACAGGCCCTAAAACTTACCAACCTACGATTAGTATAAGTAGGTTTCTCCATATACATTTTGAACCTCTGTTTCACCACTTTGAAAAATCCTCTGTAAGTGCTCGCCTACGTCTTAAAAGGAAACTGCAAAACTTCACGCGTATAGTCCTATGTCAGCTATGCGTTAATATGTCAGACAGTGTCTCCTATATTTATAAGAGGACATAGATAATATCATTGAACTTACCAACAAATTCCTAAATATGTTATCCACTCTATCCTTGACATCTTTCAGCAGATCTAGGTTCAGCAGCGGCGGATCAAACCTGCGGAACAGCTCCAGATCCTTCTCATGCTTCTTCAGCCTGTCCTCGAAGATCGTCTTCCTACTCCTCAGCTTGTCTTCTGCCATGGACTTCTTCGTGTTAAGGGTCTTCAGCGTCAGGTCTATGGTTTCCTCCATGTCCAGGGGCCAGAGGAAAACTCGAGTGTTTAAGTTCACATCTTCAACTAGAAATGGGAAATGAAATGCTTCAATATTAGAAAAAGCCCCAATTTCCATTTGAAAAAGTCAGTGCGGATCATAATAAACGCAGCATAGCGTATCAGGTGTTGCCTATCCTGGTGAGATCCAGGTGATGTCTACCTACATTTTAATTGGAAGCTAGACCGTGGCCTAACTTCGGTAAAGGAAAAAAATGTTCGTAAAAAGATGGAAGGTTCTAGAGACGCTTGGGGGAGGCCTATGTCAGCAGTGGACTTCTTTCGGCTGAGATGATGACTACGATGATGATGACTCACAATGCAGGTGTGCGTGCTCCATGAGGAACAGCACGTGGTCGGCCGTGGTGCGCGACTGCTCGCGCAGGTCGAACATGGCGGCGTCGCGGCAGTCCTGGATGTAGTTGTAGTACAATACTCACAATGCAGGTGTGCGTGCTGCATGAGGAACAGCACGTGGTCGGCCGTGGTGCGCGACTGCTCGCGCAGGTCGAACATGTCGGCGTCGCGGCAGTCCTGGATGTAGTTGTAGTACAATACTCACAATGCAGGTGTGCGTGCTCCATGAGGAACAGCACGTGGTCGGCCGTGGTGCGCGACTGCTCGCGCAGGTCGAACATGGCGGCGTCGCGGCAGTCCTGGATGTAGTTGTAGTACAATACTCACAATGCAGGTGTGCGTGCTGCATGAGGAACAGCACGTGGTCGGCCGTGGTGCGCGACTGCTCGCGCAGGTCGAACATGTCGGCGTCGCGGCAGTCCTGGATGTAGTTGTAGTACAATACTCACAATGCAGGTGTGCGTGCTCCATGAGGAACAGCACGTGGTCGGCCGTGGTGCGCGACTGCTCGCGCAGGTCGAACATGGCGGCGTCGCGGCAGTCCTGGATGTAGTTGTAGTACAATACTCACAATGCAGGTGTGCGTGCTCCATGAGGAACAGCACGTGGTCGGCCGTGGTGCGCGACTGCTCGCGCAGGTCGAACATGGCGGCGTCGCGGCAGTCCTGGATGTAGTTGTAGTACAATACTCACAATGCAGGTGTGCATGCTCCATGAGGAACAGCACGTGGTCGGCCGTGGTGCGCGACTGCTCGCGCAGGTCGAACATGGCGGCGTCGCGGCAGTCCTGGATGTAGTTGATGAGCTCCACCAGCTGCGCAGTCGTCTCCGGGCTCTCGGATGCACGGGCCGCCATCTCCTCGTAGATGTTGCAAATGCTGAACAAAGATTGAGGGGAAAAATAACTTAGGGTCTGAGTTCTCTCAATTAGTTAAAAAATACGCGTATGAGAATTCGCGAGCGTATTGATGAATTTAAAATTCTCAAGGAACTAAAATCTATGGATCCGTCCAAGGGAACGGTCCCTGAGGGTTATCCAGCTCCTTTCCCGTATACAAAAATGGCGCAAAGCGCGACTTAGGGCAATATAAATATATTTCGATCTTAGCAGTACTGTCAAAAAAAATTGAAGGACTTGTAAACAATGAAATTTATCCAATTTTGCACAGAGTTAATTATCATCCTTGAACAATACGGGTTCGTTTAGCTGCGTTTCACTACCTCTTTAACTGTTTATACTTTCTTTATATCACTCACTTGCAAGTGTTTGTCAATGTTTTCACAGATTTTATAAAGGCTTTTGACAAGGTTGACCATGAAATTCTTTTAAATAAAATTGCGTTTAATGGCACATATGGAAATTTGTTTAACTGGTTTTCTTCTTACATTAAAAACGACGCACAAGATTGTAGTGTATGGATTTCAGGCTAGGTCTGCGCTAATAACCTCCGGTGTTCCACAAGGATCAATCCTGGGACCCTTATTATTTATTATATAAATATTTAAAAAATACTGAATTCTCCTATACGCTGATGATCTCAAAACTGATAATCTAGTTATATAAGACCACACAAACTGATATGTTTCAAGAAGTTCTAGTTAGACTTGAAGGATATTACCTTGACCATAAACTACATTTCAGCCTCCAACAAAATTTTACAAAAAACCGAACAGTCACTGTCATCTGTATAATAATTAGATGGGAAGACGACACACACAGATGACAGATGTGTCATCTGTGTGTGTCATCTTCCCATCTAATTATAATTTGTGTCTTTAATAAATCAATTAGAAAATACAAATATAATGTTCCATGCGGGAATCGCCGCCACGCAGCGCAGTAGACAAACCGAAATTCAAATGAGAGGACATCGCGTAAGTCGTTAATTCATGTTAATAATGCTGAAATAAGGACTACAGCAGGCTATTAAGGCAGAAATAAGGACTACAGCTATACTATTACTTCTCAAAGAGATGTCAGCAAATTGTAGGGACCCACAGGGTCGAAGCCTCTGGGGCCTTAGGTAGGCTTCCGAAAGGAAAACCCGGGACCCTAGAGCAAAGGCAAAAAAGTAACAGGGTAGGGTTAAGTCAGTAAAAGTCTGACACGTCCTCCCGCTCCGCCCAAGAGCGAGAGAAATTATTTTTATGATTCCCCATCTATAAAAAGCTGTAGTAAGACTTACTTTCTGTTCCACTTGCGGTTGACGAGTATGAAGTGGTCGACGATGTGCTGGCGGAGGCCGCTGACGGTGTCCCACAGCGTGTCGTTGATGGGCCCGCAGTCCAGCATGATCATGTTGAGAGGGATGTCCCGCCGCAGGAAGGCGATCTCGTCGCGCAGGGCCTCGTACTGGTAGATGCGTTCTGAGAAGTCCTAGACAGAATAAACGGTTACTGAAATTATTTCATGTGAAAATCCATTGGAAAGGCCTCCCACACGGTGCTCAGATGACCTAGCGAGAGTCGCGGGAATGCGATGGATGCGAGACGCGGTCGTTGTGGCGACGCTTGGGGGAGGCCTATGTCCAGCAGTGGACGTCTTACAGTTGAAATAATAATGATAAGGTGATTTTACTTTGATAAGGTGATTTAACAGCTTAGAATAATAATGATAAGGTGATTTTACAGCTTGCTTAGCAACAAGAACAGTCACTTTCAAGAAGGGCGGCGGCTCCTGCTTCATGAAGCCCGTCAGCTCCTTCCCTTGAGGATATAGAACAACTCCTCGTAGCTGCTGAGGAGACTTATTGACACAGCTTGCTTAGCAACAAGAACAAACAAAGTCATCTTCAAGAACGGCGGCGGCTCCTGTTTCATGAAGCCCAACAACTCCTGCTGCGCCTGTCCGTTGAGGATGTAGAACAACTCCTCGTAGCTACTGAGGAGACTTACTGACACATTGCTAAGTCACCTTCAAGAACGGCGGGGGCTCCTGCTTCATGAAGCCCATCAACTCCTGATGCGCCTGTCCATTGAGGATGTAGAAGAACTCTTCGTAGCTGCTGAGAAGACTTACTGACACAGCTTGCTTAGCAACAAGAACAGTCACCTTCAAGAACGGCGGGGGCTCCTGCTTCATGAAGCCCATCAACTCCTGGTGCGCCTGTCCGTTGAAGATGTGGAACAACTCCTCGCAGCTGCTGAGGAGACTTATTGACAAAGCTTGCTTAGCAACAAGATCAAAGTCACCTTCAAGAACGGTGGGGGCTCCTGCTTCATGAAGCCCATTAACTCCTGGTGGGCCTGTCCATTGAGGATGTAGAAGAACTCCTCGTAGCTGCTGAGGAAGGCGCGCGGGCCCGGCTTGTTGACGGACACGTGGCCCAGCGTGGTCTGCAGCGCGTCCACCATGTAGCGCTCGTCCGAGTTCACCGGCATCAGGTACGGGCGCGGCCGGTCCGCGGCTGCACAAACAAACAAAGGCATGTTTAGCATTATCGGCCTTATAATGTACCCACTGCTGGGACTCAGGCCTCCTATCTTGGAGAGGGAATGGGCCATAATCCACCGCGCGGGCCCATTGCGGATTGGTGGATGTCACATGTCTTCGAAACAAAGGAAATCTAACCTAACGTCTGTCTTTTAATGTTCGAGATTAAAATGACATTACGTGGGTTGTCATACTTGTCACAACACAAAAGAACGGGCATTATTACTATTGTAAGTTTGACATTTGCTTGTATCAATTTAGTCTCAGGATCTAAAAAACTGACTTTAGAACTGTTACAACTGTTAAGTAACCCGGTTGAGACAAATCTTCATGCAAACGTTGTTATGTTTTTTTAGGGTTCCGTACCTCAAACGGAAAAATACCGGGCAAGTGCGAGTCGGACTAGCGCACTGAGGGTTCCGTACTAACTTACATATGAAGACAGTCCAATTCCCGAATCGAGCCTTGATGATTTTTCCAAATCGCATTTTTTTATCTTGTCTCGTAACTACAAATTTTCAATTTTCAGATTTTGTTCCTTTTGTGCTCTGTGAACTTGCTTTATACCAAATTCCCTTTTGAGCTACAAAACCCCAAAAACGAAACCCTTACAGGATCACTTTGTTGTCTGTCAAGACCCTTTATGTTCCATCACCTAAAAAAAGACAAACATTAACTTACTTGGGTACATAATCTTATCGATGGCAGGCAGCGCCCTGGAGACATTGATGATGGTCTGGAAGCAGCGCAAAACCAAGGTCTTGAGCTGGTCCAGGTCGGGCTGGAAGGTGATCTTGTTGGAGCCGGGGTGGCCGTGCACCTTGACGCGCAGGATGGGCCGCTTGATGAACATGTAGTCGCGGTACTTACCCGTGTAACTGTTGCCTTCCTGGAGATAGACACAGGCAATTTTGTTTAGATGTTACCCTCCAATGATTTTTTTTACAGTATTCCACAACTTTCACATAACGCCATCTAGTCCCACTAGCTTGTATTATGAGTACTAGACAACTGATAAACATACTTATATATTTCTAAATACATAAATAATATTATAGATAAATTACACACAGACGAAGAACAAATAATTGTGCTCATGACACAAACATTAAATGTTCCACGACCTCTGGCATAGCAATCAGGGCCACTAAACCAATAGGCCATGCAAAAAAAAACAAAATACACACAGACAATTTTTGTTTTTTTGTGTTATTATTACTGTCACATTTAACCACTATCTCACGTGATGGTAAACGATGATATGGTCAACGGTAAAACACGCCTACCTAGAAGTAACCTATTCACTCTTGATTTAAAGACCACTAGGTCATAGTCATCATGAAACACAGAGGTCGGCAGTATTCCCAAATCGCTTTGTGCAAATAGGTAGGATGTCCACCATGTACCGAGATGGCGCGACGCCTTACATATAGTTGTCCGATGTCCGTCATCTATGTAAAAGTGAGACTAAAATGACATTTCAACACAAAAGAACTGGCGTCATTCCTATAGTAAATTTGACATTACTTGTATCAATTTAGTCTCAGAATATAAAAAACAGGCGATAATAAGTTATTCGAAAAATTACTAACAAAGTAATAATTGAGACGTTCGGCAAAATGGACGACGCTTCTCTCGACGAGGTCGCGGACTTGGTTCGACATCAGCGCTCGGATACATCTGGAACCAAAGGCTTTTGTTAAAGTGAGTAAAATGAATAATACCCTTATGTTGTTTGTCCTAAAGCACTAAAGATCGTGACCTCGACGAATAACTTTGTTGTAAACTATATTCTGACATCTTCGGGGATAAGAAAGGTGTCGCAAACTATGGTCTCTAGTGTAGAACGGAATTGGTCTAATGCCGAAGCCGCTGCCACAGTAGAGAAAAAATCGAGAATTTCAAAGTTTTCTAAAACTCTTGCGAAGATGGGCACGTCGCCTGTATAATTTGTAATATTATAAAACTGAAGAGTTTATTTGTTCGAACTCCATTACTCAGGAAATAGTTACTGGTTCGAATTGAAAAGTGATTTATTAGTGCTGGCTAGCCAATTTGTCGAGGCAGGCAACATCACGCTACAACATCAAAACAGTGTAGGGCTCGTCCACAAATGAAAAGTGAGGATTTGGCAGTAATGGTTATATTTTACAGAGAGTTTACAAAAGATATCAAAGAGTAGAAAGCACGGAAGCACACACTAGATGATGATTAGAATTATGATTTTCTGAATGAGAGCAGACATCTTGTGTCACACGCTGACAGATAGACCGGAGCGCAGGCGCGCTGCGAAAGCGAGCGATGATGTACGAAGATGCGCGAAGTTGGTGTGGCGGCTGAACCGCTACAACAGTAAGCAAAGACGCGGGAGAAACCGTTGGGCATAGTTATTACTATAATTTAATAATAATGTAGCTGTGCCCCGCTATATAATAAAATACTTACCTAAAGAAACTCTCAACCTTGAAGGTGGACTCGGACCTCTTCTTGGCCACGTAGACGGACCAGTGATGGCGCATCTTGATCATGGTGTCGGCCACGTCAATCAGCCAGTTGTCCTCCAGCTCCTTCTTGGTCTCGCTGGCCAGCCGCGTCACGTTGTCCATAAACTCCGACGTGTATTGAGGGAAAGGAACCTTTTCTTGCATTTTCTCCATGTCCACTATGTATATGTGTTGGTATCTGATGAGAGATAAGAAAGATTCATCTTCTAGATTCACATTCGCGTTAAGAATGCAGTAAAGTCATCATTGTCCGTCGGCCTAGCCCCTCCCCGTAACCAATCAAAGCTGTTTAAGTGTATTTTTATAAATTCATTAAACTTAATCTTTTAAAATATAATTTGTTTGGATTTAACATTACTGTAAATACACCTTTATCTTGCAGTTGCACTGACAAATCACTGCATTCTTAACGCGAACGAACTATAGTACCTTCTGCCAGCAACACCCGTGTGATGGTAGAAAATTATGCCAAGGAGACATCTTTTGTGATAACGAAAGTATCCTATGTGCAGTTCTAGGTCATAGTCTAGCCGTAGTCCAAGTACACACATCAAAAGTGTCTAGGGATCAACATATATTTTTGCAATAACTTTTCTCCTGATTGATATTAATTAAAATTTTCTTTAAGGATTCATCAAATAAAGTGTTTTCGTTTGTCACAGTAACGATAAACCAAGTCACCTTTGCATTAATAAAGAAAGGAGAATGACCAAATTGGACCAAAAATTGGTAAAAAAAAGTCAAAGTCTGCCCCCAGATTTGCCACATAGCTCATTTGAAAGAAGAGTTCAAATGCAACATTTTATTCTATGGAACCGAAAAAATCTGTCCCACAGAAACATAAATATAACCTAAAATGTGATTTTATGAAAAAGTTGCATATGTTACTTGCGGACAGTGTTTTTATTTGGTTTTTCCAAGAAGGAGATGTTCTCATTTTGGATAGAGGTTTCCGAGATGCCGTACCAAACGTAGAGTCTTGTGGCTATGATGCCCATATGCCTAAATCTGTTTCAAGGGGCGAAACTCAATTAACAACGGCTGACGCCAATAAGTCTCGATTAGTGACGATTTGTCGATGGGTCGTGGAAGTAGTAAATGGCCGCTTCAAGAGAGATTTTAAGATTTTCAGGCAAGATTATTTTAACAGGGCTCTGCCTCACATGCAGGACGATTTTAGGAATGCCGCGGCCATCACAAATGCTTTCCACGACCCAATCACTGATAATGTTAATGCTTCTGGTTTTATGGAGAGAATTAATAATAGGGTCAATATGGAAAACTGTCTCGCACAGTATGTCATTGACTATAATCTTAATAGCCGGCGAATTCCGTTTCAAAGTATGTCTACCGAGTTACCTGATGTAAGAGGATTTCCAAGGTTGTCTGAGGAAGAACTTGTTATGTTTGCGTTAGGAACGTACCAAATAAAACTAGCCAGGAGTTATTATAGTGAACACGCTCGTAATGGCGTATATACAATAGAAGTGTACCGAGAAAATGATGATTTGAATAATCTTTTAAATAATTATAATATAACTGGTAATAACTTCTGGCTATTAAGAGGTAAAGTCCAATCTAGGCATACCCGAAGCCGAATTTATCATACATATATACTTGTAAACTCAGACCACCTTGGGTTGGAGGCTTTAAATCATTATTATTGTTCGTGTAAGAGTGGCAGACGTACTTTGGGCACATGTGCTCATGTAATGTCTATAGTATGGTTTTTGGCATATGCGCGGTACGAAAATATTGACCATCCAGCACAGTTTTTAGACAGTATTGTAATAGATGAAAATGATTTATAATACGCATTCTATATTACCATCTGTGCAGAATAGTGAGTCATGAATAACATTTAAAATAAATTGTTCGAAAATAAACAATTATTAAATAACTATGTCGTTTTTTTAATTCATTATTCATCTATTTATTTAGTGAATCCTTCTAACAACATTTTTAACAAGCAGAAATAATATACAAAAAAAAAAAATTGGTGCAAGCGAAAGTGTATTGTTGCAGTATTATATAACGTCGAATTACTTTGTAACTGTGGGTTGGAATTTGATTCGCATTTGCACACATAGTTAGTCCAACAGTATTAACCCACCAACAAAGAGTCAACCCTGGGGGCAGCAATTTTTTTTTTGGTCCAGTGCCCATACTAATTTGGTCATTCACCTTTGCCATTTTCCTAATAAAGGGATTTTTGACATTTGAACCACTAACATTAAAGTTCGAAAAAAAGACTGAAATAACAGTTTTCTTTAAAATTTTATTGGGTAACTTAAACAATTAATAATCCGTGTTTCTACCGCGAACACTAACAACACAAGAACATCGGTTTGGCATACTCAAAATGAGTTCATCCAAATCACGCTGTGGAATGGCCGCCCATGTTCGTTGCAACAACAAAAAAAGGTCTTCTTGCGACTGGATACCCTCCATATTCGGCAGAGCTCTTCTCTGTAGCATATCCCATGCATGCTCAATCGGGTTCAAGTCTGGCGACTGAGCAGGCCAGGGCAGGACATTGATGTTAGCTGCGGCGAGAGTCTGTCTTACAACTCTTGCGGTGTGCGGTCGAGCATTATCATGCATTAACTGAAATAAGGGACCGATTTGCACTTGTAGAGGAACGATGACGTCTGATACAATCGTCTCAGCATAAATTTGAGCGTTGAGGTTGCCTCTGATCCAAATCAACTCAGTTCTTCCGCCGATCCAAATACCCGCCCATACCATGATGGTTCCACCACTATAAGGATGGACTTCCTGGCAGGATTTTAATCGCTGTTGGCGTCCAGGGGTTCTCCAGTGTCGTATACGTCTTGTATCCGGTCTCATACCAAAACGAGACTCATCAGAAAAGCACACGAAACGCCATTGTTCTTCTGCCCAATTTCTGTGTTCAAGAGCCCATTGATATCGAATCCTACGATTGTGCATTGCTATAGGTGGTACCCGTAGCGGTCTTCGGGAATGAAGGTTCACTTCATGCAAGCGGTTTCTGACTGTTTGGTCGCTAATTAAGTTCCCTGAAGAGTGATGAAGCCTCACGGCTAACATCATGGCGGTTATTGTTGGAGCTCTTCGAGTTAAGATTTGAATGTATCGGTCTTGTCTCCGTGTGGTGCAGCGATACCGTCCTCCATGGCGCTCAGCCACGGTACCAGTGCTTCGGTAACGTGTCCAAAGTCGACTGATAACACTCTGACTTGTATTCAGAGCTAAAGCCACAGTACGTTGCCGGGAACCAGCTTCTATCATTCCCAGGGCTCTGAGCATTTCTTCCCTGCTTAAATGACGTCGCCGCTCCATAATAACGTTGGTTTTAATCAGTAGTAGGGAAACAGTAGCACTAATAATGTCTTCAATGCGTTGTATGTTTTTATAGGGAAAATATTGACAGCTGATTTTCATCTTTTACTCGAATTTGATTCACAGTTCCTGATTCAAATTATGAAATGCACCAAAAAGGATCCATATAAAATAAAATCATAAATTTATTACAAAGCCACATCTCAATCTCAAGAAATCCGCATAAAAATGCTTGATCCCTAGACACTTTTGATGTGTGTATATAAAACTGTTTGAACGTAAAAATACACACACATACAAACTATCGTCTTCATATTATTACTATCTGCCAGCGGTTCTACCCTCGTGAAGGGAACATACTCGCTAAAAAAATAACCTCTATGCCATTCCAGGACATGATCTACTCGTCAGAATTTCACCCAAACCCGTTCTGTCATTTGAGCGTAAAGGACTAATAATCATACCTCAAATAATATGGGATCAGGGCAGAAGGGAGAAGAAGAATATACCAGTACATATGCTCCAACACTTGTCACTCACCTCTCATGCCACATCCTCCGGAGCTCCACCAGCACCGGGTTGCCGAGGTAGTAGCGGAAGGACAGCGCCTCCTTGCTCTTGAGGAAGGGCGTGTGCCACGGCACCGGCGCCCGCACGATGTGCGCCGGCCACAGCGGCGGCACGAAGGGAACCTCCAGTACATATGCTCCTACACTTGTCACTCACCTCTCATGCCACATCCTCCGGAGCTCCACCAGCACCGGGTTGCCGAGGTAGTAGCGGAAGGACAGCGCCTCCTTGCTCTTGAGGAAGGGCGTGTGCCACGGCACCGGCGCCCGCACGATGTGCGCCGGCCACAGCGGCGGCACGAAGGGAACCTCCAGTACATATGCTCCTACACTTGTCACTCACCTCTCATGCCACATCCTCCGGAGCTCCACCAGCACCGGGTTGCCGAGGTAGTAGCGGAAGGACAGCGCCTCCTTGCTCTTGAGGAAGGGCGTGTGCCACGGCACCGGCGCCCGCACGATGTGCGCCGGCCACAGCGGCGGCACGAAGGGAATCTGCAGCCGAGTGCGTTCCGCCGGGTCGTTTAGGATGTACATCAGGATGCATCTGAAACGGTTTATTAGTAACTTTATTGCAGATCTTTGGCAGTCGTAACGGATAGTCAGAAGCCAGTAAATCTGACTCCAGTCTTGCCATGAAGTACCATGTTACCCCAGTTAATGGGTTGTGGAGGTGTGGTAGGCAGCCGCTCCTCGTAAAATACCGGTATTCAGCTAATTCCGGCTTGACTGGAAGCCGACCCCAATATAGTTGGGAAAAAGGCTAGGTAGATGATGATAATTGTATTTTGCCAATACACATACAAAAGAAAACTAAAACATATAACCTCCCAAGACGCCCTTCGAACCATCGAACCAAAGACGAACCTTCCATATTTTTTTTTGTGGTTGTTATAATGTATACTGTATTTTTTGTATGTTATGCGCCATGCCGGACGCAAATAAATACTTTTTCTTTCTTTTTTTTTTCTTTCAATCGGCACAAAAGCATTTGGAACATAAATAAATCAGCAGATTTACAGCTTTTACGGTTCAGAACTGCACAAAGATATCCACGTACGATTATTGTAGATTAGTAGAGGTATAATACGCTGAATTGATTGTGGAGGTGAAATAAACTATGGCTAGGTTTAGGCTACGGCCTATAATTCACACTATTTGGGGCCATAACAACTGAGAATTTACTGCTCGTTGGTTGTCGACGATTTGGGCTCGGTCCAGATGATTACAGGACGGCCAGACGGCAAGCTACTCATTTATTTATTTATTTGAACTTCATGCAACAGTTAAGGTACACAGGCGGACTTAATGCCAATGGATGATTTAATACTCATGGTGTTGGTGGAATGGATGGTTTAATACTCATCGTCCGCAAGCCCACGCCTACGGTGGTTGCAAATCAGGATCCCGATCCTGGTAGCTGGGGTGTGAAGGCCATGCCGTCTCGCGTGCAGCCGCCTCCTTCGCTAGCGTTACTGCTCCGCACGTGTAGGCAACCGCCTGCCACTCCTCGGTCCAGACCATGGCCTGTGCCAGGGCCCGTTGCAGAAAATAATTGCCGCCGATCGCTTATGTAAGGACGCGGCATCTTTATGCGGTCTACGTTCTTTAACCATGGAAAAATAAACAGTTTTTGTGGTAAAAGTAATGAGACGCGTGATACCTCTTCATGGCCCACACGAACAGCTCGCGTATGTCGGCCTCGCTCTGGCGCACGACGGCCTGCCACGTGAGGATCAGCATGCGCCGCTTGATGTGCGCTGTCTGCCGGTCCACCTGCAAGACACTTGCTAGCAATGAGACGCGTGATACCTCTTCATGGCCCACACGAACAGCTCGCGTATGTCGGCCTCGCTCTGGCGCACGACGGCCTGCCACGTGAGGATCAGCATGCGCCGCTTGATGTGCGCTGTCTGCCGGTCCACCTGCAAGACACTTGCTAGCAATGAGACGCGTGATACCTCTTCATGGCCCACACGAACAGCTCGCGTATGTCGGCCTCGCTCTGGCGCACGACGGCCTGCCACGTGAGGATCAGCATGCGCCGCTTGATGTGCGCTGTCTGCCGGTCCACCTGCAAGACACTTGCTAGCAATGAGACGCGTGATACCTCTTCATGGCCCACACGAACAGCTCGCGTATGTCGGCCTCGCTCTGGCGCACGACGGCCTGCCACGTGAGGATCAGCATGCGCCGCTTGATGTGCGCTGTCTGCCGGTCCACCTGCAAGACACTTGCTAGCAATGAGACGCGTGATACCTCTTCATGGCCCACACGAACAGCTCGCGTATGTCGGCCTCGCTCTGGCGCACGACGGCCTGCCACGTGAGGATCAGCATGCGCCGCTTGATGTGCGCTGTCTGCCGGTCCACCTGCAAGACACTTGCTAGCAATGAGACGCGTGATACCTCTTCATGGCCCACACGAACAGCTCGCGTATGTCGGCCTCGCTCTGGCGCACGACGGCCTGCCACGTGAGGATCAGCATGCGCCGCTTGATGTGCGCTGTCTGCCGGTCCACCTGCAAGACACTTGCTAGCAATGAGACGCGTGATACCTCTTCATGGCCCACACGAACAGCTCGCGTATGTCGGCCTCGCTCTGGCGCACGACGGCCTGCCACGTGAGGATCAGCATGCGCCGCTTGATGTGCGCTGTCTGCCGGTCCACCTGCAAGACACTTGCTAGCAATGAGACGCGTGATACCTCTTCATGGCCCACACGAACAGCTCGCGTATGTCGGCCTCGCTCTGGCGCACGACGGCCTGCCACGTGAGGATCAGCATGCGCCGCTTGATGTGCGCTGTCTGCCGGTCCACCTGCAAGACACTTGCTAGCAATGAGACGCGTGATACCTCTTCATGGCCCACACGAACAGCTCGCGTATGTCGGCCTCGCTCTGGCGCACGACGGCCTGCCACGTGAGGATCAGCATGCGCCGCTTGATGTGCGCTGTCTGCCGGTCCACCTGCAAGACACTTGCTAGCAATGAGACGCGTGATACCTCTTCATGGCCCACACGAACAGCTCGCGTATGTCGGCCTCGCTCTGGCGCACGACGGCCTGCCACGTGAGGATCAGCATGCGCCGCTTGATGTGCGCTGTCTGCCGGTCCACCTGCAAGACACTTGCTAGCAATGAGACGCGTGATACCTCTTCATGGCCCACACGAACAGCTCGCGTATGTCGGCCTCGCTCTGGCGCACGACGGCCTGCCACGTGAGGATCAGCATGCGCCGCTTGATGTGCGCTGTCTGCCGGTCCACCTGCAAGACACTTGCTAGCAATGAGACGCGTGATACCTCTTCATGGCCCACACGAACAGCTCGCGTATGTCGGCCTCGCTCTGGCGCACGACGGCCTGCCACGTGAGGATCAGCATGCGCCGCTTGATGTGCGCTGTCTGCCGGTCCACCTGCAAGACACTTGCTAGCAATGAGACGCGTGATACCTCTTCATGGCCCACACGAACAGCTCGCGTATGTCGGCCTCGCTCTGGCGCACGACGGCCTGCCACGTGAGGATCAGCATGCGCCGCTTGATGTGCGCTGTCTGCCGGTCCACCTGCAAGACACTTGCTAGCAATGAGACGCGTGATACCTCTTCATGGCCCACACGAACAGCTCGCGTATGTCGGCCTCGCTCTGGCGCACGACGGCCTGCCACGTGAGGATCAGCATGCGCCGCTTGATGTGCGCTGTCTGCCGGTCCACCTGCAAGACACTTGCTAGCAATGAGACGCGTGATACCTCTTCATGGCCCACACGAACAGCTCGCGTATGTCGGCCTCGCTCTGGCGCACGACGGCCTGCCACGTGAGGATCAGCATGCGCCGCTTGATGTGCGCTGTCTGCCGGTCCACCTGCAAGACACTTGCTAGCAATGAGACGCGTGATACCTCTTCATGGCCCACACGAACAGCTCGCGTATGTCGGCCTCGCTCTGGCGCACGACGGCCTGCCACGTGAGGATCAGCATGCGCCGCTTGATGTGCGCTGTCTGCCGGTCCACCTGCAAGACACTTGCTAGCAATGAGACGCGTGATACCTCTTCATGGCCCACACGAACAGCTCGCGTATGTCGGCCTCGCTCTGGCGCACGACGGCCTGCCACGTGAGGATCAGCATGCGCCGCTTGATGTGCGCTGTCTGCCGGTCCACCTGCAAGACACTTGCTAGCAATGAGACGCGTGATACCTCTTCATGGCCCACACGAACAGCTCGCGTATGTCGGCCTCGCTCTGGCGCACGACGGCCTGCCACGTGAGGATCAGCATGCGCCGCTTGATGTGCGCTGTCTGCCGGTCCACCTGCAAGACACTTGCTAGCAATGAGACGCGTGATACCTCTTCATGGCCCACACGAACAGCTCGCGTATGTCGGCCTCGCTCTGGCGCACGACGGCCTGCCACGTGAGGATCAGCATGCGCCGCTTGATGTGCGCTGTCTGCCGGTCCACCTGCAAGACACTTGCTAGCAATGAGACGCGTGATACCTCTTCATGGCCCACACGAACAGCTCGCGTATGTCGGCCTCGCTCTGGCGCACGACGGCCTGCCACGTGAGGATCAGCATGCGCCGCTTGATGTGCGCTGTCTGCCGGTCCACCTGCAAGACACTTGCTAGCAATGAGACGCGTGATACCTCTTCATGGCCCACACGAACAGCTCGCGTATGTCGGCCTCGCTCTGGCGCACGACGGCCTGCCACGTGAGGATCAGCATGCGCCGCTTGATGTGCGCTGTCTGCCGGTCCACCTGCAAGACACTTGCTAGCAATGAGACGCGTGATACCTCTTCATGGCCCACACGAACAGCTCGCGTATGTCGGCCTCGCTCTGGCGCACGACGGCCTGCCACGTGAGGATCAGCATGCGCCGCTTGATGTGCGCTGTCTGCCGGTCCACCTGCAAGACACTTGCTAGCAATGAGACGCGTGATACCTCTTCATGGCCCACACGAACAGCTCGCGTATGTCGGCCTCGCTCTGGCGCACGACGGCCTGCCACGTGAGGATCAGCATGCGCCGCTTGATGTGCGCTGTCTGCCGGTCCACCTGCAAGACACTTGCTAGCAATGAGACGCGTGATACCTCTTCATGGCCCACACGAACAGCTCGCGTATGTCGGCCTCGCTCTGGCGCACGACGGCCTGCCACGTGAGGATCAGCATGCGCCGCTTGATGTGCGCTGTCTGCCGGTCCACCTGCAAGACACTTGCTAGCAATGAGACGCGTGATACCTCTTCATGGCCCACACGAACAGCTCGCGTATGTCGGCCTCGCTCTGGCGCACGACGGCCTGCCACGTGAGGATCAGCATGCGCCGCTTGATGTGCGCTGTCTGCCGGTCCACCTGCAAGACACTTGCTAGCAATGAGACGCGTGATACCTCTTCATGGCCCACACGAACAGCTCGCGTATGTCGGCCTCGCTCTGGCGCACGACGGCCTGCCACGTGAGGATCAGCATGCGCCGCTTGATGTGCGCTGTCTGCCGGTCCACCTGCAAGACACTTGCTAGCAATGAGACGCGTGATACCTCTTCATGGCCCACACGAACAGCTCGCGTATGTCGGCCTCGCTCTGGCGCACGACGGCCTGCCACGTGAGGATCAGCATGCGCCGCTTGATGTGCGCTGTCTGCCGGTCCACCTGCAAGACACTTGCTAGCAATGAGACGCGTGATACCTCTTCATGGCCCACACGAACAGCTCGCGTATGTCGGCCTCGCTCTGGCGCACGACGGCCTGCCACGTGAGGATCAGCATGCGCCGCTTGATGTGCGCTGTCTGCCGGTCCACCTGCAAGACACTTGCTAGCAATGAGACGCGTGATACCTCTTCATGGCCCACACGAACAGCTCGCGTATGTCGGCCTCGCTCTGGCGCACGACGGCCTGCCACGTGAGGATCAGCATGCGCCGCTTGATGTGCGCTGTCTGCCGGTCCACCTGCAAGACACTTGCTAGCAATGAGACGCGTGATACCTCTTCATGGCCCACACGAACAGCTCGCGTATGTCGGCCTCGCTCTGGCGCACGACGGCCTGCCACGTGAGGATCAGCATGCGCCGCTTGATGTGCGCTGTCTGCCGGTCCACCTGCAAGACACTTGCTAGCAATGAGACGCGTGATACCTCTTCATGGCCCACACGAACAGCTCGCGTATGTCGGCCTCGCTCTGGCGCACGACGGCCTGCCACGTGAGGATCAGCATGCGCCGCTTGATGTGCGCTGTCTGCCGGTCCACCTGCAAGACACTTGCTAGCAATGAGACGCGTGATACCTCTTCATGGCCCACACGAACAGCTCGCGTATGTCGGCCTCGCTCTGGCGCACGACGGCCTGCCACGTGAGGATCAGCATGCGCCGCTTGATGTGCGCTGTCTGCCGGTCCACCTGCAAGACACTTGCTAGCAATGAGACGCGTGATACCTCTTCATGGCCCACACGAACAGCTCGCGTATGTCGGCCTCGCTCTGGCGCACGACGGCCTGCCACGTGAGGATCAGCATGCGCCGCTTGATGTGCGCTGTCTGCCGGTCCACCTGCAAGACACTTGCTAGCAATGAGACGCGTGATACCTCTTCATGGCCCACACGAACAGCTCGCGTATGTCGGCCTCGCTCTGGCGCACGACGGCCTGCCACGTGAGGATCAGCATGCGCCGCTTGATGTGCGCTGTCTGCCGGTCCACCTGCAAGACACTTGCTAGCAATGAGACGCGTGATACCTCTTCATGGCCCACACGAACAGCTCGCGTATGTCGGCCTCGCTCTGGCGCACGACGGCCTGCCACGTGAGGATCAGCATGCGCCGCTTGATGTGCGCTGTCTGCCGGTCCACCTGCAAGACACTTGCTAGCAATGAGACGCGTGATACCTCTTCATGGCCCACACGAACAGCTCGCGTATGTCGGCCTCGCTCTGGCGCACGACGGCCTGCCACGTGAGGATCAGCATGCGCCGCTTGATGTGCGCTGTCTGCCGGTCCACCTGCAAGACACTTGCTAGCAATGAGACGCGTGATACCTCTTCATGGCCCACACGAACAGCTCGCGTATGTCGGCCTCGCTCTGGCGCACGACGGCCTGCCACGTGAGGATCAGCATGCGCCGCTTGATGTGCGCTGTCTGCCGGTCCACCTGCAAGACACTTGCTAGCAATGAGACGCGTGATACCTCTTCATGGCCCACACGAACAGCTCGCGTATGTCGGCCTCGCTCTGGCGCACGACGGCCTGCCACGTGAGGATCAGCATGCGCCGCTTGATGTGCGCTGTCTGCCGGTCCACCTGCAAGACACTTGCTAGCAATGAGACGCGTGATACCTCTTCATGGCCCACACGAACAGCTCGCGTATGTCGGCCTCGCTCTGGCGCACGACGGCCTGCCACGTGAGGATCAGCATGCGCCGCTTGATGTGCGCTGTCTGCCGGTCCACCTGCAAGACACTTGCTAGCAATGAGACGCGTGATACCTCTTCATGGCCCACACGAACAGCTCGCGTATGTCGGCCTCGCTCTGGCGCACGACGGCCTGCCACGTGAGGATCAGCATGCGCCGCTTGATGTGCGCTGTCTGCCGGTCCACCTGCAAGACACTTGCTAGCAATGAGACGCGTGATACCTCTTCATGGCCCACACGAACAGCTCGCGTATGTCGGCCTCGCTCTGGCGCACGACGGCCTGCCACGTGAGGATCAGCATGCGCCGCTTGATGTGCGCTGTCTGCCGGTCCACCTGCAAGACACTTGCTAGCAATGAGACGCGTGATACCTCTTCATGGCCCACACGAACAGCTCGCGTATGTCGGCCTCGCTCTGGCGCACGACGGCCTGCCACGTGAGGATCAGCATGCGCCGCTTGATGTGCGCTGTCTGCCGGTCCACCTGCAAGACACTTGCTAGCAATGAGACGCGTGATACCTCTTCATGGCCCACACGAACAGCTCGCGTATGTCGGCCTCGCTCTGGCGCACGACGGCCTGCCACGTGAGGATCAGCATGCGCCGCTTGATGTGCGCTGTCTGCCGGTCCACCTGCAAGACACTTGCTAGCAATGAGACGCGTGATACCTCTTCATGGCCCACACGAACAGCTCGCGTATGTCGGCCTCGCTCTGGCGCACGACGGCCTGCCACGTGAGGATCAGCATGCGCCGCTTGATGTGCGCTGTCTGCCGGTCCACCTGCAAGACACTTGCTAGCAATGAGACGCGTGATACCTCTTCATGGCCCACACGAACAGCTCGCGTATGTCGGCCTCGCTCTGGCGCACGACGGCCTGCCACGTGAGGATCAGCATGCGCCGCTTGATGTGCGCTGTCTGCCGGTCCACCTGCAAGACACTTGCTAGCAATGAGACGCGTGATACCTCTTCATGGCCCACACGAACAGCTCGCGTATGTCGGCCTCGCTCTGGCGCACGACGGCCTGCCACGTGAGGATCAGCATGCGCCGCTTGATGTGCGCTGTCTGCCGGTCCACCTGCAAGACACTTGCTAGCAATGAGACGCGTGATACCTCTTCATGGCCCACACGAACAGCTCGCGTATGTCGGCCTCGCTCTGGCGCACGACGGCCTGCCACGTGAGGATCAGCATGCGCCGCTTGATGTGCGCTGTCTGCCGGTCCACCTGCAAGACACTTGCTAGCAATGAGACGCGTGATACCTCTTCATGGCCCACACGAACAGCTCGCGTATGTCGGCCTCGCTCTGGCGCACGACGGCCTGCCACGTGAGGATCAGCATGCGCCGCTTGATGTGCGCTGTCTGCCGGTCCACCTGCAAGACACTTGCTAGCAATGAGACGCGTGATACCTCTTCATGGCCCACACGAACAGCTCGCGTATGTCGGCCTCGCTCTGGCGCACGACGGCCTGCCACGTGAGGATCAGCATGCGCCGCTTGATGTGCGCTGTCTGCCGGTCCACCTGCAAGACACTTGCTAGCAATGAGACGCGTGATACCTCTTCATGGCCCACACGAACAGCTCGCGTATGTCGGCCTCGCTCTGGCGCACGACGGCCTGCCACGTGAGGATCAGCATGCGCCGCTTGATGTGCGCTGTCTGCCGGTCCACCTGCAAGACACTTGCTAGCAATGAGACGCGTGATACCTCTTCATGGCCCACACGAACAGCTCGCGTATGTCGGCCTCGCTCTGGCGCACGACGGCCTGCCACGTGAGGATCAGCATGCGCCGCTTGATGTGCGCTGTCTGCCGGTCCACCTGCAAGACACTTGCTAGCAATGAGACGCGTGATACCTCTTCATGGCCCACACGAACAGCTCGCGTATGTCGGCCTCGCTCTGGCGCACGACGGCCTGCCACGTGAGGATCAGCATGCGCCGCTTGATGTGCGCTGTCTGCCGGTCCACCTGCAAGACACTTGCTAGCAATGAGACGCGTGATACCTCTTCATGGCCCACACGAACAGCTCGCGTATGTCGGCCTCGCTCTGGCGCACGACGGCCTGCCACGTGAGGATCAGCATGCGCCGCTTGATGTGCGCTGTCTGCCGGTCCACCTGCAAGACACTTGCTAGCAATGAGACGCGTGATACCTCTTCATGGCCCACACGAACAGCTCGCGTATGTCGGCCTCGCTCTGGCGCACGACGGCCTGCCACGTGAGGATCAGCATGCGCCGCTTGATGTGCGCTGTCTGCCGGTCCACCTGCAAGACACTTGCTAGCAATGAGACGCGTGATACCTCTTCATGGCCCACACGAACAGCTCGCGTATGTCGGCCTCGCTCTGGCGCACGACGGCCTGCCACGTGAGGATCAGCATGCGCCGCTTGATGTGCGCTGTCTGCCGGTCCACCTGCAAGACACTTGCTAGCAATGAGACGCGTGATACCTCTTCATGGCCCACACGAACAGCTCGCGTATGTCGGCCTCGCTCTGGCGCACGACGGCCTGCCACGTGAGGATCAGCATGCGCCGCTTGATGTGCGCTGTCTGCCGGTCCACCTGCAAGACACTTGCTAGCAATGAGACGCGTGATACCTCTTCATGGCCCACACGAACAGCTCGCGTATGTCGGCCTCGCTCTGGCGCACGACGGCCTGCCACGTGAGGATCAGCATGCGCCGCTTGATGTGCGCTGTCTGCCGGTCCACCTGCAAGACACTTGCTAGCAATGAGACGCGTGATACCTCTTCATGGCCCACACGAACAGCTCGCGTATGTCGGCCTCGCTCTGGCGCACGACGGCCTGCCACGTGAGGATCAGCATGCGCCGCTTGATGTGCGCTGTCTGCCGGTCCACCTGCAAGACACTTGCTAGCAATGAGACGCGTGATACCTCTTCATGGCCCACACGAACAGCTCGCGTATGTCGGCCTCGCTCTGGCGCACGACGGCCTGCCACGTGAGGATCAGCATGCGCCGCTTGATGTGCGCTGTCTGCCGGTCCACCTGCAAGACACTTGCTAGCAATGAGACGCGTGATACCTCTTCATGGCCCACACGAACAGCTCGCGTATGTCGGCCTCGCTCTGGCGCACGACGGCCTGCCACGTGAGGATCAGCATGCGCCGCTTGATGTGCGCTGTCTGCCGGTCCACCTGCAAGACACTTGCTAGCAATGAGACGCGTGATACCTCTTCATGGCCCACACGAACAGCTCGCGTATGTCGGCCTCGCTCTGGCGCACGACGGCCTGCCACGTGAGGATCAGCATGCGCCGCTTGATGTGCGCTGTCTGCCGGTCCACCTGCAAGACACTTGCTAGCAATGAGACGCGTGATACCTCTTCATGGCCCACACGAACAGCTCGCGTATGTCGGCCTCGCTCTGGCGCACGACGGCCTGCCACGTGAGGATCAGCATGCGCCGCTTGATGTGCGCTGTCTGCCGGTCCACCTGCAAGACACTTGCTAGCAATGAGACGCGTGATACCTCTTCATGGCCCACACGAACAGCTCGCGTATGTCGGCCTCGCTCTGGCGCACGACGGCCTGCCACGTGAGGATCAGCATGCGCCGCTTGATGTGCGCTGTCTGCCGGTCCACCTGCAAGACACTTGCTAGCAATGAGACGCGTGATACCTCTTCATGGCCCACACGAACAGCTCGCGTATGTCGGCCTCGCTCTGGCGCACGACGGCCTGCCACGTGAGGATCAGCATGCGCCGCTTGATGTGCGCTGTCTGCCGGTCCACCTGCAAGACACTTGCTAGCAATGAGACGCGTGATACCTCTTCATGGCCCACACGAACAGCTCGCGTATGTCGGCCTCGCTCTGGCGCACGACGGCCTGCCACGTGAGGATCAGCATGCGCCGCTTGATGTGCGCTGTCTGCCGGTCCACCTGCAAGACACTTGCTAGCAATGAGACGCGTGATACCTCTTCATGGCCCACACGAACAGCTCGCGTATGTCGGCCTCGCTCTGGCGCACGACGGCCTGCCACGTGAGGATCAGCATGCGCCGCTTGATGTGCGCTGTCTGCCGGTCCACCTGCAAGACACTTGCTAGCAATGAGACGCGTGATACCTCTTCATGGCCCACACGAACAGCTCGCGTATGTCGGCCTCGCTCTGGCGCACGACGGCCTGCCACGTGAGGATCAGCATGCGCCGCTTGATGTGCGCTGTCTGCCGGTCCACCTGCAAGACACTTGCTAGCAATGAGACGCGTGATACCTCTTCATGGCCCACACGAACAGCTCGCGTATGTCGGCCTCGCTCTGGCGCACGACGGCCTGCCACGTGAGGATCAGCATGCGCCGCTTGATGTGCGCTGTCTGCCGGTCCACCTGCAAGACACTTGCTAGCAATGAGACGCGTGATACCTCTTCATGGCCCACACGAACAGCTCGCGTATGTCGGCCTCGCTCTGGCGCACGACGGCCTGCCACGTGAGGATCAGCATGCGCCGCTTGATGTGCGCTGTCTGCCGGTCCACCTGCAAGACACTTGCTAGCAATGAGACGCGTGATACCTCTTCATGGCCCACACGAACAGCTCGCGTATGTCGGCCTCGCTCTGGCGCACGACGGCCTGCCACGTGAGGATCAGCATGCGCCGCTTGATGTGCGCTGTCTGCCGGTCCACCTGCAAGACACTTGCTAGCAATGAGACGCGTGATACCTCTTCATGGCCCACACGAACAGCTCGCGTATGTCGGCCTCGCTCTGGCGCACGACGGCCTGCCACGTGAGGATCAGCATGCGCCGCTTGATGTGCGCTGTCTGCCGGTCCACCTGCAAGACACTTGCTAGCAATGAGACGCGTGATACCTCTTCATGGCCCACACGAACAGCTCGCGTATGTCGGCCTCGCTCTGGCGCACGACGGCCTGCCACGTGAGGATCAGCATGCGCCGCTTGATGTGCGCTGTCTGCCGGTCCACCTGCAAGACACTTGCTAGCAATGAGACGCGTGATACCTCTTCATGGCCCACACGAACAGCTCGCGTATGTCGGCCTCGCTCTGGCGCACGACGGCCTGCCACGTGAGGATCAGCATGCGCCGCTTGATGTGCGCTGTCTGCCGGTCCACCTGCAAGACACTTGCTAGCAATGAGACGCGTGATACCTCTTCATGGCCCACACGAACAGCTCGCGTATGTCGGCCTCGCTCTGGCGCACGACGGCCTGCCACGTGAGGATCAGCATGCGCCGCTTGATGTGCGCTGTCTGCCGGTCCACCTGCAAGACACTTGCTAGCAATGAGACGCGTGATACCTCTTCATGGCCCACACGAACAGCTCGCGTATGTCGGCCTCGCTCTGGCGCACGACGGCCTGCCACGTGAGGATCAGCATGCGCCGCTTGATGTGCGCTGTCTGCCGGTCCACCTGCAAGACACTTGCTAGCAATGAGACGCGTGATACCTCTTCATGGCCCACACGAACAGCTCGCGTATGTCGGCCTCGCTCTGGCGCACGACGGCCTGCCACGTGAGGATCAGCATGCGCCGCTTGATGTGCGCTGTCTGCCGGTCCACCTGCAAGACACTTGCTAGCAATGAGACGCGTGATACCTCTTCATGGCCCACACGAACAGCTCGCGTATGTCGGCCTCGCTCTGGCGCACGACGGCCTGCCACGTGAGGATCAGCATGCGCCGCTTGATGTGCGCTGTCTGCCGGTCCACCTGCAAGACACTTGCTAGCAATGAGACGCGTGATACCTCTTCATGGCCCACACGAACAGCTCGCGTATGTCGGCCTCGCTCTGGCGCACGACGGCCTGCCACGTGAGGATCAGCATGCGCCGCTTGATGTGCGCTGTCTGCCGGTCCACCTGCAAGACACTTGCTAGCAATGAGACGCGTGATACCTCTTCATGGCCCACACGAACAGCTCGCGTATGTCGGCCTCGCTCTGGCGCACGACGGCCTGCCACGTGAGGATCAGCATGCGCCGCTTGATGTGCGCTGTCTGCCGGTCCACCTGCAAGACACTTGCTAGCAATGAGACGCGTGATACCTCTTCATGGCCCACACGAACAGCTCGCGTATGTCGGCCTCGCTCTGGCGCACGACGGCCTGCCACGTGAGGATCAGCATGCGCCGCTTGATGTGCGCTGTCTGCCGGTCCACCTGCAAGACACTTGCTAGCAATGAGACGCGTGATACCTCTTCATGGCCCACACGAACAGCTCGCGTATGTCGGCCTCGCTCTGGCGCACGACGGCCTGCCACGTGAGGATCAGCATGCGCCGCTTGATGTGCGCTGTCTGCCGGTCCACCTGCAAGACACTTGCTAGCAATGAGACGCGTGATACCTCTTCATGGCCCACACGAACAGCTCGCGTATGTCGGCCTCGCTCTGGCGCACGACGGCCTGCCACGTGAGGATCAGCATGCGCCGCTTGATGTGCGCCGTCTGCCGGTCCACCTGCAAGACACTTGCTAGCAATGAGACGCGTGATACCTCTTCATGGCCCACACGAACAGCTCGCGTATGTCGGCCTCGCTCTGGCGCACGACGGCCTGCCACGTGAGGATCAGCATGCGCCGCTTGATGTGCGCCGTCTGCTTGTCCACCGCCACGCGAGCGCGCACGTACAGCTCCTGCGGGTAGTCCGGCAGCTTGTTGCCTGATAGTGACTGGAATAGGGAAAAACATTTTTGAGTACACTGAAGAAATGTTTGGAATGTGCAGCTAACTTCTGTATAAATAAACGGCAAAGTCTTAAAGCACTGGAAGACTTATCAACGCCCAAATGCCCAAGACTTTTGGTAGCCATGCTGTCGCGCGTTTCGTAAACGCACGACAGCATCGCTAATAACGCGTGTAAACCTCATTTGCCACGCGCTATAGAAGCGATGCCAACGCTTTACTAATGCGCTACAGCATCGCGACTGTATCGAAGCAAACGCATGACGCTTTGTCTCGTTACTGAATCACGTTTGCATCACGACAAAAACGCGACAATATCGCGTTTGCTTCGCAACAGAGGCGCGACAGTATCGTGTTTTCATCGCGACCCAGTGTCAGTTCACACCGGGACGTGACGTGACGATGCAGGAAGAGGCCAGTGACTTCGCGCTGCGCCGCGCTACACCGCGCTAGGCCAGACTGTACTGTACGCTAGGCATGGTACTCACAACGCTCAAGTAGTAGTCGATCCTCCTCAGACCAGACTGTACTGTACGCTAGGCATGGTACTCACGACGCTCAAGTAGTAGTCGATCCTCCTCAGTCAGACTGTACTGTACGCTAGGCATGGTACTCACGACGCTCAAGTAGTAGTCGATCCTCCTCAGTCAGACTGTACTGTACGCTAGGCATGGTACTCACGACGCTCAAGTAGTAGTCGATCCTCCTCAGACCAGACTGTACTGTACGCTAGGCATGGTACTCACAACGCTCAAGTAGTAGTCGATCCTCAAGGCCAGACTGTACTGTACGCTAGGCATGGTACTCACAACGCTCAAGTAGTAGTCGATCCTCCTCAACAGATTGTACTGTACGCTAGGCATGGTACTCACAACGCTCAAGTAGTAGTCGATCCTCCTCAGACCAGACTGTACTGTACGCTAGGCATGGTACTCACAACGCTCAAGTAGTAGTCGATCCTCAAGGCCAGACTGTACTGTACGCTAGGCATGGTACTCACAACGCTCAAGTAGTAGTCGATCCTCCTCAGACCAGACTGTACTGTACGCTAGGCATGGTACTCACGACGCTCAAGTAGTAGTCGATCCTCCTCAGTCAGACTGTACTGTACGCTAGGCATGGTACTCACGACGCTCAAGTAGTAGTCGATCCTCCTCAGTCAGACTGTACTGTACGCTAGGCATGGTACTCACGACGCTCAAGTAGTAGTCGATCCTCCTCAGACCAGACTGTACTGTACGCTAGGCATGGTACTCACAACGCTCAAGTAGTAGTCGATCCTCAAGGCCAGACTGTACTGTACGCTAGGCATGGTACTCACAACGCTCAAGTAGTAGTCGATCCTCCTCAGACCAGACTGTACTGTACGCTAGGCATGGTACTCACGACGCTCAAGTAGTAGTCGATCCTCCTCAGACCAGACTGTACTGTACGCTAGGCATGGTACTCACAACGCTCAAGTAGTAGTCGATCCTCCTCAGACCAGACTGTACTGTGCGCTAGGCATGGTACTCACAACGCTCAAGTAGTAGTCGATCCTCCTCAGACCAGACTGTACTGTGCGCTAGGCATGGTACTCACAACGCTCAAGTAGTAGTCGATCCTCCTCAACAGACTGTACTGTACGCTAGGCATGGTACTCACAACGCTCAAGTAGTAGTCGATCCTCCTCAACAGATTGTACTGTACGCTAGGCATGGTACTCACAACGCTCAAGTAGTAGTCGATCCTCCTCAGACCAGACTGTACTGTACGCTAGGCATGGTACTCACGACGCTCAAGTAGTAGTCGATCCTCAAGGCCAGACTGTACTGTACGCTAGGCATGGTACTCACAACGCTCAAGTAGTAGTCGATCCTCCTCAGACCAGACTGTACTGTACGCTAGGCATGGTACTCACGACGCTCAAGTAGTAGTCGATCCTCCTCAGACCAGACTGTACTGTACGCTAGGCATGGTACTCACGACGCTCAAGTAGTAGTCGATCCTCAAGGCCAGACTGTACTGTACGCTAGGCATGGTACTCACAACGCTCAAGTAGTAGTCGATCCTCCTCAGACCAGACTGTACTGTACGCTAGGCATGGTACTCACAACGCTCAAGTAGTAGTCGATCCTCCTCAGACCAGACTGTACTGTGCGCTAGGCATGGTACTCACAACGCTCAAGTAGTAGTCGATCCTCCTCAACAGACTGTACTGTACGCTAGGCATGGTACTCACAACGCTCAAGTAGTAGTCGATCCTCCTCAACAGACTGTACTGTACGCTAGGCATGGTACTCACAACGCTCAAGTAGTAGTCGATCCTCCTCAACAGATTGTACTGTACGCTAGGCATGGTACTCACAACGCTCAAGTAGTAGTCGATCCTCCTCAGACCAGACTGTACTGTACGCTAGGCATGGTACTCACGACGCTCAAGTAGTAGTCGATCCTCCTCAACAGATTGTACTGTACGCTAGGCATGGTACACTCTGTTACTTATTTCGCGTAGCACCCCCACACTAACGTAATAAATGTGTGTGTCAAACGCAAGCGCGTGAAACACAACAGGTATTATCGTTGTGTGCTACAAATTAACTCGTCTGCGCATCGTCATCCCAGCGAGCGGCTACGATTGGTCGGCCCAGAGGGGAAGTGCGGGGCTTAGTTCCGTTTTCTTACGCGCGCGCCGCCACTGTCATTCCGCCGTGGCGCAATGCGTATGATACATGTCTGACGAGTAAGAGGTCCCAAGTTCGATTCCTATCGTCTGATGTAATAGAAAGATTGCTTGTTTTTGTTTTCTATTTGATTTACCCGTTTTTTAATAGTAATGTTATAGTTACTCCCATAATAATTAATTATCTGTTATTTTCTTTTTGTTTTACTCATGCTTTTTTTTAATAGTAATGTTATGGTTACTCTCTTGTAATAATTAAAATATTCGAAATATAATTTTGTAATTTTATACATATAAACTATGTATATTTACGAAATTAATTAACGAAATTTTTGTATATAACTTGTAATATAAATAATTTTATAATATATATATAATACATATATTATTTACGTAATATAATAATAGATACGTTATTATTATAATTATTGTTAGTTGACAATACTTTCATTGTCAACTTTTTTTTTATTTTCGCAAACATTCACTTATGAAATTATTATAGTTATTTAAAATAACATCAAACACTTACACTTAATCTTTGGAAAGTATATTTTTATGATATGGGTAGGTAATCAGTAATAATGTTCACAATAATCAAGTAGCTGTGGGTATAAATCAAAAATAAAGTAAAACCATACCACCAACCAATTCACCTATTCAAGTAATATTATGTAGCCAGCTCAACTCGTAAACAAAATATAACTCGTTTACTACTCGATATACACACACACATATATATGTGTTTGCTACGAATCAGATAAACAAATTCGCTTCATTCATTAGATGGTAATTTAGCACTGATTATTAAGTGCTTGCTTGCCGTTAAAGGAGTATCGAGTTCGATCCTCGCCATTGACAAAACATTTTTTTTCTACTTTATTGTAGTATAATGATAACGAAGTTTAATAAAACTAAAACTTAGAATATTTGCTTTAACGTTTGAATCCCCAACCGGTCCTATGAGACCGCGCTGTTATTGTTATACTATCGTGTCTCGTTTCGCGGGTATCTGAGTAATTAAAAACTAAGTGTATGAATATTATCATCTACCCACTTTATTAGTTATTTACTAAGAAATGAGTCGGATAATAAGTTAACCTGGCATAACGCTTTTGCCTATCACGATCGTGTGTTCTACAACTTACTCCGAGACAAAAAATAATTAATCGTTGTGGAAAGTGATACTTTTTACAAATAATAAACAACATGTCTCATTATTTTGTCTACACTTTTGAGGGCTGAGATAATAGTATTACATAAACAAAATGTATCCATAAGTGAAATTTCGAGGAGATTAATGCTACCGGTAAGTAACAAATCCAAACTTAACATAGGTAATGCAAAATAATTTAACATTGTTGATATTAATTGTTAGGTTTTAACGTAATTTTGTGATTGTTTACAGAGGAAGACTGTGCAGTTTTGGGTGCATAGATATGCAGCTGAAGGGACAATCGATGCGAAACGTCCGGGTCCAAAAGCAATTGCATATACGGATGCCAACCCACTGCATCGAAATATTGTTGCTACGTATAGCGCTGACGGCTTTGCTACAACAAGAAACACTGCAATTATGCACGACGTGTCTATGACAATTGTTCGGCGCCACTTACTTAAAATTAAATGTCGCAAGCCCGCGAAAAAAATTTTACTAACGGCGTTGCATAAGGAAGAAAGGATGCGGTTTGCAAGAAAATTTATAGATTTCGATTGGTGCAATAACATAGTTATATTTAGTGATGAAAAGTGTTTTAAGTCAGATAAGGATGGGCGTAAAATATTATGCAGAAAAAATGGAGAACGTTACCATCACAAAAATATTCTCCCATGCAGGTCTAGTGGTCGCATTACGTTAGGGGGGATGCTTCAGGTCAGCCCGCGAAATTCAAATTTTCTTACGTTTTTTGCATTTTGCAATCCAGTGGTAGGTTATATGAAGTTAAAAATACTTACGCGACTGTAAAACGTAACTAATTATATAATTATAACCATAAAAATCATCAATACTAGTCTCCAAGCTCACCTAAGTGTTGGAACGATTTTTTCGAGGTCAAAAACGTTCCTGCAACTAAGTGAGCTTGGAGGCTTGTATTAACGATTTTTATGGTTATAATTATATAACTAGTTACGTTTTACAGTCGCGTAAGTATTTTTAACTTCATACAACCTATCACTGGCTTACAAAATGCAAAAAACGTAAGAAAATTTGAATTTCGCGGGCTGACCTGAAGCATTCACCTTAGTTATTGGGGCTGGATGTCATCGATGGGTTCCGGTGAGTTAGTGGAGGTAGGGGGTCGCAATACCAATCAAGGTTACTTGGACATCAAGAGTTACGATACCTATCATAGTTCATTTTTTAAAACATGTTGATTGATAACTTTGATAAGTAAAAAAAAAGACTAAGAAGTAAGCTGTAGGTAATTATACTGTTGTTGTATTATGTGACATGATGTTATTGTTATTGAGATCAAGAGTTGCGATATCTATCATAATTCATTCTTGATAACATGTTGATTTATGTCACTAATAAAAAACTTAAAAAAAAGTGACGTCCATCCTTGTCTGACTAACGGCCCGACTCAGGGACATTCATTAACGTTAATCATCACTTAAGAAATTGTCACATTGACAGTTTTACACAGTTTTTCAGTGAAGGTTTGACAATACTTAACTTTAATGGACGCTAATGAACCATTAGCTGGACTATGCGTTCGGCCGTTAGAATATTTTCACTTTATATATTGTATTAAGGATAATCATGAACAGATTCGTTAATTGTGACCATTCCGTTTAATGTATGTAATTAATAAGTTGTAATAAACATAATTGGATCGTTATCGCAGTTTTCTTTGTCACAATATTTTCAAAATATTTTAATTATTATGAGAGTAACTATAACATTACTATTAAAAAAAAGGTCAAATAGAAAATAAAAACAAGCAAACTTTCTGTTACACCAGACGATTGGAATCGAACTTGGGACCTCTTACTCGTCAGTCACGTATCATACGCATTGCGCCAGGGCGCCGATAACAGCACTAGCCAATTCTTGCTGTAGGTACTTTCATAGTGGTGTACGGCTACTAATTGCTTTTTGCAAGAGTGTGAGTGTAGAAACGACGAGTTACTTTGTAGCACACAACGATAATACCTGTTGTGTTTCACGCGGTACACGGCGCACACATTTATAACCTGCTACGGAATCTCCGCCGCCGTGTGTACTCACAACGGTCAAGTAGTAGTCGATCCTCCTCAACAGATTGTACTGTACGCTAGGCATGGTACTCACAACGCTCAAGTAGTAGTCGATCCTCCTCAGACCAGACTGTACTGTACGCTAGGCATGGTACTCACAACGCTCAAGTAGTACTCGATCCTCCTCAACAGATTGTACTGTACGCTAGGCATGGTACTCACAACGCTCAAGTAGTAGTCGATCCTCCTCAGACCAGACTGTACTGTACGCTAGGCATGGTACTCACAACGCTCAAGTAGTAGTCGATCCTCCTCAACAGATTGTACTGTACGCTAGGCATGGTACTCACAACGCTCAAGTAGTAGTCGATCCTCCTCAGACCAGACTGTACTGTGCGCTAGGCATGGTACTCACAACTCTCAAGTAGTAGTCGATCCTCCTCAGAGCAGACTGTACTGTACGCTAGGCATGGTACTCACAACGCTCAAGTAGTAGTCGATCCTCCTCAGACCAGACTGTACTGTACGCTAGGCATGGTACTCACAACGCTCAAGTAGTAGTCGATCCTCCTCAAGGCTAGACTGTACTGTACGCTAGGCATGGTACTCACAACGCTCAAGTAGTAGTCGATCCTCCTCAGGTCAGACTGTACTGTACGCTAGGCATGGTACTCACAACGCTCAAGTAGTAGTCGATCCTCCTCAGGTCAGACTGTACTGTACGCTAGGCATGGTACTCACAACGCTCAAGTAGTAGTCGATCCTCCTCAGTCAGACTGTACTGTACGCTAGGCATGGTACTCACAACGCTCAAGTAGTAGTCGATCCTCCTCAAGGCTAGACTGTACTGTACGCTAGGCATGGTACTCACAACGCTCAAGTAGTAGTCGATCCTCCTCAGGTCAGACTGTACTGTACGCTAGGCATGGTACTCACAACGCTCAAGTAGTAGTCGATCCTCCTCAAGGCTAGACTGTACTGTACGCTAGGCATGGTACTCACAACGCTCAAGTAGTAGTCGATCCTCCTCAGGTCAGACTGTACTGTACGCTAGGCATGGTACTCACAACGCTCAAGTAGTAGTCGATCCTCCTCAGGTCAGACTGTACTGTACGCTAGGCCAGACTGTACTGTACGCTAGGCATGGTACTCACAACGCTCAAGTAGTACTCGATCCTCCTCAATTGGTCCGGCGTGATGAACCTGTAATGCTCCTCCTCCGTGATCGCTATCATCTCCGCCTTCTGCTCATCCGGATCTCGGGGTTGCTCAAATTCTAGCTTTGCTAAACGCCTGGGGAAAATAAACAAAGATGTAAAAAAATGTAAAAAGATGCACAAAGGTGATGTATGGTATACTTGTTTAAAGCGTTGTTTAACTAGTTTTTGTTTTGATAATGATATCCAAACAAAAAAGTCCATAAAAATGTACATTTTGTCTTTTGTTTGGAGCAACGTTTGTCATGACATGATAGTTCCTAGTTTGGAAAAATAAGAACCAAGTTTGAGAAATTGGTTCAAAATTAGTTCAAAGTTTTGCTAAAATAATTGAGATATTTTTTAGGTAACTTTGTTCTTTGTTTGGTCTACAAAATAACATCGCTGTTCCAGGTCTGGTTGTCTGGTGTCCCATATACAGTTTGGATATTTGTTACGGACCGATATTTCACGCGCGCCTCAAAGAGATGTCAGCAAAACCGTAGAAGCCCAGCAGGCTAGAAACCTACTGAGGCCTTGGGTTTACTTTCGAAAGGAAAACCCTGGTCTTGGAGAGCAAAGAAGGAACATAGGTATAGTTTTAGCCAGTAAAAGTCTGACACGTCCTTCCGGCCCGCCTATATGGGAGAAGTCATTAGATGATTTCCCACCTTAAGGTCCCACTTTGCGCGGGCTTGAACTCACTGGCGGGCGGGGCCATAAAGCACGCTGTCTCACTTGACATCGTGCCCGAAAGAGATAGTATCAGTGATGAGCGGTTAGACGCTAGTCCTCACGCACGACGCGACGTCTGCTTTGCACATAGCGCTCCGAACCGTTCCGAATAAAAACGAAATTACACGATGCACACATGTCATACCGTTTCGGTTGTTGCGGTGTGTGCTGTGTGCCGCTTGAATTCGAAAAACAAAAGATTTAAAATAATTCCTAAGAGCGTTTTCACATTATCCGATCCGATGTCGGTGTCGGACGCCGATCCGATATCCGGGTAAGTAAAATGTATGAAATAAGTCCCTGTCTTTCATATTGTCCGGCCCGATATCGGATCGGCGTCCGATACCGATATCGGATCGGATAGTGTGGAAACGCTCTTACGTACCTTTGTTCGTTTCTCGGCAATGAAAAAAAAGACAAATTTTCATTTGTTTTCTTATTTTGACATCCTTCTACTGCACAATAATGATCAGACACAACGCCCGTCTGGTTGCGCGCCGCTATCGTGTACCTCACCTCACAGAGCGCTGTGGCGCCGCACTGAGTTCACCTTCCTATCGTCCGCGGACGCGGGCCACATGACCGGCGTGCTGTGCAGCAGCAGTTTCCCGGATCAGACACAATACCCGCCTCGCTCAATTGGGCAGTTGCCTGACCAGACAAAACATCTCTCTGGTCGGATGATGCACTCTAAAGACTAAACAAAAAAAACTAGGGCTGTTGCCCGGACGAGACACAACATCTATCTCGCTCAATTGGGCAGTTGCCTGAACCAGACACAACACCCGTTTCGCTCCATTGGGCAGTTGCTCGGACCAGACACAAAACCTGTCTCGCTCAATTGGGCAGTTGCTCGGACCAGACACAACACCCGCCTCGCTCAATTGGGCAGTTGCCTGGACGAGACACAACACCCGTCTCGTTCAATTGGGCAGTTGCCCGACCAGACATAACAACTCTCTGGTCGGAAGATGCACTCTAAAGACTAAACAAAAAAAACTTGGGCTGTTGCCCGGACCAGACACAACATCCATCTCGCTCAATTGGGCAGTTGCCCGAACCAGACACAACACCCGTTTCGATCAATTGGGCAGTTGCTCGGACCAGACACAAAACCCGTCTCGTTCAATTGGGCAGTTGCCCGACCAGACAACATAGCCGGTCGGAGTGGAATTTCTGGATTCGGTCCCCATTGCTCAAGGCCCGCGATAGAAGCTATGCAATAGCTTAAAAAAAAATCAGTCGAATTGATAACCTCCTTCTTTTTTTTGAAGTTGGTTAATAAAGCGTAGATATTATAGGTAGTCAACATACACGTCATACGAACGATATAGGCCGCAGTAGACTGAACCAAACTCAGACAGCCTCGCGCGGCGCTGTGACACGTCTAAGTCGTCCCCCCGCACCGCAACCGGGGGTAACTTTATTCAGTGAGATGCACGATAATTCTGAGTAAAAGGCGTGCGTGATAAAATACAAAAAGGCCTTTGGAAGAAGGGGTTTTACGAAAAAACCACTGCATCAATCAATTTCAAATAAAATTTATTAAATTCTTCGATAAATTTGTGGTGTCGGTACAGGCTTCGTTTTTAAAATTTGATGCTTCTTTTATTTCTAATTTACGCTCAAAGTTGTGTTAAAATTAGCCAAAAAAACGAAACTTTAGAAGCTCGTAACTTTTTATTGGCTTATTATTTTACAATTCTGCTTCCGTACAGACAAAATTAATAATGAGACAAAATGATATCATTTTTAACTTTGGATGTACATGGTCAAATAGTAGGGTAAAACCCCCCGAAGTTTGTATGGAAAAAATGTTGACTTGAGTCGCCTTAACGTTTGAATCCCCAACCGGTCCTATGAGACCGCGCTGTTATTGTTTTACTATTGTGTCTCGTTTCGCGGGTATCTGAGTAACTACAAAAATCCACGATACTTACCTACCGGGGTAATTCCCAGTGTCCAATGTTAAAAAACACTCACTATACATAATGTAACGTTGAGATAGTCGTTACCTTTTAAACTCCTCCTGTGCCGCTAGCTCAGCCGCTGCCTTGTCTAGTTTTCTCTTCTCGGCTCTTCTCTTTCTAGCTTCAGCTTCGGCCGCTTTCTTCCTATCGTATTCACCGGACACTAAATCTTCTAGCTTAACCAAGCCTGGAACAAATGCCATCAACACATAAGATGCCAAGCTGGCTGCGATGGCAACGCGTCGAGGTACGCAGTGTGGATGTGTCTTGTCTTCTCTTTACTAGTTTAGTTTCTACTAAGGAAACTGGTGAAAACTATACATGTTTTCAAGTTAATAAAGAGAAATAATATCCATCTTTGCGTTCTGGTTTCCGCACTTAGTCCCGTTGGACCATTATACGTGGGCTCAAGTGGGCTGTCCGGCCTTTATTCCAACCAGCCCACCTCATTCCAGAAGCAAACTATCTTCTTGGGTTTGTTCAGGGCATCTATCATTGATCTCGGTGTTCCCAGGATTTGTGTGCTCGTGTCACTGACGGCTGTGCACTCCAGGAGTACATGCGCGACAGTTTCCTCTGCCTCCATGCATCCTCTACACAGAGGACTGTCCGTGATACCCAGAGTGAAAAAATGCTTATTCAGTGAGCAGTGTCCGGTGATGGTCGCAGTTATACGCCGAATATTGCTCATTTTGTACGAAGGGTAATTAAGTAGAAAACATGCGTTCCTACTTAGTATTTCTTTTTTATACCTAATAGTAACGCTACCTTTGGATAGAAAGGTCGTATAAACCATTTTGGCAAAATTGAGTTATATATACCATTTTTCTCAGAATTTTTTTCTCTATCGATCTGTATAAACAAAATGTAGAAATTCGCTCAAAAATGGTTAATACGACCCAGAAATTCTCGGTCATACCCTCTTAAAAAAGGAAAATTTTCAATGTAAAAGCCGAATATTTTTTTTTGTAATTTTGTTATGACGTAATGACCATAATTTATATTAACTCAGGGTGTAAAAATAGTCGTTAATTGTAAATGGTGTATACGCCCTAAAGTGTTATAGTACATTACGATATTAGTGCGTAATGATGGTTATAACATGCGAGGCGGAATTTCGTAACTGAGCCGAGCATGTTATAACCAATACGCACGTATATCGTACGACGTTTTTTAACACATTTGCGAGGAAACAGAAAAAAAAATTTAACATCTTAGTGTTTGGCGCCAAAGAAATCGAACGCAAATATTGTTTGGTAAAATGACAAAAATGACAAAAAATGACGAAAATTACTGAAATGACAAAGAGTGACAAAAAATTACAAAAATTGACAAAAAGTGACAAAAAATGACAGAAAATAAAAAAAAATGACAGAAATGACAAAAAGTAACAAAAAAATGACAAAAAATGACAGAAAATCACAACAAATCACAAAAAATAACAAAAAGTGACAAAAATGACACAAAGTAACAAAAAATGACAAAAAATGACTGAAAAGACAATAAATCACAAAAAGTGACAAAATATGACAAAATATGACAAAATATGACAAAATATGACAAAATATGACAAAATATGACAAAATATGACAAAATATGACAAAATATGACAAAATATGACAAAATATGACAAAATATGACAAAATATGACAAAATATGACAAAATATGACAAAATATGACAAAATATGACAAAATATGACAAAATATGACAAAATATGACAAAATATGACAAAAAGTGACAAAAAGTGACAAAAAATGACAAAAAGTGACAAAAAATGACAAAAGTGACAAAAAATGACAATAAATCACAAAAAGTGACAAAAAATGACTGAAATGACAATAAATCACAAAAAGTGACAAAAATGACAAAAAAAGACAAAAAGTGACAAAAAATGAGAAAAAGTGACAAATATGACAAAAAATTACAAAATGTGACAAAAATGATAAAAAATTACAAAAAATGACAAAAAGTGTCAAAAAATGACAAAAGTTGACAAAAAAACACAAAAGGTGACAAAAAATGTCTGAAATGACAATAAATCACAAAAAGTGACAAAAATGACAAAAAATTACAAATATCACAAAAAACCACAAATAATCACAAAAAATTACAAAAAGTGACAAAAATGGCAAAAAATAACAAAAATTTACAAAAAATTACAAAAAATGCCAAAAAAAGACAAAAAGTGACAAAAAACGACAAAAAATTACAAGAAATGATAAAATATGACAAATGATAAAATGATGAGGCTATTCAAATTTCGAACTAATCGCCGCGCACGAAATTGCAAATAATGCTGTTATGGAATTTGTATGGACTATAACTTAACTATTTGCTTTGGTATAACACACGCGTTTTTTATGACCCGCTTTACATATTTAAAACCGGTGGAATTACATCAGCTTTACGAGCAACTGTGTTAAAAAATGCATTAATTGTAAATGGTTTATACGCCCTAAAGTGTTAAATGCATTACCTAAACACAGGTTAAATTTGACGTCGTAAATCCAAAGATAGTTCGCAACGTTGGTGTATAAACCATGTTCATTGCAAATCACACCTTACTTTAGGATGATTGTCAAGTAAAATGTGTAAAGAATGAACCTGGAATGGTTCTATCAGATGATTTAAAAATCAAAGAGGTGGAAGGAATATTTTGAAAGACTAATGAATGAGGAAAATTATTGGAATGGGATTTTAGAAAGTAAACCAGAAAATGTGGGGTTAGTGAGAATGGTTAGTATGGATGAAGTCAGTATGGTAGTAAATGGAATGAAGAATGGTAAGGCCATTGGCACAGTTTGGAATACCAGGTGAAGTGTGGAAGTTACTGCGAGTGGGTGGATGGATGTGGTTAGCTTTGTTCGTCAATAAGTTGTTGAAAGAAGAATTTCATACCTGATGATTGGTACAAAAGTTTTTTGGTGCCCATCTTTAAAAACAAAGGTGATGTTCTTGAGTGCAACAATTATAGAGGAATAAAGCTAATGTCACATACTATGAAAGTAACGGAGGAAGAAGTATTGAAAGGCGGTTGAGAGAAGAGAGTGAAATTTCACAGAACCAATTCGGTTTTATGCCTGGTCGGGGTACAACGGATGCCCTTTTCGCTATACGCCAGCTGTGCGAGAAATACAGAGGCAAAAATAAATAAAAACTTGCACATGGTATTAATTGTCCTCGAAAAGGCATACGACCGGGTACATCGTGAGGTTCTGTGGTGGGCCCTTAAGGAGAAAGGTGTGCCTGTGAAGTATGTGCAGTTGATCCGAGCGATGTACAGTCGGTGTAGTACCCAAGTCCGGTCTACAGTAGGCATCAGTGGCAGTTTGAATGTGGCGGTCGGCCTACATCACGGGTCGGCTCTCAGCCTTTAGGTAACTCTTCCTGCTGATAATGGACGCATTGACGTTAGACATTCAGGAAGAGGCCCCCTGGTGTATGCTATTTGCCGATGATATTGTGCCGGTTGCTGAGAGGTCCAGAGCAGATTGGAGGTGTGGTGGCATAGACTGGAGAGTATTGGCCTGACATTGAGTAGGACCAAAACAGAGTACTTGTTCTGCGATTTCGGCAGTCCCTCCAATCCTTCGCCTTTAGCCCCCGCTGGGACATCCATACTGATTTGTTCCGACTTTTGGTACCTCGGGTCGCTTGTCCAAGGAAATGGTGAGGTAGACCGGGACATAACACATCGGATCAACACAAGATGGATGAAATAGCGACAGGTCACGGGAACAACTTGTGATCCACGGATGCCCCTCAAGTTGAAGGGTAAAATCTACAAGTACGTGATAAGACCTCATACTGTATGGATCAGAATGTTGGGTTGTGAAAAACATGGATGAAAAAAGATTGCATTTAGCGGAAATGAGAATGTTGAGATGGATGTGTGGTGTGACAAGAATGTATAAAGTGAGAAATGAGTTTATTAGGGGCATTTTGAAAGTGGCGCCAGCGACTGAAAATTTGGAAGGGAATCGTTTGTCTTGATATGGTCATGTGAAGAGGAGGGATGAAACGTATGTTACTAAAAGAGTTCTGAGTTTACATGTGGATAGATGGAGAGGGAGAGGGAGGCCAAAGAAAAGATGGATGGATTGCGTAAGGGCCGATAAGAAAGAAAAGGAAGTTAGTGATAGTGTGACGGACGACAGGACAGAATGGAAGAAAAAAACGTGTTGCGCCGACCCTAAGTAATATGGGATAAGGGCAGGAAGAACTTTACGACCAACACACAAGGCTCGCATTTTGCGCGCAGCGACAAGCAGAAGAACGACCGCGATAGACATATACCGGACAGATACCATTGATTAGAAGGTATTATCATACTTAATAAATGTTGATTTCATATTTCAGGTAGTTTTATTTTATTTGAATCGACCATTATTGAGTATTAGAATAATAATAATTGAGTTCCTACTAATTCTATGAGTAACAGGATTATTTATTAGTCAGAATTCAATTGATCTATGATTACAAATGGTTTATAATACAAATAAAGTATGGGTTTTTACGACATTAAATGTGACCCTTATGGTTACCAAAAATGGATATACGACCCACACAGTTTTTTCAAAGTACATTTTCATGGGGTGTATAAACCAAGAATTGATTTTTTCTTAGACGTAAATGCAAGCTAACTTTAAAACTAAAGAAGATAGCTAGGTTTTGATGATTTAACCTTTTTCATCTGCAAAATGCAAGAACCTTTCTCATAGATCATTTTTTTATAAATTCAAAAGCAAAAAAGTTATGAATCTTTATGTAAAAAAAAAATAGTTTTTCTGCTCTACTGAAAAGTCAGGTTTTGGTTTATACGACCTTTCTACCCAAAGGTATCGGTAATATTTATTTAAATCACCTAACACTAGCATATAAGTTGGTGTTTAATACTAACAAAATATGGTTCAATGTTGTCTGAATTAAATATATATTAATTGAATTTATACAAGTATGTTGACCGTGTTAGTTGTACTTCCGTATCGAACTGTAAGTTATACTTCAGCAATTCCATACAAAAAATGACAAGTCACAAGTCACTCTCACCTTTCTGCAACTTATGCTTCTTCTTCTCATCCTCGATAGCCTGCAGCCTCTCCTTCTCCTTCTGCGCCAGCGACTTGACCGGCGGGAACTGCATCTCGCCGTGAGGACCCAGAGGGCCGTACAGCTGCGGAGGAGTCCTCTTCTTGGGTGGCATGTTGACCAGGCGAATTGATTTAGTAGTGGCCGTGTAGCAGTTACCTGAAAAGATGAGACACTTATATTTTAAAACGGATAAAAAAAAACTGTCTAATAATGGACCGTGTTTCAAAACGCTATATACTATAAGATTAAAAATTTAAAGAAGCTTATTTTACCGTCCGTTCAACCGATTTTGACTTTTATTGCGATATGGCAATTGACGACTGCAGAAAAAGTTGGTATTTTAACCACTTTTTTGCTTTTAATGTCATCCTTAGGTCTACGGAATGGAAGTCAAAATCGGTTGAATGGACAATAATACAAGTTTCTTTTGTTTTCTAATCTTATAGTAAATACAGTACAGGTATAATTAATGGTGCGCGATGGCGCGAGTTTTATTTGATCGCATACTTACACCTTTTTTGTTTTCGAGGGGAAACCTTCAAAAGGCACCTGGACTTTGGGAATAAGTCCGGGGAGTGTGGGATTTTTACCTCACTAAAACCACCCCAGTGATCACCAGCAGCACATAGTGGGGGCGCCGTTACCTCTTAGAAGACCATTCCGGAACCCCCTCTGTGCAACACATTGCATACTTTCCTATTATGAAAGTTCCATCATCATTACTATCAACATCGAGGCTTAAAACTATTCGTGACTCACTAGTCATTTTTACAAATACCATATTAAAATTTGTCGTTTCGCAGTCTGCATAAAAAGTTAAACGTTACTAATCAATAAACATTTATCCCTATTCGGAATTAGAGTTAGTTGAGATAACTCTAGGCTAACTGCTTGAGTTAGAAAAGATCGACCCTGGGTTGCAACTCAACTCAACAGTCGGCGACTCTATTCTAGTCGTTTTTGAACCCAGGGCTAGGTGTAGCGAGACAACACCCAGCCCTAGGGCCTTGGTTGACAAAAAAAACCACAGAACCCTGGAATTATGGCAAAGAAGGAACAAGAGTGGCTTTTAGTCAGTAGAAGTCTGACACACCCTTCCGCCCAGAGCGGGAGAAGTCATTTTGAAGAACCCTTAAAAAAAGACATTTACTGACTAAAATTCACCAGAAGTTAGCGTTAGAAGCTATATCCCTTTGTGTTCTACGGTAACAGTAACAGTTTTGACCAATACATTGTGTATGGACTTTAAAAGAGACTGTGACCACTGAATTTGTTTCGGTGTTTCTTCTCAGGGTAGTCAGTTAGGAAACACTGGCCTCATCTAGTAAAAAAAATAGTACAAAAAAAAAATTGACGTGTAAAAGTGTTTGTGAAAACCTATTTGCAAAATAAATATTATTTAACTATTTCGAAGTATCCTGCAACCCTGACTTCTGATAATACTTGCCGATGGAGTCCGAAGGTCTGACGTGGCTGTAGCAGTCGCGATGAGGAACGCCCTTCGTCCAAGACTTGGCCTGCATCAGTGGCAGGAACTGGCCACAGCTCTTCTTATCTTCGCCTGGAAGCCAAACGTTATACTAAAATACTGGTATTTAGTTTAATTAGCCTTAGAATGGAAACCGACTCTATTATAGTTGGTAAAAGGCTCAGCAAATTGACCTAAAAGTTCTAACCCTACCCTGCCTCAATATTTTTAAAACATATATTTACGAAGATATCCAGGATTTTATACAAAAAGAGAAGATGTTCAAACCAGATTTACATTTACGACCCAACTAAACTAAAAATGCACTCTTCAAGTGCCTGAACAAATTAGGGATATTGAGAAATCTGTGTGCCCTAACAGGGTTTACAATAATAATCAATAGCTTTAACCCTGTTTTTTTACCATTTTACCAACATAGTGGAAGCAAATAAATGAATATAATAGGGCCATTGATAAGGTTTCATTGTCCGTCTATTTGAAATAGCTAAACAGTTGCAATTTTCACCAATTATGTATTTCTGTTGCCTGAATAAAAAGTCTTTGAATGGGACTACCATACCACAAACGTGATATTTGTTTGCTATTTTCTGCTAGGGCCGGTGCGCAAATCCGGCAATTTCATTATTATATCTTGTTATAGTTAATTTAATTTTTTAATTCATAATTAAAGTAAATCCGGAAAGGAAATGCTAGTTGAGTTGAACCTTTATCAAAGTTCGAACGAGCTAATGGCCAAGGACAGTCGAGGTACCGTCTGATATGCGAGCTGATATTTTTGCAAAATTGTGCTTTATTTCAGGGATTATAAAGGCTGTTTTTCCATATCATCAGAATGCCCCAAATACTCAGATGGTAACTCAGATGTAAAGGGTTTGATATTACAACGTTATATTAAAGACACACTACTAGTATTGTTATTTTGTGCTCCCCTATGTGACGAATGTGGCGACCATCAACACGAAACAAGTATTATCTTTAGAACACGTGCACGTAGTTCTACATTACAGCAACAGATGGTGTTGTACGCTGACGTCACGTTTCTACATCGCGCTGTTAAGATTCTCCGCCGTTCGGTTGGGTGTCGTGAACTGCTGAGAAGTGTTATCTCTGGTTTCCCTTCAAAACGCATAAATCTTTCGCCTTTTACTAAAGATTTCCGTGGAGGGGAACACTCAAATGAGTCTTAAGCATTTTTGAAATACTTCGCTTCGGCGAAGTTTATATTTATGTAAAATGAACTTCTTTCTTTCCATTTCCATTAAACAAGGAGAAACTTTAGGGTAGGAACAAACATGACACGGATCGAACGATTGATTCCGTAACATGTTTGATTCCTCTAAATATAATATGTATATAAAAAATTTGTTTGCGACACATTATCCCTTATTTACGACAAACCTTTGAGCTCGGCGACGCTTGTGAGGTTAGCCAAAAGTGTGCCTTATTGTTCCATTCTCATTTAACTAATCCAAAGCTAAGTTATTCGCTATTTGTAATCTAGGTTTAATCATTAACTTCTTCAAGTTAATCATAAAAGATAAAATCATATGGTAGGAACGATAAATACTGATTAGGCCCTTCCTTTTACTCAGGTATTTCTTTTATTCCCCAACATTTACAATTAACACACATTTATTACAATGAGAGCTCAATAGGATATTGCGAAAATCCTATTAGTATGATGTGTGGCAAAAATACACCCATCTTACTAACACTATTATAAAGACGAAAGTTTATGTGTTTGTGACTTCTTCTATTAGTTTAATATTTTTTTAAATTATTTGTGTATCTATGGGCCCTAGTTTTTTTTTTAACTCTTGAAGCGCTCGCGCTTGACCGCTATCACACCTGATGGTAAGCGATAATGTAGTCGACGATGGAGCACGATTTCCTTGAAGCAACCTATTCACTCTTGACTTAAAGACCCCTAGGTTGTAGCTATCAGGAAACACAGACTCCGGCAGTTGCATTATAATAAAGGATTATTATGAGGCTATAAGTGTTATGTGTGTGTTTTTTTACGTTTAAGGGACTAGATTCTTCTTTTTAATTATTTATTTATGTGTTATTTTATATACCTTTATTTATTATACCTATTATATTATACCTTTTATATACCTGAGGATATATTTTATATACCTATTATATTATACCTGAGGAGCTTGTGGCTAGATAATAACAGCCGCACAGGTCGATCTTCAAGGTTAAGCAACGCTTGCCTAGGTTGGGCTGTGGATGGGTGACCATCTTAACATAACGAGTTTCCTCCGTGCCACGGAAAGCACGTTAAGCCGTTGGTCCCGGGTGTCATTTGGAGATCTTTGGCAGTCGTTACGGATAGTCAGAATCCAGTAAATCTGACTCCAGTCTTGCCATGAAGTACCGTGTTACCCTTGTCAATGGGTTGTGGAGGTCTGGTAGGCAGCCGCTCCTCGTAAAATACTGGTATTCAGCTGAATCCGGCTTGACTGGAAGCCGACCCCAATATAGTTGGGAAAAGGCTAGGCAGATGATGACTGTGTTATTTTATATACCTACTTAAGTTAATTTTAGTTAAGATCGCACTATCGCATTAGGTTTTCACTTATAGTGATAGTTGTAATGTAATTAATGATTGATGATGATGATTGTTGTGATTTGATTTTCTGTGTCTTGTGTCTTGTGCTGTACTAAATAAATTATTTTTCTTTCTTTCTTTTTTTACATACCTTCAGGATACATATTCATAACAGACTTGACGAGCGGGCTGTCCTCGTGCATCTCGTGGTCGTAGCCGGCGCGCGGCGCCCACGGCAGCACTTTGCCGATAACGGGCGGCGGCACGAAGCGCGACGGACACGGCGCGGCGTCCGGCGGGGGGCCGCGCTTCTTCTTCTTGCGGCTGCTGTCACCGCTCGCCATTGTGACCTGCAGAACCGTATGTAGTAAGTAGTGTAGAATATATACCGTGTTACCCCAGTTAATGGGTTGTGGAGGTTTGGTAGGCAACCCCTCCTCGTAAAATACTGGTATTTAACTAAACCCGGCTTGACTGGAAGCCGACCTCAATATAGTTGGGAAAAGACTAGGCAGATGAGTGTAGAATATATATCAATTTTCGTTTTTACATGTAAAACGATCGATGCATCATTATCATCATCATCTCAGCCTCCACCAAGCGCCGTGAACACGACCGGTCCTGTGCGTCTCGCATCCATCGGATTCCCGCGACCCTCGCCAGATCGTCGGTCCACCTTGTGGGAGGCCTTTCAACGCTGCGTCTTCCGGTACGTGGCTGCCAATCCAGAACCTTCCGTCCCCATGGACCATCCGTCCCATCGATACTTAAGTTTTGAGATTCTTGGGGCTATGTCGATGCATGCGGCAGATATATCCAGCCTAGTCCCACTTAAGCTAGCCAGCCTTCTATGTCAAAATTATTTTTTATTATAACCTATTGTATTTCAGCCTCCTCAAAGGCTTCCCCTTTCTCCTTCCCAACCTTTCTGTCTAGGGTGATCTCTGACCCTTTCTCTGAAATTATTATCAGCCTAAAATATTATCCAATCCTGAGACACGACCGGTGTTTCCTCACTATGAGAGGTCCATCATAATCTACCACGAGGCGTTCCCTGTAAACGTCGGTGGAAGTACCATGTCTTTGAACGTTTACTCACTACTTATTCTTTCATAGATTTATCATGTCGACACAAATAATACCAAACAATTTTAATGACAATAAGGGCCTGTTTCACAATGTCTGAGTAGGCACTACTCACTGAATAAATTCAAAAATGTGACAGATTTTGTATGAAATTATCTGCCAAGTAAGATACTCGAAACTTAATCATAGGTGGTGAAACAGGCCCTAAGTAAAACTGCTTGCTACTCAAATAGTTAAGCATGATAAATTAGAACAAAGTGTTCCTATCAAAGTAAGGTATTATCATTTTAAAATTCTATTAGATGATAATTTTGTTACCAAATAGAAGGGGACAAGTACCATAGCTTTTCATATGAAAGTTAAGGTTATAAAGTTTAAGCCTATTACCCAAATAAAAAAATAATTTTCACGCAGTCTTTTATAAACGCTGTAAACTTTTACTTAGGTGAAACAAAAACTTACCTCGTAAACTAAACTCACATACAACACTATAATACAAATACTAAATAAATATTAGAGTTAACTAATAAAATAAATTATTACTGATTAAAATAATAAGTTTGTATCTTTTGCAAATAAACGTTTCTATGGACGCGTTGCCGTAGCAACGTTATTTTGTTTATAACTTTTGACTGACATTTCCTAGCCAGTATTTTATAGATATGATACATACTTTTTTAACCAGAATAAAGAAATAAGTCCGGATTACACAAGGCCTTCTTATATTAGCTATAGAATATATATATCAATTACTATTATAGAACAATCCAGTTAACTATACCTATGTTTATATCAAGTCAGAGTACCTGTTTGCATCACGCCGTACGATAAATACTTGTGTTATTGTTCGTAAATTTCGATGGTTCTCGATTTTGAATCAAGTCCGACTCGGTCTGTTATTACGACTACCGCATGGCATGTTCATTAACGAGTTGTTCTTCGATGATTCTGAGTATCGAGAGAGTGACTGATTCGAACTATCGAAAACTAGCGGTTGATTCCTTAACTCGAAACAATTGAAAAATACTGTTTTAGGCTATCACGGTTTGTTTCACAATTTAAATATCGGGAACTCGAAATAATTAAAAATCACGGAAGATATCCCATAAGTGACAATTTAAATTGAAAAATATTTCGTTTATTTTGTAGAACGGCGAGTCGATGGCTGACTGGATGGTTTATTTTAGCGACTCTGACTCTGATTCTGCAGATTGTTAAAACATCTCGGAATCGCCTGAAAGCAGGGGATGACTGAAGGAACACGGGTGAAACTCTGATGATTTGCGACACAAAAACAAAGGTTAATTGTATATTTTTTTGCTACTTAATTCTGTTCATAATACCAATTAGATTCATATTCACCCTCATTACACCTACCGAGCAAACCAAAATTCGAACCACCATATAGTCGCATATAAAGATCAAAACCAAATGCTGTAGACTTGTCGTTGTCTTTGGTCTAGAATTCTGTTCAAAAAATTTAAAAAATACATACAGCTGAACATAGTACCTCATTCACTTTAAAGTCTGTTAAAAATTAATAAAACAACGTTTGAGAATACATTTTATTTTATTTCATTATAAATAATTTCAATCGGTCCATCCGATTTGTTTTCATGATATTATAAAATTCATATACAAAACATAAATGCATGATAAAAATCTCTTAGAAATACAAAATATAGTACAAATTGACATGGATTATAACTCTATAGAATATTATAAAATTGCGCAATTTCAGTTTAATTTCGAATTCATAATTTTAATACTGTCACAATCTTTGATCAATCTCATAGATTTATATTCATTTATCTGATTTTTACTTCTAGTAACATATACACTGATATTATTTTGAGCCATTTTATTTATAAGTATAGAATTTTTAATACATCATTAGGCCTATATACCCATAATTTCATATTTTGGGTTTGTTAATAGTATTAATAATATTATTTTATCTCTGTAATACTTTATAAATGCATATAAGAGTTGGGTTAAAACAAAAAATGACTTATTAACGCAATATTAATAATATTATATTATTAACAGTTCATATAAAATAAGATAAAGACTCCTCGGGAAAAACAAAATACGTTAATCTAGCGCTAAGTTTATGACGATCTTGGTTTTTGTACATAACAATCCTAATACAATTCTATTTTCATTATTGCATGCATACAATACATAAATGCAATATTTAATAGATGACATACGAATAAAAGTGACACAAAAAATATATTCTTTTTTTTAAATCACCTTATGGTAAGCAGCGATGCATTCGTTGATGGACGATGGATGGATGTTTATTAAAAGCCTATTCACTCTAGCCTTGAAGACACCTAAATTATAATCGGACGGGAAAACCGCAGCAGGCAAGTTATTATTCCCATGGAATCTTCAAATTATTTATCACTAGTAATCAAGAGATAGAGTGCGTCTAATGAAAGCGCGACCTGGAGTTTTTTTATTTTTATTTAATTGGCAACATTATTCAGCCGCAATTGCAGGAAATACAAAAAAAATGTGAAATGCCAAAACATGATTTTCCTACTAGATTTAACCTCTTTTTCTCAGGTCGCGCTTTCATTAGACGGACTATACTATAGTATACAGGGAAGACACTAGGATAAGGAAGAATATAGTTCGCTTAAATAACATAATTATTCAATACTAAATTACCAATTAATAATAATACATTGTTAATCTCTGGCATGGGTACAAGTAGGAACTTAAAAAAAACTCCATTGGATCAGTAAAAAATAAGATTCAGTTATAAAAAAATTAGCATAAGATTAATTTTGGCAAAATTACTGAGACTCATATATAATTACATCATCGGATAATATAATACCGAAGGATGCGAGACGCATAAAGTCTTTTATCATATCATTTTCAGTGTTAGATAGCCCATTTATCGAGGAAGGCTATAGGCTATATATCATCACGCGAAGACCAATAGGAGCGGAGCACCTTACCTATATTAGCCCAAAGTAACAATTCCACGCGGACGAAGTCGCGAGCGGAAACTAGTATTGTATAAAATCAATCATTTGTATTAAAAGAGTAACCATGAACTGAACGGTTCTACTCCATAGGAATTAACCAATTGGAAGTCGAGCCCTACTTAGTTTGAGAAAGGCAAGGAAAATGACAAACCGTAATTACGATTTTTACAGATTTCTGGCATAATTTGGCACATCTCTAAAACAAAAGTCCTCCATTTTGTATCACAAAATACAAATGCAATGTAGCACCAATTTAAAAATTTCATAAAAACTTACACTAATTCATTTATAAGAATATTTATGATTATTTTATGTTATAATACAATACAACAGTTTATTTAGTACGCGATAATTATACATCACAACCCTATTGATAGAGATTGTGGGTGTAGGTTTGTAGGCCTTCTATGAGTTTACGTTTATTTGATCTTCCTGTATTTGTTACAATATTGGCTTTGAGAAATATACGGCTACAATCGATGGTTGCTTGGCTATTCTACTGTGTTAAGGTGAAAGCGTCAGGGTAGCCCGCGGAACTCATTTTTTTTTCAAATTTTCGGTCCAGTGGTATTATAAAGGTTGTTATATAAAGTTAAAAATATTTTTTGCTACTGTAAAACGTAACTAGTTATATAATTATAACCATAAAAATCATCAATACAAGCATCCTAGCTCACTTAGTTCTAGGAACGATTTTTAAGGAGAAAAACGTACACTGAACGTAAACTTACCAATGGTCTGCAAATTGCAAAAAACGTAAGAAACTTTGAATTTCGCGGGCTACCCTGACGCTTCCCCCATAAGCTCTAGAAACAATTGTATAATAACTGAGCTACGCCCGTAGACCATGCATGAACTCAGGGCGTATGTACGCATGCACTTGTGTTAGAAGACTATAATTATATGCTAAGTAATTTCATTCACTCGACTAAAGACGTCGATAATTGAAGGATTTTTTTCTACGTTTTATTTTTCGTGACGACTGAGCAAATTCGTTTGGAAGAAGTTTCCTTCAAAAGGATTTAGAATATAGGCCTTACATTGTTACTCTATTTTTTGTAAGTTTTATAAACTACTTGACTGCGATCCCACCTGATGGTAAGCAGTCATGCAATCGTAGATGAACTTCGTTTATAGACATATCTTAAACACCACCATTTCATAGCACCTCACGGCCACGGCCTGTCTTCCTCACTCTTATTCAAATAGTTGTTGGACCCTTGCCAACTGAACGAGCTATCCGTGTCCCCATCCTCCGGCTTTCTCTCATTATAGTTGGAAGCCCGGTTCTCCTTGACGAAGGAGCGCGGTCTTCCTTCGATGAGGGAGTGACTGAGGCGAGAGGCGTCGAAGTGGAAGCCGGAGTTGGAGGGTTTCCGGACTTCGCGGAGGTACTTCCAGGTGTGGGAGTCTGGACCCTCGTCTGTGGGCTTTGGACTGTATCGCCATTCTGGAATAGGATAGATTAGGTTTTAGTATGTACTAGTATGTTCTTCTATACAAAAAGCAGACTAGTTTACTAAAGCTACATCTAAATTTCGTAATATATGACTACTTCTACTATTCTATTTGAACTACAGAGCTGATATAATGTGAGATGGTAAGATGACGTACCAAGAATTTTGTTTCGAAAAGATATTTCAATGCTTGATGAACTCAAGAGGTTTAACAAATGACCGAAGAATAAAGTGAGTTTTCTGCTATGTTCTTTTTCAAATTAAATTAGTGAACACTAGATGGAGTTCAATCATAGTTATTGGTTTATTTTCTCCTACTACGGCTAAATCGAAAACACTCGGAATATGTATAATTTTTTGGGTCAAAACATCAAGATATCGCTCAGATTAATCACGTCTAATCGCAACAAAAAAACCGGCTAAGCCAAGAGGGCTTAGCCGACTTAGCTATTTGCGCTCTCGCGCAAATAGCTTTGTGTGAACAATTTTTTTTTATAAGAATTATTAGGCTTAGAAGTTCCGGAAACACGAAGTACGAGAATCTATTTAATTTAAAGCACAAGAAGTATTTATTTTAAAATGATTACGAATTAATATTTGAGATTCTCATAATTAACCTTTTAATTTCATTTAAGTTATGGTAAAGTTTTAAACATTTTTATTTATTAAAAATGGCCTAACTCAAAGAAATGGCATCGTTGGTCGAACAAAGTGATCTTAATTGCATGTGCTGGTAGATTTCTACAGAAAAAGTACCGTAAAACGAAGCCGCAACATAAAAAAATAGTATAATCAGCGATCAGTGAGTAGGAACGCAATGAGCTAGTCAATAACAATAATCAGCGTGGGAACACATTCAGACGTTAACATTTTGATCCACGTACCTCCATTAGACACGTTAGCAATGGCAGTGAGTAGGAAGTCTTTATCCTTGGCCTGCAGCACCAGCATGTGGCGTAAGATGTCCACCATGGAGCGCTGCGCCAGGGCTTTAGCACGCATGTAGTACACAGCCACACTGGAACCACACATATTCATTACTAGCTTTTGTCCGCGACTTCGCCTACCTCCTAACAACAAAAAAACATGAATCTACCGCTTTTTAATATAACAATATACCTCCATCGCAAAGAATACTTCATCTTGTAAAGCCTGTAAGGCCATTTAAAATTCGTAAAAGACTGGCAAAATTCAAAAAGTAGCATTAGTTCTAAGTGATAATGTATCTTAAGATAAGTATATTTTATTGATTTGTATAGGTCGTAGTGTTGACTAGTGCCGGTTTAAAAATGATTTTTAAGAATTAAGAATGATTCAAGCCGGTTTAAGAATGATTCAGAGCCTCAAGTCTGCTATTAGAATTGAATCTGAATTGTCGATCATTGGCTTAATTACTGTTGATTTTGACAAGGGCCCGCATGCGTGGGACGATGACACTCTACTATCATACAGCACATCTCACCTGAGGAACAGCATGAGGAAGCCAATGACCCCCGGCCTGACGATGAAGGTGAGTACACTCCTGGCGGTGTGCCGGTCCGACAGCCTCAACACGCCCTCGCTCAGCACGCCGTACACGTAGTCGTAGCCGCGGAACGTACCCCACGCGTGGGACGATGACACTCTACTATCATACAGCACATCTCACCTGAGGAACAGCATGAGGAAGCCAATGACCCCCGGCCTGACGATGAAGGTGAGTACACTCCTGGCGGTGTGCCGGTCCGACAGCCTCAACACGCCCTCGCTCAGCACGCCGTACACGTAGTCGTAGCCGCGGAACGTACCCCACGCGTGGGACGATGACACTCTACTATCATACAGCACATCTCACCTGAGGAACAGCATGAGGAAGCCAATGACCCCCGGCCTGACGATGAAGGTGAGTACACTCCTGGCGGTGTGCCGGTCCGACAGCCTCAACACGCCCTCGCTCAGCACGCCGTACACGTAGTCGTAGCCGCGGAACGTACCCCACGCGTGGGACGATGACACTCTACTATCATACAGCACATCTCACCTGAGGAACAGCATGAGGAAGCCAATGACCCCCGGCCTGACGATGAAGGTGAGTACACTCCTGGCGGTGTGCCGGTCCGACAGCCTCAACACGCCCTCGCTCAGCACGCCGTACACGTAGTCGTAGCCGCGGAACGTACCCCACGCGTGGGACGATGACACTCTACTATCATACAGCACATCTCACCTGAGGAACAGCATGAGGAAGCCAATGACCCCCGGCCTGACGATGAAGGTGAGTACATTCCTGGCGGTGTGCCGGTCCGACAGCCTCAACACGCCCTCACTTAGTACGCCGTATACGTAGTCGTAGCCGCGGAACGGCCCGCATGCGTGGGACGATGTTCTGGAAGACATTCAACAGGTTGTAGGGACACAAGGTATAAAAAGAGAATATTAGCAAAACCAACGAAAGGTGAGATACGAGACAGATTTCACCTTCTAAGAGTGATATTACCATTTTAGGAAAAATAATTTTTCAATTCACAATTTTGAATGTTAATTTTATGCGACTCGATTCATAAAAGTAGCGATTTCACATAGTTGTGTTAAGATTTTTATGGCATGTGGCACATCGCTAGCAAGAGGATAGACTAGAGAATTATTGAAAGAGTTTGAAGATCCCAGTCTCTTTTGGTTCTTTTTTTGCAGCCATGTAAATAGCTGTAACACGAATAGCGTTAATTTAAGTCCGAAACTTTGCGACTAAATTTTAAAAAATCTAGAGGTCTTATATCACTAATTTTGTATTTAAAAGTACCTTCATACAATATACGTCTAAATAAAATTAAAATTGATGCTCTACGCTTTATACATTTTGTTATATTTATATTTGAATGTAAAAATCGGGTCTTTTTTTAAAAAAACTTTAAAAAGTCGATGAAAAAAATCTACAGGACATGGGTAGGGTTTGGGGGTCTGAAAGGATAGCAGATGAACCCTCCAGTCGACCATATCAATTTGGCACACGATGAACCAAACACCCTGTATATACGTACGTATTTTATTATTATAAACAACTTTATTCAACGATATCACAGTCTTTTTATAATATCAGCTATTTATTTATTGTAGAAAAACACAGTGTTTTCTTTTTAACCCAAGGGTTGAATATGTACCACCTCTGTACATGAAGTTTAAATAAGTATTCAGTCGCAAATAAACTGCAGTCATAAATGGTTGTTTCAATTAAACTGCATCCCAAAACAAGCAATAGAACACATTAGTTAAATTCAAGTATGTAGTACTTGAAGTTTACTTCAAGGACGAACGACGAACGACGACGACGAACATAAGTTCAGTTGATATTTTTATGGATGCGAGACACACAGGACCGATCGTTACGGCGAGGCTTTGGGAGGGCCTATGTCCAGCAGTGGATATCTTTCGGATTAAATGATGATGATGATATATAAATTCACGAATCGGTTGCACGGTTGGTGCAGCGATTGGCTGCGGCACTGTGTATTGCGAGTTCGATTCTCGCACAGAAAAATTATAGTCGTATGGACTCCAGATTGGAGTTCCGGGTCTGAGTGCTCGAGATATCGAGCTCTATCAGCTGTCGCAAACTAGAGCTGACAGAAGATCTATCACAATCAGATCGTTATGACTTGTATTTTCAATACTTTATGTATAACCGTATCATTAAAAGCTGCACCAATTTTAACGGAGCTGTGTTATTAGCCAAGATTATTATTTGTCTAACAGTCTCTTAACTCAGGAGAAATGTTAGTGTTAAAATTCAAAAAGCAAGGTAATATTCATGCCGCGCGAATCGCATGCTGTCAAGAATATTGCTATTGAGAGATAAGAAACGATATAATTATAGATAACGAATTGTTCCCCATAACACCCGCAAGCAACATGACGTGTGCAATTCTAATCTATTAGAATTAACACTTCATTAGTATTCTTTATGAGGAATCAAATATGTTACGGAATCCAGAGATCGGTCCGTATCATTTTTAATCCCACCCCAAACTATCCCCTTAGTTGAGAGGGGAGCAACATGGACATACATTATCAAGAATTATAAACTTCGCCGAAGCGAAGTATTACAAAAATGCTTAAGACTCATTTGAGTGTTCCCCTCCACGGAAATCTTTAGTAAAAGGCGAAAGATTTATGCGTTTTGAAGGGAAACCAGAGATACACATTTTGAACAGTCCGCGAGACCCAACCAAACGGCCGAGAATCTTAACACCGCGATTCAGGAACGTGACGTAAATGTACAACGCCATCTATCGAGGCAGGACGAACTAAACAAGCTTATTAAAAAAAAACTTATACTAGGGGAGTAAGAAGGGGTGCTATTATTAGGGTCACGTTACAATAGAAAGCGGCAACGGGGTCCGCTTTTGTTATTTTTACCTTACAAAGACGTTTCGTTCTATAGTCAGTTAAGTATAAACACTTAATCAATTTCTGAATTAGATATTTGAAGTTAAATAAGATGTCTCAATACTGTAGTAGTCCACCATTGCATATAACTACTCGTGTTTATTCTCAATATATTCAGTGTAACTCAAACGTTGTTTCATTTAACACGTCTCGTATCACATGGCGACCCTGCCTATGGGTCAGCCGCGGGTGCACATTCCATGACCATATTCGGGTTGGCTAAGTGAACACATGAACTAAGTAATAACATAATGATGTACTTCATAATTGAACTTTGTTCGACCAACTTGTGTGGAAAGTTAACTTACGTGTCTATAAACTTCGTTTTTAATCGTTGCCAAAATGGGCGGTTCTCAAACAAAAACTGAAGAAATTGTGTTGGCGCAAACCGCGGCTGGTGGCGCAGACAACATAGCGCATTTGGAAACGCTGAAAAATCACGCTGGAGCCATTAGTTACACTCTACTGGTGATCTGTATTCTTCTGGCGCTGGGAGGAATCTTCATCATTTGGCGCATTTACAAGAGGTGTCATGAACGGCTAGTGGAACGGCGAATAAACGAATTCGCGCTGCAGCGATATGCAAGTATCTTTCGCCGAGAGCGCCGGCAATTGGATAAAGGTGAACCAGTGTAGTGATATACAGGTATAATTAGTGCGATTACTAAGTGCGTAAAGAGTTATTTCGCGATCTTCATCATTCGTGTTTTTTTATTCTCTTCTGCAATGGCTAATTATTATGGACATTAAGATTAATTATTAGGATATTACTTATAAACAAGGGCAGCGCTCAATATAACAGAGCTAAGTTTATTTATGTACCCTTTTCAACATAGTACATAGTAATGGGTTTTTTTTTAAACAGGTTTTTAATATAAGTGATGGCTGATATTTTAGAATGTCTACATAAGGATTTGAAAGAAATAAGAAAATACTTGATTAAAATAGGCCCTGAACGTCGTCAAGGAAATATAAGTGTTTTAAAATTAGCTGCGGCAAACAGCTTGTATAGTCAGTATACTTCATTAATAAGTAATATACAAACCGACATTAAAAAGGGCAATATTGACGACAAATCAGTAGAAGTAATTAATAGATACAGTTCTGAATTTTTGTGTTTGTATAACGAAATCATTGACTTGTGTTCAAAGGATAAAGAAAGGACTATCACGATGAATAGCGAAACATACTTTGATTTGAAGATCGCTCTGAATCTCTTACCCGTCATGAACGATGACGATGATGTTACTAAAAAACTAATAGAAAACATTGAATATTACGACTCTATCCTAGACAAATCCGAATGCAAGAAAAAATTAATTTTGTTCGTTTTAAAAAGTAGGCTTTCTCAAAACGCCAAACTGAAATTATCTTCCGATTACAGTTCTATTGAGGGTCTGATTAAGGATATGCGTCAGCTACTTCTCCCAAGGAAATCACCTACAGCTCTTCAGACTAAGCTACAAAGGGCAACGCAGAAGAATAAATCTGTAGCGGATTTTGGTAAGGAGATAACTGAATTATTTGTGGAACTTACCATTTCCCAAGCTGAGGGCGATTCTACGAAATATAATGTGTTAAAACCAATCAATGAGAAATATGCTATAAAACGATTCGCGGACGGCTTGGGAAATGATCGGTTAAGTACAATTATAGCAGCGCGTAACTTTACATCGCTAAAAGATGCGATACAAGCAGCCCAGGACGAAGAGGTTTCTACATCAGCTGACTCGACAGAGGTTTTGGGTATGTATCAAGATAAGGCAAATACCTCAGAAAAAACCCCGAATAGATTTTATAGAGGTCGAGGGCGAAATAGTCGCCAACGTGGATACTACTCAAGGAACTATTGGCGTGGTCAGTCAACGCATTCCTCACAATATAATAATAATAACTCAGGGTCCAATACAAGACCAAACCGCCGAGGTAACTATACAGGTAGCCGTGGTCAAGTTTCTAGCAATAGAGGAAGAGCGGGGGCTGAAGGTGCCCATGTCATAGAAGCCGAGGCGGACCGCGAGCCAGCGGAATCAGAAGGTCAGGTAGTAACAGAGTCTCTGAATCATTTTTTTCGATCCTAATATTATCTTTAGTTTCAATTCGTTGAACAAAGTTTCATTTGATATCAGTTGTCAGCACAACCATAAATGGCTCATCGATACGGGCGCATCAATTTCGGTCATAAACTCGGCGATGCTAGCTTGTTTAAAAATACCTTTCCATTCACAGAGACTTAGAATTAAAGGAATAGGAGGTGATGTCATTTCTACAGGCTATGTTTATATTAACTTGCGTCGTAATAATGTAGATTTTAAGCAAAAATTTTACGTACTAAAATCATTGCCGTCCAAAGTGAACGGTATCTTAGGGCAGGATTTTTTTCAAGCATTTAAGGCTATATTAAATTTTGAGTTGAAGTCTTTACAACTAACTTCAGTCTGTGGGAAAATGATAACAGTGCCCTTTACAGAGATAGATAACGGCAACACGTTCTTAACAGTCGGCGCGCGAAGTGAGTCTATTCACTTTATCGAAACAGATATTTTGGAGGAATCGGTGATTGAATGTCAGGAATTATGTGAGGGCGTATTCGCCGCTAATTCAATTGTAAAGCCCACAAACGGTAAAGTTCCTCTACAAATTTTAAATACTAGGGACGAAGATGTTAATCTGTACAATATTACATTGAATAAGACTAAATTGAGCGACTATCGAATTTGTCACTTTAGTAAACCTGTCATGAATGCCGACAGGGTTAAAAATCTATTTTCATTATTAAAATTGAATGGGTTGAATGAAGAAGAAATGAAATCAATAGAAAATATTTGTGCGAAATTCCCCGATGTTTTTCACCTACCGGGTGACAAATTATCTACTACTCCCTTATGTCAGCAAACTATTGAACTGAAAGCACACGCGACTCCGGTATATACTAAGCCTTATCGACTGCCGTATGCACAAAAGGCAGAGGTCGATAAACAAATACAAAAAATGTTAGACGACGGAATAATAGAGGAAAGTAGAAGTCCATGGTCGAGTCCCTTGCTATTGGTACCCAAAAAACAAGATTCTAATGGCTTGAAGAAGTGGCGAATTGTAATAGATTATAGAAAACTAAATAATCAAATTCAAGACGATAAATTCCCGTTACCCAATATTTCAGACATTTTAGACTCGTTATCCGGTTCTATGTATTACTCACATTTAGATCTCTATCAAGGATTTTATCAAAACAATTTAAATCCTGATAGCAGGCCTTATACAGCATTTACTACTTCTAAGAATCAGTACCAAATGACTAGGTTACCGATGGGTCTAAAAACTAGCCCAAATGCATTCTCCCGTATGATGACCCTGGCAATGACAGGTCTAAATTACGAGAAATGTTTAGTTTATCAAGATGACTTGGCCGTATTTGGAAGGAATTTAAATAACCATAATCAAAATTTAATTGATGTGTTTAGCCGACTTCGTAAGGTTAACTTAAAACTTAATCCTGAAAAATGCAAATTTTTACAAAAGGAAATACTATATCTGGGACACATTGTTTCGGAAAAGGGCATCTTGCCCGATCCTCAAAAAACAAAGGTAGTTCAAAATTATCCAAGGCCACAAAACCCACAGGAAGTAAAACGTTTCGTCGCCTTTGTAAATTATTACAGGAAATTTATTCCTAATTTTGCAGAGTATGCCTATCCATTGAATAAACTTTGTTGTAAAAATGTGGCGTTTGCTTGGACAGACCATTGCGAAAATTCATTCCAGTATCTAAAAAAGAGTTTAATAAACCCACCAGTACTTCAATACCCAAATTTTTCAGAAAACAATACGTTTATTTTGCAAACCGACGCGTCAGGAACGGCGATAGGATCGGTTCTCTGCAACGGGGATGGTCGGCCAGTAGCCTACGCTAGTCGTGGTTTAAATGATGCCGAAAGGAGATACCCAACTATTGAAAAGGAGCTCCTTGCAATAGTTTGGAGTGTAAAACACTTTCGGCCTTATTTATATGGTAGACAGTTTAGGATACAGACCGACCATCGACCGTTAGTATATCTGTTCGGAATGCGAGATCCGTCTAGCAGATTGCTAAAATTCCGTTTGCAATTAGAAGAGTATAATTATAGCGTTGAATATTTAAAAGGTAGTAAAAATGCAGCAGCTGATGCTTTATCGCGCATAATGTTAAGCTCAGATGATTTAAAAAAGATAAGTGTACTAAACGTTATAACAAGAGCACAGAGTAAACAAATGGCCTTAAGTAAAAATGCGGATTTTACGGAATCCAAGTCATCACATGACAGTTCATCTAATAATCTCGAACAAGCTAAAGTGGTGGAAATAATTAAGAAACCCAATAACTTGGTCGAATTATCGTTAACTACGGATAAAGAAATAAAAAGATTAAGTAATAAGACTTTATTAGAATGTTCTGATTATTTTATTTACGTGCCAAGTAAATCTATTATTTATTTAAACCCAAGATCTCGATCGTCGTTTACGCGAGACGGAATGATGAGAGACTTGCGGCTATTGTGCAAAAGATACAACATTAATGACCTTTGCATAATTAAAAATGATAAAAACAAAGAGTTTGCTATAAGTTTAGTAGAGAGCATAAGCAATGATTGTTATTGGTCTGGCCCACGTATTTGTTTGCTAAGGGGAGTACAAAAGATAAACAACATTGACAATAGGCGCGTTATCCTTAACGATTTTCACCTGTTACCCACTAGTGGGCATGCGGGGGTTAATCGAATGTCTAATAATATTAAAAGGTATTATTATTGGCCAAGTATGGATCGTGACATAAGAGACTTCGTTTCTAAGTGCGAATCCTGTCAGAAACAAAAATATTCAATTAATACTAAACAACCGATGACAATAACAACTACCGCAAATTCGGCATTCGAGAAGGTTTACCTTGATTTGGTGGGGCCAATACCGAAAGATTACAATAATTATTGCTATATTCTCACATTGCAATGTGAGCTAACTAAGTTCGTGGAAGCTTACCCACTACATAATAAAGATACGGTAAGTGTAGCAAAATCGTTCGTCAACAATTTCGTGTTACGCTACGGAATACCCCGAGAGATCGGTACAGACAGAGGAACGGAGTTCATGTCCTCCACGATGACAGAGGTATGTAAACTCTTAAATATAAGCCATTTGGCATCCACGGCATACCATCACGAGAGTCTAGGTGCATTGGAAAACTCACATAAGCATCTAATGGCTTATTTACGGATTAATTGCTTAAGTCATCCTAGCTCATGGAGTGAATGGTTACCATATTGGTGTTTTTCTTACAATAATACCGTACACTCGGAAACTAAATATACGCCCCATGAGCTGGTATTCGGTAAGTTATGTAATTTACCAAGTAATTTGCGTAGCGGCGTTGATCCTTTATACAACCTCACTAGTTACCCCCTAGAATTAAAATATAGGCTTCAAGTAGCACAAAATGATGCTAAAAATAATTTAATTTTAAGTAAATTAAAAAGAAAAGGTAATTATGACCTTCATGTCAACTCAATAAATTATAGTAAAGGTAATCGCATTTTATTGAAAAATCCGTCAGGAAATAAAATGGATAGTATTTATTTGGGCCCATTTTTAGTATTAGAAGACTTAGGTTGTAATGTCAAAATATTACGTAACAATAAGGAAGATATTGTACACAAAAATCGTACGAAGCTATATAAGTCGTAAATATTGCCATTGTTACATTCGAAGAATAATTATGTTATGAACCCATTACTTACTTACCCACAAATGTGATTATATACTTATTCGTTCTCAATGATTTCTTTACATCGGTGATTTGCATGTACTGTTGTGCCTACCCAGTATCTAAGCAGCGTAATGATATACATGACACCTAAGTATGGAATGTAAACAAAGTCCAGTTGAACGAACTGTGTTCGGTAGCCTGTTCTAAACATTATACTGTAATGTAATTAAAATAACAATGCTATTTATAGAATAAGAGTATGTTTATTTTATCGTGTATTTTGAAGCGTAACAATCTAGCATTTTATTATGTATGAAATATGAATTTATTATGTAAAAAAAAAAAAAAAAAAACAAAACTCAAAAAAAACACATTTTAATCTAGTTAGTAAGTACAAATGTATTTTTTTTTTCTCAGGGTGGATGGTGTAGTAGTCCACCATTGCATATAACTACTCGTGTTTATTCTCAATATATTCAGTGTAACTCAAACGTTCGTATCACAATACCTTCCCATAAGGGGGAAGCTTCATGGTAGCCCGCGAAATTCAAATTTTCTTACGTCAACCATAAAAATCATCAATACAAGCCTCCAAGCTCACCTAAAAAATCGTTCCTAAATTAGGAACGATTTTTTCGAGGTCAAAAACGTTCCTGCAACTAATAGGGAATATGCAGGCAATTTTTTTATTTTTTTTATTCAATATTCACTTCATTTTGATGTAGAAAAAAAATAAACCATAGCCGTAAGAGTAGTAATTAGTTTTTTATAAAATCTTAAAAATATTGGTTTAATTTGACGAGTTCTAAACGCTACTATTTCTGGCGCGCTTGAGGCGTGACGTCATAGGTTACGTCCTGTCAGTTTATTGTTTGCATTGAGAGTTAGTTTGATATATAACAAAGTGTTTTAGTCGCGTAATAATCATGGAAGAAGAAAAAAGCCATTTTATAGATATTGCATGATACCAATGTGTATAACACTATAAAAAGTACACCAGATAAATTCACCATTCCTGTCAGTTTTGTGCCCTGTGACGTCAAAGTCGTCGCCGTCGTCGTCTCACCATTGGTCGTTTTCATACGACCAATGGTGAGGCGTTTTACAAATTGGAATTTCGCTCGTAAATTTTTCACTTTTAGATTTACGTTTTAAATAACTAAATGCATATTAAATTAGAAAATAACGAATTGAGTGTATTACTACGACCTTAAAAGTTAAGGAAAAAAAAAATCAGGCCATTTTATTTTTTATGCATATTCCCTATTGAGGTTGGAGACTTGTATTGATGATTTTTATGGTAATAATTATGTAACTAGTTACGTTTTTCAGTCGCTAAAGTATTTTTAACTACATACAACCTACCACTGGCATGAAAATTGCAAAAAACGTAAGAAAATTTGAATTTCGCGGGCTACCTGAAGCACCTTAACACCATCAGAGGTTTTCTAGAGTTTATTTTTGACACACATTTTAAGTGAATCTTTTATAAGGCAAGATAGCATTGTGTCATTACCCCAGTAACGGGGTTAAGTTTATACGTGTATCTGTTTATATATGTGATATTCTTTATTCGCTCGAACCATTCCAATAACAATAAATAATTTAAATCTAAATTATAGATTTTTTGGAACTGTTTTAGTGTTTTTCAGTCTAATACTTGGTAGGCTTTCGTTTACTGCTGTCGCTCACTCAAATATTTTGTTTTTTTAAAACTTGATGTAGAAAACACTGTTAAACACTTGTTGTTTTTAGAAACTTATATTAAGTTAATGGAAACAATTTTGGTCATTCCAAATCTAGATTGAATGGCCCATATATTTATGTCAATGAAACATTTTATGTTTTCTTTACTTTTCAACTACCCTACACTACCCTACACTACCCTACACTACCCTAAACTACCCTACACTACCCTAAACTACCCTACACTACCCTAAACTACCCTACACTACCCTAAACTACCCTACACTACCCTACCTACCCTACTTTACATAACTTTTTTTTGTAGATTTTTTCTCTCCGTAAGAACCATCACTGAACTTCAAGGAACATTTAAAAAAAAAAACAGCCATATCGGTCAAGCCGTTTTCATGTTATGTCGTGACAACGGAATACGGGTTTCATTTTTACATAATGAACTTTGTCCTTTCATAATCTATATTATGAAAGGACCAAGTTCACAGAAAAATGGCAGATTTTTATACGAATGTGTAATAACGACCTCACGTAAGAGCGGTTGTATGAGAAGTATCACAAGTTGGACACACTAATACTTTTGATCTTTGCATCGAAATTGTACTGAATTATTCTTTCAAATTAGACGACTAACAACTTGTACGCCTTCAGGCATAACATAGCGCTCTATATATAATATAAGATCTGTATTGTTACCTATGTTAACAAATAAATAAATATTATTATTATACAAAAGAATCAAAGTTAGTATTAATACTTAGTTTTTGTTATAATTCTAAGTAGATCCAAACATGTAAAAAATAACTTACAAAAATCAACTTTGTTAGGTTTGGACGTGGACCCCACCTGGCATGCAAGCTTCAGTTGGCGAAAGCCAGTGACAATAAAAACTTACCTGAAGAACAGTGATCCTACACCGAAGAGCGTGGTGAAGAGTGACAGCGTGACAAACATGTACAGCACGGTCTGTGTCTGCGCGGCGCGCCACACCTGGAAATATCATAAATATCACACGTTACATACGATCTTTACTCGCAAATGGTTCCAGAGTGGCTTGGTGCCCTAATAGACGTTGTACAGAGCGCGTTCCGGTGTGGTCTTTTTGGAGGTCACGGGACTTTCTTCCTTGTGCATAAGGTGCCGGGGTGGTTTTAGTGAGTAAGAATCCCGCACTCCTTGGTCTTTTCCCCTAAAGTCCAGGCGCCTTTTGAAGGTTTCCCTCCAGAAACAAAAAAAAAGAAGGTTACGGAGTGGCGACCGCGTACAGATATTCGCAGGAGAATCAATCTTACCGACATAGCCTTAAGTAGCAGTGGGTAAGGCATATTGCTAACAGAACAGATGAGCGATGGGGACCGAAACGTTCTGGAGTGGCGACCGTGTACTGGAAACCGCAGCGTTAGAAGGCCTATCACAAGGTACTGACAGTCGCGGGAATCTGATGGATGCGAGACCCACTGGGCCAGTCGTTGTGGCACTTGGGGAGGCCTACAGTCGATATCTTTCGGCTGAAATGGCATTGAACTGCTTGTAGACGAGGGTCTTACCTTCCTAGCCGGCTGGCAGGCTCTGAGGGCACACTCCTTCTTGATGTAGAACAGCAGCAGGAGCTTCAAGGTCACAGCTATGACCAGCAGGGGACAGAACAGCAGAGAACTGCTTGTACATGAGGGTCTTACCTTCCTAGCCGGCTGGCAGGCTCTGAGGGCACACTCCTTCTTGATGTAGAACAGCAGTAGGAGCTTGAGAGTTACAGCTATCACCGGCAGGGGACAGAACAGCAGAGAACTGCTTGCAGATGAGGGTCTTACCTTCCTAGCCGGCTGGCAGGCTCTGAGAGCGCACTCCTTCTTGATGTAGAACAGCAGTAGGAACTTCAAGGTCACGGCTATGACCAGCAGGGGACAGAACAGCATAGAACTGCTTGCAGATGAGGGTCTTACCTTCGTAGCCGGCTGGCAGGCTCTGAGAGCGCACTCCTTCTTGATGTAGAACAGCAGTAGTAGCTTCAAGGTCACGGCTATGACCAGCAGGGGACAGAACAGCATAGAATTGCTTGCAGATGAGGGTCTCACCTTCCTAGCCGGCTGACAGGCTCTGAGAGCGCACTCCTTCTTGATGTAGAACAGCAGCAGTAGCTTCAAGGTCACGGCTATGACCAGCAGGGGACATAACAGCATAGAACTGCTCGCAGATGAGGGTCTCACCTTCCTAGCCGGCTGACAGGCTCTGAGAGCGCACTCCTTCTTGATGTAGAACAGCAGCAGTAGCTTCAAGGTCACGGCTATGACCAGCAGGGGACAGTACAGCATAGAACTGCTCGCAGATGAGGGTCTTACCTTCCTAGCCGGCTGGCAGGCTCTGAGAGCGCACTCCTTCTTGATGTAGAACAGCAGCAGGAGCTTCAGGGTCACAGCTATGACCAGCAGGGGACAGAACAGCAGAGAACTGCTTGCAGATGAGGGTCTTACCTTCCTAGCCGGCTGGCAGGCTCTGAGAGCGCACTCCTTCTTGATGTAGAACAGCAGCAGGAGCTTCAGGGTCACAGCTATGACCAGCAGGGGACAGAACAGCATGCCGAACCAGAGAACTGCCTGGTTGTAGATGAGGGTGAGAGAGTTGTATGCTATGTTGAACTCGGGCGCGCTTTCCGATTTGCTCCAGCTGAAATATTGTGATGTTAGGATTTTAATTGTTGTATAATATGTTTTTATTGCTTTTACACAAAAGACTATGCAGTGAATGAAAATCGGACAGAAAAAAGTGCTTCTTTTCTGCATTCGCAATAAATCGCAAAAAAGGGGATTAGGAGCGATTTGCAAAGCTAAATTATTCAAGAAGATTTTTTCTATATTTTGAATGGTTTCAGAGTTTTACTCTCTGCTGAGGTAGTAATGATATTATTAGTCAAATTCAAGGTATTTTAGCTAGAACTTTACCTGGACATATTTTATAAAATAATTAAAATCAACTTAAATATTTCAAAACAAATAGTGTAAGTACCAATATTGAACACAAAAATATGTACAAAATAATAACAAAAACTCACTTATAAATTAAGCCCCTAGTGAACTCAAAGAGTGGCAACACAAGCAAAGATATCGCGGAGTCTAGCAACACCAGCCGGTACGCCTCCTGACCGAACGCTGTTTCCCAACACTGGAATAATAATGTTACAACATGGAGAAAGCGAAATTATATGCGGAAGCTGGATTTTTGTCAGCGGCTTAGGGTAAAAATAGGATTTCAAAATTGTAAAATTATTTAAAACTAGCTATGCCCATGTCGTATTCCAAGACCAGAGGCCATACCACGAGCTCCTAAACAGAACTGTTAAAGGGATGAAGCTTCATATATAGGTATAGAGTGAATGACTCCATCCCTCTATCTCGCCCGCACTCTTGTCACTTAATACCACATAGTAAGGCCCATGGTCTACCCGTATACAAAATTTCATCTAAGCCCATTTAAACGTTAACTAGGTAACTAGGTGACAGAGTTACTTTTAAAAGTAACCGGTACGAGTGTTTCTTTCTAGAAGAAAATAGTTATACTATAAAAAAAATATGCCATGTCAAAAATAACTTGAAATACCGCGCATTGATTGGGGTAAGGGGGGATTCTTATTTTACTTTGACCAACGGTCTAAAATGCTGTGGAGTGCACAATCTACTAAGAACTCACTAAAAGGAGGTTATTAATAAATTAAAATGGACATTACAGATTAAAATTTTGGTAAACAAGGCTTAAAATTTTCATAAAAGAAGTAGTAAGGCTTAGCTAAAACTGCTCAAACTTTTATATATTTACAAGTATACTGCCAACATTTGACGACTTAGCTAAAACTGCTCAAAACTGTTTATATTTACAAGTATATTGTCAACATTTGCAAAGGCCGACTTAATGCCTTACGCATTTTCTACCAGTCGACCTTAGGGTGGTGCTTAGCTAAAACTGCTCAAACTGTTTATAAATATTTACAAGTTTATTCCTACCATCTCCTGCCTGGTCCACTCACCTCGTCGGCGTGCTTCTGCGACCAGTAGACGAGCAGCAGCATGAGCGCGCCCACGTCCAGCAGCCACGTGCGCGCCAGCGTCACGTACAGTGCTGTGCGGGGGTTGTAGAACTCCAGCCTGCAATGTACGGGGTGGAACATTTTTATGAACATTGTCGCAGAACGGAGATGCGCTGAGGTAGCCCGAGAAATAATTTTTTTGTAGTTGTTTTTACGTTTGTTCCGGCCACGTACCGGAAGACGCAGTGTCGGAAGGCCTCCCACAAGGTGGACCGACGACCTGGCGAGGGTCGCGGGAATCCGATGGATGCGAGACGAACAGGACCGGTCGCTGTGGCGACGCGCGCGGGGAGGCCTATGTCCAGCACTGGACGTCTTTCGGCTGAGATGATGATAATGATGATGATTTGTTTTTACGGTTCCTCACGGACACGCACAGCTCCCAGTGCAGCAAGCCAGTCTTCCAGCTAGAGTACAATATAACACTCACGCGACCACAACGTGGAACATGAGCGGGCACAGCGTCACGCACGCCGTCACCACGACAGACACGCACAGCTCCCAGTGCAGCAAGCCAGTCGAGCAGCTAGAGTACAATATAACACTCACGCGACCACAACGTGGAACATGAGCGGGCACAGCGTCACGCACGCCGTCACCACGACAGACACGCACAGCTCCCAGTGCAGCAAGCCAGTCTTCCAGCTAGAGTACAATATAACACTCACGCGACCACAACGTGGAACATGAGCGGGCACAGCGTCACGCACGCCGTCACCACGACAGACACGCACAGCTCCCAGTGCAGCAAGCCAGTCTTCCAGCTAGAGTACAATATAACACTCACGCGACCACAACGTGGAACATGAGCGGGCACAGCGTCACGCACGCCGTCACCACGACAGACACGCACAGCTCCCAGTGCAGCAAGCCAGTCGAGCAGCTAGAGTACAATATAACACTCACGCGACCACAACGTGGAACATGAGCGGGCACAGCGTCACGCACGCCGTCACCACGACAGACACGCACAGCTCCCAGTGCAGCAAGCCAGTCGAGCAGCTAGAGTACAATATAACACTCACGCGACCACAACGTGGAACATGAGCGGGCACAGCGTCACGCACGCCGTCACCACGACAGACACGCACAGCTCCCAGTGCAGCAAGCCAGTCTTCCAGCTAGAGTACAATATAACACTCACGCGACCACAACGTGGAACATGAGCGGGCACAGCGTCACGCACGCCGTCACCACGACAGACACGCACAGCTCCCAGTGCAGCAAGCCAGTCGAGCAGCTAGAGTACAATATAACACTCACGCGACCACAACGTGGAACATGAGCGGGCACAGCGTCACGCACGCCGTCACCACGACAGACACGCACAGCTCCCAGTGCAGCAAGCCAGTCGAGCAGCTAGAGTACAATATAACACTCACGCGACCACAACGTGGAACATGAGCGGGCACAGCGTCACGCACGCCGTCACCACGACAGACACGCACAGCTCCCAGTGCAGCAAGCCAGTCTTCCAGCTAGAGTACAATATAACACTCACGCGACCACAACGTGGAACATGAGCGGGCACAGCGTCACGCACGCCGTCACCACGACAGACACGCACAGCTCCCAGTGCAGCAAGCCAGTCGAGCAGCTAGAGTACAATATAACACTCACGCGACCACAACGTGGAACATGAGCGGGCACAGCGTCACGCACGCCGTCACCACGACAGACACGCACAGCTCCCAGTGCAGCAAGCCAGTCGAGCAGCTAGAGTACAATATAACACTCACGCGACCACAACGTGGAACATGAGCGGGCACAGCGTCACGCACGCCGTCACCACGACAGACACGCACAGCTCCCAGTGCAGCAAGCCAGTCGAGCAGCTAGAGTACAATATAACACTCACGCGACCACAACGTGGAACATGAGCGGGCACAGCGTCACGCACGCCGTCACCACGACAGACACGCACAGCTCCCAGTGCAGCAAGCCAGTCTTCCAGCTAGAGTACAATATAACACTCACGCGACCACAACGTGGAACATGAGCGGGCACAGCGTCACGCACGCCGTCACCACGACAGACACGCACAGCTCCCAGTGCAGCAAGCCAGTCGAGCAGCTAGAGTACAATATAACACTCACGCGACCACAACGTGGAACATGAGCGGGCACAGCGTCACGCACGCCGTCACCACGACAGACACGCACAGCTCCCAGTGCAGCAAGCCAGTCGAGCAGCTAGAGTACAATATAACACTCACGCGACCACAACGTGGAACATGAGCGGGCACAGCGTCACGCACGCCGTCACCACGACAGACACGCACAGCTCCCAGTGCAGCAAGCCAGTCTTCCAGCTAGAGTACAATATAACACTCACGCGACCACAACGTGGAACATGAGCGGGCACAGCGTCACGCACGCCGTCACCACGACAGACACGCACAGCTCCCAGTGCAGCAAGCCAGTCGAGCAGCTAGAGTACAATATAACACTCACGCGACCACAACGTGGAACATGAGCGGGCACAGCGTCACGCACGCCGTCACCACGACAGACACGCACAGCTCCCAGTGCAGCAAGCCAGTCGAGCAGCTAGAGTACAATATAACACTCACGCGACCACAACGTGGAACATGAGCGGGCACAGCGTCACGCACGCCGTCACCACGACAGACACGCACAGCTCCCAGTGCAGCAAGCCAGTCTTCCAGCTAGAGTACAATATAACACTCACGCGACCACAACGTGGAACATGAGCGGGCACAGCGTCACGCACGCCGTCACCACGACAGACACGCACAGCTCCCAGTGCAGCAAGCCAGTCGAGCAGCTAGAGTACAATATAACACTCACGCGACCACAACGTGGAACATGAGCGGGCACAGCGTCACGCACGCCGTCACCACGACAGACACGCACAGCTCCCAGTGCAGCAAGCCAGTCTTCCAGCTAGAGTACAATATAACACTCACGCGACCACAACGTGGAACATGAGCGGGCACAGCGTCACGCACGCCGTCACCACGACAGACACGCACAGCTCCCAGTGCAGCAAGCCAGTCTTCCAGCTAGAGTACAATATAACACTCACGCGACCACAACGTGGAACATGAGCGGGCACAGCGTCACGCACGCCGTCACCACGACAGACACGCACAGCTCCCAGTGCAGCAAGCCAGTCGAGCAGCTAGAGTACAATATAACACTCACGCGACCACAACGTGGAACATGAGCGGGCACAGCGTCACGCACGCCGTCACCACGACAGACACGCACAGCTCCCAGTGCAGCAAGCCAGTCTTCCAGCTAGAGTACAATATAACACTCACGCGACCACAACGTGGAACATGAGCGGGCACAGCGTCACGCACGCCGTCACCACGACAGACACGCACAGCTCCCAGTGCAGCAAGCCAGTCTTCCAGCTAGAGTACAATATAACACTCACGCGACCACAACGTGGAACATGAGCGGGCACAGCGTCACGCACGCCGTCACCACGACAGACACGCACAGCTCCCAGTGCAGCAAGCCAGTCTTCCAGCTAGAGTACAATATAACACTCACGCGACCACAACGTGGAACATGAGCGGGCACAGCGTCACGCACGCCGTCACCACGACAGACACGCACAGCTCCCAGTGCAGCAAGCCAGTCTTCCAGCTAGAGTACAATATAACACTCACGCGACCACAACGTGGAACATGAGCGGGCACAGCGTCACGCACGCCGTCACCACGACAGACACGCACAGCTCCCAGTGCAGCAAGCCAGTCTTCCAGCTAGAGTACAATATAACACTCACGCGACCACAACGTGGAACATGAGCGGGCACAGCGTCACGCACGCCGTCACCACGACAGACACGCACAGCTCCCAGTGCAGCAAGCCAGTCGAGCAGCTAGAGTACAATATAACACTCACGCGACCACAACGTGGAACATGAGCGGGCACAGCGTCACGCACGCCGTCACCACGACAGACACGCACAGCTCCCAGTGCAGCAAGCCAGTCGAGCAGCTAGAGTACAATATAACACTCACGCGACCACAACGTGGAACATGAGCGGGCACAGCGTCACGCACGCCGTCACCACGACAGACACGCACAGCTCCCAGTGCAGCAAGCCAGTCTTCCAGCTAGAGTACAATATAACACTCACGCGACCACAACGTGGAACATGAGCGGGCACAGCGTCACGCACGCCGTCACCACGACAGACACGCACAGCTCCCAGTGCAGCAAGCCAGTCGAGCAGCTAGAGTACAATATAACACTCACGCGACCACAACGTGGAACATGAGCGGGCACAGCGTCACGCACGCCGTCACCACGACAGACACGCACAGCTCCCAGTGCAGCAAGCCAGTCTTCCAGCTAGAGTACAATATAACACTCACGCGACCACAACGTGGAACATGAGCGGGCACAGCGTCACGCACGCCGTCACCACGACAGACACGCACAGCTCCCAGTGCAGCAAGCCAGTCTTCCAGCTAGAGTACAATATAACACTCACGCGACCACAACGTGGAACATGAGCGGGCACAGCGTCACGCACGCCGTCACCACGACAGACACGCACAGCTCCCAGTGCAGCAAGCCAGTCGAGCAGCTAGAGTACAATATAACACTCACGCGACCACAACGTGGAACATGAGCGGGCACAGCGTCACGCACGCCGTCACCACGACAGACACGCACAGCTCCCAGTGCAGCAAGCCAGTCTTCCAGCTAGAGTACAATATAACACTCACGCGACCACAACGTGGAACATGAGCGGGCACAGCGTCACGCACGCCGTCACCACGACAGACACGCACAGCTCCCAGTGCAGCAAGCCAGTCGAGCAGCTAGAGTACAATATAACACTCACGCGACCACAACGTGGAACATGAGCGGGCACAGCGTCACGCACGCCGTCACCACGACAGACACGCACAGCTCCCAGTGCAGCAAGCCAGTCGAGCAGCTAGAGTACAATATAACACTCACGCGACCACAACGTGGAACATGAGCGGGCACAGCGTCACGCACGCCGTCACCACGACAGACACGCACAGCTCCCAGTGCAGCAAGCCAGTCTTCCAGCTAGAGTACAATATAACACTCACGCGACCACAACGTGGAACATGAGCGGGCACAGCGTCACGCACGCCGTCACCACGACAGACACGCACAGCTCCCAGTGCAGCAAGCCAGTCTTCCAGCTAGAGTACAATATAACACTCACGCGACCACAACGTGGAACATGAGCGGGCACAGCGTCACGCACGCCGTCACCACGACAGACACGCACAGCTCCCAGTGCAGCAAGCCAGTCTTCCAGCTAGAGTACAATATAACACTCACGCGACCACAACGTGGAACATGAGCGGGCACAGCGTCACGCACGCCGTCACCACGACAGACACGCACAGCTCCCAGTGCAGCAAGCCAGTCGAGCAGCTAGAGTACAATATAACACTCACGCGACCACAACGTGGAACATGAGCGGGCACAGCGTCACGCACGCCGTCACCACGACAGACACGCACAGCTCCCAGTGCAGCAAGCCAGTCTTCCAGCTAGAGTACAATATAACACTCACGCGACCACAACGTGGAACATGAGCGGGCACAGCGTCACGCACGCCGTCACCACGACAGACACGCACAGCTCCCAGTGCAGCAAGCCAGTCGAGCAGCTAGAGTACAATATAACACTCACGCGACCACAACGTGGAACATGAGCGGGCACAGCGTCACGCACGCCGTCACCACGACAGACACGCACAGCTCCCAGTGCAGCAAGCCAGTCTTCCAGCTAGAGTACAATATAACACTCACGCGACCACAACGTGGAACATGAGCGGGCACAGCGTCACGCACGCCGTCACCACGACAGACACGCACAGCTCCCAGTGCAGCAAGCCAGTCGAGCAGCTAGAGTACAATATAACACTCACGCGACCACAACGTGGAACATGAGCGGGCACAGCGTCACGCACGCCGTCACCACGACAGACACGCACAGCTCCCAGTGCAGCAAGCCAGTCTTCCAGCTAGAGTACAATATAACACTCACGCGACCACAACGTGGAACATGAGCGGGCACAGCGTCACGCACGCCGTCACCACGACAGACACGCACAGCTCCCAGTGCAGCAAGCCAGTCGAGCAGCTAGAGTACAATATAACACTCACGCGACCACAACGTGGAACATGAGCGGGCACAGCGTCACGCACGCCGTCACCACGACAGACACGCACAGCTCCCAGTGCAGCAAGCCAGTCTTCCAGCTAGAGTACAATATAACACTCACGCGACCACAACGTGGAACATGAGCGGGCACAGCGTCACGCACGCCGTCACCACGACAGACACGCACAGCTCCCAGTGCAGCAAGCCAGTCTTCCAGCCCAGCAGGAGCCACAAGCCCCACTGGATGCCCACTATCAGCGCCACCACGAATATGCTGATGATCACGTTGGTCACGTACTGGGCAAACTTTATACAGCAAGACGTAGCGGTCTTCTTGCGGTTCTGTTCGTTTAGGAGCTCCTGGAATGAAGTAGACAAGAATTGTATGAACTGATGACCAAAAAAAAATTTACAGTACATGGCCTTTGTTGGTGACAATAATTACTTTGGGTCTTTCACTATATCTTAAGGCTGGCGCGAAGTGTCAATTTTCCATACAAACGTAATACCAAAATCATTTGCAATTTAAGCATATTTACACCATAATATGATGTTATTCGGATTCAGACAATAATTATCTAGGTTCCTACATCGTCTTTTTGTTGAAAAACTTACCCCAAACGAAATTTAAGCGAATTTAATTTTGCACATTTTTACACCGAAAATGTCATGTTTTTATTTGTTTTTTTCTATATTATAAACAACAATACTTCAAGATATCTCTCCGTAGGAACACAGATATTATTATCAAGTTATAAAGAAAAGAAAAGAAATTGGAAAATAATTAATTTTTCATTCATCATTTTTGGTATTACGGTACACATCCAAATTTCTCCCAAATTTTCAATAGTTTTTATTGCTATCGCAGCCTATCTGTCAGTGTGTGGGTATGACATTACCTCAGTCAGTGTGTCTCAGAATTATTTATACTATCTGGATTGATTACGTCAACCTCAAAATCGTACTCACAAAAGGGTATCTTATCTCTTTCTACCATGGTGTCCATAGACGAGTAAGAAAGGGACACGCTACCTCTTTCTATGCTCCGTCTTGCTGGGTACATTTTTTCCATTTTTGCTTGTCAATCAAAAATATGAACTTAGTGGCAATGAAAATGAAGTACACTTCAGATTGTGTGATATTACTTCGTAATCATTCCAGGGTACACAAAGTCCTTGCGTGTGTGTCGCTCCTACAGGGTTACCTACTTATCATAGGTTCGAAAAATATTTGATCGAAATTCATTTCCTATAAAATTTTTAAACAATTATCGTTTCGTTTTAAGGGTTCCGTACCTCAACGGGCAAAAGCGAAATCTTTGTTTGTCAAGACCCTCTATCTCGGGAACACGTGGAGTTGTCGAGTTCGAGAATAGGCCCGCGATCTCTTGAAGCTGTGCACAAATCAAACATATAAGTTATCGAAAAAAAAAGTTACAACCGTTTATATCGCAAAAAACGTACGTTTTGATACTCTCTAAGTAATAAAAATTTATAGGGTACTTCCCGATAACCTAGAATCATGAAATTTGGCATAAAAAAGGTCTTATAGCAAATATAGGGAAAAGTCTGAAAACTGAAAATTTGTAGTTACGCCTCTAGAAAATCGGTTCCCCTCCTATAGGCATTCACACTAGCGTAGGGGTCATATCGCACAAGCGGTTTGCGAGCGTTTGTTCCTTATATTATTTAGATTTTAATCACCATAGATTCATTAAGTCGTGATTTATTTTTGTTAGTTACATCTCATGTTAATAGGTTTGTTCTTTTTTCTTATATTTATATTCTCTCTTATGGTGTGAATGTGGGAACACTAGACTACGATTTGATTACTACTATTTCGACAGCTTTTTGATAAATATTATTTTTATTGTACTTTTGGTTATCAATCTTAATCTGTCTGGTAGTATTGTAATCTATACTTATAATAAATTTGTAGAAGTATAAATTCTGTACATTGAAAATGTCAAAAAAAGTAATGGCAGGGGGTGTTACGAGACCGACACCGAACTCATTTTTTTTAAATTAGGTAGGTTTACTTTTATAGGGCACAGACCGTATAGATTTTAATTTCAAGTGTAGGTAGTATATTTGATAGTGTGTAAGTAACGTAGGGTATTTTAGTATTCTTAGGTAAGATTAGTCATTCGTATAATTATGTAGATATTATTTTTTAGGCATTTTGCTTATTTATTGATATACATAGAAGTGAAGGTACTACACTAAAAACTTATTGATAAGTTTTGTCATCCACGCGAACGAAGTCGCGGACACAGCTAGTATGGAAATATTGTAAACCCAATATTTTTTTGAAAAGAGTAACCATGAAGTTTCTTGCCAGTTCTTCTCAATAGGAAACGACGAATTGGAACTACGCACTAGATTCTGACGTTTCATAAGTGTCCATGTAGGCCCACGTAAAATAAAAATATTATTGATTTCCATTCGATAGATTGATCACTACAGAACACTTTTGTTGCATTAAATTTATTTTTAGGATAACATTAAAAGTGACGACCCTATTTCTTCAATGGAGCATAGGTAATCTGGGGGTACGGTAGTGTCCCACCCACCAAGTCACGCAAAAATGTGGCATCCTTTTCTCGAAACATTTCGAGCCATTTTCAACGTCTTATAAATTTGTTGTGGACGAAACTAGATCAAGCAGGCTTCTTAAAAAGACGATATATTTCAAATCTCATTAAATTTTCTTATCAAAGTTTCTAAATTTTGTCATTCACTGACTGAACGAACATAAAAAGTCTAAGGTACTTTTAGCAGACATAGAGACAGAAGTTTCAAATTTTGATTACAATTAGTGTTTACTGTACAAACCAAGGGAAAACTAAAATATTTTGCAATTTCGGCCTAGTTTTCTAGATACACCAACTGCATATATAACTTAGTTATCCCATATAAATGTATAGGATTACAAAGTTACATTTTTAAGATTTGACTTGGTAATCGCACTAAACGATTTACTTAATTACTTTTGAGATACATTGTGTTTTCATGCGATTACAAAGCTAAATTCATTTATTTAAAACATACAAGATATTTTGACTTGGTATAACATGGATCTCACATATTTTTACGGTAGAAGAGTAGTGTTGCGAGACTTGAGTTTTTTACAAGCTGTGTTTTTAATGGAATTATTTTGTCAAGTTCAAAACTGTTCCATATTATGCTGTGAAGATTGTCCAACTCACACGTACACACACATATGCAATTTCGCATTTGTTTTTGCCAAACAGAGATAGCAATATACCGCGAACGTATTTTATTTTCATCTCAACTCGATGTAGCGAGCGATCTACGCAGGATCCTTAAACATTTTAATTACTTTCCTAAAGTCAGTTAACACTTTATATAACAGAAAAATCTTCAGAGGTATGAACAGAGTGTAAAGTCCCTTAAACCTCAATTGAAAAGGGGCGATCCTCCAATCCGCCCGCCAGACGTAACACCCGCCTGGGTGTTACGTCTGGCGGGCAACTGCCCGATAGATGACTTCGGGCTGTCGTATCTATTCCTGTCGCTTGGAGAACTTTAATTGTGCGATACAGGATCATTTCTTATATGACCCCATAGATATCGCTACAAATCTGTCGAAATTCGTAATTCCTACCTTAAACTCATTATACAGACTGTTGGCATTAAGCTGTGCTGCTTCTTGCGTGACGACGCCGAAGTCCCAGCCGCAGAACACCTTGTTGGCAAACACATGGCTCAGACCACCTGATGTCTCGATGAAGTTCAGACGATACGAGTATGCTGTCCTGGAAATATCGAAGATTGAAAATTAGTACAATTACTTCCAGCAGTTTTATTTATTATGGACTAGCGACCCGCCCCGACTTCGCACGGTTGCTATATTATACATATAAACCTTCTTCTTAAATCATTATATTTAAAAACCGCATCAAATCCAAAGATCTAAGCATACATTGGGACAGACGGTAGGCAGCGGGAGGCGACTTCTGACTGTGTGTGTTCTGAAGGCAGTCTGTCTCGACACTATGTAGAGACAGACTGGCGTTTGACCACTATGTCACCTGATGATAAGCGATGATGTGGTCGACGTAGGATCTCGCTCGCTTAGACTTACATCTTCACTCATGACTTACCTTTAAGTTGTAGCTCTCAAGAAAAACAAACTCCGGCAGGCAATCGGTATAAGTAGTCAGAAATAATGGAGGTAGATTTCTGGTATGAAAATACCAGCTTATTGTATGCATTCTGTTTCTCATATTCACAGTTGCAGAAGTGACATTCTTATTAATTTCAGATAGTAAAAAACAAATACGAATATCTGCCAACATCTAACTCTTAGCCAACAAATAAAAATAAACTACAAGTATTGAACAAAAAATTACTATCATTAAACAAAACACTTTAGTCAATGTTAAGTAAAATGACTCACCGATAACACAGTACTCCAAAGAACAGAATATAGAGACAGACCATGGTGAAGAAGTAAGCGTAGGCCATGTTGTAGGTGAGCGCGGTGGGCGTGGCGATGGTGCCCTCGTGGTAGTGCCCGTAGAACAGCAGCGAGTCCGCTAGGCCGCCCTGGATCACAGACATTGTGGGGTCATTATTTTACATACACAGCATAGACATCTTTTGAGGGATTGAATACACAGGTGAAAAGCTTACTGGGAACCCCGGGACCCTAGAATGAAGGCAAATGAGGAACAGGAATGGGTTTTAATCAGTAAAAGTCTGACACGCCCTCCCGCTCCACCCAGACTGGGACAAGTCATTTTGTTGATCTCCGACCTTAAAAAAACAAGGTGAAAGAAAACAAATGGATTTTAGTCAGTAAAAGTCTGATACTCCCACTCGCTCCACCCAGAATGGAAGAAGTTGCTCGATGATTTCCCACTTTAAAACCTGAATAAATCCTGAATAAACTGGAATAATATTTTTGGAATAATATTTATTTGTTTCTCTCAAAAAGGTATAGGGTTAACAGTAACAATATTGATTCCAATATTTAACCTTTGTGAGAGCTGGAGTCTATACTGGGTTCAAGACCTGTGTGACAGAACTCCAGGCTCACACCTTCAGAAATTACAATTTTGATTGCACTCACGTAGGAACTCTAGATATAACAATGAGTGGAGAAGATATTTATACAAATAGAAATAAAAATCATAGTATGATAATTAAAATTAAACATAGATATCAGGAAACGCGTGCGTGAGTGCAATAATCACCCCCTAATGTCCGCAATAAGGACGAGGGATGTGCTTCTACGTATTCGAGAGTGTGTGTCTGTGTGTGTGTGTGTGAATGTGGGTGTCTGCGAATGTGTTTCTGTGTGTATATGTGAGTTAGAAGGAGACGCTGCTTGTGGGATAGTGGAGGGTTATTTCACCGATTAATAGATAAAAGTTTTTCAATCTCAGTATAATCTAATTGTAAGAGCCAGTTCGTAATTACTTTTTTACAATTGGATTTGCGCATGTGATAAATATTTAACAGTTTGTTAACATGGTTATAGACATGGCTACCAAGAAATAGATAGCTACGCTGTGATGATCGACATTGAGTGCGGAAATAAGGACATACAGTGTGTATTCGACGCTGGAAGCTAAATTTGGAGGGTTCATAAGGAGTTTGAGCATGTTTAGTCAGTAAAAGGTTCAGTACAAATAATTTGCGTACCGAGAGAACCGTGCATTTTTTATATAGATCGGTGGTAGGAAAGCGATAAGGTAGCCGCCAACCAACCTTCAGGAGAGCCCTCTGCGCGCGTTCCAATTTCAGCATGTGGGTCTTTGTCGCTCCTCCCCAGGCAACTATACAGTATTGTATTAACGATTGACCGAGAGCCAGATAAACTAAACGAACCACCCCAGTATCAGCAACGTGTCGGAGAGACTTAAAAATATAAATCAACCTGCGCAGGCGTGAAGTAAGTGTATCAATATGTGTTTCAAAGGACAAACAATCATCGATATGGACACCAAGGTATTTAATACAGTTAAACAATCAAGAGTCCATTACAATCCATTCTTTAATATTGGCACCTCAGTCGAATTAGTCAACTTGCTTGTATCCTGGGCCCCTGAATCAAAGTAATAGAAACTGTGGAGTTTTAGACAGTCTGTCTGTCACCATGAGTATTTAGTGAAAATAAATGTTTTCTTTCTTTCATTAGACAGAAATCTGCCTCAATGCTCTGCAGAAATCGAGCCAGCTACAACCCAATCCTCAAGGTCATACTGAGAGATATGATTCTCCAATAGCGTATAGTTGTAAGACATATTGTTTGTTATTATAATAATAAGAAACTAACCCAATATGAACGAAATAAAAGTTATTTCGTAGTATAATCGAAAATAAAAGTTATTTCATTTTAAAAATATATATATCAAAGACTCACCCCTCCCGTAACAAAATCCAGCGCCCCCAACTGCACCCTATCCGCCTTGTGCTCATCATGCAGCGCCTGAGGTATGACCACGAAGGTCACCACCAGGATGGCGAGCAGCAGGTCGATGGCGAAGAGCCAGCGCAGGAAGTAGAAGTAGGAGCCCACCGCCGAGCCGAAGTGGCCCTCGATCTGCCGGATGGGCTCGTACCAGAACTCGAACGAGAACACTACGTCGCGGCAGCGGTCGCGGAGCTGCAGGAAAACGATTAGTATCTACATTAGAAAGGTTATGGTTCCTTACCTTTATAAAGATCTGTTACTTTTTGATACGAGTTTTCTTCCAACACATACTGCATTGGTTACTCGTTTTAGGTGTTGAAAAGGGGGGGGGGGTTAGAAGGGGGTGGAGAAGGGGGTTCTTTAAAAAGGATTTTATGGACCTGAATTACTGTCTCCAGTAAATTAGACATTGTAATTAACAGATCAAATTAAAAGGTTCAAAATTAGATCATTAAATGTTTTTACAAGCTTTTATTTTTAGTTCATTTAGTCTTAGTTCATACATTTAGGTCAAATCTTGCAAATAAAAACCGTCTTTGAAGAAGACCACGAAAAAATCATCAATCAATCAATCTACATCATAACAAATCCAATATTTTAAGCTTGTTTTCTGTTAAAGTTATCTATACTAATATTATAAAGAGGTAGTAAGTTAGTAGGTTTGTAAGTTTGTATGTAGGGGGTAATCTCTGGAACTACTGGTCCGATTTGAATAATTCTTTCAGTGTTAGATAGCCTATTTATCGATGAATGCTATAGGGGGCCGTAGGGCCGTAGCGTGATATATACCATCACGCTACGGCCCACGGGAGCGGAGCAGTAACGAAAAATGCGGGTGAAACCGCAGGGGACAGCTATCTAGTTATAAGCTTAGCTCACCCTTTTCCACGCGAAGCCAATGCGGTACTTGATCCGCTTCCACAGCGAGATGGGTCTCCGCTTAGACCGGAGGCTGACCGACGCAGACAGCTTGGCGCGCACGTTCCTCTTCATCGTCAGGCCTTGTGGCAGATCTCGCAGTGCTTCTCTGAAAATTAACACACGATTAGCATTACATTATCGGCCTTATAATGTTCCCACGGCTGGGACTCAGGCCTCTTCTCTAAGAGAGGGAATGGGCCGTAATCCCCGCGGGGGCCCAGTGCGGATTGGCGGATGTCACATGATGATGTCTTCTTCTTCATCAAAAATTCGAAGACACGATTGTTAAGTCAAAATTACTAGATTTAAAGAATTACTAGATTTTAAGTGCATTTTTACCAAATAAACATAGACATTTATTCCAAGAATATTTTGTTTCTTTCATAAGAAACAACTGGAAGTCAAACCAAAGGAGAGGCCAAAAAGCCTCCTAGGAGTGCGAGCGGGCCGTAACCCACCATGCGGGCCCAGTGCGGGTTGGTGGATGTTACATATTTTCAAGTTCAAAGTTGTGTTTATTTGTTGTTTAGTTTTTTGTTTGTTATTTCTAAGAACTGCTGGTTTCTTCACGATCAATATCAAATACGATCCTTGTGTCTCAAGATTATCATCATCATCATCTTACCCGAAAGCCGTTACCGTGTGTTCACCGCTGGACATAGGGCAAGATTATAACTGGCACCTATCCAGACCCACCTCCTCATCTCCTCGGCTTCAGGGTCGTCCTCCATGAGCCGCTTGTGCTGCTCCATCTCGCGCACGATGATGTCCGCCTGCTTCTCCACCGAGTCCGGCGTGTCCTCCGCCGCGTCCACCTCTTCCACATTGTGCTCGGAGTGAGCTTAACTTATCTAGACCCACCTCCTCATCTCCTCGGCTTCAGGGTCGTCCTCCATGAGCCGCTTGTGCTGCTCCATCTCGCGCACGATGATGTCCGCCTGCTTCTCCACCGAGTCCGGCGTGTCCTCCGCCGCGTCCACCTCTTCCACATTGTGCTCGGAGTGAGCTTAACTTATCTAGACCCACCTCCTCATCTCCTCGGCTTCAGGGTCGTCCTCCATGAGCCGCTTGTGCTGCTCCATCTCGCGCACGATGATGTCCGCCTGCTTCTCCACCGAGTCCGGCGTGTCCTCCGCCGCGTCCACCTCTTCCACATTGTGCTCGGAGTGAGCTTAACTTATCTAGACCCACCTCCTCATCTCCTCGGCTTCAGGGTCGTCCTCCATGAGCCGCTTGTGCTGCTCCATCTCGCGCACGATGATGTCCGCCTGCTTCTCCACCGAGTCCGGCGTGTCCTCCGCCGCGTCCACCTCTTCCACATTGTGCTCGGAGTGAGCTTAACTTATCTAGACCCACCTCCTCATCTCCTCGGCTTCAGGGTCGTCCTCCATGAGCCGCTTGTGCTGCTCCATCTCGCGCACGATGATGTCCGCCTGCTTCTCCACCGAGTCCGGCGTGTCCTCCGCCGCGTCCACCTCTTCCACATTGTGCTCGGAGTGAGCTTAACTTATCTAGACCCACCTCCTCATCTCCTCGGCTTCAGGGTCGTCCTCCATGAGCCGCTTGTGCTGCTCCATCTCGCGCACGATGATGTCCGCCTGCTTCTCCACCGAGTCCGGCGTGTCCTCCGCCGCGTCCACCTCTTCCACATTGTGCTCGGAGTGAGCTTAACTTATCTAGACCCACCTCCTCATCTCCTCGGCTTCAGGGTCGTCCTCCATGAGCCGCTTGTGCTGCTCCATCTCGCGCACGATGATGTCCGCCTGCTTCTCCACCGAGTCCGGCGTGTCCTCCGCCGCGTCCACCTCTTCCACATTGTGCTCGGAGTGAGCTTAACTTATCTAGACCCACCTCCTCATCTCCTCGGCTTCAGGGTCGTCCTCCATGAGCCGCTTGTGCTGCTCCATCTCGCGCACGATGATGTCCGCCTGCTTCTCCACCGAGTCCGGCGTGTCCTCCGCCGCGTCCACCTCTTCCACATTGTGCTCGGAGTGAGCTTAACTTATCTAGACCCACCTCCTCATCTCCTCGGCTTCAGGGTCGTCCTCCATGAGCCGCTTGTGCTGCTCCATCTCGCGCACGATGATGTCCGCCTGCTTCTCCACCGAGTCCGGCGTGTCCTCCGCCGCGTCCACCTCTTCCACATTGTGCTCGGAGTGAGCTTAACTTATCTAGACCCACCTCCTCATCTCCTCGGCTTCAGGGTCGTCCTCCATGAGCCGCTTGTGCTGCTCCATTTCGCGCACGATGATGTCCGCCTGCTTCTCCACCGAGTCCGGCGTGTCCTCCGCCGCGTCCACCTCTTCCACATTGTGCTCGGAGTGAGCTTAACTTATCTAGACCCACCTCCTCATCTCCTCGGCTTCAGGGTCGTCCTCCATGAGCCGCTTGTGCTGCTCCATCTCGCGCACGATGATGTCCGCCTGCTTCTCCACCGAGTCCGGCGTGTCCTCCGCCGCGTCCACCTCTTCCACATTGTGCTCGGAGTGAGCTTAACTTATCTAGACCCACCTCCTCATCTCCTCGGCTTCAGGGTCGTCCTCCATGAGCCGCTTGTGCTGCTCCATCTCGCGCACGATGATGTCCGCCTGCTTCTCCACCGAGTCCGGCGTGTCCTCCGCCGCGTCCACCTCTTCCACATTGTGCTCGGAGTGAGCTTAACTTATCTAGACCCACCTCCTCATCTCCTCGGCTTCAGGGTCGTCCTCCATGAGCCGCTTGTGCTGCTCCATCTCGCGCACGATGATGTCCGCCTGCTTCTCCACCGAGTCCGGCGTGTCCTCCGCCGCGTCCACCTCTTCCACATTGTGCTCGGAGTGAGCTTAACTTATCTAGACCCACCTCCTCATCTCCTCGGCTTCAGGGTCGTCCTCCATGAGCCGCTTGTGCTGCTCCATCTCGCGCACGATGATGTCCGCCTGCTTCTCCACCGAGTCCGGCGTGTCGGCCTCCGCCGCGTCCACCTCTTCCAACAAGGCATTGTGCTCGGAGTTGTTGCGACGGAGTCTTAGCGTGTCTGGAGAAAAAAAAAAAGATTAATTAATCCTTCGAGTACCGTAATTAGAGACATAATAAAAAGACAATAGGTGTGCGAACGCCGGTTACCACTCGGGGCTCAACAGATTAATTCACGCTTATAAGTTTACCGATAATTACTTCGTTTGTACCTTTCAAAGAGAACGAAAATATTCTGAAATGGCTTCGGGAAACGTATTGTACTGACCCCAAATGATATAGGGATGAGGGCAGGAAAATAATGATGGCTTCGAGAAAAGGGTGGTACTGCTGTGACTTTTTGCTCGACTTCGCGGGGGCACTGATTACAGTTTTTATCACACATGATAATCTTATAAATAACCTGGGAGATGAAGTGATAACACCATTAAGAAAGGCTCTTTAGTTTGACGACATGTTTTTTTCGTGTTTGTTTTTATCGTGGTCGCATCATACGCAAGACATAAGTATCTGTAGGCCATCAAAATACTTGTTCCGAGCAGTAATCGAATCCGAGACACGCAGTGCAGCAATCAATCGCTAAACCACTGCACCAACCGTACCGTTCATTATGCGCTACACGATATGTATAACTATCTCTACATTTACCCCATTGTGTGATAGTGATATTTTGCAAATGAATAAGATCCTACTGCTGGTCACCTGTACGTTTAGTTCGTGACGTCATTGCCAGTGAAGGTCGAAGTTACCTAACTCAGTCTTTGAGCACGTGTATGCTAAATCACATCATAATAGTCATAACTATCTCTGTTAGTAATTCGATATTATGGCGTAATAATTATAATGGCTTTCAGATATTACTAGCTTTGTCCCACGGCAACATGCATCTTCTTTACATATTATAAAACAAACTGCTAATTCAGATTTAAGCATTTGAAGTTGATTATTTCTTGTATTTTACTCTAACCTGAAAATCTGTAAAAAGGTATAAGAGTAGCGTTTGAGACATGCTTAATTCATAATCAGAATCAGAATTTCGTCTAAAGTCAGGTGACTTTCACGGCGCCGCGTCTTACGAGATGAACTCAAAAACTGCTGAATAGTTTTGTATGCAGTTTTCACCTATAGACAGATTGATTAATTGGGAAGATTTAGATTTAGATGTATAATTATACTTATAATACAAGTATATTATAGTAGAAAAATGCCGAAAATTTCAAAGATTCCTATCTAACACCCGTGCGAAGCTGGAGCGGATCGCTGGTCCAAGATAGGTAAATATATGGTATGTAATGATAAGTGCTCCAAGATAGCTAGGGAGCCGAATTATGTTATAATTTACGTAATCAGCTTGCGAAAGATTAACATTTCATAACATTGATGGTTTCATGATCATCATTACATAACGTAATTAGGCTTATAATACTCTCACTGCTGGGACTTAGGCCGCTCTAGCCGAGGGAGGGAGGGAATGGGTCGTAATCCAACACGCGGGCCCAGTGCGGGTTGGAGGATGTCACATACTCGTATGTCTTTGTCGGTTCTAGGAGATGCCGGTTTCCTAAGATGTTTAGTTTTGTTTTCACCGTTTTCAGAATAATGGTGTTGGAGTGCCCCTAGTGATCTAATGAGCGCCACTAATGCAGCTCTTAACGTGGCCACTTACTGGGCGCAAAAAGTATAACGAGTTTACCATCGAATCGAGAAAAAGAAGAAGAACAATGGTAAGGAAATAAAAAACACACAGAAAAGCTATCTGCGTGGCTTTGAACCCACGATATAGATCTTGTAAATCTGTGCTGACTGGGCCACCATAGTATTGTGGGTGTAGAAAAAATAAACATATTTTACCTGACAATAACATTAGGTAAAACTTCAAAACATACAGAAAATCAGGAAAATAAAAGTGATTGTAACAGACCTATTTACAAAATCTAAAAAAGGGTACCTACATTATTTTTCATTGTGCGTCCACGTTTTCCTTGATAGCAAATTAGGTGCTATATTCATATTTTTAGACTTATGGCTAACATGTGGTCGTATCAGGAACCTACTTTTTTAATCAGTACGAGTACGACTGGTATATACTTGTTATTTTGGTATATAGTAAATGATTAGTGTAAGGGCCTGTTTCACAATGTCCGAGTAGGCACTCACTGAATAAATTCAAAAATGGAACAGATTTTGTATGAAATTATCTGCCAAGTAAGATACTCGAAACTTAATCATAGGTGGTGAAACAGGCCCCTAATAGAATTAACTACTTAAAATAAAATAAATGTTTAAAAAACTGTCAATCCTACACATCCTGAGGCATTTGCGGGATGAATGATCTTAATCCCGTTATAGTGCGAGACCATGTGGAATCGCGATATGATGCAAGATTGGATTCCCTAGTAAATTCCACCAGTGTCTGTTATCATCTTCGAAGGAATAGACAGAAACCACGAAAGCCACTTGAATGCGCAATTTATGTAAGTGGCTTTTAAGGCGTCTTGCGACCTAAATTAAAGAGTTTTTTTTTGTATTTGGCCTTTCGCAGGTCAATCTTTGAGGTTGTCGTCTGCTTAATCGTGGCGAACTTAACAAATTAAAGCGTGTAACCAAGACTTACGAAACTTAAATTAAGTGACCACACGCTAAGTCTACCTGAGATGCGAACTTCGGCTTAGAGCGTCGCTGGGGGAAGACAGCAAGGAACGAGCTGGACCCGACAAAAGAAGTGACTCAGAGCACATAATCTGTTATCTGTACAGGCTCTCACTGAAATCCTTTGCAATAAAATTGCTTAAAAGTTACACTGCAGAATACTTAAAAATATTAAACTAAGTAAGTATCATCATCATCATTTTAGACGAACTGGACATTGCCCCCCTCCCCCCAAGCGTGGCCACAACGACCTGACGACGACTGACCACAAGTCCTGTGCGTCTCACATCCATCTGATTTCCGACCCTGCTCAGGTAAGCATGGATTCAATTTAAAACTAAGTACCTCGTTTTCTAACAGCACTGAGATCAAAAATCTCAATATCATCTGCTATCACCGACATGGTTCTTAATTCACAATATATAGCACATATTTCACACAACACAACCTCACTTAAATAAACACGTAAAATAACATTATTTTTCAATGTAAACTAGTATCTATTCTGAATGTATAATGTAGCACTAGGTATAAGGTAAAACTGACTGCACTGTTTTAATAACTGTATGAAATAGAGCTCATTATTGCGTCCTGATAAAGGTACCGGCCCACTGCAGTGTAACGTGTGCACTGTTCGACGATGTCTCTTCAAGTGATTAGTCGTTTTCTGTCCACTTGTTTGTGACTGTATCGGGTTTATTGAATGAATATACCAGGAAAACCACATAATTCTATTGTTCAAGTTGTCGGTAAAATTATTGTTTACTAAATAGATTCAGTTTCGTTGTCGTACCTGTGTACGTTTATGAAGTCAATTTAGTTTATACAACAGTCTACACTTACTTATACCATCTCAGGTAACTATTGATCTTATATCTCTATCCTACTAATATTATAAGCGCGAAAGTTTGTATGCAGATGTTTTTACTCTTCCACGCAAAATCTACAGAATAAATTTCGATGTATATTGGTATACAGGTAGATCATGTTCTGGACTAGCACATAGGATAATTTTTATCCTGGGAGTACACTCCTTTGGGATACATTTCTACTATAACGCGGACGAAGCTGTGTGTGATGTATAAGACCGCCAGATTCATGAAGATTAAAATCACAACCATCTAACCATCTCCAGACCTTGTAGTGTTTTCCTAATTCACAAGTTTTGAGTATATATAGCCTGCTTTACATGAAAGTCTTACTCAGTCTACTTTGCGTTACTTACGAGTAACGCAATAACAAACTTACGAAACAGCAATGTTACATTGCAGTTGAGAGCAACGTTAATGATAATTAGCGGTGGTGAGCAATTATAATCGTTTGTAACACACGTATCTCAGTAATAAACTCTTATTAAACGATAATTGAGAAAACGCCCGTTGTGCTCTGCAGTTACGATGCCTTTTTTTTAACTTTCATTCTTGTATCTCTCTCACTCTCTCTGCTACCCTTCATAAGGGCTGAAGATATTTTAATGATATAGAGAAAACCACTATACTCCGTTGGTTTAGGTAGTTAACTAAAGGTAAACAGTCTTGGCATGTCTTTTTATATAAAAGTTGTCTAAAAATTGTATGTAAAAATCTTTGCACATAGGTATTTACCTAAATCGATGTTAGCTAATAAACTACATTTAAATAATCTTTGTGTATATTATATACGACCTCTTTAATACAAAAAGACATACCAAGATTGTTTACCTTTAGTTAACTACCTAAACCGACGGAGTATAGATGTGATCATGTTTTTGTAATTCCAAATGATGCCTAAATACCGGTCAAGTTCGTGTTCGTCCTCGTGCAGCTGTCCTTCATAAATACTCTAAGAAGTTTTGAACATCATCCACACGAAAAATTAAGTTTATTGGTATTATTAGAAACAAAGACGGGAAAGTTTTCTAAAATGGCTTAAGTATATTTTTTTGGTAAAAGTCATATAATAGTTAGTATAGCATAATATTACCAATTATCTAGTATCCAGGTTTTTTTTTAACTTGCAAGTTAAAAAAAATAATATTAAGAATATATCCTCAACGGTTTTGCCGCCAGAAAAAAAACGTTTCTTCATTCTTATTAACGCCATCTATTGACAAAGTAATGAATTAAGGCGCTGTCAAAAGATGTCGCTGAAAGTTCTAGAGCAGCTACTACTGTTTTTGAGTAACAAAAAGCGCTTAGGCACAACAGTTACCTTGCCACAGTCGGAGCGGGGATGGTATATTGGTCGGGATTTTATATTACACTAACTTCTGATAGTAGAAAATAAAACATCCTAGTCCATATTCTACTCCAGGACATAATCCACCCTCGTGCCAAATTAGCAAAATCTGTTCAGACGTTCGAGCGTGAAGAAGTAACAAAGATACTCAAAAACAAACTTTTCCCTTTATAATATTAGTGTTATTAACTTACTCCACTGACCCCGATCAGCAAGACTCGGCGACGCAGTTGGCCCAGAAGTAGCTGGCTTGACGACTTAAACCCCTTCTTAAAGGGTTGTCCAAAGACAGGAATGGAAGACTGGAAGGGAGGCTTTTGCCCTGCAGTGGGATTCAACAGGCTCGTAATAATATTTACTTGACTGACCTGTTGGTTAGTGGCCACGGAGATAGTAGGTTTAATTCCCACCTAGGACAAATGTTTGTGTGATAAGCACAACCATTTGTTCTGTCTGTGGGTGTATATATAAGTGTGTTTATCAGTTGTCTAGTACTCATACTAGACTAGATGACGTTGCGTTGTGTGAAAAGTTGTGGAATATTATTATATTACTTACTGTAAGGCAGCTGTCGCGACGGCATAAAGTTGACAGCCACCTGCCTGGCCGCATTGTTCCTCAGCGTTAAGGTCCGCCGCGCACTGGTAGGCCTGCTCTCAAACTCTACTTCTTCTATTTCTTCCTCCATATTGGCAGTCTCCTGAAAGGATTGAAGCATTGATTGAGTCATTTCTGGTTAGCACTAACAATAATATATTTATGAAAGTATGAAAAATTTTATGAATCTGAGTAAACACACAAAGGGCCATTAGTTTACCTTGAGCGTCTATTAAGTTGTATCAGGGGCGTAGCTACCGCCGTATATGCCGTATCAATTATACGGGGCCCCCAGGCTTCACGGGCCCCGGTTGGTACCATAAAATTATTGTTCAAAATCTCAAACTGTTACTAATAAAAGAATCTCAAGTAATTGGCCTGTCAAATCACTGACAATTCGCAGTTGATATTTGAGTTTGTGTTTATTGCGAAATACATAAACCCAATCAAATAAAAGGGGGGCCACAATTTTTTTTATTATACGTGGCCCCATAGGGACTAGCTACGCCACTGAGTTGTATAGTAAGTTATTTCTAATTTCAGTATATTACAAAGTACTCTGTGATAAGTAAGTAGTGAGGAACTGTGACAAAACTACAAAAAGTAAACATGCAAAAAAAATATAGTAAGTATTGTATAAAAGTATTACTTTATGTTTTTTGTTAGTGTTTTTATTATTTGTATTGTCTGGCATTATGGTGAACTGGATCTATTTGGTGCACCCATGAGACACAATGGTGTTATTTTTTTAATTTAAGTTTCTAATTATTTTTTCATTGTCTGCCAAAATTTTAAAATGGTACTATAGTATAATACAGAACACCTCTTGGCATGGTGAGTTAATTATGATAATATTTTAACATAAATACCACAAATATGAGTGTGTAACTGTGAGAAACTTTAATAATGGACACTTTTTCACAAGGCCACTTAATTACTTTGGTTCCCATGCACAGTTAAAATAATAATAATATTTATAACTTATGGCTTATTTGTGACAAGAAAGATAACTCAAATAACTTTATTTTACAAGAAACCATTTTTGGTTTTTAATAATCCCATGTTAATAAATAAATAAATAATATATCCTCAAAATCATTTACTAATTAATAATTTAACTTGTAATGTAATATGTGAATTAATAAATATATATTATTAATTCAATACATTAAAATTATATTTTGTTATAAACCTCAATTTTTGAGTTTTATGCGACAATGTTGACTTAATTAGAGCTTTATTATCAAGAGTTACTGAGCTGTACAGTTCAACTTTGTTTTTTTTAATGAATCATTTAACTTACAAACTTTTATATTGTTATTGTCACTAATCTTTTTCTTCTTTGTCACTGGCACAATAGCACTTGAAAAAGAAAACAGAGTTTGTTCCGTTTCTTGGTTTTATTCAAATAACAAAGGAATAATTGTTATAAGCTAATATAATTACTAGTAAACTAATCAACAGATTAAATTGAGGCATAGATAAGATAGTTAAATCTATTTTCTAAAGTGAAATCCTTTATTTACAAAAAAATCTGATTATTAATAGATTACAATGTATAATATTATAATTTTGTCAGGCGATGATGGGGTCTCCTAAAATAAAAAAAAAACACCAATGCTGGGCCTGTGTTTTTGGATTATCTACTCTCTTGAAGACGAATGTAACTCTGTGTCCCAGTAGTGACATTATAGCATAAAAGTTTACCTCAATACTAAAAAAATAAGATATTTCTTCCTTCACAATATACATCAGAATCAGAAATCAGATGAAGGTATCTCATCTCAAAGAAATCTCACATTTTACCATCAAACGGCAACATACAAAACACAGTAGGTACCCAGTGCTATAATGAGAAAGAATGTTATTGAAAATATTGGCAACTCAATCTTTAACATAACTACGGTTTACTACTTACTGACCAACTGCTCACTTTTAGTAATATAAAGTTTGTTACCATTAATTCACAGGCATTTGTATGGGTTACACATTCACTTAGCTTTAATGTTTATTCTGGGATAACTTAATTTTATTGTAAGTATAACTGTTTTATACAGAAGAAAGGAATTAAAAGTCAATCTAATCAAAATAATTTATATTTCATTTTAAACTAAGTAAAGGTGACTCATGGCAAAATTATGTGAAACATTGCAAATAAATCCAAGCATTTGTTCATACAGGAAACCATACATCCCATATTTGTTGATAAATATTATTTGCACTTGTCACTTGAGTTTCCTATTTATCAAACCAACCAATATTAAAATAACAAAAACAAAAACAGATGTGATGATCAAATTTTAACAGATTTACAAATTAAATACGGCTTACAGTATTATAATAATAATAAACACAAATTAGTATCCTTTTATCCTTACACCAAAAATACTTTTATAAAATAGTACATACTTTTTGTGAAAAAAAGTTCACAAAGAAAATTATGAAAATGAAAACTGTAGTCGTCTTGCTAATGTCAATGTCACATTTCAGATTTCACCACTGACGTATAAATAATAATGTCAGTGGATTTCACTGACAGCCGCGGTGTCGCTGTCAAGCTTACTAGCTCTGCCTTCTAAAATCCGATAACAGAACGCTATTTCGGAAACAGTGAAGGGTCGATAAATAATTTCTTCAATTATTAATCAAGTAATTAGTCTGTGTTAACTATTAAGATTTATTTAATCATGACTACAGCTCAGTCAGACGAGTCAACTTGTTCCCCCGAGTCAACTCGATCCGCCGACTCAACTCGTTCCGCCGAATCAACTCGGTCCACTGAGTCAACTCGTCTACAAACTAACCTTTTAGATTTGTAAGACTACCACTATTTTTAATCGTTTTATGTTAAATTAGCACTTTGCTGTATTCATGTCATGTTTATAAACATAATCATAGCTCTTCAGTCAGCGTGCGTCGTCTTGCGAATCAATTCGAATTAAATAATTTGTTTCACTCGAATAACTTGGTTAATATAACTCGACTCGCCCATCGTTATTGATGGCTTCACTTCACCTTCACAGGCTTCACTCGTCACTTCAATTTCAATCAAATCGATCCTTGCCGATCTTTCTTTAGCGAGTTAGCGACTGAGGTTTTGTTCAATAAAAATTGTTTAGGTTTAGTCTGCTGAGGAATCATAATATTGTAATAGTGTATGTGAGGAATACCTCTTCGTTTTCAACTTAATTAAAAAGTGAGACACATGTGTAGATTGAAAACAATATGATAAGGTAAGAAACGCTTGCGGTTTTTTTAAGGATCCTTATTTTTTATATAAAAAGTCCTCTTGCAAGTAACTGAGTCATCTACTTCTTGTGTTTAACGAGATCCGTTGCCAAGACTGTTGAATGGATTCTTTGTTTCACTCATGCGGCTCCCTTATAAAAATCGGAAGTTTTCAAATACACTGCATCACTCAGTTTTGTATGGGATTTTGTCAATAAAAATAATGAAACTAGTCTTATTAACTATCCAATATCCTCCAAAATTGCTAATTAGAGTATTTATCAGTGCTATAAACATCTAGCATTCCTATTAGATTAGTAGCTCTCAAAGCAAAGCAAGGTCAAACTTATTTATGTATAATAAACGCTTGTCAGCACTTAGATTGGCTTCATTGGTGTTGTCATAATGATCTCATTGCCTTCAATGAGGATGCAGTTACTTTATAGGATTATGACCTCAATGTCCTAATCTGTATTAAGACTTTGATTTCCACGTTAATTACTCAGATACCCGCGAAACGAGACACAATAGTAAAACAATAACAGTGCGGTCTCATAGGATCGGTTGGGGATTCAAACGTTAACTGTAGTTTTGTGCATGTTATTCTCCATAGAAATCCATGCTTTGGAACATGCAAGGACATCTAAAGTGGTAGTATATTTAATGCAATGCAATTTAGTTTTTCTTATTTTGACTGATTGACATTTTGACTATTTAAAAGTGCCTAATCTTTCGAGTACCGTAATTAGAGACATAATAGAAAGACAATAGCTGTGCGGATGCCGGCGTCCGCTCGGGGCTCAACAGATTAACCTATTTTATACCCACAAAACGAGACACAATAGTAAAACAATAACAGCGCAGTCTCATAGGACCGGTCGGGGATTCATGAATTAAATGGTCTATTAGAAATAAAAAAATATGATTTCTGAGTCTACACTTAATTCTAAACAGTATCAGGTAAGGCCAGCTAATTTATTCAGGGTATTTATGGTGGAATTAATTGATCACATATCTGCGAGAACTGTGTGTTCAAAGAGCATGTGCACAGCCACAGAACATGTAAAGGAAGTTAGAAAGGAAATAGTTCCTGATTTGTATCGGAACGCGTGTCGCCGTTTGTCTCCCACTCTTTTATTTCACTACAAGCAGAAAACCAATGCCTACGCGGATTACGCACACAAATAAACAACATACACTTCGATCGTGAGTTTGTTATTGGTTGTCACACTAACGCAATTACTGCGTTTGACGTACACTCATACACGCGTAAAAATCTCATGTATGCTAGGGCGACCAAAAGGTCGATTATTGATATCGATAAAATTAATGTAATCTTGCTTCCTACTTTGCAAGTATTGTGGACTATGTGGACTTCTGTAATACATGTTGTGAACACGTACGAGTATTCATATATTATTCAACAAATAAAACAATACATAACTGAATTATTAAAAACAATTTTATTATTAAATTAGGATTTAACATGGAATATTTACCGCGTTTATTATTTGATTATTAGAGAAAGTCGGTTGTCTCTCAACCTTACATTTCCGGTGCTTATCATCAGTTCAAAAGGAAAAAAATATTGTCCCTGAAATAATACGGGTGCATTTTATTCCTAATCTATATTAACGATTTGCCGAGAGAAATAAATGTCCAGAGTGTCCTTTTTGCTGACGACATCTCAATAGTGTTTCCATGTGACGACGGTGGCAACTTAAATTGAATACTGGTCGCACTATATTTAATACTAACAAAAATAGTAAATTGGCTAAAGGACCACAATTTGAAAATAAATTTCTCAAAAACTAAAATTATGCAATACAGTCCTTATCAAAAACGTTCATTGAGTATTAACTACTCATTCAATGACATACCGCTCCAGTGTGTCGATGAATTTAGACTCTTGGGACTGACAGTTGACACTAATATAAATTGGAAGGCACATATTAATTTTGTATCAAACAAACTTGCAAGTTTTGCGTATGCTTTAAATGAGTCGAAAAGATCAACCGACTTCAAAACAGCGAAGACAGCGTACTACGCGTACGCCTACTCGTGGTTAACATATGGCATTATTGTATGGGGAAATTGCGTCGAAGTAGAAAAACTGTTCATTTTACAAAAAAGATGTGGGAGAATTCTTGCGAATATAGACCAAATGCAGAGTTGTAAACCTTATTTTATTAAATATAAAATGCTCACCATAACAAGCATCTATATTATGGAGGTAAGCAAGTTTGTTAGAAAACATGCGTTGTTATTCCCTGTGGCTAAGAATCAAAGACCGCTGCAACGCTCATTAAGAGTAAAAAATGAATTAGCATTGCCAAGTTCAAAATTAGCTATGTTTCAATCAGGACCTCTTGTAATGTGCATAAAAATTTACAATAAATTACCGAATGAGATTAAGAACATAGAATTTGATAGTAAATTTGTAAACGCACTTAAATTGTACCTAATACAGAAGTGTTACTATAGCTTAGATGAGTTCTTAACAAATTGACATTCTGTAATATTAATATTATCAAGATTACTTGAAGATTGACGCGCATAATTGTAATAAAGACATCCAATAATTAATAAATTAATAATTAAATGATGACAATAATAACGTAATAATAAATCTTGAATAACTTTATTTACTTAATAATGTATGCAGTTATATTTTAATTTAATTTATATTAATCAACAAAAATGTTGCGGTGCCCTAGCAGGGTTCATGTACGAAACTTATAATTTTGAGGCAAGACCTTGTCTACGTCATGAATGCAATAAATAAATAAATAAATACGTATTTATTAAGTAGCATACGCTTGCTCTCTTTTAATTTAATATTCCGAAGGTTTTCGGTGTACTTTTTTATAATTGCTTCAGAGGTTTTGCAGATTAGTAGCAATTCTTTCGAAGGGTACAAAAGACCACCTTTATCTTTTGCTACTATAATTTTTTTTTAGCTTTAATTACTTTTAATTCAATAGCTTTACTTACTGAACTCGTTATGTGTTTAACGATATATCTGTGCGGATAAGCATTTGATTTTAAGTTTCTTTTCCCTGACTTTATTGTTATGTAATTATCATCATCGAAATGTTGCGAACTAATTGTGCTACATTTAGTAGGGATCCAATCAATTCTCCCAGTTGTCTCAATCCATAGTTTTCTTGTACCTGGATCTATTGGAAACCTTAATAAAAACATATTAAATCATAATTATGTCAGTTTCAATTAAAAATTTCATAAAACTTAAATACAAAAAAATACATAAAAACCTTACTCAAAATCTATTAATCGTAATAAACAATTTTATTTTAGTTATAAAGTGTACTATTGATAATAATCATTTGTATCATAGTAATTATCGACATTGTTTACAAATTGGCACAGCACTATCGATATGTCAAAATTTCGTGGAATTGTACTTTTGGTTCTCTCGCAGTGAACGTAATACATTGCGTGATCGCTCAAGTCGTGCAAAATGGTGTAGCATTTTGCACGACGTGCAAATCTATTGCAAGCAATATAATTACTATTGGTCTGATTGCGATTATATCGTTTTTGTCTACAAACTTCATAATGCTAATGTTATAATTACAAATATCACAAGTATTTTAATGTTTTTGGACTTACCGGTGGAAACAAATCACATCTCGTGCTACACTACACACCTGGCTTCTTTTCCGACACGTTACAATAGCACAAGACGGCATAATTTAATATTTTTGCGGAGCTACGTACGCTGTCAAAACAAAAGCGCGATTGATGACCGGTAAAGTAAATTTCGGTTGATTATGAGCATTCGCTCATAATCGCGGCGCGCGTGCCACGCCCACAAGGCCTTTCTAACTTCCTTTATATGTTCTGTGTGCACAGCCATACCTTCATATCCATGCATGTTCTGTGCAGAGAACTATCGAGCCATATAGCTATATGCCAGTTCAGTGGAATTGTCTGTTGAATACTAAGGCATATTGCACCGAGTTTTGTGTTTTTGCGTGCTTGCTGAGCTTGCTCCCACTTATATTTTTGTGTCTTTACTCATTTCTATCAGACTTGCCTATAGGATTACATTTGTGTTTCATGCATACAAATGCTCAGACAAAAACTAACTAATGTAGTAAGAAGCTTATGTCAGAGGCTCTTTATTAAATTAAATCATAATAATCTGGTCTGACTAACTGATGTTTACAATTGATAATGTGTTTGCTGAGCTTATTCATTCCATCTATACTTATACCTGTAATAGTCTGGTATTGTTTTTCAACTGTCCTGTTATTAGTAGGTGGTGAGCATAACTTTCCACTGAGATATTACTAACATTCTGCCCCAGTTCCCCCAATATTCTTTTCTATTTGAGTTTTAGGTTGAAGATTAGCTAGCAAGCCATGGAGCACAATATCCTGGGGGTCCATATTACAGACTGTGTTACAACATAGTAATTGTAATCTAGGATCACAGATGTTATTTGAAAAGCTGCTATATTTAAGTGGGATTAGGTTGAAATGTCAGCACAGCAGTGGGCTAAAAGAACCAGTTATTGGGTCATTGCTAGGCGACATTCTGGCATGCCAAGATTTTGGCTCTTACTAGAGGACTAAAATTTTCCCAGTTGTGGGACATAACATTCTAATTAGATTGATCTTTCAATCTCCTTAGCCTTTCGCCAACCATATTGGGTACAAGCAGCCTTAAACAATCATTTTTTACTTTATTTTTATCATTCTTCTTATTCTTTTGATGTTTCACAGATTCTAAATGCTCACTGAAGCAGGATGGCATCGCCACAAAACATCTCAGTGGACCAGATGAGGCTGATCCTGACGGAAGTCATAGACGCCCTGGAGTCCCCTGACTATGCCTCCAAGCTGGACGAGGCCAAGGAAGCAGCCGGCAATGAGATGCTGAAGATGATGCAGATTGTCTTCCCTATGGTCGTCCAGATTGAGATGGAAACTATTAAGCGTCATGGGTTTACTAATTCCAGAGAAGGTAATTTTATTTAAAGTAGCTTCACCCAGTATGTGTACATAATATGAATTTTCCTCTAATAATACCAATATTACTTCTTCATGCTCAAATGGTAGAATGAATATAAATTAAATTTGGTACAGGAGCAGACCATGTCCAGGTCATCTATACTTATACAATAAAAAGGTAAAGTTTGTTTTTTGTTTGTATGAGGTAATCTGTGGAAGTACTGGATCGATTGCTAAAATTTTTTCACCAATAGAAAGCTGCTGTATCCCTGAATGACATAGGCTATATTTTATGTACGCGGGCGAAGTTGCGGGCTAAAGCTAGTTGTAACTATAGGTTTGAAATGCACCCCATGGGAATATACCTACCTGACAAGTTCCCATTGGATGCTCAAACCTAAAAATTGAGAGAAAGACATGCATTCACCAAGCCTGTGTTTGATTTGATTACGGTCTCTCTCTTAGAGAATAGGCCCTAGTCCCAATAGTGAGAACACAAGGCTGATTAGTGTATGATGTTTCCAGGCATAGTGCAGTTCACGCAGCTGGTCCGCGAGATGGAGACGCTGGACGGCGAGGTGGCGCGCCTGCACACCCAGATCAGAAGCCACTACCTGCCGCCCGTGTCCATCAGCTCCACCGTCGACACCTCTCTGTGAACTGGTGAGGATCTATTTATAACCAACTCATTAATAAAGTAGTAAAGCAATGCCATCGTCGACCACATCATCGCTTACCACCAGGTGAGATAGTTATCAAACGTAAGCCCATCAATAAGAAAAAAGTACCAAAATGACAACTATATGCAAAGTCCTTTCGAGATAAGCATTGCTTATAGAGGTCAGCCCGGAGATGAGTGAACATTCATTACATACGGTACCGACATTCGTCTCTAACGTTGACCTGTGGGTCCCGGTTGTCATTTGAAGATCTTTGTCAATCTTTCAGTCAGAAGCCTGAAAAATCTGACATCAGTGGCAATTGTGGTGTCAGCACAAAGTGTATTGTGCTATCCAGTTAGTGGATTGTCACAGAGGCAATTGCTTTTGGTATTTACCTACATACGGTAGAACAACAACCCAACCGCAAAATAGGAAAACCTTAAGCGCAGTTTGACTGTTTGTAGTGTACTATAACCGACAATGACATTCCTTAATGCCATTAGATGCGATAATGCGAAAACTTGTATTGATGCAAACTTCGTGAATGTAATTTCCTGGTTAGACACGGGCCAAACGGTTGAAAAACGCGCCCATCTAGACTTCAAGGTCATGGAATACATCTGCCGGCCATACGGATTGAAACTAGCTAGGTCACCTTTGTTGGGACGCTAGATTGTATGTGTGGTCATGCTTTAGTATGACACAATTGAAAATAAACGTCTTTGTGGTTTTGCGGTTGACTGGCTTCAGAACAATACCCGCAACGGATTAAGTATTCTCTTTTTTAGGGTTCCGTAGCCAAATGGCAAAAACGGAACCCTTATAGTTTCGCCATATCTGTCCGTCCGTCCTCGCTTAATCTCTGAGACCGTTAGCACTAGGAAGTTGAAATTTGGTACCAATATGTATATCAATCACGCCAACAAAGTAGTAAAATAAAAATTGGAAAAAAATGTTTTATTAGGATAAGCCCCCCTACATGTAAAGTGGAAAGTGATTTTTTTTTTTAATTTCAACCCTAGCGTGTGATATATTTTTGGATAGGTATTCAAAAATGAATAGGGGTTTACTAAATAATTTTTTGATAATATCAATATTTTCGGAAATATTCGTTCCAAAAGTAAAAAACAATGTGTCCCCCCCTCCCTCTAACTTTTGAACCATATGTTTAGAAAATATGAAAAAAATCTGGAAAGTAGAGCTTTATAAAGACTTTCTAGGAAAATTATTTTGAACTTGATGGGACCAACAGTTTAAAAAAAATTAAGGAGACTTATTGTGACGAACGGGAAACTACGGAACCCTACACTGAGCGTGGCCCGACACGCTCTTGGCCGGTTTTTTCTAAACAAAAATCAATAAATTTAAAAATGCGTTGCAAATAAAAAATGCTGTGCGGTGTAAATAATTGTTGATAAGTATTGCATTTGATATGCAATTTTTTTTAATGAAAATGTTTCATCTTCTTTATAAAAAAATAACACCAGCTGATTGCAGCACTCATTAAAGAGTGGCCATTATACTATAAACCTGCAACAGAAAGCCAGAACTTGCTGTCACAAAATACTTATAAAATATTCATCCATCTTATGAAGTTTCTTTTTTTATCAAAAATATATAAATAATTTTGACTTCAAATTTGATGTTTTTATTATTTCAATCAATGAAGTCTTTAAATAAAACATATTAGCCGGACTTACAACCAACCATTTGCCTGCAAAATGCTATCAAAGTTGATAATAATATAAGAAATCTAGGTACTGTCCCTAATAATATGGCTACCTACGGTATACCACAATTAATACAACGTAGTTGGTGGGACATTGTTACACGTACGGATGTAACACAATAAGTCTGTAACTTAACGCAAACGCAGAGGAATTCGTGAAGAAAACAGCGGAAGTAAACAACCGTACACTGACAACAATACAACAACGGAAGTAAACAACCATACACTAACAACAAATACAACAATACAAGATGTGTCTTAATTTGACAGAACTGCAATTAACGTGGTTGCTATTACAAGGCGATTAAGTATTCGAGTTTTCGAGATTTCAAGCGCCAGAATTCGCAGAGCCTAACTTCAGACTCGCCAACTTATAACGGCAGTACTTTAATATTGTTGTATTCTTATTCAAGTGTGAGTAAGAGATGGCACTAGACAACCTATATAGCTCTTTCTCGCACTCACTGTGCGGGAATAAGGGATATTCCGGTGGAAAATAAGACTCTGGTAATGGGTGTTCACAGTATGAGGTTTATGAACAAGTGAAGTTGTCATTACGAGCGAGCATATTACATTGTAATTACTGCTGTGATTTGTCGCGTTGTTGCGATGCGATGTTTGTCAGGCGTGCCAAAGTTGAGAAGTGCCTGACCAGCAGTTCATTGATGAAGGCGGATGATGATGACGCTCCAACACTCACACTGGAATAAGAATAAAACAATGTTACTTTAAACGTCATGGTTCGCCTGCTGGTAGCGGCCGCGTGTCTTATTTTATTCTTCATTATTATCACGTTCTCTGTGCTTCTGAGTGAGATAAACTCCTTTTTTTTCAGAAACTTTCGTTTCTATGGCCTCAAAATTAAGAATATGTTTTTAGAATTATGTTAATTATGTTTTAGGTGACGCGGCAGGCGCAATCAGTCACATCAAAAGCACATACGAAATTAGATTATACACATACAATGTTATTCACAAAAATATCTGTTAAAAACCTGTTAAGCAGCTGATGACTGTACTGAAAGATGAGCAATATTTACTATACAGCATTATAAACTAGTGCTTGATCGCGATCCCACCTGATGGGGTAAGCATTCATGCAATCGTTGATGGTGAGGCGCACTCGTTTATTAACGTTTGAATCCCCAACCGGTCCTATGAGACCGCGCTGTTATTGTTTTACTATTGTGTCTCGTTTCGCGGGTATCTGAGTAATTAATTGCATCTAGCCTTGAAGACAATAATAAAACAAAAAAAAATGTTCAGCTTCACGGTGCAGAGATTTTTATGAGTTGTCTGATATTATTTAGTTTAGATAAATAAAACCACAAAATGTATTATTAGATTAATAACTTATAATTTTATATTTTAAATAAATTCCATTTATATATTACGGATTATATTTATTTTATTTCCAGTTAAATTACTCTGAGTTATTTACATTATTAAAATGCTAAGGCCATGCACTAGATTCTCAAAGAATTTAGAAATATACACGTAAACTTTCATAAAGCTATCGCTTTCCATCAGGTGAGATACTAGTCAAGGGTGAACCTTGTCAATAAATCCCCTGGCTGGTTCCCTATTTGGGGTAATCCCTCCTGATACGAATACGCCATTCTAAGTGACTGCGTCATGTCTGTTGTCGGCCATTCTTCTTTATTATTTGCCTCCAAGTATTTGGCGGCTGACATCTTTTTCTTTTGCCCTCTTCTATGGCTAGAAGTCGGTCAGGTCATGTGGTTCTCGTTTCTATGCATTACATGACATAACATCGCAAGCGGCTTTCCTGAATCTTATGCTGTCATCTTCCATCATCGTCATCTCAGTCGAAGGACGTCCACTGCTGGACATAGGCCTCCCCCAAGCTTCGCCACAGCGACCGGTCTTTTGCGCCTCGCATCCATCGAATTCCCGCGACCCTCGCCAGGTCGTCGGTCCACCTTTTGGGAGGCCTTCCAATGCTGCGCCTTCCGGTACGTGGCCGCCACTCTAGAACCTTCCGTCCCCATCGACCATCTGTTCTACGAGCAATGTGCCCTACCAACTGCTACTTAATTCATGAATCCCCGACCGGTCTGCTATTGTCTTACTATTGTGTCTCGATTCGCGGGTATTGATAGGTTAAGGGTAGGAGTGGGTGCTATATGGATGGAATCTTATGCTGTATTTCAGCTAATTTAAAGCTGCCTCCTAACAGCTTATTGAATACTTTATCCAGTGTCGTGACACCACCCATCCTAGCATTTCATCTCTGTGACTGACATTTTTTACTCGTCCATTTTCTGATTCCCCAGCTCTCGGAACTATACAGCATAGCGGGTTTAACGGCTCGATTATATAGCGTGCCTTTAGTTTTATAGGCATTTTTGTGTCACATAGGACATCAGGTCAAGCGCGAGCCTATTAACAAATTAAAAAGGCATTCTGCCGACTAGGGAAAATCATAATATTGTATTTAATAGGTCTGAGCCTCGTGTAAACACTTGACTGAAATCCCTATTACGGTAACAGTTACTGTATTCTGTAGAACAACTTGTTCAGATTGAAATGATAAAGTACTATAATAACAGCTTACACTGTTACTAGCGATTGGCTAAACTAACATTTTACCGAGAATAGCATATCAGCTCTTCAGACTGTCCTATTTAGTTTGTTTAGTGTTTAGACGTCTTTTAAGCTAACCTATTTAATTTTAAAATAAAAATCAATAGTGAGAGGTACTAGGAGTGCAGACGAATTCAACAGTTCACAACGGGCGCTGCGATGTTTACTTAAACCACCACCAATTCAACTAGGTACTTTCTTTTTTATTTTTGATAGGCACGCGTTTGACCACCATCTCACCTGGTAAGCTATGATGTGGCCGACTATGGAGCACGCTTACCTAGAAGTAACCTATTCACTCTTGCCTTAAAGACTCCTAGGTTGTAGCTATCAGGAAACATCCCCCGAACCCTTACTCATCATTAATGAATACTGAAAAACAACAACACACAAACTAATTAATTAGTCGAATATTTACCTACGCCCGATATTAATTGCAAAGTGCAAATAAACATATAGGTATACTCGTAAGTACGTAATTAAAGAATGGATAGTTCGAGCTCAACTTACAGTTGACGGTAAACAATTTTCCTTTTGGTCTGTCGAATGCGACTAGCTAAGGCTGACCCACCCACTTCACCAGTGTTTACAAACTGATTGTTTCTACCTCCTGCTCGCTTTGATTGCCTAGTACTGCGATTGTTCTATGATTAGGAATTACAAGTGTATGAGTCATAATTATGTTGTTCATGGTTCTCGCGCATTTCAGTGCAGCGCTATTTCCTCGCCTTACACGATTTTATTGTAAAGCGATAGTATACAATTAGCATTCACAGACAGCTGTAGTCATTAGCGATTAGTCATATCATAAGTTACGTGGTAGTAGCATAACCTTATCACGCAATAAATCAGATCTTCTTGTGTTATCAGTGAATCATTTCAAACGAACAGTCAAGGTGTGTGCGACCCACTCAGCAGTGCATACAAGAGTGTGGCCACTTATGTATCTGTGCTGCTAGCTTCCATTTAACTCCGCCAGCCAGACACAGAAACAGATAAGGAATATCATAAAGGTGCTTCATCACTGTCACGTCCTCAGCATTGAGGAATACGACGCAAGAAGAAAGAATACTGGAGGAGCTCGCACCTTGCTCTTTCCTCCGAGGTTTCTATAGTGGTAGCACTTTCCACCAGATACATTTACTCAACTGCCACTGGATTCTGCATCCTACCTATTATAATTCGGAGGACTCGAGATTTAATAAATAAAAATATCCACTATCCCGGACTTTGGATGACGAGACTTCAGAAGATCGATTTTGGAATTGATTCGAATCGAAATCTAATGAAGAATTGATTCAGTAATAAATCGAGTTCTATCGATCCCCTAAAGATCAATTGCTTGGTCACCTTGCAGATACTGAGTCCTAAAAAGCACGGTATAGATTTTACAATTTTACTGACTGGTGAATAATCAAAAATACAACATACACATAAAAATTAGCTTGAGGAAAATAGGTGCTTCAAACGTTGGGTTGCATTCCGGAAATATTTGGGCCATCTCTTACGCTCACATTGCTTCGTACAAGGTCACTGTGTTTTCCTTCTCGCCCCAAACGCACAATGGCGACACCTGGTTGTTTCTTCCACCTAAATCCAAAACAGGGCCTGCGGAACTGACCATATCTGCTGAGGACCTGCGTCAAGCAGAAAGTAAGGATGCCGAGACGCCTCTCTAGTTCTATCACTCCTCAAAGATGTCTTACCACACATATTCTGGCGTAACCAACCAGGCACACTTCATTCTATATATCTTAGAGTAGAGACTTTAGTTCTATTACAATTCGTCCGTTATAAGTTGGCGAGTGTGAAGTTAGGCTCTGCGAATTTTGGCGCTTGAAATATCGTACAAAAATAAAGGTTTTAAAAAAATTAATGCCAGTAACTGTTTTTAACAGCAATAAGAACTGCAAATTGCATTTATTTTTTTAAAACCTTTATTTTTGTACGATATTTCAAGCGCCAAAATTCGCAGAGCCTAACTTCACACTCGCCAACTTATAGCGGACGAACTGTACTCCTCTTGCCGCTCCAATCGTGGTGTGTCTAACCAGGCATAACTCATTCTATCTCCAGAGTTCCAATTTTGAAAGGACCATTTTTATGTTATTCGCATAGACTTCATACAGGAAGATTAGATCAGGAAAAATAAACAATGGCGGGTAGACGTCTATGACGTAGGCATTCAAAACGCTGCCGAGTGTGTTTCTGGTTATAAAAATAGTATACGTTTGCGAGTTAGTGCTAACTATTTATCAGCGCATACAAGAGTGACCAATAAAGCAGTACAAGTGTTATCCAGTGAGTAAATACTACATTACGAGTGTAACATTGAGTGACATTAAACAGTGCAATAGTATTAGGTTTGTGCAGTGCTGGAAATAACTTAAAACTGTTCGTGTGTATCAACTGATAAAACTAAGCGAAGACCTAAAAAAAACGATGAATGCATAGTTACCTGCGGTGGATCGAAAGACATTTGTCCCATCCGTACGCGAAATACGCGCTTCAGTCGTGGAGTTGCAGATACCAGCCCGTTTTACTGTACTACATAGGTAGGTGGTAGGTCTATTCAAGAAACATAAACAACAACAATCAATATTGGAAATTGTGGCGGTACTACTAAAATAAAATTGAATATCGATATTTGTGAGATTAGATAGTACCACGAACTAGCCGACCGGACAGATATTGTCCTATTATAAAACGCGCGAAAGTTAAATACCTAGTTGTTGTTTTCTGAATATTTCCAATTTTCTGCGACAATATTTATCCAAAAGTTATTCTTTCCGTGTGAATCTTCTACAAAGTATTAAAAAAGATATAAGTATATGAAAGCTAACGTTGAAGCTTCAAACTCTTGAGCATTGACGTCGAGTTGCTAGTCTTTATTTTATAATGTGTAAGGATTTATAATTATGTATAGCAGATTTATTCAACACTAGGTAACACTTTATTGAGAATGCAAGAACCACCAACCAGTCGCACTTTCAACTTTAACACCCGAACGGTACCGGGAAGTATTTTATGTAAAAATCTTTGCTTTATTACTGTTCTCAAAACAAAACAAGAATTAAAAATTGGAATATATATATGCGATTTCCACCATCTCGCCCTGAAGCCATTTGATGGATTACGGCGCATTTCCTCTCCTAGAGAGGAGGCCTGATTCCCAGCAGTGGGAACATTAAAACGGTCGTTTGTGTGAGTAACACAAGCACTAAAAGTTTTACAAATTTTTTGCTCTGGTCAGCTGTAACACAAGTTTTTTTTTAGAATCTTACTTTAGGTACTTACCAATAGTGAAACATTGTACATTTTAAGGAAAATTTAAATGTAATATTAATAATAAAACTTGAATCTAAATTAATTAGCTAAAGTAGCAACACGGACTAACCGCGTTTAAAAACGAGTTATCAGGTACGTCACGCCAACTGATAAAAAACAAACATGATAGTTTGACATTAGTCTGATAAGGACCACTTTTCCACGACTTGTATGCCAACTATTTTACAATGAGTTAAACCTATAGACACAGATTACTAAATAGTTACTACGTAACTATAGACTCAATATGACATTACAGAATCTCAAAAAATTGCAAAAATATTAAATATTCAAGTTATAATTAACCATGAATAATTAAGCGAAAATAACTTGTTTCCAGGTAGTTCCAGCCGTAATGAATCTCTTACAAATCTCAAAACAATCAATAATGAAACGAAGACACTTGAAATACGTGGTGTGTGCGTGTGTGCTAGTGTACATATACAACTTCTTTGGTGTGAGTGACTACCTATATGCTAAAAGCTTCGACAACGACTTCGACTACCCTCTCAACGTCGATATTAAAAGCATTGTGAACGATGTGTTAGCAGGCAAGAAGGTCGCAGTGACGCCTATCAACTACTACCCCTACAGGTTCCTGACTAACTCAGGGAAATGTTCCACCACAGACAATCTAGATCTGTTCATAGTGGTGAAGTCGGCGATGGACCACTTCGGCCACAGGGACGCCATCCGGAAAACATACGGACGAGAAAACGTGCCAGGGCGAACTGTCAAAACATTATTCTTCTTAGGAATAGATAGCGAGCCGAAATCAGACCTGCAGAAAGAAATAGACAGAGAAATGGCCAAATACAAGGACATAATACAAATGGATTTCATCGACAGCTACTTCAACAACACCGTGAAGACGATGATGTCGTTCCGCTGGCTGTTCGAGCACTGCGCTGCGGCTGACTATTACCTGTTCACTGACGACGACATGTACATATCTGTGAACAACTTGCTGGCGTACATCCACGACCGAGAGGCGACGCGCATCCCCAACGCCAAGCGTCTCCCACACGAGACCACGACAATCGGGCCCAAGGACTACTTGTTCACTGGCTACGTCTTCAAATCAGCGCCCCAAAGATTTAAATCCAGCAAATGGAGGGTCTCCTTTGAAGAGTACCCTTGGGACAAGTGGCCTGCCTACATCACAGCGGGCGCTTACGTCGTCTCCAACAAAGCTATGAAAGATATGTACGTGGCGAGCCTCTTCGTCAAACACTTTCGCTTCGACGACATCTACTTGGGCATTGTGGCGAAGAAAATCGGTATTACACCGAGACATTGTCCAGATTTCCACTTCTACAAGAAGCCGTTTAGTTCCGAAGGGTATTTGAACGTTATAGCGTCTCATGGGTACGGGAACCATGAAGAATTGCTCAGAGTATGGAATGAAATGAATGATTTCGTTAGTAGCTAAAATTAATTATTGTCTATACTATTTTCAATGGGGAATGTGCATGCAATATTTTTATTTGCTAAATTAAATCATTTTTAACTTTAGTAAACAAATATGAAAGAGTTTTTAAATTATCTTCGTCAATAACTAATTCATCAAAGCTGCTAATTAGAGAGAGATGTCCGATATGAACTGTGACGTCAAATTACATAGAAAAAGATGTCTTGGCAAGAGAGACAGATATATTTGCTATATCTTGTTTGCTTTTCTGCCGATTTTGACATTGTTTTCACTGTTAGGATTCTATTTTAGTGTATTTAATGATAACAAATATTATTTTCATGCATATTCCCTATTAGCCTAGATATACATGTTAGTTGTGTAGTACAAGCAAAGTATACAATTTCTTCTTGTGATTACGTGTAACGTAAACAAAACCTGGCTAGAGCAGCCACACGATTTCTGGCTAGGGTATTAAAGACTCACTGTCTGTCTGTATGACTCAGGATATTCTTGTCAAATAATTTTATATGAATTGGTGATAAGCATGACACTTAATGTCTTCAAAACCCTCAAAAGCCAAAGGATCCATATCCTGCGATGGGTAGTATGTGTTTGTACATACTGATGTACCTACAACACTGTCAGACCGTTTTCACATTATCCGATCCGATATCGGTATCGGACGCCGATACGATATCGGGGTAAGTAAAATGTATGAAATGCTGTGCTCCGATATCCGATATCGGGTCGGACAATATGAAAGACAGGTACATATCTCAAACATTTACCTTACCCCGATATCGTATCGGCGTCCGATACCGATATCGGATCGGAAAATGTGAAAACGGTCTTAGCTGAGACTTATACACGACACACACAAACAGACACAAAACACGACACACACACAGATACTTAAACACGGGATTGTATTGATGATAACAAACCACTTTAAATATGGGAACAAACCTCAAATCACGAAAAAAATCGTCAGTTAATTTTGATCAGTTAGCGAGCACTTTCAGGTTTGATTCTTTAGTAAAAGTTGTTGGTTATCATGAGTACAATCATGTGTTATGTTAGCATTAGCATTATCGGCCTTGTAATGTTCCCACTGTTGGGACTCAGGCCTCCTCTCTAGGAGAGGGAATGTGTTTATGTATCTGAAACTAATTACCAGTCAACCTATAGAGTTATACATCTTACTAAATGCTCAAAGACTATTTCTATAACAATGCTTGGTGTTGAAAGACTGACCACGATCTTGAATATTTTATTCTATAAGTACTAATGTTAGAATTATTTTGTTACTATCTGATTGGCTCTTAACCGTCAATATAATGTGTCACAGAAAAAACTTTTAAATGGAGCCTTCAAGGCTAGAGTGAATAGGCTCTTAATAAACTAGTGCGCCTCACCATCAACGATTGCATCACTGCTTACCATCAGGTGGGATTGCAGGCAAGCACTTGGTTAAAAAACTACTGGCAATTCATTTTCTCATAAAAAAAAAACTGGTTGTATCCCGAAACCTACGGTTTTTAATTTATTTTTCTGTGGCATGTTAAACCAAAAAAAGTTTTTTTTTTAATTTCGTAATAATTCTCAACTAAAAGTTGATCATGTTCCTCTCTGTCACAGCATCAAACTTTTTTTTTAAATATTTGTAATTTTATAAGTTAGTATGGGACGATTTAAACTAAAATGGCAACGATGCGGCGAGCAGTTTTATAGTCAAATAATTTTGGACTTTATTTTCATACTTAAAAGTCCAGTATTGCTTGAAAGTATCGAAAAAGACTCGAGACTGCTCGCGGCACTGCGAGGCCAGACGCGCGGACTCCACCATGAGATCCCATAGATTATAAGTTAATGTAATACGTCTTGTTACTTTTTGGTGTACAATAAAGTTTATTTCTATTCAATTCCCCCAGTCTCATTGCGTCGCTGCCATTCCAGTGTCAATCAGCCATACCTATACATTAGAGTAAAGGATATCAGTAGCTTGTATGTGCAATTAGATTGATATTATCATAAACGTATATCATAATATAATAGCGTTGATCGCATCTCGTCATGTTTGTTGTCTTAGCTCGTACTGTAACTAGAGTGCGTCTAATGAAAGCGCGACCTGGAGTTTTTTTCTTAACCGATTCCGTGCGGAGGTCTTTGTAGCAATCTTTAGTGCCTGGCGTCGAACAAAAATTCCGTGATAGCTGTGGGGCACCAAGCGCCAGAGACTTTGATGATTCCCCTGGGGAATCACTCGCCGTGAATTGTAACTTTTAGCTTTTTTCGTGTTTCCACTTGCTAAAGAGTCATTTGCCATTGGGTATCGAATGTAAACGGTCAGTAAATTCGTTCAGTGCGTGTAAAAGTAACTATCTGTGTGTTTTTATGGAAATGGAAGGTAAGTGACTAATTTCTATCAGGGGTTGTAAACCTATTTGCATTATTTTATGAATTAATTTATTCAAAAGTGTTCTATAGAATTTGTTTATGTACCATTTGAGTTTGCAGCGAGGTTATATTTATTTATTATACAGTGTTTTGTAGGGAAACAATTTTAAATTCGCTACTTTGATGATAAAATTGTTTCTCTATAAAACACTGTAATATAGAACATTTAACTGAATGGGAAGTCCGATTCTAATGAATCAAAAATATTCTACTCGTACCTACAAATACTTACATGATTATGAAGTGTTTTATTTGAATAAGAATGTAAATGTATTGTTATTGATAAAAAATATCTATTTAAAAAGTAGATTTTTGTTAAGCGTTTAATTGACAACCTTTTTATTTTGTTGTAGTTACCCAGAAAAAAAAAGAAATATATTCCTTATTCCTCAATCAGAAGTCAAAACTCAATTGCGACGACGATGACGTGTTTTGTGAGAATTCACACACTTATGGCGATTGGGAACCAGAAGTGAATAAGGATAGTGGAACTGTAAAAAAAACAACGAAGGATTGTGCAACATGCACAGAAAAATTAACAAAAGATAATTTATCATAAAATGGGAGTCGACCACTAGGTTTTCAACCCCTGAATTCTGCTAATTTACGAAATTACTTGAAACGAACACTGTGAGCATGATATGGGTGACAAATAAAGACACATTTATTTACGAGACTCTTGACAAATATCGCTTTAGCCGAGTTTTTTATGTTTTAGTTTTGTATCCTCTCGGGCATCATACGCCATACGCAATACAATTACATGGTGCCTGTGCGGCATCATTCGCACGGAATCGGTTAACCTATCAATACCCGCGAAACGAGACACAATAGTAAGACAATAACAACGCTGTCCTATGAGACCGGTCGGGGATTCATGAATTAAATTTAATTAGCAACATTATTCAGCCGAAATAGGAAATAAAAAAATTATGAAGTGTCAAAATATGATTCTCCTACTAGTTAGTAATACCACACATACAATTTTTTTGGATTCCACCTCTTTTTCTCTGGTCGCGCTTTCATTAAGCGCTGGCCACACAGAAAAGACGTAAGACGCAGACGGGGCGCGGGCATTTGTCTCTACCGCGTCTCTTTCATACAAAATGTATAGAAGCGTCGCGACTCAAAACATACAGAACAGACAGGGCGCGGGCGCAACGCTGGTACTTTTGCGCCTGCCCGCGCCCCGTCTGCGTCTTACGTCTTTTCTGTGTGGCCAGCGCTTTAGACGGACTATACAAATTGATTTACTCGTATAGGATTAAAATTACGGGATTTGTTTACTATTCATGTTGTACTTAGTCATTATCATCTTTAGGCATATTTTTTTGCTTTTTATTGGATGTTTATTTATAAGTTAACAGCATATTAGATGTTGTTCATATAATATCTGTTGATCAGCCATCAATATAATCTAATATTTGTGATATGTTAATAAACTTTTGTGTTTTAAAACTTATTCATAAACAATATGTACAACAGATTTTACATTTTTTTCCAACTGGGGAAATAGTATTTTCTGCTAATATTAGTTATTACTTATGTGTTCTGTTCACATACATATATAAATACAAAAATTATCTTTTATTATGTCAGTGTGATAGAGAAGTACAATTATTTTAATGTACTCTAGCTGACTCTAGCATGTTAAGGGGGAGGCGTCAGGGTAGCCCGCGAAATTCAAATTTTCTTACGTTTTTTGCAATTTGCGAGCCAGTGGTAGGTTGTATGAAGTTAAAAATACTTTAGCGACTGTAAAACTAAATAACAATCATCAATACAAGCGTCCAAGCTCACTTAAGTGTGGGAACGTTTTTGACCTTGACAAAATCCTACCCTGACGCTTTCACCTTAAGTTTTGTACTTACGATGGTATGTTTGTATTCAGAACCTATCTGTAGGTATTATTTTAAAATGAATAATTAATTTCTTTGGTCACGTCATAACTTGACAAAGACTACCGGTTTTAGTCAACTTTTTCTTAAAAAAATCCTAATTCTTTGCAAAAATAAAACAGCAACATTAATTTTATGGACAATCTGCAGAAATTTGGAACATTGCAAAAAACTGAAGTTGTAAAAAATTAAAGGCCCATTTTGTATTTTGAAAAAAGCCCTAGAATGTAACTGGGAACGACACACACAATGCTAAAGTCGATACTTGAATTAAATGGTGGTTTTTTTTATGGTAGGGGAATCATCAGAATGACTTCTCCCACTCTTGGGCGGAGCAGGAGGGCGTGTCAGACTCTTACTGGCTAAACCCCTTCCCCGTTCCTTCGTTGCCTTCGATCTGGGGGACACGGTGAAAACCTTTCGGATTTTCCGTGTTCCCCAGAGGGGTTGTTCCCGTTCGTCCACACCCTGTCGTCCACACTGCGGTCGACTGAGAATGATGCGTTCTGTTCGTCCACAGTGTAGACGAACAGAACGCAACATTCCCAGTCGTCCGCACCTCGTTTCATGTTTGGTTTAAGTGTCAGTGTAAAGAAATGCCTTACTAAAGTAATAAAGCTAAGTACATAATATTTTAAAAGTATGTTTATTATATAAGGAAATACTATCATCATATTTTCTTTTTATTAACTCTTAGACGAGACGTGAGATGACGGGGTGTGGACGACTGGGAATAATGCGTTCTGTTCGTCCACAGTGTAGACGAACAGAACGCAACATTCCCAGTCGTCCGCAGTGTGGACGACGGGGTGTAGACGAGCGGGAATGACCCCCCCAGAGGCTTCGGCCCTGCCGGACCCCTACAGTACTTGAATAGTGGTGATGTAAATATTTAAATTATCTTGAATTCGAACTAACTCAACCAGATCTTAGATACTTTTCTGGTTTTAATATTATGAAAATTAACTTTTCTACAAAAATAATGCATTTCCTAGTTTGTGTCACAAATTCGTGAGATTTTATTATAAATTAGCATTTTTTCCTTATGTGTGTAAGACTATATGTCCACAGTTTTGTATTTGTACATGTTATTGTACAACATATCATGTGTATTTTCCGCTCATTTTCAACCTGTCATTGCTCTCAAGAAGACTATAAATAAATAAAATGAGATTAAAACATTTGTTGTTATTTATAAATTACCTACTACCATGTTCTTGACAATAATTGCAAAAAAGTTGAAAAGTAGATTCAATAAATGAAAACATAGTTCTTTGAAACAGATCGAACTAAATAATAACTTTCAGAGCGTTTTCACATTATCCGATCCGATATCGGTATCGGACGCCGATCCGATATCGGGGTAAGTAAAATGTGTGAAATGTGTACCTGTCTTTCATATTGTCCGGCCCGATATCGGATATCGGAGCACGGCATTTCATACATTTTAGAGCGTTTCCGCATTATCCGATCCGATATCGGTATCGGACGCCGATACGATATCGGGGTAAGTAAAATGTATGAAATATGTACCTGTCTTTCATATTGTCCGGCCCGATATCGGATATCGGAGCACGGAATTTCATACATTTTACTTACCCCGATATCGTATCGGCGTCCGACACCGATATCGGATCGGATAATGTGAAAACGGTCTTACTTACCCCGATATCGTATCGGCGTCCGACACCGATATCGGATCGGATAATGTGAAAACGGTCTTAATATGAAAGTTATTTTATCTAAAGTCTGTAACAGCAGGAAACTCCATTGCTCTGAGCCCCTTCTCCCCAATTCCTTAGGAAGACTTCAAGCCGCCCCGTGGATGATGTCCCAACTAAAATAAAACCCGCAGGTGCAAAAAGGGTGTTTTTTGGATTTTTAATAATTTTCCGATAACGTGACATCTCTACTGGCAACAGACGGATTTACTGGAAAAATATAAATATTACGCTCGCAGAAGCCGTTGAAATTATTGCCTTCTCGAAGCAGACCATAACCAAAGTGAGGTTGCTCGACAGCTTTTGAGCCGCTTCTCAGTTCTTTTTCGCACAAACCATGGCCTCAGTAAGCTTCGACCCGCTGGACTCCTACGGTTTTACTGACATCTTCTTGAGGTGCGCGTGGAACACTACGCCCCGTCTCTCGGGCTCGACCCGGACGGTTACGAGGCGGCCGGCTGTCGAGCTACCCAAAGCGAGAGCTTCCAGAGCTGGCTGGAAATCCGGGTCGAGATCCCGATGGCTGGGGCGTGAGGAAGTTTGTTCCCTCATTGGTGCAACCACCTCCTTGACTGTTAGGGTTGAACCACATCTGGCAGCACGGAATCGCATTTGTTCCGCCTGTGCTACCACGTGCTACAGTATGCTGCCGCATGCGAACGCGCGCTGTCGCATTCCGCAGACAAAAGAGTAGCAAGTGATCGGCGGTGAAGGATGCGTTAGCATGGTATCGCGCGCTTCAGCGTTCCGGAGTCTCCCTGCCGACCATTGCATTTTGTCCGTGATGCCGATCGGCCTTGAGGATTCCGCCGCGTGCTCAAGTATCAAAATCTTTTCTTCCTACTATTTCAGTAACGTTTCAACTTTTTTGAACTGACCTCTTTTTGTCACGTTGCTCCAAAGTACAGGGGTTGCTCTATTGTCAATATTTCGTTAGACAGGGCTACTATTCAATTCACTTCTGAGTTGTTTCTGGTTTTAAAAATATTGCACGTTTGCTAGTAAAGGGCTTCATCAGTGCATGCAAGAGTGAACAATAAAGCAGCACAAGTGTTATCCAAGTGAATAAATACTACATTATTAGAGAAACCAGTTGGCGAAAATCGAGTGTGACATTGAGTGACATTAAACAGTGTATCGATACAAGGTTCCTGTAGTTGTGAAAATAACATAAAGCTGTTCGAGTTTGTATAATATTAACTGATAAAACTAACGCCCGTTTTCAATGACCTACCGCAGTTCATGAATAGCTGTCCCCGATAAACAGTAAGATTCTATCTATCCATCCACAACTTTGGTAGTAAATGCTATCCGTCGGTAGGTTATAGGAAAGCAAGTAAGGGCAAAATGATAGATTTGTTTATCTTTAGTAGCTACAACTGTAGATAGATGGCTTATTGAAAACGGGTGTAAGTAGAGTAATAAGTAGGCAGTAGCGTAGCTAGGCGTGGGCTAAGAGGCCCCACGACTACGGGGCCTCGCAGCCTTAGGGGCCTCGCGCAAGCAAGGGCTCTTTAGGAATAAGGATTTTTTTCTGTCACTACTATTTCAGCTGATGGTAAGCAACGAATTAGTGGAATACTGGGCTACGACAGTAGCGGTCTCGTTTTTAAAATACATAAAAAAGACCTCTCTGGTGCACTTTCGCCCACGTCTATTATTAGTCCACGATACGCCTCAGCACCTTGGAACTCTGATTAAATTTTTACAAAAACTGTAAAACTTGCAAACTTACCTATATAAAGTCGGCGGTGACCTCTCGCGCCGGGCCCTGGTTCTGGCCACGGTCTGGAGCGAGGAGGGGTGGCAGGCGGTTGCCTCCTTCTGCGAAGCAGTAATGCTAGTGAAGGAGGCTGCTGACCGCGAGCGCGTGAGGGAACGATCCTCACGCCGCCGCCGTCGCCGTCGAGATCCCGATTTTCGACCACCGTAGGCGCGGGTTCGCGGACGGCGAGCACTGGGTAGCTCGCCATCCGGCATTCTGGAAATAATCTGGACCGAGCCCCGTCATCAGCGGCGCGTTCTGTTCCACGCGCGCCTCAAAGAGATGTCAGCAAACTGTAGGGGCCCGGCAGGGCCGAAGCCTCTGGGGAACATGGGTATTCCGAAAGGTTGACACCGAGTCCCCCCCAGATCGAAGGCAACGAAGGAACGGGGTAGGGGTTTAGTCAGTAAGAGTCTGACACACCCTCCCGCTCCGCCAAAGAGCGGGAGAAGTCATTCTGATGATTCCCATACCATAAAAAAAATAAAAAAAGCCTATAGAAAGTGCTCTACCTAAATAAAACGTAATCTAGGTGTTATTTTAATTTTCCTAATATTAACTTACTTTTTATTATTAATGCTTTTACTCACAATAACTCGTCTATTAGTCGCAGTAGTAGTACCTAAGTCGTAACACAGGTTTTTTTAACTTGTTTTCAGGTAGTTCCAGTCGTAATGAATCTCTTAAAAATCTCGAGACAAAGCCACTTGAAATACTTCATGTGTGCGTGTGTCATAGTGTGCATGTACAACTTCTTTGGTATAAGTTACTACCTACATGCTAAAAACTCCGAGAGCGACTTCGACTATCCGCTTAACGTGGATATCAAAAGCATTGTCAAAGATTTCTTAACAGGTCGGCAGGTCACAGTGACGCCTATTAACTATTACCCCTACAAGTTCCTAACTAACTCAGGGAAATGTTCCAACACAAACAATTTGGATCTGTTCATAGTGGTGAAGTCGGCGATGGACCACTTCGGACACAGGAATGCCATCCGGAAAACATACGGACGAGATATCGCGATAGGGCGAACTGTCAAAACATTATTCTTCTTAGGAATAGATGAAGAATCTAAATCAGACCTTCAGAAAGAAATAGACAAAGAAGTGGCCAAATACAAGGACATAATACAGATGGATTTCATCGACAGCTACTTCAACAACACTGTGAAGACGATGATGTCGTTCCGCTGGCTGTTCGAGCACTGCGCCGACGCCGACTACTACCTGTTCACTGACGACGACATGTACATATCTGTGCACAACCTGCTAGAGTACGTCCACGATAGAGAGGCGACGCGCATCCCCTACATCAAGTACTACAGACGCGCAGACCCGTCATTCGGGCCAAAGGACGACTACCTATTCGCCGGCTATGTCTTCAAGGCAGCTCCGCAAAGATTCAAGACAGACAATAATTGGAGGGTGCCTTTTGAAGAATACCCGTGGGACAAGTCGCCTGGCCACAGTGGCCACATCACAACATGCGCTTTCGTCGTGTCCAACAAAGCTATGAAAGATATGTACGTGGCGAGTCTCTTCGTCAAACACTTTCGCTTCGACGATATCTACTTGGCCATAGTGGCGAAGAAGCTCGGTATTACACCTACACATTGTCCAGATTTCCACTTTCACAAGAAGCTGTTTAGTTACGTACCGTATCAAACTGTTATAGCGTCTCATGGTTATGGGAACCACGAGGAACTGGTCAGAGTATGGGATGAGATGAATGATTAGTCCGTATAGTGAATAATGGATCTACATACTCTACTACAAATCGCTTCTTGACTTTACGTGTAACATGCCGCGCGCTCATATGTTCCAGGCCTTAGCCACGCAATTCCTGGTAAAGGTATTGAGGACTTATGTCTCTCGCGCTGTCATGCGGCCACACGTGCTTCTGCCAGCGGCCGGCACCACTAACCTAGCTCTTTGCGTCGCCGCCATTTTGATGTAAACCGGCCCATATAGATTAGTTTAGGGTAAAGATATTGATAGCTTGAATGTGCAGTTAGATTGATATTATTGTAAACGTATTTTATATTATAATGACTTGATTGCATCTCGTCTGATTGTTGTCGTAGTTCGTAGACAGACTCCAAATTGCTTTACCTGTATCGAGTTTAAATCAGTGGTAGGTGACAAATGGCCCTGGGCCAAAAATTTACTGGGGGCACTTTTTGGCATGAGAAATTATCAAGTAACCTCTCAATCAACCTGCTCTGGGCGGACGGAGTGACGAACTTTTACTGACTAAAACAAGTTGCCATGATTAGTGTTGCAACCTGCTTTATTCAGAAGGTGGGCAAATTTTTCGATTCCTCAATCAGAGGTTTGCCACACAGGTTTGGGGTCCCCCCGAACATCAGGGCACCACCGCCCCTACTGGGCCGTCGGTAACTACGCCACTGATTAAAACTATGTGATTTGTTTACTATATATTTACTAAGTCAATAACATCATTAAACATTTTTTTTTGCTTTTTATTTGTATTCATTTAGCCATTTTTAAGTTAATTCTCCACTATCAGATATGATATAGAATCAATTTTTTTTTTTATGCGCAGAAGACTTCGGGTTAGTGTGGTAAAGTGAAGTCGACTCATCACCATGAGTATAGTAGGGATTGCGGTATGTATACAATGTATATTACGCCCATGGCGTACAATGACTGAAACAATAGTGCAGGCACACTGTTTAAATCAAAGCTGTTAAAGTCATAGCAGCTTAGTGCAATGCGCGGTCAAGTACGGACGTGTTTGCGCTGCTCGTAACGAATTTTATATTCGCGTGTTGCGCGGCTGTAGCCGTTGCCTGTTTCTTATCGGTATGAGTCAACCACTCATAGCCAACGAGGTGTTGGCATTCATCAAACATGCCATCGACTACATGGACGAGGTCAGCATCCTGCAGATCTGCAAGTCCAGCTACAACGAGGAGGAGATAAGCAGCGCCAAGGTGCTACTATTCCAAGCGCTGGGGAAAGTTGACCAGATGCAATCCCGACGGAGGGATGGCGGCCAGAAAAGTGTTCAGGACATCATTACAATGATGAAGAACACCGACCCGGACGACGTGCCCGCTTTCGTGGCGAAGGATCTGCATAAACTGCCTCCCGTCACGTTCGACCACGTTGATGTCACCAGGTTGCTTAAGGACATTACATCCCTGAAAGCAAGCTTGATCGAGGTACAATCGAAGCTGGAGGTATCAAATACCACCGTAGGTGCGCTGCGTGCCGAAGTAGAGTTGTTGCGCAACGCTATGTCGGACAGTAGGGTGCCTAACAACACCAGCTCGAATATTCGTCGCGGGGCGCAAAATGCATCCATCCGCAGTTTGGAGTCGGCGAGTTGCGGTGCGTCACCCGCTGCTGAAAATGCTTGCGGTGCATCTTGCCCCGCCGCTGCCGTCGCTGTTTCGTCACCGGTCGAAGTGGTGACGCGTGTAGGTACGTCGACCCCTAAACGTGCCTACTCCGCTATTGTTGCCGCGAAGAAACCTGCTGTGTCGCAGACAACGCAACCAGCAGGTAAAAAGAATGGGGGTAAGCAGAGCGACGAGGATGGCTTCGTAAAGGTAGAGAAGAAGAAGAGAAAGAAGCCTACTTGTCAGAACCAGTGCGGTACCGCGCTGGCAGGACCCAACATGCTGCTGCGTCCAGCAATACCCACGACGCTGCTGTATGTGTCGAGACTACATTATACCACGAAGGTTGAGGAGATCGTGGAATATGTACAAGTGAAGACGAACCGGTCTTTGAGAGTGGTGCAGTTGGAGTCGCGCCATAACACTAATTTTAAGTCGTTTGTGGTGCGGGTGCCGACTCACCTTTTGGAGACCTTCCTCAAAGGAGAGTTTTGGCCGAAGGGTGTTTTGTTTCGACGATTTCGCGGAACGATACCGACATCACAGTGTAACACGACGCCGTCAATTCGTGTGCAATAGTGAAAAATTTGTCAATAGTTTACTTTATTTTATTATGTATTAGTTTATAATTTTTATAAGATTATTTGTGTATTTTTTCTATGGGCCTTAGATGCCTGACAATAAAGGATATTATTATTCATTATAACATATTTTATACATTTTTAAATATTTTTACAAAAACTAAAAAAAAAAAAACATTTAAAAATATAAAAAATAGTGGCCCACCGGCATCGGGAACAGGGTCCAAGTTACCGGCGGTCAGGGCTCCTGAGAGAGGAACCTCCGGACAATACGCGCCGTGTCCAAGAGTGCTGCTTTCTGGATCAAACCCTTGATCCAGCTGCCTAACGAGAGCCTCCTCAGGTGTTCGTCGAGGCTCTTGGCTATTAAGCCATTGGCCGTCACGACTATCGGCACAATGATTGCCGTGTCCACTTCCCACATGTCGACAACCTCGCGAGCTAAGTCAAGATACTTAGTTTGCTTTTCTTTCTCAGCTTTCACGAGGTTCTCGTCATGAGGGACCGCTATATCAACAATCATTGTGCGACGCTCTAATCGATCTATCACCACTATGTCGGGCTTATTGGCAACAATAGTCCTATCAGTGATGATAGATCGATCCCAATACAACGTGATATTGCCATTGTCGAGAACTGGGTCGGGCACATACCCATAGTACGGTACTTCTGACTCCACAAGATTGTATTTAAGAGCAAGTTGCTGGTGGATAATCCTGGCCACGAGGTTGTGTCTATGCAAATAGTCTCCGTTAGCAAGATGAGAACACCCAGAAATTATGTGTCGGATTGATTCTCCGGGCAGGTGGCATGCCCGACAGATGTCAACCGTACCATCCTTCACAATGTATTTCCGGTAGTTGTTCGTCATCATAACTTCATCCATAATTGCAAAGACAAAACCTTCGGTTTCTCCAAAAAGATCACCAAAGCGTAACCAGGATACGGACGCTAATAGATCAACATCGGGCCCATGTAAGGCCCGGTAAAAGCGTCCGTGAAGCTCCTTACTCTGCCATACTTCCCTGCGGTCATTAGTATCCAGTACTATTGGTTTGCACCAGTTCTCCTTAGCCAAGGAGAGCGGGGTTAGGCCCTTGTCCACCGCCACTACAGCGCGATGCATACCCACGTCCACAGCCAGGAAATATTCCCTGAGACTGCATATCTCGCGGTTATGCAGGGTCTTGGCATTTAAAAAGCCACGACCCCCACACTTCCGCGGGATATACAGCCTCATCACCGATGACCGTGGGTGATGCATCCGATTTGCAGTAAGTAGTGAACGGACCCTCCTATCCAGGGCGTCGAGTTCCGTCTGAGTCCATTTAAGTATGCCGAAAGAGTACATCAATACCGGCATGACCCAACCGTTGAAGGCGCGCACCTTGTTCCCGCCCGATAAAAGACTATTCAGTACTTTATTCAGGCGGCCAAAGAAGCGCTCCTTCAACGATCGCTTCACGTCAGCAGCATTGATGCCTAACGCTTCCGACATACCCAAATACTTGTAAGTTTCGGTTGAACAGAGGGATCTAAGGTGTATGGAATCCGAGAGTTGGGTTCCCACGGATTCCACAATCTCCCCTCGCTTTACATGCATGACTGCACATTTGTCCACACCAAATTCCATCCTGATGGCACTACTGAAGGTTTCAGTTATCTTCAGTAGCTCCATCAGTTGCAAGTTGTTGGGGGCAAAGAGTTTCAAGTCGTCCATGTAAAGGAGGTGAGATATGACCTGACCACCTCTTTTCAACCGAAAGCCTAAGCCCGAACCCTCCAGCAATGTGCTGAGTGGGTTCAAGGCTAGACAAAACCACAGTGGACTCAGACTATCGCCCTGGAATATGCCACGCTCGATCCTTATCGGTTCACCATTCTCTTGGATTTGTCGACATCCTGGATAGTGAAGAACCGTACTCCACTGCCGCATACACGACATCAAGAAGGTGCGCAGAGTTGCATCAACTTTATACAGCTCCAGCACCCTCATGAGCCATGTATGCGGCACTGAGTCATAAGCCTTCTTATAATCTATCCAACATGTCGACATATCCTTTCGAAAACGACGAACCTGTTGGCTAATGGCAATATCTATGAGGAGCAGCTCCTTAGTACCACGGGACCCGTTCCTACATCCATTCTGAGAAGCAGACATAATGGAGTTTGTCTCAATATGACTATTGATTTTGGCTCTCAGAATGGATGTAAGAACTTTATAGACCGTCGGTAAACACGTGATCGGTCTATAATTTTTAGGTTCCGTGGTACTACCTGATTTATGGAGCAGGTGGGTTATTCCTGTCGTTAGGAACTCGGGTAGCACTCCTGACTCTAGGGCAGACTGGAACTGAGAAGCCAAGCGAGCGTGCGATCCTGTGAACCATTTGATCCAGAAGTTGTGCAGCCCGTCCGGCCCTGGAGATTTCCAGTTAGGCAACGGACGGACTGCACGAGCTACATCTTGGGGGCTGATGGTAATTGCCCCCATTTCTGGCACAAGATCACACGCGCGTTCAACTTCCTGAATCCAATCACCCTCGGTGTGACTGACAGGCACTGACCAGATGTTGCGCCAAAATGAACTCATGGCGTCATCATCCGGTGGGTGACTATCAGTCACACCTTGGACCGGTCGCTCCCAAGCCCTGTAAACCCACCTTTCGTTGCTTTGGAACGTGCGATTCAGGGTGTATCGCTCCACTCGCCGCTTGTACCGCCGAATACGGCCTGCCCATGCATAGATTTTCTGCTTCAGGAAGTCGATACGCTCTGTGATGTGGGGCAGATAATCTCGAGGACCAATATCAGTCCCCGAGAATGCCCGCCTCACAAAACGCATCACCCTAGGGCGAGTGTTGCCCTCCCTGAAGCAGATAAGCTTGCCGATGAGTGCTCTAGCCTCACCGATACGACGCTCGATCCTGCACTGCCAGGCTGGTACAGCTGGTCGAGCAGCTCTGTCACTATTTGGGAATTTGACATGAGCTACACGACATGCCGCTGCAGCCGCGCAATACAAGATCGAGTGGGTATCAGTAAGGTCTTTGCTACTATCAAAACAATTTGATAGTTGCGAATCTAGAGCACACACCAGCGCCCTATTTTTCTTGTGCATGGGCAAGCGAGGTAAACGAGGTCTAAGCCCAGGCGGTGTGGAGCGGTACTCCCGGAATGCATCCTCCAAAGCCCTCCTCAATTGTTCATTGCATTGGCTACTCACGGGTATAGTCGCGTCATCATCAGCTTCACTAACCTGGTCGTGGCGCGGTGAAGCACTTGATTGAACTTGCACCGCGGCCGGAGGTGCAGCTTGTGAGACACGACTACTCCGTGATTCGAGGCAAAGTCTATCAAGCACGGCGTCATCCAACATACGGTTACGCTGGATGACGCGTACCTGATCCGACAGTCGCTGGTCCGAGACGTTGACAGCTGGCTCAAGCACCTGAAACAGAGAGAGCATCCGACCACGGTACGCAGTCAGGTTAGTTCCCCCCTCTGTAGCCCCGTAGTATGAGCGCATGACATTCTCATTCATGGATCGTGTCCATCGCATGCGCTGCACACTTCCACCGGTAGCTGGGACCCTGTCAGAGGCCGGTGGGCCTCGAGGTCCTAAGCCTGCCGGTGGCCGGCGTCCTCCCCGTCGACGCGCAGGTGGTGGTGTCGTCGGCGGCGAGTAGTACTCGTCGCTGGAGCTCGACGCAACTGCCGCGGCCGGTGTCACAGCACTCACGATGGGGACCCAGCCCCATCGTGAGTGGGCATCCGGCGGCGGCGAGGCGGAGCTGAGCGACGATTATTAAATCAAACAAATCGATTGTAAACAGTTGTCATTTATTAACATTATATTATATTTTATATCAAAGATAACAAACAACACTAACACATTTAAAAGTTAAGCAATAGAAAGAGCAATAGAAACGAATCTCGGACGTCGCGGCGTCGGGCAAAATTCTTCCATCTCTTTCTATAGTAGCTTGTTGTCCCTATATTGTCAGTATCTACACTCTGACAAACATATACATAAAATACTATAATATTTTAATACGTATACTTACGTCTTTTTCATATTTGTATCTAGTTACAACTTTACTAGCTACCTACCCTTTAAAAACATATCGGTTTTAAAGTCCACTACATCTCGGACTCGTCAGGAAGACTCAAAAACGACTCCTTATAACATAACACCATTTTATCATACACTTTCAGGATTGACTTGTTCTAAATAACTCAACATAATACAATTATTTACATTAATCATACATAATATACACCTACATACTCAATGTACCTATGTTCATAATATGCTTTGCATATTTTTTAATTAAAGTTGAAATTTACATCCATTTTTGAGTAACTTAATTTCTTGATATTCCCGATTTCTGAATAAAGATTTTGATGTTAAGTTTTTGTCAAACTCTACATTATAGTCTTTTTACATAGCATGGGTTGGGTGACAGCAGGACGAAAATATGCATCTTTAAGATGAGAGAAAAGGATAGAGCTACATTGTAGATATGAATCTGACAGCTGTCACCGAAACCATCCTATAACAGATTTAGTATAGTCTTATAACCTAACCAATTGAGCATTGAAGGTAGGTGTTTGACACTTTCTTAACTTCAGCTACCTTCTCAATTCATAAACCATCTAGTACGATTTGTGCGCTATATTACCTGACCCATCTTGGAAATATAAAGAGAGAAATACTTATTTACTTATTGATTTATCCTCACAATGGAACGCCTTGCAGCAGTTACACCAATGGAGCACAAATCACGACTGAATCTGTTACTTTCCAACAGCCTCTTTACAGCATATACACGGTGGACTGATGGAGTGGTAGTGGCGATGGGTCACGTACGCTCACCAGATAAATATGGGTCAGACAATAAGAATCACTGACTGTACAGACAAAAATGTCAGGTTCCTATGCTGCAGCGTCTAACTCTTTGAAGACATAAGTGATCTTCATGATGGCCAGCCACAGGTCTTCGTCGGTGATCTCGCGGTGCATGGTGAACCGGACTGTCTTGCTGTTGAAGTATATGGCCTTGAGGATCACGCCCTCATCGTTAGGCGTTTTGCAGTCACCCTGAAGAGAATAAAAAAATAATAAGACTACCTGCTTCGCCCGCGTGGAAGTAAAAAATTATTCCAAGTGAACATAATCTCAGGATATAATCCTGTTCTTTTCCCCCCAGGTTGCACCTTGGCTCTTGGCACTCACTTAAGTTTCCCATCGATTTAGCCCGGTAGACCCACTTTTCGCTTCCGGGACTTACCAGATGATTATGATTCTAAAATTCATCGATTCAGATAGATTCAGCTGGCCTCAGATCGAATCGATTTGTCGGGTAATACTTTCATCATGCCATCCCCCATACCTGTGTCTCAGCCAGGCAGACCTGTGCCAGTCGCGCCACCACCTTCTGCGCCGTCACCGAGCTGTGCTCTGGTATCCGCACGAGGATGATGTTGCTGTGCTGCCCCTCCACGTCCACCGTGAACGTCTTCAGGAACAGGCCTTCGATTACTGGAACAGCGATTAAAATTAATTAGAAATGGAAAGGAGGCTATTGGGATGGCAACCTTCGGTTAGTACGTAGGTTATGATTAAATGGAGTCCTATCCACCGTCAGCATGATAATTTTTCCTTGATACGCTTTTGAAGAGGCACCCATGGCCCCTGACTCGGTATGAAATGTCATGATAAAAAGCACTTGCGCTTTCTGTACCAGCTTAACCTATAGTCAATTGACCCAATGGACCTTATAGAAGCAATTTAGGTGCCGTTCGCTGTGCTATTAGTCTAGACTTGCTCAAAGACCACGTACACACAATAAATGAGTTCCCATTGCCAAACGCACCACGCACCTGGGAATAACAGCAACTTTCACAGATTACTCTTCTAATAAGCCCAATACTCAATATCTTTAATACATAATACACATAATACATTAATTACCTAAGAGTAAGTATATAACCATAAGCCTACCTTTAGCCATAATATTGGCGCGCTTATGGTCCAGCTTGAGCTGTGGCACCACCTCGTCCAGAGCCACGATGGCGGCCGCAGCCAGCACGCCCGCCTGACGCATGCCTCCGCCGAGCAGCTTGCGCATGCGACGAGCTCTGGAAATACGGGATTATTTGGTTACTTCTGGAAGATACTGTACAGATTACTTGATATAAATATTTATAGGATATGAGCTATTTCGCTCGGCAAACATAGTTGGGAAATAACCTATCAAAGAAAAAATTGAGGGTGGAGGTAGGAGGGTAAAAAATTGCCTACAACCTATTCTCAGACCTATCAAACTGCCTGCCAGTGTCCTGTGACGGCGGCTGAGGATGTCCGTCTCCTGACGGTTGCGGCCATTTTTTTCGCTTGCTTTACTGCTTCATAGAAGGTGATCGCCGCTCGTTCCGGCCTATGGCACCTAAGCCAAACGCGAGAGGTGGCCGCCGCTGATCGCCTCCGCGAAATAGATGTCTCCATACAAACTTTGGACCTTTGGACTTCTGTTCCCTCCCTTTAGGAGTGTTATTTCTTTTTTATGCTTTGTATGCAGCGTTCTAGGTCTAATGGTTTGGGATGAACGTTGATGAGTCAGTGAGTCAGCACTAGCATTTTATATACACAAGTAATATATTTCCAAAATACTAACTGGTCAATAAAGTGATAGGAGCCGACGACCGCAGACCCCACAGGAGCCGACAGACCCTTGCTGAAGCACACGGAGACGCTGTCGCAGTCCCTGACGACCCTGCTGGGTTCCTCCTTCAGGTACTCGCAGGCGTTGAACAGCCTGGCGCCGTCCATGTGTATGGGCAGGTTGTGGCGCTTGCAGATGGCTGAGAGGTCGTCCAGGAACTTGAGAGGTAGAGCCTGGAATTGGATGGTTTGGTGGAGTTGAGACTGGTGTGTATGAAGATATCTTTCAGTGGAGTTTGCTATGAATATAAATTAGCATCTGTAACAATATTAGTTAGGTAGTGTAATGGGTTAAATAAAAAAAACAAGATGATGTAGGCAATCACACTAATTTTAATAATGATAAAATTCACAATCAACATGTACAGTAATAAATTATTTGTAAACGGACAGAGTTTCAACTTGCGATTATTGTCGTGGCAGAACAGGGGCTCCAAATGAGCTCGCTTGGCGTTATAAGGCTGTCCCCCCACCGAAGGCGTCCGGTGGAGATGGCAACGGCTTGGCTTTGGCTAGGGTTGGCGGTTGCATGGCACGCTGTGGTTGGCTGAGGCGGTGTGACGTAACAGTAGGATAGGTAGGTACTTTAATTCATGATTCTAAGCTGAACACGATGTTCTGAAAGCAATAACTTCGCGCTGGCAAAGAAATTCTTGAACAATTTGAACTACGTGTTAGTTCTATTACTAATATTTAGAACAGTAGCGCCTATGCTGTGTGGAATGGTGCAGATGCCTGAGCAGATATTTCCAATGTAGGCTCCTTTCCGGGAGATTGTAACCTAGCATGGCATAATCAGCCTTATACGCGTAGTGTTTCCACTCCTGGGACTCGGGCCTCTTAAAGAGAGGAAATAGGCCGTACTCTACCACGCCGGCCCAACGCGGATTGGTAGATTTCACATGTCTTAAATTTTTAGTTCTAGGACTTGCCTCTGGATGTTTTGCTTCACCATTTTGAGAGCAGTGGTGATAAAATTAATTACACAAAGTAATGCACCCCGCTTGGTTCGAACTAATGGGCACCACTGCTCATAGTCAGATTTTAGCTTACCTGCTACAAATAAAAAAAACATTGACGATATTGTTCCCAAGGGGTACAAGTTCTAATAAAGTTCTCTAATATCTTCAACAGACGTTCTCTGAATATCATCAGGAAAAGGTTATTACAAATGTGCGTATTAATTAGTGACTTGTTCTAAATGGGTCCAACATATTGCATGCGAGATTGGGTGCCAAGATAAATGTAAAGCTGCTCTATTACAGCTATACTATCTAGGTACAAGTACTAATATTATGATTGCGTCGATAACTCTGTCTATGTGTTTGTTACGTGATTTTTTGTTTGTATGTTACGATTTTACTCAACAACTACATACTTTATTGCAAACTACTGTTCAAAATAATTGTGATAGTCATGTGACTAATTTAAAATATTCTTTTACCATTAGAAAGCTACATCTTCACTAAACAACATAGGCTAATTATTTTCTACTTTCAGGCGGGAGAAGCCGCTGGCAGAAGCAAGTGTTATATATTGTTAACAAATAAATGACTTACGATGCATATTAACTTATGAAGTTAGAAACTCAAAGCACAGATCTACTATGGGGATCCACTGACCTTACCACCACAGACGTTGTGGGTGTTCTCCACGGCGACGAGCGCGGAGAGCGGGTCGTGGTCCCTGGCAGCCTTAGGCGCTGGTCTCTGTTACCCCATCAATCATTACTAATGGTCCTCTCACACTTATAAGAAAATAGCACTGAGGTATTTTCAATACACACACTCGAAAACCCGCGCCTGCCGCTTTTACGCACACAATTTACTGTTTTCTGTACTTGTGCGGAAAACTCGTACTTGAATTCACCCCTGCCACAGTTGATTGTATTTATCTTATGAGGCTGAACGCTAAGCGAATCCCATGAGTCGCCGATCAACCCCCGTTCATTTATTTCTTCATACTTAGATGTATTGAAAACCGTCGGAACCCTCCGCGCGCGAGTCCGACTCGCACTTAGCCAGTTTTTGAATCAGATTTCAATTACACATAATAAACTAAACAACTAACATTATTTAGAGGTAAAATTACCTAGGTATTAGTTCTAGTACAAACTATACTCGATCTAACCTAACCTAACCCGTCTGAGCTTCGCTCACCAGAGGCCTTACAACAATCTCTTGACGCGATCCTTTTGACGACCTAAACTTTTTTACAGGGGTGGAGCTATATAGGATGTATAGCTTCATCCCTCTGTCTTACTCGCACTTAAGCGTGTCCATGATGTGATGTGGTAAGGCCTCAGAAATGAACACCCAAAGTGAACCGTAGTGTTGTATTTTTAACCCAAAGATTGACTGGTAGAGAATGCCACGAACATCAAGAAAGGATGAGGAGCATACTGACCTTACCCCCGCAGACATTATGCGTGTTCTCCACGGCCACCAAGGCGCTGATGGGTTCGTGAACATCAGTGCCTCGGAACCGGCTCTCCAGGTCCGCCAGGTCGAAGGTGCCGTCAGGTTTGTTGGCCAGCGTCGAGAGGAGCACACCGGCGACGTGGGCTGCACCACCTGGGTTACCAGACAGAAGTAGTGGTAGGGTACATTGGAGATCGAGAGAATGGGTGTACACCTCGTGTAGTGATTTCCAATGCCTTTAACACTGTAGCGACAAAATTTGAAATCCTGCATCGAGATATCAAACTCCGTGCATATGTTACCGGCCAAACCCGATGTTAGGATGAACTAGGTTCGCCTAGTCCGAACCCGTGATAGTAGTCGGTTAGTATTGATAGTACAATTTTAGGACATTCCGACACGAACAGGTTAGGTTAGAAGGCTAAGGCGAGAGCGGAGCGACACGGAGCTCCCGCCTTAGTCTTTGTGCTTATTTTTTTTATAACCACCCAGAAATAGGAGCCCCACGGAACTCCGCGCGTGTAGGGAAAACTGGTTTGCCTAGGCGAAACTAGTTCGTCCTTAAATCGGGTTTGGCCGGTAACACCACATGCACGTACATTAGCGGCTTTGTAATGTTCCCACTGTTGAAACTCAGGCCTCTTCTCTAGGAGAAGGAATGGGCCGTAATCCAACAGGCGGGCCCAACGTGGACCGGTGGATGTCAGATGTCTTCGAATTTTTAGTTCTAGGACATGCAGGTTTCCTCACGATGTTTTCCTTCACAGTTTTGAGAGCAGCGGTGATGAAAATAAATTACGCACAGTAATGCTCGGAATGCACCTGGCTGGGTTTGAACACGCAACCTACTAATTGCAAGTCGAGACAACTAACAATGAAATTCGTGCAATTAGAACATAATACATAGTACAACTGCCCGAATTCAACCATCGGGCAGTTGCCCGGACGATAACGAATATTGTTTTACAGGAACTGATAGACACTATTGAGGGCGTCAAACTCTTAGTTACGTCGACCCGTAGCTGTCTTCCGGACCAACTTCATTTAGATTTCTATCGAAACGATGAGAAGTAGAAGTAGATCAACCTTGCAGCATCGTCTGTGTAAAGGGACGTGCTGTCTAGCTACAGTGACGGGAAGATCCTTGATCTTTAACGGCCCAACCCAATAACCTATTCTATCTATCTCCAGTTTGTGCATACTGGAGATAGTAAAACAAATGATACAATACAAAAATTATACATGTTTTCTGTTGTTTCATTTGTTTTTCTATCTCTAATATGTGATAGATAGGTCATTGGTTTCGGCTGTTAGTTATAAATGCCAACAAATAAAACTGCAAAAACTGGCGCGTACCGCCATGTCTACACTAAAATAGAATACAAAAAACCTTGCAGCATCACCCGCAGATTTAGGTTACCTAGGTAGTTCTTATGATACAGAGCTACATTACATACTTTTCGATTTATCCGCCATTTCACATGTAAATATTGCGCCACGATTGGGACGATGTCGACAGCTCGATCAAGATCTTACCTTGTTCGTATTTGTAGATGTGTGATTGGTTGCCGACGAACGCCTCGGAGCCGCGCTTGTTACAATGCACCATTACTGGAATCAATATTGATCTATTAGTACAAACACGTGTTATCATTATCATATAGTGAACTAATCTATATCTAGGTAAGAGGAGAAACTGACTGACATACTCGTATTAAAGCACAGCCGGAACTACTGGGACTATGAGTTAAATTTTGCACAAGGTTTTCGTTTATGACGTACCTAGGCGAGCACTAAGAAAGGATTTTCCAAAATACACCCCCTAAAAGTGAAAGTTTGTAGGGAGAAACTATCTTCTGCGCGAAAGAAGCAGCTGGCAGAAGCTAGTAAAACGTAGTAAGTACGAGTAATCCACTAAAGTAGTGAATGGAATGGCACGGTGGTAGCAAGAATGATTTACCTAATATTTCTATGCCGCCTGTCCGGGTGTTTCAGGTTCAATTCCAGGACAAAGCAAATGTTGTTCCACAGTTTAGACGTGTTTAACTACTATCTTTAGGGGACACTTAAAGCGAAATTAGATTAACCTATCACATACCCGTGAAACGAGACACAATAGTAAAACAATAACAGCGCGGTCTCATAGGGCCGTTATGAGACGGCGCTGTTAAGGTTATTTACTAAAAGGGCGATATTCTTGAATCACACGTTTGTATTAGGTACTAAATTACTGAACCTATAAATCATTTAGCAAGTAAATCGTAAGTATCAAGATTATTGCACCGTCAAGTGCTATATTTGTCGCCGTAACGGTCAAGCGCGTAAGTTGCTCAATTCACAGGGCGATTGTGTGTGATCAGTGTGATTGTGGCATCCCGTCATCAGTCAGTCTACGCACGTATGTAATCATCTGTAGGTACATAAGCAGGATGTCTTGAGACGTTTATTGATTGCTTTTTTTAGGATTATAGTTTGCAAATCAAATGAGGAAAGAGAACCGGTTATTATTCCGGTATTGATTGATTTGCGCAGTGGCGGGAGTGTCTAGTTTGCTTTTGCGATCTTTAGATCCCAGACCGGAAGATGCAGCCTTGGAAGGCCTCCCTCAAGGTGGACCGATGGCCTGGTGTGGGTCGCGGGAATCCGATGGATGCGAGACGCACTGGAGCGGTCGTTGTGGCGAGGCTTCGAGAAGGCCTATGTCTAGCTGTGGTCGCCTCAAATGATGGTGATGTCATCATCACAGCCAGGGATCATTCCCTGACTCTAATCCAGAGGTTCAAAGTTCGATCATCGAAGAAACAAGGAAATTACGACTTTCTATACACTTCTGGTGGTCTGGGGATAGTTAGATATATACTTAATTGTAGTTCTGGTATCTTAAAATTTTCGGAAGATTTAAGATACTCTTCTTCTACTAGGCGTTAGTCCCGGCTTTTGCCAGGGTCCGCCTTCCGGCTTAGCTTGCTCCACTTTGCCCGATCTTCTACATCCTTGGCAGTAAGGCCATTGGCTCTCATGTCGGACTTGACGACGTCCAGCCAGCGCTTGCGAGGGCGACCACGCGACCTACCGCCAAGGACAGCCATATTCATGCATCTCCGGCCAACGTACTCCATAGGGCGGCGCATGATGTGGCCATACCATCGCAGACGACACTCTTGCAGTTTTTCCCCCACGTCACGGACACCAAGACTACCTCGGATGAATGAGTTGCGTATGCGATCAGATCGCGTTACGCCGCTCATCCACCTCAGCATCTTCATCTCCGTGACGCGAAGCTCCTGGGTGTGTCTGCCTAGTGCTGGCCAACACTCGCCACCGTACAGGAGGACAGGACGTATGATGCATTTATATATCTGTCCCTTAAGCTTCGGAGGCATTTTGCGGTCGAAGATTTAAGATACTACCTGTTTGTTATTCTACCTAAAAAGTAGCTTCACAAACGTTGTCATAAGACGATTTATTAGGCTAGCTACTTTCATAGCTTAGAACAATTTAATTTTCCAAATACCATCTAAGATGATAGACTCCTTCAAACTTAAGACCGTCCAACAGGCTAGCGATTCGTCATTCAAAGTCTACAATAAAGAGGAGCAGAACAAAAAGTGCGGAAACTAAGAGCCGACCGTCCGATCGGTGTTGCTGCGGTATGTGTCCGTTAGCACTGCATACTGCATGCACTAACGGGCAAGCTTATACGAGTAGTGCAACAAGAGACCTCGTATGATACTGGAGCGAATAATACTGCTTAGCTTAACGTGTAGTTACTATACAGGGATTAACTCCAAAGTCGTGATGAGTATCATTTAATGACGATAAAAAAACCAAACACTGCAATTCAAGTAACTAGGTAATGGTGCGCTGGTAGTAATTAAAATTCATGAAAGTGTGATTTTCTTGCGCTTTGCCTTATACTAATCAACTTGGGGCTGGTGCAAAATTGTGATCTTCTTCAGAACTTCACTATCCCATGGGGTGTGAGGACTACTTTTCTCTCACCGTATGCGGGCGTTTTTTCAGACTGAATCCGAAACCATGTCTGGTTAGGTCCTTCATTTGGTGAAAAGTAAAAACGCCGCGCCGTGATGATTCCAAACACTTCTGTGATCCTATACACTCTGTTTTTAAAAGATATTTCGTCAGTAGATAAAATACTCATTACATAACATTACATCCTGAATTTTGCAAAGTTTCATTAACTAAATTAAATTGCAAATACTTAGGCACAGTACACTTGAGTCCTATAGTTAATCCGGTAATAAGTTAATTAGGTCCGTCACATAATCCGTCAAGGGTAACGCTAAGTTTGAATGCTGCTGTAATGCTAATTAAGTGTCATTCATGTACACAAGCCTGTCCTTTGTTAGGTAATTTCGTTGATATGGTTCTATTTCATGTGTGGCCGATTTTGTGATATATCTACTAAAACATAACATCACGCCCTTAATCTCTTAAGGGTTTTGGCAAAGGATGTTACAAACAAAATTGACAGGGGCCTGCCAAGGCTGATGCCTGTCAGGGCTACTGAATTTTTCAAGAGTCACTGCAACCTAGAAACATAAAGGGCAATTGAAGGAACACGGGTGATTTTTAGTCAGTAAAAGTCACCCGGAGCGGGAGAAGTTGTTTGAAGATTTACAACACCAAAACTACAGGAATAAGAGTCTGGCCACATTACCACAACGCAACATCGATTTTTGATCCTTTCAATGGCTAGGTTAACTACGTAAGCCTTTCTTGAGGTGAGAAATCTTCAAATATATTCTCCCGATCAGGGCGGAGCGAGAGCGTGTGTCAGACTTTTAGTGACTAAAACCCACCTGTGTTTATTAGCACCGTATGTATTTTTATTATTATGTCTAAGTAATGTTGTATTATTTATGATTTTTGTACACTGACCGCCACAAATCTATCTCCTTTCGTTCAGTCCATCCTAAGGTTATCTGTAAGAGATTGCTCTGAGCGATAAGACCCATTGTATACTTAGTTTTAGCAAATGTTTACCCTGCCTACATTACGAGGTGTACAATTAAATAAAGTATAGAATAAATAAATATGGCGAATGCGTATTGCGTTTTTTTTTAGTCTGTGCAATAGTTCGAAACGCTAACTTCAGAGTGGGCAACATACTTTGATCGTACCTGGGGCTAGCAATTTCTGTAAAGGAAACCCATAGTCCTAGAAATCATAAGGTAACAAAAGACACAGGTGTGGTTTTAGTCAGTAATAGTCTGGCACGTCCTCTCTCTCCGCCTAGAACGATAGAAGTCGTTAAATAATCTCTACGCACCAAAAAAGAAATTAGTCTACTGTAAGTCTTCGTAAAGTAGTATCTCTTGCTGAAGTATGTCTTATCTTCTCATCTATTTACTTGTGTTTCCTTCTACATGTTAAGAATAACAGATTTTGTTCAGATCGTAACATCCGATATTAGGACGGGTTTGTTATGTCGTAAACACAGCTCGAAATCTTGTTTTAAAAATCCGGTTATCAACCTAGTGATTATCGTGTCCTTCTATTACCTTTTAGGTATAAATGGGAACGTGTGTATGTTTATAAGTAAGCTTGTACGGTTTAACTTAGTCATTTTGTCAAATAATGCGAACAATGTATGGAGCAGCGGATTTTTTTTTTCGTGATTTCAGGGTTGGTCGCATAGACGCATAGTCGTACATATTGATGAGTACAACAACCCTTTTCAAGGAAAGCTCCTCTGCCGTATCAATGTTGTATTTAGAGAGGCCATATCAAAGAGAATTGTCATAGTCATTGGGCCATATCGACCACGAGCTCGTAATGCGTTTCATTTGACGACCGAATCTGTACTGTTAAAGGGGTAGGTTCTCGCTCGTACGCTTGATATTTTAACACGCCATAGTAGGTAAGGCCTCAAGAGGAGGAGCTCGTGGCTAGATAATAACAGCCGCACAGGTCGATCTTCGAGGTTAAGCAGCGCTTGCCAAGGTTGGTCTGCGAGGATGGGTGACCATCTTAACATAACGAGTTTCCTAACTGCAATTTTGCCAAGTTGCCATGAAGTGCCGTGTTAACCCAGTTAATGGGTTGTGGAGGTCTGGTAGGCAGCCGCTCCTCGTAAAATACTGGTATCTATTCAGCTAAATCCGGCTTGACTGGAAGCCGACCCCAATATAGTTGGGAAAGGCTAGGCAGATGATGATGATGGTAGGTAACAACCCAAGATATGAACAGCACATGAAATACCTTTTATTATCCTGTTAGAATACGCTACCTACTTTCAAGCGAGTAAAACCGCTGTCAAAAACTAATTCAAGCTTTGTTTGGTTCAGGTAATAAGACGTAGTAGGTATGCGAAAATTGAAGGTCATTTACGTGTGCAGAACAGTGACCAATAAAGTGACGAAATTCAGAATTGTAATCAGTTTTTTGTTCAGAGTTTATTCAATGGTGTGATACCTACTTTTTTTTTGTCAGTAAGGAAATAACTATTAGAATTTAGATAATTTAATCTATCACATACCCGCGAAACGAGACACAATAGACACCTAGTAAAACAATAACAACGCGGTGTCATAGGACCGGTCAGGGATTCATGAACTAAAGTGCATTTCAGCTTTCTGCGTAAAATTACCAATATTTTATTGAATTCTCTCTTGGTGTTCGCACGTTTTTATCGTCATCAATATTTCAGCCGAAAGACGACCACTGCTGGACATAGACCTCCCCAAGGCGTCGCCACAACGGCCGCTCCTGTGCGTCTCGCATGATCTACGGATCAGTGCTTGCACAAAGGTATTTGGAAAGGAAGTACCTACGACGGCCATAGTACGAACGTATTGACATGAAACTTTAGCGACTACCTACCATTGTAAAGTAACGTGATGCCTTTGCTAGGGATTCGACACCAGAATGCGGCATCAATCTTCAGTGATTTGTCGATAATTTCGCTCTTTTCAACCAGTTCCAGGGGTCACTATTGTAATTTAGTAGCTACGTTTAGTACGTTATCTCATCTGTATAATGTGTCTATGCTATACCTACCTACGTAGAGCTAAATTGCTTTTTTGCGCGAATTACGAAAAAAACAACTGAATCCTAGGTATGATGAGCAACTTTTTATAAAAATTACGCAATTCTTTAATTGTTTGCAAGTTGCAGTGCAGCATTTCATAACTATAAATTAATTAAGATATATCATTATTTTTCATTGAACAACAGCTGTTTTAACCTATCACATACCCGCAAAACGAGACACAATAGTAAAACAATAACAGCGCGGTCTCATAGGACCGGTCGGGGATTCATAAATTAATTTTCTTATATTTTGCTCAATTTTACTCAATGACTTTTGTTACAGACTGTACGATCTATCGTTACCGGAAATCGGAATTAAATATTGATCTACATATTTAATTTTGATAAGCTGATGAAGTAACTAATCTCAAAAGAAACCAATGTTTGCATAAGTAAAAAATAATTTTGTTTTTATGTGCACTATAATTCCAAAAATAAATAGAGTGTAAAGAGAAGGATGAAATTTTGGGTCAAGGAAATAACCATTCAGCCTAAGGGCCCATCAGTAAAATAAGGATGTCACTTACTTGCTATAAGATTAGCCATAGTTCCAGACGGCACGAACAAGGCTGATTGCTTTCCCAGCATAGCTGCTAACTTGCTCTCCAGAGCATTCACCGTAGGGTCTTCTCCGTAAACGTCGTCCCCCAAGGCTGAGTTAACCATGGCATGCTTCATAGCCTCAGTGGGCTTCGTCACAGTATCCGATCGCATATCCACTATGTAAGCCATAGTTAAAAAATTAAAATACAAATTATTATTAGCCGCAAAGTAACCTAAGTTAGCGCGCAGTCTGACTGAACGCCGGCAGTCGAATGTCGTTGTCAAATAACAACGTGAATGTCGTCAACCTGAGAAACTTATAAGATAAAAATTTAATAATTCTTGTTCATTTTATCTGCTCTAACTCATATTATCAATGTGCTCGCCTTGAACTGAGATAACTCTTCGAATATGAAACGGAGCCAATAGAATACTCCTTTGTAGGTTGTTTTTATTGTGTTTTCATAATTTATTGGATGATTGGATAGTTGAATAATAGCCTGCTTTATCCCACCAGTTTTAATTTTCTTTAATTTTTCACCTTCGAAACCTGAAAATAAGAACCATTATTGCTTGGAATACCTACTTTGACAGTCCAAGGAGGTTTTTTTTGTAATGGTAACACTTTCACCGTTCGGATATTTCGACACTACTAGCGCCAGTTACACGACCTAAAATTGTAATAACAAAATAAAGTTCTACAAATCAATGAAAAAAAACATATTATTAAACTATTCCGCACATTATGAGTTGTTTTTGAAAATTAGCTTCTTGCAATTTAGATACAGAAGAAATAGATATGAAAATATATATGAAAACGCCGTTACGTATCTGAAATTACTTCTTAATCTATGGTCTGTTTTTTTAAAACCGGCAAATAAAATGATATTTCAACAGTGCCAGTTCTTTACTGGCGTCATTCCTATAGTAAATTTGACATTACTTGTGTCAATTTAGTCTCCGGGTTTAAAAAAGACCATAGGTACCACAGTACCACATAATAGGTACCACAGTAAAGTACTTGTTGTCAAGCAGTTGCTGTGTCACGACTGCCGTGGATATTATACCCCCCCCCCCTCGACTATTAGCGCCCTTTAGACAGTACAGTACGACGTGCTTGTAGTCAAGGCTAGGCACAGAAAGGCTTGGAGATCGACACTTGGTCGACCAAACTGACAGATCAGATCTGATTTGGGAAATTTTAGGTTGCAATATGTTGTGCAATATATGTTGATGTTCCAACCCATTTTCCTCACATGGTGGACTTTCCTGGAGCATCTGCTCAAAAAACGTGAATATATTTCATTAGGAGTTACCTGCTCGCTGTTTGTGGTTGTAACATTTATTCCAAGTGATCGTCGAATCTTTGCGTTTTCGGAGAGATGACTTTAGAGAATCGGCATTGCCAAAGGCTGTTCAATTTTACATAATTATTATGAGACGAAGAAGGACGTTGTAACTGATTTTTTTAATGCACTTTGAGCAAATTAAAATATTTTGCAGTCTAATGTCTAAGGGAAAACAGTTTATTTTTCCGTAAGACCTTTTTTTTGCGATTATATAAGATATGAAGTTTTCTATGTTGACTCTCGCTACTGTTTACTATATATTATAGTCCTCTTAATTCTTAGCCCTGGACACTTTTTTGAAATTAACGAAATAGCTTTCAGCGGATTTTTTCGGAATCGATACCAAGGTTGAACTAAAAGAGCGATCAAACTACATTTTATTTTAAAAAAATACTGCATTTTATGAGGCATGAAAGTTTACGAAATCTACATCGTATCATGGGTGTATCCGAATTATGTGACTTATAGTTTTTAGTTTTATGAACGCATCCAAATTATGTTCTCTGTTACAGTTTTTTGACAGCCGAACGAAAGTGTCTCATTGGTTACTGCTTGGTAATTTTGTATTCAAGGCGTGTAACGGCCAATGAAAATGGAATAGACTTAACGGTCATCATACGTTTTATGTAATCGAAATCAAACTTTGACGACAAGAAAGAAGTGTCGGCGACAAGTCGTTAGCTTATTTTAGTTGTTTTTCAATTACAAAAGTGTATTTTACTTTGTTATTTACGGTGTGAACATGTTAAATGCATGACCATCAAATGGATAGTTAAAGTTCAATATTCTAATTAAGTAAAACTTCTAAAATCGTGTTCTTATTTCGGCTAAAATCAACGTGAATCGGGCGTCGACCGGTCCATCCCTTCTCCCCGTAACCGTCGCCGCCTGTGCTGTCAGTCGCGCTCTCGTCATTTTGTACGTATCAGCGCCGTGCGCGGTCACGGCTAACGCGAGGCAACAGAGCAACGCTGTGTGTATAGCAATAAGTAGGAACGTGTGTTGTGGTGTGCCGGTCTTAGTGACCGATTAATGTGGTATCTAGTGTCGGTGTTGAGCTGTCGTACGGGCCGCGCGGCGTGATCAGGCGGCGCGATGGTGGACATGGATAGGAACGACCCGGAGCTGCGGTACTTGTCGGTGGATAGGAACAGCTTCAATGACCCGGCCACACAGGCGGAATGGACGCAAAAGAGGCTGGTGTGGGTGCCCCACGAGTCCCAGGGCTTCGTGGCGGCGGGGATCAAGGGGGAACAGCGGGGGGATGAGCTGGAGGTAGAGATAGCCGAGTCAGGGAAGCGTATCCTGGTTAATAAGGATGATATCCAGAAGATGAACCCTCCTAAGTTTGACAAAGTTGAGGATATGGCAGAGCTGACCTGTTTGAATGAAGCTTCTGTATTGCACAACATCAAGGACAGATACTACTCTGGACTCATTTATGTAAGTATTCAAATTGTATTCATAACTAAATAACAGTTACTCCAATACACCCAGTTGGAACCTATGAAAACTTGTTGAAAACTTATTTTATCATCTGTTACACCAAATTTAGGATGCTTATCTTATCTGCAAAAACTTAATCATCAATGTAAACCTAAATAAGGTCACAACTATGACTAAGAGTTCATTACTCTTGCCAAAAATATGTACCGGAAGTAATGCTCACCAATCATTGGCCAACTTATAATGAGAACCCCAAAACCGCCTTAAAATGAAATAAATTATTATTCATGACATGTTCATCAACCACATTTTATATACCTAACTTTAGAAAAACTTCATAAAGTTTCATAAAAAAAATCTTTTTATAAACTAAACAACAGTAATAAGAACTTATGTTAAGTTAGTGTAAGAAAAAGAGGAAAAATGTCATGCAAATTAAAATTTCCTTCAAAAATCAGCCTGAATTCTAGTATGTTCATACTATGATGAACTTGCTGTATAAGTTGGTAAATTGTGCCCCTGAATTTGTATTACCCCAGCAACCAAATGCTGTAAGTCCTAGGAGTGTCAAAGGAAAAGCCAAGAAGCAAACTACTTTTAATTTAATAGGTATCTAATTCACAGACAGGACAATTAATGACATTCCTGTAAGTTTTGGCATTCGTTATTTTAAATACAGTTACGGCAAGCTACTTTTAATACGAACTAGTTGGTGGTTAGACCTTGTCCTATGCAGACAAGATTCATAAAACAGCATAAAAAAGGGAATCAAAAATATAATTTTTTTTTCCATGGATTACTTAGTTTTTTCCTAAAATATATATAGATATAAATAATAGTTTAAGTTACTCCTTATTGTCAGCTAACTACTAGCAATAATGTTGCATCCATGCATCCATTTCGGAGTTTAACTGGAAGTTGTTCCGGACTAACTGATAAAAAGTTTAACAATTGCATTTTTGTTATAGGCTAATTTAGCAAAATAATATTAATTTGAAACTACAGACACTTCATTTTTATCTACAGGTACTATGTAGTTCCTTAGCTTATCTAAGTAAGGATCTAAAAAGCGGACAACATAATAGGTAGCTTCTTTTACTCAAGTCGAAACACACACCTGTGTAAATAACAATACGATAATAGTTATCTACCTTCCACTCCACACGCCATTAAGCACATAATTGCGTACCGAATAACGTACCTAATGAACCTTTTTTACCAATAACCATATTTCAAGAATGTATGAAGGTTAACATGAATCATTCTTACATAAATATGAAGTCATACTACGAACAAAACCTTTTTGGTAACAATGTTGATGAGTTAGTAATGTTTCAAATATGTTTCGGTCACTATCTTATTATAGCTTCAGGTGGCCTGAAATTTATTTTACGGTTAAGGAAACATATTCGTTAAATAACAGTTGCCTTATGGCCTTCTTCAGGTCATGCCCTAACTGTGATACAAAGTTTTATTCTAGCACACTAACAGACCGTACCCTGCAATAGCAGGGTGCAACAGTTTTTATCCCAGCATTATGTTCCTTTGGGACAATATTCTACTTTCATGTGGGCAAAGTTAGTTTGGAGTAATTTAAAAACAAGCAGTTTTTTCATTCGCAAATTATATTTTTATTTCCAGTGGCTCTGGCTTATATTACTAAAATACAGTTTTTGGTCTTCAATTCTTTGACCACATTAGTTATTTGTTAAAAAAAAATCATATCTGAAAATAAATAAAAATATCAGCTTTTTGACAGCATACCTGGTATTACTTGAACCTGATAAACATACATGCCAGTGTATTAATAAGATAAAATGTATTCAACGTAAAAATAACCTCAACTTGATCCCGCATTATCCTTAAAAATATGTCTATATTTGTCCAGTTATTTCAAATCACCTTTATTATAACAAACACAGGATAAATGGGTTAAAAACCATAATTCCAACACCATGACATCATTGTAACCTTACCTTATTTGTCACTGATATTTACGGGTATAGATAATAATTATTATCAGTTTGTACTTCTTATTTATATTTTTTCTGTATGATTAAAGAAATAACAGTTAGTCATTGATAAAAAAAATTGGCCATTCATGTATTAGTAGGTGACTGCTGTTTTTAAAGGGAATTTTATTGATATAATAACTTTATCTTTTAATAATAAGCTAAGTACAACATTACCTAAGCTAGCACTTGGAGTCAATAGACTAACACTTACGATATATCTGAATATCTAGAAGATAGGTAACATGTTTTTCTGCCACTTAAAAGCACGCTGTTATTGTCTTACTATTCTGTCTCGTTTCGCAGGCATGTGATAGGTTAAATAAAAATAATATATATTTCTAATTGTAGAAAAATGGAGCTTAATAATTACTATTATTATGTGCTTAAGTTCCTGTAATAGGTATATGACATACATATGAATACCCACCCATGGTACACTGGTTTTTGTGAATGTTTGTCCTGTTCACATTAGGAAATATGTACAATAAAGTATAAAATAAATAATGATAGCCGTTCCATATAATTTTTCCTTTCTTCATCTCCATCACATTTTTCTAAATTAGTAACCGTAGAGTTTCTTCAGACAGTTCTCAGTATGTCAGTTCTTATTTTTTACATCCTTCTTTCTCTGATTTAGAAGAAAATAAACTTTTTTAGGGTACAATAAGTACCCTAAAAAAGTAACACAACTTATACACAAAATTAGTAATATCCATCTACAATTGCATCACTGCTTACCATCAGGTGAGATTGCAGTCAAGAACTAGTTTATAAAACTTAACGTTTGAATCCCCAACCGGTCCAATGAGACCGCGCTGTTATTGTTTTACTATTGTGTCTCGTTTCGCGGGTATCTGAGTAATTAAAACAAAAATCTAAGGGGACACCAGCAAGAATCCATTTACTGGAGGTTCAAATTCATTGAGTGGCCTTTCTTGCCAATTCCTCCGACAGGGCAGATGTCACCAGCCCATAAACCACACAAGGTTTTAATTAATAGCTACATGACTCATTCACTGTTCTTTTTAATTTCATCATATAAATTCTATTACCACCTTAAAAAAAAACTTGATTGACAAGTAAAGTTCAGACATATGGTCAGCATTCTCATCTACAGTGTTGCCATATGGTCCATTATAAAATAATCCAGCACTATTCATGAAAGCGTGAAGCTTATGACACATTATAGTTCTCCTAATATGTCCAGGTCACTCAAACAGGCCTTACATAGTATGTACATGTTACCAATTTGCAAATTCATATATGGTTGTCAACACTGATTATCCTCTTTATGTTGGCATGCTTGATATTTGAGAGGATAATTAAAAAGTTTTGTTGTAGGATTAATATGGTTGCCTTGGCCCTCTTATTTTAATGTTTTAAATAATTTAATTCCTATGCATTTTTGTATAAGGTTGTATTTAATTACTAAACAATGCAATTAGTCATGCGCGCCTTTTTATTTGTTTATTTTTCCGTGTCTATTAGTTATACACTCGTGGAATGAAATGGTTTTTGTGAATTTGCGAACTTATTTCTTTCCCGCCTATTTGGCACGTGGCACCTTATCGGTAATTATTTTCGGTTTCTGTCAAAAAAGTAATTTAGCCTTATTCGTGATAAAAGTAGTTAGAACTAAATTGTTCACTTTTGGGCCACGTACGGCGATCTGCAACAGCAACTAGGCTTGTAGAGCCTACATTTGTACCACGCCACGCAACGTGGTTCTACGTACAAATCAGGCGTGGCCCACGTGTACGTCAGTCTGATGTATTTCCCGCTTAGTTCATGAATCCCCAACCGGTCCTATGAGACCGCGCTGTTATTGATTTACTGTTGTGTCTCGTTTTGCGGGTATGTGATTGGTTAAAGGTGCTTCATTCAGAGATTGTAAATCAAATAAAATAACACACCCTCCGTCTGTAAATATCAGACAACTCGTAACTTAACAACACTGTAAAGGTCTACAAGTCAGGTCTATGGCGTAACAGCTTGCACATACACTTGTTTATATTGTCCTCCATATTTAGCTGTCACGTCCACACCCGACTATCAGATAACAGCTTACTTTTTACAGCATACAGCCAGTTCTTTAACGACCTCTGTGCATAAGTGGTGTATAATTAAAATATTGTATTGCACAAGCTTTTGCAATAAGCTAAAAAAGCCTTTTATCGCGTTATTATAAATATTTTTTTTATGATCAATCTGCGAAACTTTTGATTAATCTGCGAAAATAATGCAATAAGTAAAAAATGGAAAATATGCATTTTCCATTTTTTTGTTATTAATTTATTTTTTTCACATAGGCGATTTTATCGGTCGCCGTCCCGTCTGTTCATTTCACAATCCATAATATATTTGATAATTTGTGTCTTATCCATACTATTCGAAATAAGGGGGAAAATTCAATGTAATTTTTTATTTTAGATTTTTTATACAATCTTGCACACATTTTAGCGTCTTACCTTCGCAACTATATGCACAAGTTAGATTCAATAAAGATGCAAAAGCCACTAACACCAAAAGTAAAATCTGACCAAAATGGCTGCTACCTCGGAATTTTTCACCTAACAATATGCTCATTATTCCTAGTCTTAACTAGCAGTCTACATGCAACTGTAAGTGTCATCAATTAAAGCCGTGTTCGCGATATTAATGGGGCGTAAAATCCTTAGATTTACATAACAAAGGTGGCAGCACTCATTGTCAGATGGTGACCGTCAACGATTGTCCGGACGACTGGTAGAGACGGACTAGGCATGTATCATGCTGTCTTGTGGCCTGAAGGCTAGATTATAACTTAGTGGTATAGTCTGATTGCTATTATCACATTGCGAGTAGTAGTTCGGTAGGTAGGTTTCGTCGGGAGATTAGGCCAAATAACTAGAAATTTGACATTTCTAGTTATTTGGTACGCCATAAGAGATTTCCTATACAAGATTCCTGGATAATGGATATCCCACGACGTGTATTTTTTTTTACTGAAGTTGTAAACCTCTTACTCTGAAATTACAACTCCTTTTCTGGGATTCCTTGAAATCAATGACGTGACGTTATCGCGAATAACATTGCTCGAAAACTTGCTTCTACTGAGTGCCTTATTGAAATCAAACTTCAAAGTCAACGTAATCTAAAGATAAAGCCATTTATGTTCTGTTTAGACACATATTTTGACAGTCACTATTAAAATCTTCCAAAAACCAAAGGGTACTTCCGAAAGTCCCAGAGGCCTGAAACTTGGTCTCATAGCACAAGTATAGTGAAACTGTACATTTGTAGTTACGTCACAAAAAAAAAAAGACTTTTGAGACTCAGTTTACATAGTAAAGTTTTTATTGGGGAATTGACATATTACGGTACCCTCGTTACGAAACTCCGACTCGCATTTGCCCGATTTTTTTTTCTTCGGCTATCTCGTAGGTATATCTAGATGTCTCAAGATCTAAAACACTAAAGAATTCTTGTTGACAAGTTCACGTATCTAATCGCCTACGGGGCCATTCTAAGCCGATTCCTTTTATAAAGTCACGATTCGCGTGGGATGATTAACGGTAAGTTGTGATTAGTTCCGAAATACTTGCATAAGTAATACCTTCGCCCATGCTTCTTGAAGGCTTGCCTTATCATTGAGAACGTCCTTAGTGATAAAACTTGAGACTGATCTAGGATAGTTAGTTAGGTTAGTTTTAGTTCCATCGTCGGCCACATCATCGCTTACCATCAGGTGAGATAGTGGTCAAACGCGAGCCTAAGTACAATAAAAAAAAAAGTTTGGTTTTCGCTTTCTTGGGCTTCCGGATTTGATATTTTCTTCTCAGGCCGTGTATACTTTAACGGGGCCGATACCTGCCAGGATTGTTCGAAGGAATTACTGTGGCATTCGCAAAAGATAACTGAGGGGTCATTGTTGTGTTCAAGTCAGTAAGTCTGACACTCCTTCTCGATCCATTTGTCAGAAGTTACTTGATGATTCATCATCATCATCATCATCTGCCTAGCCTTTTCCCAACTATATTGGGGTCGGCTTCCTGTCAAGCCGGATTTAGCTGAATACCAGCATTTTACGAGGAGCGGCTGCCTACCAGACCTCCACAACACATTAACTGGGGTAACACGGTACTTCGTGGCAAAACTGGAGTCAGATTTACCGGCTTCTGACTATCGGTAACTACTTGATGATTACACTGGTCAACACTGATTTTGCCACACGAACTTTGATAGCTAATTTTGTTTTATCAATCTACTCTCATCATTAAATGACAGTTGTCATCTGTCAGTTAGCCTCATATTTGTTGTGATACGGTAATACTCATAACTAGTACTACGGCGGTATGTTAACAGAAACGCTCACAAGTAAATCGTCATAAAAGTATTTGTAGTTGAATTTGAATATTTTTTGTGATTTATTAATCCTGTGAACATGTCAAGGAAGTGTAATAATGACCCTAACTCTTTTTGTTATGTCTGCGGAATACTTACATTCCAAAAACAACGACGAAATTTTACGAATCTTGTGCTGGAGTGTTATCACCAATGTTTTGGTTTTTCTGTCGCCCATCAAGACAAATTCTGGGCCCCTCATGTCTGTTGCATAACGTGTGTGAAAAATTTAACCGACTGGAAGAAAGGTGCACGAGCTATGCCGTTTGCTGTACCCATGATATGGACTGAACCGCGAGATCACGTTTCGGATTGCTATTTTTGTCTCACTGACATAAAAGGTATAAATTACAAGAAAAAAAACACAGTTATCTACCCTAACGTATCTTCTGCTATAAGACCAGTCTCTCATTGTAAAAAAATGCCAGAACTAATACCAGTTGCAACAACGTCTGTTGAGAACGACCATTCACAACCGTCTACTTCAAGTCTATGTGTTGACGAGGAAGATGACTTTGAGTTTGGAGGAATTGAAAAGGAGCCACATTTGATAACTCAAGGAGTTAATAAAAGATTCAACATTTGAAGAAAAATTAAGCGGTTTAGAAAAATGTGCATGGAACGCATTTAAAAATGTTGTTGCAAATTTTTTGGGCGACCACAAGAGTGACAGCTACAGAGAGTTGGTTAGCGAGCTCTTATTGTCATATCAAGCATTGGGTTGCAACATGTCACTCAAGATCCATTTTTTAGACCCGCACCTGGATTTTTTTCCTGACAATTTAGGGGCTGTCAGTGACGAGCACGGCGAGAGGTTCCACCAGGACATTTCTAGTATGGAAAAGCGGTACCAGGGCAAATGGAGCCCAAATATGTTAGCGGATTACTGCTGGACAATTAAAAGGGACCAACCAGAAGCTAAACATTCAAGAAAATCTTAAATTATTAAGTAATTTATAAAAAAATAAACGTTTGATTTCCGAGATCTGTATTTTTTCTTAATATTTTAAATTACTCAATAGAATAAAATCCTCGGCTAGCAAATTTTTTTTAACTGTTTATTTTTTCTTACAATCACCAATTAAAGTAAAAAATATGAAAAAAGTCCGTGTGGCACGAAAAAGTTTGAATTTTGTTAACCAGTGTTATCCACAAAAAAAGGCCGTGCCATTTTTCTTCTTCGAACTAAATTCAGCCACTCAAATCTGACAATGCCATAACAGGACTTGCTCAGGTTTTGCACGAGTTCACCGTTACGCCATGCAAATTCCCTCCAAGCCAAGGTGGTCCAATTGGAGCCAGAACTTCCTTTTGTGACTCACATTTTTAACAATGGTGGTCTCCATTCGGCCACGTTTTTGCTTTTATTGTTCATTTTCTTTGCCCCTTATGGCGATTGTTGGTTTAATGCTGTTTTTATAGAGCAATGAGCTGTATTAAGGCGTTGGAAACAAGTTAAGTAGATGTTTCTTGAGGCTGGTTGAAGTTACTAAGGTTCTAAGGTATAAATGGTGTCTGACCGAAAGTTTTCGATCGGCTTGAGTTCTGGTTTTGGTCAAAAATTGATCAAATATTCAGCTCTACCGAAACTAGTATCTAGTGTATTTAAGCTTATCACAGGATACAAAGAAAAAAGATATTTGTTACCTTCAGTTTAGTTTGGACTGAAATAACACTATTAATTTGCAACTATTCTTTACATCAAACGAAGTGTTTTCTGTGAGGCACCCAATGTAAGATTTAACTTCTGTTTAGAGACTCAAAGGCTCCTTTGTTCGTTTTTGTGTGTACTCATTGTTTTATTAGGTAGTTTATTATGAAAGATGGTCTGAAAATTTTTTAAGACATATTTTTGAAAAAAAATCTGTTACGCTCTCGTGATTTTCGGTTTTGATTGAATCTAGAAAGGGAGCTGAGCATTCAGTAACGGTTTTGGCTAAACATCGTAAGCAATTGCTGCCAGTTGAGTAATAATATTGAATAAATAAAAGTCTTTAGTAGGCATATCTTTGTTATAATGTTATCAACATTCATATCCATCTAGCAAAAACCATTCATTAGCCCATTAAGAATTTCTATTTCCTTTGCACGCACAACTGTTTGTCAAATAATGTACAGTTCACTTGAATACTTCATTATATCGGGGATAACGAGTTTGTATACGTACTCATCGACAGTACATATACGCAAAATATTTTCTTGTTTAAAGAGTGTTGACCTCTGCGAATAGGATTAGAGGATTTGTAAGTTCAAGTATGTATGGTGACGTGATGCCGTCATTACCATTAGACCAATGCATTCCTTGAATTTTTTTACATGTTATAAAATAATTCTATTATATGCAGATAATTTTACATTACTCACTCTTTGTTCTTTACTTATCAATTTAACAGATGAGTCACGTTTCCATAATGGCGATAGGAAACTTCGTCCGATTACGACAAAACACTCTTTATCTTGCAAAGAAACAAGATTTAATTTCAATTTCTTCATTAGAACGAGCATCGTGTACCAGGGCAACATAGAATCGAGCGGATTGTCGCGAGTAACCGAAATGCAACGCGACCAATTTGAGTAGGCGGCTGATACCCTAGAAGGGTTAATTCTAAAGCGGCGTTCGAAAGTTGTTCGAGTTAATTCAAACGTTTGGCTAAAGCGTCGTGCTCGAGATGAATGTCAAGGTGAGGCGCGCCGCCGGCCGAAACGGCCGCGGATGTCGTTGACCTGGCGGGGGCGCGGGGGATGAGGGGGGGACGGCCCACGCGAATATGTACGCTACGTTTGAAACTCCTCCGCCGTTCTAACATCCTGGTACTTGTGGCAAACTTGACTGTTAGTCCTTTTCACTCTCGAGCGATTTTTTATTTGTTATCAAGCCGTACAAATATTTACGCGCTACGAGCCAAAAAAATATCTGGCTTTAAATTTAACGATGTACGAACAAGAGGAAATACGCTTGTATGTTTTACATTCTTCTTTAAGTTCGTTCACGTTTGCACTGAGTTCGACATTACTGAACATCTTTGTAACTTGAATTGCAGAATCCAATTTCCCTGGAGCTTTTACGATGAAACAGCGATTCAAATAAAAAATCGTTAAAAAGCCTGCTGTTTACGAAATGTTGCCAAGTCTATAGGCTGAAATCACTCTTATATCCGCTCACGGCTTTTAATGGTAACCATCGTAGTCACGTACACGGACGATAACTCGTCTGTACGTAAACGCTTTATTTCGTCAACAGTTGTTTAGCACGTCCAGACTTTTAGCTTTATGGAAAGATTGCAGCATCCCTTCATCTACAACAGGCTCTTCACCATTGACGCTTTTCTTGCCGGCATTACCACTAGCTAGATCGCAGCTTTCTTCTATGTTCCACCTTTTCAAGTTCTCTATTTCCTCGCTCTTCATTTGGTCAAGTTATCACCATTTAAATCAGTTGCCCTTTGCACCTTGTTATAGGAAAACGTTACGAACTCTTAACATTCATGAGATGCGAATGTCACCGACCTCGCAGCCACTCGATACTCAATAATAATATACGATTTGATGACTATATGCAAATTTCTAATAATACCTGCATATCGAACCATGACTATGTTTATTGACGTATGTTTATTTGCAACTTTACCTGTTAAGGAGCATATAAATACATATTATTCTATTTTTAATGGGGACAATGTAAAGGTAAAAAACAGTTCCAAAATCAATGAGTCAACTTTGCCTAAGTTCGAAGTTCAGAAATAAGCACACGCGTAGTTATCATCGCGTATTCCTCCTAAACACAGTGGGATATGCGGATGAGCCATACATATTTCATGACCACGGTCGGCCTTTCATGAAAAAGTCAGTACCTATTCATCGCCACAGGGATGTTATCATAGATATTTCATTAAGTGTTCCTACCCTCACCCTATAACAGCTTTTTCATTAACTGTCAGGTCATTGGCTGTCTGGCGTTTTATGTGAAGTGTCCTGCCTGCGAGAGGAAAATTTGCACCTCAATGGAGAGTAAAAATTTAAACTTAATAAACATAACATCTTACTAAGTTATTCTAAAAATAGCATAAGATACGAATATACGAAAGACAATAGGGCAAATATAGGAAAAGTTCAAATAATTGGACCGGATGTTTGAATTCGTACTAATCTCGCACGTCATCAAATTCGTATTATTTCATTATAAAGCAGATTTCTGATACAGCAAGGTCGTTCGATAACAATGTGATTAATTCGGCTGATTTTGGATTTACAAAGGCTATCTCTATGTCGATAACCAATCGAATTACATGCTAGTGGGAATAACGTTAGCTTTACAACAATGGTTTTATCAGCTTAATAGGTGAGGGTAACTACTCTTCTGTAGCGTAAAAGCTAATAGTGTCGAAGCACTCGTCTCGATTACATTTATACTTTTTATTAACCCTTCCAGATTTTAGGTCTATTTATCGAAGAAAGTTTAAAAGCCTGAGTAAATTACATCTCCATATCTTCAATCTAATGAGTCGATAATATCGAAGCAAAAGGCATACAGCATTTCAAAACAAAAACGAAATTTAGGAAAATTCCGTTTGATGAAATTCAAAAACCATCTCCGTAGTTCGGATCAATTATTCAATCGTCTCTCTACAGTAATTCATTGCTGGACATAGGCCTCTCCCAAGTAGCGGCAGAATCCGCATGTGGCATTTAAAATAGAACTTGCAGATTGTCGATAGTCTGTTTTTTAATTATATAAACTAGAGCTTAACTGCGATCCCATCTGATGGTAAGGAGTGATGCAATTATCGGTAGTAGCATAGCATAGCATCAGCCTTATAATGTTCCTACTGTTGGGACTCAAGCTCAAGGATGGAGAGGGAGAGGGAGGCCAAAAATAAGATGGATGGTTTGTGTGAGAAGTGATATGGAAGAAAAGGGAGTGAGTGATAGCGTGACGAGTGACAGGACAGAATGGAAGAAAACGACGTGTTGCGCCGACTACAAACAAAACGGGACAAGGGCAGGAAGAATATAATATAATGACTGTTGGGACTCAAGCCTCTCTAGGAGAGGGACCATTTTATCGTTAATAGTGAAGAGCATTTATTAAGAGTCTATGACTCTAGCTTTGAAGACACCTAAATTATAAACGGACAGGAAGACCACCTAAAATCTTTCCGGCAAATTGTTCCAGTCCTTCGATGTACGCGGTATAAATGACGAGGCGAAATGCTTAGTCCGGACTGGACCGGATTTGGTGGTCTTTCTGGCAAATTGTTCCAGTCCTTCGATGTACGCGGTATAAACGACGAGGCGAAACGCTTAGTCCGGAACGTAGAAGTGTTAACAATGTCGCATCGTGAACGGTTCCGACACTCCAACAATCGAAGCAATCCACCTTATCAGCTTCTTATCTCGCCGATAGCGCAGGAATCTCATATGAATTGAATTTTGTAATCAATACAACCTAACTGGACTTCTTTAGTTTTAAAATGGTCAGGGTTAATGTCGTTGAATTAGAACCTGCCCAATATCTGTTAGAATTCTTTACAAGACTTACTTTCTCTAATTAGATAAGTGTGTGTTGTGTTTTCCATTTTCGTACCCCTTTCAACAGTTTCAACGCTACAATCTGATGTTTATGATAAATAAGATCCGCCCCGCCACAGTCTTATATATGAGACAATTCATATTTTAAAACTGATTTCAATTTTTAATTTTTGGATCGTGGTTTTTGGTAAGCGATTTGTATAAAAATCTGTGACGTTGAAAGTGTTGTGTGCAGATTTGCCATAATACCTACTACCTTATTTAGAAATATTAGTCTCCTTTTCACTCAAATAAACGCTCATTAGTAAATCTAATATCCTATTCTCTACCTCCGGTATGCAGTAAATGTAAGTTACACAATTAGCAAAATGCGTCAGTCATTGTGGACGCTTCAATTGCTTGTTGTTGAGATAAGTGCACTAGGAACGATGAGTAACGGCATCGTAATGCAGCTGCCATTACCTATCTACTGTTTAAATACTGTTACTAGGATATTTTGAAAATATAAAACACTAGCTTTAGCTCGCAGCTTCGCCCGCGTACATAAAATATAGCCTATGTCACTCAGGAATACAGCAGCTTTCTATTGGTGAAAAAAAAATAACAGTCGGACCAGTACTTCCACAGATTACCTCATACAAACAAAAAAACAAACTTTACCTCTTTATTATATTAGTGTCATCATCATCATCTGCCTAGCCTTTTCCCTTTCTTTATTATATTAGTGTAGATATCTAAAAAGAGACAACACGGGATCGTAATTTGCAGGATCGACATCGACAAAGAGACTGATTAGAAATCTAAAGTACTTCTCAAACTCTGCTTAAGCCTGAAAACATGCCAAAATTTGGCTGGTAATTAGGGTTTGAGACGTTTTTAACTCAAAACACTCAGTTCAGAAACCTGCCCATAATGACGTAAAGAATAAGAAAATGTCAACGTATTAATTTTCAATCGAGACTGAGTTGAAGTGAAACTTGTGGTTCTGCTGCTTGCATAACCAGCAATTATGCTACATACCTTATTAAATAATATTATTTTTAAAGTAATGCAGTTACATTACTTTTTAATACAGTATTGCTCAATAACGCACACATGACTAATGGGCAAGTAAAATGTTTCTGCGCAAGTCTAATTTCACAGTTCACAACTGACTTTTCATCGAACTAACCGCACCCTAAATAGTGCACTAGCAACAGTTACAGCACTTAGTCATCCATTAATTTGCCTACCCCTACTTTGAAACCTATCAGCAGTAAAGTCTGAACGAGCCGCACCCTCGCAGACACCCCCTGTTCCCCCTGGGGGTTGCATAGGGCGCAGGCTTGGGTGCAGACGGGGTTATGAAACTTTCAGACGACGGATTGTTTGCGCAGGATATGTCCGACATATGGCCCGTAAATTGTAGGGGCTTCCCGACAAAATATTAGGGGCTCCTTTTTCTGATTGAAGGGGTGAACATTTGCAGGGGAAAATACAGGTGCTTTAAAGGGTGGAAATGGTAAAATATTGGTCTGTCTGTTGTGACTTATAGCTGGATACTGAAGTATTGCTATATTCTGCGAAGTATCAGCGAGTACCAAAGGCTGATCATTACGCATAGTCTCACCTTATAACCAAGCAATAAATACGTCATTTAACACTTAGAATTCTATGTAGAAAACCTTCGAGGAGCCTCGACCTCAAACTGACCATCTGTATTCAACCCACAGCCTGCCGATACTTCTTCCCTATTTGTATTACATCGTACAAGTCATTTTAATACCTCAATAAAAATCACCGATCCATTTTGTGGTTGTCAAAAACATTATGGTTGACGTCTGACGAAGGAAAGTATATTTGTTTTGGCAAGCGAGCAACATGGTAATGTGGTGAAATATAACACTGATGGATTACGGGTTGCCAATGATATTGCGAAGACTTTTTTGTTGTAGTCGCTTTTGGTAGATTGGTTTTCAATGGAGCTTTGAACTGAAATAACTCAGACTTCTGCATGAATGGAAAAGTCGAAAACAGTTAGTGAAAGCTAAATTGGGATTGTATCAAAATTTCTTTCTGATTCAGTGTTTACTTTGTTCCGGATTTAAAGAACGGCAAATTGCTCAGCGATCTCAATCATTGAATTCTCCTTCACGAGTAAACAACTTTTAACAAGCGAACCTTATTGCTCTTTATCTGGCATTCGCTAACAACTTCATATCTGCGCAAATGCATTCAGCTCGTTCAGTTGCAAAAATGTTGCCTGCGGCTTTGCACGGTCGCTCTATAAGCTTAGCTATGCACGCTGATGTATAGGACTCTCCTGCACTGCAGATACCGGTGCCGCAATGGACCTGGTTCCTGCATTGCTTAGCAAGTAATGTGCTCCGAAAATATTTGCAAAGTTTAAACTTAGCTGTCTAATTTTAATTTCTTAATTATT